>OY720326.1:44135089-45430923 GCA_963082935.1 Malus x robusta
TGGCGAAACATCTCTGCCTGATTACCAGCTGTATCAGGATCATAATGATATAAGTCTGTAAATTTCCTGTAATGCTCATGCGCCGACATATTCTTTTGCTTCAATTGAGTGAATTCCTGCTTCTTACGATTAATGTACTCCGGAGGAACAAATCTTTTCATAAAATTCTCTTTGAATACTTCCCAGTCAACTGCCATCTCAGGTGACTTAAACTTAGTCTGATTTACCCACCAAGCTGCTGGCTCTCGTCCTAAAAACCAAGTAGTGGTCTCAACCCATCTATTAGCAGGAAGATTCGATTGACTCTGCTTCACCTGAAAAGTCTTCTCAATATGGTCTAACTACTTTTCTGCCCCTTTATGACCCTCATTACCCATGAAACGGTCCAATTTTAGATTATACATAGTTTCCAGGGGTGTTCTCTGAGGAGGAGGAGGACGGATTGCATTTTGAAAAGCATGGGCCATCGCTTCCCCTAATTGAGTTATATCATGGAAATTAGACTCAGAAGCATGGCGTGATTCCCTACGAGGAGGCATAGTTCTGACAGAAGACACCAAAAGATCACTAGAGTATTAACAATTTATACCGGACTGCAACCTAGGCTCTGATACCAAACTGACACACCCCGATCCTAGAATCAAGGCATGCTGGCCGTCACGTGGGCGTGACGTAACCAAAAGTGCAACGCGGAAGCAATGGATAAGAGAAATACAAACAAACAAAAAACCAAATACTAGCAATAATAACCAAGTAACATGCTAGAGTAAGTTTAAGTGTGAAACACACAAATTCAGAGCATAAGTACTAGGTGCAGTCAAGTAGGACCATAACTAAATTACAACACCCGCAGGTGAGTCCTACATTTATGTAGTCTGTCAGTACGCCGTGGGAATCCTCGTGGGCCACCAACATTGGTAACTAGAACCTGGAGGGGTGCAAAACAAAATTGAGTGGGTCAGTAAAACCAAAGTTTTTCAAAAACATTTCATTTAAAACATTTCTAACCCCTCGCTGTAAAACCTGTATACTTTCCCAGAAAATAACATAATATGCATATACTTCTTCAAATATCTCAAATCACCAATCTTTATCAAAGTCCAGAAAATATGCCATGCCATAAATGTCAATAACAGATTAAGAATGCATCAATATAACATGTGACATAATGAATCAACCGGAGACCTTGCAGTTGGTCCTGTACGGTTAATTCCATAGCTCAATATCCAAACCAACCGGAATCACCACGGTGACCTGTACGGTACTACTCTGCACATAAGTTGGAACTACCTGAAGTAGTCTGTACGACCAGAATGGTGTAATAATACGCTCTAGTGCTTCTCTCATCAATCATCTGTGCACATAATCTAAAGTCACCTACCAGTCGGAACCACCTCTAGTGATCTGTATGACTAGCATGTCGGAACCCTCTCATGGTCTGTACGACATGCACCTACTTGGATCCAAGGTGAGCGTGCAGTGCGGTGAATACTATAAGCACTAACTCCAGGGATGCAGATTATGAGCTCTCAACACAATTCACATCATCATTAATTCATATCAACCATATAAACTCACCTGATACTCACATGTGCGTCCACAACACCATTTAACATATATATGCACAATTACTAATTCATATATTTCATAATTTGCATGCATGGCATTTTAAAATGTACTTTCATTTAAATTCAATTTCTGGGAAAAATATCAATAGTATATAGGTAAATACAGAAATACTGCTCACTCACTGGTAAGTCGAAGGGTCGTAACCCCTGTGACGTCCTTGAATGCACTCGTCCTCGGGATAGGTATCACCTATATGCGAAACAACTAAAACAACGTTATTTAAAGCACATAACCGATAATTCGTAATAACTTCTCATACGGTGCTCAATTTGGGTATATGAATATACCACAGTGACCTACTCGACGTCACGGACGTCGACGTATTTTTAGAAAAACATTTCGAGGCCGCATGCGGCCCCACGCACCGGGAGGGGCACGGACCCACATGCCCACACGCGCGTCTCCTTCTTCCTCCAGTCGCCGGACTGTTTTTTCCGATCACCGGAAAACTGGAGATTTTTCAATCTCCTTGTTCTCCGTCATTTCTCAACCATTTTTCATGCATTTTATATCAAAATGAAGCCCTAAGCATGTAGAATCACGATGTACTAGTTTAAGGCTCTAAAAATGACGAAATCTCACCGGTGAAATTCCAAGAAAACCGGCCAACTTCGAACTCAGTGATCCCAATGTCCAAAACCTTCAAACTAAGCACTCCGAGCTTCCTTAGGACCTCACTAAGCTCACTTTAAGCTTAGAATTCCCTGAAAATCAACAATTCACGAATGCATGAACAGTACTCAAATCAGACCTCGAGTTTTCAATGTGATATCGAGGGTTCTAAGTTCTAAAAATTGTACCATTCGAATCAGGAGTTGAAAGGATGAAGAACCTCACCTTTTTGGCGTCGATCTGTGATGATTCGAGGGTTTTGTGCTTTGGTCCGTACGGTTTCGAGAGGGAGAGAGTGAACTGAGAAGAGGAGAGAGAGAGCACGGGGGAGAGAAAGGAAAGGTGTCCCTTGTGTGTGTGTGGTCCACCCCAAAACAAGTCCAACTCCTTTCCCTAACCACACAAATTGCAAATAATTTTTAATCCATTTCAAATTTTCCAAACTTAGGAAAATATGCATTATTCCATAATAAGTCACCCACATACCTAAGCATCCGTCAAGGACAATTTCGTCATTTCACAACCTCGATAACTAAAATCTTGGGACGGGCTGTGACAATGAAATTAGTATCTACTAAATTATTGTGTGCCAATTGGATGAATATAATTTTTTGTTTTTGACGAAGATGGATATAATAGTTAACTGATGAGAAATCCGTTATCCGGTGGGTATTGTTATGAATAATCTCCAATGATTAATTTGTAGTTATGGATATAGTTAATTTTCGTGGTTATGGGGATCAATATAGCATTTCCGTCCTCAAACCGAACCGTTGCCATCCCTACTCGTTTTTCAAAAAAAAAAAAAATTATATCTTGGTATTACTCATTAAATAAGTTATTTTCTAGTATTAAGACTACAACATATCTACTTAAATGGATGTAGGACTTGAGTCACAATAGACCAACTATAATAATATGGTCATTTTCGTTGAAGCTGGAACCTAGAACCTCACGTACAAGTGAAAGAGAGTAATGAATACTATTGGACTATAGACTAAAGGCGTGTTTGTTTGCCCTCATTAAGATTCATTGGACTAGATTGGCTTAGCTAAGCGTACTAATCCGTGTTTGGTGAGAGCACGGACTAACTTAAATGAGATTATGTTGAACTTGCCCCAACTAAGGGCTTTGCTAAGTTGTCTTAGGCAGACCCCCCCAAAAAGCATCGGATTACTAATCTCATCTCCAACGTTTGCATGTGTCATGCCCAGATCTAGAGATATGTTCAAGATCAACATGTGACGACACCACATACATGTCCATCTTTCATGCCTCACCTCCGGGACATGACCAAAACACAGTCAATGGTTTAACAACACATTAACTTTCCTTTTCATATCATGGCTACATCTAACCTTTGTGTTAGACTACATATGTACCCCAAGACGGGATCAAACCATTCGTAGTTCACAGCTCATTAGACTCCCACATTTATCATAATATGTTCTAGCAGAAAATCATAGATTTCTAGAATCACTCAATGGAACTCAATTTAACTTCCAGACTACCTAAAGCAATTATTTCACTATTAGGATGTCATTTCACCATCCTAATACATCACAGTGTTTTCCAACATTATTCCCCTATTACATCAACTTAATGAGTTTAATGACTCAAAGATGAATAATATAACTACGTTAATCAATCAACCACATCAAGTATTAATTCACAAAATTTAATAAAGTCAATCACCTTATTTCATTACTTGAATCCTAAGCAATGTTGTAGTCCTTAATTTACCAACAAAAATGTTTACTGTGAGCAATTTCTATTCACACTAATCTAGGGTTTCACACGATCTCAACATAATCGACCAAGAGCTAGGATTCTAGACCACTCAATAGAATCCAACTTGAGACGGTCGCCCATCGGGGGATTTATCAATCACTCCATACACACTTAAGTAGTCAGTGATCACCTATCATGGATATACCAAGCACGATCACCCCTAAATACATATAGTCCTTTATCGTGGATATATCAAGTAGGATCTTAGCCTATAACACTAGGTAGTGATCACCCATCGTGTAACAAGCATGATCACTCCTAGTACACTTATGGTCCCCTATCGCATATATACCAACCAGAAGCATAGGCATAGTTTAATAGTGTAGGCAGTGATCATATGTCGCAGATATACCAAGTAGGATAAAAACCTATAGCACTAGGTAGTGATCACTCATCATAGATATACCAAGTATGATCACTCATAGTATGCGTATGGTCACACATCGCGTATATACTAACCAGAACCATATGTATAGTCTAATAGATTAGGCAGTGATCACCCATCGCAGATATACCAAGCATAATCAGTCCTAGCATGCGCATGGTCCACCATCGTGGATATACCAAGCAAAACCATATGCACAGTCTAATAGCGTAAACAGTGATCACCCATCGAGGATATACCAAGCATGATCAGCCCTGAAATACGTATGGTCCTATCGCGGATATACCAAGTAGGACCATCCATGTACCACCACTACATGATGTAGTCACATTATCACACATCATGTATCAATTCAACATGAAATTATACACACGATCAATTCCACAAGATAGACGAATATCTAAACACATATACATATAGAATATGGTTCTAGGCTTTCATACTAGCAATCACATCGATCATTCATACTAGCAATCACATCGATCATTCATACTAGCAATCACATCGATCAATCATATCACCTAGGAGTTTAATAATCACATACTTCTAGGTTTCATACGCCTCTTAGGACACAAAATCCATTGTCGATCAAAGGTCAACGGTATGGTAAACAACCCTACGTAATTTGAATCGAAAAATTCGACTACCAGATTTATGATCTATAACTTCTTAAGACTTTTATTATGGTTCTAGAACAACATATTAAAATTTTGTGATGGTCGAATCTTCGCCAATTGCAAATTTAAGTGGCGGACTATCATGAAAATGTATTTAAATAAAAAGGTTTGAAGAAATGGTGTAACGACTCATCCCTAAAAATTATGATTTTTATAATTTTAAAATAAGAAGTTACAAAAATGCCCTTCGCGGTAAAGACGTTGACTTTTATTGACCGCCTTGTTGTGTCACGTAAGAATCATGTTCTTGATGTATTTGGATAGTACTCGTCGTTACGAATACGTGGAAGCGAACGAAACGTAAATTGGAGTTATAACGAATGAGTTATTAACGAACGAAGTTAAGGACAAAATTATCAATTGATTATTTTTTGGAATGCTCCAAATTTTTGGAGCAAAATCTGGAAAGCCACGTGTGTGGCCGAGATTAAAAGGGAAGAAAAGATGGGTGGTGAAGATGAAAGATAAAGGGGATGAAGGAGGATGGGCACTGCCCATTCAGGAAAGAAGAGAAGAGAGATTGACCAATTAGAAGGAAGAGAAGGGAGAGAAATGAGGGAAGGAAATTATGAAGTTCGAAGCTGTTGGCTTCAACAGCAACTCGTGATTCTTTAGGCGACGATCTGCCATTTTTGAATGCAATCTCATCGATCCCCACCATCAAACAACTCCCCTTAAGCTTAGGAATAATGCCCAATCATTGTTTGAGGTGTCAGAGCAAGTATGGAGGACGAATCAAAGCACACCCTTTATAGGGGTTACGGCGGGTTTTAGTGAAATTAGGGCTTTTCCCGACCAAATTGGCCTTAGTCACAGGAATAAAAGTTGCTCCACTCATTGAGATATTCATTCCTGTAAAATTTGAGAATTTTTAGAGTTGTTCAATTTTCCAGCGAGTAAGGACGGCCGACCGCCACGCGCGGCGGCGCGTGGGGGAAAAACCCAAGGTCCCTCCTTAGGTTCCTCGACGTGCCGAATCTGAATCCGCCATCCGTCTTCCAAAATTACAACATTTTAGTAAAGTATTGCAAAAAGGTCCTTAATTATGTTTAGGCGCGTTGACGGGAAGTGAGGTTATCTTCGCTAGTTCGAGCGGCTTCTGGGGCAATGGAAAACTTGTGAGTGGACCCCTTCATAACTTATATATTTTTTATAAAATATTAGCCTAGCATGCATTACATATTCATGATTATGCTTTATATATTATTTTAAGAGCTTCTATATTTATGGTTTGCAAAATAATTATGATTATTGAAACTATATATTTCTAAAGATACGAAATATTGGGTCTTTGCTTATGAAATGTCATAGATTTATGGTTGTAAATTAAGTGGATTTATGGATATGATTTATATAACGGTTCCCAAATATAAGTTATGAATTATGGGATTTTCATATATGGAATTCCATGGATTTACAAATGTGAATTATTATGATTTTATGATGCTTTGATGCTTTGAGCATTTGAACTCCAAGATTTAATATGAGTTTTTGAGACATGTTTTTAGTACTTACCTAGTGGGTTATCATACGGCGCATCTGCACACCACGAGTATTATGTCTATGGCCATATGTTACAACCACCCCCATATTTCCATTTTATTTCTATTTTCCCTTAGAATATTTTTAAATCTATCAATTTAATCCTTTATCTCTTTTAATCCTAACCCTTGATCTAGATTCCATATTGTTCCTAAACTGCCACATGGTAGGTTCTTAACTCTCTTCTCTTTCCCCTCTGCCCAAGTCATTCCTCTCAGATCTCTCTCTCATGGGAACTCTTCTCTCTCCCTTCACTCCCTGCACCGTGACTTGCCAAGCATCCTGCATTCAGCTCTAGTGTAGACCATCTTCATCATCATCTCTTTTGCACCATATCTCTCTCTCTCTCTCCGCCGCAGTGAGGTCGAGGAACTCAAAGAAAGAACCTCTGATAGATCTCTCCATTCTTTCCTGCTAGGTAAGTTTGTTTACCTTTTTAAATTACCTTTGTTGTTGTGGGATGTTGTGGGTTGACAGTTATGTTGTTTTTCCAAGGTTTGAGGACAAGAACGACACGGGGGAAATTCACTCGCATTTTTTTTTACGGAACCGTGACTTTCGAGGATTCTTTCCGAGCTTCCACGGTCGTTCACGGCGAAGCTAGGGTATGAAAAATACTCCACTCTCTTCCCTCTTCATTTTAGTAATTGGTTTTGGTAGTAGTTTGCACGTTCGCCGTCGACCGGAGCTGTAGTAGCTCCGGTATTCTTCTCCAACTGCACTCAAACCACCCAGGCCATCAGGCCTTCTTAAACACCATGGGCCTTAGCCCATTCTTGGACCAGCCCTATTCCTTTTTGGTTAGTTAGCCTACGGGCCGTACCTTGTTTTGGGCTTAGTGTTTGTGTGTGGCTGTGTTGGGCTGTGCAAGTGTGTGTCTGTGTGAGTGTGTGTGTGTGTGTTGTGCGTGTGAGTGAGTGTGTGTGTAGTGTCGTGTGTGTGAGTGTGTTGCGTGTGTACGTGTATAAGCGTGTATGTGTGTGCAGGTGTGTGTTTGTGTACTATGCGTGTAGGTGTGTGTGTGTGTGTTGGCATATGTATGGGTATGGTGTGGGTTTGGGCTCAAGCCCAAACCATCCTTTTTATTCCTAGGCCTATCGAAAACCAAACCCAATTGATCCTAACCTTATTTAAACCTAAACACTAATCTGGATCCAAACCCAAGACCCATTTCCAATTCTTGAAATTCTATAGTTGGGTAGTTTAATAAATTGTACATTTTTGTGCTTAGGTGAAGTTGCTAGTGGGAATTTTCTTAATCCTTTTCCACACAATTTTGCTGCTACGGAGTATCTATGAGTGGACCCTTTCTAAAATTTGCATAATTTCCTAATTTAATTGCATAAATGAAATGCATGCCTTACGAGTTTATGAACTGATTTTTAAGTTAAGCATGTTTATGAAATATGTTGTTTATCGACTCTTTTTTTGTGAGGAATTAATTGTTAGCCTATATTGAGCTATAGTTTGATATATCGTATTTTTATAAAAACCATGAACTGGTAGACTATCTGATGGATGACGATAGGATGCTAGAACATGTTTTAGAAACCCCTCTTTATAGTATAGATGATGGATGACTTTATACTATGAAGTGGTTATTTTTTAGAGGCGTAACTATTTGTGCATACCTAGTGGACACTATGCCGCCTGGGACGAGGATCTGGTGTTGGCAAATAGGCCAGGAGAAATAATCCCTAGCTACGGGCTGAGGGACACTGAGCAAACATTGGGCCGGGAGTTGGTAATCTCTGGCTATGGGCACAGAGACCATGGTGCTGGCATAAGGCCGGGAGATATATATTTATGTAGTGATCTTACTAGTAGAACATTACGCTATGAGACGATTTATGAGACGTTTGATATTTTGTGCTCCACGATATGTCTCTTGAGATACTTTTGGAATGCTAGGTTTTTCATTAAACTTATCACTTATTATGCTAGTAGTTTTCTTTATATAAAATATGGGGGGTTAGTATCTTGATAACTATTTTATTATTATTATATATATGAACTTGGTCCACTCACCTTTGTTTTGCACCCCCATTCAGGTCTTAGAAACGAGGACTACGACACAACGTACAAGGCATTCCCATACCAGTAGCAATTTATCACTCACTTGTGTGATATCCTATAATGATCTTTCCTTTTGTGATCTTCTTGTTTTAGATTTTGTTCTGTGCACTCTAGACACTTCCTTTTATTACTCTTAAATTCTAATGATTATTCATGTTTATGTTCCTCTTAATCATTACTATTGTAATCAATAAATGGCTTTTGTCACCCTCAGGTGTCAGCCAGCACGTGCCTATCCAGGTATTCAGAGAATATCGGGGTCGGGACATGTCAGATTGGTATCAGAGCATGGTTAGGGTTTTTTCCACCAATTTGGTAAATTTCAGTCTTTCTAAAGCTTGTTGTCTTTGTCAGAATCATGGTTAATCCTAGTGGGAATGTGCCTCAAAGACCTCATTCTTTTGTAATAGGGCGAATCCAGCAGTTTATCACTGCATTAATGAATGCTCTTCCAAGTCATAGGCCAAATCGAACGTATTTAGAAATTGCTAGAAGTTGTGGAGTTACTAAGTTGAAATCTGTGGGGAATTGTGAGGAGGTTGAGCAGTGGTTAGACAAAATGGAGGATACTTTAGAGGCTATGAAGTGTTCGTTAAATAAGTGGGCAAACACTACAGGTTTCTTTATTTAGAGTGATGCTAGGAGTTGGTGGAAATCAACGAAGGAATCTTGTCCACCTGGTTCTTCGATGACATGGGCTGCCTTCAGGAAACATTTTATTACTTACTTTCTAAGCCCCAGTTACAGATTGAGGAAGAGGCATGAGTATTTAGAGTTCCGACAGGGTGACCTTAGCATCACAAAATTTGACAGTACCTTCAGGCGTTTGGCTAGGCATCATGATGAGACTTATGATAATCCACAAGCACAGATGGACCAGGCGATAGTTGCACTAAACCAAGAGTACTGTACACTGGTAACTGCTCAGAGACCTAGAACTTATGAAGAAGTAATCGAGATAAGTCTGAGTATAGAACAATTTAAGTGGGATACGGAGATACATGATCAACCTCATACTTGGATCCAGCCCTCGAGACAAAATAGACATCGGAATCAGAATCAGAGGAGTCAGAATTTCCAGTCGCGGATTACCAGAGAATGAGTGGGCCCCTCTAGCTCTGTAGGTCCTAAACATTCTTTTTCCTTTAAACGACCAGGTCGGGGTTCAGGGTCGTCCAGTGAAGGCTCAGGCAACGAGTTGGCGAGATGATCTTTCGGTCATTTCACTCTGATTTATCCGGTCTCTAATCAGTGTGGGTTACGTCATCGAGGGAGTTATGGGATAACTATTGTAGTTTGTCACATGAGCGGTGGCACCAGGCATTTTGTTCGTGATTGTCCTTCAACACCACCTGGTGATTTTACCTCTGGGTCAAGCTACAGTGGATATCAGCCAGTTTAGAATTTTGGCACCTCACAAAGCTATGATGGCGGTGGAAGTAGTAGTTGGAGTTATGGTAGCAGTACTAATCAGAACTATGGGGTTAATAGAGGTCTTCAGTTTAGTGGCAGAGGTAGCCAGAGTTTTAGAGGAAATGACAGCCGGAGTGCTCAGTTTTCGACCCAGCAGCAGGCTGGAACATCTTCTGGTAACAGTAATCAAGGGAACAGAGTAAGACGTGGTTCTAAAGGTCGTGGCAGTCGGAACAATAATGCAGGGTATTAGGTTCATGGACGTATGAATGCCATGACTCAGCAGGAGGCTGATCAGGATCCTCGAGTTATCATAGGTACGTTACCTTTCTGGAATACTTGGGCTAAAGTTTTAATTGATCCGGGTGTTACACATTCTTTTGTTTCTTCATCTTTTGCTCGGGTTATACCTTTTCAACCTCAGCCATTAGGTTTTGATATGCTGATTCAAATGCCAAGTGGTGAATTGTTTTGTGCTCAATGGCAATATCGGAATTGATTGGCTATCTAAGCACCGAGCGAATGTCGCATGTTAGGAAAAAGTCATAAGGTTCAATCGGCCAGGACTTCCAGTAGTTACATTTATGGGTGAGCGACGTGTCCTCCCCAATAATATTATTTCTGCCATTCAAGCAACTAGGTTGTTGAATAAGGGTTGTGTAGGGTTTTTAGCCCACGTAGTTATGAAGGATGAATCTTCTTTATGTCCAAAAGAGGTGCCAGTTGTAAGGAACTTCATCGATGTGTTTCCTGATGATTTACGGAGGTTGCCACCTGCAAGGAAAATTGAGTTTACTATCGATTTACTCCCATGTACAAATCCTATTTCCTTGGCACCTTATTGAATGGCACCAGCGGAGTTGAGAGAATTGAAGATCCAACTCCAGGAATTGGTAGACAAAGGTTACATCCAACCGAGTAAATCCCCGTGGGGAGCTCCTGTTCTTTTTGTTAGAAAGAAGGATGGATCAATGAGACTCTGTATCAATTATAGGCAACTGAATCAGGTGACGGTAAAGAATCGTTACCCTTTGCCTCGGATCAATGATTTGTTTCATCAATTGAAATGTGCTCAGGTATTTTCCAAAATTGATCTTCGATCGGGTTACCATCAATTGAGGATTCGCGAGGATGATGTCCTGAAAACTGCTTTCCGTACGAGGTATGGGCATTATGAATTTCGTGTCATGCCTTTTGAATTGACAAATGCACCTGTAGCATCCATGGATTTGATGAACATAGTCTTTAGACTGTGTCTAGATCGGTTTGTAATTGTGTTCATTAATGACATTTTAATTTATTCTAGAAATGTTAATGAGCATAAGAAACATTTGAGACTAGTGCTAGAACGACTAAGGGACAACCAGCTTTATGCAAAGTTCAGTAAGTGCTAGTTTTGGTTAACTCATGTTGGTTTTCTTGGGCACATATTTTTGCTGAAGAAATTAGTGTGGATCCCCAAAAGGTGTCAACAATGTCTATCTAGGAACAACCGAAGAGTGTCACCGAAGTGAGAAGTTTCTTGGGTTTGGTAGGGTGTTATCAAAGATCTATTCAGAATTTTTTTGCAATTGCTCTGCCTCTTACTAAATTGACTCGTAAAGGTGTCCAGTTTATGTGAGATGAAAATTGTGAACAAAGTTTTCAGGAGCTTAAGCGACGCCTCACTCAGGCCCCTGTTCTCGCTCTTCCAAATGACAATGGTGAATTTGAGGTCTATACTGATGCTTCTCTATCAAGTTTTGGGTGTGTATTGATACAGCATGGAAAAGTTATCGCCTATGCTTCCAGACAACTCAAAACCCATGAAAGAAATTATCCAACTCATGATTTGGAGTTAGGAGCAGTGATTTTCGCTTAGAAGATTTGGAGGCACTACTTATATGGAGAGTGTTGATGCACAAAATCAGTGAGGACTTTGGTACAATAGAAAATGTCAAGTTTGTGACCTTCACTAGATTGGTCTGGTCACCAGTGTGGATAAGTATGTAAATGGATAGAGACAAGGTAGTAAACACAAGATGTACGTGGTTCACCCAAATTGGCTACGTCTACGGAGTAGATGAGTTCTCATTAATTGTGAAGGGTTGACACAAGTACATAGGTTCAAGCTCTTTTTTATTGAGTACTAGTGAATGATTTAGTACAAATAACATTCAGAAATATTGTGAGAGAATGATCACCTTTTATAGAAGATAGCTTCTAGCTTTGTTCTTACATTGACACGTGTCGCGTTATGATTGACCTCTTATGTTGACACATGTCACGCTATGATTGGCTTCTGATGTCAACACTTGTCGCACTGTGATTGGCCTCTTGGTTGGAGGGAAACTCTTCTGGGTCCTTGACGGTATAACGTTGACCGGTGCTTAGTAGTTTTGGGATTGGTCAAGTATGGTACAAATAGTGCTCCCTTAAGTTCTCAAGTAAGGGAAACTCCTCGATTGGGGACTTGTAAGATCCAAGCCGCTGAGTAATCACAAAACTTCTAAGTACCGAAGTGTGGTTTCGTTTTCACTTGCCTTATCTATCTCATAAGTAAATGTGACATCTTCTCTGGAAGTACTTTTCCTCCATCCATGGGTGGTATCTTTAACCGGTGATGATGCACAAGGTAATGTATCAATTTCACTTGAAGCTTACTTGTAGTTTTAGGCTTGGTCAAGCGCGATACAAACCATGTAGTAAGAGTCTCCCAAGTCCCCGAGCTAGGAGATATGCTGAAAGAGGTGAGAAGTTTGATTTCGAGTTCTGGCTGATTGTTCTCATTCTCCGTATCTTGCAGGCAGCAGGATTGATAAAGAGAAGAAAAATGAGAATAGATGATATGAGATACTTTTGCTTTTGAAGAAGTAACTTTCCACAGACTTATTCTTAAACTGGGCTGGAAGGTTTTCTGGTTTCCTCTAGAGTATAAGGCGGACTCAAGAATTTGAAGGTCAAAACAAGTCCATCAAATTAAGAGTGTGTTCGACCTTGATGATATGGGATACTTTTGTTGTTGACAAAGTAATAGATGAACTAGCACGTGTTCTGTTGCGCTTGTCTCCACATGTTTCCTTGTATCCTTCTCACTTGCCCTATCTATTCCTTAGGCAGATGTGGTATCTTTTCTGGAAGCATAAGATGTTGAAGATGAGTACTCGGGAGCAATGCCAGGTAAGTAATCAGGTAAGGAGTTCTAGGCAATCAGTTCCTAATTGGAAGCTTGATTCCAGGCGCTGACTGATCGCTCTCTTTCTCCTTGTCTTGCAGGTAAGAACAAGTGCAAAGGAAAAGACAGGGAAAAAGCATGATATGGGATACTCTTGCTTTTAATCCTGATGATATGAGATACTCTTGCTCTGGTGTAGCTTGTTTGCAGTGGTATTATCGGGGGAGAAAGAAGCTGAGTATTTCGAAAGACTCTGCTAAAAGTGCCCTCTTGGATGTGAAGAAAAGTTGAGCATTTTTTTTATTTACAGGTTTGCCTGGATGTGAAGGATAAAGATCGACATATATAGGAATTGTCCTAACAACGAGTAGTAATGATGTTCCTTTACCCTTCTCAGTCATAGCAATGTAGTGGGAGCTGCAAGATTCACATGTTTTAACTTTGTCAGAGCACTTTGAAAAAATGGTCTGTGGTATTTGGAAAGCTGATGTTGCGTGTGAAAATTGCAGACAAGCTTTATCCAAGGAAATCTGACTCTCAAAGTTCGGAAAGCGGTGCCTCTTCAGTTTTCGAACAAGCAATCCTGTCGGGGATCTGGCTCTCGAGATTCGGAGAACGGTGCTTCTTCAATTTATGAGAAAACAATCCTGTTGGGAGTCTGGCTTTCGAGATTTGGAGAGCGGTGCCTCTTCGATTTTTTAGAAAGCAATCCTGGTGGAAGTCTGGCTCTCGAGATTCGGAGAGTGGTGCCTCTTCAATTTTTAAGAAGTAATCTTGTTGGGAGTCTGGCTCTCAAGATTCGAATAGCGGTGCCTCTTCGATTTTTTAGCAAGCAATCTTGTTGGGAGTGTTTTCTCGAATATGAGTAAAGGGTGGGCATTTTTGCCAGTCTGCCTTGCCACGGAGTATGGAGGTTGACACGCATAAGGATTTTCCAGTTATCAAGCAGTGGTGATGTTCTTTTACCTTTGTGGGTAATAGTAGGGTATCTGGACCTTCAAAATTTATGTGTCTAAACTTTGTCAGAGATCTTTGGCAAAGTTATCTGTGGTACTTGAGGAGTTGATGTTGCGTGTGGAGATTGTCGACAGATTTTACTCAGGAAAATCCGTTTCTCGAAGTCCGAAGAGTGGTGCCTCTTCAATTTTTGAACCAACAACCATGTTGCCCTTTCTTTTATAGGGGCAGCTATTGTGTGCAAGAAGTACGTTCAGAGAGTTATTGCTTGTAGGAATTTTCCCCTTATTTTTATACTTTAGAGATTTATTGGACCTCATTTCTCCTTCATCATTTCTGAAAATGTCTGGCCCATCCGACCGTTGTTTTGACTTGAACTTTGGTGAAGAGGCATGATTGCCTCTTCAAGACAACATATGGCCCTCATCCTTCTTATCCATTACTGGTCATCTTACCGTTGGAGACTCTGTGATGAAGAATGATATAACTGTTGTGGTGGTGGTAAGGAACTTTCTCATTCCTAAAGATAACAGACTACTTTCCAAACGGTCTGATGAGTTGGCTATTAAGGATTCTTTGGCTCTTAGTGTCCAGTGTACAGGTTCTGTGTCTAATATGGCCCAACGCCTATTTGCTCGAACCCGCCAAGTTGAGTAATTGACGGCTGAAGTGATAAGTCTCAAACAGAAGATCAGAGGGCTTAAGTATGAGAATAAACAGTTGCATATGCTAGCATATAACTATGCTACAAACATGAAGAGGAAGCTTGACCAGCTGCAGGAATCTGATGGTCAGATTTTACTTGATCATCAGAGGTTTGTGGGTTTGTTCCAAAGGCATTTATTGCCTTCGTCTTCTGGGGTTGTACCGGGTAATGAAGCTCCAAATGATCAACCTTCGGGGCCTCCTCCTTCTGGGGTTCTGCCCAGTACTGAGGCTTCGAATGATCACCCTCCGATGCCTCCTCTTTCTGGGGCTCTGCCAACTGTTGAGACTTCTCTTGAGTAACCTTTGTGAATACTCCATCTTGTTTGTTTATTTTGCTTCATTTCAACGTATTGTGTTAAATACACCAAGGCCTCATTCACTAAGTTCTTAGAATTTTTTCTTTTGTTGAACCTTGTATGTTGAAGCTTTGTGAGTGAAGCATGTAGGTTGAGGTGATGCTCCTTTAATTTCCCGAGTAAGGAAAACTTCTCGGTTGGAGACTTAAAAAATCCAAGTCACTGAGTAGTCGTGAAACTTTCAAGTACCGAGGTGTAGTAGCATATGGTAGGAGTCCCCCAAGTCTCCGGTCGAGGGAGTTGACGAATGAGGTGTCTTGCTAGAAGCCAAGTTTCCAAAGTAACAAAACTTCACAATTTTATTTTCTAAGTGGTAGCTCAAAAATCCTCTTTCATGTACATTTGTTATGAAAGTTGTTAGGCCCAAAGAAGGGGAGGCCTAGGCTCTTTTTTCTTTTTCTTTTTTTTTTGAATTTTTGAATTTTCGAATATATATATATTAGCTTTGTAGGTGAAGCTTTGGTGTTGAAGCTTTGAGGTTGAAGCTTTGTTCGGTACCATGAATTGATTTTGCTTCACACTATCTTGATCAAGAGTGTGTGAAGCTTTTGTAGGTGAAGCTTTTGTGTTGAAGCTTTGTAGGTGAAGCTTTTGTAGGTGAAGCTTTTGTGTTGAAGCTTTTGTAGGTGAAACTTTTGGGTTGAAGCTTTGTAGGTGAAGCTTTTGGGTTGAAGCCTTGTAGGTGAAGCTTTTGTAGGTGAAGCTTTTGTAGGTGAAACTTTTGTAGGTGAAGCTTCTGTGTTGAAGCTTTGGTGTTGAAGCTTTGTAGGTGAAGCTTTTGTAAGTGAAGATTTTGTGTTGAAGCTTTGGTGTTGAAGCTTTGTAGGTGAAGCTTTGGAGTTGAAGCTCTGTAGGTGAAGCTTTTGTAGGAAAAGCTTTAGTGTTGAAGCTTTTGTAGGTGAAGCTTTGGAGTCTAAGCTTTGTAGGTGAAGCTTTTGTGTTGAAGCTTTGTAGGTGAAGCTTTTGAGTTAAAGCTTTTGTTGGGTACCATGAATTAATTTTGCTTCACACTATCTTGATCAAGAGTGTGTGAAGCTTTTAAGAATTGTAGTTGCTCTTCATTTGTTAAAGCTTTTGTGGTGAAGCTTTTGCAGGTATAGCTTTTGTGGTGAAGCTTTTGTAGGTGAAGCTTTGTTGGGTACCATGAATTGATTTTACTTCACACTATCTTGATCAAGAGTGTGTGAAGCTTTTGAGAATTGTAGTTGCACTCCATTTGTTGAAGCTGTTGTGGTGAAGCTTTGAAGTTGAAGCTTTGTAGGTGAAGCTTTGGAGTTGAAACATTGTAGGTGAAGCTTTAGTATTGAAGCTTTTGTTGGCACCATAAATTGGTTTTGCTTCACACTGTGTTGATCAAGAGTGTGTGAAGCTTTTGAGAATTGTGGTTGAACTCCTTTGATGAAGCTTTTATTGGCACCATAAATTGGTTTTGCTTCATACTGTCTTGATCAAGAGTGTGTGAAGCTTTTGAGAATTGTGGTTGCCCTCCATTGATGAAGCTCTTGTTGAAACCATAAATTGGTTTTGCTTCACATTGTCTTGATCAATAGTGTGTGAAGCTTTTAAGAATTGTGGTTGCCCTCCATCGATGAAGCTCTTGTTGACACCATAAATTGGTTTTGCTTCACACTGTCTTGATCAAGAGTGTGTGAAGCTTTTAAGAATTGTGGTTGAACTCCTTTGATGAAGCTCTTGTTGGCACCATAAATTGGTTTTGCTTCACACTGTCTTGATCAAGAGTGTGTGAAGCTTTTGAGATTTGTGGTTACCCTCCATTGATGAAGCTCTTGTTGGCACCATAAATTGGTTTTGCTTCACACGGTTTTGATCAAGAGTGTGTGAAGCTTTTGAGATTTTGCAGTTGTCCTCTATTGATGAAGCTTTGTTGAATTTCCCAATTTCCTTTTTTTTTATGGGAAAACTAGAAATTTGAAAATGTGGGAGAGACAACATATACAAATGTTGCTTCTTCACTGTTGAGCAAGAGATTGTGATGCAAGCCACACCTTGTAGTAGTCTAAGGTTTGGATGAACCATATAAATTGAATTTGCTTTAAACAATCTTGATCAAGAATGTGTGAAGCTTTCTACGAGTTGTAGTGTTTGCATTGTTACAGATGAGAAATGTCCGAAGCAGATGCAAGAGGGCTGAAGAGCTTGATCTTCATATACCATGCACTGAAGCCGTTGTTGGTGACTATAGCTCTTGTTAGGCATAAGTGCTCCCCTAGTTAAGTTGTAAAGCTTGAGGGTTTTTCATTATTTGTGAATGCTAGAAGTTCACATGTACAAGTTGTACCATTCGTCTTCTGGTTGATGGAACGAATGGTGAGTTGCTTTCATCACTTGGTTGGTGGTATGAATGTGAGTTCCTTCATCACCTTTCATCACATTTCATCACCTCGTTGGTGGCACGAAGATGAGTTCCTTCTTCACATTTCATCACCTGGTTGGTGGTATGAATGAGAGTACGGGTTGTACATTTCATCACTTGGTTGGTGGCATGAAGATGAGTTCATTCTTCACCTGATTGGTGATAAGAGCGGCAAGTTGCCAAATAAAATTAGAGTACGAGTTGTACATTTCATCACCTGGTTGGTGGCATGAAGATGAGTTCCTTCTTCACATTTCATCACCTGGTTGGTGGCATGAAATAGAGTGTACATTTCATCACCTAGTTGGTGGCATGAAGATGAGTTCCTTCATCACGTAGTTGGTGAGAATAAGGGCAAGGTGCCGAGGCATATTGTAGCAAGTGTCGAATGACACAAAGTATGTTGAACCCTTTCGAAGCACAGTTGGTTTATGTATGGATGTGTTGGAATGTATGATGTTTATGTATGAATGTGTTGGAATGTATGATATTTATGTATGAATGTGTTGGAATGTATGATGTTTATGTTGATTGACATGAGTGATGCGTATGAATGTTTTGCTATGCATGAAGGGATCCATGTTTTCGATATGTGAACAATGTTGGTTGTAACACTTAGTATCACATACTTTGTGTCAAAGTACGTATGTTGAAGCTCTGAGTTGGAGTATAGAGGTAGGTCAGCGTAGACCAAGTGTTCCAGTGCTAGGAATGCAAATGACTCAGAAGAAGTTGTCTGAATTCCCTTTTCTTTAAATATTTGCTGAATGGCTTGTGTGACAAAAGATCTCAAACGGTTGAACGTCAAAACATTTGTAATGTGTTTGCCTTCTTATAATAGCATTTCCTTCAGTACCTAGTCCTTCACTTTGAAAGAGTGAGGCTTGTCCCATAGTCATATTGGTCGACGGTACGTTGACCCCTGGTTATCTTAATACAAACTTTTATCCCTCTTGTTGTAATGGGCTTGCTGAGAGTAAAAATCCTTCATCTTACCAAGAGACAAATGTGTTTGGTGACTTGGCGAGTAGCTAAATGAGGCAAGAGATGATGCAATGGGTGTTTGAATGGCCAAGATTTCCTCACTTGGTAGAACTTGACATCCACTTCCCACTTGTTGATAGGGGTTAACCATATGGGGGTTCTCTTGGTATATCCTTGCTTCGGTGGAGGCGTAGTTGTAAGCATGTGCCATCACCTTAGAGTAAGTCTTTCAAGTGTTGGCATTGATCATGTACTTGAAGAAACAATCACGTAGGCCTGCCGTGAAGGCTTTGAAGGCGGTCTTGTCATCTGCCTCAATGCAGCGAGAATACTCATGGCTGAAGCGACCGGCATACTCTTGTAGTGACTCGACCGACTTCTGGCGAATAGTGTACAAGTCATTTAAAGAATGTAAGCGATCAGTCTGGAAGATGTGTTGAGAGACAAACAGTTTCCTTAGTTCCTCAAATGAGTCTATTGTCTCAGGTGGAAGATGACAATACCAGTTTAGAGCTCTACCATAGTGGACTAAAAAAGATTAAGGTGTTCAATTGGGTCCTCCCTTTTAGTATAGAGTTATAAACCAAGCTTTTCTTTTGTCTTCTCTTAAATGGGGTGTCGAGGATCCTCCTTGTGAGAGGGCCAGGCCTGGGTTGGTTCCAGTTAGGTATCTCGGCTTGACGTTTGGCCTTCAACTTTTTTACTTCCTTAAGGAGCTGTGGGACAATGGCGTCTTGAGTGGAGTCATGTACCATTGGAATTTTCTTCCGTAAGTCTCCATCGCCTCTTGGAAGTAGGAAAGTTTGAGCAAGAGCGTATGGTTTTTCCTTGGACTTGTCATACTAACTTCTAGGGCGAGTCTGTTGGAATACCTCTGAGTCCCTTGTACCTTCATGTTCCTCTAGGACCTATCGTTCCTTCCCGAGATTAGCAGCTGGCTTCGGTTGTGGAAGGGGACCGAGTCTTTTAAAAACCCTTGGATCATTGATCTTCAAGCTTATGTGGAGAGGATTCTCTCGACGTTGCTTTAGGAAGTCTCGGCAGTCACGATAAACGGCTTTCGATCTTTCTAACCCTTCTGCAATGAGGTGTCTTCCTCCACTTCTCCTACTTCGGGTCGAAGCAGCTAAGTTGAGAGAAGTCTCATGTTGATCAATGTTTTGATGATTAGCTCGTTCCTCATCAGGGATACCCATGTCGAAAGACGGTGACTCTTCGTGTTGGGGGGCACCCAGATGATCGTTGATGTCCACAGAGGCAACAAGCTTGCTTGTTTGCGTATGCTTAGTTTTGTGGAGCGTCTCGAAAAGCTTCTCATAGTGTTTCTGAAGGATCTCATTCTTTATTGCTATCTTGTTGTTCTGAGCCTCCAGCTCCTCGACTTTAGCTTAAATAACGAGCTTTTTTCGTTCATTCTTTCATTGCTTTGCACTAGGTGCGATGATGTGTCGTTCTGCGTGCTGTGGCTTCCTTCACTCCCCATGTTGGAAAGGGATGCTTGGTCAAAAGAGAGTGTACGAATGGTGGAAACCAGCTTGACAAAGCTGAAGAGAGTAGGAATATGTGCGTTTCCCACAGACGGCCCCAAATGTTGATGCACAAAATCAGTGAGGCTTTTGGTACAACAGAAAATGTCAAGCTTATGACCTTTGCTAGATTGCTCTGGTCACTAGTGTGGATAAGTATGTAAATGGATAAAGACAAGGTAGCAAACACAAGATGTACGTGGTTCACCCAGATTGGTTACGTCCACAGAGTAAAGGATTTCTCATTAATTGTGAAGGGTTTACACAAGTACATAGGTTCAAGCTCTCCTTTAGTGAGTATTAGTGAATGATTTAGTACAAATGACATTCGGAAATATTGTGGGAGAATGATCTTCTTTTATAGAAGATAATTTCTAGCTTTGTTTTGACATTAACACATGTCGTGTTATGATTAGCTTCTGATGTTGACACGTGTCGCGCTATGATTGGCTATGATGTCGACATGTGTCGCACTGTGATTGGCCTCCTGGTTGGAGGAAAACTCTTATGTGTCCTTGACGGTATAACGTTGATCGATGCTCAGTAGTTTCAAGATTGGTTAAATATGGTACAAACAGAGAGAAATGTCGTATTTTTCACGGATCATAAGAGTCTTAAGTATGTGTTCACCAAGAAGGAGCTGAATTTGAGATAGAGAAGGTGGATGGAGCTTATCAATGATTATGACTGTTCGATCGAGTACCATCCTGGGCATGCTAATTAGGGGTGGGCACTTGAAACCGAAAACCGAAACCGAAACACGAATCGAATCAAACCGCACCAAACGGTTTGGTTTTGCGGTTTTGAAACGGTTTCGGTTTCAAAACCGAACCGCGGCACACAAAACGGTTTGGTTTCGGTTTTGGGTTTTCAAAACCGCACCGAAACCGAAACCGAAACCGCACCATATAATAAATAAATGTTATATTTTAAACTTTTTAATTTTTAATTAGTTCAACTAGGTTATAGATTTGGTTTTGCGGTTTTGGGTTTGCACTTCGACTCCTGAGTGAGTCCTGACTAGTCTGTGTCTGACTGCTTCTGCGCCGCCTCCTTGTATCTCCGCCTCTGCCTTGCGTTTTGGTCACCAGGCTGCTTCTGCTTCCATCTCTGCAATCTGCATCTCTGCGGGCGACTGCCTGCTTGCATCTCTGGAAACGGTGGAAGTGATCGGTGACTGCCTGTTGGTTGCATTTGTGTTTTCAGTGGTGTCCAGACAAATCGTCTGTCTTTGGAAGTTCTGCAGAGGATGGTCTTTTAAACATTTGGGATTATGAGAAGGTATATTGGCCTTCAGAATGTACCGTGGTTTTATTTTGTGTTAATCTAGTAATTTTCAAATTTTTTCTTGATCTATTTTTTGACATAACAAACGAAGTGTTTCCAAATAAATGGAGTTTCGGCTTTTCTATTCCTCTTCCCATAACTTCAATCAGATGGAAGTTGTTATAACTTATGAAAACATAATACGCTGCAGGTCGGTAAGGAGCGAACTCCAAAAGGCCCAACTTCTCCACCTGGCTTGTTTTTCCAGCATGCTGGGCACAGGTTCGAGGCTCTCTTTTACTAACATTATTTAAACATACTTTACGATTCCTTTTCAAACTTTTGATGTCTGTTAGAGGATCTTTTCACCCTTGATTTTCAACTTTCTGGTTTTCGGAAATTGTTTTACGTCTCACTCTTGGATTTCTATCTTTCCTGGTGTCTCTTGTATGGGCTTCATGCCTGAGTCTATAATTGTGCCCATGCCACTATATAGTACTTTTTAAATATGTTCTTGTGGTCAGTAAACTGAACATGATGCTGTTTGTGTCTATATATCCATCACTGGAATATTGAGGTTAATCTTTGCATCAAATGTTGATCGGAAGTTTTGCACTGGACACGTTAGTGCTTTAGAGCCTTTATTTATCAAGTACCTTATTGCTTATAGGCTTCTAGGTCTTTTAAAGTTGTTTGCTTGAGTCTGAATGATTCTTGAAGTTATCTCTATAACATGTTAAAAATTACCTGGTAAACAGTTCTTGAAGTTTACTCATGGGAAATATGATCCCTTATTGTATCATTTGGTTGAATTGTCGGGCACTTTCTTTTCTTTTATTTTCCTTGTAGTTTGTTGTTCATGGTTTGCTTAACTTTATAACTGTATACAGGGACAAGGTTGTTGATTTTCATTGGAATGCATCTGATCCATGGACTGTTGTCAGTGTGTATGATGACTGTGATAGTACTGGCGGAGGGGGTACATTGCAGGTATCGGAATGTTTGTTCTTGTCGTTGTTGAAAGGGTTTCATTTTTCGAGTCATAAAATCATTTCTAAGAATATTTCATAAGAGTACATGTGAAAGCTGAGGGAGCTATTTTCTGCAGGTTTGGTGAAGTTTTTGGTGTTGTCTTGCTGCTGTTTTCTGTTGTTTTTCTGTGTTTTTTATGCAGTTTGGCTGCATTTTTTTGGCAGTTTTGGAGCTGTTTTTTGCTGCATTGTTGTTGTTGTTTTTGGTGCAATTTTGCTGCATATTCATTAATTAATATACAAGGAAAATAAGACCATCTTATGCATAAATATGTGTATATTTTAAATTGTACATTTTTTTCTCAAAAACCAAACCGAAACCGTTTGAAACCGCACCGAACCGAACCAAACCAAACCAAACGGTTTGGTTTCATTTCGGTTTTGGCTTCAAAACCGCATCGCACCGCACCGCAAAAAGTTTCGGTTTCGGTTGTGGTTTCACTCGAAACCGCACCGAACCGCACCGCGCCCACCCCTAATGCTAATGCCGTGGCTGATGCTCTTAGTCGGAAACATCACGAGCAACTTGCATCACTTCAAGTTGTACACGTTTCATTACTATTTTCTCTTCGAAAAATTGGTGTTAATTTGGAACTAGGTGAGCACGGAGCTTGGCTAGCACATTTTCATGTTAGACCTATCTTTGTAGACATAGTCATAGAAGCTCAGGAACTTGATCCATAATGCACCGAATTAAAGGAACAAGTGTTGAAGGGGGATAATGAGAAATTCATCATTCGTAAAGATGAAGCGTTATTGAAAGGGAACCGTTTGTTTGTGCTTAAAGATAACGAAGCGGTTAAAAAGGAAATTCTTGATGAGGCTCATACTTCAGTTTATGCTATGCATCCAGGAAGTACTAAATTGTATAGCACCATTTATCATTTTTATTTCTGGGAAGGGATAAAACGGGATGTAGCAGAGTATATAAGTAGATGTTTAATCTGCCAACAGGTTAAAGCAGACAGACAAAGACCTGGGGGACTGATGCAGAATCTTCCGATACCAGTTTGGAAGTGGGAGGATATCACTATGGACTTTGTGTACGGACTGTCTAGAACATCGTCAATGTACGATGGTATTTGGGTAATTGTCGATCGGCTTACCAAGACCTCTCATTTCTTACCAGTTCAACAGACCTACTCGTTGGAGAAATTGGCGAAATTATTCGTTGATAATATTGTTCGTCTTCATGGTGTACCCGTCACCATTGTGTCAAATAGAGATCCCATATTTACTTCCAGGTTTTGGAAAGCCTTTAATGCTACTATGGGTACTCAGTTACTGTTCAGCACTGCTTATCATCCATAAACTAATGGTCAGTCCGAGCGGGCGATTCAGACTTTAGAGGACATGTTGAGAGTGTCAGTGTTACAGTGGAAAGGCAGCTGGGATAACTATTTGTCGTTGATGGAGTTTGCTTACAATAATAGTTATCACTCGAGTATTGGTATAGCGCATTTTGAAGCATTTTATGCGAAGGCGTGTAAGACGCCATTATGTTGGACAGAGGCAGGAGAAAGGTCGTTGGTAAGACCAGAGATTGTGGATACCACCAATGCTAATATCCAACTAATTAAGGTGAATTTGAAAGCAACACAAGACTGATAGAAAAACATTGCAGACAAACACTCCAAGGATCGTGAGTTTACAGTGGGCGACTTTGTGTTCTTGAAGTTGTCTCCCTGGAAGGGTGTTGTTCATTTTGGTAAGCAAGGAAAGCTGAGTCCTCAATAAGTCGGTCCCTATCAGATTATTGAGATAATTGGTGCAGTTGCTTATAAGTTGGTGCAGTTGCTTACCGGAGTTGTCACTGATCCATAACGTTTTCCATGTTTCCATGCTTCAGAAATATGTACCAGATCCTTCTCATATCATCCAGATAGAGCCATTGGAAGTAAATCCGGATGCTAGCTATGTAGAAGAACCAGTGGCTATCCTTGACAGACAGGATAAAGTGTTGCGGAGCAAAGTTATTCCTTTGGTAAAGGTACTGTGGAGGTACCATGCAGTCGAATAAGCTACTTGGGAAACAAAGGAATCAATGTGGAATCAATATCCCTTTCTTTTCGTGTAACTTCGCAATTTTGGGGACGAAATTTCTGTAAAGAGGGTAGATTGTTACAACCACCCCTATATTTCCATTTTATTTCTATTTTTCCTCTAGAACATTTTTAAATTTATCAATTTAATCCTTTATCTCTTTTAATCCTAACCCTTGATCTAGATTCCCTATTGCTCCTAAACTACCACGTGGCAGGTTCTTAACTCTCTTCTCTTTCCCCTCTACCCGAGTCCTCCCTCTTAGATCTCTCTCTCACGGGAACTCTTCTCTCTCCCTTCACTCCTTGCATCGTGACCTGCCAAGCATCCTGCATGCAGCTCTAGTGTAGACCATCTCCATCATCATCTCCCTTGCACCATATCTCCCTCGCTCTCTCTCTTTCTCTCTCTCTCTCCGTCGCAGTGAGGTCGAGGAACTCAAAGAAAGGACCTCCGACGAATCTCTCCATTCTTTCCGGCTACGTAAGTTTGTTTACCTTTTTAAATTACCATTGTTGTTATGGGACGTTGTGGGTTGAAAGTTATGTTGTTTTTCCAAGGTTTGAGGACGGGAACGGCACGGGAGAAATTCACCCGCATTTTTTCCGACGGAACCATGACTTTCAAGGATTCTTTCCGTGCTCTCACGGTCGTTCACAGCAAAGCTAGGGTATGAAAAATACTCCACTTTTTTACCTCTTAATTTTAGTAATTGGTTTTGGTAGTAGTTTCCACGTTCGTCGTCGACCGGAGTTACTACAGCTCCGGTGTTCTTCCCCGACTACACCCAAACACCCAGGCCATCAGGCCTTCTCAAACACCACGAGCCTTAGCCCATTCTTGGACCAGCCTTATTCCTTTTTGGTTAGTTGGCCTGCGGGCCGTACCTTGTTTTGGGCTTAATGTTTGTGTGTGGGTGTGTTGAGCTATGCGAGTGTGTGGTGTGTTTGTGTCCGTGTGAGTGTGTGGGTGTGTGTTGTGCGTGTGTGTCCATGTGTGTGCAGTGTCGGGTGTGTGAGTGTATTGCGTGTGTGCGTGTGCGTTTGTAAGTGTGTATGTGTGTGCAGGTGTGTGTTTATGTATTGTGCGTGTAGGTGTGTGTGTGTGTTGGCATATGTGTGGGTGTGGTATGGGTTTGGGTTCAATCCCAAACCATCCTTTTTATTCCTAGGCCTATCCAAAACCAAACCCAATAGATCCTAACCTTATTTAAACCTAAACCCTAATTCGGATCCAAACCCAAGACCCATTTCCAATTCTTGAAATTCTATAGTTGGGTAGTTTAATAAATTGTACATTTGTGTGCTTAGGTGAAGTTGCTAGTGGGGATTTCCTTAATCATTTTCCGCACAATTATGCTGCTACGGAGTATCTGTGAGTGGACCCTTTCTAAAATTTGCATAATTTTCTAATTTAATTGCATAAATGAAATGCATGCCTTACGAGTTTATGAACTGATTTTTATGTTAAGCATGTTTATGAAATATGTTGTTTATCGGCTCTTTTTTGGTGAGGAATTAATTGTTAGCCTATATTGAGCTATAGTTTGATATATTGTATTTTTATAAAAATCATGAACTGGTAGACTATTTGATGGATGACGATAGGATGCTAGAACATGTTTTAGAAACCCCTCTTTATAGTATAGACGATGGATGACTTTATACTATGAAGTGATTATTTTTAGAGGCGTTACTATTTATGCGTACCTAGTGGACATTATGCTGCCTAGGGCGAGGATCTGGTGTTGGCAGATAAGCCAGGAGAAATAATCCTTAGCTACGAGCTGAGGGACACAGAGCAGGCATTGGGCCGGGAGTGGGTAATCTCTGGCTACAAGCGCAGAGACCACAGTGCTGGCATATAGCCGGGAGATATATATTTATTCAATGATCTTACTAGTAGAACATTACGCTACAAGACGATTTATGAGACGTTTGATATTTTGTGTTCCACGATATGTCTCTAGAGATACTTTTGGCATGCTAGGTTTTTCATTAAACTTATCATTTATTATGCTAGTAGTTTTCTTTATATAAAATGTGGGGGTTAGTATCTTGATAACTGTTTTATTATTATTGTATATATGAACTTGGTCCACTCACCTTTGTTTTGCGCCCCTATTCAGGTCTCAGGTCTTAGAAATAAGGACTACGATACGACGTACGAGGCATTCCTCTACCAGTAGCAATCTATCACTCACTTGTGTGATATCCTGTAATGATCTTTCCTTTTGTGATCTTGTTTTAGATTGTGTTCTGTGCACTCTAGACACTTCCTTAAACTTTGTTTATTACCCTTAGATTCTAATGATTATTCATGTTTATGTTCCTCCTAATCATTACTCTTGTAATCAATAAATGGCTTTCGTCACCCTCAGGTGTCGGCCAACACATGCATATCCGGGTATTCAGATAATATCGGGGTCGGGACGTGTCACCATAGGACACAAGTGATGGATGAGTGAGATATGATATAATACATACCCCCAGCTTCATCGCTGAAAGTGGTGTCAGATAGCTTCACTAGCCACGGCTAGTGTCGGTGTGGATGTTATGCTATTTGATTCAGCTTCACCTACGGGTGATGGACAGGTTATTCAGCATCACCTACGGGTGATGGACAGGTTATCCTGCTTCACCTTCAGGTGATGGACAGGTACTGCCTTCGGGCGACTATGATACCCCTAGTTGAGTACTTCACTGATGAAATTTACTGATTTGCCTTCAGGCGACGTTTTCAACATTATTGAGCATGATTTTAAACGTACATGTTTTACGAAGATTTTGCGTGGCATGCTAGGGTTTTTATAAAACCTATAAGTAGTATTATATATGTTTTCAAAACAGGGGGTTAGTATGTTCACAAAGAAAATGGTTTTCCTATTACTAGTATTATTATTATAAACTTTGGTCCACTGACCTTTCTATTTTTACGCCCCCTCAGGAGTTAGGATTGATGCACATGATCCTGGCATCAGGGCTTTACAGCATAGGTATCCTCGAGCCTTCTCAACATATGTATCATTCATTTATTTGTATCTTTTCCTAGCAATTGCTTCATATGATTCTTAGCTAGTTGTATGCTCTGAACACGTTTTGTTTTAGTATAATCGTTCTAATTGCATATGTTTTAGTTATATGCATGTTTTAAATGGCTTCATCACCCTCGGGCGTCAGCCAGCACATGCCTACCCTGGTATATGAGGATATCGGGGTTGAGGCATGTCAAACGGAGCGTCGATTTGGAATCAAATAGTTGATATACGTTGAGAGATGTCCTGGGTCAAAATCCAAAAAAGTCAAATGTCATCAGTGAACGCTAACCTGGCCAAGCCAAACTAGAACTGACCTAACCCTCCGAAAACCCAATGGAATATTGGTAAGCTCGCCGAATTTTTTAATTTTTTTCTAAAGCTCATACCTTTTCATTTTTTAGCCAATTTGATGGTCTACATATGGAAATTCGTCTACTCAATGAGAGGAATTGATTTATACATGTTTGAAGTCCAAAAGATGGATGGAAATAATCTGAAATTTACGGTAAACTCTCGATCTATTTTGAAGCTCTAGAAACTTCGTTTCGTCGTCCTTTTTTCACAATCCAAAGCTCGTCCTTGAGCTGGTAAAGAGAATGAGCTTGTTTTGGTGATGATTTAGTGATTAACTTGTTAAGATTTGGAGGTGGCGTGGTGTTCTTCTTGGTGAGAAAACAAAAGAGAGACAAGAGGAAAAACAAAAAAGAGAGGATAGTGAGGTCGAGAGAAAAGAAAGAGAGAGGTTCCGTAATTTTTGAGCAGTGGGCCCTACGGGCACACACAAGAAGGCCATTAAAGACAAACAACATGTGTCGAAATAATGGTAAAATTACTAAAATGCCCTCGACTTTCAAGTTTGCAAAATCTTTGTTATAACTCCAAATTTCATCCCACTTGTGGCCACGCGTTCTTATCGATACGTACTATCTAAATATGCAAAGAAATGTGGCAAAACATATAGAGATCAAGTATGAACTCATAGAATTCCGTTTAGCCCATTAGGGGCATTTTGTCCTTTTACTTATCAGAAAAATTATACGCCGCAAATATAAACGCGTTGGAATTATGAAATACAAAGTACTAAAAGTCATCGCACATTGTGAAAACCGAGAACGAGATTTCATAGCACACCTTATTGTCTGCAACTTGTACTCCCTTGCCCAACCCAGATCTGAAACCCACCCCCACCCCACCCCCACCCTCACCCACTGCTTAAATCTCAAAATCCAACTCGTAAAATAAAAAATAAAAAATAAAGCAAAACCCCCAAAAGCACTTGCATACAAATCCCTTCACAAATTTAAAACAAAAAAGCCAAATTTCCAAAAAAAAATCAGAGGATGCGTTGGAGAGCACCAACGAATATTCTACACAAGGAAAAGAGAGAGAGGTGAGGGAGAGAGTGGAGGAAAAGAGGATCAGAAAAATTATATGCCGCAAATATAAACGCGTTGGAATTACGAAATACAAAATACTAAAAGTCATCGCACATAGTGAAAACCGCGGACGAGATTTCATAGCACACCTTATTGTCTGCAACTTGTACTCCCTTGCCCAACCTAGATCTGAAACCCACCCCCACCCCCACCCTCACCCACCGCTTAAATCTCAAAATCCAACTCGTAAAATAAAAAATAAAAAATAAAGCAAAACCCCCATAAGCACTTGCATACAAATCCCTTCACAAATTCAAAACAAAAAAGCCAAATTTCCAAAAAAAATCAGAGGATGCGTTGCGTGGAGAGCACCAACGAATATTCTACACAAGGAAAAGAGGGAGAGGTGAGGGAGAGAGTGGAGGAAAAGAGGATTCCGTAGAAAATGTGAAACAAAGAAAAAGATAGGAAGATGATTCTATAAAAAAAAGGGTGAAATAGAGAAAAGGAGGTGAAAGGAATAGGGAGAAGGTGGACGGAAGAAAAAAGGTATAGGTATAGAGATAGATGTTTCTAGAAAAAAATAAAAAGATAAACTAATAATAAAATATTAACAAATATGAATTAATTGATATAATATTTGAGTTTGTTCATTTTCCTGTTTTTTAGCCCTGCACCAAACACTTTATTAAATTAGTCTAGCTTACTCCCTGAAACTAATTTAGTCCTAGATAGTTCGTTGCAACAAATGCTCCCTAAGTGTGACATCCCGTCCCAAATTTTACATTTTTGTTAATTTTTATAATGTTTATAATTTTTTTTTTATCATTTAGTTATTTTTTTAAGAGGAAGAATAAGAGAAGAAGTGAGGGGGGGGAACGGGATAAGGAAGAAAAAAAAAAGGAAAGGGCTACTACCCAATGAGAGAGATGAGGGAGAGATGGTAGACGAATGGGGAGAGGAGAGAGGAGGAGGTGACCAACCAGAGAAGGGGGAAAAGAGGGAAATGAGGGAGAAGAAAATGAAAAGGGAAACCGGGTTTCCCCCTTGACTCGCTAGACCCGACGAGCACCACGGCCAAATTTGGCCATTTTTCCGGCGATTCAAACCTTCCCACTACCTGCAACCTACTCCTAACCTTCCCTCTTCCTTTTCCATCCAAAATTAGAAGGAATTAGGTGGTAATTTAGGAAAAATCGCACCGGTGGGTGCGACGATTCTTGGTTGAGATTCACCAAATTCTTAAATGAGATTCACCAAGTTTGGGGGCATCGAAGTTGTTATGGAGCCGAATTGAGGACACCCAAAACTAGGGTTTCCTACGGGGTTTAGCAAAATTGGGGCTCTTCTAGGTCAAATTGGACTTGGCTATAGGTATAAAGTTTACTTTACTCATTGAGATGTTCATTCCTGTAAATTTTGATAATTTTTTGAAATAATTGGATTTTCAGGCGAGTCGGAGCAGCGCGTAGCCAAGGGACTACAGATGTTAACCTTAGGCTAAATTAGATGTCTTGAGTTCAGTTTTGGCAATTGTATATCGTAGGTCGATCGTTTAGACCTAAACTCATTAGGATACATTACTTGGTAAAGATATGAATCGACGATCCGACCGTTGGAAATTACGGATCGGGAATCTGAAGTACGGATCTTCCCAAATTGGATTTGTAAGTTCATAAAATAAAATGTTGACCACCACTTGATTTTGGGCAATTGGCAGAGATCCGACCGTTGAATCATAATGAAACCTTAGGATGTTGTTCTAGAAGTATAATGTGAATCTTTGAAAGCAACGGATTGGAAATCCGTGATGCAAATCTTCCAAATTGAATTACGTAGGGATGTGTTTTATGTAAATTATGTATTTTATTGGTCAAAACTCTGAGATGTGATTTGATAATTGGTCATAGGCAACAATGGTTCGTGATGTCTCGACATGCATGCTAAGGAGTCGTGGCACGGACCTCAGGTGAGTGGGTCTTTTCCATTCTATCGTGCATTATATATATATATATATATATATATATATATATATATATATATGATTGACAATTCCATAAATGTTTACAAATCGATTATTGCTTATAATTAATGTGAATGCTTTGAAGTACTATTGTAAACTACGAATGACTTGATCCTTGTTTAGGGTACGTAGATAGTCTAACGAGACGCTAGATGCAACCATACAATATTTGAAACAAAAACCTTGTTTGGGAATTGAGCAATGTGAAGGAAATTGGTGAAAATATGAGATTTAACCTTATGTTTATAGTGATTGGATGTTGGTCATAAATCAATGTGGAAGGAATCAAGAAACTGAAATGAGGAAACGTAAGTAATGATAGTTAATTAAACTAATGTTTAGTTGGACTTATCCCCGATAATTATTTCCGAAAATAAATAATTCAAGAGTAGGGCGTTATAGATTGTGCATTTTACGCCACATTATATATATGCGTATATATTGGAAAAATACTATGATATGGTTAAGTTTTAGATTTGCATCATGGCATATCCATGTGTATACTACTTGCACAAAATTATTATGAATGCTTTGAAGTGCGAAGATGAACGCTGAATACACAGGTAAGTTCAGGTGAGTTATGATATTAGTTGAAATGATTGAGTTATGGCATGATCACATTATGTTTTAGGCAACTCCGACATTGTCGTACAAGTTGCCTATGAGTTGTATATGTTACATGAGATGCATTTAGAGCTCATAAACCTGCACCCCAGTGTTAATGCTTCCGCCCGTGGCCAGGGCACAGTCCTTCACATGATGTTCACCTCTCGCACCTTACGCTCACCTTGGATCCAAGGTAGGTGCACATGCCTGTCCTACAAACCACTATAGGTGGTTCCGACTCGTAGGTGACCCGCGATTATTCGCACAGTCTTCACGTGATTGTAGCACTTGAGTGTATTTATTTACACTTAGTCTTGTCGTACAAACCACCATAGGTGGTTCCGACTCGTGTGCATGTATACTTATTGAGCTATGGATAAGTTATACAGGTCACTAGAGGTGACTCCCAACTTATGAGTTAGCATATATGATGAGATATGGATAAGTCGTACATGTCGCTATAGGTGACTCCCAACTTATGAGCTAGCATATGTAATGAGATATGGATAAGTCGTACAAGTAACTATAGATACTCCCGACATATGAGTTAGCATATGTGATGAGATATGAATAAGTCGTACATGTCGCTATAGGTGACTCCCAACTTATGAGCTAACATATGTAATGAGATATGGATAAGTCGTACAAGTAACTATAGATACTCCCGACATATGAGTTAGCATATGTGATGAGATATGGATAAGTTGTACAAATCGCTAGAGGCGACTCCTGATTTATGAGCTAACATATGTGATGAGATATGGATAAGTCGTACATGTCACTATAGGTGACTCCAACTTATGAGTTAGCATTGATTAATGAGATATAGGTGCAGTCGTACAGGTCACCATAGGTAACGCCAACTTGCATGCTAGTATGGGTTATTAATCACATGATTATTGATATTGCTGATGATATGCTGTGTTGTGGTATATTTATGGTTTACTGTTGATATACTTTTGATTTCACATTGACACATGATATGATTTTTTGGAAACTATATAAGTGTTGCATAATGTTTTAGATGGTTTCTATTAAAATTTCATTTCTAGGGCCACTCACCCTTGTTTTGTCTTCACCCTCCATGTTTTATTAGCTGAGCTTTCTTATCATCGAAGATTCGTGGCGATTCTTAGTATTGGAGATTCTATTGAGGGTACGATTCTTAATCCACTCTACTGTATTTATGTTCTAACGTCACGTGTGAAGTGAGTTACTTCCCGCTCACCAGCGCACTCTGGTAATTAGGCACTCTTAGATTTAAATTTATTCACATTTTTCTACATCATCACACTTTATGGCTTCGTCACCTTTCAAGTATCGCCCAACGCAGCTCGATTCGGAATCTTAGTGAACATTCTCGGTCGGGGTGTGTCACTAAGTGTCTTGATTACTTAAAATCTAAAATATATGAAAAGCGAATAATAAAAAAAATACTTGGGTAAACTGCCAAATACTCTCCAACTATTACAAGGATGTCAATTAACTCCAAACTACATTTTTTGTTGTACTCTCTTTAACTAGACAACTAAATATTTTGCAGTTAAATGCGTCTCATGCCCCCCCCCCCCCCCCCAATATGACAATATTTAATTGAATTTGGACAATTCTCTTAAATATAACGGTGGTGAGATATTTAAATATTTTGTACTAATTAAAGGGATAAATCAATTGAAAAAAATAGTTCAGAGAGTAATTAGCAGATTTATAAATTTGTAATAGTTTTTTAAATGTTAGATTCGACTATTTATTTAAAAATTTAGAGAGAATTAATAAAAAAAATATCATATCGAAAAATATTTGGGTAAATAAGACATTTCTATTAAAATAATAAACAAAAAATGTTTTTAGTTCATGAAAATTTCGAATTGGCCTTTAAAATAACAATAAAAGAAGTGCTTTTAATAATAAAAAAAAGTTTTTGTAGTCTTTAGTTAGATTAAGAATGTCATTGTATAAATCTTTATGAGATTTGATTATATATTTTAGATAATTTTGTAATTGTATTGTAATATTTTTATAAACAAAGAAGCAATCGTTGTGAGGAATCACATCTCAAAATTCTCTCTATTCTCTTTATTCTCTATATTCTTTGCCGCACATCTCTTTCTAACTCTCTTGTTAAATGGGCCTACAATTTTCCACTATAAGCAGTCCTCGAATCCAATTTTCATTTTCTAACAATTTTAAGCAGTCCTCGAATGCAATAAAGAAAAAAGCATCCGCATTTCACGGGAAAAACCCTAGCTCAGAAACCGGATAGAACCTCCCACAGTATCTCTCTCTGAGCTCCGACAATGGCGGAGCTGCCAGTGATAACAGTAGGAGGCAAGGGCTCGTCTCTGTCCTCCTCCTCCGTCTGCTCCCTCGCCAAGGGCCTTGCTCATCTGCGCACCGACTTGTCGGCGCTCAATCGGCTCGACTCCTCCTCCTCCTCCTCCTCCTCCTCATCGCCCCTCGCCCACAATCTCGTCTCTCTCCTCCCCTCCCTCCCAACTGTCGAAGAATGCAGAGCCTCCCTCGTCGTCCTCCTCTGCAAGCTTTTATCTCTCTCCGGTTCCCCCAACGTCCGTACGGTTCTCGCGGTACGTCTCGCCGAAGCCATCAATTCCCGAGACTTGGAGCTCGGGTCGCTCGTTTTGACCGAAGAGGAGGCTCTTGCGTTGGAGGAATTCAAGTTATCCTCAGCTTTGTGCGGGATATGTGCGCTTCTGGACCACCAGTCCGCCGCGTTGTCTACTGTTTCCGATGCGGTGGCAGCGATGTCTTGCGAGGCGTTGAAGGCCGATGTAAGGGCGTTTAATTCGATGGATTTGGGGGATGGGTACGCAGCGAAGGAGGTGATTGCTGTGGCCAATGATTTGAAGGTGCTGCTCAATGGGTCTAAATTAGTGGGTAAGCTTGAAATTGAAGCGGTATCGGAAATCCCCCAAATTCACGCGAGTTTGAGAGAGCAGGTGAAATCTTTGCACTCCAAGACTCGAACGGAGCTGAATTCTGGCGGGAAAGTGGTTACTCCTAGGACAGTGGTGACCACATTGTTGTCAGTGGCGTCTGCACTTCATCACTTGGGTGACCTTAGTTTGTCCCGTGCGAAGATGATTGTGGATGCGGTGGGGAGTGAAGATTTGAGGTCGAGTTTGGTGGCATTGTTTGAGAAGAAATGCCCAAGTGGTGAAAGCTTGATTAGTGGGTTCAAGTTGGTTTCCCATTTGGGATCTGACGCTGAAGTGAATTATGATAATTTTGCTCACGAAGTGAATGTGTTAATGGGAATTGTGTGGAAGATTGTGACTTGGGAGGCAATAACGGCATTTGTGGTGCTCGAGGGAGCTGAGTTGAATGTGAAGAAGAGTGAAGGTAGTGAAGTGAATGGAGGAGGGAATGTGAGAGTAGAGAAGAAGAGTGAGAAGAAGAAGAAGGTGGTTTTGGGTAAGGGGACTAGTGTTGTAGTACAGTTGATTAAAGATAGGTTGCGGGGCAAGGGAGGAAATGCTGTTGATGGTTTGGGGTTGTTGGTAATTTGGACGGACGAGCTTTCGTCGTTTTTGGACCCCAAGGACCCGGAATTTGATAGTTTGTTGAACAAGGTTAAGGAGATAGTGGAAAGCAATGAGAGTAGAAGACTCCCAAAGCTTCCAAAGGTAAGATTCCAGTACTCATATCATTTAATGTAAAGTATAGTTGATCAGATATGATTCAAGATGATAATTAAGAAGGATTATATAGTTGTTAAGTGGTTGAATTTTGTTTGTTACTTGATTGGTGGCTTTAGATAACCTTTTATTCGACATGTTTCTTAATGTACGGTAGATGTGGATAATGGAAACAGATATTTACTTGCACCCCCTAATTGTGAAGTTGTTTTAGCAGTCGTTTTAAAAACACTCTTAGAGTGAGTTTTTTGACATCAACATAAACTTTTAAAAGTTAAAAATCATTTTTACCCTTTACACATGTTCTGATACCTTGAAGTTAATATAGTGGATAGTTATTGGTTTTGAAATTTAGTATAGAATCATTGATATTAGAAACCTGTCAAGAATTATATCTTTCTTTTATTTCCAAATGGTCCAGACTAGAATATATCTCTTAAAAGAATTTAGTTTAACACACTTAAGTTTCGAATGGAAACATATGCTTTGTTTGGCACGGAAGCAGAGTAAGCTGGAGCGGAATTATGTCGATACTTACATAAGTTACAATTAATGGTTTTCGAATTGTCAGTCAGTAACTCAGTGCGAAATATTTTTCACACCAGTGTCCGCTCATCTATTTGATATTTACATTGACGCACCTAACCTATAGTTTTGTCCTGCTCCTTAGCTCTCTTACTTGATACATCTCGCTTTTTGTGTAGAGAAAGCTAGAATCAGTGATCCTATCGAACTTGTCCATCATTTTTTGACAATTGAAAACTCAAGAGGGATATCTAACAAGTCCCTATATATCTGTGTAATTGATGTAAACATATATCTGATGCTGCTATGGGATATGTCAATATTTGATAACAGTGGATCATTAATGACATCCTATCTGTCTCGGAGTATTTTCGCTAATCCACATTATTTCATTGATTTGTAGGAGAAGAAAATTAATATCATTCTTTCTTATCTATTTTTTTACCTTTTTCTTTGGGAAACTGTTCGTGTTTTCAGGATAACCATGTGTGGTTATTAACTTATTACTATCTACCTCTTACTTTATTATTGTCTTTGAAAGGAAGGGATTTTTTTTACAACATAATGTACATACTTTAACTTTGTAGTTCGATACGGATAGATATTTGAATCTGTAATAGTGACCATTTGGAAAGAATTGGAAACTTATTACAATTGTGTGAATGTATATTTTCAAGAAACCATACTTAGGTTGCTGTCAGTTGCCTTTGCAGATTATGGTCTTTTGTTTCAGCTGATTTTATGATTTTTTCCTTTTTGGGTTTGTGCTGAGTGGACTTACTAGCATTCTGACCTTGTATATATTATTGGAAATCCTAGGGTACTCGTGACTTTGCAAAAGAACAAATGGTAGTAAGAAAGACAGCATTTTCGATTATTGAAGAGGTCTTTGAGAGGCACGGTGCGATGGCCCTTGACACTCCAGTTTTTGAATTGAGAGAAACCCTCATGGGAAAATATGGGGAAGATTCAAAATTGATTTATGATCTTGCTGACCAGGTATTTCTCAGTTTCAACTGTCGTCAATTTAAGTGGAGTTTTGTTTTTATTTTTCACAGTTAATTTCTTTTTTGCAAGTTGCATGAAGTGTTTCTTAATTTGGCTATGAAAAAAAGGCCTTTTAGGCTTTCTGTGCATGAGCCAGGGAGCTACTTCCAAAATTTTCTTGTGTGGTTTTCTCAAGAATTTGGCTATAGGGATGACCTTTTGTTGGTTGCATCTTGCTTATAATTTTGTTTATGCTTTTTAAACCTTTTGGCGGGTATTGTTGTATTTTTAAACATGAAATAATCTCCTATATGTTGCGACCACTACATATTTTTCATGTATCATATGGGGAATTGCCTATAATTGCTGAGAAAGACCTTGTAATTTCTTCTTCATATATACTTCTCTTAGGTTTCTAGCAGCTAAGGTGCAATGTTGTTATAGTTTGACAATTAAACTAAAATAATCACTCATATATCTAATGGGGGTTGTGTTTGTCGTGTCGGCAGGGAGGAGAGCTTTTATCACTGCGATATGATCTAACTGTTCCATTTGCTAGATATGTAGCTATGAATGGTATCACATCTTTCAAAAGGTACCAAATAGCAAAGGTCTATAGAAGAGACAATCCATCCAAAGGACGATATCGTGAATTTTACCAATGCGACTTTGATATTGCTGGTCAATTTGAAAAAATGGGTCCAGATTTTGAGGTTATTAAGATTTTGACAGAACTTCTTGATGAGCTGAATATTGGAGATTATGAGGTAAGTTTTCATTTTACCCTCCGTTTGTGTCATTGCGTACAAAGTTTTGTTAAATTGAAGAATTATAACACCACGGATCCTTACATGTATCAATTTTGAGATGGAGTTAAGCATGAAACTTCTTTTGAATATTGTTATGACTTATGAGATCTGGCTCCCAATTTCAATCATTTAAAATTACTGGAAATGCTTTCGAGGGTGAAGGATATTGGTTCATGGTAAAAAAAAAACTTCATAAATGCAATCAATGTGGTAACAAATTAACAATAGAAAACGTCGAAGCAAAGTGTCCGTCTTACTGTAATGATTCCATGTTGGTATGCATACAGAAATAGGACTCATTCTATTCTTTCATAAACCCTTCAATCTTGTTGTAAAGCAATTGTGGAAAGATGGATTTCAACCTCTATGAAGAAGCCTATGTAACATGGATTTCGACCTCTATGAAGAAGCCTATGTAACATGTTTCCTAAATGTCATTTAACTCTCTATGAAGTGCTTCCTAGACTGCTAATATTTAGAACTTCCAATGGGTTCTTTTGGAATTTATGTTGGTCAGTAGAAAAAAAATTTATTGCAAGATCTCATTCGCTGCATATTTTCATAATAAAGTGTTGTTTATCTTCTGGCGGGTATGAATATGATTTAGATTAATTGATTAAACGTTATATTATTTATCTTAAAGTCTCTCAATTTTGACTGCGTGTTTGCTAGCATTTTACATCCTAATTGTAGATCACTCTTATGTGTGTTTAATTGAGTTGTGTAATTTGTATTTGTATGTAAAATCATAGATTTTAATTGTAATGGAGTTATAGAAATACTTTGATGAGTTACGAAAATCTAGGATATTAGTCCTTTGCAATAAAATTTGTGTTTATACTAATCTTATCTGCCTTACTTAAATTAGTTGGCAGGAGCTCAACTACAATATTTTCTAGTCCCTTTTTTCTTTAATAAATAAAATTGTGGAATATGTATGTTGATTTCTTGACAAAAGTCACAAAATGGACGTTTATTTGTTTAGTAGCATCTGCATCATAATGTGAGCAATTATTTGGTATGCCTCATTTTTCTGGCTTAACTTTAATTACATGTGTTTGTTACTGTTTATTACTGTTTATTATACAGATTAAATTGAATCACCGAAAGTTGTTGGATGGAATGTTGGAAATCTGTGGAGTACCTCCTGAAAAATTCAGAACTATTTGTTCAAGTATTGACAAGTTAGACAAGCAGCCTTTTGAGCAGATAAAAGGAGAAATGGTAAAGACAAAAAAATTGCAACTGATTTCCCATGTGTATGCTTGAGTTACATTGTTATATCTTGGGTTTGCTTATTTCTATGTTCTGCATGTGCTTGTTTGAGTTACATTTCGTGTCTGATGTCCTTGCTGAGTTACCTTTGTCTCAGTCTCTTTGCTTTTTGTTAGTTGGTGATTCACTACTTTACAGAACATTAATTACTGCATAATATTGTCTTATGAAGTACTTTGCAAGCTGACCCCTAGTAGTTGGGAGGAATCCTATATATAAATGGAGCATGTTTCTCATATATAACCTAACAGAACAATGATTACTACATAAGATTGATTTTACGAGCTGGACCCAAGTAATAGGAAAACTTTGTTTTGCATTATACACGATCATAGTTGTCATGTGTCTGCTTCTTGACAAGGAATGCTGTCTAGTTGGGCAATTTTCCTGGTTAAGTATCTGTATTTGTATCATTGCCTGATGGAGGGCTGAAGTCTCACACCATGAGGTCAAGCTTTTGGTCCTGTACCTACCAACCCAAAAGTTCTATTGATAACTTATAGTTGACTTTCAAACACTGGATGGTATTGATTTAAAAAGTATGTTTTGAGTTCCAAATAACTGAATGGTAAAAGCATTCGTATATCCAAATAATGAATAAACTGTATTTCTTCAAGTAATCTGTGATCATAACAATTTCTAAGAAAGACATATCTACTGGTTTGAAATTTCATACCATGATAACCAATGCATTTCAGTTCTTGTTTATTTCTTGTCTATAAGCATGTACTTGGTTTATCAATTTGTCATGCTTTTCTCCCTAATCGGCGGGCATGCATTTTCATTTCTATCCTTTATTGTTTGTCTTGGTTGATGCCATTTTTCATATGGTTGACTTATTTTCTGTTATCCGAACTAATTTTATATCTGCCATATATGAATTTTTCTAGGTGGAGGAGAAGGGCTTAAGTGTTGAGACAGCAGACAAAATTGGTGCTTTTGTAAAAGAGCGTGGACATCCTTTGGAATTGTTAAGTAAGCTTAAACAGGAGGGCAGCAAGTTCTTGGAAAGCAGTTCATCTATAGATGCGTTGAATGACTTGGAGATCTTATTTAATGCTTTGCAAAAATCAAAGTGCATAGGAAAAGTGACTTTTGACTTAAGTCTTGCAAGGGGTCTCGATTATTATACTGGAGTAATATTTGAAGCTGTTTTTAGGGGGGGTGCCCAGGTAAAATTACATAAATGCTGTTGTGAATTTCTTTTGCATTCATTTTGTGTCCTATTGTTGTTTGTATAACATGTCTCATGTGCCTTGTATAATCTTTCTGTGACATTATTTAAAAGTTTCAATTCAGATGAACAGTGAAAGTAATAATAAATGGCGTATTCCCTTTACTTCCTCAGCTTAACTTATGTGTTTCAACCTATATTAACTTGTTATCAGGTTGGTTCAATTGCTGCTGGTGGACGCTACGACAACCTTATAGGGATGTTTGGTACAAAGCAGGTTCCAGCTGTTGGTGTCAGCCTTGGAATTGAACGAGTATTTAATATAATGGAGCAGCTTAACAAAGACCAGAATCAGGTGACATTTCATATGCTTCTGGGTATATGTTGATTAATAGTCTTATATTTTGGGTGAATATTATTGTTGGGTTATAATCTGATTGGTAGTGACAGCACTTCAAATCCTGTTCCTCGAACATTATTGAACTATAAATTCATTAGGTTATACGTTTCTTAGGTTAAGTTACACTGCCTTCTGACCGCTGATTCATATCTTAGTTTAGTCCCTAAACTGTATATTTGTCATTTTGGTTCCTGAATTTTGGTTAGTTGATCCAAATATAAACTTCTGTCAATGAATTCAACCGAAGTAATTGTGTACATGCACAGATGGCTACATAATCGAGAATAATTTCTTCATTCTGATTCTAACCCACCCTTATTCTTTTTTAACTTTTCGATAAAGAAACTGAAGCTGAAATAAAATCAAGAGGTTAGAGGAAACTCAAATCAATATCCTTATATTGATGCTCCAAGGAAATCAAAACTTGTTATCTTGGTGTTACCTTTTAGTCATTCTAGAGCCATCTTTCCGTTTGTTCAGCGTCCCTACTGTTTTTCTTTGAAAATTGTTTGAGTTTAGAGCAAGGGACTGCTATTTGGTAGATGGATTGGGTGTTAAAATGAGAGCAGGAAATAGGTATGACATCTGTCATTTACCAGGTATCTATGCTGTGTTTCGGTGACTTGCGATTTTGATTGTGTCCTACACTCTGGATTGGTTGGTCCAATGTCACAATAGATATAATAGCGCATTGAAGACTTATTTTGTGTTCTTTATTGGCTTCTTGTTATATATATATATATATATATATGTATGTATATATTAGTTCGTGTAAGTACATGACTTTTTGGCTAGCGACATGGTGGATTTAAGGCGGATACTGTGGATAAATGTTTTGGTTAATAATTTGGAAAGCCACATGGCATTATAGGTTGCCTTGTAGTTTAGTTTTGCAGCCTTGTACGAGGCATTGATCTGTTTCGTGTTTTATTGGTATTGTTATACAGAGAACACGAGCAACGAAGACTGAAGTCCTAGTGAGTATATTGGGGGATGATTTAGGACGAGCAGCAGAGCTATCAACGGAGTTGTGGGACGTAAAAGTGAAAGCAGAATACTCGGTGAATAAAAGAGTGACGAAACACTTTGATCGAGCAAAGGAATCTAGGATCCCTTGGATGATAATTGAGGGTGAACGGGAGCGGAATGATAATGTTGTGAGATTGAAAAACATGGCGGCTGGCGAGGAAATCACAATTTCTAGAGATACAATTGTGGAAGAAGTTCAAAAACGGTTGAGTTTGTCATAATTTAATCAGTTAAGGCATCAAAGATATGAAACCAGATTACCCGAACTTTTGAAACTTAATATGTTTTTGGTGACACCGGTTTTTGGGTATGCTTTACAAAGTGCATCTCTTAAGATGCTTGGATTGTAATGTAAGTTGGTGATTTGAACTTAATAAATAAAATGTGGGGTTGAGTTAAGACTTTGTGTTATATTAGAAAACAAGTAGGAAAATTAATGTTGAAATTGCTTTATTCTCCCTCGATCACTTGAGATTTTGTTGTGGAGAGTGATGCATCGCAGTCGCAGTCGCAGATGTTGGCCTTTGTTGGTCCAGAGTCCCCTACATATCACTTTACGATTGGCACTGGCAGGCAGTGTGTGGGTGGGACCGAGGAGATGTCATGACGCTTCAACTTACACCCCAAAGGAAATGGGCGAAAAGAAGCTCCCGTCAAAAGACAAACAACAAGATTGCCATTCCCTTTTGATTTATATGCTAATTAATCCTATTTATCGACAAGAAAAGATTATCACCAATTTTCTTGTCTTTGTTTCGACTCTATCTTTATTTGCTGTAAGAAAAACAAAGACTGCTAGACTTAATTGCCACATCAATTATGACATCTCTTTTGGAAAAAAAAATGTAATCTTTTACTTCAAGTTGACGTATTTGACATTTCATTTGAAAATGATTTTAATGGTTTATATGGCCTTGTGATGCACCGTCGGGTTGGTCATTTGGTCATTTTAACTAACAATACAGTTTAACTTACTAGTACCTAAATAAAAATCAAACGAAAAGCTCTCAAGTAAATATGAAAAAACAAGGGGGCTAGAGCCGTAGTAGAAACTAGCCTCTCTGCACGCACTAATGTGCGTGCGAGATGTATTTTTGCATCACAGGCACTACGCTCCCCTAAATATGTATTGTGTTAGTTTTTTTTCCATTGCAATTGTCAATGTATATGTTTCAGAAAGTATGATACCAAGTATGGAGTTGAGGGATGAAACCTGGAAGATGGCTGCACATAACTGGAAGTAATAAATTTGAAGTTGTTGACGTGGATACTCTCACACACACAGTAGTGCCTATGACGGTATTCTCTAACACTACCTTCGCAAGCATGAAGCATGTAGAATATAACTTATTTTCCTTTTCCCTGTATTTTAAAATCAATTAACTTGGGAATTTATTACTTGGGAAAGCTCATAATGTTTTCATTGCAAAGGATCACGATGATGTGAAGACCTCAAAGTATTGTTGTAGAGGACAAAGCACATACTCATGAGTTATTGTCTTTGTTTGCTGAAGGACTACGTTAATAAGGGAAAAGATATTTTACCAAAATGTAGAACAAAGGTGAAATAAAATGTGGGAAAGCAGTAAAATATTATGTTTGTGGTGCTTTTTGTACTTGGGGTCGGGGATGAATTTTATTTTGTGTTTTGTTTTAATTTTTTTTAATGCAAATTCGGATTTAGTGGTAACTGATGTTGTAGTTGATTTTTCAGTGGAGTTGTGTTGTGGATTGTGGGAAACAAACTAAACTTCCATGTTATGTGCAAGGACCATGATCATAGTTTGGTTTGATGGGATCCAAGTGGCAGGAAACATATATGAAGCCTTTGGCGTCTATCCGAATTTTCAATATATAGATCTAAACAACATAAATTATACAGTGAAGTCTCACGCAACTGGGGAGAAAATGAACCCGATTACAAACGTAAAAATGAAGTCAACCTTCTTATAATTGAGATTTATAATATGAACATTCACAAGCCAAAAAACACAAAATTATAATAATCATGTAAGAATAGATATTGAATAGAGGACAAAAACGATTACCTAAGACTTAAGTGCTTTGGGCAAAATGGGGATTGTGAAATTAATTGAAGATTAAGAATGTTTTTTGCTGCGATGTTGTATGTTTACTCAATACATAGAGTACGGAGAAAAACCATGTCTTTGTACGGCATCTTACCACTCACGTCTGCATTGGTTGTGTTGTCGAAGAAGATGGAAACTCTTCTCTTGGCTGAAACATTCTTCTCAAAAGTAGTTGGGTGGATAACTGGTCGAATCTTAACCATTGTGGCATGCGGCTGCAAAATTATTTAAATGTACCCACCAATTCAAATATTTTCTGAAATGGAAGTCCATCTCTTCCTCCTTTGTTTTATTTTTCTGGCCATGTGTAACAGAAACGACCCAAGCAACTCTCTAATGCGTGGAATCTTTATCGGATTAATCTTTCTCTGGAGTAGCATCGGTTTTTCCCCCCTAAAGTGCATGTCATCTTCTTCCTTCTCTTGAAAATGCTGAGAAGAGAGCAACATGGGTTTGTAGGAAGAAAGAGTGAAGCGTCCTGGGAGAAAAGTGAACTGACTCTTCTTATCCTTATCCTTCTCCACGTTTCAATCTTTATCTGTGCCTTTGCTTCCATTCAAATCTTTATCCTTCTGCACATTCAAAGAAACAAAGAAAATGAAAAGATTGACTTATTTACCAGATTGCACCGTTTATATATGAAAGGACAGCCCTGGTCATGTTATGACTTGTGAAGATCCCATATTTTCATATGATCAAATGATTAAGCATGAAGTTATTCCACCAAGAACAGTTAATCAAGTAAAAATAATTAATCCAAAATCATAGGAGGAGGTACTGCTTTCGGGCCAAAATCATAGTATCGACATTGCTTCGTGCCAATCTGCATACACAGTATTTCAATGTAAACATACACAAGATTTCAAAAGTAAACCCAATTATCAATAAGAAATTAGAAATAAGCAGAAACTTGCTTATAAACACACCTAAAATTGATTAATCATGTAGCTTTACAGCTCAAAAAACACAAACTAATAGGAGGGAGCCACACATATACCACCATAACCAAAATTAAGACAGTAGGCATAAAAAGGTGATGCATTTGACGACATTCAAAGTAAATATTAAACATGTTGTGCGATTGTCTACCATCTAACAAAATTAAGAATGACAAATATAAATACCTTAGTAATGAAATGAGGGAAATAGCTTAGTAATGCAGTAATTCACTGCACCAAAGGCTATTTAACGAAAAAGAAATGAGGAGAATGTAGACAGGGAATTGACATTAGTAATGCAAAGACTTATGTGATACATACAATGAAGATTACATGAAGGCCAGCCAACTACCTTCATGGACAATGACATGATCTGCTTGTAGCAGTCATCAGCTGTCCCTGCTGTTCTAGGAAGACAAAGTAGAGGAGGTACTATTTTCGGGCCAAAATCATAGTATCGCCACTGCTTCGTGTCAATCTGCATACACAGTATTTCAATGTAAACATACACAGTATTTCAAAAGTAAACCCAATTATCAATAAGAAACAGAAATAAGCAGAAACCTGCTTATCAACACACCTAAAATTGATTAATCATGTAGCTTTACAGCTCAAAAAGGGTACATACATAAGAAGCTCCACACGCATGTTCTTCTCGCAAGGTAGTGGGAAGAAAATTGTTTCTACTATTTTGTTAATTTAATTTTTGTTTTGTTTTGTTTATATGACAAAATTATTCCTGCTATTTTGTTTGTATTATTTTCAGCTAGTTGTGGATTTTTGTTTGAGGGCTACTAAGCCCACCTGGGGTATCTTATTTCCCACCCCACTTTGAAATGATAGTTTGATTGACAGCTTTATCCTTGTAGAAAATGACCTTCAAAGACCTAAAGACCACCCAATCATGTCTTGCCACATAATTAGTTATATTTCCAAAAACCTAAAATACATAAATGAGAGAAAGAAAAAAGAGGAAAAAACCTAAAAACCGATCAAATTATGGGTCTGAAAATGGAGGAGTTTCTAGCTTTAGCAAAGAAGACTTAATGTTGTGAAGGGTAAATACCCTGCTTGCAAGTACCGAGGAGAAGCAGGTATCATTCCAAAGCTTTCACTACTAATATTCCTTTGCCACCAGCAAGAGCTTCCTCTAATGGGTCTTTCCATTCATCAACTACCCAAGCGTAACGGCGGTCGAGCAAAAGACGTTTAGAAGGGGGAATTTCCCAACGTTGTAAGCTTGTAACGGAGAGTGAGGAAGCAGTTGAGGACTCCATTATCTACCTCTACCACCCTCCTGTTTAATAATTTTTTTTTAATTATCATAATTCTTTTAAAGCAAAGGAAAAATTGGAGAATAAATATATAGGGTTATTTTGGAATAATGGTGGGTGGGAAAATAGTTATATGTTTTTTTCACTTTTTATGGTGAGTGTAAATATAAGATGGGTGAGAAAATAAGATACTGGGGTGAGTTTATCACCTCTCTTAATGAAACCTTAAGACACTAAACTCTTATTCTGACTTTCTAATATTAAAGATTAAGCACTCTCTGTAGCTCTCTTCACCCGATTTCTAGGCTACCGGCCTCTTTTCCCTTCATAATCCCACTTTTAACTATTGACAATATATATATATATATATATATAAACTCTTCAAATGCAAGAAAAAGGGACTCTACCGTCCCTCAATCACACGCCATAGGTTTGTTGACAATTATAATTTGAAAACATAAACTAAAACTGAGCGTGCATAAGATAAATAGTATATTTTTTCTTTATAGAAAACGCAAGCTCATTTTGTAAATAAATCCATCAACATTGAATTCAATTTTTAAACATTGTCGGGAGGAGGCTCCGGTTTCAAATTGGGTTTAGAGAAGATGACCTGAAAATCGATGGTATTCTATTTGAACAATGTGGAGAAATGTGAGTGAAGTTGGTTCGAACAACGTGGAGAAAAAAGTACATCACATGTGAGTGAAGTTGGGATCAATATCCGGTTTATTTCGATAGCAACTTGCATAAACGAATGCATTGTTAAGGTCACATGAATGAAGCTGTTGGTTTAATATCCTCTTTTTTCCAACAATAATTTAAAAATCCGAATATACTGTTAAGGTAGTGTTTTATCGTAAGAATGTAAAAATACGTGAAAAAGAACTAACTCATATATTATATAATTAACTCTAAATATCAATATTATAGTTGTGCCATACAAAATTCCCTAGCCGCTTCCCATTTTCTCTCTTGTACGAAACACAGCCACCGGCCCAAAAAATAAAAAAATAAAAATCCCCTGCTCTCACCACCAACTCCTTCCTCTAATTGGGGTCGAGGCGACCCCCTTGTTGTTCCTCTTTTTTCCTTCTCCTCTCTAGCCCGCTACCTCCCCACCCACCTGCAACTTACTTCTCTACCCCACTCCCTTCCCTCCCCTATTTCTAGTCCCCTCTTCTCAGTTTTCCTGTTTCTTTTCTCTTCCTTGTTCCCACTAACCTTCTTGATTTATAGTTTCTTTGAGCTTGTCTCAGATCTAGACTTTTATGCGCCTTTCTTCACCCATTGCTTTTCTCCGTCATCAATCCTCCACGCCAATCTTTGCTATTCGGCCATTGCATGTCTCTTCTAGGTGGCACACTTTAGTGTTGGGTGGTTGTTAAAGTGCTTTTAGTATTGTTTGGCAGGATTGTGGGACCAGTTTTTGTGCAGGTGGCTCGTTCATCCCTATTTTCTATTCATCCAACTTGTTCATGGGTTCTTCCTCTTAGTGGTGATGGCGGATCGGTGATGGGGGCGTTTCTAAATCTAAGGATTTTGTTATTGTGGTCTTGCTTTTCTAGCATTTATATTTTATTTTCTTATGAGCTATTCTTGTATTTGTACTGCCTTTATGTTTTCTATTTCATGTAATAATTTTTTTTAATTAATAAAAAGTTTCAAAGTTTGAACCAAATAAAAATCCTGATTCCCTACCCAAATCCCATCCAGCACCACCTCAAACAAGTCGGCGTATGCATTTATTATTCTACTTCCTCACAAAAAATAAAGTAAAAGAGTCTATTTATTTAGGGGTGTGATATCCACACATCCCATTTTATTTATCACACATTTTTTTAATTTTCGACCTTTAGATTAGATGAATTAAAAGAGATCAACAGACAGAAATGATCAAGGGGGGTGTGTGAGAAGTCCACACACCCCCTAATTTATTATGTAATGCGACATTGCAAATGACTGACTAATACAGTCCTCAACCTTCCCTCAAAGGAGTAAGATTCTCTCCCTTCTTTTTTTTCCTCTCATTTCCTTCTATTATATTTGAACAGTCACGGTTAAATTACGTTAACATCTTATATTAATTTTTATATAAAAAAAAAGATAAAATAAGATAATGCGATGAGGGGATGAAAAGATGATGGAAGAGAATCCTAATTCCCCTCATCCTACTAGGTTTGCCTCAGACAGTCCCCAACAGCCCCGTCATTTTGCCAAAACCCTGATTATCACAGAATCTTCACAAAAATGATCCTCACAAAAAAGATGGGGAGATCCTCATTCAAAGTCCTCATCCTCCCTTCAAAACACGGTCTCTCATCCTACTTGGTCTGTCTCACGGTCCTCAACAGCCCCGTCATTTTGCCAAAACCCCACAACTCTATCTGCACTCACTCATTCATTTCTACCCTGCCCTCTGCCCTGCCCACCCCCAACTCCACCTCCTCCGATCCTGTCTGTCAGGAAAAGGACATGTCAAAATTATCCGTGTACTGGTGTCGTGTATTCTCTCCTTAGGCGGCAGTGTTCCCACCACTCCCCATCCCACTCTACCCCATTACGTGGCACGAGCCTATTAGTCAAAGCTTCCAAATACTATTTGAAATTTACAAACGTGACCTCTTCCTTTTATCCTTTGTGTTATCCCCATTCTTCAACACCACAGGGCACAGGTGGCCCAGCTTCAACGAAGGGTACCGTCTGAGCCCTCATCACTCTGCTCAAAATATCCAAATACAGAGGAGGTGGGTTTGGGATTAGGGGTTTGGGAATTAGGGATTTTGGGGGAATTGGGAGAGTAAAAAGGGTACCTGTGTTTGTGTGTGGTTTACCAATAAAAACGGTCTTTCCCTGTCTTTGAATTTTGTTGCGAATACAACACACAGGTGCACGGTCCTACACGCCAAAAAGGAAAAGAAATCTCATTTTTCTTTGCTCACGGTTAGGGTTTGCTGCCCTACCCTAGGCTCTGTTCATTGCCTACTATTTCTATTGAGCTTTTATCATTTTCTCCGATTCCGAATACCCGCCAATCAATTCCCGCCATGGAAGGAGGAGGAGAAGTTGGTGAGTTGCAGGACTGGGAGGTGCTCCACAGCTTCGACCCTGCCCTGGTTAACTCGGTCGACTCGGTTCAAACCCCCAGGAGCTTCGAGGGAATCGATGTTCACGCCGAGGGTATGATCAGGCCGGATTACTTCTCTCTCGATAATCGTGACAAGTTTGGGTATGGTAAGGGGGTGGTTGATATCGCCGAAGAGGGTTCTGTTGAGTCCGACAACCCCAGTTGGATTGACCCGGATTCGGTGACTCGCTATGGCGGAAAAGAATCGGGTGGGTTTTGGTCCGATTCGGCAAGTGACCGGTCCGATGACCGTAAAAGTAATGATTTTGAGGGCAAAAACGAATTGGGTTTTGTGGAAAATGAGAAAAGCCATGTGGGTTTTGAGGGGTTTGGTGAAATGGAAGCTGTGGACGAGAATTTTGGGAAATTTGGGTTGGATGCTCAGGGCGGAGTGAGCTTTGAAGAAATTGGGGAAAACGGAAGCCTTGGTAAGGATTTGGGCAAGTTCTGGTCTGATTCAGGCGGCGACAGTCTGGTTTCGGTGAAATTTGAGAAGGTTGCGAAGGAAAGCGAGACAGGTTTTAGTGGTTTGGAAAGTGGAAATAACTTGGACAATGAACCAGAAGGAGGACAATCAGTTGAGAGTCAAAGTGCTGCAGTTGAAGAAGAGAAATCGGAGGCGAAATCCGGTGAAGAGGTAGTGAAGAGGACAATCCTGTGGTGGAAGGTCCCATTTGAGGTTTTAAAGTATTGTGTTTTCAGGGTAAGCCCTGTTTGGTCCTTGTCCGTCGCCGCAGCTGTAATGGGTTTGGTGTTCTTGGGGCGGAGATTGCGCAAGATGAAGCGGAAGAGCCAGAGCCTGCAGCTCAAGGTTACTCTGGATGATAAGGTCAGTTATTGCACTTTATTATTGGCTAATCTAGTGATCATTTTTTTCACTTCATGTTATTGCAATATATTAAGTATGCCTGCATTGCGATCACTATGTGGTCTGTACGTTATGGCTGTCAATTAAAAGCTTAATCTATAATTTTGCGTAATAAATTTTTTTGCGTCTGTTCATGCACTAGTGTTTGTAATTTATTTGGAAAGTTAAAAAGTTGAAATCCGAAGCTTTTTGCAACTCATGTGATCGGTTGAGTCGACAGACATTTGAGGTCGTTTCTCAGTATGTTGGCATTAGTTTACTTCTTTGAAACCACTATATCAAACTCTTCATATTCGCAGGACCTCTTGTAATAAATTATTAAAAACCAGGAACCTACCCAAGTGCAATTGGATTCATGCTGATATGTCTTTGCATTTGTTTGCCAATTTATTGGGACTTTGATCGTTTGGCGATTTGTGCCAAGCAAAATTTTAATGCTGCCATTTCACATCTTTCTTTTGTATTTTTCAATCTTGATTACTTTTCTTAAAGATATCATTTGGTAGTACTTTTCTCTGACTGTTTTGTTTGTTCTCGACATGTTCTGGTGCAAAGGATTTTAAAATCCTGTTTAATCACCTTCATCCATTATTTTTATTGTATTCTCCATGATAGATTATGATATTATGTTTGCCAACTGGTATCATTCTTTTTCTCTCTCGTTTCATTGGTTTGGAAACAAAGGATACTTGATTAAGATAAAAATTAAATATCAAAGTTTACATAGAGGTGAACAAGTAGTCAACGTTATACAAACAAACATTTAGATAGCAAACATTTTTGGAAGTTGTGAACACTAACACAAAGGTGGTTCCCCAATCTCTCTGTCCTGCAAAACTTAATTCTCTTATCCTTTCCCCATAACAAAACATAGATCCAAAGAAAAGAAACTAATACCCTGCAAGTTGACCATCCAAGGACCTATGCTGATGCCACAACATTTTGATTCCACCATTTGGCTTCAGCCTCTATCCACTATTTGTTTTTTCTCGCAGCGCATCTTAATGCTCATGTTCACATAGCCAACCCCACTTAGTGGGAAAAGGCTTTGTTGTTGTTGTTGTTGTGCATCTTAATGCTCATGTATCTGCAATTTTTTTTCGTTTGCCGCGGCATCTTCACTTATGAATTTTAGGGATTGGTGTGGTTCTATAAGTGAAGGGAAGAAGCCTGTAAAAATGTTTGAAATTTTATTTAAACCAAGTCTATATTTTGATGGCTGCATTGAACTGGAAGGAAATGTAGGCTCAGAGATCAGTGAATCTAATATTTAAAAAAAAAAAAAATATTATACACAAGAGAGAAGTAATCTCTTTAGAAGAACATGTAAAAGCTTGCTTAATGTAGGCCAGTAAGAAAGTTCTGCATGGACGCATAAAACTAGAAACAAAATAGACTCTTAATGAAGTCTGTTAACTTATTCTATACTTTCAAATTAGCAAAAAGGTAAAGGGGCTCTTTTGTGAAACTTTTACCAGGAGTTCCTGGAAGCCATAATCCATACTAAGTTAAAAAAAAAAATACAGCACGATCAGTGATCACTGATCACAAGACCAGTAGTCATACTAGTGAATGTTTAACAAGGAATGAAATCCTTAGATTTTGCATGATTGCATTATCTTTAATGTGTCTTTGCCAAGTGAGCTATAGGTGATTTTCCTGTTTTGGCAATTTTTACTTGGGATTAAAAGTTGCAGAAACCCTCAAGCGAAGCCAGTGATAATCAACCTCATCGTGCATTTTTTACTTGGCAATTTTTACTTGGGATTAAAAGTTACAAATGTAATCTTTTGCTCTTCTGTTTTGAGATATATGTTGAAGTGGCCAACCTAGGATATATAACTGAACGATTTTTGCAGAAGGTGTCTCAGTTCACGAGTCGTGCTGCACGTCTCAATGAAGCATTTTCAGTGGTGAGGCGGGTGCCTATAGTGCGACCTTCGCTGCCAGCAGCCGGAGTAAATCCATGGCCTGTAATGGGTTTGAGATAAAATGATTCTTGTTGTGAAGTATATAGAAAAAGAAAGTACTTTGCCCATGACCGTGCTAAAAGTACTACGTAGTTGTGCCTTGGTTTGTATCAAAAACGATTGTGGCTGTTATGTATCAACTCTGAAATTAAGAATTCCTACTAAATATACCAATCCCTCCCTCAAGTCTTAATGCAAGTTAATACGGCATTAATCACTTACTTAAGCCGGCTCTACAGATGAATCTTATGAACCTTGTTGTTTACCGAAAATCGCTTCATTCATGGACAAACCGAAACTGAAACTTAAATTTTACTATTGACTTTTTACATTGTGGAACAGGCAAGGGGGTTTTCATCACTAAATGTTTGACAAGGGTAAATGTGCTGGGTTGAATACTGTGGTGGATATTGGAATACGCATTCTCCTCCTTCCGGGCGCTGCTTGTTATTACTGGCCTTGTCCTTCCCTTGCCCTTTCTCCTCACCTTGTTCTTGCTTCACTATCTCAGCATGCTTCCCTAATTCCTTCTTTATGTACTCCACCAGCTTTGCTGCTTCAACTATTCCCCTCACTCTCACCCTTGAGCTCTCCATATTTGCTTCTACACTTACAACACCTACAATATGCCAAAGAAAAACAAGCCGGTTAATTTCACCAATGATCCCTAAACTCGTCCGTCGTCCTTGTGTTTTATTCTCGTTCATTACTAAAATCTTGTTTTCTATAGGCAACAAGAGAAATGATATTTCTTGTTCAGAATTAAGAACAATAGAAAAATGAAATATTTAGGTTCAATGAATAAACGATTTCCGATTTTGATGATACAAAACATGAATCAGCAGTTGCGCATCCTTTCCAATGGGGATTTACCTTTTATTTTCTCCAAGTATTTCTTAACGTCAATTGCACAGCCTTCGCAATGCATTAACGTTTTGAGAACCACAACTTTCACCTGAGGCGGAGTCTACATTTCCAGTCCCAAAAACAAGACAACGCTAATATATATCGGTATAAAAAATGAATGCTTCTCCCCGTAATTTAGACCAGATGGATTAGAATATCGTTTAAATAAAAAACGTACTGCTTCTTTCTTTTCGGGCTTCTTTTTCTGTTTGTTTTCTGGTTTTGGTATTGGAGATATGAGTTCAGCGTTTCTACTAAACTTGTTTTGTACCCTCTCCAAAACCCTTAGAGGGTCGGCTTTCTTCCCCTTTACAGTCACTTTATGATTTGGGTAATCCACCACAACCTCTTCAACACCTGATCAATCAAAAGAAAATCTCCAAAAGTTATACATGCAAGCACACTATTCTATCGAAATACAACAACAACAACAATAACAACCAAGTTTTATCCTACTATATGTGAATCTTAGAACGTCACTGCGCTCTGTTTTGCTTCATTTCTTCCATTAGCTCAGTATATTATAAGTGAGATGCATAGTAAAAAGAACAGAGATATTTGTATAAGAATTTTTACCTTCAAAACTTGTCAAACACTTGGAAACCTTACTTTGGCATCCTTCACAATGCATTAATACTTTCAACACAATTTCTTTACCGGAATTGTTATTTCTCTCTGTCATGTTGAAGTTGGGTTGCTAGGAATCCCCTTTTTGACACAAACGATGATGGGAAGGGGAGGAATTGAACTCAAGACTTTTGAGTGCTAAGGAAGAATGCTCTTAAACAGTTCAAGGTACAAGCCTCTTGCGGATTACCAAACATAGAAGATTTATGGTTGGAAACTTTGTTCTTAAAGTTATCATGTATTTCCGTTAAGAATAGGACATTGAGTGTCCATAAACTAATGACAAATAGTGGTTTAAGAAGTCTTTAAACTCTTTTTTAGGTTACATTATTTCATTTATGGATATTTACTCTTACCAAGTGGAAGATAATAGTTCCTATTTATGTGGTTAATAATCTTTCGCATGTCTTTTTACGTGGTTAATTGTCCGTGGCCCGTGTGACAGTGCAGAGTGGTAGAACATTCCGATCGAGGCTTAAAACATGAACTTTGGTCATCAAATTATTAGGCACAACTGCTGCAGCCCTTTGTAGATGCATCTGCACTTTCAAAAAAAAGGAGCAGATAATTTAGTTGGAACTACTGGTTTGTACACAGATCACAACATCATACATCTCCCAAGAAGCTAAAATTATGTGCTTATGTTCTCCTCCTTTATTAGCTACCAAATGTCGACAACAACGATTGTTGGTACCCGAGGTTTCACCTATCAAAAAAGATACCCAAGACTTCGGCTTCGTGGAGGTACTTGCAAGCGTATGATCTCCAACGATAACTATGAACAACCTTCTATAACTATTCAAGGTTTAGAATATATGGACATCCTTACAGTTGTTGGTTATATGAGATGCCTTCAGCCACCACTTATCGGAGGTATTATGGCCAACTCATCCTTGTCTTTAACGACTGCAGAATCAGCTGTGTACGCCTCATTAAGAGCAAGCATCATGCATCCGCGGATCTCCGACAAGCTTGGAAACATGGCGATGAGCTTATCTAAACAATCAAGGGCAGTACTACCAGAGGACACCTCCAGTGGCATATCACTCATGCCAGTTAGACCACGAGCCCTGGCAAAGAACAACACCTTTATCTTAACAGATGAACCCTCGATCCCCTGACTTGTACAGTCCATGGTTACCATCTTACTCTCTTCTCGTTTGAAATCCATTGCGGAACGCCCTGCCTCATGAATTAGTTGTTGTGAAGCATGTTGGCTGCAACTTTAAGACACCAATAACTAATCAAAACTGATAAACGATATGGAAATCAGCGCAAAAACAAAAACTAATTTCTTTCATGCTTATCAAAAAAGGAAAAATCTACGACTCATGTTATGAAATTGACTGGCAAGGATAATGCAATTAAACAATTCCAATATCAGTCATACAATTATATAGATTTGACCTCACAAAGTCTAGCTTGACTACAATTCTCATAACTGTCTTCTCGTTAGCCAGACAACTAATCCACAGCCGTTTTTCAAGATCTGGAATAAACAAATCTTACCCCCAGGATTTGTGAGCCTATATCTTTGAAATATGTCAGATTTACAATTCTAGATAACTAAATCCTTTCCATTGCCACAACGGCAAGAACAGGTCTTTCTAGTACTAGTTCTAGTGACATTAGCAAATTGTTAAACAATACCATCATCACATTTCCTGAGAACTATGATCACCAATAATGTTTGAAAATGCAGAAGGAGACAGAGTAGCAATGATCAATGTCATTAAAGCTTTGTCATGTATTTTCGACACCTTATAAGCATCAGAATCACAGCAGCGTTCTCAACAATACCATCATCACATTCAACTTCAGGAAATTAATCAGTGACAGGGAATAGATCCATCAACAAACCCATTAAACCAATTGGCACTGACAGTTGCGAAAAAAATTGTTGCGCTATAGAGTAACACTTCCCCAAATACAAGGAATTCGATTTGGCTCACAAAAAAAATATATGCCCGATTGTAACTAGCAATGTTGAGGAAACTAGAATGGACAGCTTTGCGCATGTCATGTATATGTATCAATCAAAACAAAGTTGGAACTCCTCCTACAAATTAACTCGATGCCAGACAACTTCTATAACACAAAATTCCAAATTATTCCACACAGGTGTGGAGGATTAACTAATTAGAAACATCACTTTTACTTGATATTGCACGCAACAAAATTTGGATGCAAACTCAAACCTCAAAATGGGTTTCTCTCAACTCGGTTTTAAACTACACCGCCTCTGAACACTGTAAGATTCCAATAGACAATGATGACTCAAAGCACGTGTTGAAGATTATATACATACAGGTGAATCTAGATATCATTGGATTATCCCATTCCCATCCCTTAATCACTAAATTTTGATGTAAACTATAAGCTATTACAAACATTCAGAGGCATGAATATCAAGTCAATTCCTTATTAATTAATCACGATAATTAAAAAATAACCACAATAATAATTCAGACAATCACACTATAATATTAGTCCTACAAGCCACAAGTATGAACTACCAATGTGAGAATGGGAAATCTTTGGTTTTGGCAGATGAAAGAAGTACAAAAGGAATTGAACTTTAACTGGTATTTTGGTTTCAAACAACACGAATAGAAAAACCCACCAACAAACAAACTTAAAAATAAATTGAAAGGAGATGGCAGCAAACAAGCATTGTGCTTTTTAATAATATATATATATATATATATATATATATATATAATAAAAAAAATAAAAAAGGGTTCTATGGGGATGCCCAGAAGATGAATCTGTGAGAAAAGAAAGTAAAAGTAAAACCCCATCTCATATTTGCTTAAAAATGATGGGAAGACGTAGAAGCTTTACCTTCACCAATCGTTTCAGAAGTTTCAGAGATTGCAGAAGAAGAACAGGCTAAACAGGAAGAGAGTTTTGACCAAACAAACAAAGAAGAAGATGACAGTGCCTGTTGTCGACACTTCCGTGTTGGGTTTGGGTTTTTGGGCTTTTAGTTTTTATTGGTTTTTTTTGTTTTGTTTTGGGTTTTATATTTTTTGGGGACTCATTTTTTGATTTGCTGTCTGCAAGTTGTGTAAAGAAATGACATTCTCTATTTCTCGTTTATTTATTTTATAACACTCGATTCATATATTATGCTTACAAAAATTCAATTCAATTTAACTATCATAATAAAATTTTAATGTTTCAGAACATAGTGTTCATGAATATATTTGAACTCATTTATGTCTCAAATATTTGCAATTTGACTAATATGTTGCAAGAATCTTTGAGATATAACTTGAAAAATAGACAGTTCGAATTGTTGAAGTTCGATGTAGTATAAGTCCCACAACTAATCTCCATGTTTTGAAAAAAATGAAGATCTCTTCCCTTAAAAAGGTGATTTTTTGGTGTGCACTAAACAAGGGGAGATATGTTATATGCTGTTATACACGTAGAGAAATTTTTTTTTTTCAAGAACCGTTTAACTTGTACAATAATATATAACGTATGTGTCCATATTCGACAACCCCCTTAAAAGCTGGATATTGGTCTGGATATTGGTGAGTGAGTTTGTAAATGGGCTATGTAACCCAATTCCCCGTTTTTCATTGACCCCAATAAGCAATAGCTAATGGCAGATTATTTAGGGAAAAAGAAAGGTTTCTTCACACCCCGTCATCAACTACTTGACATATATAAAGCAGACAGGCCCAATTCGCCTCTCTGCAAGATATCCCGCAAGATCCAGAGGACCGTAGTCTATATTTTTTGTGCAAATTTAAAATGTGTGTCTATTCAAAAGCTTAAATCCGAGTTCAAATATCATTTCCGTCCACCTGAGCAGCATTCATGGATACATTGTCATTCGTTGAGAGTATCATTTGACAAGGAGCAAATAAATGATGCCATAAAATTTCTTATTTTGCACAATGCCACCAGAAATTAGATCCTAATTGTTAGCAACATTGATTCAGACTTGGAGAACGAAAAAGTTTATTGTTTGTTCAAGATAAAGGGAGCATATGGGACAAAAGGTGAAGACAATGTACTGGACAGGCCACAGTATGATTACACATTCCAACCTGCAGAACAAATTTCCTAATGGTAGGACCAAGAAACAGGGAAAACAAGAGGACAGAAAGAAAAAAGGGTAAAAGACTGTTTACTACCCTAATGTTTCGTGGTTTTCAACATTTAGTACATCAAGTTTTTTTCGTCCCAGAGTCATACCTAAAGTGTAAATTTTGGGACAGTCTCATACATCCGTTAGTCAAACTGTTAAGTTTTTCGTTAACTGTGACGTGGCGCACTGCCTGGGCGCCACGTGTCATCGACGTTTTTTTTTTTTTTTTTTCTTTTTTCTTTCTTTTCTTTTCTTCTTCTTCCTTCTTCTTCTTCTTCCTCCGACTGCAACTTTCTGGGTTTTTTTTTTTTTTTTTTTTTTTTTGCTTCTTCCTTTTCCTTCTTCATTCCTTCCTCCTTCCTTTCCCTTTCTTCCCCTTCTTCCTTCTTCTTCCTTCTTCTTCCTCCGAAATCTGGGGAATGTTTTTTTTTTTTTTTTTTCTTTCTTCTTCTTCCTCCTTCTTCCTTCCCCTTCTTCCTTCTTCTTCCTTCTCCTTCTTCTTCTTCTTCTTCTTCCTCCGAAATCTGGGGAAGTTTGTTTTTTTTTTCTTTCTTTCTTCTTCTTCCTTCTTCTTCTTCTTCTTCTTTCTCTTTCCTTCTTCCTTCTTCTTCTTCTTCTTCTTCTTCTTCTTCCTCCGAATATGCCCAGATTCAGTTTTTTTTTTTTTTTTTTCTTCCTCCTTCTTCTCCTTCTTCTCCTTCTTCCTTCCCCTTCTTCGTTCTTCTTCTTCTTCCTCCGAATTTGGAGGAAGATGAAAGTGTTTTTTTTTTTTTTTTGAGGAAGAAGAAGAAGAAGAAAGAAAAAAAAAAAAAAAAACTTCCCCAGATTTCGGAGGAAGAAGAAGGGGAAGGAAGAAGAAGGAAGAAGAAGAAAGAAAAAAAAAAAAAAAAAAAAACATTCCCCAGATTTCGGAGGAAGAAGAAGGAAGAAGAAGGAAGAAGGGGAAGAAAGGGAAATGAAGGAGGAAGGAAGGAAGAAGGAAAAGGAAGAAGCAAAAAAAAAAAAAAAAAAAAAAAAAACCCAGAAAGTTGCAGTCGGAGGAAGAAGAAGAAGAAGGAAGAAGAAGAAAAGAAAAGAAAGAAAAAAGAAAAAAAAAAAAAAAAAAAAAAAAAAAAAAACGTCGATGACACGTGGCGCCCAGGCAGTGCGCCACGTCACAGTTAACGAAAAACTTAACAGTTTGACTAACGGATGTATGAGACTGTCCCAAAATTTACACTTTAGGTATGACTCTGAGACGAAAAAAACTTGATGTACTAAATGTTGAAAACCACGAAACATTAGGGTAGTAAACAGTCTTTTACCCAAGAAAAAAAAAAGAAGCAATTTAAGCTGCATGCAGGAAAAAAGATTACAAATTTCTCTGAATTTGTTTGAAAGTTTCTTTCAAAACAAAAGATAATTATGATGAGGAAGCATTTTGATGACGTTTCTTCCACAGCAGAAACGCCACATCATGTAAAACAAAAAAAAAAATATCAAGGTGACCACTGGTCAGAAGAACTTACACCATTTCTTAATCTGTATGGAACTGCTTTCATTTTCTCCAATCCCATTAACACGTGGTGAGCCCAAGCTAGAGCCATTTTCATGGTCACCTGGATGAAGCATGTGGGAAAATCCCTGCCCAATTGACTTCCATAATCGTGTAGGAAGATTAGACTGCAAACTGCCAGCACTCCTACCAAGTTATGGTTCAGTTGGCCTTGCCACCGCAGGGTCTAGTTCAGAGAATCTTACAGCACCTAAAAGTTGTTCTGGAAGCTCTGATTCAGTTTGGCTCTCGATGAGAAATGCAAGGTCAACGGTCAAAGTTGTGATATAACCAAATGCAAGATGAACTATTATTGCACTTGCAACCATGGAAGACCCAATATCCATGTCTACTTCTAAGAAACTATCTGATGCACAATAATTACAAGAAAGGGCATGCCCAATTATGCATATGGCCTGCTCCCCAACTGCTTTCCTCACAATCCAAGGGCCCTTGACAATGTTGGCAATCAATTTAAGCCTCGAATTCCTTAACCCATCATCACCTTTCAAGAACTAGTCCATCAAAGACCCCTCCGGAATAGGCTCTCTGGTAGTAAAATACGCCACAGCACTATAATTATCCTTACACGGAACTTGAAGATTGAAAGCCCAAACGAAAGGCTTATCACCTTTTGGAAACTCTTCCCCAATAGCCTTCTTGACACGACTACTTGGATGTTTTAAGACCTCCCCAATCTTTGTCGAACTTCTAATCCAATCGAAACCAAGAGACTTTAGAAGATATTCACCAGTAGGAACTTTAACCCTGGTTGACAAGTAGTCTGGACCTCTAAGCAAGAACTTGTATCCAGGTGGTGAAGCCCAACCATTTCGGCAATTGTCCAGATCAAGAAGTGGAACAGCTCCTTCTGATCTCACTCTCTCTATCCATTCAAGCTCCTTCTTTTCACCAGTGCTGTCCATACGAGATTTTCCTTCGAAGTAAGTCTATCACATAATAAGAGAAAACAAGATAAATACGAAAAGGGTATAGCTGTTTTCTTGAATTACGTTCAATTTGTGTTGTAGATACGCAACCAATAAATATGGCCATATTATCCTGGCAATTGCAAATTCTACAAATACTTTATAGTTTATACTATAGACAATACAACAACAACAACAACAAAGCCTTTTCCCACTAAGTGGGGTCGGCTATATGAATCCTAGAACGCCATTGCGCTCGGTTTTGTGTCATGTCCTCCGTTAGATCCAAGTACTCTAAGTCTTTTCTTAGAGTCTCTTCCAAAGTTTTCCTAGGTCTTCCTCTACCCCTTTGGCCCTGAACCTCTGTCCCATAGTCACATCTTCGAACCGGAGCGTCAGTAGGCTTTCTTTGCACATGTCCAAATCACCGGAACCGATTTTCTCTCATCTTTCCTTCAATTTCGGCTACTCCTACTTTACCTCGAATATCCTCATTTCCAATCTTATCATTTCTCGTGTGCCCACACATCCCACGAAGCATCCTCATCTCCGCCACACCCATTTTGTGTACGTGTTGATGCTTCACCGCCCAACATTCTGTGCCATACAACATCGCTGGCCTTATTGCCGTCCTATAAAATTTTCCCTTGAGCTTCAGTGGCCTACGACGGTCACACAACCCGCCGGATGCACTCTTACACTTCATCCATCCAACTTCTATTCTATGGTTGAGATCTCTCTCTAATTCTCCGTTCTCTTGCACGATATATCCTAAGTAGCGAAAACGGTCGCTTTTTGTGATCGTCGCTAGATTGCTCCGATCATTAGTGTGGATAAGTATATAAATGAATAGAGATAGGAAAGCAAACACAAGATGTACGTGGTTCACCCAGATTGGCTACGTCCACGGAATAGAGGAGTTCTCATTAATTGTGAAGGGTTTACACAAGTACATAGGTTCAAGCTCTCCTTTAGTGAGTACAGGTGAATGATTTAGTACAAATGACATTAGGAAATATTGTGGGAGAATGATCTCGTAATCACGAAACTTCTAAGTATCGGAGTGTGGTATCGTCTTGACTTGCCTTATCTGTCTCATAGGTAGATGTGGCATCTTCTCTAGAAGTACTCTTCCTCCATCCAGGGGTGGTATCTTTAACTGGTGGAAATGCACAAGGTAATGTATCAATTTCACTTGAAGCTAACTTGTAGTTTCAGGCTTGGTCAAGCGCGATACAAACCATGTAGTAGGAGTCCCTCAAGTTGCCGAGCTAGGGGATTTGCTGAAAGAGGTGACAGACAAGGTAAGCAATCAGAGCTCCGGCTGATTGTTCACATTCTCCCTATCTTGCAGGCAGCATGAAGGATAAAGAGAAGAAAAATGAGAAGAGATAATATGGGATACTTTTGCTTTTGAAGAAGTAACTTTCCACAGGCTTATTCTTGAACTGAGCTGGAGGGTTTTCTAGTTTCCTCCAGAGTATAAGGCCGACTGAAGAATTTGAGGGTCAAAACAAGTCCATCAAATCTAGAGTACGTTCGACCCTACTGATATGGGATACTTTTGCTATGACAGAGTAATGGATGTATCGACACGTGTGCTGTTACGCTTGTCTCCACATGCTTCCTTGTATCCTTCTCACTTGCCCCATCTGTTCCTCAGGCAGATGCGGTATCTTCCCTGGAAGCATAAGATGTTGAAGATGAGTACTCGAGAGCAATGCCAGGTAAGTAAGTTCCAGGCAGTCAGTTCTTAGCTGGAAGCTTGATTCCAAGTGCTGACTGATTGTTCTCTTTCTCATTGTCTTGCAGGTAAGAACAAGGCCAAAGGAAAAGACAGGGAAAAAGCATGATATGGGATACTCTTGCTTTTAACCCTGATGATATGAGATATTCTTGCTCTAGTATAGCTTGTTTGCAGAGGTATTATCGGGGGGAAAGAAAGCTGAATATTTCGAAAGGCTTCGTTGAGAGTGCCCTCTCATATATGAGGAAGGGTTGAGCATTTTTGCAGGTCTGTCTGTCCGTTGGGGATGAAGGTTGACATATATAGGAGTCTCCTTAACAACAAGTAGTAATGCTATTCCTTTACCCTGTCAGAGCACTTTGAAAAAGTGGTATGTGATATGTGGAAAGCTGATGTTGCGTGTGAAGATTACAGACAGCTTTATCCAAGGAGATCTGGCTCTTGCAGTTGGGAAAGTGTTGCCTCTTCGGTTTTTGAACAAGCAATCCTATCGGGGATCTGGCTCTCGAGATTCGGAGAACGATGCCTCTTCGATTTTTGAGAAAGCAATCATGCTGGGGGTCTGGCTCTCGAGATTCGGAGAGCGGTGTCTCTTCGATTTTTGAGAAAGTAATCATGTTGGGAGTCTGGCTCTCGAGATTCGGAGGGCGGTGCCTCTTCGATTTTGGAGCAAGCAATCTTGTTGGGAGTGTTTTCTCGAATGTGAGTAAAGGTTGGGCATGTTTGCTAGTCTACCTTGCCACGAAGCACAGAGGTTGACACACAGGGACTTTCCAATTATCCAGCAATGGTACTGTTCCTTTACCCTCTCTTCGATTTTTAAGAAAGTAGTCATGTTAGGAGTCTGGCTCTCGAGATTCGGAGGACGGTGCCACTTCGATTTTGGAGCAAGCAATCTTGTTGGGAGTGTTTTCTCGAATGTGAGTAAAGGTTGGGAATGTTTGCTAGTCTACCTTGCCACGAAGCACAGAGGTTGACACACAGGGACTTTCCAATTATCCAGCAGTGATACTGTTCCTTTGCCCTTGTGGGTAATAATATGGTAGCTAGACCTTCAAAATTTATGTGTCTAAACTTTGTTAATGCTGTTTCTTTGCTATTCTTTTACCCGTCTTGGTCAGAGCGATGTAGTGGGAGCTGCAAGCTTCACGTGCTCAACTTTGGCAGAGAACTTTGGCAAAGTTATCTGTGATACCCATGAGCTACTATTGCGTGTGGGAAGTGGGTGATTAAACAGTAAGACTCATGTGCTTTCTACTTCACCAGAAGTCTTCGACAGAATGCCCATAATTTCCGCAAAGTTGAGTGTGCGTGTGACAGGTGCTGACAAGGCTTGAAAAGTAGGTGCCTCTTCGATTTCTGAGATCGGCCCTCGTGGTATCTGAGCAGCCCAACTTTTGAGAAAGCAAGCGCCTCTTCGATTTCTGAGATCGGCCTTTGTGGTCTTTGAGCAGCCCAACTTTTGAGAAAGCAGACGCCTCTTCGATTTCTGAGATCGACCCTCGTGATCTCTAAGCAGCCCAGCTTTTGAGAAAGCAAACGCTCTCTTCGATTTCTGAGCAGGCGCCTCTTCGATTTCTGAAGCTCCGTCGAGTGCAGATTTTTATAGGGGCTGGCATTAAGTTCCAAAGCACACTTGAATCTCCACCAGTAGAAGCTCCATTCTTACACTTCTAAGATCTTGATTTGTTCGACCTCTTCTCTCTTCAACACCTTTGAAAATGTATGGCCCTTCCGACCGTCGTTTTGACTTGAACCTTGTTGAAGAGGCAGCCCCGCCTTCTCCAGACAACATATGGCGCCCATCCTTCGTCTCCCCTACTGGTCCTCTTACCGTTGGGGATTCCGTTATGAAGAATGATATGACCACTGCGGTGGTGGCCAGGAACATTCTCACTCCCAAAGATAACAGACTACTTTCCAAACGATCTGATGAGTTAGCTGTTAAGGATTCTCTGGCTCTTAGTGTTCAGTGTGCAGGTTCTGTGTCTAATATGGCCCAACGCCTATTTGCTCGAACCCGCCAAGTTGAATCATTGGCGGCTGAAGTGATGAGTCTCAAACAGGAGATTAGAGGGCTCAAGCATGAGAATAAACAGTTGCACCGTCTCGCACATGACTATGCTACAAACATGAAGAGGAAGCTGGACCAGATGAAGGAATCAGATGGTCAGGTTTTACTTGATCATCAGAGATTTGTGGGTTTGTTCCAAAGGCATTTATTGCCTTCGTCTTCTGGGGCTGTACCGCGTAATGAAGCTCCAAATGATCAACCTCTGATGCCTCCTCCTTCTAGGGTTCTGTCCAGTACTGAGGCTCCGAATGATCCCCCTCCGGTGCCTTCTCTTTCTGGGGCTCTACCGACTGCTGAGACTTCTCCTAAGCAACCTTTATGAAGGCTCCCTCTTGTTTGTTTATTTTGACTCATGTATATGTACATATTTGTAGCTTATCGGGGATATCAATAAATAAGCTTTCCTTCATTTCAACGTATTGTGTTAAATACACCAAAGCCTTCTTCGCTAAGTTCTTTGAATTTTCTTTTGTTGGAGCTTTGTGAGTGGAGCATGTAGGTTGAGGTAGTGTTCCCTTAATTTCCTGAGTGAGGAAAACTTCTCGGTTGGAGACTTGGAAAATCCAAGTCACTGAGTGGGATTGGCTATATGAATCTTAGAACGCCATTGTGCTCGGTCCTGTGTCATGTCCTTCGTTAGATCCAAGTACTCTAAGTCTTTTCTTAGAGTCTCTTCCAAAGTTTTCCTAGGTCTTCCTCTACCCATTCGGCCCTGAACCTCTGTCCCATAGTCGCATCTTCTAATCGGAGCGTCAGTAGGCCTTCTTTGCACATGTCCAAACCACCGTAACCGATTTTCTCTCATCTTTCCTTCAATTTCGGCTACTCCTACTTTACCCCGGATATCCTCATTCCTAATCTTATCCTTTCTCGTGTGCCCACACATCCAACGAAGCATCCTCATCTCCGCTACACCCATTTTGTGTACGTGTTGATGCTTCACTGCCCAACATTCTGTGCCATACAGCATCGCCGGCCTTATTGCCGTCCTATAAAATTTTCCCTTGAGCTTCAGTGGCATACGGCGGTCACACAACACGCCGGATGCAGTCTTCCACTGCATCCATCCAGCTTGTATTCTATGGTTGAGATCTCCATCTAATTCTCCGTTCTTTTGCAAGATAGATCCTAGGTAACGAAAACGATCGCTCTTTGGTATTTCTTGATCACCGATCCTCACCCCTAACTCGTTTTGGCCTCCATTTGCACTGAACTTGCACTCCATATATTCTGTCTTTGATCGGCTTAGGCGAAGACCTTTAGATTCCAACACTTCTCTCCAAAGGTTAAGCTTTGCATTTACTCCTTCCTGAGTTTCATCTATCAACACTATATCGTCTGCGAAAAGCATACACCAAGGAATATCATCTTGAATATGTCCTGTTAACTCATCCATTACCAACGCAAAAAGGTAAGGACTTAAGGATGAGCCTTGATGTAATCCTACAGTTATGGGAAAGCTTTCAGTTTGTCCTTCATGAGTTCTTACGGCAGTCTTTGCTCCTTCATACATATCCTTTATAGCTTGGATATATGCTACTCGTACTCCTTTCTTCTCTAAAATCCTCCAAAGAATGTCTCTTGGGACCCTATCGTACGCTTTCTCCAAATCTATGAAGTCCATGTGTAAATCCTTTTTCCCATCTCTATATCTTTCCATCAATCTTCGTAAGAGATAGATTGCCTCCATGGTTGAGCGTCCTGGCATGAACCCGAATTGGTTGTCCGGAACCCGTGTCCTGGCAATAACCAAGATAAATGCCCCAAGAATCAGAGTGAAGGTATTTTGTACTCCTGTAACTATGCTGAAACAACAGTCTCTTTCTGATAATCACACAACTATTCTTCATACCCTTCGAAATCCATACAAAAGGATTTGAGAACGGCGATAGCCAGATGCTATTGCCACATATAACATTTTCACCGCCACCGATCAACATATATTTCTCCAAAGAAGTTATATTTCCCTGCACCCTCTTCCCTGGTATGCTAATGTACCTACCCTCCTTACCTCTTCACCCTGTTCTTATTTACAACAGAAAGAAAAATCCAGAGCAATCGTCTAATAGCTCAACAATTTTTTTTTTCTTGTCTTTCCTCCCTGATTATTTAATAGTTAAACAAAGTAATTAAAAAATCCCACACAAATGAATCCAATTTCCAGCTGAACTTAAAAGATTTTGAGCCAAACAAAACCAAACCAAGGCAAAAATGTGAATCAATCAGCCAAAATTGCGAACACATTATACAACCAAATTGAAGCAAAAAGATAAGCAATTTACACCTTTCCCAATCCAATTAAACTTTTGTAATCAAATAATAACTAAGCATGACCAGATGCTCAGAGATACGGAAGAAAAGCTTTAACCTTGAGTTTCTGGGCAGAAATTTGGGCAATGCGGGGCTTGCAAACCCTAATTATACAGATTAGCAAATGGGAATCGGAAATTAGGGTTTTGCAGTCTGAATAATCTGGGGAGGGAGAGCCTGGTCCTTGAACTTATGTTACTTTTTGTCTATTGGGTTTGTTTAGGCAACGAAGGAGAGGAGGTGCAATTGCTAAATCCGTCTGCAGGCAGCTTTGCTATGTTTGATAGTCTACGTTTTTTTTTCATATATTTTGTTTTCGGTAAATTATGCTTTTCTATTTTCCATATATATTTTGATTTAGGTAAATTATGCTTTCTATTTTCCATGGTTTGAAAATTTTTATTTTTGAAGAAATCTTAATCATTTGATTAAAATTCAGGAAAATGGCACAAATAATACCACCATATTGTTTTTTTTTTCTTCTCCTGAGGAAATGCCATTAAAAAGAAGTAAGTACCAAAACGCATTTGCATTATGTGTTGTGTGTATTAACTCTATTTCATGTGTATATTCATAATTTTAAGATGCCTAGACAAATGAGATAAAATAATTTCGTTAACTATAAATTGTCTTCGAGGAAATTGAAGGTAAATGTCCAGGAGCTTTAGTCAAAATAATTTTTACCCAAGTCTTGTAAATATCTTGAAGCGATGAAAATACTCTTAAAAAAACTCAAAACATTACATATGATGCATTTGGACTAATCTTTAATGATTGACGTAGGTGATATATTCATACTAAAGTATGAGTATGAGGTGATATCATATAATCGACCCAGTTTAATAATTGAATGACACTTAGAACCAAAGCCATTCAATCCAAATATATTCATACTAAAGCATGAGTATACTGTCAGCGTAACATCTCGTGCCAATAATACAAATGTCATATGGACAAATTTAAACATCTCTCTATTTTGTGCCTATAATACAAATATCATATTGACCATAAACTAATCATTACAGTGTTTTCGTGTCGTAAAAGTAATATAATTCAAACAACCATAGTCTTTTCTTCCTTTTTCTTTTTTCTTTTATGTCAATGTTTCTAACACAACCAAGTCATACAACTCAAAAGTACAAGTCAAAACGATATACTAGGAACCAATCTGGAGACGCACCAAACACAAAGTAGTGAGAATCAGCGCAAGCTAAAGAAGAAGAAGCAAGCTTTGTGTTTTTGGCAGATTGTATGCGGAAACTGGCAGAGTGTATTCATGGTATGATTGTGAAAAGTGGTCTGAATGAAAATGTCACAATTGCAACCGGACTGCTGGATTTGTATGCAAAGTTGGGGAGACTAACTTACTCGCTTAAGATTTTCGGGGAGGTAAATAATCCGGACAAAGTAGCTTGGACTGCGATGCTTGCAGCCTATGCTGTGCATGGTTATGGGAGACAAGCAATGGAGCTCTTTGAAAGCATGCTTAAAGAAGGTGGGAAGCCTGATCACGTCACCTTCACACATCTGCTAAGTGATTGTAGCCACTCGGGGCTTGTCGAGGTGGGGAAGAATGACTTCAACATTATGCCACAAGTTTATGGAATTGAGCCTAGGTTGGATCACTATTCATGCATGGTTGGTCTTCTGGGACGCTCTGGGCTTCTAAATGATGCTTACGAGCTGATTAGACGTATGCCAATGGAGCCAAACTCTGGAGTATGAGGGGCTTCCTTTTCGGTGCTTGTAGGGCTTATGGTAATGCTAAACTTGGGAAGGAAGTTGCGGAGAGATTATTTTCTTTGGACCCGTCGGATTCCAGAAACTATATCCATGCTATCCAATATGTACTTTGCAGCTGGTTCGTGGAAGGATGCTTCAAAGGCGAGGGCTTTGATGAAGGACAAAGGTCTCATTAGAAACCCTGGATGCAGTTTTATCGAACACGGAAGTAAAATTCATCGCTTTGTCGTGGGTGATCAATCTCACCCTGAATTGGATAAGTGATAGGTGCATTATTTATCATATTTTCATATTAATTATCCCTAAGTTTTGTTAAGAAATTGATTATAAAAGAGCCTTATTACTTTCCTTTTCTCAGTTTCAGCCAATCTGCTCACTTAGAACGTTTTTGGTGATAATTCGACTTTCCGGAGGAGTTTCGATATAAGGCCAATTGGAGAAGGAAGCTAAGAGGCTAAATATTGTTTTGTCTAAATTTCATAATTTTCCATGGAGCCATTCATTCCAGTTTTACAAATCAATCCTGCAGAAGTTGTTTCCCCATCAGAATTGCGCAGCTGTGGGACAATGAATATTTGAAGACTCTCCCGATTTTCCGTAATGTCGCACGATATATGCTTGGAAAGATAAAAGATAAAGCTACGTTTCTCATATTTTTACAAAATTTTCCAGTAGATAAATCGACCCCAAAACTGGTGTGCAAGACAGATGATGTGTTTCCCAAGCCAAGAAGGATTCTTTCCTAATTTGTGTCATTAATTGTATAGAAGTCTGTTTTATTTAGGAGAGTTTCTCCTAGACCTTTTAGGGTTTTTCTAGTATAAATAAGGTCCCTAAGATCTCTCTACATACCTCCCGCATAACCCATATCATCCACACCACTACACCATTCACCATCTCCGCAATTTGTGAGAAGAGCTTAGGGATGTGCTTTGTCATGGACTCCGGGTTCTATCTTTCTTTTATTTCTATATGTAACTAAGTTATTTTCTAAGGTTTTATGATGAAGTCATGACATGAATATTTGTGAAGTACTTTGTTAATTATTATCCAATTATATGCTATGTTATATTCTTAATCTTTGTGGATATTTTATTCTAGATTCGAGTTTCTAATGACTGATCACCTTCAGGAATATTGTATCTAGATATTTAGATAAATCTATGAGGATGACCAAACAATTAGGTTTATTGGAAGTAAGGTTAAGAATAGTAGACAAACTAGTGAGGATGACCAATATCAAGCTAGTCCTACTTGGTTGACATGATTCTTCTACGCTTGTTGATTTTTTATGTGTTTAATTGTATGCCCAACCAATAGGATATAATTATCATATAGAGATATAATAGTTGATGCCTGACCACGGATTAATTGTAGTTGGCTCTAGGAAAAGTAAATAGGATTGTTGTTGGTGGATTCATAACCTTAGACTTCCATTGTTTCTCAATTTCTTCTTGTGTTGTGTGTTTATTAATTGTCTTTTCTTTTTCTTGTTAATTTTAGTTTTTGTTGATGCACAAAACCGGAGGGGTCTTGGAACAACGTAAATCCGACCGTGAATCTGCAAGAAGGTAAAGAATACAAGATGCATCGTGGTTCACCCCAATATTTGGGCTACGTCCACACTGATGTTGATTGTATTTCTCTGTATGAATGTATGGATTACAAGTGTGAGGGGGAGTCCCCCAGAGAAAAAAAGGGTTTGTGAGAGGGTTGCTCTAAATATGAGAGCCTTTGTTTGGGGATGTGAGGTTTGAGGATTGTGAGGGTGAGGAGTCCCTTTTATAGACTAATGGCTCCTCACTTATTACACATTTGCCCCTTCATTTATTACATAATTACATTTGAGTCCCCCGAGTATTTATACGAGGTTTAAATACGGAGGCCCTAAGTATAGTACAAACAGTTTTAATCAATTACTCAATTATTCAATTCAATCTATCATTTGTTTGTTTAATTAAGTCTAGCATGATTAATCGGTTAAATTGGTGTTAAAGCAATCCCTGTGGGATCGATCTTGTATTTGCATATATTACTATAGTTGATTCGTGCGCTTGCGAGTTTAATTTGGTTTAAATTAATCTATTATTTAGGTTAGTTTAAATACACATCAATAAGATATACACCAAACTGGAATAAGTGATTGGAAAGAACTAGTCCTGCTCCACAACCCTGTTGGTTGGACGAGCCATCAACATATAGACTCCATGCTGGGGCTGTTGGTTATATTTTCTGAGCTTCCGAGGGTAATGAAACCACTTCTTTAGGCGTAGAAACAATGTTAACAGGATATGTAAAGTCAGCGATGAAGTCTGCTACTGCTTGGCCCTTCTCAGCTGGCTTTGGTTGGTAGGAGATGTCAAACTCACCCAATGCTATTGCCCATTTGATCATTCACCCAGAAGTGTCAGGACTTTGGAGTATCTGTCGAAGATGATGATTAGTAAGCACGATGATGGAGTGTGCTTGGAAGTAAGGGCGAAGTTTTCGAGCAGACATGACCAATGCTAGAGCCAATTTCTCAATGTTGGAGTATCGTGTCTCCGCGTCTTGTAAGGCCTTACTAGCGTAGTAGACAAGCCGTTTGACATTACCATCATTTCGAATGAGAACGGAACTTGCTGCTGAAGCCGATACTGACAGATAGATAATGAGAGTGTCACTAACCTCAAGTTTAAAGAGCAAATAGGCTTTACTCATGTAGTCTTTGAAAAAAAGAGCACATCTGTCTGTGGCCTTAGAGATGAACCTAGTTAAGGATGCCACCTTGTCAGTAAGGCTTTTGATGTCTTTTGAAGTTACCGGTTCCTTCATGTCGATGATTGCTTTAATCTTCTCGGGATTAGCCTCAATGTCTCGTTGGCTTATCATGAAGCCTAAGAATTTGCCAGAGCCTACGCCGAAGGCACATTTGTTGGGGTTCAACCTCATTTGATACCTCTTCAGAATGGTGAAAGTTTCAGATAGGTTGGTGATGTGTTGGTCAACATGTTTGCTCTTGACTAGCATGTCATCAACGTAAACTTCCATGCTCTTCCCAATCTGTTCGGCAAACATTGAATCGACCAGTCTCTGATAAGTCGCTCCTGCATTCTTTAGGCCAAAGGGCATGACTTTATAGCAATATAGTCCCCTATTAGTAGTGAATGCTGTGTGTTCTTAGTCCGGAGGGTTCATGAGGATTTGGTTGTATCCTGAGTAAGCATCCATGAAGCTCAGGAGTTCACACCCTGCCGTAGAGTCTATAAGTCTATCTATGATAGGGAGATGAAAGCTATCATTCGGGCATCCTTTGCTTAGGTCGGTGTAATCAACACACATTCTCCACAAGACCTGGAGACTTTCCTTGGTCAGATTCTTCTTAACAAGGACAACGTTTGCTACCCACGTTGGATAATTGACTTCGCAGATGAAGCCTATGCCTTTGAGTTTTTCAACTTCTGCCTTCATTGCCTCGTACCGTTCAGCGTCATAAGATCTTCGCTTCTATCTCATTGGCTTGGTATTGGGGTCAATACTTAAGCGATGATGGATTATATTGAGAGAGATGCTTGGCATGTCCTCGTATGACCAGGCGAAGACCTTAGTGTTCTCTTGCAAAAAAAAGATCAATGCTAACTGAATGGGTGGTGGCAAGGTGGTACCAATCTTCACCATGCGATCCGGATAATCTTTCGAGATAGAGACCTTCTCCAATTCTTCAGCGGGTTGTGCTTACTGGGTGGAAGAGTCATCTCGAGGATCATCGGGTTGACTGTTGCCACCGTGAAGATCCAAGTTGGCTTCCTCTGGGCTGGTCTTTATGACTTGGTCATGTATAGAAAGGGTTTCCTTAGGCACATGCAGGTGTTGTTGCTTGACCGAAGTGTTGTAACATGATTGTGCACTAAGTTAATCTCCTTTGATGTAACCATTGCCATAGGGGGTTGCAAATTTCATCAACAACATATGTGTGGACACCATGGCCTTAAGATCATTGATGCCTGTGCGTCCGAAGATGACATTGTATGACGTTGGGCAATCAACCACCAGGAAGTTAGTGGTAATGGTAGCTGTGTAAAGGCCTGTACCAATGGTGAAAGGTAAGTGTATGCTCCCCAAAGGTTGCACGATATCACCAGAGAAGCTTATTAGAGGGGAAATCGAGCGATCGAGCAAGTGTTCAGCTATATTAAGTGCCCTGAAAGCTTCAGCAAACATGAATTGACCGAAGCCCCCGTGTCTACCAGGATTCGTCGTACTTTAAAGTTGGCTATGTGAGCTTCCACGATCAGTAGGTCGTTGTGAGGGTAAATGATACCTATTTCTTCATCAGGGTAGAAACATATTGGATCCCAGTTAGGCTTTTGATACTTACCTCCCCTGATGTCTTCCACGTGAAACACTTGGTGGCCAAACTTTGAAGCTCGTTCACTATTTTTCATGGCCCTGTTGGAAGATTTAGATATGGGTGTGCCACCACTTATGGAATATATCACATTCACCTGGCGTTGGTTACGGTTACCCCTTGGAGGGTGAAGGAGGAATTGATCAATTTTTCCTTCACGTGCCAAAGCTTCAACATGATCACGAAGGGTGATACATTTCTCGCCGTCATGGCCGTTATGCTCGTGGTAGCAGCAAAACGTGCCCGTGTTCTTCGTGGGCTTGTAATCCGGGTGCCTCGGTTTTAGCTTCGGTATCTAGTGTGCTATGCTGGGGTAAATGGCCACGCATATGGCATTCAAATGAGTGTATGCCTCATACCTCGGGGTATGGGCTGTCCTGACACGTGCTTGACCCACTGTGTTGACTGCCTGGGGTCGGGGATTATCATGGTGATACCCTTGGTTATCGCGATAGTGTCCCTTACTCTTTTTACTAAAATGAGATTGGTGAGGATGGAAATCTTTTATTTTGCCTTGAGATTGATATGTCTGTTGACTTGGCAAAGTATTAAGTAAGGCAGGTGGAGGCACCGCTGCCGTTTGAAGGGTCGAAGTCTTCTCATTTGGTTGGATCTGGTTTCCACTCCCTACTTGCTGATAAGGGGTGGCTGTGGGGGGTTTCCCTTGATATGTCCTTGCCTCGGTGAAGGCATGGTTGTAAGCTTGTGCCATCACCTCAGAGTAAGTCTTCCAAGTGTTGGCATTGATCATGTACTTGAAGAAACAGTCATGTAGGCCTGCTGTGAAGGCTTTGAGGGCAGTCTTGTCGTCTGCCTCGGCACAACGAGAATACTCATGGTTGAAGCGACCAGCATACATACGTAATGACTCGTCTGGCTTCTAGCGAATAGTGTACAAGCCGTCCGTAGAATGCAAGCGATCGGTCTGGAAAATGTGTTGAGAAACAAACAGTTTCCTCAATTCCTCAAATGAGTCTACCGTCTCAGATAGAAGACGACAATACCAGTTTAGAGCTCCACCAAAGAGGGTAGAGGGAAAGAGAAGACATCGCTCTTCGTCGGTGTGCATATGGTATGCCATGGTAGACTAAAAAAGGTTAAGGTGTTCAATCGGGTCCTCCTTTCCAGTATAGAGTTGCAAGCCAAGCTTCTGCTTTGTCTTTGCTTGGAGGGGGTGTCGAGGTTCCTCCTTGTAAGAGGGCCAGGCCTAGGTTGATTCCAATCAGGTATCTCAGCTTGTCGTTCGGCCTTCAACTTGTTTACTTCCTTAAGAAGTTGTAGGACAAGAGGGTCCTCAGTGGAGTCATGTACCACTGGAGCTTTCTTTCGTAAATCTCCATCTCCTCTTCAAGAGCATGTGATTTTTCCTTGGACTCGCCGTACTGACTTCCAAGGTATGTCTGTCGGAACATCTCTGAGTCCCTTATACCTTCGTGTTTCTCTAGGACTTGCTGCCCCTTCCCCAAATTGGTAGCCGGTCTGGGACATAGAAGGGGACCGAGTCTTTCAGAAACCCTTGGGTCATTGATCTTTGAGCTTACATGGATGGGATTGTCTTGACGTTGCTTTAGGAAATCTCGACAGTCGCGAAAGACGGCTTTCGATCCTTCCATTCCTTCTGTAAGGAGGTGTCTTCCTCCACTTCTCCTACTTCGCGTCGAAACAGCTGGGTTAAGAGAAGTCTCATGTTGATCAATGTTTTGATGATTAGCTCGCTCCTCATCAGGGATACCCATGTCGAAGGAAGGCGACCCTCCGTGTTGAGGGGCACCCAGATGATGGTTGATGTCCACAGGGGTAACGAGCTCGTGTGTTTAAGTACGCCTAGTTTCGTGGAGCATCTCAAAGAGCTTCTCATACTGCTCCTGGAGGACCTCATTCTTCATTACTATCTTGTTGTTCTGAGCTTCTAGCTCATCAACTTTAGCTTGAAGAGCAACCCTCTTTCCTTCCTTCTTTCGTTGCCTCGCACCAAGTGCAAGAGGGATGTCATTTTGCGTGTTGTGGCTTCCTTCGCTCCCCATGTTGGAGAGGGATGCCTGGTCAAAAAAGAGTGTACGAATGGTGGAAACCAGCTTAACAAAGCTGAAGAGAGTGGGAATAAGTGTTGTTCCCACAGACGGCGCCAAATGTTGATACATAAAATCAGCGAGGACTTTGGTACAACAGAAAGTGTTAAGTTTGTGACCTTCGCTAGATTGCTCCGGTCACTAGTGTGGATAAGTAAGTAAATGGATAGGGACAGGAAAGCAAACACAAGATGTACGTGGTTTACCCAGATTGGCTACGTCCACGGAATAGAGGAGTTCTCATTAATTATGAAGGATTTACACAAGTACATAGGTTCAAGCTCTCATTTTGTGAGTACTAGTGAATGATTTAGTACAAATGACATTAGAAAATATTGTGAGAGAATGATCTTTATTTATAGAAGAGAGTTTCTAGTTTCATTCTGACATTGACACATGTCGTGTTGTGATTGGCTTCTGATGTTGAAACATGTCGCGCTATGATTGGCTTCTGATGTCAACACGTGTCGCTCTGTGATTGGCCTCTTGGTTGGAGGGAAACTCTTCTGGGTCTTTGACAGTATAACGTTGACCGGTACTCAGTAGTTTCGGGATTGGTCAAGTATGGTACAAACAAAGTATATAAGTATATACTGAAAACCAAAAGCCCACTCACTGGTATGTTGAAGGGTCGTAGCCCCCGAGTCGCCCTTAACTGCGCTCGTTCTCGAGATAAGTCTCCATTATATGCGAAACAACTATAAAAACATTAATTTAAAGCACATAACCAATACTAGCTAATAACTTCTCATACATTGCTTAAATGGGATGTTTGAATATACCAACGTGATCTACACAACCTCACGAACATCCCCATATTTTTAGAAAAAATTTGCGACGTCCCACGCGCCGCCACGCGCCTGACACACAGCCCACGCGCGGGCATGTGCCAGGCACACTGACGGCGGCAGTTAACGCCGTTAGGAATATTCCGTCCAAAATCAAGCATATTCCGTTAATTATTAACGGCGTCATCTAACGCCGTTAGCATATTCCGTCAAAACTGACGGAATATGCCTTCATCTTCTCCGACGAGTCGCCGGATGCCGGTAACTTCGTCGATTTCTGGGTTTTATTTCAAAACCTTATATCTCTCTTGATTTAACACCAAACTTCATGAAACTTGAACCATTTTGAAGATCTCACCAAGACGAACAAAACCATACCTGAGTCGAGCCCTGAAACCATCGGAAACCCACCAAAAAAAGCTTTGATCATCCGGCAATTCTTAAAACTCGTAGTTCTCAATAATCCGACGTCCAAATTCTTCCAACGAACCACTCTGAGCCTCGTGAGGACCTCCTTAAGCTACCTATAAGCTTGAAATCCCCCAAAACACACAATTTTACGATTGCATGAATAGTGACATAAATCGAGTTAGGGTTTTCACGAGTTTTCGAATAAGTTCTTACCTAAAAATGGTACCATTCAACTCGTATGAACCTCAGGAACACAATGGTGCCCTCTGAACCCTTGATTTGCGCGTGAAAGGTTGGGTTTGAAGTTCGTCCGTACATTTTGTATGGGTTTTCTGAAAAATCCTAGAGGAAGGAGAGAGAACGCACGGGAGAGAGAAAGAGGAAGAGTTTGTGTATGTGTGTGAGTGGTCCACGTGGGTCACCATCCAAAACCACAAAAACTAAGTTCTAATTTGGTCCAAAAATTAAGGAAAAATATAAGTTTGGACCACCACTAGCAAGCATAATACACACCACAACACTCACGTCCAAGGGTAAAATAGTCAACTCACATCATCGATAATTTATTTCAGGACGGGCTATGACAGATTTCATCTGATTATTTCATTAAGTAATGCCTATTAGCTTTCATGCGAATTAAGAGTCAAAATCAAATTTGTTTATCGGATTAGGGTTCATACCCAATTCAGTTACTAACATCAGAGGGAGATCTTGAAGTCTGCAATTTTTCTTATTTAAATGTTTTAATTAATAAGAAAATTGAAATTAAATGACGTGGCTTGTTCAACTTATTTGCCACCTAAGATGGTAAAGAAATGTGATATAAAATTATGGTAAGAATATCATTACCTTACTTTTAAACATTTAACAAAACAACACCTAACACCCAATTATGTTTTTGATCCACTTTTTGGGTCATGCTGAAAACAAGGGGCACCATAAAACAATGACCATCATTCACCAAGGATGTTGTATTAGGAAAACAGATATGATAATGGAACTGGTGAATCCAATGGGCAAGATAGAGCATTTTCCCTTTCAGATGCCAAAAGAAATCATATGAAAAGGAAAAAAATGATGATTTTCCCAAAGAGTAAAATTTTCCCTTCATTTCCATTCCCTTTGGTACCGTTTGGTACGTGGGACGGGACGGGATGGAACGGGACAAGCCGTTCCGTCCCACGTTTGGTGCGCCTAAAAACTGTGGAACGGGCTGTCCCATTCGATGAAATTTGGCTGATTTTTCGTTCCACCTCTTCCCCTTGGAACGACCCGTTCCACATCCGTAGAACACAAATTTATAACATTTTATGACAAAATTTCTCCTTATCTTTTTCAATATTTACATCATCTGTTCCGTCTTGTCCCGTCCCGTCCCATCTGCGTACCAAACGGTACCTTTAGTTTTGTTTCAACAGTAAACATCCTTAACTCTACAATAACATACAACATAACAAAATTACACTTTCTATAATTTTCTTGAAGCAACTTGTACGAAACGAGTTGATTATATATAATTAGGGGTGGATTTTTTTGCCAAATTGCCGTGCCAACCGAATTGCCAACCGTGCCATACCGATTTTGTGCCAAATTTTTTGTACCAATCGGTAATGGTATGGTATTGTACCGTACCGAAATTTCATGGTTCAGTATTGGCAATGGATACCAATACCACGGTATTACCGTATGTTGATGCACAAAATCAGTGAGGACTTTGGTACAACAGAAAGTGTCAGGTTTTGTGACCTTTGCTTGGTTGCTTCGGTCACTAGTGAGGATAAGTATGTAAATGAATAGAGACAGAGAAGCAAACACAAGATATACGCGGTTCACCCAGATTGGCTACGTCCACGGAGTAGAGGAGTTCTCATTAATTGTGAAGGGTTTACACAAATACATAGGTTCAAGCTCTCATTTTCTGAGTTCTAGTGAATAGTTTAGTACAAAATGACATTAGAGATTATTGTGGGAGAATGATCCCTATTTATAGAAAAGAGTTTCTAGTTTTGTTCTGACATTGACACGTGTCGTGTTGTGATTGGCTTCTGATGTTGACACGTGTTGTGCTGTGATTGGCTTCTGATGTCGACACGTGTCGCATTGTGATTGGCCTCCTGGTTGAAGGGAAGCTCTTCTGGGTCCTTGACGGTATAACGTTGACCGGTGCTCAGTAGTTTCGGGATTGGTCAAGTATGGTACAAACAGTGCTCCCCTAAGTTCCCGAGTGAGGGAAGCTTCTCGGTTGGGGACTTGCAAGATCCAAGCCGCTGAGTAATCATGAAACTTCTAAGTACCGAGGTACAGTATCGTCTTCACTTACCTTATCTTTCTCATAGGTAGATGTGGCATCTTCTCTGGAAGTACGCTTCCTCCATTTAGGGGTGGTGTCTTTAACCGGTGGAGTTGCATAAGGTAATGTATCATTTTCACTTGAAGCTTACTTGTAGTTTTAGGCTTGGTCAAACGCGATACAAACCATGTAGTAGGAGTCCCCCAAGTCACCGAGCTAGGAGATCTGCCGAAAGAGGTGACAGACAACGTAAGCAATCAGAGCTCCAAGCAATCAGTCCCAGATCAGATATGTGATTTCGAGTTCTGGCTGATTGTTCTCATTCTCCCTATCTTGCAGGCAGCATGAAGGATAAAGGGAAGAAAAATAAGAAGAGATGATATGAGATACTTTTGTTTTTGAAGAAGTAATTTTCCACAGGTTTATTCTTGAACTGGATTTGATTCAGGGTGGTGGACACTTGATCTTGAATCGGGCTTGTGATATCTTCAAGGACCGTTGGTGGCTTGATTCAAGAGTGGTGAATCGACAAATGCAGTTCACGACGCCTTAGTGAGTCGACTCAAGAATTTGAGGGTCAAAACAAGTCCATCAAATCTAGAGTATGATCAATCCTGATGATATGGGATACTCTTGCTGTTGACAGAATAATGAATGTGGTATGGAAAGGTGTCGTGCTGTAGTGATCTGTTTCAGCTCATCGTTGACCCTTCTGCTTCAATCTTTTGCATGGCAGAAGTGGTGTGCAACCTTTGCATTTAAATGGTCCTTCAGAACATTCCTTCATAGTGACTCATCCACGCTTGGCAGCTTCAGTGTAAAGAGTTAATATCTAATCAACTGTCATGAGGTATTTGCCGAAGGAATTCATGACCTTGACAGCAGTTGAGGATGAGTACTCGAGAGCAATGCTAAGTAAGCAACCAGGCAAAGGTCCCAGGCAGTCAGTTCCAGATTGGAGGTTTGATTTCAGGTTCCGACTGACTGCTCTCTTTCTTCTTGTCCTGCAGGTGTGACAAGGACAAAGACAAGGACATGGAGAAAACATGATATAGGATACTCTTGCTTTCGACCCTGATGATATGAGATACTCTTGTTCTTGGTGTGGCTTATTTGCTGAGGTATTATCGGGGGGAAATAAAGCTGAGTATTTCGAGAAGTTATGTTGAGGGTGCCTTCTCGAATGCGAGAAAGGGTTGAACATCTTTGCAGGTTTGCCTGCCCGTGGAGGATGGAGGTCGACATATATAGGGATTTCCCAATAGCAAGTAGTAATGCTATTCCTTTACCCTTCTTGGTCACAACAATGTAGTGGGAGCTGCCAGCTTCACGTGTTTTAACTTTGTCAGAACACTTTGAAAATGTGGTATGTGGTATCTGGAAAGCTGATGTTGCGTGTGAAGATTACAGACAAGCTTTATCTAAGGAAATTTGGCTCTCGAAGTTCTGAGAGTTGTGCCTCTTCGGTTTTCGAATAAGTAATCCCGTCGGGGATCTGGCTCTCGAGATTCGAAAAGCGGTGCCGCTTCGGTTTTTAAGAAAGTAATCCTGTTGGGAGTCTGGCTCTCGAGATTCGGAGACCGGCGCCGTTTCGGTTTTTGAGAAAGTAATTATGTTGGGAGTCTTTTCTCGAATGTGAGTAAAGGTTGGACGTTCTTGCCAGTCTGTCTTGCCACGGAACACGGAGGTCGACACACATAAGGACTTTCCAGTTGTCAAGCAGTGGTGCTGTTCCTTTACCCTTGTGGGTAATAGTAGGGTAGCTGGAACTTCGAAATTCTCATGCCTAAACTTTGTCAGAGATCTTTGGCAAAGTTATATGTGGTACCCGATGAGTTGATGTTGCGTGTAGAGAGTTGTGCCTCTTCGGAATCCGGAGAGTAGTGCTTCTTCGATTTTTGAACCAACGACCCTGTTGCCCTTCGCTTTATAAGGGCACCAATTGTGTGTAAGAAGTACATTCAGAGAGTTATTGCTTATAGGAATTTTCCCCTTACTTCAGAGATTTATTGCACCTCATTCTCCTTCATCATTTCTGAGAATGTCTGGCCCATCCGACCGTCGTTTTGACTTGAACTTTGGTAAGGAGGCACATATGCCTTCTCTAGACAACATATGGCGCCCCTCTTTCTTATCCCCTATTGGTTCTCTTACCGTTGGGGACTCCATGATGAAGAATGATATGACTGCTGCGGTGGTGGCCAGGAACCTTCTCACTCCCAAAGTTAACAGACTACTTTCCAAACGGTCTGATGAGTTGGCTGTTAAGGATTCTCTGGCTCTCAGTGTTCAGTGTGCAGGTTCTGTGTCTAATATGGCCCAACGCCTATTTGCTAGAACCTGCCAAGTTGAATCATTGGCGGCTGAAGTGATAAGTCTCAAACAGGAGATTAGAGGGCTCAAGCATGAGAATAAACAGTTGCACAAGCTCGCGCATGACTATGCTACAAACATGAAGAGGAAGCTTGACCAAATGCAGGAATCTGATGGTCAGGCTTTATTTGATCATCAAAGGTTTGTGAGTTTGTTCCAAAGGTATTTATTGCCTTCGTCTTCTGGGGCTGTACCGCATAATGAAGCTCCAAATGATCAACCTCCAATGCCTCCTCCTTCTGGGGTTCTGTCCAGTATTAAAGCTCTGGATAACCACCATCCGGTGCTTTCTCTTTCTGGAGCTCTACCGACTGCTGAGACTTCCCCTAAGCAACCTTTGTGAAGGCTCCTTCTTGTTTGTTTATTTTGACTCATGTATATGTACATATTTGTAGCTTATCGAAAATATTAATAAATAAGCTTTGCTTCATTTCAACGTATTGTGTTAAATACATCGAAGCCTTCTTCAGAAAGTTCTCTGAATTTTTTCTTTTGTTGAAACTTGTATTGTTGAAGCTTTGTGAGTGAAGCATGTAGTTTGAGGTAGTGTTCCCTTAATTTCCCGAGTGAGGAAAACTTCTCGGTTGGAGACTTGAAAAATCCAAGTCATTGAGTGGTTGTGAGACTTTCGAGTATCAAGGTGCAGTAGCATATGGTGGGAGTCCCCCAAGTCTTCAGGCGAGGAGAGTTGTCGAATGAGGTGTCTTGCTTGCTACTAATTTGTCAAAGTAATGAAGCCTTGTTTTGATGTCACACCTTCATATATGCCTTATCCAAAAATATTTCAAGCTGGTTTTAGCTTTGCAAGGGCCCAAAATTTTTGTGTAGCCCAAAACTACTCATTTGTTTTCAAGCCCACGAAAAGAGGGGATCCAGTGCCTTTGTTCATTTTTTATTTGGTTGGCAAGCCCAAAGAGGAGAAGAGGTATGTGCCCACTCCCCTTTATTTATTTTATTTTATTTATTTATTTATTTATTTATTTTTGTGAAGCCCAATGCTTTCTTGCTTCATGTCGGGAGATAGAGAAATAATAACAATGAGACTCAAAGTCTCATCCCTTTGCCTGTGTCTTCTTCCCCATTTCCCTGGACTGTTCTCAATATGGCACTGTTCATTTATTCCTTTTGTCCGTCACTTTTTGTGGCCTTTAGCTTTTCTTTTGGTTTGCCTTTTCCTTTCTTTGCTGGAAAGGTTTTCATTTCCACTAAAAATCTGAATTATTCCAAAGCCATGTTGAAGGAAATGTGGGTGTTGGAGCCAAGGAAGTGAAGGAGGGAGTTAACGTAGAGGGAGCGGTAGCTCTTCAATATAACACCATTCTCTGTAGCTCAAATCGCAAGGTTGTCTTCATGAAAATTGTTCCTTAGCTTGTGAACTACAACATATCCAAATTTGAGATCCATCGGAGTAGTACAACTCCAGATATTCAGGTATGATGAGTGACTATTCATCATTTTTCTATTAGCCCATCAGACTTATTGTGAGCTTCGAAACTTCATTTTCTCTTGTTCAGATCAACATACTTTATTCATTGAAGTTGTTCCTCACCTTGTGAACTACAACATATCCAAATTTGAGATCCGTTGGAGCAGTACAAATTCAGAAAGTCAGGTATTTGTTCATCATTTTTCTGTTAACCCGTCAGACTTATTGTGAGCTTCGCAACTTCATTTTCTCTTGTTCATATCAACATACTTTCTTCATCAAAGTTGTCTCTCATCATCTCTTCCATAACATATCAAAAAATCAGAACAAACTAACGGTTGAATATTTCCAGATCTTCGAAACACCGCAGCAGCTTTGAAGCTTGCAGAAATTTGACCGTCATGTTTGGAGCTTCAACACTCTAACTTCCGTCGCTCAAATAGAAACATTTCCTTCGTGAAAGTTGTTCATCTACTCAAGAACTATAAGATGTCCAAAATTCAGCTCCACTGAGGAAGAGCAGGAGTTGCAAAAATTTGATAGATGGAAAGAGGCGGAAGAGGGAGAGGGAGAAAAAGGCTACTTAGGTTGGATTTTGTATAATTGTATGTCTGTTTATGATAGGGATATTGCGGATGTAAAACAAAAAATGTTTGTGTTTACTCATGTGTTGTTGTACAAGTTCAAGAGAATCTTGGTTTTGTGAACAAAATTTGTTTATTTGCCACAAGGTTTTGTGTTTGGAAAATAGTTTAATAGGTAAGGTTTATTGACTATAGATTTTTGTTTGGGTATATAACGTGACTAGTTGAAGCTATTTTTAGGACACAAAACTTGAATTAGCTTCGCACTATCTTGATGAAGAGTGTGTGAAGCTTTTATATGTTTTGGTGTTGAAATTTTGTATTGTAGGTGAAGCTTTGGGGTTGAAGCTTGATAGGTGAAGCTTTGATGTTGAAGCTTTATAGGTGAAGCTTTGGTGTTGAGGCTTTATAAGCTTTGGTGTTAAGGCTTTATAGGTGAAGCTTTGGTGTTGAGGCTTTATAGGTGAAACTTTGGTGTTGAAGCTTTATAGGTGAAGCTGGTGTTGAGGCTTTATAGGTGAAGCTTTGGTGTTAAAGCTTTATAGGTGAAGCTTTGGTGTTGAAGGGTTGAAGCTTTATAGGTGAAGCTTTTGGTGTTAAAGCTTTATAGGTGAAGCTTTTGTTGGCACCATAAATTGATTTTGCTTCACACTATCTTGATGAAGATAGTGCGAAGCTTTTGAGATTGATATTTGTCCTCCATTGATGAAGCTTTTGTTAGCACCATAAATTGATTGTGCTTCGCACTATCTTGATGAAGATAGTGCAAAGTTTTTTAGATTGGTAGTTGAATCCCATTGATGAAGCTGCTGTGTTCCCCCTTCCCCTTTTTTTTTTTTTTTTGAAATGGGGAACTGAAACATTTGAAATTTGAAACTTCCTAGTGTTAGAAGTTTGAAGATTTTCCATGTGGGGCTTTCTCATGGTTTGAAGTTGAATTTTGAATGTCAATAGCCATGTTGAACTATATATAAGAAGGATAAGTTTCCACTCTTTACCTTACCTTCATTTGCTCATCTTGTAGTAATTTTTGAAGACAGAGTGCTCTTTACTTGAGAAGGATTCTGGCATTGCTTTGCTGCACCATCTTCAAGTTGGTAGTCTTCTCAACTAGATCGGATGTTTTCATTCTTGTTAAATTGTTTGAGTGTTCATATATTTTGTTAAGAACATAATGAACTGGTTGAGCTTTTCTTCATGCCCTATGAGCTTCCTTATGTTTTGATCGTTCATGTAGTGATAGAGTTTGTTTCTGTTTGTTGTAGATGTCGGAGTCTGGAAGTCTTAGTGATGAGGGCTCCTCTAGCTCTAGCTCTAGGTTTGAGCCTGCAATGTCAGGGTCTTCGTGGCCTTTGTTAGAGTCTTGTACGAAAGAAACGTTGGATGATCCTCACAATTGTCAAACCTTAGCCAATATTGGTTCTTCCTCCATGCTAGTGGGTGAGAGGGTTGTTTGTGACGCCATACCCATATTTCGCTCTGAGTTCACAGCTGACCATTTAGAAAATAACTTGTTAGATAGTGAAAAGCAGCTTGAGGCCATAAGGCGATCATGTAGTATCCCCCGTAGTGTAGGAATACGTTTGGTGAGTTGTGAGGAATTGCCTTCTAAGCTGCCCAAGGGTCATGTTATGTTCTATACCCAGACATTAGTGACCTTGGGGGTAAATTTACCTTTGCATCCGTGGTTGTAACAGATGTTGTCTTTTATTGGTTATGCACCTGGGCAACTCAACCCTGGTTTCTGGGATACCTTGATTGGGTTTTATATTATTTGGATGGAGTGTGGATTAGGTGAGCCTTCCTTCCATCAGTGGCGCTACTGTTATAAGATGCGCCCGGTGAAAACATGTGCTAGTTATGCCGAATGTGCATGTCGGAGCAAGAGAGAGCGTGTTGTCTTTGATAAGAGAAAGGCGTACTGCACATGGAAGAAACGTTGGTGCTTTCTTTATAATGATTGGGAGCATGCTAATGGTGTCACGCTTGAGCGACGTGTTCCTACTCACTTCCAGACTGTAGGTTGTAAGGTATCCATTTTCTCATTATTTGCTATTGTTGTGATTTTCTCTTACTTCTAAGATTTTTCTTCATGCAGTGACACAAGGCACCATCAAACTCTCCAGACAGAAGCTAGCTGATGTAGAGAAAGTGTTGAGGGTGCCCAAAGAAGATAGACACTTGGGTAAGCTACGACCCTTGTTTCGAAAGTACGGTTTCCAGCCCTTAGTTTCCGAGTGCTAGAGACGAGCGAGTAAGTTGTATCCTTCACTTAATCCTTGTTCTTCCCTCCCTTTTTTTTTTATATATATATAGATATATAATGTGGTATTCCTTACTTTGATTTTCCTTGTTCAGTGGAGAAGGTGGGCAAGAAAGTGGAGACTAGCACCAAGAAAATGAGAGTGCCCATGTTAGTTCCTTCAAAAGACATCCTGTTTCACAAGGAAGCTCGCAAGCACCGAGTGAGACCAATCAAAACTAAGTCTCGAGAATAAGTCTTCAAGGTTGCTGCCTCGAAGAAAGCTGAAGCTGAGGCCATTGGATGTGATGCTGCCATAGTTGCCAGGGAAGATAGGCGATTGCTGCCTCCTCTTCCTACTATCAATCCTATCTTTCCTCCAGTTAGGGAGCACATTGGGCAGAAAGGTGATCATAGTTCTAGTAGCGATGGTAAAGATAAGGAAAAGGTTTGCAGTGTCTCTTGGAAGGATTTGAAGGTTGCCATACGGCCAAAGGACTTTGGGTATATCAACAATTGCCTGGCAGGGCGTCAATTCACTTTCGATGAGCTTGGAGAGCCCTTAGCTAAAGATGAATCGGATTGTGACCGGATGTTGAAGCTGTTTTCATATGTGAGTGTTACTTTGTCATTTCCTTGTTTTCTCCTTTTTATTAGCATTATTTTGGTAGTGATGATCGTCTTGTCATGCAGGTCATGGCTGAGTATCACGACAGACTGCTAGAGGCTGAGCGGTGCAAGGTGAAATTGAAAGAGAATAAGCAGCTTGTGAATGATGCTAGGAAGACGGGCAAAGCTTTGGCTGAGGCCATCCAAGTCAAGGATCAACATTTTGAGAGTTTGAATAGGCGGAATGGTGAGAACTTGAGACTCAAGGTACAGTTGGAGGCGACTAAGAAACAGTTGGGGACAACTATGCTCGAGGTTTCCAAGGTTAAAGGGGAGTTGGATAGTGCCTTGGTTGAGGTTTCTGAGCTGAAGAGTAGTATCCTGACTGAGAAGGAAGCTGCTGTGAAGGAGTTCTTGGGTTCCCAGGCCTTTATCCATGTCCTTAGACCTTGCTGTACCTAGGAAGTTCATTTTGAAAAAAGGAAGTGGATGGCTGTCCTTGATTGTTATGATGATGGAAGCGTTCTTCGAAAATACCGTGAAGAAATAGATGAGCATCATTGAAAAGGTGAAACCTTCGACATTGCAGTTTATTCTAGCAATGTAGATGAGTCTGGCGATGAGGCTAGTGCTGATGAGCAGAGTCATCAGGGTGATGATGAGTTTGGAGATGCAGAAAATGGCGATAGGACTCAAAGTGATATGATCAGGGGTTCAACCTCATATGAGGATGACTAGAAGTGCTTTCACTTTCTGCATGTATTCTACCTGCACTAGTTTGTTGTTTGTATGGCATGTGCCATGTTATAAGCCTGAGAGTTTTTTTTTTTTTTTTTTGCATGTTTATGAGTGTTTGCATTATCAAGCAAGTATTTGTATTATTAAGCTTCAAGTGTTTGCCCTATCATTGATGAATGTTTGGCTATGTTTGCATAGATCCTTTGTATAGTCTTGTTGACACATACTTAGATTTTATTTTGTATTGGAAACATTTGTGTTGAAGCTTCAACACTTGAGTGTTTCATTGCACAGAATGTAAAAGAGTTTAGGGCTGAGTTGGCTAAATCACCTCTTTATTGAATTCATACCAAATGGTCTTTGTTACATAGGATGTCGAACGGTTGTAGCTTAACACTTGTACAATGTGGGTCTATTTATAATAGTACTTCAAGTGGTCAGCATTCCATGGATGGCCAAGGGTCTTGCCGTCGGAGCTTCTGAGCTTGTAGGAGCCAGGGCGGCTGATGCCGACGACCTCGAACGGTCTGTCCTAGTTAGGACTGAGTGTTCCTTCACTCGGGACTCTATCACAGAGTAATCTTTTCTTCAGTACCCAGTCTCCCACTTTGAAAGAGCGAGGTTTGACCCTTGAGTCATAGTAGTTGGAGATGCGCTGCTTGTATGCAACATTCCTCAGTTGAGCCTGATTTCTATGTTCCTCGACTAGATCCAGGTTGAGGGTGAGTTGTTTGTCGTTCTCACTCTGCATGTAGTTCTGGATTCGATATGTTACTTGCTCAAGCTCAACCAGGACAACTGCTTCTGTACCAAAAGCAAGTGAGAATGGAGTTTCTCCTATGGAAGTCTGATATGAAGTGCGGTATGACCAAAGAACTTGGGGTACGAATTCTGGCCAACAACCTTTAGCTTTGTCCAAGCTAGTTTTCAGAGTGCGCTTGATTATTTTGTTAACGGCCTCGACTTGTCCACTAGACTGGGGATGGGCTAGAGAGGCAAAACATAAGTTGATGTTGAACTTAGAGCAGAACATCTTGAACTTCTTGTTGTCGAACTGCTGCCCATTGTCCGTGACTATCGCATTGGGAATGCCGAATTTGCAGAGGATGTTCTTCCATACGAAGTCTTCTATTTTTGCCTCAGTAATGGTTGCCAAGGGTTCTACTTCAGCCCAATTTATGAAGTAGTCAACTGCAACGATTGCATAGAGGACCTTGCCCTTCCATGCAGGCATTGGGCCGATCAAATCAAGTCTTCATTGGGCGAAGGGCCAAGGGCTGATCATAGGAGTGAGCGGCTCGGGAGGGTAGTGAGGGATAGTTGCGTAGCGTTGACACTTATCACATGAGCGAGATATTCTGATGGCATCTTGGTGGAGTGTTGGCCAATAGTATTCTTGGCGAAAAGTCTTGTGTGCTAGGGATCGAGACCCAGCATGATCTCCGCAGACTCCTTCATGTATTTCCCGAAGGACAATTTCTGCCTCCGCAGGTGTAAGGCATCTTAGGTATGGCAGGGTAAAACCGCACTTGTAGAGTTGGTCATTAATGATCAGGTAGCGGGTAGACTTGTATCGAATCTGCTTAGCTTGGACTTTGTCATTTGGGAGGGTGCCATGAGTAAGGAATTTATAAATTGGGGTGATCCAAATATCTCCTTGTTGTAAATTGCACACTTCCGCGACCATGATGCTTGGTGCTGCCAACAATTCGACATAAATTTTTCTCCCAATCTTGTCTTCCACTACCGAGGCGAGGCGAGCCAAAGCGTCAGCATGACTGTTTGCGGCTCGAAGAACTTGGGTGATCTGGTAGTGGAAGTGCTTGAGCAAAAGTCGTGTTTACGTAAGATATGCTGCCATGGAACTATCCTTAGCATCAAAGTTGTTCGTGACTTGGTTGACCACTAATTGGGAGTCACTGAAGATATCAATTTGTTTAACCCTAAGTTGCTTGGCCAAACGTAAGCCTGCTAGAAGGGCTTCGTATTCGGCCTCGCTGTTCGATGCCTTGAATTTGAAACGAAAAGCGTATTCTGTCGCCACTTTGTCGGGGGTAGTAAGGACTAATCCTGCTCTACAACCCTGTTGGTTGGATGAGCCATCAACATACATGACTCCATGCTGGGGTTGTTGATTCTATCTTCTGAGCTTTCGATGGTAATGAAGCTACTACTTCAGGTGTAGAAGCAATGTCAACAAGATATGTGAAGTCGGCGATGAAATCTGCTACTGTTTGACCCTTTTCGGCTGGTTTTGGTTGGTAGGAGATGTCAAACTCACCCAATGCTATCGCCCATTTGATCATTCGCCTAGACGTGTCAGGACTCTGGAGTATCTGTCGAAGAGGGTGATTGGTAAGCACGATGATGGCGTGTGCTTGGAAATAAGGGCGAAGTTTTCGAGCAGACATGACCAATGCTAGAGCTAATTTCTCAATGTTGGAGTATCGTGTCTCCGCATCTTGTAGGGCCTTGCTAGCGTAGTAAACAGGCCGTTCGACACCACTGTCCTTTCGAATAAGAACAGAACTGAGCCGAAACTGATAGATAGATAATGAGAGTGTCACCAACTTCTGGTTTGGAGAGCAGAGAGGTTTTACTCATGTACTCTTTAAGGTTCCTGAATGCCTTGGCACATTCCTCCGTCCATGTAATGTACTTCTTATTTCCCTTGAGTGCTTTGAAGAAAGGAGCACATCTGTCTGTGGCCTTAGATATGAATCTGGTTAAGGCTGCCACCTTGCCAGTAAGGTTTTGGATGTTTTTTGAAGTTACTGGCTCTTTCATGTCGATGATTGCTTTGATCTTTTCAGGGTTAGCTTCAATGCCTCGTTGGCTAATCATGAAGCCTAAGAATTTGCCAGAGCCTACGCCGAAGGCACATTTGTTAGGGTTCAACCTCATTCGATACCTCTTTAGAATGGTGAAGGTTTCATATAGGTTGGTGATATGCTGGTCGACATGTTTGCTCTTGACTAACATATTGTCAACATAAACTTCCATGCTCTTCCCGATTTGTTCGGTAAACATTGAATTAACTAGCCTCTGATAAGTTGCCCCTGCATTCTTTAGACCGAAGGGTATGACTTTATGGCAATATAGTCCCTTGTCAGTAGTGAAGGCTGTGTGTTCTTGGTCTGAGAGGTTCATGAGGATTTGGTTGTATCCTGAATAAGCGTCCATGAAGCTTAAGAGCTCACACCTTGCCATAAAGTCTATAAATCTATCAATGAGAGGAAGGGGGAAACTATCATTCGGGCATCCTTTGTTTAGGTCGATGTAGTCGACACACATTCTCCACAAGACCTTTTGAAGCAGGAGACTTTCCTTGGTCGGATTTTTCTTAACAAGGACAACATTTGCTACCCATGTTGGGTAATTGACTTTACAGACGAAGCCTATGTCCTTGAGTTTTTCAACTTCTGCTTTCATCGCCTCGTATCGTTCAACATCATAAGATTTTCACTTCTGTTTTACTGGTTTGGTCTTGGGATCAATACTCAAGTGGTGACAAATGATATCAGGAGAGATGCCCGGCATATCTTTATATGACCAAGCGAAGACCTCAGCGTTCTCTTGAAAAAAGAAGATCAACGACAACCGAAGGGGTGGTGACAAAGTGGTGTCGATCTTCACCATGCGATCTGGATGGTCTTTAGAGATAGAGACATTCTCTAACTCTTCAGCGGGTTGTGCTTGCTGGGTGAAGAAGTCATCTTGAGGGTCGTCGGGTTGATTGTTGCCATCATGAAGATCCGAGTTGGCTTCATCTGGACTGGTCTTTACTACTTGGTTATGTATAGAGAGGGTCTCATTGGGGACAGACAGGTGTTGTTGCTTAACTGAAGTGTTGTAACATGATCGAGCACTAAGTTGATCTCCCTTGATGTATCCATTGCCGAAAGGGGTTGGGAACTTCATCAACAACATATGTGTGGATACCATGGCCTTGAGATCATTGATGCATGTGTGCCCAAAGATGACATTGTATGCCGTCGGGCAATTGACCACTAGGAAGTTAGTGGTAATAGTAGCTGTGTAGAGGCATGTACCAATGGTGAGGGATAAGTGTATACTCCCTAAAGGTTGTACGGTATCGCCAAAGAAGCTTATTAGAGGAGAAATAGAGCGATCGAGCAAGTGTTCAGCCATATTAAGTGCCTTGAAAGCTTCAGCAAACATGATATTGACTAAAGCACCTGTGTCTATCAGGATTCGTTTCACATCAAAATTTGCTATGTGAGCCTCCACGATCAGTGGGTCGTTGTGAGGGTAGATGATACCTCTTTCTTCCACAGGGTAGAAACATATTGGATCCCAGTTAAGCTTTTGATACTTGCCTTCCCGGATGTCTTCCACGTGAAACACTTGATGGCCAGGTTTCAAAGTTCGTTCATTGTTTTTCATGGCCCTATTGGAAGATTCAGACATGGGTGTGCCGCCGCTTATGGAATATATCACATTCACCTGGAGTTGGTTACGGTTATCCCTTGGAGGGTGAAGGAGGAACTGATCAATTTTTCCTTCACGTGCCAAAGTTTCAATATGATCACGGAAGATGATGCATTTCTCGCCATCATGGCCATTATACTCGTGGTAGCAACAAAACATGCCCGCATGTAGCGTTCAAAGGTGTGTATGTCTTATACCTCGGGGTAGGGCCTGTCTTGACACGTGATTGGCCTACTACATTGACTGCCTGGGGACGGGCGTTATTGTGACGATATCCTGAGTTATTGCGATAGTGCCTCTTATTCTTTTTATTAAAAAGAGATTGGTGAGGTTGTAAATCTTTCCTTTTGCCCTGGGATTGATATGTCTGCTGACTTGGTGAAGCATTAAATGAGGCAGGGGGTGTGCTGCTACCGTTTGGAAGGTTGAGGTCTTCTCATTCGGTTGGATCTGGCCTCCACTCCCTACTTGCTGATAAGGGGTAACTGTAGGGGGTTTCCCTTGATATGTCTTTGCCTCGGCGGAGGCATGGTTGTAAGCTTGTGCCATCACTTCAGAGTAAGTCTTCCAAGTGTTGGCATTGATCATGTACTTGAAGAAACAGTCACGTAAGCCTGCCGTGAAGGCCTTGAGGGTGGTCTTGTCATCTGCCTCAGCGCAGCGAGAATACTCATGGCTGAAGCAGCCAGCATACTTTCGTAATGACTCGTCCAGCTTCTGGCAAATAGTGTACAAGTCATCTGTGGAATGCAAGCGATCGGTCTGCAAGATGTGTTGAGAGACAAACAGCTTCCTCAACTCTTCAAATGAGTCTACTGTCTTAGGTGGAAGACGGCAATACCAGTTTAAAGCTCCGCCAGAGAGGGTGGAGGGGAAGAGAAGGCACCGTTCTTCGTCGGTGTGTCTCCGGTATACCATGGTGGACTCAAAGAGGTTAAGATGTTCAATTGAGTCTTCCCTTCCAGTATAGAGTTGTAAGTCAAGCTTCTGCTTTGTCTTCGCTTGGAGGGGGTGTTGAGGATTCTTCTTGTGAGGGTGCCAAGCCTGGGTTGGTTCCAGTCAGGTATCTCGGCTTGACGTTCAGCCTTCAACTTGTTTACTTCCTCCAGGAGCTGTAGGACAAGGAGGTCCTGAGTGGAGTCGTGCACCACTGAAGTTTTCTTCCGTAAGTTCCCATCGCCTCTTGGAAGTAGGAAAGTTTGATCAAGATAGCGTGATTTTTCCTTGGACTCGCCACACTAACTCCTAGAGTGAGTATGTCGGAATATTTACGAGTCCCATGTACCTTCATGTTCTTCTGGGATCTGTTGCCCATTCCCTAGATTGGCTGCTGGCTTGGGTCGTGGAAGAGGACTGAGTCTCTCAGAAACTCTTGGGTCATTGATCTTCGAGCTTATGTGGATGAGATTCTCTCGACATTGCTTTAGGAAGTCTCGACAATCGCGATAGACGGCTTTTGATCCTTCCACTCCCTCTGTGAGGAGGTGTTTTCCTCTACTTCTTCTGCTTCGGGTTGAAGCAGCTGGGTTGAGAGAAGTCTCATGTTGATTATCACATTGATGTGTAGCTCGATCCCTATCAGGGATGTCCGTGTTGGATATCGGTGACCCTCTGTGTTGGATATCGGTGACCCTCTGTGTTGGGGGGCATTCAGATGATTGTTGACCTCAACAAGGGCGACGAGCTTGTGTGTTTGAGCATGCCTAGCCTCATGAAACATCTCGAAAAGTTTTTCATATTGTTCTTGGAGAACCTCATTCTTCATCGCTATCTTGTTGTTCTGAACCTCTAGCTCATCGACTTTAGCTTGAAGAGTAACTTTATTTTCTTCCTGCTTTCGTTGCTTCATACTAGGTCCAAGGAGGGTGTCATTCTGTGTGCTATGACTTCTTTCGCTCCCCATGTCGGAGAGAGATGCTTGGCCAAAAGAAAATGTACGAGTGGTGGAAACCAGCTTGACAAAGCTGAAGATAGTGGGAATAAGTGTCGTTCCCACAGACGGCGCCAAATGTTGATGCACAAAATTAGTGAGGACTTTGGTACAACAGAAAGTATTAGGTTTTGTGACCTTCGCTTGGTTCCTTCGGTCACTAGTAAGGATAAGTATGTAAATGAATAGAGACAGAGAAACAAACACAAGATATACGTGGTTCACCCAGATTGGCTACGTCCACGGAGTAGAGGAGTTCTCATTAATTGTGAAGGGTTTACACAAATACATAGGTTCAAGCTCTCATTTTCTGAGTTCTAGTGAATAGTTTAGTACAAAATGACATTAGAGATTATTGTGGGAGAATGATCCCTATTTATAGAATAGAGTTTCTAGTTTTGTTCTGACATTGACACGTGTCGTGTTGTGATTGACTTTTTATGTTGACACGTGTCGCGCTGTGATTGGCTTCTGATGTCGACACGTGTCTCATTGTGATTGGCCTCCTGGTTGAAGGGAAGCTCTTCTGGGTCCTTGACGGTATAACGTTGACCGGTGCTCAGTAGTTTCGGGATTGGTCAAGTATGGTACAAACACCGTAACATACCGAAAATACAATATAATTTATAATTTATAAATTATATAATAGATAATTATATAACACATATTTATAATATTCCAATAATTTGAAAATAAAACCCCACTTATATTAGCATTGTTGTTGGTGACTTTGATCTCTTAAAATTGTGGAAATCAAACACAAAAGAGTTCCTAATTCTTTCACAAATAGCCAAAATATCTTTGTAACCCCCACTTCTACTTTTGCTAGTGAAAATGCATTTAGCCTAGGGAGGATGGTTGTGAACCCTTTTAGGGTATCATTGACTCCAAAAAAATGGAGGCACTAGTGTGTATTAATGGTTAGCTTAGGGCAGGTGAAGTAAACTTCTACAAGGACAAACGGAAAATATGCTTCAATTTTACAAGGAAATGGAAGAAGAGAAAACAAGAAAGATATGCTTTAATTTTTTTAGTAAATTTGTTATTAAATGGTTTTCAACTTTAATTCTTCTTACTACTAATTAATATGTTTTATTTGTTTGTAATGTAAGCTTGACACAAACTCAATCTTCTACAAGTTCAATGTCTCCTCCAAAAGCTTCGACATCTCAAGCTTGAATAACTGATCAATGAATTCTCCTTTTTGAAGTTTACTTCCATTTTTCATTTGGTTTGAAACTTTAATTTCTATTTGGATTGTTAACTTCTATTTGTTTTGGTTCGTAATTTCTATTTGGATTGTAAGCTTAATTTTCATGATGAATCTTGATGCTTCATTTGAATTATTATGTGTATGAATTGTGAATGATGAATAATAGATGAATTTAATCTATAATGTATGAGATAAAGGTACAAAAAAAAGTTTTGCTCTTGAATTGGGTTAAAAAAACAAAATGGCAATTACCATTGCCATACCATGCTAACCAAACTTTTGGCAATACCAAACTTCGGTATACCGAAAGTTTAGTACGGTAATGGTAATAAATTTTACCAAACCGAAAGTTTGATACGGTAATTAGTACAAGGGTTTTGATACGGTAACCGTACCGAACCCACCCCTATATATAATTTTCTTGAAGCAACTTGTACGAAACGAGTTGATTATATGTAAGGTTGGAGTCTAATAATATCAATATATTACGTGAAGAAAAAACCTTACATACGATACGACATATTATTATTAACACACCACTGTAAATCCATTTCATAAGTCATTTTCCTATTTATTGTCCTCACGAAAACTAAGCCATCAGTCACGTGGCATTATTTCCCACCGAAACCTTATTGCTAGGGTTTTGCCTCATTACTTGCAGAGATCTAGTGGAGCACCACAGAGACAATCATTCCCCAGAAACGCCGAAGCACCAAACTTGGTGGCCGGAAGCGGTCCGCAAAGATGATTGTGGCTGACGTTCAGTCTCTCCAGCCCTGAAACTCCACTCGGCACCTTCCCGAAAACCAAATTCCTCGACAAGTCCAAATACTTCAACGTCTTCACAATCCTCAACTTCTCCAAATCAAACTTCAACTTATTCCCAGAAGCCCAAAACCCCACCAAGAAATCGGTCCTGTTCAGCAGCCCGACTGGACTCCCCGAAATCTCGTTCTCCGATAAATCGATGTAATCGTAGAAATACGTCTCCGCCGGCTTCCAGTCGTCCAATTTCAACTTGATCCCACACTTTGCGAGCTTCAGAGAGTAGATGATCGGCGACGACGTCACCCATTTTGGAATTTGCTTCAGATGGAAGCTGTTGTACGACAAATCCAGGGACTCGATGCCTCTCACGTTCAGTTCCGGAAACGGGTCGGTGAGGTAATTACGAGAAAGATCGAGGTTGAAGATCTTGGTCAGATTCGCGAACTTCTGAGGCACGACGCCGGATAATTTGTTGCTAGCGAGGTTGAGGGTGTCGAGGGCCTTGAAATTGCCGAGAAAATCAGGGATTTGGCCGGTCAGGGCGTTGTGGCCGAGCTCCAGGTAGGCCAGTTTTGGCGCCAAAGCTGAAATTGAAGCTGGGATTTTCCCGGTAAAGTAGTTGCCGGAGAGTCTGAGGACTCGGAGTTCCGGAAACGATGTGAAGAAATCGGGGATGGGACCCGACAACCCGTTTTGCTCGAGGTTGAAGAGGGTGAGGTTCTTGAGGTTTTGAATGCCGGACGGGATCGAACCGGTTAAGATGTTGCCGCCAAGGTTGAGTTGGGTGAGCCGGGTCAGCTTGGAGATTGAACTCGGAATTGGACCGGTGAACCGGTTGTAGTAAAAGCTGAGTGCTTCGAGTTGGGTTAAGTTGCCGATAGTGTTGGGTATTCGACCCGAGAGCTTGTTGTGTTCAATGTAGACGTATTTGAGGTCGGGTAGTCCGAATAGGAGATCCGGGAAGGGACCCGAGAGGTTAAGGTTTTGGAGATAGATGCCGTTCAAGAATTTGAGTTTGGAGAGGGAGGGCGAGATTTTACCGGATAAGTAAGTACTGGGATTGTCGGGTTGACCCGAGAGGGAGAGGCTGGTGACCCGGTTGTTGAGGCAGTTTGTACCCGCCCATGTGCAGCAGTCTGTACCCTTTATCCATGAGCTTAGCTTGTTAGATGGGTCGGCTGTGATGGCCGATTTGAAGGCAAGCAGACCCGCTTCGTCGTCGACGTGGCAGGCTGCGGAAACGGGGTTCAGGCAACGGAAGGTGAGGATAGCAAGGAAGAGGAGGGGGAGGTTCTTCATGCTCAATATTATTGTTTCTGAGACAGCCAAATATGGCAAAAATGGAAAGTTTGAAGAGTGAAGTAAAGCCAAAGAGATTTTTATAGGACATAAGACATGAGACAAGTTTGACTTTGGTTCTGCTGGATTTCACCAAACTTTGCACCTTTCTGAGTTATGTGATTTATACACGTGCTCCACAGTGTCAAGTAAGAGAGCTTATATTATGTGAGGGAACTATTATTATCATTTTAAAAATTTAATTCTACACCTTATTATAAGTGTATTTTTTTTTAATTATAAAAAATTTGGAATGCCAAATGAAATTTTTGGAATGCAAATAACAATTTCTTTATGTGAAAGTGAAACTAATTCCTACAACTTACATCACTTTACGATGTTGTATTAATAGACCGTTATGTCCCAAGATGTCTATCCAAATCCTAAGTTAGATACATTGAAAAATGGAAAAGTGAATTTAAAATCAAATAATTTTTTTTACTCAAATTCTCTTCCCATTAAAGTAGTCTAACTTCTTCTCCTAAATTAGGAAAATGATTGATATGTGATCGGTTTATTGCTATGTGATATTTCTTGTTCAATAATACATTGTTATATGTAATTTTTTTTCATATAATGATATGTTAGTGAACAAAAAAAATCACATGATTGTAAACTCGTTCTATGTAAGTTGTTCTTCCAGACCAAGCATGGACATAATCTTATGGTCTTATCTGCAATTCTAAAAGGTTAAGAGCGGCGATTATGATGGAGTTAATCAAATGGTCAAAGCTAGTCAAAAAAGAAGAAAAAAATGGTCAAGCTTATCGGCTTACATTTATGTCGGTTGGATCTAGATCCATGATATGTGGCTACTTGCTTTTAACTAAACAACTGTTTTAGAATACCCAACTTGTGGCCGACAAAAATTTACATACCAAGAAGGCTAGGATTCAAACCTCCAGCTGACGGTTCAGTGGTTGAACATATATTTCAAATTTTGTATTTTATACGTTACGTTTTGAATTTGGTCGGTGCTAGTGCATTACATGACGATGCACTAGTTCATCACATTGTTAATGTACATCACAATGGGGAGAGGGAGGGAGGGAGGGAGGGAGGGAGAGAGAGTTGAGGCTTCTAGTTCAGACTTCCTTTATCTTCCTACAACAAATCAACAATCCTCCAACCATGTACATGACGATGAACAATAGACAACACATTATTCAGCCAAACGATGGGCAATATCATTTCCTTGAGCTAACCTTGAAGCCACATTTACACTATATTCACAAAAACAACTCATCAATTCAAGAGAGGGTTAGATATTCAAAGAGATAAAAGATGTAAATGAAACAATTTCAAAACCTCAAGGGTGTAATGTGAGAAAATTAGAACTTCATGCCTCATTTTGAAAATAATGCCAAACCTAAAGGGTGAACAATGTAATCAACCCTATGTTTGTTTACAGGATCACGAGTTGGTGACCCAGTGGTAAATGGTGGATTGCGATGCTTCATTCAAATTAAAAACTGGAGACCTTGGGTTCAAAACCCGGCTGGTGTGGAAGCCAGACTTGTGGTTAGAGGAGGTTGAAATGCTTATGTGAGTCTTCCCTGCCCCTAGAAGAGATGGATAATTGTGGCTTGCCACTAGTTGTCCCCCTTTTAAAAAAAAATATTTGTTTACGGGTGCTGCTCTTCACACATACATATTTTTTTCGACCGTCTGATTGAATGAATTTTTTTTTCTTCTTAAAAAAAAAGAATAATGGATGGGAAACCACGGTTATCTATCTAGTCCGATTGAATAAATTGAAGACAATAGAAAAAAAAAAAATTTAGCATAGTGGAAAGATAAAAAAAATATGCGAAACATCTTGTATATGGGCCTACTTAAAATTTCGTGTACCCCTACTTAGAAAGTGTCCAAGGGCTCATATATCATTGATCCAAATTTACACAACTTGCTATATAAAGCCCAACCCACCCACTGACCATCCAAATATAAGCTGGCCGCCACGTGTGACTCAATCATCTCAGGTAAATAATCAGAAACAAATTAAAATTTAATTAATTAAACCCAACAGAGGCCAACTGAAAACAGCAACAAACTGCCCGTGCCCGGAGAGAGAATTTTGTCCCGAAACATCTGAAAAATCATTTTTTAAAATTAAAAAAATTAAAGAAAAGAAAATAAAAGAACTACGCAGAGAGAGAGAGAGAGAGAGAGAGAGAGAGAGAGGGAGGTGGAAACTGGAAAGCAGATGATCTGAGGAAAGCTTCCAAATTCCCTCCACCTTCTCCTCCGTCGTCGTCAACCCAAAAGCTTAGATTTCCGTCCCAATTCCCGCAGATTACATACACCCATACCAACACTGCTTTTATATTGATTTGTTTTCCATCATACACATTGCAATTCCTCCATTCGTCCCAAGATGTCTCTCAATATGAAAACCCTAACCCAAGCCCTCGCCAAGACCGCTGCGGTCATCGAAAAGACCGTACAGACCACGGTCCAGGAGGTCGCCGGACCCAAGCCTCTTCAGGACTACGAGCTCTTCGACCAGATCGGGTCCGCCGGACCGGGCCTGGTCTGGAAGCTCTATTCGGCCAAGGCGGCTCGTGAGTCTACGCGCGCGCACCAGTACCCCACCGTCTGCGTCTGGGTTTTGGATAAGAAGGCTCTGTCGGAGGCGCGCATGCGCGCCGGATTGCCCAAGGCGGCGGAAGATGGGTTTTTGGAGATCATTCGAGCTGATGCGGCGAGGCTGGTGAGGCTGAGGCACCCCGGGGTGGTGCACGTAGTGCAGGCTCTGGATGAGAACAAGAATGCCATGGCAATGGTGACGGAGCCGTTGTTTGCGTCTGTGGCAAATGCGCTTGGGAATTTGGAGAATGTGGCTAAGGTGCCCAAGGAGCTTAAAGGAATGGTAGGTAGGCTCTGGTGGGCTTCAACTATTTCCTTTTATGCAGGTTTCAAGTTTCGATAGTGTAATTTCGGTAATTTAGTGAATGCATGTTTGAATTGGATTCGTATGGACCTTGTGAATATTGGAATGTAGTTCAAATCAGTTAAATGCTCGGTTGTATTCAGTTTCTTTTCTGTGGATCACCAGTAAAGTAACCGACTTGAATTTGAATTTAGCTGTGTGATTTTGAGAATGATACATTTTATTAGTGTTAATAAGCGGATGCTCTGTAGAACAAGCAAGTTGTTCGTATTCCGAATATGATGTGCTCCTTCTTGCGTCTAGATGTATGCCCACTTATCAGAAATCATGGAATACATCTGTCATTTTTCTTTCCTTTAGCAGCCCTCTGGGTATCAGTTTCGACTGAGTTCAGGGATTATTCTCTTTCTTACATAGTGACGGATGTGTTAGCGGTTAAATGAATTTGGTTCAGCTTTAGTTACTTGTAAAGTAGTCATACTTGAGAGGTCTTTGCTATTTTTGCTAGTTGGTGGATTTCTTATCCAGTTTTTGTAATTCCTTCTATTGTTTTAATAAAATTCTATCTTTCTTCTAAAAAAAATAAAAGTTTTCAAGATGGAGGTCACTGCATTTTGTGGTTTGCTTGTATTGAATAGACCAATCTATTTGACTCTTAAGCTTCTATTTCTTCTTCAGCATTATTTTTTTGTCTTCCAAAGAACTCATTACTCTCAAATATGAACTCTCTAACTTGATAAACAAGTTTTCTGCACATTGATGTTCAATATGCATGTCATACTTATTTTTTACTGAGGAAATTCAAAAGCCTATGAGCAACCTCAATACTATTGGGATGGTTATATTGAAATGAGTAAAAAAATGATGGTGAAGTAATTTTTTATAGCTACATTAAATTGATCTAGTGTGTAAAGTTTTAATGGGCTGGATCTTTTCTCTCTCCAAGAGGAGAATGTTCTGGAAAATATTATTCTACAGAAAGTGCATTTTCTTTAGTCAATCTCCTATCTGTCATGTGCTATATTCTGAATCATCCTGTGATATCATAGCTTGCTCAAAAGGATTTTTGCTTTGCAGGAAATGGGTATATTGGAGGTGAAGCATGGTTTGCTCCAGATAGCAGAATCCTTAGATTTTCTTCATAACAATGCGCGTCTCATTCATCGGGCCATGTCACCTGAGGTTACAACTTCTTCTTTGTTTGTTTTCACAATATTTCAAATATGTAGAAGTGAAATTTTTCAAAATTTAAACTCTTTGTAGATATTTTATCTCTTGTTAATCTTGAGGCTAGAATGTCTAGCAGAATAATTTTCCTTGTTGTCCTTTGTAGCGTGAAGGTATAATTGTTGGGTTTTGCGTCTCAACATTAGGATGATGCAGAAATTAGGTTTGTATTACCTATTTCGTTTGGTGAACATTTTGGGTTTGGATTTGACTACTTGGTTGGATTCCTTATTTGGTGGAGAGTTTTTGTTAAATCTATTTGATTAGGGTTTGGATTTACTTCCTATTAGGATTCTATGTAAACCTAAGTCCTGTGCTCTATAAATAGGACAATAGGGTTAGTTTATTTTGTGTGGCTCATTTGTGTGACATTTTGGTGAGAGTCAATTTGTGACTTTGTGAGTTAGAGAACAATTTAGGAGAATCTTATTTGTTAGTTTTGTGTTCTCTACTGGTTTAGGTTTGTAATTTGTGGGATTTGGATTGTGAGAGTTTAAACACTCGTTTGTAATCTTTGGTTGTATGGTGAAATTCCTCGCCATGTTTTGCCCTTGGACATAGGCTTTACGCCGAACCACGTTAAATCTCATGTATTCATATTTTTAGATTGTTTGTTTCTTTGCATTCACCTACGAAGTTGATGTGTGGTACTTTGTTAGAATTCGCTTCCCTTTGCACATAAAAGTACAACAATAATTACTAAGGAAAAACTTCATTTCATTCTATTGCTTGATCTTTATGTATCAGTCCCTCACTGAGTCTAATAAGTGTGTTTCTTGCCAATTAGTTATCATACTTGTCCTCCAAATTAGAGGTTCAATGCATATGTCAATTGAATGTGAAACCATATTGCTGCAGAATGTCTTTATTACATCAAGTGGAGCTTGGAAGCTTGGTGGATTTGGTTTTGCAATCTCAACAGATCAAGCCTCAGGAAATATGGCTAATGTTGAGGCATTCCATTATGCTGTGAGTAAAGCTTCTGTTATAAGCTTATTACACAAAAAATTCTACTTCACCTGCATATTTTGACAATTATGAAAATGTGTGCTTTCTGTCCTGCAGAATATTATTAGCACACATTTGTTTTTTTGATTTTGATCTCTTAACATTCATGAATTTATGAATGTCTTCAATTTCTTCCTTGCTTTATCCAATTGTTTTCCATCTATGCGGTTGCATTTGCAACAACTTTGAATGATCTATACTTGCACACTGGATTTCTTTTCAAATAGTCAAGAGTTTGGCAGTTTCTTTATGAGCAGTATGATACTTCCTTGTTAAAACGTTGACCGTAATTTTTTAGGTTTATTTATTTAAATCTTATCTAGATCCAATGAGAGTTCCCCATGAGCAATGTGTACCAATCATTAATTGATTTGATATGGGTTGCACAGGAATATGATGTTGAGGACTCTGTGCTGCCCCTTCAGCCATCACTGAATTACACTGCTCCTGAACTTGCTAGGAGCAAAGCATCCTCAGCTGGATGTTCTTCTGATATTTTCAGTTTTGGTTGTCTTGCCTACCACTTGATTGCTCACAAGCCTTTGCTTGACTGCCACAACAATGTCAAGATGGTAATTTTCCTTTAAATTCTTCACTTTTTTCATACAAATGCAAGTGTTTAATTGATAGCTCGTTCATGTACAGAAAACACAAAAAGAGCTTGTATGATATGCTTTTTCTCAATTATTTACTACAGTGACGAAGAATCAAATTATTGCTATATTTATTCCTTTTTATACATCTCCTTTAGCAAGGATCATCTCCAACTTTTAGCTGTTACGTCCCCCACATGCACACTAAAATAGGTCATGGAATGAAGTAGGATATGTGTACTGGTCTTTAATACTTTTCTCCATTTTCATTGAGTGATCCTCATGGATGATTTATGGTTGTGTATTGGTGATATTGTTAATACTGAAGTTTTTCTTTTGCAGTATATGAATACCTTAAGCTACTTATCCAGTGAAGCCTTTTCCCCTATTCCTCCAGAGTTAGTTCCTGACTTGCAAAGGATGCTTTCTACGAATGAGGCTTTCAGGCCAACAGCAATGGATTTTACAGGTAAATCATTAAACCTAACTGTATTGGAGCTTTGCCACCAAATGTAGGAAAACATTTCTCTGCTTCTGATGTAGAATAAGAGACAAAGAGAACAAGGATGATATGTGTAAAGAGACAGAGAAGGTTAAGGAGAGGTAAATCATGTTAAAATCAAGTATGGTTACTAGGAACCTATTAATAATGTAGTATAGGCAATTTCAAGATTAATAAATACTTAGAAATAATTAAACCTAGTCACTGAATTTCCTGGTTCTATTGATTAAAAGTAAATAATAATCCAATCTGTAAGCCCACCATCATTGTTAAAAATAGAACGCATGAGTTAGGGATGTTCCTGTCCTGATACATGAAAATCACTCTCAATTCTCCGTGGAAGCCAACAGTAATGTAGTATTATGGCTAGAATTCGTTTTGTCATACAGGTATTTTTGGTTTAATCTCTGCATTATAAAATGCATACACATTTGACCAGGTTATTATTGTTATGTTAGATGTTTAAGTGTACTTTGATTGCTCTTTGTCTCATTCTTGGGTTTGTTTATAATATTTATTTGCAGGTTCTCCATTTTTCCGGGATGACACTAGGTTGCGTGCTCTTCGCTTTCTCGACCACATGCTTGTATGCATTTGCATTTCAGCGTAATCAGTGCATACTTCTGGGATAATGTTACCCTAGATTAATGTCTTAAAAGAAGAAAAAAGGCTTGACAAAAAAGATTTACGTGGTCGTAAATCATTTTTTTTTATTTGCAGGAAAGAGATAACATGCAGAAGTCTGAATTCCTGAAAGCATTATCTGATATGTGGAAAGATTTCGATTCTCGTGTATTGCGATATAAGGTTTCTTTTTTGTCTGATCAAGCGATGTGTCATTTATTTTTACAGTATTTATGTTTTGAGTATATGTTTGAATTTTGGAAACAAAGAATAATGAAAAGACCACCTGATTATTGAAATGAAAACGACATCATGATTTTTGTTTTTGGTTTGAGAAAAAAAGAACTGAGCGCAATTGCGTTCTAGGATTCATATAGCCGACCTCACTTAGTGGGAAAAGGCTTTGTTGTTGTTGTTGTTGTGGTTTGAGAAAAAAGAACCCCTCAGGTATCTGGTTATGCCTATTGGTGATTTGTGTTTCACTATATTGCATTTCATAGTTTTGTTCAGCAAACTGCTAAAGATATTTTATCTATTGAACATGGTCTCTATTATGTCTTTCTAGGTACTGCCGCCGCTTTGTGCAGAACTTAGGAATTTGGTTATGCAACCAATGATTCTGCCCATGGTTCTCACGATTGCAGAGTCTCAGGTACTAATTGCTTTGCCTTTGTGATTGGAAATGAGCCATTGTTGTACCTACAAAAAAAGCTTTGTAAAGGATTGTGACTGTTTGTAAACTAATCATGCAAGGCTTGTTATCATGTTTCAGATTCACTGTTCTAAAAATCCCCGCCTAGGCGCTAGGTGGCTGGCCACTGTCCCGATTAATCCCTAGGTGTTTGAAAATTAAGAAAGGGTGCCTAGACCGGCCTAGGTTGCGACGCTCACTTAGATAGAAAATAGATAACTTTCATTTTTCATTTTGGTTCAATAAATTGTAAGACTTGTTGAATACTTAGATGAACACATTATATGCTTGTTCCCCATGTTTTCAATATGTTTTAATACTTTATAATCTCTATATCTTAAAATTAAAAAAAAACCGCTTAGGCCCTGCCTAGACGCTAGGCTCCTACCCGCCGCCCGACTAGCGCCTAACGCCTTTTATAACCTTGATTAGATTGTATTATAGTTCCAATAAAAAGGAAAGATGGTAGCAATGATGGATGCTTGAGTTTTTAATTTTTGGGGTGGTTTAGGCAGTTTGGGTATTTTTATTTTTGTCGCTGTAGTTTGAAAGTGTACCCTTGTCCATAGCATGCATGTCGTTTTTTTTAAGAAAATATTGTTTTCTTGTTAAAAGAAAATTGTTGTCAGCTAGCCGTGGAGGGTTTAACTGAGAAAATAAGGAGTTTACACAGAATCACTCAAAATTATATGTGAATTTTTGAAAGATGCATGAAAACAAATATGTGATGATCTCTTAAAAACTGCCATGATACTTAATTTTTTAAAACATGCACGATTATTGAGACATCAAGCACTAAGCCTAAACTTTCTATAATAATGTCTTAAAACCTGTACTCTCTCTCTCTCTCTCAATCTCTCGCAGACACACACACACACACACACACTCATGGTAGAGTTTATGGACATCATCAAGTGACAGTGAATGCTTTAAGTTTTATAACTAGATTGACTAAGTTTATGTATTAAAACATAATGTAGGATAAGAATGACTTTGAGTTATCAACATTGCCAGCCCTTGTTCCTGTCCTGAGCACCGCTGTGGGTGACACATTATTGTTGCTTTTGAAGCATGCAGAACTTATTATCAACAAGGTAAGTGAAAGCACTTTTCTTATTCTCTTATTTGGTATTATTGCATTATTCGGTTCAATCCCTGCACACTTTGTGTGCTGTGTCTGCTCAGTGCATGGAAGTGGTGCTTCTTCCCAGTGGATTACTATGTTGCTAGCGGATACTTTCCCCATTATTGAGTTATACATTTAACCTGTTATGTATTTATTTTTAGACTATGCAAGATCACTTGATATCACATGTCCTGCCCATGATTGTTCGAGCATATGGTGATGGCGATGCTCGCATACAGGAGGAGGTTTTGAGGAAGTCTTCTTTCCTTGCCAAAAAAATTGATGTTCAGGTGAGTATGCATTTACATTCTTTGGAAGCGCGCACACACACATGTTCAGGTGAGTATGCATTTACATTCTTTGGAAGCACACACACGCGCGCACACACACAGAGCAATGCAAACATTTGAAATACTACTTTTGAAGATGTGTTACAGTTGTGGGTTATACTGTTGGCTTTTTTTTTTTTTCCGTAATACAAAAATGTGTTTAGCACATGCATGAAGATAAACAACAACAACAACAACAAAGCCTTTTCCCACTAAGTGGGGTCGGCTATATGAATCCTAGAACGCCATTGCGCTCGGTTTTGTGTCATGTCCTCCGTTAGATCCAAGTACTCTAAGTCTTTTCTTAGAGTCTCTTCCAAAGTTTTCCTAGGTCTTCCTCTACCCCTTTGGCCCTGAACCTCTGTCCCGTAGTCACATCTTCGAACCGGAGCGTCAGTAGGCCTTCTTTGCACATGTCCAAATCACCGGAACCGATTTTCTCTCATCTTTCCTTCAATTTCGGCTACTCCTACTTTACCTCGAATATCCTCATTTCCAATCTTATCATTTCTCGTGTGCCCACACATCCCACGAAGCATCCTCATCTCCGCCACACCCATTTTGTGTACGTGTTGATGCTTCACCGCCTAACATTCTGTGCCATACAACATCGCTGGCCTTATTGCCGTCCTATAAAATTTTCCCTTGAGCTTCAGTGGCCTATGACGGTCACACAACCCGCCGGATGCACTCTTACACTTCATCTATCCAACTTCTATTCTATGGTTGAGATCTCTCTCTAATTCTCCGTTCTCTTGCACGATATATCCTAGGTAGCGAAACGGTCGCTTTTTGTGATCGTCGCTAGATTGCTCCGATCATTAGTGTGGATAAGTATATAAATGGATAGAGATAGGAAAGCAAACACAAGATGTACGTGGTTCACCCAGATTGGCTACGTCCACGGAATAGAGGAGTTCTCATTAATTGTGAAGGGTTTACACAAGTACATAGGTTCAAGCTCTCCTTTAGTGAGTACAGGTGAATGATTTAGTACAAATGACATTAAGAAATATTGTGGGAGAATGATCTCGTAATCACGAAACTTCTAAGTATCGGAGTGTGGTATCGTCTTGACTTGCCTTATCTGTCTCATAGGTAGATGTGGCATCTTCTCTGGAAGTACTCTTCCTCCATCCAGGGGTGGTATCTTTAACTGGTGGAGATGCACAAGGTAATGTATCAATTTCACTTGAAGCTTACTTGTAGTTTCAGGCTTGGTCAAGCGCGATACAAACCATGTAGTAGGAGTCCCTTAAGTTGCCGAGCTAGGGGATTTGCTGAAAGAGGTGACAGACAAGGTAAGCAATCAGAGCTCCGGCTGATTGTTCACATTCTCCCTATCTTGCAGGCAGCATGAAGGATAAAGAGAAGAAAAATGAGAAGAGATGATATGGGATACTTTTGCTTTTGAAGAAATAACTTTCCACAGGCTTATTCTTGAACTGAGCTGGAGGGTTTTCTGGTTTCCTCCAGAGTATAAGGCCGACTGAAGAATTTGAGGGTCAAAACAAGTTCATCAAATCTAGAGTACGTTCGACCCTACTGATATGGGATACTTTTGCTTTGACAGAGTAATGGATGTATCGGCACGTGTGCTGTTACGCTTGTCTCCACATGCTTCCTTGTATCCTTCTCACTTGCCCCATTTGTTCCTCAGGCAGATGCGGTATCTTCCCTGGAAGCATAAGATGTTGAAGATGAGTACTCGAGAGCAATGCCAGGTAAGTAAGTTCCAGGCAGTCAGTTCCTGGCTGGAAGCTTGATTCCAAGTGCTGACTGATTGCTCTCTTTCTCCTTGTCTTGCAGGTAAGAACAAGGCCAAAGGAAAAGACAAGGAAAAAGCATAATATGGGATACTCTTGCTTTTAACCCTGATGATATGAGATATTCTTGCTCTAGTATAGCTTGTTTGCAGAGGTATTATCGGGGGGAAAGAAAGCTGAATATTTCGAAAGGCTTCGTTGAGAGTGCCCTCTCATATATGAGGAAGGGTTGAGCATTTTTGCAGGTCTGTCTGTCCGTTGGGGATGGAGGTTGACATATATAGGAGTCTCCTTAACAACAAGTAGTAATGCTATTCCTTTACCCTGTCAGAGCACTTTGAAAAAGTGGTCTGTGATATGTGGAAAGCTGATGTTGCGTGTGAAGATTACAGACAGCTTTATCCAAGGAGATCCGGCTCTTGCAGTTGGGAAAGTGTTGCCTCTTCGGTTTTTGAACAAGCAATCCTATCGAGGATCTGGCTCTCGAGATTCGGAGAACGATGCCTCTTCGATTTTTGAGAAAGCAGTCATGCTGGGGGTCTGTCTCTTCGATTTTTGAGAAAGTAATCATGTTGGGAGTCTGGCTCTCGAGATTCGGAGGGCGGTGCCTCTTCGATTTTGGAGCAAGCAATCTTGTTGGGAGTGTTTTCTCGAATGTGAGTAAAGGTTGGGCATGTTTGCTAGTCTACCTTGCCACGAAGCACAGAGGTTGACACACATGGACTTTCCAATTATCCAGCAATGGTACTGTTCCTTTACCCTCTCTTCGATTTTTGAGAAAGTAGTCATGTTGGGAGTCTGGCTCTCGAGATTCGGAGGACGGTGCCTCTTCGATTTTGGAGCAAGCAATCTTGTTGGGAGTGTTTTCTCGAATGTGAGTAAAGGTTGGGCATGTTTGCTAGTCTACCTTGCCACGAAGCACAGAGGTTGACACATAGGGACTTTCCAATTATCCAGCAGTGATATGTTCCTTTACCCTTGTGGGTAATAATATGGTAGCTAGACCTTCAAAATTTATGTGTCTAAACTTTGTTAATGCTGTTTTTTTGCTATTCTTTTACCCGTCTTGGTCAGAGCGATGTAGTGGGAGCTGCAAGCTTCACGTGCTCAACTTTGGCAGAGAACTTTGGCAAAGTTATCTGTGATACCCATGAGCTACTATTGCGTGTGGGAAGTGGGTGATTGAACAGTAAGACTCATGTGCTTTCTACTTCACCAGAAGTCTTCGACAGAATGCCCATAATTTCCGCAAAGCTGAGTGTGCGTGTGACAGGTGCTGACAAGGCTGGAAAAGTAGGTGCCTCTTCGATTTCTGAGATCGGCCCTCGTGGTCTCTGAGCAGCCCAACTTTTGAGAAAGCAAGCGCCTCTTCGATTTCTGAGATCGGCCTTCGTGGTCTTTGAGCAGCCCAGCTTTTGAGAAAGCAGACGCCTCTTCGATTTCTGAGATCGACCCTCGTGATCTCTGAGCAGCCCAGCTTTTGAGAAAGCAAACGCTCTCTTCGATTTCTGAGCAGGCGCCTCTTCGATTTCTGAAGCTCCGTCGAGTGCAGATTTTTATAGGGGCTGACATTAAGTTCCAAAGCACACTTGAATCTCCACCAGTAGAAGCTCCATTCTTACACTTCTAAGATCTTGATTTGTTCGACCTCTTCTCTCTTCAACACCTTTGAAAATGTCTGGCCCCTCCGACCGTCGTTTTGACTTGAACCTAGGCAGCCCCGCCTTCTCCAGACAACATATGGCGCCCATCCTTCGTCTCCCCTACTGGTCCTCTTACCGTTGAGGATTCCGTTATGAAGAATGATATGACCGCTGCGGTGGTGGCCAGGAACCTTCTCACTCCCAAAGATAACAGACTACTTTCCAAACGATCTGATGAGTTAGCTGTTAAGGATTCTCTGGCTCTCAGTGTTCAGTGTGCAGGTTCTGTGTCTAATATGGCCCAACGCCTATTTGCTCGAACCTGCCAAGTTGAATCATTGGCGGCTGAAGTGATGAGTCTCAAACAGGAGATAAGAGGGCTCAAGCATGAGAATAAACAGTTGCACCGTCTCGCACATGACTATGCTACAAACATGAAGAGGAAGCTGGACCAAATGAAGGAATCTGATGGTCAGGTTTTACTTGATCATCAGAGATTTGTGGGTTTGTTCCAAAGGCATTTATTGCCTTCGTCTTCTGGGGCTGTATCGCGTAATGAAGCTCCAAATGATCAACCTCTGATGCCTCCTCCTTCTAGGGTTCTGTCCAGTATTGAGGCTCCGAATGATCCCCCTCCGGTGCCTTCTGGGGCTCTACCGACTGCTGAGACTTCTCCTAAGCAACCTTTGTGAAGACTCCCTCTTGTTTGTTTATTTTGACTCATGTGTATGTACATATTTGTAGCTTATCGGGGATATCAATAAATAAGCTTTTCTTCATTTCAACGTATTGTGTTAAATACACCAAAGCCTTCTTCGCTAAGTTCTTTAAATTTTCTTTTGTTGGAGCTTTGTGAGTGGAGCATGTAGGTTGAGGTAGTGTTCCCTTAATTTCCTGAGTGAGGAAAACTTCTCGGTTGGAGACTTGGAAAATCCAAGTCACTGAGTGGGATCGGCTATATGAATCTTAGAACGCCATTGTGCTCGGTCCTGTGTCATGTCCTTCGTTAGATCCAAGTACTCTAAGTCTTTTCTTAGAGTCTCTTCCAAAGTTTTCCTAGGTCTTCCTCTACCCCTTCGGCCCTGAACCTCTGTCCCATAGTCGCATCTTCTAATCGGAGCGTCAGTAGGCCTTCTTTGCACATGTCCAAACCACCGTAACCGATTTTCTCTCATCTTTCCTTCAATTTCGGCTACTCCTACTTTACCCCGGATATCCTCATTCCTAATCTTATCCTTTCTTGTGTGCCCACACATCCAACGAAGCATCCTCATCTCCGCTACACCCATTTTGTGTACGTGTTGATGCTTCACCGCCCAACATTCTGTGCCATACAGCATCGCCGGCCTTATTGCCGTCCTATAAAATTTTCCCTTGAGCTTCAGTGGCATACGGCGGTCACACAACACGCCGGATGCACTCTTCCACTTCATCCATCCAGCTTGTATTCTATGGTTGAGATCTCCATCTAATTCTCCGTTCTTTTGCAAGATAGATCCTAGGTAACGAAAACGATCACTCTTTGGTATTTCTTGATCACCGATCCTCACCCCTAACTCGTGTTGGCCTCCATTTGCACTGAACTTGCACTCCATATATTCTGTCTTTGATCGGCTTAGGCGAAGACCTTTAGATTCCAACACTTCTCTCCAAAGGTTAAGCTTTGCATTTACTCCTTCCTGAGTTTCATCTATCAACACTATATCGTCTGCGAAAAGCATACACTAAGGAATATCATCTTGAATATGTCCTGTTAACTCATCCATTACCAACGCAAAAAGGTAAGGACTTAAGGATGAGCCTTGATGTAATCCTACAGTTATGGGAAAGCTTTCAGTTTGTCCTTCATGAGTTCTTACGGCAGTCTCTGCTCCTTCATACATATCCTTTATAGCTTGGATATATGCTACTCGTACTCCTTTCTTCTCTAAAATCCTCCAAAGAATGTCTCTTGGGACCCTATCGTACGCTTTCTCCAAATCTATAAAGACCATGTGTAAATCCTTTTTCCCATCTCTATATCTTTCCATCAATCTTCGTAAGAGATAGATTGCCTCCATGGTTGAGCGCCCTGGCATGAACCCGAATTGGTTGTCCGAAACCCGTGTCTCTTGCCTCAATCTATGCTCAATGACTCTCTCCCAGAGCTTCATTGTATGACTCATTAGCTTAATACCCCTATAGTTCATGCAATTTTGTACGTCGCCCTTATTCTTGTAGATAGGCACCAAAGTGCTCGTTCGCCACTCATTTGGCATCTTCTTCGTTTTCAAAATCCTATTGAAAAGGTCAGTGAGCCATGTTATACCTGTCTCTCCCAAAACTTTCCACACTTCGATTGGTATATCGTCTGGGCCTATTGCTTTTCTATGCTTCATCTTCTTCAAAGCTACAACCACTTCTTCCTTCCGGATTCGACGATAAAAAGAGTAGTTTCTACGCTCTTCTGAGTTACTCAACTCCCCTAAAGAAGCACTCCTTTCATGTCCTTCATTGAAAAGATTATGAAAATAACCTCTCCATCTGTCTTTAACCGCATTCTCTGTAGCAAGAACCTTTTCATCCTCATCCTTGATGCACCTCACTTGGTTTAGGTCCCTTGTCTTCTTTTCCCTTGCTCTAGCTAGTTTATAGATATCCAACTCTCCTTCTTTGGTATCTAGTCGTTTATACATATCGTCGTAAGCCGCTAACTTAGCTTCTCTCACAGTTTTCTTCGCCTCTTGTTTCGCTTTTCTATACCTTTCACCATTTTCATCAGTCCTATCCTGGTATAAGGCTTTACAACATTCCTTCTTAGCCTTCACCTTTGTTTGTACCTCCTCATTCCACCACCAAGATTCCTTTTGGTGTGGGGCAAAGCCCTTGGACTCTCCTAATACCTCTTTTGCTACTTTTCGGATACAACTAGCCATGGAATCCCACATTTGGCTAGCTTCCCCCTCTCTATCCCACACACACTGGGTGATTACTTTCTCTTTGAAAATGACTTGTTTTTCTTCTTTTAGATTCCACCATCTAGTCCTTGGGCACTTCCAAGTCTTGTTCTTTTGTCTCACTCTTTTGATATGTACATCCATCACCAACAAGCGATGTTGATTAGCCACGCTCTCTCCTGGTATAACTTTGCAATCCTTACAAGTTATACGATCCCCTTTCCTCATTAGAAGAAAATCTATTTGTGTTTTTGACGACCCACTCTTGTAGGTGATCACATGTTCTTCTCTCTTCTTAAAGAAGGTATGGATGAAGATAAACAAAAGCTATATTTTAGTTTTAGTATCTTTCTTCTAAATGTTCACACACACAAACACACACACACTCTCTCTCTCTCTCTCTCTCTCTCACTCAGTGATGGAGACTTTTGAAGATGTGTTACAGTTGTGGATTATACTGTTGGCTTTTTTTTTTCCGTAATACAAAAATCTGTTTAGCACATGGATGAAGATAAACAAAAGCTATATTTTAGTTTTAGTATCTTTCTTGTGAATCAACGTTTTATGGGAGAGCTACTAGTATTTGTTGTCTTATATTTTCATTATTTCCAGCTAGTGAAACAAGCTATTCTGCCTCGTGTTCATGGCTTAGCTCTTAAGACAACTGTTGCCGCGGTATGTATTTATTCTTTTATTGGCTTTCTTTGTTTTCTTAAGTTTAATTTAAGAACATTCTCATTGTGCATTCACCTTAAATGATATCAGTCTGTTCTTGCCATTAGTGACAATTGAAAATAATGAAATTTGATTTTCTTTCTGTTGGTTATACATAATTTAAAAAGAAAGAAAGAAAGAAAGAAATAATCTGTTGTAACTTAAAAGCAAGAGAGTTTGATGTTATAACTTATATTGAGCATGATTTGGTTTTCATTTCATTCGTATTATGAATTTGGAATCAAACTAATTATTTAAGGATATGATCCCCTATAATAATATTTCTGGCACCACTGTGTTTTGGTCAGCCTCTTGGTTTCGTATCTTGAATTTAACTGGTATGTCCTTTGTTTATAGGTGTATCTAGTGGTCAACATTGTAATATGTTAATAACGTAATACCAACGAAGTGTCCCTGCCAGTCCTAGTAGATTGACTTTCAATTGTCTTTGGCCTGTCACTTCTATTATATTTTCTGTTATGCAAACTAGTTGATAGTACTTAGCACTCTATTTTACCAAGAGTTATTGACCTAATCATAATAAGATGGAACTATAGATCACACATTTTTATCACCTAATGTACCAGAAACTTGTCCGAGTTTTGTGCATCCTGTGCTAGTTGTATGTTGCTCCCTCATATGTCCCTGACACTTTGCATTACTGATCCTGAATGCAGAAAATGACTTGATTGAGTGATTATTATCTCCTAAATTGTTATTGAAGCATATTGTTTCTTTTGTTGAATCTGCACAGCATATACTGTTTTCTAATTCCACTAATTATTAAACCATTTGATAGTAATGGGTTTGCCCATGTTTCTACTTCTGAGGAAATTAACTTTTTAAACTGCCATCCATTAATTAACATGCAACTTGTTAAAAAAATGGCATGATTCAGCAGTGTGAAAATTATAGAGGAATACAATTGTACAGTGGGATTCATCCTACGATTCACCTCTTGAATCTTCTGCTTGAGTTGGTTTCTCAAATATCATTGATTTGTGTATTTTCTTTGGACAATGGAATGCTGGTGGCAGTGAACTCATAAGAAATTAAAGTCCCAAAATACAGTTTTCTTTAGGTTTTTTGAATTGATGGCCAATTGTATGACAGTTGAAGATGAATGAACTGGATGTTACCCTTTTTTTTTCTTGGTACTGTGGGTTCAACTGTATGAGACTGCCAGTTCGAGGTGGCTCTTGAACTTGACTTGGGTGAATTTTGTTTTGTTATGGTTTAATCTTAATGTAACAATTGAACATGAATTTCAAATGTGCTTGTTTTGGCAGGTGAGAGTCAATGCTTTGCTTTGTCTAGGAGATTTGATTCCTACACTCGATAAGCATGCTATTTTGGATATTCTGCAAACAATTCAGCGTTGTACAGCAGTTGACCGCTCTGCTCCTACCCTTATGTGTACTCTTGGGGTATCAAACTCAATTCTTAAGCAGGTAACCGTTTGCAATAATGAATCTGGTTCTGTGGTTGCTTTATCTGTCTTCCGTGACATTTTACCCTAATATTGTTATGTATTATTAATTTATTACAAAGCTACAAGATATAATTCATTGTCTTTGCTTCATGATTTTCAGCATGGGGTAGAATTTGTTGCAGAGCATGTCCTACCGCTGCTCATACCTCTTCTTACCGCCCAGCAGTTAAATGTTCAGCAGTTTGCCAAATATATGCTCTTTGTCAAGGATATTCTGAGGTGATAATTGAATGTTTTGAGTTTCACCCAAGTAATGTCTGCATGCTTACATGCATTCTTATCAGTCTCAGTATTATATAATTCTTTCTCGCATTTAGTTTTACTGATATTAAGTCTTCTTTTCTGTATTGGACCTATTGGTTTTGTGGCAGGAAGATAGAGGAAAAACGGGGAGTTACTGTGACGGATTCTGGAATTCCAGAGGTAAAACCGTCTCCATCTGCCAACGGACTCCACTCCCAAGTCCCAAGCAAAATAAGCGGAAATGTCGCCACTGCTGCAAACAGCAGTCCAGCATGGGATGAAGATTGGGGTCCTATAAAAAAGCAGCCCTCCAATTCCCTCCAAATTTCTACAAATTCCATTACCTCCACTTATCCCACTCCGGGTAATGAACCAATTCAAGTAACTTCTTCACAGCCAAATTCCTTGTTGCAAACTGCAGTAACTAGTCAGCAAACACCCGTATCATGTCCCCCAGTTGATATAGAGTGGCCTCCTCGGGCGTCTTCTGGAGTTACCCCAGTTGCTGATACTGAGAAGCAATTAAATGCAGGAGCATCATCCAGTTCCAGTTTTGATGACGTTGATCCCTTTGCTAACTGGCCCCCACGGCCTAGTGGCCAAGTAAGTGGAATGGGCTCTTCCAACAATGGTACGATAGAGCCTCCCAGAAACAAACTGTCCAGTGGATCAAACAGTATGAACCCCTACAGCAATAGCAATGATAGTTGGGCCTTTGTTACTGGAAGGTCTGTTGAGCAAGTAGGACTTGGTCAAGGCAATGCAACTTCGATTACTGGTGGTTTGGGTAGCTCAGGTTTTAACCCCCCGAGTTCTATTGGATTTATGAAACAGAATCAACCGATATCAGCTTCAAATGCTTACACAGATAAAAGATCAGCTGATCTTGGGTCCATATTTGCTTCTGGAAATAATGCGCAGACAGCACCTAGACTTGCTCCTCCCCCATCAACTGCTGTAGGTCGAGGAAGAGGTAGAGGGAAGGGTGCTAGTTCAGTGTCACGCTCCAGCCATGCCAAATCGGCAACTGAACAGCCACCCCTTTTGGATCTGCTATAAAGCTTAATACATGGTTTTAACCTTCATAACGTTGGATGTAAGAAGGGTACAACAAAAGATTTGGGAATGGCCCATGTAGAGTAGGCCTGCCTTGCTGTGTGGAGAAACTGATTTTGTAAATGATTTTGGGATACTACTGTCATATTTCGAGCATGGGTGACTGACAGCCAGCAGCAGCTCTCGGGGATATCAAGGTTTGTTATGTATCGGTCTTTTTTGTGCTTAGTTTATATTTTGTTGTGATTTGGCACCAGTTTTGCATTGTAATTTGAAGGCTTCTTGGGTTCAATTTTTCTGGATAAGTGTAATCTTCGTTGCAGGCCCAGCCTCAAAGACTGGGTTTGAAATCAATAAAAGAGAGTCAGGGTGGCTGAATGCTATTGGAAGCAATGTGTACCGAACAATTCTTGCTACTTGGATTTGGTTTTGTAGTCACTGACTCATCGCCAAGCGCGTATTCACTTTTCTTCATGTTTTTTTTTCTTTCTGCTGTATGAAATTGTTATATAGGTGAGAGATTGAGAGTGGTTTTATTGTGGTTATGGTGGTAAAGACTGAAGTGCCTTACCGGAGGTGGGAGTTTGTAAGATGGTAATTGTACATTTCAATCGGCAATTGTACATTTCAAGTTTTGTGTGTGCTGCCGCGTTCTATTTTTACTTGCTTTGAATGGTGACGTGGTATATTATTTTTGTCGGTAAGATTTGAACTCAGAATTTACCCCAACTACTTGGAGGCTGGGTTTGGTGAGACCAAATGGTCATGGGCTCATTTTATTGCTTGTCGAACAGCGGTACTGGCTGTTCAGTGAATGGATCTGCCGAACCAAATCCACCACAATGAAAACTTGACCCAATTGAATACTTGTATGCTAATATGAATTTTAATACACCAAGTCTTTTTTTTTTTAATTTTGTCTTCGTCATGGAAACTCCCTCTATATTGTCAATCTTATCAAAGTGAACCAACATGAAAGAACCGATTGGGAAATAATTAAGACAAGTACAACCAAACGTAACATTAACATGTATATACAACGGGCCAGATTGACACGAGCATAAGACAAATAAATAAGTCGTGTTCAAGCTCTATTACATTGTTATTTCATTGTCTATTTTTTGAAATTTCTTTTCAATAAGCAATTTCAGATTAACAAACAAAATTTCTTTTAATATTACACTTTAGAAAAGAAGAAAAGTATAAGAGAAGTATCCACATTTAAGGGAATCACGTAAACACTTGTGTGGTGGTGTATTTTACGAGCCTAACATAGTTAGTAGTTAAGCCAATTATTTGCATGAACATGCACATATAGACATGTAATGGAGCTCAAGAGATAATAAGTGCACCTCACTTTTGCATTTGGCATGTAATACATTGAATTGAAGAGAGTTGTAATTAAGAATTGATAGACGCATATTTATGCGACTTAGTTAACTAGTTTTCTTGCATTTACGTTATTAGTTCTTAGTTATTTTAGTACTTTAAGCCATTTTCGTGTGTTTGTAGGTCCAAAGGGCTAAGGTAGCAAGAAAGTGCATTTTGGTGCATTTTGGAGCAGTTTTGAGCTTGGAATGGATTACATATGATATGAGCAAGATGGATGAACGAATTTGAAGACAAAAGAGGCTAAGAACATGCTAAAAATCTGGTGAAACAAATACAAGTTGCAAGAAGGGATAAATTTCTAGAAGGATTGGCCAAAACTTCACTCAAAACACATCAATGCCGTGGCTTTTACTTCCACCTCTACCAGAAATTTGAGTAATGATGCAATGCTTAGCTCACCATGACATGTGAGTGGATGATGCAATGCTTAGCTCACCATGACATGTGAGTGGATGATGCAATGCTTAGCTAACCATGACATGTGAGTGGATGACTCAATACCTAACTCACCAACAATTCCCACTCTTTGCCATGCTCACCTACTCAATTCCACCAACATTTTGTGTTAAACAAGTCCATCCTCTTCCTATAAATACCATGGCATCAACCTCATTCAAATCATCCAGAAATGAACCATTCTCCAAGTCTTTCCTTGCCTCTCCTACATATCTAAAACCCCTTCCCATCCATTCCTCCAAATAAACAACCATTCATACACATTTCCATTAGTTCCAAGGCTTGCAAAGAAGGAGGAGTGCTTGGAGTTGTGCTAGCCATTCCATTGGAGTTGTTGGAGCATTCTAGGTGTCTTCTACTTTGTTTCTCTATGTTTAATATCAATTGTTTTTGTTTAATTGCAAGTATGAGGAACTAAACCCTTACTTAGCTAGGGTGAAGTTCGAAGCCATGAACATGTTTGAGATATGAATTGATTTCTTCCAATTGTGATTTAATAAGTTGTGAATGCAATTCAATTAACTACTTTCTTCAAAACTAATTCTTGTATGTGATTAAGGATGCATACTTAGTTTTCATGCATGAATTTGATGCTAGGATATAAATGAGTTTCACCTAATCGTTACAAGTTTATATTCATTGGTAGTGAAGGTTGCTAGTCACAATCGCGTTAATTGAATTCTTGGCAAACGTATCATGCATTCATAGTTACGAATGCCTCGTTAACACTTATGATTTTCATAGAACGTAATGATCTTTGATTGTATCTCTATTATGCATTCATGTAGAGGACTTTTGGAGAATAATTTGGATTGTCGTATGCATTCATCCAATTCAATAAATCAAGGAAAATCTGAGGATTAATTAGTGCATCACGGTTAATCTGGGGTGTTGAGTTTCATAATCTATTGAAAAGCAATTGGAAATCAATTCATGTACAAGTGTGTCATGTGTGAAGAATGGATCTCTAGCTAATCCATAAACCATCTATTTAGTTTTACTTTTTGTTGTTATCTCAATCTCATCCAAACCAATACCTCCCATTTACTTTCTTGTATCGAAGTGTGTTTAAGTTTGTTTAGTTTGTGCCTTAAAGTGTTTTGAACTCTTTGAGTCTAGTTTAGTGTTTTAAAGCCTACTTTTGTGTTTTTAAGTTTCTTCTTATATTCTTGAGTCTTATATTTGTTGATTAGCATCCCTAGTTAATCCCCGGTCTAGAACGATCCCTACTTGCATCATTACTACAATTGTCATCAATATGGTTTAATTTGTGTGTCAAGTAATTCTCACATCAAGAATATAGAATCATATTTGAGTACATTGCATAACAAATAATAATAAAAACATATCCGCAATTAATTTAGTAGGTACATCATTAAGTGTGTTTGTACCATACTTGACCAATCCCGAAACTACTGAGCACCGGTCAACATTATACCGTCAAGGACCCAGAAGAGCTTCCCTTCAACCAGAAGGCCAATCACAATGCGACACGTGTCAACATCAGAAGCCAATCATAGCGCGACACGTGTCAACCTCATAAGCCAATCACAACACGACACGTGTCAATGTTAGAACAAAACTAGAAACTCTCTTCTATAAATAGGGATCATTCTCCCACAATAATCTCTAATGTCATTTTGTACTAAATTATTCACTAGAACTCACTAAACCAGAGCTTGAACCTATGTATTTGTGTAAACCCTTCACAATTAATGAGAACTCCTCTACTCCGTGGACGTAGCCAATTTGGGTGAACCACGTACATCCTGTGTTTGCTTCTCTATCTCTATTCATTTACGTACTTATCCTTACTAGTGACCGAAGCAACCAAGCGAAGGTCACAAAACCTGACACTTTCTGTTGTACCAAAGTCCTAGCTGATTTTGTGCATTAACATTTGGCGCCGTCTGTGGGAAACACACTTATTCCTACTCTCTACAGCTTTGTCAAGCTGGTTTCCACCATTCGTACACTTTCTTTTGGCCAAGCATCTCTCTCCGACATGGGGAGCGAAAGAAGCCACAGCACACAGAATAACACCCCCGCTGGACCTAGTATGAAGCAGCGAAAACAGGAAGGAAATAGAGTTACTTTTCAAGCTAAAGTCGATGAGCTAGAGGTTCAGAACAACAAGATAGCAATGAAGAATGAAGTCCTCCAGGAACAATATGAAAAACTTTTCGAGATGCTTCACGAGGCTAGGCAGGCTCAAACACATAAGCTCGTCGCCCCTGTTGAGGTTAACAATCAATTGAATGCCCCCCAACACAGAGGGTCGCCGATGTCCGACACGGACATCCCTGATAGGGATCGAGCTACACATCAATGTGATAATCAACATGAGACTTCTCTCAACCCAGCTGCTTCAACCCGAAGCAGGAGAAGTAGAGGAAAACACCTCCTCACAGAGGGAGTGGAAGGATCAAAAGCTGTCTATCGCGATTGTCGAGACTTCCTAAAGCAACGTCGAGAGAATCCCATCCACATAAGCTCGAAGATCAATGACCCAAGGGTTTCTGAAAGACTCGGTCCTCTTCCACGACCCAGGCCAGCCGCCAATCTAGAGAATGGGCAACAAGTCCCAGAAGAATATGAAGGTACTGGGGACTCGGAAACATTCCGACATACTCACTCTAGAAGTCAGTATGGCGAGTCCAAAGAAAGATCACGCTATCTTGATCAAACTTTCCTACTTCCAAGAGGCGATGGGGACTTAAAGAAGAAAACTTTGGTGGTGCACGACTCCGCTCAGGACCCCCTTGTCCTGCAGCTCCTTGAGGAAGTAAACAAGCTGAAGGCTGAACGTCAAGCCGAGATACCTGACTGGAACCAACCCAAGCCTGGCCCTCTCATAAGAAGGATCCTCAACACTCCCCTCCAAGCGAAGACAAAGCAGAAGCTTGACTTACAGCTCTATACTGGAAGGGAAGACCCGATTGAACACCTTAACCTCTTTGAGTCCACCATGGTATACCGGGGACACACCGACGAAGAACGGTGCCTTCTCTTCCCCTCCACCCTCTCTGGCGGAGCGTTAAACTGGTATTGCCGTCTTCCACCTGAGACAGTAGACTCATTTGAAGAGTTGAGGAAGCTGTTTGTCTCTCAACACATCTTCCAGACCGATCGCTTGCATTCCGCAGATGACTTGTACACTATTCGCCAGAAGCCGGACGAGTCATTACGAAAGTACGCTGGCCGTTTCAGCCATGAGTATTCTCGCTGCGCTGAGGCAGATGACAAGACCGCCCTCAAGGCTTTCACGGCAGGCTTACGTGACTGTTTCTTCAAGTACATGATCAATGCCAACACTTGGAAGACTTACTCTGAGGTGATGACACAAGCTTACAACCATGCCTCTGCCGAGGCAAGGACATATCAAGGGAAACCCCCTACAGTCACCCCTTATCAGCAAGTAGGGAGTGGAGGCCAAATCCAACCAAATGAAAAGACCTCAACCTTCCAAATGGTAGCAGCACACCCCCCTGCCTCATTTAATGCTTCGCCAAGTCAGCAGACATATCAATCTCAGGGCAAAAGAAAAGACTTCCATCCTCACCAATCTCATTTTAATAAAAAGAATAAGGGGCACTATCGCGATAACTCAGGATATCGTCACAATAATGCCCGCCCCCAGGCAGTCAACGCAGTGGGCCAATCACGTGTCAAGACAGGCCCTACCCCGAGGTATGAGACATACACCTCTTTGAATGCTACATGTGCTGCCATCTACCTCAGTATAGCTCACCTGATACCAAAGCCAAAGCCAAGACAACCAGATTACAAGTCCACGAAGAACACGGGCGTGTTTTGTTGCTACCACGAGTATAATGGCCATGATAGTGAGAAGTGCATTATCCTCCGTGACCATATTGAAGCTTTAGCACGTGAAGGAAAAATTGATCAGTTCCTCCTTCACCCTCCAAGGGATAACCGTAACCAACGCCAGGTGAATGTGATATATTCCATAAGCGGCGGCACATCCATGTCTGAATCTTCCAATAGGGCCATGAAAAGCAGTGAACGAACTTTGAGACCTGGCCATCAAGTGGTTCACGTGGAAAACATCAGAGGAGGCAAGTATCAAAAGCCTAACTGGGATCCAATATGTTTCTACCCTGAGGAAGAAAGAGGTATCATCTACCCTCACAATGACCCGCTGATCGTGGAAGCTCACATAGCAAATTTTGATGTGAAACGAATCCTGATAGACACAGGTGCTTCAGTCAATATCATGTTTGCTGAAGCTTTCAAGGCACTTAATGTAGCGGAACACTTGCTCGATCGCTCGATTTCTCCCCTGATAAGCTTCTCTGGCGATATCGTGCAACCTTTAGGGAGTATACACCTACCCTTCACCATTGGTACAGGCCCCTACACAGCTACTATTACCACTAACTTCCTAGTGGTCAATTGCCCGACGGCATACAATGTCATCTTTGGGCGCACAGGCATCAATGACCTCAAGGCCATGGTATCCACACATATGTTGTTGATGAAGTTTCCAACCCCTTTCGGCAATGGATACATCAGGGGAGATCAACTTAGTGCTCGATCATGTTACAACACTTCAGTTAAGCAACAATACCTGCATGTCCCCAAGGAGACCCTCTCTATACATAACCAGGTAGTAAAGATCAGTCCAGATGAAGCCAACTCGGATCTTCATGATGGCAACAGTCAACCCGACGACCCTCGAGATGACTCCTTCACCTAGCAAGCACAACCCGCTGAAGAGTTAGAGAATGTCTCTATCTCCAAAGACCATCCAGATCGCATGGTGAAGATTGGCACCACTTTGTCACCATCCCTTCAGTTGTCGCTGATCTCCTTTTTGCAAGAGAACACCGAGGTCTTCGCTTGGTCATATAAAGATATGCCGGGCATCTCTCCCGATATCATCTGTCACCACTTGAGTATTGATCCCAAGACCAAACCAGTAAAACATAAGCGAAGATCTTATGATGTTGAACGATACGAGGCGATGAAAGCAGAAGTTGAAAAACTCAAGGACATAGGCTTTGTCCGAGAAGTCAATTACCCAACATGGGTAGCAAATGTTGTCCTCGTTAAGAAAAATCCGACCAAGGAAAGTCTCCTGCTTCAAAAGGTCTTGTGGAGAATGTGTGTCGACTACACCGACCTAAACAAAGGATGCCTGAAGGATAGTTTCCCCCTTCCTCTCATTGATAGACTTATAGACTCTACGGCAGGGTGTGAGCTCTTGAGCTTCATGGACGCTTATTCAGGATACAACCAAATCCTCATGAACCCCTCAGACCAAGAACACACAGCCTTCACTACTGATAGGGGACTATATTGCTACAAAGTCATGCCTTTCGGCCTGAAGAATGCAGGAGCAACTTATCAGAGACTAGTCAATTCAATGTTCGCCGAACAGATTGGGAAGAGCATGGAAGTTTACGTTGATGATATGTTAGTCAAGAGCAAACATGCTAACCAACACATCACCAACCTATCTGAAACTTTCACCATTCTAAAGAGGTATCGAATGAGGTTGAACCATAACAAATGTGCCTTCGGCGTGGGCTCTGGCAAATTCTTAGGCTTCATGATTAGCCAACGAGGCATTGAAGCTAACCCTGAAAAGATCAAAGCAATCCTCGACATGAAAGAGCCAATAACTTCAAAAGACATCCAAAGCCTTACTGGCAAGGTGGCAGCCTTAACCAGATTCATCTCTAAGGCCACAGACAGATGTGCTCCTTTCTTCAAAGCACTCAAGGGAAATAAGAAGTACATTACATGGACGGAGGAATGTGCCAAGGCATTCAGGAACCTCAAAGAGTACATGAGTAAAGCCCCTCTGCTCTCCAAACCAGAAGTTGGTGACACTCTCATTATCTATCTATCGGTTTCGGCTTCAGCAGTTAGTTCTGTTCTTATTCGAAAGGACAGTGGGGTCGAAAGGCCCGTCTACTACGCTAGCAAGGCCCTACAAGATGCGGAGACACGATACTCCAACATTGAGAAATTAGCTTTAGCATTGGTCATGTCTGCTCGAAAACTTCGCCCTTATTTCCAAGCACACGCCATCATCGTGCTTACCAATCACCCTCTTCGACAGATACTCCAGAGTCCTGACACATCTAGGTGAATGATCAAATGGGCGATAGCATTGGGTGAGTTTGACAACTCCTACCAACCAAAACCAGCCGAAAAAGGTCAGGCTGTAGCAGATTTCATAGCCGACTTCACATATCCTGTTGACATTGCTTCTACACCTGAAGCAGTAGCTTCATTACCATCGGAAGCTCAGAAGATAGAATCAACAACCCCAGCATGGAGTCTGTATGTTGATGGCTCATCCAACCAACAGGGCTGCGGAGCAGGATTAGTCCTCACTACCCCCGACAAAGTGGCGATGGAATACGCTATTCGTTTCAAATTCAAGGCATCAAACAATGAGGCCGAATACGAAGCCCTTCTAGCAGGCTTACGTTTGGCCAAGCACCTCGGGGTTAAACGAATTGATATCTTCAGTGACTCCCAATTAGTGGTCAACCAAGTCACGAACAACTTTGATGCTAAGGATAGCTCCATGGCAGCATATCTTGCGCAAACGCGACTTTTGCTCAAGCACTTCCACTACCAGATCACCCAAGTTCCTCGAGCGGCAAACAGTCATGCAGATGCTTTGGCTCGCCTCGCCTCGGCAGTGGAAGACAAGATTGGGAGAAAAATTCATGTCGAATTGTTGGCAGCACCAAGCACCATGGTCATGGAAGTGTGCAATTTACAACAAGGAGATAGTTGGATCACCCCAATTTATAAATTCCTTGCTCATGGCACCCTCCCAGTTGACAAAGTCCAAGCTAAGCAGATTCGATACAAGTCTGCCCGCTACCTGATCATTAATGACCAACTCTACAAGCGAGGTTTTACCCTGCCATACCTAAGATGCCTTACACCTGCGGAGGCGGAAATTGTCCTTCGGGAAATACATGAAGGAGTCTGCGGAGATCATGCTGGGTCTCGATCCCTAGCACAAAAGACTTTTCGCCAAGGATACTATTGGCCAACACTCCACCAAGATGCCATCAGAATATCTCGCTCATGTGATAAGTGTCAACGCTACGCAACTATCCTTCACTCCCCTCCCGAGCCGCTCACTCCTATGATCAGCCCTTGGCCCTTTGCCCAATGGGGACTTGATTTGATCAGCCCAATGCCTGCAGGGAAAGGCAAGGTCCGCTATGCAATCGTTGCAGTTGACTACTTCACAAAGTGGGCTGAAGTAGAACCCTTGGCAACCATTACTGAGGGAAAAATAGAAGACTTCGTATGGAAGAACATCCTCTGCAGATTCGGCATTCCCAATGCGATAGTCACGGACAATGGGCGGCAGTTCGACAACAAGAAGTTCAAGATGTTCTACTCTAAGTTCAACATCAACTTATGTTTTGCCTCTCCAGCCCATCCCCAGTCTAACGGACAAGTCGAGGCCGTTAACAAAATAATCAAGCGCACTCTGAAAACTAGCTTGGACAAAGCTAAAGGTTGTTGGCCAGAATTCGTACCCCAAGTCCTTTGGTCATACCGCACTTCATATCGGACTTCCACAGGAGAAACTCCATTCTCACTTGCTTTTGGTACAGAAGCAGTTGTCCCAGTTGAGCTTGAGCAAGCAACATACCGAATCTAGAACTACATACAGAGTGAGAACGACAAGCAACTCACCCTCAACCTGGATCTAGTCGAGGAACATAGAAATCAGGCTCACCTGAGGAATGTCGCCTACAAGCAGCGCATCTCCAACTACTACGACTTAAGGGTCAAACCTCGCTCTTTCAAAGTGGGAGACTGGGTACTGAAGAAAAGATTACTCTGTGATAGAGTCCCGAATGAAGGAACACTCAGTCCTAACTGGGACGGACCGTTCGAGGTCGTCGACATCAGCCGCCCTGGCTCCTACAAGCTCAGAAACTCCGACGGCAAGACCCTTGGCCATCCATGGAATGCTGACCACTTGAAGTACTATTACAAATAGACTCACATTGTACAAGTGTTAAGCTACAGCCGTTCGACATCCTATGTAACAAAGACCATTTGGTATGAATTCAATAAAGAGGTGATTTAGCCAACTCGGCCATAAACTCTTTTCCATTCTGAGCAATGAAACACTCAAGTGTTGAAGCTTCAATGCAAATGTTTCCAATACAAAACAAAATCTAAGTATGTGTCAACAAGACTATACAAAGGATCTACATCATACATTCCAACACATTCATACATAAACATCATACATTCCAACACATTCATACATAAACATCATACATTCCAACACATTCATACATAAACATCATACATTCCAATACATTCATGCATAAAATCATACATTCCAACACATCCATACATAAGCCAACTGTGCTTCGAAAGGGTTCAACACACTTTGTGTCATTCGACATTTGCCACAATGTGCCTCGACACCTTGCCCTTATTCTCACCAACTAGGTGATGAAGGAACTCACCTTCGTACCACCAACTAGGTGATGAAATGTACAACCCGTACTCTAATATTATTTGGAAACTTGCCACCCTTATCACCAATCAGGTGAAGAATGAACTCATCTTTATGCCACCAACCAGGTGATGAAATGTACAACGCGTACTTTCCTTCATGCCACCAACATGCCACCAACCAGGTGATGAAATGTACAACGCGTACTCTCCTTCATGTCACCAACCAGGTGATGAAATGTGATGAAAGGTGATTAAGGAATTCACATTCGTACCACCAACCAAGTGATGAAAGCAACCTACCATTCATTCCATTAACCAGAAGACAAGTGGTACAACTTGTACATGTGAACTCCTAGCATTCACAAATAATCAAAAACCATCAAGCTTTACAACTCAACTAGGGGAGCACTTATACCTAACAAGAGCTATAGTCACCAACAACGTCTTATTGCAAGCCAACAATGGCTTCAATGCATGGTTTACGAAGATCAAGCTCTTCAGCCCTCTTGCATCTGCTTCAGACATTTCTCCTCTGTAACAATGCAAACACTACAACTCATAGAAAGCTTCAAACGCTCTTGATCAAGACTGTTCGAAGCAAATTCAATTTATATGGTTCATCCAAACCTTCGACTACTACAAGATGTGGCTTGCATCACAATCTCTCGCTTAACAATAGGGAAGCAAAATTTGTATACGTTGTCTTTCCCACATTTTCAAATTTCTAGTTTTCCCAAAAAAAAAAAAAAAAAAAAAAAAAAAAGGAAAAGGAAATTGGAAATTGGGAAATTCAACAAAGCTTCATCAATGGAACACAACTACAATCCTCACAAGCTTCGCACTATGTTCATCAAGATAGTGCGAAGCACAATCAATTTATGGTGCCAACAAAAGCTTCATCAATGGAGGACACATATCAATCTCACAAGCTTCGCACTATGTTCATCAAGATAGTGCGAAGCACAATCAATTTATGGTGCCAACAAAAGCTTCATCAATGGAGGACAAATATCAATCTCAAAAGCTTCGCACTATGTTCATCAAGATAGTACGAAGCACAATCCATTTATGGTGACACCAAAGCTTCACCTATAAAGCTTAAACACCAAAGCTTCACCTATAAAGCTTCAACACCAAAGCTCCACCTATAAATCTTCACATATCAAGCTTCAACCCTAAAGCTTCACCTATAAAGCTTCAACACCAAAGCTTCACCTATAAAGCTTCACATATCAAGCTTCAACCCCAATGCTTCACCTACAATACAAAATTTCAACACCAAAACATATAAAAGCTTCGCACACTCTTCATCAAGATAGTGCGAAGCTAATTCCAGTGGAGCTGAATTTTGGACATCTTATAGTTCTTGAGCAGATGAACAACTTTCACGAAGGAAATTTTTCTATTTGAGCGACGGAATTTAGAGTGTTGAAGCTCCAAACATGACGGTCAGATTTCTGCAAGCTTCAAAGCTGCTGCGGTGTTTCGAAGATCTGGAAATATTCAACCGTTAGTTTGTTCTGAATTTTTGATATGTTACGGAAGAGATGACGAGGAACAACTTCGATGAAGAAAGTATGTTGATCTGAACAAGAGAAAATGGAGTTTCGAAGCTCACAACAAGTCTGACGGGTTAACAAAAAATTGATGAACAGTTACTCATCATACTTTTCTGAAGTTGTACTACTCCGATGGATCTCAAATTTGGATATGTTGTAGTTCACAAGATAAGGAACAACTTTCATGAAGACGACTTTGCAATCTGAGCTATCGAAACAAGGATTCGTTACTTTGACAAATTAGTAACAAGCGAGACACCTCATTCGGCAACTCTCTTCGCCTGAAGACTTGGGGGACTCCCACCATATGCTACTGCACCTTGATACTCGGCAGTCTCACAACCACTCAGTGACTTGGATTTTTCAAGTCTCCAACCGAGAAGTTTTCCTCACTCGGGAAATTAAGGGAACACTACCTCAAACTACACGCTTCACTCACAAAGCTTCAACAATACAGGTTTCAACAAAAGAAAAAATTCAAAGAACTTTCTGAAGAAGGCTTTGGTGTATTTAACACAATATGTTGAAATGAAGCAAAACTTATTTATTAATATTTTCGATAAGCCACAAATATGTACATATACATGAGTCAAAATAAACAAACAAAATGGAGCCTTCACAAAGGTTGCTTAGGGGAGGTCTTAGCAGTCGGTAGAGCCCCAGAAAGAGAAAGCACCGGAGGGTGGTTATCCGGAGCCTCAGTACTTGACAAAACCCCAGAAGGAGGAGGCATTGGAGGTTCATCATTTGAAGCTTCATTACCAGGTACAGCCCCAGAGGATGAAGGCAATAAATGCCTTTGGAACAAACCCACAAACCACTGATGATCAAGTAAAACCTTACCATCAGATTCCTTCATCTGGTCAAGCTTCCTCTTCATGTTTGTAGCATAGTCATGGGCGAGCCGGTGCAACTGTTTATTCTCATGCTTGAGCCCTCTAATCTCCTGTTTGAGACTCATCACTTCAGCAGCCAACGATTCAACTTGGCGGGTTCTAGCAAATAGGCGTTGGGCCATATTAGACACAGAACCTGCACACTGAACACTAAGAGCCAGAGAGTCCTTAACAGCCAACTCATCAGACCGTTTGGAAAGTAGTCTATTATCTTTGGGAGTGAGAAGGTTCCTGGCCACCACTGCAGCGGTCATATCATTCTTCATCACAGAATCCCCAACGGTAAGAGGACCAGTAGGGGATATGAAGGATGGGCGCCATATGTTGTCTGGAGAAGGCGTGGCTGTCTCTTCTCCAAGGTTCAAGTCAAAACGACGGTCGGAGGGTCCAGACATTTTCAAATGTGTTGAAGAGGGAAGAGGTCAGACAAATCAAGATCTTAGAAGTGTAAGAAGGGAGCTTCTACTGGTAGAGATTCAAGTGTGCTGTGGAACTTAATGCCAACCTCTATAAAAATCCGCACTCGACGGAGCTTCAGAAATCGAAGAGGCATTTGCTTTCTCAAAAGCTGGGCTGCTCAGAGACCACGAGGGCCGATCTCAGAAATCGAAGAAGCACCTGCTTTTTCAGCCTCGTCAGCACCTGTCACATGCACACTCAGCTTTGCGGAAATTACGGGCAATCTGTCGAAGATTTCTGGTGAAGTAGAAAGCACGTGAATCTTACTGTTCAATCACCGCTTTCCACATGCACCATCAACTCCTCGGGTACCACATATAACTTTGCCAAAGATCTCTGACAAAGTTTAGGCACGAGAATTTTGAAGTTCCAGCTACCCTACTATTACCCACAAAGGTAAAGGAACAGCACCACTGCTTGACAACTGGAAAGTCCCTATGTGTGTCGACCTCCGTGTTCCGTGGCAAGATAGGCTGGCAAGAACGTCCAACCTTTACTCACATTCGAGAAAAGACTCCCAACATAATTACTTTCTCAAAAACCGAAGCGGCACCGCTTTTCGAATCTCGAGAGCCAGATCCCCAATGAGATTGCTTGTTCGAAAACCGAAGAGGCACAGCTCTCAGAACTTCGAGAGCCAGATTTCCTTAGATAAAGCTTGTCTGTAATCTTCACACGCAACATCAACTTTCCAGATACCACATACCACTTTTTCAAAGTGCTCTGACAAAGTTAAAACACGTGAAGCTGGCAGCTCCCACTACATTGCTGTAACCAAGAAGGGTAAAGGAATAGCATTACTACTTGCTATTGGGAAATCCCTATATACGTTGACATGCCTCCTCCACGAACAGGCAAACCTGCAAAAATGCTCAACCCTTTCTCGCATTCGAGAAGGCACCCTCAACATAACCTCTCGAAATACTCAGCTTTATTTCCCCCCGATAATACCTCAGCAAATAAGCCACGCCAAGAACAAGAGTATCTCATATCATCAGGGTCGAAAGCAAGAGTATCCCATATCATGCTTTCTCCCTGTTCTTGTCTTTGTCCTTGTCCACACCTGCAGGACAAGGAGAAAGAGAGTAGTCATTCGGAACCTGAAATCAAACCTCCAATCTGGAACTGACTGCCTGAAACCTTTGCCTGGTTACTTAGCATTGCTCTCGAGTACTCATCCTCAACTGCTGTCAAGGTCATGAATTCCACCGGCAAATACCTCATGACAGTTGATCAGATATTGGCTCTTTACACTGAAGCTACCAAGCGTGGATGAGTCACTAACAGCAAAGGTATCCCATATCATCAAGGTCGAACGTACTCTAGATTTGATGGACTTGTTTTGACCCTCAAATTCTTGAGTCGACCTTATATTCTAGAAGGAACCAGAAAACCCTCCAGCACAGTTCAAGAATAAGCCTGTGGAAAGTTACTTCTTCAAAAGCAAAAGTATCTCATATCACCTCTTCTCCATTTGCTTCTCCTTATCCTGGCAGCTGAATGAGAGACAAGGAGAAGGAGAACAATCAACCGGAAGCCGAAGTCGAACCTCCGATCCTGGGTTGCTTGCTTGGAAGTTTGATTGCTTACCTTGTCTGTCACCTCTTTCGGCAGATCTCCTAGCTCAGCGACTTGGGGGACTCCTACTATAGGGTTTGTATCGCACTTGACCAAGCCCGAAACTACAAGTAAGCTTCAAGTGAAATTGATACATTACCTTGTGTATCTTCATCGGTTAAAGATATCACCCCTGGATGGATGAAAAATACTTCCAGAGAAGATGCCACATCTACATATGAGACAAATAAGGCAAGTGAAAATGATACCACACCTCGGTACTTAGAAGTTTCTTGATTACTCAGCGGCTTGGATCTTGCAAGTCCCCAACTGAGGAGCTTCCCTCACTCGGGAACTTAGGGGAGCACTGTTTGTACCATACTTGACCAATCCCGAAACTACTGAGCACCGGTCAACATTATACCGTCAAGGACCCAGAAGAGCTTCCTTTCAACCAGAAGGCCAATCACAATGCGACACGTGTCAACATCAGAAGCCAATCATAGCGCGACACGTGTTAACCTCATAAGCCAATCACAACACGACACGTGTCAATGTTAGAACAAAACTAGAAACTCTCTTCTATAAATAGGGATCATTCTCCCACAATAATCTCTAATGTCATTTTGTACTAAATTATTTACTAGAACTCACTAAACCAGAGCTTGAACCTATGTATTTGTGTAAACCCTTCACAATTAATGAGAACTCCTCTACTCCGTGGACGTAGCCAATCTGGGTGAACCACGTACATCCTGTGTTTGCTTCTCTATCTCTATTCATTTACGTACTTATCCTTACTAGTGACCGAAGCAACCAAGCGAAGGTCACAAAACCTGACACTTTCTGTTGTACCAAAGTCCTAGCTGATTTTGTGCATCAACAAAGTGTATGTAATAGAAGGGTGTAATAGAATTAGCCAAGTTTTGAATTTTTGGAAAATTCAAATACATTCTATTCTAATTCCAATTTTAAAATTTCAGTTTCGAACTTGAATCGCATGGAATATTTTTGGAACTCTTGGCCAGAAAATGGGAATATTAGAGAACTAAATAGCACGAATGCAATGCATGGATTGCTGCCGCCGCCGCCGCCTACTAGAAGTAATTCCTAAACTTGAAGCGTTATTAATTTTATTTTATTTTCTAAAGAATTTCATGTATGGTTAAGCAGAATGCAATGCATGAAAAAGACGTAAATAGGACTACTGAACGAAGAGGATTAGGGGTTTAGGGGGAGTATCTGTATCTTATCTTTATTCTTTATCCTTCAGTTATCATATATAATGCTTGTAAAATCATGGATTGGCTTATCCTCAAATCAAGCTACCAATCCAGAAAGCCTATATTTATGCATGGCTCAACCCTGCTTTGATATTAATTTGGTCACTTTGGTCTCGCGGCACAATGCAGGATGCATGCAGCTAGCTTTCTCAATAAACCAATTGCTATAAGATAATTGGAGTATAATATAAGACCTCCAAACTTTAAACTTTTTGCTAAATAAATAAATCAATTATTTATACTCTTCCAACGCATGACTAATCGCATGATTAATCTAGCTAGTAAACAACCATTAATCAACCAAGACTAATGCATGCACTTGTCATGATCAACAACAAGTAGATCTAGGAAATAATATTAGGAGGGTTAGTAAGAATAGCGTGCGCAGAGCGCAATTTTTTTTTACCAGAAATAGCATGCATATCGCCATTTCATTGAGCCTTAGTAGGCCTAAAGTCATTTGGAAATGTATATTGCACACCTGTTAATGTATGCAAGGGGCAACACCCAAAATATCCATAGACATTCACCGAGTCTTGGTAAGCCTGAAGTCAGCTAGGACATGTATGAAGCCAACTATAATCTTCAAAAGGGTAGTACCCAAGGTATCTATGAAAGTTTACCAAAATTCGGGAGTTGAACTGACCCCCTGCCCCTCAATGCATCCGTCACTGAATGGATCTGCTTAATATGCTTTTACTGAGTCCAATTGTAGCGTTAGAGTTCGGATTCCGGCTTCAATATGTCCAGTTTCTATGTTATTTGAACAAGATTCAAATATAATCGAAATTAACAGTAAAATATTTCAACTTGGCTAAGCCCAAGTACGTAGTATGTTTGTAAAAACAAAACAAGTGTTTTGGAGTATGAAGCAAGAGAGACTACTTATCACCTAAGCCTCGTCAATTTCATCTATAATCAGTTTTGCAAGAAAGATGGAGGTCAAGTAGGCTTGTCATGATTTAGGCTTGAAAATGTCCAAAGTGGTGATTGGCTTTCAAGTTGAGTGAAATAACAAGTAAAGCCACTTCGATCTCCCTTTCTATTCAAACTACCTCTCCTAAAGGTCTTAAATAGTATAATACATTATAAAACTAGCTTACTGCTAAAGCATACGAAACAAAGTAGATATGGAGATCCCCAGCAATTTTGAACGTCTAGTCTCAACACCGTCACATAGTTTTACAATTCCATTTATGTTAACTTTGCCGCCAACTCATATATATATATAGAGGAAAGTGATATTCACTCCATTCACACACATCTTTGTTAATTTTTTGGTTATTTATTTGGGACACTTTGGATGCGGTCCTTAGCTATCAAAATTCTTTGATTGAAACCTTGTTAGTTTTTAGTTTTTGATTGAGGTCCCTAACATTAATGTAATAATGTAAGTTACTATATTTTTTAAATTAAAAATTAAAAATTGAAATTTGTAATTGTTTATATTAATGAGATTTTAAATAAAACCCATAATTTATGGGATTAAACATAATAAAATATAAATTATACTCTCTATTATATTGTGTGTGTGTGTGTACATATATGTATGGGTACATTAACCAAAACTATTGTACCAAAACATGGATACATTGTGTGTGTGTGTACATATATGTATGGGTACATTAACCAAAATTATTGTACCAAAACATGGATACATTCTCAAATCAACGAAAAAGAATGTACCCATATAAGTTTAAACATGGATTAAAAAATTTCAATGGATTTTATATTAAAAAAAAGGGTACATTTTACATATAACAAATTGATATATTTGAGAATGGGTAAATTTAAGATTAAAAAAATTGAAAAATTATATGAATGGGTACATTTAAGATAAAAAAATTGAGAATCTTTTTACATATATAAAAAAAAAACTAATAGGTAGAAACTTAATTTTTTATTATTTTGGAAATGTTTGAATTGAAAATTAATTAGAAGTTTAATAGAGGTGTGAGTATTAAACTCTAAATTAATTACTAATTTTTATATTAAAAAATTATATAATAAACATGTAAATTCATTATCACATTAATGCTAGGGACTTGAATCAAAATTTGAGAACTAATAAGGTCTTAGTCAATGAACAGTAAGAAATAGGGACCGGATACTAATTTTTCCTATTTATTTTCTTCAATTCATTCGATTTGATGACCATAAATTAAAAGAAATGTGAGGAATGTGTAGAAATAAAAATAAATGTGTAAATAACATTACCTTATACATACATATAAATAACACGTGTAAAGTACACAACGCCACAAACATTCTAGGTACACAGAAAAAACACTTTATCTGAGAAAATAAAGATTTAAACAAAAGCAACACACATGGGATGAGATGACATGCATTAATCGATCATCTCCAAACTCAAACCGTTATTATAAAATGAATTAATTACGAAAAAGGAATCGGAGCCGATTTTTTAGCGCCATCGACGGCCACGGGGTTGAACGACAGACGGAAAGGGGCGCCATTAGGGCCTCCACTTTTCAGTGATCAAATGGACAACCAAAAAAGAGGAAACATACATTACACATGGGAATGGAATATTGTAATGCGGGGAATGTATCTGATTGATTCACTCAAATTCTAAAACATGTACACTTGATAATAATATTTAACCCTAACCCTTAAGAAACATACATTACACATGGGAAATCATGCTGCCTGATGTATCGAATACGCTTAACGATTTTTCAGACAACATTAAAAAAGAAAACTATATATATGGCCATTGGTTTAGAGAAACTGAGGCCAAATGCATGCAATGCATGATAATGATGCTTGTGAATTCATCACAATTAATGATGGTAAAGTAGTAGTGAGTTTAGTTATGCTTCAGAAAATTGGGAGCATGATTAATCCATATTTTGGGCCAATCGTGGGTTTACCACCCAAAACAAAAGAAACAAGTTCAAATGGTTAACATGTTTGACTTAATAGTGTTGCACTCAATTTGGAGTCGACTAATTTTGTAATTTTGTTAAAAAAAAAAATATGGATCACACTACCAATAAAATGAGTAATAATAACTTAAGTTTTGTTTTCTGTACAACAAATTCCTATTTAAGGGTGGAATATTTGTTCTAAACCATGCAGTAGACTGGCCAAAATAATTAAGTTTTGAACTTTATCATTTATGTGAAAAAAACATGAGACTTTTTACTTAAAATGAGTAAGAGATCTTAGATTTAATTCTCATTAAAAGTTAATTTGAACCATATTATCGCTAGCTCATTATGAGGCTTACCCCACTCTTGAACCCCATTTGTGTAGATAATATCGTTTGTTAAAATTAAAAAAAAAACCTTAATGGAATTTACTCTATAAATCTTGGTTTGCATAGGGCGGCGGGCCTTAATTTTTGGCGGGTGCATGTAAAAGAAGATCAAGGTTGAATAAGAAACTTTGCAATGAGCTACGGTTTGTTCCTCTTTATAAATCTTAGGGAGAAGGGAAAACAAACTAACCTAAACCAAAATATCATATTTCACTTAACACTATTGTATAGTGGCATATCTTTTTATTTGTAAGTGAGATCTTAATGTAGAATTTTGTGGATGATCAATTTTAAATGAAATTAGTATGCTTAACTTATACATAGTGTGGCTTAAAATCAAATCTCACGCTTACGTGTAAACATAATATTGTATTTAATCCCATATATAACAATATAATATATATAAAAATAAGAAGGGGGAACGAAGGAAGAACAAAAGGCCAGAATTTGCGGCATGGTGACTGGTCTTTCCCGCTCCTATTTAAAGGCATCTCAATCGGCACAAAGTCATGAACTAATCTCAAAATCGCATTACTCATTGGCTGCTTAATTTTTACATTTGGTAAAAAAAATTTAAGTTCCAATGGCAAAGAGATTACCACTAACCCTCTTCATATCTGTCATTGTAATATTGGGCAGTAGTATTAGTAGTAGTGTCCAAATCCAAGCTGCAGGCAACCCTAATTACAGAGAGGCCCTGGCAAAGTCCATACTCTTCTTTCAGGGACAAAGGTCAGGGAGACTCCCCGCCGGTGCTGCCCAACAAATCACATGGAGGTTCAATTCTGGGCTTTCCGATGGTCGTCTGGCAAATGTAAATATGCTATATACTTAATTACTGCATTGTATTTTGTTTTATATGATTTTTTTTTTTTTTTTTTAAATTTAGTTCGTTATAGATGGTCAATTTCTGGAATATTGCATTACCCTTCATGCATGCAAACCTATTCGCACTATTTGTAATGTGGTCTCTCTGTAAGTTAGGGAGGGAAAGGGAAGGTGATGGTACAGTCAGCCGCACACATGTGAGAAATCCGATCAGCAGCAATGTGGTGGATGGGGGCAATGGGGTGGGGAACGTTAAAAGGCTTAACTGTGTTTTTAGGTCAAAGGGAAGTTATTGATAATTAGTAAATTTTAATAAATTAAGGCAATCACTATATATATATATATATATATATATATATATATATATATATGTATGTATGTATATATATATTCAAGTTCTAAAAGATGGCGCTAGCTGGGCTAGGGCCTAACACTTAGACAACTAGGTGGTGCCTAGACGGACTAGATTGATTGAAGTAAATTTATTATATATCGTATATATAAGAGTCTGCTTATACCTAAAAAATACATAATTGCATTAGAATACATAAATTTCAAAATAGAATACTAGAACAAATACAAAATGAAAGTTATATATTTTATGTTAAAGTGGGAGTTGCGACCTAGGTGGGTGTCTAGACCAGTCTGGGTAGTCTAAGTGGGTGCCTAGGTGGTCTTGGTGGGCACCTAAGTAGGTCTAGATGGTTTTTTTTTAATTTTTAAATGTCTAAGGATTAATCGGAATTGTGGCTAGCCGCAGCCTAACACCTATACATGAATTTTTAGAATAGTGTATATATTAAAGGGGTGTGAAGCATATAGATATGCTCTTACATGTGATTTGAAATTTTGGTCCGAAAATATTGTTTTAATAGATAATGCTTGGAGTATCACCAACTGATCGTTTTGCTGCTTGCTTTATATATGTGCAAAGATGATAGACACATGCAAAGCATACGAAAAAAAAGAAAGAAAAATATGAGTGCAAATAAAATTTTCTGAATTTAGTCTCTAAGCGTGGTCAAAAGTAGGGAAGGTCAAATTATTTCTTCACAAAGAAAAAGATGTAAAAAGAAAAGGAATAGTGAACGTAATGAAAACAAGCACTTTGATCCTTTTCGTTTTTTACCTACTATGTTTGTACAAGGTAAATTTATTAAGTATGTGTATTGTGGTAGTTTCAAATTAATCACGCAATGCACTGTTATATGTTTTATATTTTTTTACGTAATATTATGTAATTGACTTAAGATAACGTCACATTAATAATATCCTATTACAAAAATAAAAACCAAATCTTTTCAAAATTCTAAAGAAATTACGAAAGAGAGCTGCTAGACCTACCCCGTTGTCTTATTTTCCCACCCACATTATATTTACACCCACTAGAAAAAGTTAAAAAATTAAAATGTTATTTTCCCACCACTATTATTCCTAAAATAACTCTTAATATATATATATATATATATATATATATATATATATATATATAATTAGAGATAAAAAGTCACCTAGTTATGCTTCAATTATACGATGTCGACAAATCAAGATGACCCACATAAAATTATCTTTTACCTATTTGACGGAAACATAATTATCTACTTCTTCCATAGAAACATTATCTTCTAAGTTCATTCTTTTTGCTTTCTCTGAATGAAAGGAGATGTGAAGGATGAGTTAGGGTTTAAGAGAGATAAATCGTCTAAACATAGCGTGAGAATTATTACGCCTAAACTTTTCTTTTTTATTTTTTATAAAAAAAAAAAAAAGGTAATGCAAAAGGGGGTAACTAAGGTCCTTATTAGTCATTTTACAAATTGACAAATTTGTAATTAAAAAATTCATAAAAAGGCGAGTGGGAGGATAAGACATTGGGATGGGAATAACAGCTCTCATTACGAAATAGTCTCAAGCGTTTCATTGGAATGAGAAGTTACTTGTCTCGTTTACCAAATATTATTGTGTAGACAAAATTTGATTGGAGACAAACATGAACCTTCGACCTATATGAAAATATTTGCATCAATTTTGCAGGTGGACTTAACTGGAGGATACTATGACGCTGGAGACAATGTCAAGTTCAACCTCCCAATGGCATTCACCACCACAATGCTGTCATGGGGAGCACTTGAATATGGCAAGCGCATTGGCCCCCAGTTACCAGAAGCCCGGGCAGCGATACGGTGGGCCACGGATTATCTTCTAAAGTGTGCTAGGCAAACGCCCGGTAAACTCTATGTTGGGGTCGGTGACCCGAACGTGGACCATAAATGTTGGGAGAGGCCAGAAGACATGGACACGCTCAGAACTGTGTACTCAGTCTCACCAAGCAACCCGGGCTCGGACGTTGCTGGAGAGACAGCCGCTGCATTAGCGGCTGCTTCTTTAGTTTTCCGGAGGGTTGATCCGAAATACTCAAAGTTGCTGTTGAACACGGCCAAGAATGTGATGCAGTTTGCAATTCAGTACCGAGGGGCATATAGTGATTCACTTGGATCTGCAGTCTGCCCATTTTATTGCTCATATTCTGGATATAAGGTAGGTAACATAGAATCCGGATCCTCTTCATCCTGGCTTGATTTTGCGTCAAATTTTTATTTGTTAATTTATTGACCTTTCCAATTTGGTAAAAAAAAAAATAAATAAATTCAGGATGAGCTGCTGTGGGGAGCTGCATGGCTTTTTAGAGCAAGTAATGAACTTTATTATTACAATTTTATGAAATCCTTGGGAGCTAGTGATTCAACAGACATTTTCAGCTGGGACAACAAATTTGCTGGTGCTTATGTTTTATTATCAAGGGTACAAATTCTATACTCATCATCAACCTTTTTCCACCTTATTTCAGTACAATTGTTCTATTAAGGGTGCATTTCATATATAACGATTCGTTTTTAGTTTTCAAACATTTGTTTTCACTTTGTTTGAAAACTAAATAATTTATTTGTTAAATGTATTTGGTGATGTTTTTCAGTTTTCAAAATACTAAAAGCTGAAAACTCAAAATTAAAATGATTTTCAAAAGGCCTCAAATTAATTTTATTGTTCTTACCTTAATTATAAATTTATAAATTATGACAAAGTGGTTTATATATTTCTCAGAGGGCACTGTTGAACAACGATAAAAACTTTGAGCCATATAAACAACAAGCTGAGCAATTTATGTGCCGGATTTTGCCTAACTCACCCTCTTCAAGTACTCAATATACACAAGGTAAACATAGTTGTTTTCACTATTGGTTCATCACTTCAGCCAATTTTTGACCTGCCAAAATCTCAGTAAGTATGGATTCAAATATAGAATACGGAAATTATAGTAGGATTGTTATTAGCAATCTAAAATGGTTATTCGTGCATTCTTCCTTCCCTTGTTTTTCCGTGAGAGAGTAGTGTAAAATAAATGTGTTCTAACCTTGTATATTCGTTTAAAATATAGGAGGGCTCATATATAAGCTGCCTGGAAGTAACCTCCAATATGTGACCTCAATAACATTCTTGCTTACTACCTATTCCAAGTACATGGCTGTTAGAAAGCTCACATTCAACTGTGGTACCCTCGTCGTCACTCCGAAAACCTTAAGAAACCTTGCAAAACAACAGGTATCACTTAATCCTACGTGACAGTGTCAAACTGTAAAATTGAACCACTGATTATTATGTTAATTATCATCTAAGTGTTTACTTTAAGTTCAATCATTTATCATTTTATACAGAGGCTGATTATTATTGAAATTTTTAGGTGGACTACATATTAGGGGTAAACCCTCTGAAGATGTCCTACATGGTAGGGTATGGACCCTACTATCCCAAGAGAATTCACCACAGAGGATCCTCGTTGCCTTCATTGGCAAGCCATCCTCAGACCATAGGTTGTGATGGTGGTTTCCAACCATTCTATTATTCATTAAACCCAAACCCTAACATCTTAGTTGGAGCCGTTGTCGGAGGTCCAAACCAGAACGATGGGTTCCCAGATGACCGCAGTGATTACAGTCACTCTGAGCCTGCAACGTACATAAATGGCGCTATTGTAGGACCCTTGGCATACTTTGCAGGGAGCTTATAAAGTTGATTGGAGACCTCATTAATCAGGGGTTTTATATTAATTGTAAACGACTCTCTCTTGTCCCCAAAGGGGTATATATATATGTGTGTGTGTGTGTGTGTGTATCTCACCACGAAATGGAAGGTGTTTTCCTCTTTCTTTGTTTGATGCGGCAATTGGATGATGATCTTAGGCTCACAATGAGCAGCAGCTTATAAGATTTAAGCATTTGAATTTTCATGCGTAAGACTCAGTGTCAAAGATTTTCTCTTTCTTTCTTTGTTTTTTTTCTTCTCTTTTCTTCTCTATACGGTTCCCGTTTATCTCAAAATCTAACTACAGGTTATGAACTAGCTAGCTACGAGTGGAATTTGTCATTCTGATGGCTGTCCTAGGTAACAATCATTTCAATCTTCATACCTACAGGCTACCTCAATGTGTGGAGAATAAGAGGTTACATATCCTTCACTTCATATACAATATTAAGTTGAAAGCGGAACACTTCTTCGTGATCATCCACCATAGTAGGTTGCAATCGTTTGTGAATTTGGACTTTCCAAATATATTGAAAGTATAAACTACTACTAAGAAAAGCAGACGCTAGTACACCGCTGCTGAGAAAAGCATTGCATTCTTTTAGAATTTGGACTTCTTGTTATTTTACTCTTTGGATGACTCTAGACTTTTCAACTACGAACGGCCTCTTAATATTATGGTTTACTAGTATCTTCACTTGTAAATGAGAAGTCTTAGATTCAATTCTCGCCAAAGACGAATTCAAACCACATTATTGAAAGAAAAAAAAAATAGTGAACACAGTTCAATTAAGATCTATAAAAAATAGTGCCGTTTTAATTACCCACTTAACATTTTTCATTGAGTCCTAGAAACAAAAGACAATCATTCTTTGCTAATTAAGGTTTTGAACCCAACAAATCTTAGTCTTTGTGAGTTACCTTTTAGTATGCCTCGAGTGACTCAGAAATTTCACTACACTATAATACTAGTGGCTGGGCAGTTTTAATCCTTTTTTACTTTGGTAAAAACAAAATCAGGATGAGCTGCTGTGGGGAGCTGCATGGCTTTTTAGAGCAACAAATGAAGTTTTAGGATTTATCTGCATACAAAAATCCACGAATGTTCATATAAAAACTAATATTCATGAACGCGAGCGTATAAAAATACAGTATTTGGATTTAACTGCATAGTAAGATATAGTTCACCAAGAACAGTTAATATATCAGCACCAAAGAATGGTACAGTATACTATTGCTAGTCATCATACTTTCTCTGCGAAGAACTGAAAGAAGCAATTGCATCCATTTCTTCTTGCAAAAGAAGGGCATCAATAAATACATCCAGATTCTCTCCCTGCATCACATCATTTATCGAATGATGAGTGGTGCCAACACGGTGATCCGTTACACGTCCTTGAGGAAAATTGTATGTACGGATGCGTTCAGATCTATCCCCACTACCAATCTGTTCAATGTGTTGAGCACCATAAACCAATATTGAAAGCAAAGCCAAACCAGATTGTATCAACTAAAATTCATCATATCATGCATACCTGTTGAGATCGAAGTTTTGTTCGATTGGCGTGAAGCCTAGACCTCTCTATCTCATAAAGCTTTGCACACAACACCTTAAGTGCCTTGGCTTTGTTCTACAAGGACCCCCAAAATTGGAAACGAGAAATATAGTAAAGAACAAAAACTACAAGAACAAAAATAAATAAATACCAAAAAAGATAATTAGCCTGTACGTTATCAGAATGCTCACGTAATGGAGGTCAACAATCATACATTGTACATCACGGATGTTGCAAAAGAATTCAATGAATGAGTATGATTTCTGTAACCATGCACAACTAAATCATACATAAAACAAAAAAAGTTGCCCATGCCCACTTTGACCGATAAATATTTGTGACATCCTTTAGGCATGAGTGCTTCAGAGAAGGCAGGGCATGTTGGGAGAACAATTTGTGAATTTTTCAAGTTTCAGGCTACGTTGAATGTCGGCTTAGGGGTTTTAGGGTTTAGGGAATAAAAGGACATACGAATCTATAATTCTCCATCTAATTTGTTAAAGTGACCAACAATGTTTAGAATAAGTTATTGCCAGTGAAAAATGATATAGTAAAAGATGATATACGTATATAATTTTATACATAGTTCAGGTAAAAAGCTACTGTTGTATTTCACTAGATTTTTCTAATAAAACTGTACTAGGAAAATGATCAACTCCAAATAACAAAAGAAAAAAGAATCTTAAGCTCAAGGATACAAAAACTGTAATTTAGCTGAAAAAAGTTTTGGTAATACCATATGTTGGGATCGCTCGTCTTGTATGGCTACAGTCATTCCAGTTGGAATATGAGTTATTCTAACAGCACTGTTAGTTGTATTTGCATGTTGACCACCTGAACCACCAGATCTATACGTGTCAATTCTCAAATCTTCGTTCCTCAGGTGGACATCTACCTGCAGCAATCCCATATACATATGGTCAGAAAAAATAATATCATTTTGAAAGCAAATTCACAATAACCACAAAGTCCGGATGTCAAACAGTGAATACAAGAAACTTATGTCAATAGATAAATGTTAGATTCAGTCTTCCAACTAAAAAGGTTAGCACGTAGAACCTCATCAGCTTGAGGAAGGATAGCAACAGAAACAGCACTAGTGTGAATACGTCCAGACTTCTCTGTCACAGGAACTCGCTGCCAAAACAACATAGTCAGTATTTTTGGGGGCAACTGTAAGTACTGCATTGAGCAGGTGGGAGGCAAACCTGTACTCTGTGAACCCCACTCTCAAATTTAAGTTTCCCATAAACATCAGCTCCTGAGATCGCTGCAGTAGCTTCCTGGAAAGACGTTATGATTAGCACGAAGCATCGCATGCATTAGGTGTTTAAAGCATCCAGCTCAATCTGGGTCTGTTGAAATGCGAGAGTTAAAATCAGACATCACACCTTATATCCTTTAAGATCAGACTCAGTTATATCCACCACTTCAAACTTCCAGCCTTTCTTGTGCGAGAATCTATCATACCTGTGGTTAATTGTTATACGCACAAGATGAGACTCTCGAGAGCAAAGGCATACAAGAATTTACAAGTACTGATACAAACTTACATTTTAAATATGTCCATTGCAAACAAAGAAGCCTCGTCCCCACCAGTTCCTAATGAAATCTTTCGTCATATAAAAATTAAAAGACATGCAATGGAATAAAAATTTGTTGGGCAGGCGCTTAATACCTGCTCTGACCTCTAATATGCAATCCCTCTCATCAGCATCATCCTTAGGAAGCAGGGACTTGAGCAACAAATTGTGCAGCCTTCTTTCTTCGTGGATGGCTTGATCCAATTCGGTAGTTACCATATCAAGCATCTCTTTTTCTTGAGAACATTCATCGATGAGAGTCCTCAAACCATTAATCTCCTACAGAGCAGAGAAGCAAACAAATGATATAGTTCGGTCTGCACAAGGATAAAGGTTTATGTTGAAGGTTTTGTTCTAATGTCAGTACCTTGGTTGTGGCTCTTAGACGACTTATAAGGTCCACGGAAGTGCTGAGTTTCCGTAGCTCCTTGTTCGCCCTCGCATACTCTTCTGCAGAGGCATCAGGCTGTCTTCAAGCGAAAGGTCCAACACCATTTCAATTCCAAAATTTGTTTTTTGTTCTTAGTCAAACACTACATTTAACTATAATTCAGCAAACAGAGAGTCAACGACATAGGTAAACCTGGTTAATGAGATTGTGAAGAAAACCACTCCTCTGCTCGATAAGCGATAGCCTTTGCTCCATGATCTTAATAAGTTTTGGAGATAGATGAGGCTCCAATTCTGCTCATTTTGTTTTCATTTGTGTAAATGTAAAACTAAATTAAAGATAAAGAAAACAACATCGAAGAAGAAAGCATGAACGAAGAAATCAACAGAAACAACAAACGAACCGGTTGAGAATGAACGAAGAATTCGAAAAGGATGGGAAAAGGCAGCCAGTGCTGGTGGGACCAAATTACGCCACACTTGGCTTCTCATTGTTACACTCCCTCCCAGAAACCCAGAAACCCCTCCCCTTTAGAATGAACGAATCCAAACAAAAGTAGCAATAAATCTGAAATTCGAATAACACAAGAACACTACAAGTAATTAAGACAGTGTAAGGAGAGATTAAATTTTACAACGAAAAATGCACAATTTCAAGACTTGATAATCTCCGTGCCAAGTGCCAACCAACAAGTGCTAATTAATTAACCCATGAAATATCCGGAAATCAATTAAACAAAAAAATAAAAAAGATTAAGAAAAGTAACGACAAGAAGGTACCTATGACTGAAAGCAAAAGAAGCAAATGAGAAAATCAGCTTTTATCAGCTTTAGCTTGTGGGAAAGTGCTTGCGACGTGCGAGTGATTGAGTTGAGTTGTTGGATTGCACTGTCTAGTTTGTACGAAAGAAAAGCAAAGAAGAAGAAGAAGCCAAGGGAAGCAAGACCAGGAAGGAACAAGAAAAGGAACAAGAAGTGGGCTTAAGCTTAACCTAGGTTACTGTTTGGTCCACACGAGTGGGCTGGACTAATTGACATTTTTTCATGGCCCGAAAATTCTTCAATAGACCAATGTAAGCTATTCATTTTCGTCAAACGAAATAAATAAATGAGATTTCAAATTTATAGCCCTCCATTGAAGTAGAACTCATGTTTATATTTTTCGGAAACGTAAAGTGAGATGTAAATGTGGTTTATACGTCACAAATTTGTATCTTTTCATTGGACAATTAGGAAATAGAACATGTAGGGAGCACAACATACTCGATAATTCTAAGAATATCTCATTTTTGTCTAAACTCGTTTCTCTTTTCTTTCTCGGGAATATGATCACATTCATAGGTCCGAGATTCACATCTATGAATTGGAAGGGGGGCCGAATGGTCCATCCATTCTTTTTCTTCGTAAGTTTTACAATGACTTTTTATATGTTTTGTTTTTGAAACTCGTCAATAACGTAGAATGCGCAGAGCTGGCTCTTGGAAAGTTTGAGAATTTTGCTTTTCTGATGAGAATAAGTTAACATAGTGAAAATTGTAGAATATAAATCAGAGGCAGCAGGCTTTTGTGCAATGTGCTGTGTTTTTGTATTTGCTTATTATCCTCTTCAATGAAGTTGATCTCTAATGGCTTTCCGCTTGATCAGATGCTGTAACCGCCCACCATTATAGCATTAGACTTGAGCGCTAGCATGAGCACCACCATTATAGAAGTAGACCAAAGTGAATGCAGTCGCATCACCCGGGGGATAGTTTAGGGGATACTCTGAAATTCTGGGTGTCCATAAACCCATGGAAACCATACAAGTAGTAGTATTTTGAGAGCGCTTGTCTTGCCCAGACATCTGTGAGCCAAAAACCATGTGTCAGTGACAAGAATCCTAATAAAACTTAACTGTGAAAAAGTTGCAAAATGCTGGTCTGCCAATAATCATAGACACGCATCCCACATGAAGTGTGATCTAACATCACTGTCATTGGATCATAACAGTAACAGTATACATAACCAGGTTGCTATGGTGAAATAACACAATTTCCAGACAATAATCGAGAAAGGGTCACGGTACCCCAAGATATTAAAGCAAACCAAACCCAGGCCAAGCGCCTAGATTACCTAAGTTGAATGGCAACATACCATAAAAATTATCAAAACCAACAAGGAATTCAACACAAAAAAGAGAGATCAAGGAACCATTTAAGGGAGCTTCTACTAGAGATTCGGTGAATTTGAGCAAATAATAGTTTTCTCTCTGGATATACTCTTTAAAGAAAAATACTTTATTTGAATTGAAAGGAAAGTGAAAGAAGTAAAATTCACAAGCAAATAATGTGAAACGAATTATGAAAAAATTAAAGGACCTGACCTCTATATACGCTGGATTTTGAGCGGGTGGACTGGTGGATTTGACTTCCGTAGATCGCAGGCAGAACCCTAGCTCAAAATGACATAGTAAAATGCGGACAAAGACAACCTTCTGCTTTGCTTGATGAGACTGGTTTATTTTGTCTAAGACTGACCAGCTCAATATCAACCTTGTCTACAGCAATTTGTCATGGACACGACATTCCTAATACTCAGCCTTGTGACAAGCCCTATCAAGTTGACACTGGCTCAAATGATCAACAGAAATCGTTGGGAGAAAAAATTCAGTATCAACAGCATCTGCATGAACCATTCACAACCGAACCATGATCCATCCAGCATGCTGGTAAATCAGGCACAACCAGCGTGGTTTACTTCTGCTTATTTATTACCAGTAGTCATTGCAAGAGCATATTCCAACATTAAAGTGGTGGAACCGGTTTGAGTCTCTCACAAAAATCTCTTTCTGAAGTAGATTTGATGCTAACTTCATGAAGTTATGGCAGTCCACGCAGATTCTTATGTTCTTCATTATTTTTATAGCAGTCCGACCACAATTTGAACTACCTTCATTCATAATAGCAAACACTAAAGCTAACTTTTCACTATGATGGCACAACTGCTCCTCTTTGTGTTCCTCTTCCACATCATGCACTGACAAGCTTGTGTCTGGAACATAACCCATTTCCTTTAACCGCACAATCAGTTTTTCTAGATTCCTGAAGATAACGTTCCTTTCTGGATGATGTTGGCCTCCGGAGCAAAACTCATGGACCCGATTTCCAATCTCAATCCAGCTTAATCCAGGTTCCTTTTTCACTCTAGACCCTTTCATTTCCTTCCTAATTAGGCCTGCTTCACCAAATTTACCGTCAGAGCAATACATGTTTGACATTTGTACATAACCTAATGAATCCTCTGGTGCTAGCTCTTTCAGTCGATCTGCTGCTAACTTGGCCAACAGTGTTCTTCCATGCTTTCTACATGACCCAAGGAGTGCGCTCCAGACTACAGAATCAGGCTCCATTGGCATTCGACTTAGAAGCTCCTCAGCCTCAACAATTTGTCCAGCTCGACCAAGAATATCAACCATGCAGGCGTAATGATCAAGTTGAGGTACAATACCATATACCTCAATCATGGAGTCAAAGATGCGAGTTCCTTCTTCTACCAGTCCAGCATGGCTACAAGCACAGAGGAGAGAAACAAAGGTGGCAGGATCCCGTTGGACGTTCATACGTGAGAAGAGATGCAATGCCTCTGTAGCTTGTCCATACAAGGCATAAGCCTTAATCATTGTATTCCACGAAATGACATCACGAAGTTCAATTCCATCAAACACTTTCTTAGACAAGGAAATAGAGCCACACCTAGCATAGGCATGGATCAAGGCATTTGCAAGTACTGTGTCACACTCAAAGCCAGCTTTGATCACTTGTGAATGAACTGCCAAGGCATGGCGCTCGGTTGCAAGGCTTGCATAAGCTTTCAAAACAATTGAGAAAGTATACCTGTCGGGAACTAAGTTCTCACGATGCAATTGACGAAAGAGGAAGAGTGCTTCTTCAGGGTCTCGCTCTGCGAAAGTTGTTATGATGCCAGTCCACGCAACAATATCCCGATGACAACTTGTCTCCAAGAAAAGCCTGTAACAGTCCGCAACATCTCCTCCAAGATCTGAATAAGCTTTAACTAACGCAGTGGCAACTTCAATTTTTAATACAAGCCCGGTTCTGATCGTGACACAGTGCAATTGGAAACAAAACTTAGAAACCACATTATCATCAAGGCCATTGCTTCTGCATAAGGATGAGAGAACGCTGAGAAGTGTAGCACGATCAAACCCAATTCCATCACGGTACATTTGTATGAAAAGTTGAATAGCTTGAGCTCCAAGTCCGCGATACCGGTACCCTGCAATCATTGAATTCCAAGATATAAGATTCCGGAACTCCATGCTCTTAAACACATTCCACGCCTCGTCTTTACTAGCATCATAAACACCTCCAGGATTACAAATCTTGCTGTACAGAGTAATAAGGGCATTTGCAACGTAAACACAAGCATCCAAAGACATTTTCAAAGCAAGCGCATGTACCTGCCGACCATAAACTCCGTCACTCTCCGCGAGCGAGCTGAGCACGCTGGTGAAAGCAAATTCGTTGGGGCGGTGGTGAACCAACATGCCAGCAAATAAACTCAAACACTTTTGGGGTTGCCCGCATAGGGCGTACCCGGAAATGAGAGCGGTCCAAGAGACAAGGTTTCTCCTGGGCATTCCATCAAACAGTTGGTGGGCGTAGTCCAAGTGACCAAATTTGGCATACATATTGATGAGGTGGTTGGTGACAAAGAGATCGGGTGGGTGGATGGAGTTGTGGGCGATCATGTAGCGGTGCAAAGAGAGGCCGTCTTGGAGGCGGCGGTGGCGGGCACAGACGTGGAAGAGAGTGGCGTAGGTTTGGGGGCAGTGAGGTGGTGGGGGATGAAGGGAGTAGAAGAGTGAGAGCGCTTCCTGGAGGTGGTCGCGGGTGGCGAGAACCCGCACCTGACCGAGCAGATCATTATCATTGGTTTGCACGTCGAGCAGGGTGAAAGATGAGGTGAAGGTTGTCCGATGAGAGATGCGAGACGCGAGGGTGAGAGCACATGGGCGTAACATGACACTTGTTCGCGTGCGGCTTCCTCCTCGACCTCGACCTCCCAAGTAGCCAGCAAAGCCACTGACAGCACCGACAAGCAAGCTCCTTGTCTGTTTTTATTGGGTTGGGTTATTATGATGACATCCTACTCCGTTAGTTAGTCCGGTCAGTGTCTTGGTGGAATGTATGCATTATTGCAGTACTTCTGCACCCAGTGTGGTCAGGAAATGTTACAAGAACCTTGAAACCGCTACTACCATTGATCATGTCCCATAATTACACTTGCTTAAAAGCTTACAGTTGTTATAAATAAGTAAAATTTCACGCTGTTTAGTTTTGTAACTATAACACAAAATGATTGTAGAAAGTGAAATGATATTATTGTTTTCACTTCTTTTCTTTGCTGTGTATTGTAATCACACACATGGTACTCTTTATATAGAGTCACATCCGTGACAAACCAAAAAGTAAAATGATTGCTCTTTTTAAAAACTTCACACAACGACAGTTACACTATTATTGCCCTTCTGAAAACATCACATAACAACAATTACACTACTATGGACATTTATTCTCACAATTTTACAACAACGGTGCGATAAAAGTGTAAGATCAGGTTTTACGGATCGAAAATAGTTATAGGGATGGATGATAATGCTTTCCTTAGTTCACCTGTACCAATTAAGATTCGCCATCAAGATTGGAGAACCTGCCACATCAAGTTCAATATAACATCTTAACAAACATCCTATCATTGTGCTGTCATCAAATAACATAACCATTCATACGAGAGAGAGGCATTGTATGTAAACGATACTTCTCCTAGTGACATAAGAGTGCACATGTTATGCACGGGTTAAGGACGTGTTTTTCTACCATTCTATGTAATCCTCTTCTGATTATCAAGGAATGCATGAGCACATTTGGTACACTTATGTGAATGCATGCTTTGACATCCAAAATCCAAAATCAACAACATGCAGTCAGGGAGTGACACCATGCATGTTGTCTAATAATTGCCCATTCTACCTTTTCAACACATATGCAGGCAACCTACCATAAAGCCTCTCTGCAAAGTGGGGCTGCCACGAGCACACGGGAGCCCTATCCATTTCATTTGTAACACCAGTAAATGCTTTTTACTCCAATCGTGCCAGGGAGTGACACCATGCCACCGGCAGCGGAAGAGAGCAAGGAGAAAGAATAATGCTAGAGAACCCACACATATGCACCGCATCAAGGGCTCATTTGGTAAGTAATATTGGATTGGAATAGATGGCTCCTGATCTCAAGGCACGTTGAAGGGAGAAATGAAAAAAAATTAAGGAAAACTAACTGTTTGGGCCCAAAATATTAGTTTGGGCCGAGTGTAGAATCATTCTTGGCCTGAGAAGCCTTATGACAAGGTTACCATGGAGCGTTTAGTTCGTGGGCTTTCAAACCTAGTTTGGTTAAGCCATACTGCAAGACGAGTCGAATCCTGGAGCAATAAGGAGTCTCGGCGAGATTAATAACCCAGAAGTGAATCTGGCTCGATGAAGGGATAGGTTCAAAATCCTGATGGGAGTAGGAGTACTCGAGATGGTGTTTGATTGGAAGAAGAAATCCTAATCCGAGTAAGGTGTTAACTCGACCTAGAAGGTATCCAATGCTATAAATAGAGGAGGCTGTGCATTGTTCAGGGCTCTCCAATTCAACACACAACCGCCCTGCTCAAACTCTCTCAACAACTTGAGATTTTTATTTTCTCTTTTCGTTGACACATCTTCCGTTGGCATCAACAGCACTGTGAAAGCAACCGGTGATATCTTCAGTCGGTATAGATAGCTCTGTCGTCGTCGAATCAGCCGATCTCGCAGTACCTTCCGTTGGCATCAACAACATTGCGGCGAGGGCGGTTGGTTACCTATCCAAGTCTCGGTCGAGAAGGATTTCCGAATCCTTATTGATCAAGGTCATCTCATTAGCCTTCTCGGCGAAGTGAGGTGTTACAGCTTAATGAGCTCGGCTCATTGCACGCCGAGTTATTTTATGATTGGATACTCTCAAGTGGGATTTAGAGTTCGGCATTCAAACGGCCGAACCACGTTCACTATTAAGACTTATATCCGCTTTGAGTATTTGTGCCCTTACACTTTGATGTCGATTCGGCGTGAGTTTACTCTGACGAATACCATCACTGTGACCAAATCCAACGACGACGATTCGTGAACTTCGTAAGAATAGTAGCCTCGTCTTCAGGTTCGAGAACCCAAGAGGCCGAGACGTGTTCCTTCCTCAGTCACAATCGCAAGATGCAGAAGTCAGCCGCGCACCCAATGCAACATCAACAAATCTTACTCCTCGACCGAGCTCGGCCGACGAGTTGGCATGCCCCGCATTCAACCGAAGGACGTAATTAGCTTATAGATTACTCGGCCTACGCGCCACGTAGGCTTGGTAGTTTTTAGGATCAACATTTTGGCACGCCCCATGGGACCTGGTGCTAAACTACGAAGTTCATGCCAATTGAAACGCGATCGGTAAAAAAGAAAACAGCTATGAGAAAATCAACAGCCGATTTGCCAATTTAGAACATAGGACAAAGTGTGCTGTAGGCGCATAATCCCCTTAACGCCGTGACACCTGAGTCCACAAGCGCGACTTGTCGAGAAAGGGAAGTTAATCTCGGTGGTCAGTTTCGCAGTCTAGAAATCCCTAACAGGAACACCTGCGTTCTCAATGAAGGGATAATAGAGGATTGTGACGAGGATGGTGGTGAAGGATCTGATCCACCAACAAGATCATTTCTTCGAAAACGACTTGACGAGCAGTCTCGGACGGTTGAACAGACGTTTAGTCGAGGAATCGATAAACTTCATGACGTGATACGCAATACCAGTGAGGCACAAACCAGATTACTCGAAATACTGGTTAGTAAGGTCAGCGACGGTAGGTCTTTCGATCTTGCACATCACTTGTCACCAAGAAATAATCTGTTACCAATTGTACCGGCCGAGTCAATCCCTGCTCGGCTGAAATCAATTAACTTGGAAAAAGGAGAAGGATCAAATAGTAGGTCAGACGGATCCAACCATAGAGCGGAAGCAACACCCGTTGATATGACCGAGGTCTAACGGATGATCGATTCGGCCATGAAGAAAGGGCCGAAGTTCCTTAAATTTATACATCCGTATCCAACTTATGTGGAACAGTTCAAATACCCTAGAGGTTTTAAAATCCTAGATTTTATCCTTTTTGCCGGTGAATCATCCTTATCCTCGTTAGAACATGTGGCTCGTTTCACCGCGCAATGCGGAGATGTCAATAGCGACTTTCACAAGCTGCGACTTTTCAACTTTTCGCTGACCGGTTCACCATTTGCTTGGTATATCAACCTCCGAATTCTGTCCAGAGTTGGGAGGAGTTGGTCGAGAAATTTCATGAGCAGTTTTATCGACCAGGGATGGAAATGTCAGTGTCCTCATTAGCAAGGATGGCTCGAGCATTCGATGAGTCACCAATGGATTATCTTACTAGATTTAAATCAGCTAGGAATTGGTGCTGAGTACCTCTCCCCGAAGTCGAATTCGTCAGACTTGCTCTGAACGGTCTTGACGTAGAATACAAAAAGAAATTCATGGGGGCAAACTTTCGGGATATGTATGAACTAGCCCAGCATGTCGAGCAATATGATTATTTGCTCCGCGAAGAGAAGATCTCGAAAGCTTCATCCCGAGAGACGATCTACAAAAATCCCACTGTCAGTTACGCATCGATCGAAGGTGAATGCATCAGCGTGGACGCAGCTGAGATAATAATAGATAAGCCATATGTTTGCAAGGCACTGACTCAAATTGACTCTAAGGAAGTCAAAACCCGCTCGGCCACTGAAGAAACAACGAAAACATCAAAAGTTTATACTTTTGATATTACAAAGGCCGATGCAATTTTTGATCAATTGTTATCAGCGAAGATCATCAAACTTTGGCCCGGGCATAACATTCCCAAGGCCGAAGAGCTTAAAGGAAAGATATATTGCAAATACCATAATTCAAGCAAACATACGACAAATAATTGCGTCGTGTTTCGAGACAACGTCCAAAGCTGGATTGATAATGGCAAACTTAGATTTCCGGAGAAGAAGATGAATGTTGATACCGACCCATTTCCCACGGCAACAGTAAATATGGTAAATGCTCGCCTACCTAAGGACAAAGGAAAAGGGAAGGCAGAGGTCGTTACAACGCAATGCTTTCTGAATCAGAATTCTCGACCACGTTTCAATGCTGATTTTCCACCTACAGCTCTAACAGGACCCGCTATTGTCAAGCCCATGACAGATTACAACACTAATGAAGAAGGTGGGTTAGCGATTTTATGCAGAAAGTGTAAAGTAAATGTCAACACCGAGCTGAAGGAAAAGTCATCTCCGGCTATAATGGAATAACCTACAACTGCAACACAGCAAAAAATGCTTAACGCAGGCCAACATAAAGGGGTTTTTGGTAGGCTTGGCCCTAAAGTGCGGGTGGAAGAGACACCTTCAGTCAAACGGCGTCTCGATTTTGATGCTCCATTTTATGACGAAGATTATTACATACGCAATTCTAGCAGCTCGGAATCATCGCAGAGCCAAAAAACTTTCAAACCTCCCGAACCTCGAGACCAGCGTTGGTATACATATCACTCTTCGAAATGTGTCTACACTGCACTGTCCAAATCCCAGAAACGTCGGCACCAAAGAATAGACTGCATGGCCCGTCGACGGGCAACCCAAGAAACTTCGGTCCCTAAATGGCGGTCGACGGAAACAGTTGCCAATGATGATGAATGATCATCTCCAACTATTATGACAGAGCTGGTTCAAGGGAAACGGCTGGTCAATCGAGATGTTGAAACCACATTTGAGGAGGCTAATAAACGGATCAAACTTCTTCTTCGGCCCGGGAAAATGAAGGCACGCTTCGAGCATTTCAGGCAATAAACTGAAAGTAAACTGTCCCCGCCAACCCCACAAGAATCTTTGATCAAAATTCGATGGAATTTACATCCACCATTCCTTGGGGAGGCCGTGGAATATATGCGAGAGTTTCATAAAAAACATTTGGCTAACAATCTATATGGTTTGCCGAAAGCATGTCAAGATACAATCGATCTCGTCCTAACTTGCTTGGATGCCGAGCGAATTATTCATAAGACCTCAGACCCAGGATTGAAAGCTAGGTTCCACTATTCCGAGAAGCTCGAGTCCTTAGCTTTGAAGTCGACCCATACACTGATGTCGATGCGGCCGACCTTCCTTTCTCATTGGAGGACCTTCAGTATTTACGATACCACTTCGAAGTCTTTTCGGCCATTTCTCTCTTCGGCCTTACGGCTGATAAAATAACACGAGTCACATGGTTGGATGCCTATCTTGACACCAGGGATGCCCGTATAATGTACCAAGAGCAAGCTTGTATCCTGGCACCAATCCCAGGCACAATTCTGATTTTAGACGCCCCTGAGGCACCTACACAGAACGAACAGGCTTCCGAAGAGACACTGTGGGAACAAACCATTGAAGAAGGAGCAGAGGAGTCTCTTAGTACAACTCCGACGGAAGCAGATATCGCAGTCGGTGACCAGGAAATAGAAGAGGCTGAAGAGGATGATTATAACCCAATGGGCCCGTCAGTCCTGAATAACATGGAAATTAGTATGGTCCATGTTTTGTCCGCTGATTTTCAGTCGAGCACATCTCAACCAAATTTCCTCGATGGCGACGTAGTTGCCGAGGAAACCAGTCACATTGATTTTGTAACTGTTGCTGAAGTCGACTCAACAACAAAAGATGACAACCTCAAGGCAGCTTTGGCCGAATTATTTCCTCGATCATCATCAGCCAAACTTCATCATTTAAAGCCATTATATGTAACGACCCATATCGAAAGGTATCCAGTCTCCAAAGTTTTTGTCGACTGTGGAGCCACTGTCAATATCATGCCTGTAAACGTCATAAAGGCGTTATGTCGCTCCAATGACGAACTTATCCCCTATGGGATCACAATGAGCAGTTTCGTCGGAGACAAATCCCAAACCAAAAGAGTGCTTCCTTTAGCGATAAACATTGCCGGCTGTAATCACATGACCGCCTTTTTCATCGTCGGCTCCAAAATCGAGTATAATGCACTGCTCGGTCGAGACTAGATTCATCAAACCAGCTATATTCCTTCATCATTGTATCAAGTGTTCATTTTTTGGGATGGCAAATCGGTCATTGTTCACCCTGTCGATAGTCAACCCTTCGAAGCTAACATGATCCAAGCACGGTATTATGATGACCACATCGGCTACATCACCCTACAAGGTTTCAATGATGAAGGACGGCCGACTCGGATTTCTGTTCAGAAAGCTATCAAGGTTGGCGTTGAAACTGTCCACCAGGATTCGGTGAGACTCGGGTTAGCTAACTTCATCCCCGACCCCGATGTTTGACACCGATCGGGAAAAACATCGGGCCGCAGTTTCATCTACTATGGAATGACTACTGGCTCATTGGTATACTATATCTAAGCAACCAAATTCAGGCGTTCACCTCGCAGAGTTCCTCGCCGAAGGAGATAATGGTCCTGTCTTATCTCTTGACAAAATTCAAGCTATTCCGGCCGAGCTCGAAGACAATCGGCCCCAAGTCAAGGACCTATTGGAAGAAATTAATGTTGGGACGACCGATGACCCACGACCTTTATTTATTAGTGCTTTGCTTCCCCAACCTATGAAAGCCGAACTTCGTGCCCTGCTTGAGAAGTTCAAAGATTGTTTTGCTTAGAGCTACCACGAGATGCCTGGCTTAGATCACACTCTTGTCGAGCATGAGTTACGTATTAAACCTAGGTGTAAACCCTTCCATCAACCACCTCGATGATTCTTGACCGAAGTGCAACTCAGCATCAAGGATGAACTGGTTCGTCTCTTGAAAGCAGGGTTCATTCGGACAGCTCGATACGTTGAATGGTTGGCCAATATCATTCTTATTTTAAAGAAAAGTGGTGCATTGCGCATTTGCATCGACTTCAGAAATCTGAATCTGGCAACTCCTAAAGATGAGTATACAATGCCGATTTCGGATTTGTTAATCGATGCTGTAGCGAATCATGCGATCTTATCTTTTATGGATGAACATGTCGGGTACAACCAAATTTTCATTGCCGAAGCCGATGTGCACAAGATTGCTTTGTTGGAAATGTGCCCTAAAGCCAATCATATGATGATACTTTACGGACATTTCACATGTTAAACTAATCTAGTTTACATATAAAGGGCATAAATTATTGTTTGAGCCGTCTCATATAAATGTTATATGCTTAAATGATAAAGTCCAAGGAATATGTGATTGGGAGAATGCAATCTAATGAAGTTAGATTCATGAGACCATTCTTTCGTAGACACATCCTAAACGTTCCTGATCATAGGATTGCCAATTGGGCATTGACAGTCCGTTAAGATCAGTACGTGCTATGTCTTCTCTCAGGGAGAGTGACTAGTCTCGAGTCATTGGTGTGTGTGACATCAAGACAGGCATGTAGGTGCTCAATAGCGAATGAGTCCATTGAACACGATCAACGAGGAGTTCTCATACTCATGTCACATGAGAACTCATGGTTGGGATAATGCAAAGTAGTCTTTTGACCTGAGGCATCACAGTTGTCTTGTGGTTAAGTCCTTGACCTTTGATTATGTCAAAGTCACCCCATCGGGGTGTCCACATCATCGTTGGGGTTAAGCCACTTAGTCATGGAGGTAGGTGAATGCGCAACAAGGGATCTCTAACTCTCAAACTGTTTGAGGGAGAATACTCTATGATATGATTTAGAACCTCTAGCCAGAGTATGAATGAGATTTGGGAATGCGTTCCAAATCACATTCAAAGTAATCATATAAGCAAACGAATCACATTGGATAGTAGACATGAATAAATAAATTATCAAACCAAACAATGTGGTCAAGAGTATTGTATTAGAGAAAGACCGTATTGCATTTGTAATCCTAAACTGAATAGGTTCTCTACCTCTTCTGATTAGCTTGGGTAACCATGATATGCTGCTAGGTGTCACTCTTGGTTTGTGGAAGCCCTAAACGTGTATAAACACTAAAGGGAGAATTGAAAGTAAGTTTCAATTTACAATCGATTTGAAAGAGTTTTAATCGCCCACTGCCTCGCTAAAAGGAACCTAATGGATCGCACACCGTGTAAGGTGGAGATTGAAGAAACAATGGAGATGAGTAAGAATAATTAAATGGTTTAATTATTTATGGCAAGGATTAATTAATATGTTAATTAATCAAACGAATAAGTTCGTTAAAGACCTCGGGATAGTTTTGGACCTTAAGGCCCAATGGGCTTCGAACGTCAAGTCCATTGACTTAAGTTGTATGACAACTTAATGAATAATGATTCACAAAGGCCCAAACAACCCAAATACACCCTAAGGCCGGCCATATGGTTAAGGGTAGTGAACTTGGACTTATTTACAAGTTTGCCACTCAAATGAATAAAGGTATAAATATGACTTTATAGCCTAAAATTCATTAGGGTTTCTTTTGGAGAAAATTGGAGAGAACATGTCTCTCCATTTCTCTCTAAAGAGGCCGGCCCCCCTTGGAGGGTGTACTAGCATCTCACTACTCCAAGGTCACTCATTTTCTTCTCCAATCTAACCTTGGTGAAGAGACTTAGAGGTTCTCAATTTTGGGAACTTGGAGAAACCTATTCTTCCATCCAAATCCATAGTTTTTAGATGCAAGGAATGGAGGCCCTCTCTTTGGGTGATTAGCCTTTGCTTATGCAAAGAGGAATCTACAAAGGTATAAATCTCAACTCACTTTGATTTGAGTTGATTAATGGTTCATCAATCTACTAGGCTTTGAATTTCTTGGTTAATGTTTTGTTTTTGAATGCATGAAAGCATGATTCCGCCTTTTAATTGTTATTAGCATGCTATAGATGTTATTCAAATGAACATGTTTTCACAAAATAATCCTTCAAGTGGTATCAGAGCCTAGGTCTAGTAGTTGGTGAATCCTTTTGGGTTTTTGTAGTTCATAGTTTGTGATTTAAAAGTTGTAATATGTTACAAGCTTTATTCTTGTTTTTTAATGTAAATTTTGTTAGAAAATTTGCCATCTCAAATGTTGTAGATGTAGTTCATATGAACATGAATATTGGAGCTAAAAATTTGGTGCCATGACTTTGGGGATTTTCGGCCAAATCCAAAGGGTGGATTTTTGGGTTCTTGTTTGACTTGTTAAAAGTGTTTTCAAGTGACTTTTGGAACCCCTTTGTACCCTAGTTTGGTTATATGTTATTTCCCTAAAGTTTAAATGGTTTTGGAATGTTTTTGGGTGGAAAAAGTTCATGGAAAAATTTTGGGTTTTTCATGAATGTTCTTCATTGTTCTTGACATTTTTGCCAAGAACAAAAAGGTTTGTGTTTTGATTCAAAGTTTTGATTTATTTCATAAAGTTTATGTTTTATGTTTTTCAAATGATTTAATGCATTAGATATTTATTTGAAAGGTGATGGAAATGGTGTAAGAGGTGTAAGAAATATTGGTGGGTGTGTAAGGATTAATTTCCTTTCACACACACCACTTGCATCACTTGCAAGCTTTATGTCAAAACTACAAATCAACACACACATCACTCCATTTCTTCTTCCAAAACCGGCCCTCCCTCAAGTGGGAGCACTTTTGGGTCTTTTATGCAATTACATAAAGTTTTGATATTTTTGTGTATTTGCACTTTGGCCCAAAAGTTTATGTTTTTACGTTAAGGTCCAAAAACGCTAAAGGACAAATTGTTTTGATCCTTTAATGAAGTTTTTGCATTGATTAAATTTTGGGTTCTAGTGTAATTACATGAAGTAGTGGACTTTTGTGTCTTTACAAAGTGACCCCAAAAGTTTTTGCAATATAGCCCAAAAGTTGAGGTTAATTGCTTTATAGCCCAAAAGTTGTGGTTATTGCATATTGGCCCAAATTAGGTAGAGAACAAAATTGTTTTGTCTCTTTAAATGAGAATTGGATTTTCATTTTGTTTAGCTCCATTTAAATCAATTTTATGGATACAAAAACCAAATGAAAATGTTGCATTCAATTTGATTAGTTAAAGTGTTAATTAATTAAAGGGTGATTATGAACCTAAGCCTACGATAATTGAGCTATGTGAAAGACCGTTTCAAATTTGTTTGAACCATGGGAATGTGTAGATTAATTTTGGTTGTAATTTGATTTGATCAAATGTTGTAAAAGGGCATAAGCTCTTCTTTACTTTAAAGTAATTTATTTTATGCAAATGTTGTAAAGAGCATAAGCTCTCTTTTACTTTGAAGTACTTCTTTCTTGCTTTATATGATATGCATGAAAATGAAGTAGTTGGGTCCAACGCCCCTAAGACAACACGCCTTAATGTGATTAAACGCGTAACTAAAATCAATCACCATCCCTAGTCTGAGATTCAACACAAGGCTCGTGTTGAATCTAAACAAAGGTTCATAGTCATCCTAAGGCCCTAAGGCAACTATATAGTCCATCAAATGAATGCAAAGGTTATGTTGGTAGTATCATATACTCTTGCTTTAAAAACCGTTTTATAAGCATAGTGGGAGTATTATATACAACTAAAAACAATAAGATGGACCAATAGTTGTAATAGGACCAAAATAGTTTTAATAGAGATTAAAATGTATATTTATATGTGATGAGACCTAAAACCCTCAACCAAACCATTATTAAGTTGAAAAGCGTGAGAGTGCTTAGAACACTCTTTCGTGGCCTTCCACCGTGGTAGCTCCAATCGTTTATGACTTGTACACCGGCTTCACCCTATCATGGGGAAGTACAAAGTACATGCTTATACTCAGGAGGAGTCTATATACATACTTGATGAGGTGAGTGTAGGCAACGAGGATAGCCGACATCGTATCATCGTGAGGCTATTCTTGAACCCCTTCACAAACTAAGCATGGTGGGAATGACTTAACTAAGTGCAATGGAACCAACATCATATCATTGTGAGGTGACATTCTCTAGAGGCCAAATAAGATGGGTACTTGCATTTGTTGCAAATGAGTAAGTGTACTCTCTCATTATTATTAATGCTAGCCAACATCATATCATTGTGAGGTGGGCTTGGTAGTAGTGAGTCTCCCATAACCTACTAAGAGTTTCATCCAAAACTCTCGAATTCCAATGAGGGATATGGAATTTGCCAAAAATAGTGGGTGGTGCTATTTGATTTAAAGACCCGAATCAAATGGCTTAAAATCAATCAATTTATATACGTTATGTATATGTTTACCAATATATTTGCAAACGCTATCCAACACTTGACAAATAAAAACCGAATGTTTTAGTTTCCGGACTTGGTACCACAATCCCAAAGAATGTCTTAAAAGGATTGCATATGTATCTAAGTAGTCTCATCCTCACAATCTTCCTAATGATAATGTATCATTGGAAGAACATGTTAGAAAAGTCTATCATGAAGAGGACAACACAAACCACCAATGCTTATTCCTTCGTTATATGAACAAAGGAACTTACGAAGATTAGCATAAAAAAAAAAAAAAAAAAAGGGACACTTTTAGTGTTATTAGTTCTTCACTTACAAATCGTTGTATGAAGAAATAATGAGTTGTTTTGAACAACCCTTAGTAAATGCAAACACTTAGTGCTTGTTTCTTTGTTAAATGAACAAAGAACTTAAGAAGAAAACACAAAGGCATGGACACTTAAAGTGCCATGATTCTTCACTTACAAATTGTTGTATGAAGAAATGAGAGTTGCCTTGTACAACTCTTGAAAGTTTGTAATTATGTTTAGAACATAATGGTTGGTTGACAAAAATAGTCCATCAACATGGACTTATGATGATTTCGAATCATTGAGTGTTGAAGTGTTACATCACTTATAGAGATGGGAACTAGGCAAGGACTTCACCTTTGTGTCCCTATCCTTATAGTTCACTAAGTTTATTGTAAACTATGTAGTGAACAATTAACCACATGCTCTCCAAATTGTTTGATGTGTATAACACAATTGAAATAAGTTTCAAGAGAGATAGTGGGAGTTTAGGGACCTTGACTATGGTAGTTAAAGGAGAAGTCAAATGAAGAAAGCGAAATAACTCCAAGGGAACAAACTTTCTTTATGAAAGGATGGACATTGGAAGGGGTATTTGCAAGAAATGTCTTGCAAGTGTCAAGAACACACCTTTCGAAGGTGTTGTAAATTGTTCTTGAATAGTTCAAAACAGTTGGTTCTTCTACTTGAATGCTTAATTCCGTATTAGTAACTATGTTTTACAATCATTGTAAAAGTGTGACTAATAAGAAGTAGAAGATTAATGAGAGAAGAGAAAGTACTTCACATTCGGAAAGTGAATAAAATATAGATTTCTGCGAAAGCAGTTAGTACTTACTTCCTCATATGAACTACCAAAGAAATTGGAAAAACCAAAGATTGTCTTTACATTCCAATTTTAAGGAACTTAATTCCGTCACTATAGTAGAGATGGATGAATGTTTTATTTGACAAAACATTGTTCTTTATTAATCAATGATTGGATTATAGTAATCTAATTGATTGTCTCTATAGTAGAGATGATATGGTAGTGTTAACTGTTTAGAATGTAACGATGCTTAAAACCCAAAAGGTTGCAAGGTAGTGACTAATCCCAACTAAAGTTGTGATACCTCTAAAACATAAATTACGAGTTGGTAATAGATGGATGCTATGGATCGTTAGATCCGGATCCAATGCCTTCTTGTTAAAATTGTATAGAGGCGAAATGTTCGAATCTTTATTCTTTTGGAAAGAAGAAAGAATCACAAAGTTGTTGAGGTTAATTCACTTAGATGTTAGTGGCACTAGTCCACAAACATAATACTACTCATGTTGTTTAACATTCACCGAAGATCACTCTCGGTTGAACTATAATTTATTTTGAATAAACACAAGTTCGAATACTTTGCAAAAGGTTTCAAAGAATTCAAGAAATGTAAGTTAATGAGTAAGACGTCTAAAGTATTTACATCCTTAGATTTGATCCAAGGAATAGTAACACTTTAGAATAGTTTCCTTGAAAGATGTCAAGGAAAGAAGCATCATAAGATAATGGATTTCTCCATTAGGAGAAGAACGAACTTGAATAAGATTTAGTTCATTGGATATTATCAATTACCCATATATAGGATATATATGCTTCTAAGACAATATGATTGTCAATTAGAAGATCTTCCAAAGTTTTCATGACTCCATAGGATGTAGTTGGAAAGAAAGACAAAATCTCAAAACATGTTAAGATTAGGGGTTGTGTGCTAACAAGCAATATTTGTTTGATAACAATCTTGTGGGATATCCTTAAATTAACTTTTGGATATCGCTTCTATAAACCAACTAACAAATGTTGTTTTGTTGGGTAGTTCATTGTAATCCTACAATGTGATTTGCCTAAGAGCAAATGAACGAGAGATAGAACTCAAAGAATGGGTTCTTTGAGAGACAAGAAAGTAATCAACAAATATAACAACCTAGTTCCTATACCACAAGCTCCAAGGTAGTTAAGAAGGATTTATAAACCGTCTCAGTTGAATGGTTTGAACTTTATGACTATGTCATAGAGTTACGCCTCTTAATTCAAAAGAAATAAGAATGAAAATCCTTATTACTACGTCTACGGAGTAGAGGAGTTCTCATTAATTGTGAAGGGTTTACACAAGTACATAGGTTCAAGCTCTCCTTTAGTGAGTACTAGTGAAAGATTTAGGTATGAGTCTTGTGTTTGTATATATGATTTTCATGGTCATTCTTATGCGTTTGAATGTATAAATTTGATTCAAAAACACACATTTATTAATCTTACTTGGTTTTCAAATTGAATGACAAATATGCCGCAATCCAATATGCATTTTTTTTTTCGAAAAACAATTAAGAATGACAGATAATCAGATCATATTATAACATTGGATGATAAATTAAAAGTGAAAAATGAAATTATTTCTTGTTGTAACACTGTTATGCAAATTGGAACTATATCTGAAACTATATTATGACACTATTTTGCAAAGTGTAAATTTATAGTATAGTTTCCTAGAATGATCTTGTTTTCTGTAATATGTGTCTCATTTCCATGTATTTGTAGTTAGATGATATATAATTACTGAAAAAAATGAAATATTTGTTGATTTGTAGTACTGTTTCGTAAAGTGTAAAGAGTAAAAAATCAACTATTTCTGAAACTTCTTATGGCATTATTTTGCAAATTGCAAACTATTTTTCAAGTACGAGTCTTGTGTCTGTATATATGATTTTCATGGTCCTTCTTATGTGTTTGAATGTATAAATTTGATTGAAAAAATACACATTTATTAATCTTACTGACACACCTTGATCCTAGAATCAAGATGTGATGGCCGTCACGTGATCGTGACGTAACCAAAGGTGCGACGCGGAAGCAAAACTAATAGACGAAAATACGAATGAATAAAAACTAACTACTAGCAATAATATCCAACTAGTATGCTAGAGTCAGTTTAAGTGTGAAACACACATAATCAGAGCATAAGTACTAGGTGCAATAACGTAGGAACATTACTAATTTACAACACCCAAAGGTGAGTCCTACATGCAAGTAGTCTGTCAGAACGCCGTGGGAAAATCCTCGTGAGCCACCAACACAGCTAACTAGAACCTGGAGGGGCACAAAACAAGATTGAGTGGGTCAATAAAACAAAGATTTTCGAAAATATTTCATTTAACAATATTTCTAACCCCTCGCTGTAAAACCTGTATACTTTCCCAAAAAAAATAGTATAATATGCATATAACTCTTCAAATGTCTCAAATCACAAATCTTTATCCAAAAAAAAAAACCAGAAAGTATGCCATGCTATAAGCGTCAATAACAAAATAAGGATGCATCAAAATAACAGGTGAAATAAGGAATCAACCGGAGACCCTGCAGTTGTCCTGTACAGTCAATTCTATAGCTCAATATTCAATCCAACCGGAGTCACCACTGTGACCTGTACGACGCTACTCTGCACATAAATCGGAATTACCTAAAGTAGTTTGTACGATAAGAATGGTGTAAGAATACGCTCTAGTGCTTCTCTCATCAACAAGTGTATAATAATCTAAAATCACCTATAAGTCGGAACCACCTATAATGGTCTGTACGACATGTCGGAACCCGCTAATGGTCTGTACGACATGCACCTACTTGGATCCAAGGTGAGCGTGTGGTGCGGGATAATATAAGCACTAACACCAGGGGTGCAGGTTATGAGCTTTCAACACAATTCACGTCATCAATAAACCATAAGAACAACATAAAACTCACCTGATACTCACCTGTGTGTCCACAACACCATTTCACATATATGCATCAATTACTAATTCATGTATTTCATATATTATGCATGCATGGCATTTTGAAACATACTTTCATTTAAATTCAAGTTCTGGGAAAAATCAGTAGTATATAGGTATATACAGGAAATAATTGCCCACTTACTGGTATGTCGAAGGATCATAAACCCCATGACGCCCTTGAACGCGCTCGTCTTCGGGATAGGTCTCACCTCTATGCGAAACAACTATAAAAACGTTATTTAAAACACATAGGCAAAACTAGCTAATAACTTCTCATACAATGCTCAATTTGGGTATATAAATATACCACAGTGATCTACACAACCTCAGGATCATCACCAAATTTTTAGAAAAATTTTTGGACTTGCCACGCGCCCTCACGCCACAGGAATGGCACAGACCTATGTGCGGCCCACGCGCAGGCACATGCCAGGCACGCTGACGGCATCAGTTAACGCTGTCAGGAATATTTCGAGAATATTCTGTTTGTCCTTTAATAATAATTAACGACGTGACCTAAGGCCGTTAGCATATTCCGTTATACTTAACGTTATACTTAACGACGTGACCTAAGGCCGTTAGCAAATTCCCTGAAACAACCATGTTTACGTCCACATGAACAATACTTAAAAAATGGGGTTCGGATTTCACTAGTTTCCGAAGGTTCTAAGTTCTAAAATTGGTATCAATAAACTCACAAGCTTGCAAGGATTCTAAAACTTACCTTTCTAGTCTCGATCGGTGAAGAAATGGGCAAACTCCTCCTTGTCCGTACGTGCACAGTGACAAGGTGCAGAAAATCAAGAGAGAGAAGAGAGGGAAGGTCCACTGGAGAGAGAGAAGACAAGTTTGAGTGTGTGTGTGTGTCCACATTACTCCCTAGCCACACAAAATGCATACCATTTTAATCCACTTAAATTTTCCATAAACTTAGGAAAGTATGCATTATTCAATAACATGTCACACATACCTTAGCAACCGTTAAGGGTATTTTCGTCATTTCACATCCCCGATAAATGTACCTTCGGGATGGGCTGTGACAATCTACCACCCTTATAGAATTTCATCCTCAAAATTCATACAACACTCAATCCACTAGTACTCATAAAACAACCTTGGATACATCTCTCTCATTCGATCTTCTGTCTCCCAAGTAGCTTCTTCTACCAAGTGGTTCCTCCACAATACTTTTACCAAGCTCACTGTCTTATTCCTTAGAACTTTGTCTTTCCAATCCAAGATAGTCGCTGGTTTCTCATTATACGTCAAATCCAGATTAATCTCCAAAGGTTGAGGAGGAATCACATGTGAAGGATCTGAAATATAATGTTGAAGCATCGAGACATGAAACACATTATGCACCTTAGATAACTCCGGAGGCAACTCCAATATGTAAGCAACTTTACCAATCCTTTCAGTGATCTCATAAGGTCCTATGTACCTAGGTCTTAGCTTGCCTTTCTTTCCAAACCGCACTACACCTCTCTAAGGTGACAATTTCAAGAATACCAAATTACCCACATCATAAACTCGATCAGTGGCATGTCTATCTGCTAAACTCTTTTGTCAATCCTGGGCCGCTTTCAGGTTAGACTTAATCACCTGAACATTTTGAGTAGTCTCATCCACAATCTCTGGGCCCTCTAGCATTTTTTCGCCAACCTCTGACCAACACAATGGCGTACGACAAGCTCTACCATAAAGTGCCTCAAATGGTGACATACCAATGCTCGAATGAAAACTATTATTGTAGGCAAATTCCATCAAGTCTAGGTGATCATGCCAAGAATCACCAAACTACAACACTGAAGATCTCAGCATATCCTCCAACGCATGAATTGTCCATCTGTTTGAGGATGATAAGCAGTGCTGTACAGCAATTTCGTACCAAGAGCTTCCTAAAAAGCTATCCAAAACTTAGAAGTAAATTTAGGATCTCGATTAGAAATAATATTCATTGGAACTCCATGATGCTTCACAATCTTCGTGATGAACAACTTAGCCAATTTATTCAGGGGATACTTTTCCCTCACTGGAATGAAGTATGCTGACTTGGTAAATCGATTTCCAATCACCCAAATGCCATCAAATCCATTCTGTGTACGAGGAAGCTTATACACAAAATCCATGGTTATATTTTCCCATTTCCACTGAGGAACGGGAAGTGGTTGCATCCGCCCAAAAGGTTTCTTTCTTTCAGCTTTGACTTGCTGACAAACAATACATCTACTTACATATTCTACAATTTCCCTTTTCATACCCGGCCAATAATAAAATGGTCGAATGGTATGGTACATCTTAGTTCCTTCTGGATGCATCGCATAAGCCGAACAATGTGCTTCATCCAAAATTTCCTTCTTTAATTCCTCATTATTCGGCACATACATTCTATTCTCCTGCATAAGCATGCCATCTGATTCTTGAATCCTAAGGTCTTTCTTTTTCCCTTCATTTCTCAATTGGATAATTTCCTGGATTTCTTCATCAACCATCTGAGCTTCAAGTACACGATCAACTAAAACTGGCCTGACTTGGAAACTAGCAAGAAAAGCTTCTCTTCGTTCTTCTAACTCCAACTTTACTCCAGTAGCTCTCAAATCTGCAAGAAAAGGAACACGGCAAGCATACAAAGCATTAAGTCGACCTTGAGGTTTCCTACTCAGTGCATCAGCTACCACATTTGCACGACCCTGATGATACTCAATAGTGCAGTCATAATCACTCAGTAACTCCATCCACCTTCGCTGACGAAGATTAAGATCATGCTGAGTAAAAAGATACTGAAGACTCTTATGATCTGTGAAGATCTTACATTTCTCACCAAAGAGATAATGCCTCCAAATCTTCAAAGCAAAAACAATGGCTGCCAACTCAAGATCGTGAGTAGGATAATTCCTTTCATGAATCTTCAACTGTCGAGAAGCATAGGCGATCACTCTATTATGCTACATCAAGCATTCCAAACCATTCAAGGAAGCATCACTGTAAATCTCAAAGTTATCGATATCGTCAGGAAGTACCAATACTGGAGCATGAATGAGGCAATATTTCAGCTGTTGGAAACTTTCCTCACAATTCTCGTCCCACTCGAACTTAACATCATTCCTGGTTAACTTCGTTAGTGGAAAAGCAATTATAGAAAAATCTTGAACAAACCGTCGATAATAACCTGCTAGACCAAGAAAACTTTGTACCTCAGTGACGGTTCGTGGTTGTTCCCAATTCTCCACTGCTGCTATCTTTTGATGATCTACTTGAATTCCTTGTGCTGATACTACATGTCCCAAAAATGCCACTTGATTCAACCAAAACTGGCATTTGCTAAACTTGGCATACAACTGATGCTCTCTCAATTTATTTAATACCAAGTTAAGATGTCGAATATGATCTGCTTTCGACTTAGAGTATACCAAAATATCATCAATAAAAACAATGACAAATCTATCAATATATTGCTGGAATACTTCATTCATTAACCTCATGAAAGCTGTTGGGGCATTAGTTAATCCAAATGGCATCACCAAAAACTCATAATGTCCATAACAGGTCCTGAAAGCCGTTTTAGGTACATCTTCATCTTTAATCTTCAACTAATACTAGCCAGATCTCAAATCAATCTTAGAGAACACACATGCACCTTTAAACTGATTAAATAAATCATCGATATGAGGCAATGGATAATGGTTTTTAATCGTTACCCGATTCAATTGCCTGTAATCAATACATAATCTCAAAGCTCCATCTTTCTTTCTTACAAACAACACCAGAGCTCCCCAAGGTGAAGTACTAGGTTGAATGAAATCTTTATCAGTTAATTCCTGTAACTAAATTTTCAATTCTCTCAATTCAGCTGGAGCCATTCTATATGGAGTCAAAGATATAAGATCCGTACCTGGAAGCAAATCAATAGAAAACTCCACATCTCTATCTGGCGGCAGTCCAGGCAAATCATTTGGGAATACATCAGGATAGTGCCTAACTACTCCAACTTCCTCCACACTGCTAGGAACAACATTATTTAACACCACATGTGCTAAGTATCTTTGACAACCTTTTGATAACAATTTCTTTGCTCTCATGGCAGAAATAACACCATGTCCCACCCCGCTTCTTTCACCCACAAAAGTAACTTCTGGTAGTTTAGGATGAAGAAAAGTAACTAATTTCCCGTAACAATCTATATGGGCACGATTATAATGCAACCAATCTGCCCCTAAAATCACATCAAAATCCACAATATCTAACGGGATAAGATTAACTGGCATAACTACACCATTTACCATCACTGGACACCCTGGATAAACACTATCAACATAACATTTGTCCCCTTTAGGCATAGCAAACTTTAAATCAAATCCTAGAGGTGTAGGGTGAGGTTATGTCATTTGAGCAAATGTATGAGAAATCACAGAATGTGTAGCATTACAATCAATCAAAACTCTAGCAAAGTGACCAAAAATATTTAACATACCCATAATCAAATCTAGATGGTTCTGAGCATCTTGCAGTGATATGTGATTAACACGTCCCTGAGCTTGCTGTCGTCCTCCATGACCTCTATTACCTTGATTACCTCGCCCCTGAGAAGTACGTCCCTGTCCTGTCTGGCTAGACTGCCTAGACGGTCTTGCACAGCAAGCAGCAACCTCTCCCTGTCGGGGCTGACCTCCTTGATACCACTGAGATCCGCTAGCTGGCAGGAAGGATATGAAGTATACCCTCCAAGATCTTGGGAATACCCATTCTGAAAATAAGGATCCTGAGAATACTGATACTGTCTGGAAGCATAGGGAGCAGCATCACCCTGATAGTGGTAAGCACTACCACGACCCATCTGACCATAACTGCCTGATCCAAAGTTCTGCTGAATCGACACTAGAGGTGGCATAGCAGACTGTTAAGGCCTCTGCTGACTTTGGGGACACTGAGCAGCTCTATGTCCCATCTGTCCACAAGTGTAGAGCAACCACCACCACTTCTTTTACACTCTCCATGATGTTTGAAATTACAACGACGGCACAACGGAGGACCTGAACCACCAGCACCACCAAAGTCTCCCTGTCTCTGAAAGCTGGGTCCACCAGTAAATCTTCCACCTCTCCTCGGGCCTGTGACACTAAATCCTCCGCTGGAAGAACTCGAGCTTGGTCCACTTATCTTGAAATTTTGTGTCTTACGGGGTCCCTGAGTGGAGATACCTTTACCCCTGTCATCTTTCTTCTGATTATCATTCTTATCTTCATCTTCCTCACTATTACTAGGAAGGTTTTCGGAATCCTCCATCCGAACCAAAATCTCAGAAAACTCATGGTAAGTGGTGCAAGGAATTGCACTAGCAAACGTCTGCCATTTCCTCTTAGTTCCCTGCTTAAAACGGCGAAGCATCTCTACTTGATTACCAGCTGTATCAGGATCATAGCGGGATAAGTCTGTAAACTTCCTGTAATACTCATGCGTCGACGTATTCTTTTGCTTCAATTGAGTGAACTCCTATTTCTTACGATCAATGTACTCTGGGGGAACAAATCTTTTCTTAAAATTCTCTTTGAATACTTCCCAATTAGCTGCCTCTTCAGGTGACATAAACTGAGTTAGATTTACCCACCAAGCTGCCGGCTCTCGTCCTAAAATCCAAGTAATGGTCTCAACCCATCTACTACCATGAAGATTCCCTTGACTCTGCATCACCTGAAAGGTCTTCTCAATATGGTCTAACCACTTTTCTGCCCCTTCATGACCCTCATTACCCATGAAACGGTCTAATTTCAGATTATACATAGTCTCCAGAGGCGTTCTCTGAGGAGGAGGAGGAGGAGGACGGATTACATTCTGAAAGGCATGGCCATTGCTTCTGCTAATTGAGTTATGTCAGGGAAATTAGGCTCAAAAGCACGACGTGATTCCCTACGAGGCGGCATAGTTTTGACAGAAGACATCAAAAGATCATTAGAGCATTAACAATTTATACAGGACTGCAAACCTATGCTCTGATACCAAACCAACACACCCCGATCCTAGAATCAGGACGTGCTGGCTGTCACGTGAGCATGACGTAACCAAAAGTGCGACGAGGAAGCAAAAAGGATAGACGAAAATACGAATGAATAAAAACCAACTACTAGCAATAATATCCAACTAGTATGCTAGAGTGAGTTTAATTGTGAAACACACATAATCAGAGCATAAGTACTAAGTGCAGTCAAGTAGGAACATTACTAATTTACAACACTTGAATGTGAGTCCTACATGCAAGTAGTCTATCAGAATGCCGTGGGAAAATCCTCGTGAGCCACCAACACAGCTAACTAGAACCTGGAGGGGCGCAAAACAAGATTGAGTGGGTCAGTAAAACAAAGCTTTTCGAAAATATTTCATTTAATAACATTTCTAACCCCTCGCTGTAAAACCTGTATACTTTCCCAAAAAAATAGTATAATATGCATATAACTCTTCAAATGTCTCAAATCACAAATCTTTATCCAAAAAAAAAAACCAGAAAGTATGCCATGCTATAAGCGTCAATAACAGAATAAGGATGCATCAAAATAACAGGTGAAATAAGGAATCAACTGGAGACCTTGCAGCTGTCATGTACGATCAATTCTATAGCTCAATATCCAATCACACCAGAGTCACCACTGTGACCTGTACGACGCTACTCTGCACATAAATCGGAACTACCTAAAGTAGTCTGTACGATAATAATCATGTAAGAATACGCTCTAGTGCTTCTCTCATCAATAGCTGTATAATAATCTAAAATCACCTATAAGTCGGAATCACCTCTAATGGTCTGTACGACATGCACCTACTTGGATCCAAGGTGAGCGTGTGGTGCAAGGTGAATAATATAAGCACTAACACCAGGGGTGCAGGTTATGAGCTCTTAACACAATTCACATCATCAATAAACCATAAAAACAACATAAAACTCACCTGATACTCACATGTGCGTCCACAACACCATTTCACATATATGCATCAATTACTAATTCACATATTTCATATATTATGCATGCATGGCATTTTGAAACATACTTTCATTTAAATTCAAGTTCTGGGAAAAATCAGTAGTATATAGGTATATACAGAAAATAATTGCCCACTCACTGGTATGTCGAAGGGTCGTCACCCCCGTGATGCCCTTGAACGTGCTTGTCCTCGGGATAGGTCTCACCTATATGCGAAACAACTATAAAAACGTTATTTAAAGCACATAGGCAAAACTAGCTAATAACTTCTCATACAATGCTCAATTTGGGTATATAAATATACCACAGTGATCTACACAACCTCAGGATCATGACCAAATTTTTAGAAAAAATTTTGGACTTGCCACACGCCCTCACGCGCCAGGAATGGCACGGACCTACGCGCGGCCCACGGGCAGGCACATGCCAGGCACGCTGACGGCGTCAGTTAACGCTGTCAGGAATATTCCGAGAATATTCAGTTTGTCTTTTAATAATAATTAACGGCGTGACCTAACGCCGTTAGCATATTCCGTTATACTTAACGGAATATGCTCTCATCCCCTACCTCCAGCTCCGGTGACCGTCGCCGGTGCCGGAAACTGGGTAAATTTTCAAACCTCTTATTTTCTGTCGATTCTCAAGCATTTTTTACGCATTTTACACCAAAATGAAGCCCTATGCATGTAGAATCACGTTACACAAGTTTCAAGGTCTAAAATCCACTAGATCTTACCTGAGGAAGTTCGATAATCCGGCCAAATTTGAAAAGCTTCATTCTCGGTCCTCTGACGTCCAAATTCTACCAACGAAACACCCGAAGCTCGTGAGGACCTTATTGAGCTTGCTATGGTCCTAAAATTCACAAAAACTTAAGGGTTTAAAAGTTTGTGAATAGTGACCAATTCAGGAATTTGAAAAACTCGGGATCCTTACGTCCAATTCCTTTGATTCTTCTTCTCTGAGCTTCCTTAGAACCTCACAAGCCTCCTATGAGCTTCAAATTCCCTGAAACAACCATGTTTACATCCACATGAATAGTACTCAAAACTGGGGTTCAGATTTCACTAGTTTCCGAAGGTTCTAAGTTCTAAAATTGGTATCAATAAACTCACAAGCTTACAAGGATTATAAAACTTACCTTTTTAGTCTCAATCGGTGAAGAAATGGGCAAGCTCCTCCTTGTCCATACGCACACAGTGACAAGGTGCAGAAAACAGAAAATCGAGAGAGAGAAGAGAGGGAAGGTCCACGGGAGAGAGAGAAGACAAGTTTGAGTGTGTGTGTGTGTCCACATTACTCCCTAGCCACACAAAATGCATACCATTTTAATCCACTTAAATTTTCCAAAAACTTAGGAAAGTATGCATTATTCAATAACATGTCACACATACCTTAGCAACCGTTAAGGGTATTTCTGTCATTTCACATTCGCGATAAATGTACCTTCGGGACGGGCTGTGACACTTGGTTTTCAAATTGAATGACAAATATGCCACAATCCAATATGCAATTTTTTATTTTTTTTGGAAAAAACAAATAAGTATGACAGATAATGAGATCATATTATAACATTCGATGACATATTAAAAGTGAAAAATGAAACTATTTCTTGTTCGTAACACTATTATGCAAACTGGAACTATATCTGAAACTATATTATGACACTATTTTGCAAAGTCTAAATTTATAGTATATTGTCCTAGAATGATTTTGTTTTTTGTTTTCTGTGTCTCATTTCCTATATATTTGTAGTTAAATGACATATAATTACTGGAAAAATGAACTATTTGTTGATTTGTAATACTGTTTCGTAAAGAGTGAAAAATCAACTATTTATGAAATTTCTTATGACATTATTTTGCAAACTGCAAACTATTTTTCAAGTATGAGTCTTGTGTTTGTATATATGATTTTCATGGTCCTTCTTATGTGTTTGAATGTATAAATTTGATTGAAAAATATAGAGATCAACTTGTTGTTTGTACTTACGAGTCCTCCTTTTGTTGTGCGCAAGTTAAGCATCTTTGAATATCTATTGTGAGGTTGCTGTCTCATTTGAAATCTTTGTAAAATGTTTCTATTTTGTCTCTCTGCCAAAACAAATAAAAATAACATAAAAAACAAAAAAAGAAATTGTATTATGAAGTTTTATTTTTACTATAAGCATAAGAATATAGTTTGTAATTGAGTTATAGTTTTGTTCTTACCACTTGCACAGCATGATCAAAGTATTGGTCTGTATGCCCATGTACCCTTGGTAGTTTGGAATTGTAGTGTGTCATTTTTTCATTTTTAATGTCCCAAACTACCAAGCTGAAGTGGAAGTAATGCTTGATCAATATGAAGACCTTTCCTACTTTATCCACATTATCTTGTAAGATTGTCTTCAATGTTTGGTCAATGTTCTCCTGATCACTCTTGCTTTTTTCAATCTCCATATCATTTTGAACCAAGAATACACATTTATTTATTAATCTTAATTAATAAGTAAAACTAATTCTTAAACTGAACCAAAAATACACATTTTTTTTTTCAATCTCCATATCATTATGAACCAAGAATACACATTTAAAGTTTTAAAGTGAATGCAAGGCCTTTTGTAGGAGGCAAGTATACAAAGTAAACTGAACTAATATCAAAGTGAACTATTTAGCAAAGTAAACTAAAAAACCACACTTTGTTACCAAAGCAAACAGAACTAATATCAAAGTGAACTATTTAGCAAAGTGAACTAGAAAACCACACTTTGTTACCAAAGTAAATTGAACTACATATCAAAGTGAACTATTAGCAAAGTGAAATAGAAAACCACACTTTGTTACCAAAGCAAACTGAACTATATATCAAAATGAACTATTTATCACAGTGAACTAGAAAACCACACTTTTTTACTAAAGCAAATTGTTTGGCACACTTTTTTGTAAACAAAACTGTTTGGCACTTACAAAACTGAACTATATATCACAGTGAACTAGAAAACCACATTTTTTTTTGTAAACAAAACTGTTTGGCACTTACAAAGATGAATGAAGGAAGATACAGATTTTGTTGTTGCCCTATTTTTGATTCATTTTCTGCCATTGTGTAGAACGAAGCATCAATTATGTTGGCGTTGATTGCTCCATCTAGGGGAGGGTTCAAAAAACCGAAAACCGAAAAAAACCAAAAACTGAACCGAACCGAAACCGAAAAAATCGAACCGAATGAAAAAACCGAACCGAATTGAAAAATCGAATCGAACCAAATTCTTTTGGTCTGGTTTGGTTTTAGTGATCTAGAAACCGAACCAAACCAAACAGAACCGAATTAATTAAATTAATTTTTTATTTAATTATTTGTTTTGGATATTATTTTCTAAACCTAATTTGTAAGTTAAAATGTGCTAAACCCAATGTGTTGCCAAACTTTATGCTCAAAATATTTAAAAAAATGCCTATAAAATCTCTAAACCCTAACCTATTATTTCTTCCCCATATAAGGTTCCGAAACCAAACCTCATCCTAAAGTACCTACATCCATCTCCATAACACTGTCTACTTCTGCCCCAACTTTCTTTTCCAAATCTATTCTCATATAACATGTAACAGAATCCATAAACATTTATTTCGGGTAGATTACTTGCTTAATTTGTGATGGAAAAGAATCCAACACACACTAAATAAATCCACCCACGCATTACTTTTACTAATCAAGTTGTCAACATGCAGTTACAAGCAAACAGCCATGATCTTTGAACAACATCATACAATTTAAGTTTTCTAAGTCATTTGTACGATTTTTGTGTTGTGAGGTTGTTAGTTTGAACTTTAGAAGACTTGATTGATGATTTTAGTTCAACTTTAAATGTTTATTTTCATTGTCTTTGATTCTAGTTAGAATGCTCATGTTATGATTGTGTTGGAGATGTTAAAATTTAAAATTTCAATGTTTTTCATTTTTTGAAAAAAAAAAACCGAAACTGAACTGGAAAAAACTGAACCGAAAAAAAATGAACCGAACCGAACCGAACGAAATTTTGGTTTGGTTTCAGTTTTGGCAAAAAACCGAACCGATTTGAAACGAACCCACCCCTAGCTCCATCCACAAACAATGACGTTATATCTGATTTTAGGACAACAAGGTCAGTCGCCATGGACCCTTGCCTTGGTTGCATCCAGAAGTAGTCCTGTATCATAAAATAAAACGTATTATATATCTATGTATATATATATGTTGTGTGTGTGTATGTATACACATGTATTAAGTTATCATTACTAATGTAAACTTACATTTTCTCTTGTCTATAATATTGCTTGAATTTTTCTTTTGTCTCATCTTCAAGTAACATGCACGCCCTTGTTGATGCAGGTAGATGATACCGTTTGTCAAGCTTTTGTTTTGCAGGTTTCTTTGCAGCCTTCTTTGCAGCTTTGTTTGCTATTTCTTTATCAATTGGATTCAAGGGTGATTCAACCTTTGACTCATCCTTTCCTTTCTCAATTATTGGTTCTAACGGTTGGCTTTCTAACGGAAAAATTGAAGGGCTTTCACTGTCACTCACAACATATATGTATTTTGCCTTCTTTTGTTTTCTTTGGATGGGGATATAATTATACTGTGGATCGACATTTGGTTTACGATCATCCCTCATTCGAATATTTTTTACCAGTGTTCTCGTCTTCTTTATGGCAGTCTCTTTTCCTTGCTTTTCAGGATCCTTGATAGTTGGAGTCTGCATTTGAACATCTTGTTGAACTCCAGAGGTTCCTTTTGCAGTGGCAGTGTCTTTTCCTTCATGTTCTTAATCCTTCTCAGCTTGATCCTCCTCATTTTCATCTAGATCATCCATAGCCATATCATTTTCAGTTGCATGCCTTTGTTTTGGATCCTCCATAGCCACATCATTTTCAGTTGCATTTTCTTGAACTGGATCCTCAGTAGCAGTATCTTTGTCATGTGTATGCTCTTCAACTTATCATCTTTATCTGGATCTTCTTTAGGTGGTTCATCCTCTTCTAGATCTTCCTTGGTTGAAGCATTTAGATCTGGTACTATTGCTTGATTTTCCAGTAGATTCTTCTTCAAACTTCCAATTTCATCCAGAAGTTTATTTACTTTCATAGAAGCTGCTATGTTCTTTAATTGCAACCGTTTCATTTCAAATTTCATTGAACTAATCTTCTGCTTGTCCTTATGTCGTTCTTGCAGAAGTTTTTCAATGTTTCTGTTGAGGGCTCTAGTTGTTTGATTCATTACAATTGAATCTGTGTGTAGGTTGTCGAGAGCATATATCATCATGTGACTGAGGACTAGATATCTCTTTTGATCCATGCTCACACATCTTTCAAATCTTCCACACCTAATGTGTTATCAATCCCGATGAATTCCTTTTGATAAATTGCATCAAATTACATCAATTCTTCTTGGTACAGTTGATCAAACTGTACCTGAGCTTCACTGATGGTGATGCTTTGATCTTATTGAGCTCCAACTTCAATTCTCTTCCTTTTCCTTCATGTTGTCTTCTTTTCCTTTTTCTTGGAAGACTCATTATTTTGTTCAGGATAAGGAATGGCATTACATTCTTCTTGGTTTATGTTGGAATGCTCTTCTGTTGGTTCTTCAGAACAAGGAATACCATGACCAATCGGCTCATTTGGTTCAGCACAAGGAATACCACCAATCTGCACAGTGACACATTAAATAGTTGTTAAATTACATAATAATGTCATTGTTTCATAAACATTGTTTATTAAACTTTAAAAAACGCAAACTATTTACTGAATGTACAAATTATTAAAAGAGAATCACACTAGTTTGCGTAATAGAGTAATATATGTTACTGTTTATAGAAATGCTAAGAGAAACTATATATACAACGTGAAATCTAGACTATTCCTATATCATTATTATGACACTATTTCTGAACTTGTAAACTAACAATATAAGTAGTATGACATTATTTTCTGGATTTTGTATTATTACATTATCGATAGATCACTATTTATTGAAATATACTTTTCTTTTTTACACTATTTCTGTTTTATATAAATGACACTATTGCTGGATTTGTTGTACTAGAGATTTGCAAGTTTCATAATTGACACAAATGCAAAGTTGAATTATTATTGAACTTCAAATTTGAACTATTTCTGTATGATTATGAAGCTACCACTTATGAAACTTTAAATTGTAAAGATCACTATGTTATGAAACTGTAAAGCGCAAATATATATTGTTTATTGAAATACTTTTATTATTTGTCCTTACCTCAATTTCTTCAACTCGAATATCTCTTATTGCTTTGTGGATTTTCGTTATGTCTCATCTTCCTATGGCAGGAATCATGTTTTCTCGCCCACTTATTGTCTCCACCAGATTGGTGTGAAGACAAATCCAATACTGCATGAAATAAGAACTTTGAATTACTTTCTTGTGTAATTTATAAGACAGAATTCATGTTTTAAAAATATAGTTCTTATTTCTTACCAAAATAAGGGCAGTGCATCCACTTGTTGCTGATTCTTCTCCATTTTTCCTCTTTTTCTTTAATTTGTTAATCCTCTTGAACAAGTAGACCCTCACTCCTTTTGCCCAGTTGTATTTGCTGATTTGATCCAATGCCCCACAAATTATTATGAAGCTCCACGTGATCTAAGTTCCGGAGGTTGCAAATAAGAGGGATTGTAGCAGATGAACACATATGATTGAAGCAGTAGCTTTTACCCCTTCAGGAGTTTCGTATTGGATTGATTTTTGGTACGCTTCAAGAATGTCCTTTTTTCACTATTTTTTGGTTCGCGAAATATGTTTTGACAAAGTTGTCCTTCATGTTCTTTGTGGATTTGTCTATGTTTGGTAGTTCAACCCATTGGTTGTTCAATCCAAATATTTCAACAACGTCTTCACTTGTTATTGCTTTTGGCTCATGATCTCCAAATTTGAACTTTTGTTGCTTGGAGTCATAGCATTGTATAATCTTGATCATATCCATATCAGACTTCTTTTTTCTTTCTGTTGCAACGATTTCATCATCTATGTAGAACTTAATTAGACTCCAAAATGGTGTCTTGGCCAAATGATTGCAGACACCATGGCGCTGTTGAAGCATTGGTTTGTACAATTGCATTGAATTTGCAAACCCAAAAACATTGCATTTGTATTGCACATAAGAAGTTGTAGGTCTTTTATTCTCTTTCTTATGTGGACTCTTTACAGCGAAAGTCTACATTCTTAGTTTCTTTGCTCCGTCCATCTGTAAGAATAAACATAGTTTAATTATTACAACTATTTTTTGTACCTATATCAAAATATACCACAATTTTTTTATTATGAAAGTGAACTATGAAAACACACTAATTTTGAATTCACATCAAAATAGGTTAACTGTTCATCAAATAGAACGAAAATAAAATTATGTTGTTCCTTAAGTTAGAACAAAACTACACCAGAGTAATTTGTGATACTGAACTAATAAATGTAAACTATTTAATGATCTATATTTGTATAACCCATACTATTTATCAAAGTGAACTAGAAAATCACACTTTTTTACCAAACCAAATTGTACTATTTATCAAACTGAACTATTTATCAAACTAAACCATTTAGCAAACTGAAGTAGAAAACCACAATTTTTTACCAAAATAAATTGAACTATTTATCAAAGTGAACTATAAAACCACACTTTTTTACCAAAGCAAATTGAACTAGTTATCAAACTGACCTATTTATCAAACCAAAGTAGAAAACCACACTTTTTTACCAAAACAAACTGAACTATTTATCAAAGTGAACTAGAAAACCACATTTTTTTTATGAAATCAAACTGAACTATTTATCAAAGTGAACTAGAAAATCACACCTTTTTACCAAAGCAAACTGAATCATTTAGCAAACTGAACTATTTATGAAACTGAAGTAGAAAACCACACTTTTTTTTACCAAAACATACTGAACTATTTATCAAAGTGAACTAGAAAATCACACTTTTTTATAAAAGCAAACTGAACTATTTATCAAAGTGAACTAAAAAATCGTCTTTTTTCATCAAGCAAACTGAACTATTTATCAAAGTGAACTAGAAAACCACACTTTTTTACAAAGCAAACTGAACTATTTATCAAACTGAAGTAGAAAACCACACATTTTAACCAAAACAAACTGAACTATTTATCAAAGTGAATTAGAAAACCACACTTTGTTACCAAAGCAAACTGAACTATTTAACAAACTGAACCATTTAGCAAAATGAACTATTTATCAAACTGAAGTAGAAAACCACATTTTTTTTACCAAAACAAACTGAACTATTTATCAAAGTGAACTAGAAACCACACTTGTTTACCAACGCAAACTGAACTATTTATCAAACTGAACCATTTAGCAAACTGAACTATTTATCAAATTAAAGTAGAAAACCACATTTTTTTACCAAAACAAATTGAACAATTTATCAAAGTGAACTAGAAAACCAAACTTTTTTATGAAAGCAAACTGAACTATTTATCAAAGTGAACTAAAAACCCACACTTTTTTTATCAAAGGAAACTGAAATATTTGTCAAAGTGAACTAGAAATCCACACTTTTTTACAAAGCAAACTAAACTATTTATCAAACTGAATCATTTAACAAACTGAACTATTTATCAAACTGAAGTAGAAAACCACACATTTTAACCAAAACAAACTGAAATATTTATCAAAGTGAACTAAAAAACCACACTTTGTTACCAAAGCAAACTGAACTATTTAGCAAATTGAACCATTTAGCAAACTGAACTATTTATCAAACTGAATTAGTAAACCACACTTTTTTACCAAAACAAACTGAACTATTTATCAAAGTGAACTAGAAAACCACACTTTTTTACCAAAGCATACTGAACTATTTATCAAACTGAACTATTTAGCAAACTGAACTATTTATGAAACTGAACCATTTAGCAAACTGAACTATTTATCAAATTAAAGTAGAAAACCACACTTTTTTACCAAAACAAGCTGAACTATTTATCAAAATGAACTAGAAAACCACATTTTTTTATGAAAGCAAACAGAACTATTTATCAAATAGAACTAGAAAACCACATTTTTTTACCAAATCAAACTGAATCATTTAGCAAACTGAACTATTTATGAAATTGAAGTAAAAAACCACACTTTTTTTTACTAAAACAAACTGAACTATTTATCAAAGTTAACTAGAAAACCACACTTTTTTATGAAAGCAAATTGAACTATTTATCAAAGTGAACTAAAAAACCACACTTTTTTATCAAAGCAAACATAACTATTTATCTAACTCAACTATTTATCAAACTGAACCATTTAGCAAACTGAACTATTTATCAAACTGAAGTAGAAAACCACACTTTTTAACCAAAACAACTGAACTATTTATTAAAGTGAACTAGAAAACCACACTTTGTTACCAAAATAAACTGAACTATTTAGCAAATTGAATCATTTAGCAAACTGAAGTATTTATCAAACTGAAATAGAAAACCACACTTTTTTACCAAAACAAACTGAACTATTTACCAAAGTGAACTAGAAAACCACACTTTTTTACCAAAGCAAACTGAACTATTTATCAAACTGAACTATTTAGCAAACTAAACTATTTATCAAACTGAACCATTTAGCAAACTGAACTATTTATGAAATTAAAGTAGAAAACCACACTTTTTTACCAAAATAAACTGAACTATTTATCAAAGTGAACTTAAAAACCACATTTTTTTACCAAAGCAAACTGAATCATTTAGCAAATTGAACTATTTATGAAACTGAAGTAGAAAACCACATTTTTTTACCAAAACAAACTGAACTATTTATTAAAGTTAGCTAGAAAACCACATTTTTTATGAAAGCACACTGAACTATTTATCAAAGTTAACTAGAAAACCGCACTTTTTTTTACCAAAGCAAACTAAACTATTTATCAAAGTGAACAAGAAAACCACACTTTTTTTACAAAGCAAACTGAACTATTTATCAAACTGAACCATTTAGCAAACTGAACTATTTATCAAACTGAAGTAGAAAACCACACTTTTTAACCAAAACAAACTGAACCATTTAGCAAACTGAACTAGAAAACCACACATTGTTACCAAAACAAACTGAACCATTTAGCAAACTGAACTATTTATCAAACCGAAGTAGAAAACCACATTTTTTTACCAAAACAAACTGAGCTATTTATCAAAAGGAACTAGAAAACCACACCTTTTTACCAAAATATACTGAACTATTTATCAAAGTGAACTAGAAAACCACAATTTTTTACCAAAGCAAACTGAACTATTTATCAAACTAAAGTACAAAACCACACTTTTTACCAAAACAAACTGAACTATTTATCAAAGTAAACTAGAAAACCACACTTTTTATGAAAGAAAACTGAACTATTTAACAAAGTGAACTAGAAAACCACTTTTTTTTACCAAAGCAAACTAAATCATTTAGTAAACTGAACTATTTATGAAACTGAAGTAGAAAACCATATTTTTTTACCAAAACAAACTGAACTATTTATCGAAGTTAACTAGAAAACCACATTTTTTTACCAAAGCAAACTAAACTATTTATGAAACTGAAGTAGAAAACCACATTTTTTTTACCAAAACAAACTGAACTATTTATCAAAGTTAATTAGAAAACCACACTTTTTTTTTATGAAAGCAAGCTAAACTATTTATCAAAGTGAAATAGAAAACCACACTTTTTAATCAAAGCAAACTAAGCTATTTATCAAAGTGAACTCGAAAACCACACTTTTTTACAGAGCAAACTGAACTATTTATCAAACTCAACTATTTATCAAACTGAACCATTTAGCAAACTGAACTATTTATCAAACTGAAGTAGAAAACCACACTTTTCAACCAAAACAAACTGAAATATTTATCAAAGTGAACTAGAAAACCACACTTTGTTACCAAAGCAAACTGAACTATTTATCAAACTGAATTAGAAAACCACACTTTTTTACCAAAACAAACTGAACTGTTTATTAAAGTGAAGTAGAAAACCACATTTTTATACCAAAAGAAACTGAACTATTTATTAAAGTGAACTAGAAAACCACACTTTTTTACCAAAGCAAAATGAACCATTTGGCAAACTGAAGTAGAAAACCACACTTTTTTTTACCAAAAGCAAACTGAACTAGAAAACAAGACTTCAATAAAAAAAACTACACTATTTATCAAACTATACTGTTTGTTGAATGTACAAATTATTAACAGAGAATCACACTAGTTCGTGTAATAACGTAATATATGCTTATACTCGTTCGTGAATGAATCCCAAATTTTACTATTTCCTTACATTTCAATTCTATTTACAAATGAAGCACATTGTAAACTATTTCATAAACACTGTTTATTAAACTTAAAAATTGTGAACTATTTTGTAAACACTGTCTATTAAACTAAAACACCGCCAGAATATAATGTTGATTATATTTAAGTTATTTAAGCAAAAAAAAAAAAACAACATATGAGGGCAAGAAAATACTATTTAAAGGTTATAAGAAAACAAGTAGTTATCAAAGTGAAGTAAAAATATACCATTTTGCAGAAACATTGCTCATTAAATGAATTTGAAGCATGCAAACTTACATATTACTATAAAATCACCGAAAATATCAAAAATTTTGTGGTACGTATCTCTGTTTCTTCTCTATTGCTTTTATTTCCGAATTTTTTTGTGTGTTTGTTCTTCTGTTGGGTGATATGCTCGGTTACTCGGTTAATTTCGTTTCACTTGGGATGCAAATCAGAACTCTGAACTAGAAACATTATTCATTTTTTAGAATCTCAAATATGCAAATGTACATATTTAGTAAATTAAAGTAAGAAATCATCAAGAATATCAGAAATTATAGGTTCGTACATGTGTATGTCCGATTTCGACTCTGCAAACATACAGTTCGAATGTTTTCAGTATTTCGTCTTCAAATGGACTTTTTGGGTTGAGAAATTCCAGATTTGATGTGTATATTATTGTTTGAAAACTTGAATCGAACTTGAAAATGCTTTGAGATCTTGACGTTTGGAGTAATGGAGGTTTCGATTTTTTGGTACGGTGTGAAGGGGTTGGTAGACATTAATGACGTTGGGAGGGATGATGAATTTAACTGCAACTTTGGCTAACGGGTCTGGGTTAGGCTCCGTTAGGGGCAATTTTGGAATATTAATTGTATGCGGTTTGGGCTTTTTGGTGAGCCTGTGTGTTTTAGTTTTGTAGGGCCTAGGATAAAAGTTTTGTGTCCTTATGATTAAAATTTAAGCCATTTTTATTAAATAATGGTTTAGGGTGGTTTTTCATTAAATAAAAGTTAACCTAAGCCCTTTTCATTAAAGCTCCCAAAAAATTATGATCAACTAGATGGTAGAACATGGAGAAAACTTATCATTCCAATCCTTTCCAAAATGTTAGGACTGGAAGGGATGACTTTTTTTTATGTCCAATTCTCTACTAATCCCTCTAAATAAACAATCATTCACTTCTACCTTCAATTTGCCTTAAAATTTATAAATTATCCATTTCAATCCAATCCTCCGTACCAAACGAGGCCTAATACTAACCACCACATATCCAGACCACATTGTTTAATAGGCAGGGACTACTTATCATAAGTTACTATGTTCCGTTAATACATGAATCACCTTCCACATAATGTGGTCAAAAAGTTGAAATTGGACAAGAAATTTACTCACACCAAAAGCTCAAATTCTTAATCAACGGCAGCACTGCCTGAGAAAGCCAAAGCTAATAAATATAAGCGAATGACCAAGCCAAGTAAGACCGTCCACCAATTACAAATAAAGCAGGAAACATCACATCTGATGCCGCTCAAAGTAATTGGGGTCTTCATACTTTTGTGAAGATATACAAGACAATGCTAAAAGACTAACACAACTAATTATAGGAGATTGCATTAAGTCAAAAATCCAATGAAATAAATGAAATGAAAGTATATCTTAAAACAGAATTAGACACAAGTAAATAGGGTAATATCAAGTTATAAACCTCAGTCTAGACTTGATTACAAATAACCACATCAGACCACCATGATTTAACACGAGTTTCATCAATGCAATCAACATTGCAAGGTTCTACTCCCGGGCTTCCCACCCTTTTCTCTTTATCCTTTAACAAACCAACTTAAACTTAATTGTTTTCAACTTAAAACACTACCTCTTCACTCTTGGCACTGTCCCGTTTGACATGCATCTGCAACAAATATATAGCCCATATGAAAAACCAGATCCTTTACTACTAATTTGAATACAAATACTAAATAAACAACCTAAACCCTCAAACCCCACACAAAATACGCACAAATTAACAAAGGATGCTATTTCAACAGGAACATGCTTCTACACCTAGATGCTTGGTAACCAATGAAACATTTCATATATGGAAACTCTGGTATCCAAACCTACAGACACACTCCCACAACAGCATCAAGGAGCTTACAGTTCCTTGATGCTGTCATGGTAGTGTTTCTGTAGGTTTTGGAGCTTACAGTGCAGTCACTCAAAAAACAGGACCACCTTTTGAGAAAAACACCGCGTCTACCATTATGAAGTTCATTAAATTGACTACCTAATTTCAAAACACAGCCTCCATATTAGTCCATATTAACAATCAAAATATTGAGAATGGTAACAGCAGAAATCTGAACTCTGTTACTCTAAGTCATCCACATCATTTACGATACTGGAAGAAATAAACCATTTGAACTTGGACCTAAGAGTTGTGGATGAAGCATGTACAGAACAAAACTAACAAATTGTAACTACTTTGCAGAGCATAAAGGTATGGAAAAGAAGAAATTTCACTGATTGATCAAAGCACAATTAGACAAGTCATTGCTTTTGAAAGTCTTATTGAGTTTTATCAAGTGAGTTGGACCACAAAGTCGGATCATAAACCAACCAGAAAATATCTAACAAGCATCAATTGTGTTCTATAGAGAGAATACACACTACTAATACAACAAAATATGGGATCACGGCATATAGATATTGAGCCACATGCCACATGGATTGCTTGCTTACATAGGCACATCAGACCAAATTGCGTCTCCTACTCGTTATTTAGAACACAGTGCACAAGTCTCACAATCTAAAGGGAACCCCATCAAACATTGATTTAAATGTCCATGATTATACACAAGAATTAAGAACAAAAATGAAAAAAATTCCAACATTAAGAAGATAATAATGTAAAGAGGTTTTAAAGGGTTCTTTTTACGAACTATCGAATTCCAAAATTCAGCGTCAGCCTTTTGAAGATAAGCATATCGTACTACTAAATAATGAAACTACAATAACTACAACAAACAGAACTACCACTTCTCAAGTCTAAACATAGGAAGCACAACAAATTTACAGACCTAGGTACATCTATGAATTGGCATACTAAGTACTGAGAAAACAAACTATTAAACTAAACATGGTAAATACCAAAAATATATATGACAATATTTGTGAATTTCTTATATATTCATTAATCTCCAAAGTAGAGTATATATAGGAGTTATAATTGGTATTACATATGCATTTCATCAATGTGGGACAACAGATTACTATTTACACTTTAACTAATATCTAACTCGCAATACTCTCCCTCAAGTTCGAGCAAAGATGTCACACATGCCCAACTTGTCAAGTGAGTTGGAAAACACACTATTAGACATAGCCTTAGTAAGTAAATTAGTGAGTTCCCACAAATGGAAACATAATAATTACAGCATCCAATTTTTCCTTGATGAAATGTCGATCAATCTCCACATGTTTTGTTCAATCATGTTGCACTGGATTATGAGCAATCTCAATAGCAACCTTGTTATCACAATGGATTTTCATAGCACCCTTGGGTTTAAATCCAAGATCTCTCAACAATTTTTTCAACCATAACAACTCACATACACCATGAGACATACCACGAAACTCAACTTCAGCACTTGACCTAGCCACCACTTTTTGTTTCTTGCTTCTCCAAGTAACTAGATTACCACCCACAAACGTAAAATATCCAGATGTAGATCGCCGATCAGTGATAGAACCTGCCTAATCTATATATGTATACCCTTCGACATTCAAATGACTATTCTTGGAGAAAACCAAGCCTCTACTAGGAGCCATCTTCAAGCACCTCAAAATATGGATTACTGCATCCATATAAGCTTCACTAGGTGAGTGCATAAACTGACTTACCACACTAACTACATAAGCAATGTCAGGGCGAGTGTGAGACAAATAAATTAAGCTCCCCACAAGCCTCTGATACCATTCTTAATGAGTAGGAACTTGATCCAGAAATAAGCCCAGACGATGATTTTGCTCAATCGGAGTATCAACAGGTTTGCAATCTAACATATCCATTTCAGCTAACAAATGAAGAACATACTTCCATTGAGACAGAAAAATACCATGCTTGGATCGTGCAACCTCGATTCCAAGAAAATACTTCAATTCACCCAATTCTTTCATTGTTGTATCTCATTCTGATCATCACTAGTCACTATCATGTCATCAACATAAATAATCAATGCAGTTAGCTTACCATTTTGTCGCTTTAGAAACAAAGTATAATCTGAATGACTCTGGACATACCCAAACTTCATTGAACTTGTAAACCTCCCAAACCACGCTCTAGGAGATTGTTTCAAACCATTCAATGCCTTTCGCAACCTACATACAACATATTTTCCAGGAGATGTTCCAATACCAGGTGAGAGATCCATATAAACTTCCTCATTGAGATCACCATGAAGGAAAGCATTCTTAACATCAAATTGCAACAGAGGCCAATCCTAGTTTGTTGCTAAGGACAGAAGAACATGCACAATATTAAGTTTGGCAACAGGAGCAAAAGTCTCATGATAGTCCACCCCATAGCTTTGAGTATAACCCTTGGCAACTAATCTGACTTTATACCGATCAATAGAAACATATGCTTTGTGTTTAATAGTGAACACCCATCTACATCCAACAGTTTTCTTCCCGTTTGGTAAAGGAACCAAATCCTAAGTAGAATTCTTTTCCAAAGCTTCCATTGTAACTCTCATGGCATTAACCCATTTAGGGTCAAACAAAGCATCGTGCAATTTTGTTGGAATTGATATACTAGATAGCTGATATATGTAAGATGCATATGGTTTGGACAAATGATGAGTAGACACATAATTGTTGATAGGATATTTGGCTTTGGCATGCATATTAGGCTCATATTGTACTTTCGGTTTTCCACAATTAGCTCGTGGGGGCAACTGATAAGTAGAAGAATCGTCAGAATTTACCTTATGTATGTCACTATCTTGTACCAAACTGTTAAAAGAATCATCATTGGATGAACCATCATCAGACAACTCATTAGACATACCAGCAGCAGGCAACCGGTCATTAAACGGTAATTCGTTAGACATAGTAATAGGCAACTCATTGGGCACATCTGATCTGTCGTCAATAGAAATAGTTTCGGGAATGACAAGTGACTGATCTATAGTCGACTGATTAGTATCACACAACATAATAGGTTATGCCCCAAACTCTGCCTGTAACACATCATCCATACCATCTCTTTGAATCTACACTTCACTCCCCTTCTCCCCTTGAAGTGGAGAGTAAGAAGAAGGCTTCACAAAATACGAAACTTCCTCATGAAAGGTGACATCCATGGTAATATAAGTTTTCTGAGTCGGAAGATGATAACACTTATATAATTTCTAATTGTTGGCATACCTAATAAATAAACATTGGAGAGCAGACATGCACATACGCAATACACCCAAACACCTTCGGAGGAAGTTTTGATATAAAAACAAGAGAAACATGTTTTTGTAGCACATCAAGCAGTGTTTGAAAATCAAGAACCCTACTTGGAACACGATTTATCAAATACACAACAACCAAAACAGCATGACTCCACAAATGATTAGGAACATATTTATCCAACATCAAAGAGCAAGCAACCTCCATTATTTGGCGATTCTTTCGTTCGAACACACCATTTTGTTGGGGTGTAAATGGAGTAGTTGTCTAGTGAATAATACCCTGATCAAGAAATAAGCATGCCAAATTGTGATTCACATATTCTCCTTTATTATCAGATCTGAAGACCTTAACTTTGGTCCCAAACTGAGTAAACACCATTGCACAAAATTTGTGAAGAAGCAAAGGAACATCACTCTTATTCTTCATCAAGAACATCCAAGTTAATCGAGTACAATCATCAATAAAAGTAACAAACCAACAGAATGCATTAGAAGTAACCTTCGCCGAACCCCACACATCAAAATATATTAAATCAAATGGCAAAGTAGCTTTAGAATCACTTATAGGAAAGGAAGCACGATGACTCTTAGCCATGACACATGTTTCACACTTGAACTCTGAATCACTACAAGTGCGAAACAAAGAAGGAAATAGATGCTTCATATAACTGAATGATGGATGTCCCAAACGTCGATGCCACAACCAAATTTGATGTCTGTCATCCACTTTAACACTTAAAACTTGATGATTATTTGAACCGGAAACAACAGTATCCTCCATAGTCAAGATGTACAAACCCTCTATTCTTTTACCACGACCAATTATCTTTTGAGTTTAAATGTCTTGAAAATAACAATATGTATGGTAGAAGTGAGCAGAACAATATAAGGTATCAAGTAGTTTTCTTACTGACAAAAGATTGCACTTAACATCAGGAATAAGTAAAGCATGGACCAGTGCTAAGGTTGGAGTAAGAGAGATAGTGCATTCACCCTTCACAGGGGGAAGTGCTCCATTTACACTATTAATATACTGATCACGAACATAGTCATATAACTCATCAAACACTATGGGATCACTAGTAACATGATCAGTGGTCCTAGTGTTAATTATCCATATATTTGTTCCACTAAGATGCATAACAACACTAGGATTATATTGAGCCATAGAACTAAATCACGAACAATAAAGGCATAAAAGATACGTAGCGGAATGAAAATAATTTACCAGAATACTGTTCACAACACTGTAGCATATCACAGTTTCATGGCCAGTAGCAGATCACTGTTCATGGCACTATACTGTAGCGCGACACTATTCACCTTTTTTTTTGTTAAGAAATCACGACAAAAGTGGGCACAAAATTAAAGCACATAGGTCACCAAAAGGAAACTTCTCTGATGCCATATTAAACTAAACATGGTAAATACCAAAAATATATATGATAATATTTGTGAATTTCTTATATATTCATTAATCTCCAAAGTGAAGTATATATAGGGTTACAATTGGTATTACATATGCACTTTATCAATGTGGGACAACAGACAACTATTTACACTTTAACTAATATCTAACTCGCAACACAAACTTTCCATTTACCCAATGCCCCAACGCGAAGTAGACTGAAGTTGATAATTTATCAAAAATGCTACCCATGGAATAGGTCTGATACCTAGTCATCTTCATATTAAATTCTAGTAAGAAGAATAGGATATTTGGTTGCTCATATCGTAGCGGCGTGACCTAGTGCCACTAATGGTATCCAATGTTGCCCCAATAACTCTTTGACTATACTCATAATTGGTACCATTGAAATGTAATCCAAACCCATTAGATTGGTTATTTACACTAGGGGGAGTGGGCTCTGAATAAAAAAGAATGTTTCAGCCACCATGAAATCAAATAAGCCAGTATAATGGCATTTTAAGTTTAAAAAGAAAAGGAGAAACCCAAGAAAATGAAACAAAAGAAAAGAGAAAACACATCACCCGGGGGATAGTTCGGTGGATGCTAGTCTGAAAATCTAGGTGTCGATAAACCCATGGAATTTGGAGAGCATTCCATATTGTTAATTGGTACAGGGATGGACCTCAATTTGTGTGGAAAACGGGATGTGGATGTCACCATAGAAGTAGTATTATCGCGGGATTGTCTTGCCCAGAGATCTGTGAGCCAAAAACCATGAGTCAGTGTCAAGAATCTAATAAAACTTAGATAGCCTACTGTGAAAAAGTTGCAAATGCTGGTCTGCCACCAATCACAGAAAGGCACCTCACATAACATGAGCTAACAATAAATAATATCATTGGTCTACCACCAATCACAGGTGGAGATAGAGTAAACATTTCAAGAGATTTCAAACTAATGGAAGGTGGAAGGGTCTTTACAAATTTGCAGTTTTTCATATTTAGTAAGATGAGATTTTAGAGAAATCCAATGGATGTGTGAGCCTCAACCAGTGAAGAAAATATCGATAATATCGGCGATTTCGCCGATATTATCGTTTTTTTGGGACCCTGATATTTTATTAACTATCCAACTTGTTTTCGGCAAAATATCGCGATAATATCGATAATATCGCGATATTTTCGAAACTATCGCGATATTTTGTATATGCTAAATCGGAGAACAAAGCCGGAGCAAATAATCCGAATCCCTAAATCCTCAAATTCTAATTCAAAAATCAACATGCAAATGAACATGCAGATGAACTGAATCCCTAATTCCTAAATCCCTAAAATCGATTTCAGTACAAAAATCAACATGCAGAAAAATCGCAATTTGTACAAAAATTGTAATTTACAAGCCGAGAAGAACGCCGGAGCAAATTAACCGAATCCCTAAATCCCCAAATTCGAATTCAAAGCAAATGAACTGAATCCCTAATTCCTAAATCCCTAAAATCGATTTCAGTACAAAAATGGTGCAACATGCAGAAAAATTGAAATTTGTACAAAAATTAAAATTAAAAGCCGAGAAGAAGAGAAGTAGGAGCCTGGGAACGTCGTCTTCCTCACGAATCCAAGACGGCTGGGACAACGTCGTGCTCCTCAGTGGTGTCGACGGCTGGGACTACAATGATTTCTGGTCGATCTCCATGGAACAAGGTGGTTTAGAAGGCGGTTATCGAGTGGTGTTGACGGCTGGGTTTAGGGCGGGTGAGATGGGAGCAGCAGAGGGAGACACGGACGAGGAGGATCGAGAGATGGATCGAGATTCGAGAGATGATGTCTGTGTGTGTGTGTGGAAGAACTGGAGAAGGGGGAAGGGAGGGAGAAGACTGAGAACAAAGGCTCAGAGAGAGAAGAGAGAGATTAAGACGATTCGAGAAAGGAAGGAAAGGAATGATCGAGAGAGAGACTGAGCTCCGTGTGTGGTGTGCGTGTGTGGTGTGGTGTGGGGGGTCTCGAAGTGTGTGTGTGGTGGAGTGTGAGTTCTTCACTGTTTTTGACTGTCTGTGTGGTGGCGTGTAAGAAAAAAAAAGCATCCAATGATCCAAATAATTCAAAACCAAATAATTCAAAACCTATCTCTAGCTCTCTGATCCAATGATCCAAATAACTTTTTGCAATTTCAGAGCATGGACAACAAATAATACTGCTTTCATAATGAAATCGTGTAACAGTCAGTAAGATTCTTTCACATGCAAAACAGTGTGTCAATGTCTGTTATATACTTACATTCTTTCACCTTATCAGAGGTGGAGTATCAGAGGCATTCACAGAATTTTCGTTTCTTCTTCTTCCCATACCATTTTCAAAACCATTCCAGATCCATTCCAAAGTTTGAACACAAAGGGTTCCATATTTAAGGTAAGTTTACAAACTTAAATTTATATTATTATAATTTATACAACAACAAATAAATTTGTGTGGACTCGTATGTTAATTTTTTTAAGTAATTAATACTTGCATGTTAATTTTGTAAGTAATTAAGTAATGTTAACAATTACATGTTAATTTTTTTAAGTAATTAAGTAATGTTGTATAATTATTCCGTAGGATAATTTTAATATGTTTAATGTTATTTATTATTTTATTTCCCTTACCATTTTCAAAATCATTCCAGATCCATTCCAAAGCTTGAACACAAAGGGTTCCATATTTAAGGTAAGTTTACAAACTTAAATTTATATTATTGTAATTTATACAACAACAAATAAATTTGTGTGGACTCGTATGTTAATCTTTTTAAGTAATTAATACTTGCATGTTAATTTTTGTAAGTAATTAAGTAATGTTAACCATTACATGTTAATTTTTTTAAGTAATTAAGTAATGTTGTATAATTATTCCCTAGGATAATTTTAATATGTTTAATATTATTTATTATTTTATTTCCCTTACCATTTTCATTATCAAATTGGATTATTATTAATTAATATTAGGTTTTTTTATTATCAAATTGGATTATTATTCTTTTATATTAGGATTATTTTTTTATCAAATTGGTGGATTATTCATTAAATTGGATTATTATTCATTAAATTGGATTATTATCAAATTGGATTATTATTCATCACTATGTTTTATATTAGGATTATTTTTTCATCAAATTGGATTATTATTCATTAAATTGGATTATTATCAAATTGGTGGATTATTCATTAAATTGGATTATTATCAAATTGGATTATTATTATCAAATTGGATTATTATTCATCACCATGTTTTATATTAGGATTATTTTTTTATCAAATTGGTGGATTATTCATTAAATTGGATTATTATCAAATTGGTGGATTATTCATTAAATTGGATTATTATCAAATTGGATTATTATTCATCACAATTCCGCCTATGTAATTTTACATTGCCGGTCCCAAGCCCGGATAAAGGAGGAGGGGGAGGGCGTCAGGTAGTGGACAGCCGGCACTCCATGATCACGTCGAATCCTTATGAAAATGAATCCAGAACAAAATCGCGCTAAAGCTAGGGCGTCACCCGTAAGTGGCGCACTGTGTGGCCCGAGCACAGTGATAAGTGAGCAAGGGTCGCTGTATCTCCATCGGCACCCGGATGCAGTGTTAAATGAGCAAGGGGGCCGTAGAAACTTCTTTTCGAACGACTCCACTCAAAGTTGTTTGGGAGCATATGCTCCTATCAACTTTACACGGGACACACAAAAGAAGTACTTTGATCCTATTAGACGGGGGAGGGTGAAGAAGCTAGGACAGAAGGGTAGAGTTCAAGAGAGCAAAATGCGTTTAGGAACGTGGAATATAGGAACCTTAACGGGAAAATCTATGGAAGTAGTGGAAGTTATGGTGAGGAGAAGAATAAATATTATGTGCCTACAAGAAACTAAGTGGGTTGGTAGTAAGGCAAAGGATCTAGAAAACTCAGGGTTTAAACTTTGGTATTCAGACACAAATAGAACGAGAAACGGTGTTGTCATCATCGTGGACAAGACCTTGACACAAGATGTTGTAGATGCATCCTTGCACATCTTCTTCATTGCTTGTATGGCAGCACATTAACTGCGCCCCCCTCCCGATCAATCAAGACCCTCTTGAAGGGTATTCCTTCCAGATGTGCAGTTACATATATAGGTTTGAGATGGTTGGCCATGCTTGAACTTGATCGGGCAAAAACCATTATGTCCGAGTATATCCTCTCAAGCTTCTTTATCAATGGTTTGGGCACTCCAGTTTGGTTGGGTTTTCCTAGTCCCATATCTTCAACACTAACGTGCGCCATCATAGGTTCTGTCGCCATGTAATCATCTTCCATGATGGGAGGTTGATAATGCTTGACGTGAAACATGGCTGATAAAACATATGTCATATTTACGTAGAAGTCATTGGGTCCAAGTACTTCTCCTTCCTTGCCCCCTATGCGTTCCATAAACCCATCTAGCCAGGCTTGTGCTTCTTCTGGCAATATTAGTTCGGGCATCACCTCTTCTTAAGTTATGCCGAAGTTATGCGCCTACCCTAGGCTCTCGCATAAAGTATCAACCAGAAATGGTGAGGGTATCCTTCTCTCAGGTGAGATTGTTTCGAAACAACTTGGTCCCGAGCTCCACTTGGGTGTTGGCATCATTATTATCTCCTTCTGAGCTCTTCTTAGGATTCGGTACTTTCCTGGGTGAAGGCTTGGTGGCGCATGATCTCCGTCCCCTTCAGTTTTGCTACCAGCTTTCTCTACCTCATTCCTGGTTCTCCAGCGGATTTGATTTTCTCCTTCATTAGGTTCTTTATCTACATCTTCATTCTTAGAAGTCTCTGAGGTGGTGGGGACTTTAAATGAGTTCATGTGGGCTTTATGTTGCTTTTGGACTCTCCTGATCATGGAAGCCCCCATCTCTTTAACGGGTTTTCCATCCTTTCCAACTATATACCATCTTCGCCCGAGTCGGGCAACATTCTTTTTATTGATAGGGTTTACTATCATTTCTTTCATTCTGATATTATTGGCATAACTTGGTTAAGGTGGTTTCACGTCTACCCACTTTGGTATCTTGGCCTCCTTGTCCTCTACTTCTTCTAAAGCTTTATAGTTTCTAAATACTTCTGACAAGTTCTTTAGCTAAGAGTCTCCTCCCAACCTCTGGAAGACGCTTCGAGAGGCTTCTTTTTTGGCTGCCTGTATGATATCTCTACGAGATTCTTGCTCTTCTTTTCCTCTTCTTTTGATTAATTCCTAATCAAGGATGGCTCATGTAGTTGGCACTTCCAGCTTGCACTCACATTGACATTTATTGCACAAAACTACCCCTCTGATTATTGCTGCCTTAGGCAACTTGATAGCTCATTCCATCGGCCTATCAATTTGTCACCTTTCAGCTCTTACTTCTCCAGTAGCTTTCCATTTTCCTTTTTCTGCCCACATTACATTAATCATGTTTACGGAGGCTTGTATAAAAGGAATGGCACTAGTTACTGCATTAGTTTGAGGTTCTCCCAACATTTGCACTATTTCTAGCCTGCATTGTCCCCTGTTATTCAATGAGAACGACAAGGGATTAGACAACTTAGGCTTTGTGACCTCGTTCAAAGCTAACTGACCAGCTTCGGTTTCTTTTTTGTTCTTTTCTTTATTCCCATCTTCTTCCAGTAAAGGGAACAAGGAAGCAACTGGCTCCTTCGCTGGGTTGGTCTTATTTGCTGCCCTAACATCATTATTTTCTGAAGCAGAATGCTCTAGATCTGACCTTCTTTGCATATTCATGGGACAGTCTCTGTTCCTCTCTTCTTTAGTTTCCCCAAAGTTTCTCTTCATATTTAGAGAACTATTCTCCTAGTTTCTTAAGATAGCCATCATGGTGGCCTGTAGATCTTCTTTTGTGACCTTCCCTTTTGATTTCTTAGAAGGGGTCGGGCTTCCCGACAAGATAGGTATTTGCAAGTCTTCAGGGAGATTTGCCATGCTAGGTCTCGATGTGTAGTGGGGTGATTTCTGTTTTGATCCCCACTCAAAGGCTTGTTCCTTCTTTCGTCTTCTTGGCATACAAGATTTGGTCCCACCGAGCGTGCCAAAATTATGTTCGGGCAGGAATGTCGTAGGTGGGCATTCCTGGCTCGAGCACACAGCTCCTCGAAGAATTGGCACTTTGGTTGATTGTCGGTCTCTTGCTCGTCACAATGCTGCAAGTGGAGAACAAAGTTAGCTTCGGAAAGGTGCCTTTGCAAGGCATTAGGTGTAGCCCTGCAGGCTCACAATCAAAACTAAGTTAAGTGCTTAGGCGTGCCATTGCCATCTCTGTTATGGCAAACGTAAAACATGTGTATTTAAGCCGATTACTTGTGCCCCAAGTTATTCTGACTTCTTATTATCAAATGATTGTCGTAGATGGGTTAAGTCTACATTAAGTTATTTTCTATGCCTTGAGGTCAAGGACTTTTGTTTGTCTTGTATGCTTTAAAGAACGAATGTCTAGATCTGGCCGAAATGTTTTAGCTCAATGATAATGCCCGAATGATAAGCTTTGAACCATTAAAAGACTGGAAATAACTTGAATGTACATCGAAGGATACATGATAATACCAGATCTATTAAGTAAAGAACAAAACAAAGGGAGTTGGGTTAGATTTAACCTTGTCGGGCAAGGTTGAACCTAGTACAACGTCACTTCTTTGTGAAAACAAAGATTTGGGAAAAAAGGGAGTGGATGGTAAGCAGGGTGAACAAAAAGGGAATCGATACTACTATGGTTGAGAGAGTAGCAGAGCTATTAAACTAGACAAAAGGATGGCTTTTGTGAGGGTTGATCCTGACAAGGACTGAAGTTGATCCTGAAAAGGATTGAGGTTGAGGGTTAACTATAGCTTCGTTGATGTAAGTCTAGCTTGAGCAGAGTTTGTGTATTTGTTTGTTTGATTGAGTGTCCTTGTTTTTGGGCTTTCTTCCCCATTTTATAGCCGAATTAGCCTAACTGCTTGCAGCTTGGTTTCTGTCTGAAAGCAACTGAGGGGTAGTGACTCATCAACAATTTACGTACTCTGCCATTCAGAAAGTGCTTTTGGGCTGAATAGGTTGATTTCCATCAAGTTTCACTTCTTTGTAGGCCACTTGCTCTTTGCATTAATGTGGAACTGGCATCTTGCCTTGGGTTGGGTGAATGGGTTTGGTGCTGGGCCTTGGGCAGAGCCATGCCTTCTGAGCTTCTTTTTGGGCTTCTCTTCCTTTAGCCCATAGTTCAAATATTAACCCAAACAGTAGTGTTGTGTTCTTTCGTTGTTACAAATTGTGTTTAAAGGGGATGGGGTATTGTTAGGATACTTGCCAAGTGGCATGATCTTGCAATGACAGATATATGGTAGGTGTTCAAAAGTTAGTTAGTTAGTTAGTTAGTTAGTTGGAAATATCCTACAAATAGTAAATTGTAAGGAAAACTCAACAGTCAATGAAATAGTATTATTCTTTTGTTATACTCTCTCTCTGTGCAGCCATTGAAGATGTGGAGCTAGGTTCTAACAAGTAGCAGACATATCATTGTTTTTGTAAAAAGAGAAGAAAGACCAAAATTTTGAGTGTTTTCGTACCCACCTTCCAACTGCGATCCAGAGAGATTGGATACTTGAGCTTTTCTACATTGCCTTGAAATGCTTGTTCATGCTGAAACAAGGCTTTCTTTAAACTACCTGCTTGTTTTTGCACCTCGAATGGATGGACGTGATAGAAAACGGGACTAGTGTTTACACCATCGCATTCATGATCCTTTGAAAGCTCATCCAAGCACCATGTCGAGTTCGCTTAATTACTGGAAATAGTGAGAATTACTTACGAACCTTGCCTTGATCATATCGTACGGACAGAGAGGGGTCAAAAATGATGAAGAAGAAGCAGCGATATCTGTTTGTGGGGTCATTGAGGATGCAAATTATTTTTGCATAAATCAAATGATCCGAATCAAAGTGTACCAAATTGCCATAACAAATTTCTGGAAATTTTTTAAAGAATGGAGTACGGATGGCAGAGAAGTAGAATTCAAAGTCAACGGTTGAGGTTGAGATTGAGGGAGTGCAAGTACAAAGTGGCATCGTCTCGTCTATATATCTAAGACCTCCCTCCCGCCATGGAGAATTCTTTAAGACTTTGACGTTGACTTTTAACAGTGAAAGATTTAAATTCTACATTTTATATATTCACTCTAATCAATTGATATCAGTTTACTCTGCTGCTAGAGATTTTGGTATATCATGTATTGTGCTGCGTTAAAACAAACACTTATTTGGGTTGTTCGACTACGATTAAAACATAACATCAACCCAAGGAGACTCCAAAATTTTAGCCCAAATTCTACACACAAAAAGCGGCAAGGTTTCCAGACAAATCCACTCCACTATTCAAGTTATTTGGCAGTTATTGAAACAAATTCACCATGTCTAATTTCAACGTACTTAAAGTAATAACCGCTGATGGCTTTGCAAACTTTGAACATAAACTAACCATAGCAAATATCAACCCATGTCTCATCTGATGACACAGCACTCACATCAAACTCTTGTTCCTAATTGCTTCCTGTCAATGCATATACTCCGCCAACAACTTCATTGTCGAATTTTTCTGGGTGCAACGAGTAAAAGGTCAATTACAGCACGTTTGCCATCGTCCTTGGCGAGGGACCAATAAGCTCTCCTAATCTTTAATCGTGCCCAGTTGGTACTACTATTTACCATATTCTGCAGCTTTCTTGCAATGGTCGCAGTTTGCAGATAACTCGCTGATGGTCAATGTTTGTACAAGCTCTTCAACATCCTCCTTGAATACTAGACGAATGGCACATTCATGCAGTCCTAAGCCCGGGCCATTGGACCCAAAAGTTGCACCGACTAGATTCAATTGATTCCACGATTCAGGAAATAGAGCACGTGGTATATAGACAAACCAAATCAAATCATGCGCATGCAACCACATGTCTTTATCTGTATCGAATGTAAAACGGAGCTTATTGTCACGATCAACCTGAGTGTTCAGATCACAAATGAGCTCACGAGCGAACTCTGAATCCGGAGTGTCATTGATGATGTTTGGATGTTCATGGATCGATGAAGAAACAGATAGAGCAATCCCTAACCAATTACCATCATCGTACAAATTTTGAGGCACTTCGATTTGTGCAGAGTCGCCTTTATTTGGATTCAAGAACCACTTCGGAAATTCAATTCCAGCAAGCTTCAATGCAAAGTGATCGTCAGACCAGACCTGTAGAGAAAATTTCTAAATGTGAGAGAGAGAGAGAGAGAGAGAGAGAGAGAGAGAGAGAGATAAGAGAGACATACCCAGTTTCTGATATTTTGAGAGATCAACTGGAACTTTCTTTCGTGTGGAGTACTGTGATCGCATTCTTGGGGAATATGTTTTTCCTCTGTGAGTACTTTGTGACTTTGCTCCAGAATTAAGTTTATCCAATGTTTTACCACCAATTCATTATAATATCCAAAGAGGGTGTCTGAACTGCCTAATATACACTGTATGATTGTCTGGACAAATCCTTGTAAATCTTGCTTGTACAAAATCCGGAGCCCACAGATCTTAACCTTTAAAGCAGGTCTATAGGTAATAAAGGAAAGGCAGACTTTCCTTGATGATGTTTGAGTGAACAGTTCGGGAATCATTGCTCGTGGAATGTAAACAATTAAAAGGTGATGCTTATCAGATATCACGGACTCAAAGTTTAGGGACAGATTCATATAATGTTTACCCATTTCGAGTCGACAAGAACCATGATACTGATCCTCTTTTATGATGTGCTGGTGTTCCACTGCAAGTGATACGCATAGAGAAAACCCCATCCACTTCTTACTCTTGTGCAGATTCTGAGGCAGCTTGATCGTCACAGAAGTCCCAACTTCAGTGTTGAACCACGCTGGGGATCCACTTAAAGAAAAATCATAGTTTTGGTACCTATGGTTTAGTCCCTGGAGAATGCAGAAATAATGTGTTGAGAGAGAGAGAGAGAGAGAGAGAGAGAGAGAGAGAGAGAGAGAGAGAGGAGAGACCTCCAGGTATCTTGGAAGAACAGACTCAATGTTCCTTCTCAACAGAACTGTGGAACCTTCTTCACAAGTTGGAATAAATTTCTCCCTGTATATATCAAAGAACTCCAACGTTAAATGAAGGATGAAGTTTTAAATTTTTAACGCAGCTAATAATGTAGTTGTCAGAAATTAAACTCTACCATCTCAAAATGTCATTCTCTAGATTAAACCATCCAAGCTCTGATATAGCTTTACCAACTTCATTCAAATTGGAGGGCTTAGAAGGGATTATTTGTTGACTTTGTTTGGACAGCACAGACATTTGTTGTTGTAGCTGCTGCCGCCCTCCAATACCAAAACTATGTGGTATGAATGTTTGGATAAGCTTTTCAACATCTTGCTCATAAATTAGATGAATCCCACATTTCTCGACCTCCATGCATGGGTTGTTGGTTTCAAATACAGACCCAATCACAAAGGATTCATTTAACATCCTTGGAAAGCACACACAAGGTACATAGAAAGCACAAAGTAACTCAGAATTTGATTCAACTGAGTTGAGATGTCTCCAGTCAAGGAGGAATGGTTCCAGTTGAAATTCCTCAGTTTCCACTCTGCATTTGTAGAAGTAATCAGAAGCACAATCCGATTCAATTTGGGAGACACCAGGTTTTTGCTTCACCAAGAAAACAATAGCAACGCCCATCCACTTCTTATCATGTTTCAAATCTGGAGGCACCGGGATTGATATGAAATCTCTGGTAGCTACGTTGTTGAACCACTTTGGAATTTCATTTTGATAATCACAAGACTTTATGGAATATGACTTATAATCGAATAGCTGTAACATAAAACAGAAAAGGATTGTGATTAGTTATAGAAAAAGATAGATACTTGGTGTGCACCTATATGCGTGTGCGTGTGTGTGCGCGCTTGTGGGTATGTGTGTGTGTGTGTGTGACAGAGTGAGAGAGAGAGAGAGACTTCAATGTCTTTTTGCAGCACTTGATTTGGCAGTGAAAGATCATGAACTGGTTTCCATTGTTGAAGTTTATCTGATTCGGGGTCAAAACTAAAGAAACTACGCCCTGGGACGGTTGATGAAGTCCACGTCCTTGTATGTTTTGGGTCTGGTGGTGACGAAGTAGAAGATTCTTGATGCTTGGATGAAACAAGGGCACTGATTGTAGTCATTCCAGAAACATCTGAGGTCCATACCTTGAATTGATCTGGGAAATCTATCAGTGATGTACAATCATCAGCGGGCACATGTCGAACACTTAATGGGAGCTTCTTAGGTAGTGACTGAAGCCTACTACAATTCCTTAATTTGAGAGATTCAAGCTTGGATAGCTGGCTGATGCTTTCAGGTAAGTGCACAAAGTTATTAGCACTCAAGTCTAATGTCCGTAAGGAGATTAAGGTGCCAACATCATCAGGTATTGTTCCATCTATCAGATTGCAATCACTTAAGTTTAGGCTCGTCAAAGAAGTTAAACCAGAGAAAGAAGTAGGCAACAACAAGCTCACAGGAACATTGCCCTTTCTACCCCACCACCAACAAGTAAAGAGAGAATGCCACGATTTTGAAGGTAGATCTTTACATCCTTGGAAGGATAGAGTCTTTAGATTTTTCATAGCTGCAATGGATGATGATTCTCTTATAGCAGTTCCACTTATATCAAGCTCCTCAAGATATTCCACACAATTCAAATCCTCAGGTATGTCATCAAGTTCTGAGCAACCTGTTAGAATGAGAGTTTTCAGAGACGTCAAATACTGAATGGTACTCGGAAGACGGAAAAGGTTTTTGCAGCCTCCCAAATTCATCAATGTAAGACCAGTCAAACGTTGAATTGATGGAGGTAATTCTTCAATGGCAGTTCCATCTAGATGAAGCTCCAACAAGCTTTTCATATTTCCTTCAATTTCAGGAAACCTCTTGAGTCTTGAAGAACCAGAGAGAGTTAAAGTTTTAAGAGATTCCAAACTGATGAAAGGTGGAAGGCTTTCAATGGATTTGCAGTTTCTCATATTCAACAAGATAAGGTTTTTGAGAAATCCAAGGGATGGGTGAACCTCAACCAATCTTGTACAACCTTGAAGCACCAACTTCTCAAGATTTGGAACCTCAACGAAGTTTGGGGTCGCAATCAAGTACATGGAATCACTTAGATCGATAAACTTTAGCATGCTCCAGCGCTGATACAATATAAAAATTACCATAAAGTGAAATAAATAATACGTTGATATTAATATTTTTCAAAATATAAGCACGCACAAAGACATAATCTCACTTTATTTCCCCTCCAAAGTTGTTTGATGCGGCTTGAATGCATGCGGAGTTCGACTAGCTTATCTGATTGAAAGTTTGATGGCAAAGAATTAAAAGGAAATGCATGCCATTCCAGCAGTTGTAACTCATTAGAAAGGTATCTGATGGACCCAGGAAAGTACACATTACTAATTTTTAACAATCTTAGCTTGTTCATCTTTGAGAACGGGTCAACATTTACGTGAACCACCTCTTGTTTTGGTAGATTCAAGAATATACCTTCCACAGCAAGTGTTCCCTAACAAAGAAGAAGAAGAAATTAGTTGCAGTACAAAGACACAGAAAATACAAAGATGATAGATTTGTTTTAGTAATCTTTGAATCTATATTTGTGATAATCTATTACCTCATTGTTTACAAATACATGGATGATATCCTTGGGAAGCCACAACCTGCTACGTTTGCCTGGCTCTTCACTGCATTCAAGACGAACAATCTCCCATCCTAATTCTTGTATCAAATCATGCATCCACAATTTTCTTCCAAATAGAGTTAGTAGAGATTTTTCCATGAGAACTGCTATATCAATGTCTGGACGATAGCCACAACTACTTTCCAGTATTCTTGTAACACGATCTTTGTCCTCCCCTTTAAAGAAACATGCAATGTCCAAAAATACTTTCTTTTCTACGTCTTGTAAAGCATCAAAACTTACTTTAAGCACATCAGTAATTCTTCTGTCAGGATTTTCTTTAAGTCTACCCAAAGCACTTGACCATACTTCTACGCTTCTACCAAAGAGGAATGAACCCAAAACTTCAATAGCTAATGGGAGGCCATTAGCGTATTCCACAACATTCTTTGATAGCTCAAGAAAGTCTTCTCCAACCTGGTCTTTCTTGAATGCTTTCCGACAAAAGAGCTGAAGAGCTTCAGCATCAGTTAACGGCTTAACCTTATACATTTTATCCACTCCATATGTGCGTAGCAAGTGCTCATCCCTTGATGTTATAATGATCCTACTCCCCGAACCAAACCAAGTATGACCACACAATGCTTCCAATTGTTCTAATTGATCCACATCATCAAGAATGATAAGAACCATTCTAGCACGCAGTCTGTGTCTTATCTTACTGATCCGCATATGGATATTATGTACATCTACACTACTCTCGAACAGGATATCTGAAAGAAGTTGCTTTTGTAAATGGACTAGACCTTGTTTCTCAGTTACCTCTCTAACATTGGCAAGAAAGCTGTAAGCATCAAACTGAGAACGTATCCTATCAAAAACTACTTCTGCAATGGTTGTCTTACCCATGCCCCCCATCCCCCAAATCCCTAACATGCATACATTGTTCAACCCCGTGTCTAAGCAAGAAATCACTTCGTTTACGCGTGAATCCATCCCAACTAAATCCATATGTATACTTGAAATTGTTTTATTTACCTTAGTGAAAATATATCTCACAATATCTTCAATAACTTTCGACTCATATCTGAAAAAACAAACAAACAACAAACAACAAATAAATAATTCTCTCATAGAAGTTTTGTCAGCACCACTCAACCAAATAGAAAGATAACGACAACAACAACAACAACAAAGCCTTTTCCCACAAAGTGGGGTCGGCTATATGAATCCTAGAACGCCATTGCGCTTGGTTTTGTGTCATATCCTCCGTTACTCTAAGCCTTTTCTTAGAGTCTCTTCCAAAGTTTTCCTAAGTCTTCCTCTACCCCTTCGGTCCTGAACCTCTGTCCCGTAGTCACATCTTCGAACCGGAGCGTCAGTCGGCCTTCTTTGCATATGTCCAAATCACCAGAACCGATTTTTTCTCATCTTTCCTTCAATTTCGGCTACTCCTACTTTACCTCGGATATCCTCATTCTCAATCTTATCCTTTCTCGTGTGCCCACACATCCCACGAAGCATCCTCATCTCCGCTACACCCATTTTGTGTACGTGTTGATGTTTCACCGCCCAACATTCTGTGCCATACAACATCGCTGGCCTTATTGCCGTCCTATAAAATTTTCCCTTGAGCTTCAGTGGCCTACGACGGTCACACAACACGCTGGATGCACTCTTACACTTCATCCATCCAGCTCGTATTCTATGGTTGAGATCTCCATCTAATTCTCCGTTCTCTTGCGAGATAGATCCTAGGTAGCGAAAACAGTCGCTTTTTGTGATCTTCACTAGATTGCTCCGATCATTAGTGTGGATAAGTATATAAATGGATAGAGATAGGAAAGCAAACACAAGATGTATGTGGTTCACCCAGATTGGCTACGTCCACGGAATAGAAGAGTTCTCATTAATTGTGAAGGGTTTACACAAGTACATATGTTCAAGCTCTCCTTTAGTGAGTACAAGTGAATAATTTAGTACAAATGACATTAGAGTACAAATGACATTAGGAAATGTTGTGGGAGAATGATCTCGTAATCACGAAACTTCTAAGTATCGGAGTGTGGTATCATCTTGACTTGCCTTATCTGTCGCATAGGTAGATGTGGCAGCTTCTCTGGAAGTACTCTTCCTCCATCCAGGGGTAGTATCTTTAACTGGTGGAGATGCACAAGGTAATGTATCAATTTCACTTGAAGCTTACTTGTAGTTTCAGGCTTGGTCAAGCGCGATACAAACCATGTAGTAGGAGTCCCCCAAGTCGCTGAGCTAGGGGATCTGCTGAAAGAGGTGACAGACAAGGTAAGCAATCAGAGCTCCGGCTGATTGTTCACCTTCTCCCCATCTTGCAGCAGCATGAAGGATAAAGAGAAGAAAAATGAGAAGAGATGATATGGAATACTTTTGCTTTTGAAGAAGTAACTTTCCACAGGCTAATTCTTGAACTGAGCTGGAGGGTTTTCTGGTTTCCTCCAGAGTATAAGGCCGACTGAAGAATTTGAGGGTCAAAACAAGTCCATCAAATCTAGAGTACGTTCGACCCTGCTGATATGGGATACTTTTGCTTTTGACAGAGTAATGGATGTATCGGCATGTGTGCTATTACGCTTGTCTCCACATGCTTCCTTGTATCCTTCGCACTTGCCCTATCTGTCCCTCGAGCAGATGCGGTATCTTCCCTGGACACATAAGATGTTGAAGATGAGTACTCGAGAGCAATGTCAGGTAAGTAATCAGGTAAGGGGTTCCTGGCTGGTAACTTGATTTCAAGTGCTGACTGATTGCTCTCTTTCTCCTTGTCTTGCAGGTAAAAACAAGGCCAAAGGAAAAGACAGGGAAAAAGCATGATATGGGATACTCTTGCTTTTAACCCTGATGATATGAGATATTCTTGCTCTAGTATAGCTTGTTTGCAGAGGTATTATCGGGGGGAAAGAAAGCTGAATATTTCGAAAGGCTTCGTTGGGAGTGCCCTCTCAGATATGAGGAAGGGTTGAGCATTTTTGCAGGTCTGCCTGTCCGTTGGGGATGGAGGTCGACATATATAGGAGTCTCCCTAACAAAAAGTAGTAATGCTATTCCTTTACCCTGCTTGGTCATAGCACGGTAGTGGGAGCTGCCAGCTTCACATGTTTTAACTCTGTCAGAGCACTTTGAAAAAGTGGTATGTGGTATCTGGCTCTCGAGATTCGGAGAACGATGCTTCTTCGATTTTTGAGAAAGCAATCATGCTGGGGGTCTGGCTCTCGAGATTCGGGGAGCAGTGTCTCTTCGATTTTTGAGAAAGTAATCATGTTGGGAGTCTGGCTCTCGAGATTCGGAGGGCGGTGCCTCTTCGATTTTGGAGTAAGCAATCTTGTTGGGAGTGTTTTCTCGGATGTAAAGGTTGGGCATGTTTGCTAGTCTATCTTGCCACGAAGCACGGAGGTTGACACACAGGGACTTCAATTATCCAACAGTGGTACTGTTCCTTTACCCTTGTGGGTAATAATATGTTAGCTAGACCTTCAAAATTTATGTGTCTAAACTTTGTTAGTGCTGGTTTTTTCCTATTCTTTTACCTTTCTTGGTCAGAGCGATGTAGTGGGAGCTGCAAGCTTCACGTGCTCAACTTTGGCAGAGACTTTGGCAAAGTTATCTGTGGTACCCATGAGCTATTGTTGCGTGTGGGAAGTGGGTGATTGAACAGTAAGATTCATATGTTTTCTACTTCACCAGAAGTCTTTGACAGAATGCCCATAATTTCCGCTAAGCTGAGTGTGCGTGTGCGTGTGACAGGTGCTGACAAGGCTAGAAAAGTAGGTGCCTCTTCAATTTCTGAGATCGGCCCTCGTGGTCTCTGAGCAGCCCAGCTTTTGAGAAAGCGAGCGCCTCTTCGATTGATTCGGAGAACGATGCCTCTTCGATTTTTGAGAAAGCATCATGCTGGGGGTCTGGCTCTCGAGATTCGGGGAGCAGTGTCTCTTTGATTTTTGAGAAAGTAATCATGTTGGGAGTCTGGCTCTCGAGATACGGAGGGCGGTGCCTCTTCGATTTTGGAGCAATCAGTCTTGTTGGGGGTGTTTTCTCGAATGTGAGTAAAGGTTGGGCATGTTTGCTAGTCTACCTTGCCACGAAGCACAGAGGTTGACACACAGGGACTTTCCAATTATCCAACAATGGTACTGTTCCTTTACCCTCTCTTCGATTTTTGAGAAAGTAGTCATGTTGGGAGTCTGGCTCTCGAGATTCGGAGGACGGTGCCTCTTCGATTTTGGAGCAAGCAATTTTATTGGGAGTGTTTTTTCGAATGTGAGTAAAGGTTGGGCATGTTTGCTAGTCTACCTTGCCACGAGGCACAGAGGTTGACACACAGGGACTTTCCAATTATCCAGCAGTGGTACTGTTCCTTTACCCTTGTGGGTAATAATATGGTAGCTAGACCTTCAAAATTTATGGGTCTAAATTTTGTTAGTGCTGTTTCTTTGCTATTCTTTTACCCTTCTTGGTCAGAGCGATGTAGTGGGAGCTGCAAGCTTCACGTGCTCAACTTTGGCAGAGGACTTTGGCAAAGTTATCTGTGGTACCCATGAGCTATTGTTGCGTGTGGGAAGTGGGTGATTGGGCAGTAAGATTCATGTGTTTTCTACTTCCCCAGAAGTCTTCGACAGAATACCCATAATTTCCGCAAAGCTGAGTGTGCATGTGACAGGTGCTGACAAGGCTGGAAAAATAGGTGCCTCTTCGATTTCTGAGATCGGCCCTCGTGGTCTCTTAGGAGCCCAGCTTTTGAGAAAGCGAACGCCTCTTCGATTTCTGAGATCGGCTTTCGTGGTCTTTGAGCAGCCCAACTTTTAAGAAAGCAAACACCTCTTCGATTTATGAGATCAACCCTCGTGGTCTCTAAGCAGCCCAGCTTTTGAGAAAGCAAACGCCTCTTCGATTTCTGAGCAGGCGCCTCTTCGATGTCTGAAGCTCCGTCGAGTGCAGCTTTTTATAGGGCTGGCATTATGTTCCAAAACACACTTGAATCTCCACCAGTAGAAGCTCCATTCTTGCACTTCTAAGATCTTGATTTGTCCGACCTCTTCTCTCTTCAACACCTTTGAAAATGTCTGGCCCCTCCGACCGTCGTTTTGACTTAAACCTTGTTGAAGAGGCAGCCCCGCCTTCTCCAGACAACATATGGCGCCCATCCTTCGTCTCCCCTACTGGTCCTCTTACCGTTGGGGATTCCGTTATGAAGAATGATATGACCGCTGCGGTGGTGGCCAGGAACCTTCTCACTCCCAAAGATAACAGACTACTTTCCAAACGGTCTGATGAGTTAGCTGTTAAGGATTCGCTGGCTCTCAGTGTTCAGTGTGCAGGTTCTGTGTCTAATATGGCCCAACGCCTATTTGCTCGAACCCGCCAAGTTGAATCATTGGCGGCCGAAGTGATGAGTCTCAAACAGGAGATTAGAGGGCTCAAGCATGAGAATAAACAGTTGCACCGTCTCGCACATGACTATGCTACAAACATGAAGAGGAAGCTGGACCAGCTGAAGGAAACTGATGGTCAGGTTTTACTTGATCATCAGAGATTTGTGGGTTTGTTCCAAAGGCATTTATTGCCTTCGTCTTCTGGGGCTGTACCGCGTAATGAAGCTCCAAATGATCAACCTCTTATGCCTCCTCCTTCTAGGGTTCTGTCCAGTACGGAGGCTCCGAATGATCCCTCTCCGGTGCCTTCTCTTTCTGGGGCTCTACCGACTGCTGAGACTTCTCCTAAGCAACCTTTGTGAAGGCTCCCTTTTGTTTGTTTATTTTGACTCATGTATATGTACATATTTGTAGCTTATCGGGGATATCAATAAATAAGCTTTCCTTCATTTCAACGTATTGAGTTAAATACACCAAAGCCTTCTTCGCTAAGTTCTTTGAATTTTCTTTTGTTGGAGCTTTGTGAGTGGAGCATGTAGGTTGAGGTAGCGTTCCCTTAATTTCCTGAGTGAGGAAAACTTCTCGGTTGGAGACTTGGAAAATCCAAGTCACTGAGTGGGATCGGCTATATGAATCTTAGAACGCCATTGTGCTCGGTCCTGTGTCATGTCCTTCGTTAGATCCAAGTACTCTAAGTCTTTTCTTAGAGTCTCTTCCAAAGTTTTCCTAGGTCTTCCTCTACCCCTTCGGCCCTGAACCTCTGTCCCATAGTCGCATCTTCTAATCGGAGCGTCAGTAGGCCTTCTTTGCACATGTCCAAACCACCGTAACCGATTTTCTCTCATCTTTCCTTCAATTTCGGCTACTCCTACTTTACCCCGAATATCCTCATTCCTAATCTTATCCTTTCTCGTGTGCCCACACATCCAACGAAGCATCCTCATCTCTGCTACACCCATTTTGTGTACATGTTGATGCTTCACTGCCCAACATTCTGTGCCATACAGCATCGCCGGCCTTATTGCCGTCCTATAAAATTTACCCTTGAGCTTCAGTGGCATACGGCGGTCACACAACACGCCAGATGCACTCTTCCACTTCATCCATCCAGCTTGTATTCTATGGTTGAGATCTCCATCTAGTTCTCCGTTCTTTTGCAAGATAGATCCTAGGTAACGAAAACGATCGCTCTTTGGTATTTCTTGATCACCGATCCTCACCCCTAACTCGTTTTGGCCTCCATTTGCACTGAACTTGCACTCCATATATTCTGTCTTTGATCGGCTTAAGCGAAGACCTTTAGATTCCAACACTTCTCTCCAAAGGTTAAGCTTTGCATTTACTCCTTCCTGAGTTTCATCTATCAACACTATATCGTCTGCGAAAAGCATACACCAAGGAATATCATCTTGAATATGTCCTGTTAACTCATCCATTACCAACGCAAAAAGGTAAGGACTTAAGGATGAGCCTTGATGTAATCCTACAGTTATGGGAAAGCTTTCGGTTTGTCCTTCATGAGTTCTTACGGCAGTCTTTGCTCCTTCATACATATCCTTTAAAGCTTGGATATATGCTACTCGTACTCCTTTCTTCTCTAAAATCCTCCAAAGAATGTCTCTTGGGACCCTATCGTACGCTTTCTCCAAATCTATAAAGACCATGTGTAAATCCTTTTTCCCATCTCTATATCTTTCCATCAATCTTCGTAAGAGATAGATTGCCTCCATGGTTGAGCGTCCTGGCATGAACCCGAATTGGTTGTCCGAAACCCGTGTCTCTTGCCTCAATCTATGCTCAATGACTCTCTCCCATAGCTTCATTGTATGACTCATTAGCTTAATACCCCTATAGTTCATGCAATTTTGTACGTCGCCCTTATTCTTGTAGATAGGCACCAAAGTGCTCGTTCGCCACTCATTTGGCATCTTCTTCGTTTTCAAAATCCTATTAAAAAGGTCAGTGAGCCATGTTATACCTGTCTCTCCCAAAACTTTCCACACTTCGATTGGTATATCGTCTGGGCCTATTGCTTTTCTATGCTTCATCTTCTTCAAAGCTACAACCACTTCTTCCTTCCGGATTCGACGATAAAAAGAGTAGTTTCTACACTCTTCTGAGTTACTCAACTCCCCTAAAGAAGCACTCCTTTCATGTCCTTCATTGAAAAGATTATGAAAATAACCTCTCCATCTGTCTTTAACCGCATTCTCTGTAGCAAGAACCTTTCCATCCTCATCCTTGATGCACCTCACTTGGTTTAGGTCCCTTGTCTTCTTTTCTCTTGCTCTAGCTAGTTTATAGATATCCAACTCTCCTTCTTTGGTATCTAGTCGTTTATACATATCGTCGTAAGCCGCTAACTTAGCTTCTCTCACAGCTTTCTTCGCCTCTTGTTTCGCTTTTCTATACCTTTCACCATTTTCATCGGTCCTATCCTTGTATAAGGCTTTACAACATTCCTTCTTAGCCTTCACCTTTGTTTGTACCTCCTCATTCCACCACCAAGATTCCTTTTGGTGTGGGGCAAAGCCCTTGGACTCTCCTAATACCTCTTTTGCTACTTTTCGGATACAACTAGCCATGGAATCCCACATTTGGCTAGCTTCCCCCTCTCTATCCCACACACACTGGGTGATTACTTTCTCTTTGAAAATGACTTGTTTTTCTTCTTTTAGATTCCACCATCTAGTCCTTGGGCACTTCCAAGTCTTGTTCTTTTGTCTCACTCTTTTGATATGTACATCCATCACCAACAAGCGATGTTGATTAGCCACGCTCTCTCCTGGTATAACTTTGCAATCCTTACAAGTTATACGATCCCCTTTCCTCATTAGAAGAAAATCTATTTGTGTTTTTGACGACCCACTCTTGTAGGTGATCACATATTCTTTGTTCTTCCTTCTTTGTTTCAAAAACAAAAGGAAAAAGCTCTTTGGTACCTCTTCTGCAGTAAAACGAAAACAACAGAATTAAATTTTATGGTGCTACAAGGAGAATAGTAACCTTACCCATCTTGTAAATGCCATCCATAGAGATCAGCTACTTCAGTAAGTGCATCTCGCCACTTACGCACCTTCTCTGTATTATCCATAAAGGCTTCTTCATGCTTGGAGAAGGCTTTCCTGAAATTCCCCATTTGTTTTCGTACCTCAGATGGATCCACATCATAGAAAACTGGGAGTATTGTCTGCCCCATCACTTTCATGCATTCAACACTCTTTGCAAGCTCATCCAAGCAACATGTTGAGTAGGCATAGTTTCTTGAAAGAACGACAATTACATATCTTGATTCTTCAATTGCTTTCAAGAGTTCTGGCGAGATGGGTTGTTCCCTCTCAAGTTGTTCAGCATCTCTGAATGCAAATACTCCCTTCTGATTTAGAGAAGTATACAGATGGTCTGTAAAATTTCTGCGGGTGTCTTCGCTTCTGAAACTGAGGAACACATCGTATGTCCATTGAGGGGTGGGAGGAGACCAATAAGAAGACGAAGGAATATCTGTTTGGCTGATCATTGAAGGAGTGGAAGGTTACCACTTTGTCTATAGTGAAGATTACAGAATGGTCTGTCTAAATCTGATCAGAAACACTGAAAGAGGGTGTTAACACTTTGCATTTACTATGAAAATACGATAAATCATCACAAAAAGCTTTGAACGAGGAGAGTGTGAAGTTTGAACCAGCAGAGCGGAAAAAAAAAGCAATCGAATAAAGAATCTACGTAATTGTCATTTCGGTTTTCATTTTTAATTTTTAGCCTTCACTTTTTGAGCCTGAGATGTTGGGAAATTATATTGGGGAGGTGAGGGAGAGGGAAATGAGGGATGAAAAAAAGGGAGTACGAGGGTTAGGAAGAAACAAGGAATAACGAATGAAAACAAAATCTTGAAAGTGAAAACAACTCAAATAGTTTTTTTTTTTCGTTTTGTGTACCTTTGCTTATACATTTTCTTCTACATCTCTTTACCATTCTTCTACAACCTTCATTTCTGCACGTATATATCTAACACAAAAATGAAAACCAAAAGGTAAACAATAATTTTGCTCTTTTTTAGTTTTGGTATTGATATTCTTCTTCAGATTAAAACCTCTCAATCCCTTCAACTTTCCCAAACCCAAAATCAAAATAAGCCAAATAACATCAGGAAAAAAAAAAACTGTAAAAAGACTTGAGAGAAATCAAGAGATAGGTGGCAGAAATATTCCCATGTTCCAACAATGTAAAGCAGATTAAATGAAGAATTAATCCAGCAACCAAAACATTTCAGGTAAAAGAAGAATTAATTAAGTATTCCAATAAACCATGTAAAGAGTTTTATGAATCAAAATTCAAGAGAAGATACATAGCTGTTAGAAATATTAGACGAGGAGTCTAACTGACCTGGCTAACTGGGTTATGTGGATACTCACAACTCTCACAGCTCCAAGTGAGAGAGTGAAAACTGGAAAATGAAACTCGTTCAAATGCCTGATGGTGCTTTGCACCTTCCTCAAAAAAGCAAGCAAATACTTTTTTCTTTCACGTTATTTGGTGCCACTGCCACCGATTGTTTGAGTGAATGTGAAAGTGACATACACTTTCATCTACTTCCACTCGTTAAAGAATCAAAAAGTACGACTGACTCACCTATGCTAATAACATTCAATTTCTACCAGTCAAGCCTCAGCAGCAAGGAACAATATCTCAAGAAAAATCTACACTGATTTAATGGATGGATGGATGTATGTTCTTGAAAAGAATAAAGTACATGGCACAAATATACCGACACTATTGAACCATATATTTTTACAAAGGAAAATATAAATAAGAAATGAGAAAAGAAAATTCTCTACAACCCTCACACACGTGGACCTTAGGGGGTGTATTCAATTGAGATTCTGAGAGAGTTTTAGGAAATTAATAATTCTAGAAGTATTCAATTATGAATTTAAAAGAATTCATAAAAGTTTAGGTGTATTCAATTGAGAATTATAAACACTTTTTAAAAGTCTCTAGAAATATAGGTGTATTCAATTGAGATTTCTAAAGACTTTCTAAAAATTCCTATAAATCTAGGTGTATTCAATTGTGATTTTTTCAAAGTCTCTAAAAATTTAGGTGTATTGGAAAATGAATTGAATTTGAAGGAATTTGTGAATTGGTGGATTTTGGAGGATTTCAAGGTGAGACCAATAAATGCCAATGAGCCTGGGAAATCTCACCTCACCCATAGAAATTTTGAGCGACTTTATGTGCTACTCTCCTCTCCAGAGACTGTGCCTTCTGCTCCAAAAACAAAGTAGCTTGAAGGTAAAACTTTTCACCTTTTACATGTTTTCTTCGGATTTTTCTTGTTTGGATACTATAATCTTGTTATAGGGTTAGGGTTTTCTATTCTAGGATTTATTAGGATTTGAAACCCTATTGTTGAATATGCGTAGAGTTTATGGTTTGGTGTTTTGTTGAATATGCGTGTGGGTTTATGGCTTGCTGTTGGATGTCAAATTGATGTTTTCTTTTGATGTCGAATTGGCGTCCAAAAGGTTTTTCGTGCTTATTAATCTGAAAATTCATATTGTATTATCTGTTGGATGTCAAATTGATTTTTTTTAACAATATGTCCATGACCTGCTATGTCTGAGGTGGCCATTGTTCATTGTTTTTTATTGTCAAATTGATTCATCGCCTTGATTTTTTCATGAATTGTTTTTTATTGTCCATGCTTTGTCTGCTATGTTTGTTCGAAATCTATAAAAAATAAAAAATAAAAAATCTGTTGGATGTCGAATTGATTTTTTTAACAACTTTACATGAATTGTTGAATTGGTTTTTTCACCTTGTACATGCTTTTAATTGTCAAAAAGATCAACTGGAATCCACAAAGATGGTTTTGGGATCCATTATCTGTGGGGTTCATTTTGTGTTTGGTTATCATGTTTTTAGCATCCATTGATTTTATGTCAAATAAGGGTGAGATTTTAGCATTCGGTCAAAATGTCAATGTAACTAGGGTGAGACTTGACTGGTCTATTGTTCAATTTCTTTTTTTCAATTTGTCTTCTTTGCAATCATATGCATGTAGTTCATTCTTTATTGTGTGCATTAATTCATTGTATAAAAGATGTATGACTAATAAAATAATTATGATGTATCATCTAAGATCATAAATGGGAGATTCACAACAAGAAAAGGGAAAAGGAAACTATAATCAATGGTCCGTGGAAGAGAGCAACATGTTGTTGCAACTACTTGTTGAGGCCGTAAAAAATAGATGATGTGATGCTAATGGCATAATAAGCAAGTAGATTATAGAAGCCAAAATTGTTCCTGTGCTTAATGAAAAACTTGAGTGTCAAAAAACTCAAGATCATGTTAAGAACCATGTGAAAACATTGAGGGGTCGATATCAATCAATATGTCAGCTTTTTAGGCATAGTTCTGGATTTGGTTGGTACCCCATCACAAAGAGGTTCACGGCTAGTGATGAAGTATGGGAAGGCTTCCTTAGGGTGAGTTCTTTTTCTTATAGAATATATTATTTACATGATAATCTTTCATTTTTATTGATTTTGTATTTTAACATTTATTATGTTTTTCTTTTTTTTGCTAGTCCCACCCAAAGAATCGAGGTATTCACAAAAAGACATTTGTGGACTATGAAGATTTGATGACTATATTTGGTGATGGAACAGTTAAAAGAAATAACTCAATTGGATTGGGTGATGATACTGATGCCATAACATATATAGTTGAAGAAAGTAGGCCAATCAGAGTAAACGAATTTCCTCCACTTACGCACCTTCTCTGTGTTATCCTTAAAGGCTTCTTCATGCTTGGAGAAGGCTTTCCTGAAATTCCCCATTTGTTTTCGTACCTCAGATGGATCCACGTCAGAGAAAACTGGGAGTATTGTCTGCCCCATCACTTTCATGCATTCAACACTCTTTGCAAGCTCATCCAAGCAACATGTTGAGTAGGCATAGTTTCTTGAAAGAACAACAATTACATATCTTGATTCTTCAATTGCTTTCAAGAGTTCTGGCGAGATGGGATTTTCCCTCTCAAGTTGTTCAGCACCTCTGAATGCAAATACTCCCTTGTGATTCAGAGAAGTATACAGATGGTCTACAAAATTTATGCGGGTGTCAACGCCTCTGAAACTGAGGAACACATCGTATGTCCATTGAGGAGTCGGATGAGACCAATAAGAAAACGAAGGAATATCTGTTTGGCTGATCATTGAAGGTGTGGAAGGTTACCACTTTGGCTATGGTGAAGATTACAGAAAGGTTTGTGCAGAATCTGATCAGAAACACTGAAAGTGGGTGTTAACACTTTGCATTCACTCTGAACAAATGATAAATCATCACAGAAAGCTTTTTGAAAGAAGAGAGAATCTACCTAATTGGTAAATCCCTCATTTCCTCGCACTATCTCTACCACAAAAACGAAAACCAAAAACTAAATATTAATTTCGCTATATTTTTTCAGTTTTGGTATTGATAGTCTGATAGAACCCTGACCCGCAATGGCCTCAACCTGCAATGGCAGCTATGGTGACAGTGATGAAAGGACAATTTAGAGAGAAAAGGAAGAAGGAAATTCTATATTGATTAATTCCACGATGCCCTTACAATTTCCTCTGGCCACCATTTAACCACGAGCCATTGTATGGTTTTCCCCACTACATGTGTGCCAGCTGGACTCCACTAAAGACTTAGGTGATTACAATTGAACCCGATTACAGATTCCGATGGTTCTTGCCGTCCATCTCCTCTTACTCTGCCGCAATGAGACAAAGTGTGCTTCGCCATTCCAACATTATAGAAATATAATACCTTTGATTAGTTCTAAGTTATGTACCATATTTTCAGGCTTCAGCCAAACAATAGTTAGAGGTATGGAATGGAGACAACAATTGGCTTGATTTATTTAACGTCTCTGGAAATTGAGAAGAAGATGCATAGAGCACACAGAAAATTAGAGTGGGTATGTGAATACGTAACGCGATCCCTACAGTTATCTGGTACCAGTAGGAATTCATTGGTTCCGCCAATTTGGCAATGATACAAGTAATTCCAAGTTTCTGAATCCGATTCAATGGGGGATACTTCAGGATTCTCCTTGACCGACAAGAGAGCACACAGTGCAACCCTCGTCCACTTTCTTTCATTCTTCATATATATATATATATATATATATCATTCACTATCAACCGGTCAACAGAAAGGAACAAAATCTCAAGAAAAATCTACACTTGTTTAATGGATAGTCAACAGAAAGAAACAAAATCTCAAGAAAAATCTACACTTATTTAATGGATGGATGGATGCTCTTGACAGAACTATGTACATAATACAAGTATACCGACATAATAGCACCTCATGTTAATAAAATAAAAACATATGGATAAAGACTTTATTTTATTGACACGGAACAATACTGTGATAATATAAGTGTGCCATATATGTAGGTCCTTCTCATTCTTGCGACTTGATTTTATGCTTGAGATAATTTTCTGAATTTTCTATCCGCATAGGATGCATAAGTTAAGATCATGTAGGTTATTTCAAAAGCACTATTCTCATTTGTTATTAAATTTATCAAAAATCTATATTGTCATCCTCATTCATATCAGTCTAGCCCAAGAACTTCTTTAGTTAGTTTAAGTGAACACAATTATTATCAGACCAAACACTAATTGTGATCTTGACAACTCTTTTTTAAGTAATCTTAAGTGTGAATGTAAGCAAATGAAACTTTGTAATCTACAAATGTAAACAGCTAATCAAATTGTCTGCCATGCCTTGAAAGTTTGACCTAATCTGCAAAATTCAAATACTGTTTATAGACATGCAGATACAAGTTCGAATCCCGATCCCGTAACTTAGACTGGGTCATTGCTTTTCAGATGAGATAAAATTGATACACTTCAATCATTAAAAAGTAAATTAGTAGTATTAGTAATAATAATGATAATGAATACACATTTAGCAACCCAATTTTGCTAACAATGGGCTTGTCTTCACCAACTTTGGTATGGCATGATTCTCTTCCAATGGCGGCTCATGCTGCTTTGTTTTCAGACCATGTTGGGTTTCCTGGCTTCTGCTTCTCAATTTAATATGCATCTCGACATACAGGTTTGTCTGACCTTTTTATGTTCTTTTCTTAACCTGTGATGTTGCTTGATCTGTTTTGCAAGTTTAGACCTTTTAGGTTTGCTTTTAGAGGGGTTAGGTTTCATGTCTCCCTCCCCTTTTTTTCCCTGTACCATTATTGTTTTCGTTTGTAGAAGGGTAAGGTTTTATGTCCCCATTCTTCTTCATGTATTTTTTCTTTTTTCTTTTTTTTTTCCTTGTACTATGAGGGGTTTGGTTTATGTCCCTCCTGACTAATTGTAACTTCTTTTTTCTTTATCAATAAAATTCCTCTCGTATCATCAAGCTTTCCAAAAAAAAAAATTCAAAAGAATCCAAGTGAATCAGGTCGGCATGGTTTCAAACCTTCACAAGGAAGAAGACACCCCATTGAGCAACAAAACCCCACAACTGAAGGAAATAACTTCCCACAAAAGTTGACAAATTGATCCAATGAAAAAAAGACAAAAGGCTTTACAAGTTGTAACATGCATGCTTGCCCTAGCACTTGAGAATCAGATGATCAACATGTCTTGTACTTGATAGCGATTTTACCACTTGTAAAACAAAGGGTTAAACCATAGAAAATTCTTGCAAGAGAACAAGTGTTTGTAGTATAGAATGGCTCAAGCAAGGTCAATCTTCTCAAGGACTGATATAAACAATTTACGAGTTTTTGTGTATTTAACTTATTTAACTCTAAGGATTACACTAATTTGACGAAACTAAATATTACTGGATGTGACTTAAACAAATATCTAAAATGGGAATTAGTTTATAGGAATAATGATTCAACTTAAACAAAACAAGTATATAAGGAAATTCAAGATAAAATAAATGATTGAAGAAAAATAGATTGACAATATGCTAGAGTTCAACCTTTACCAACAACACTCCTACGTAGCTATTCCAATTGCATAAATAATTGAAAACACACATGCTTTGAAGGTTGGATTTTCCTTGTGTATGTTTTACTTGTGACATTCAAGCTAAAACGCATACCACTACATGCAACTTATCCATGACATTTGGATTAAATATAAACATGAGTGATTCATTAATCTTGGTGAAAATCCTTTTGTTAAACCATATAATCCCTAAGAGTATGATATTTACCTTAGGAGAGTACAATTCTCAATCACAAGAAGCACAACCAATTTTAACGTGACATTCGTTTAAAATTGCATCCGATAACTTTTCTAAGCATCCTAATGGTGATCAAGCATCAAGGTACATAGATAGTTTAATTTAGTGATTGAAAATATCAAAGCAAGCATGTAACAACACTTAAGCAACTGAAAAATAAAACTACGTATTCATGTTGCGGCTCATGGCCTCACTCTAGCATAATAAATTAGTTACACATAATTATGTTCATACATAAAAATTTATCCATAAAACAAAATAACAAAGAAAGAAAACACCCGTCTTTTGTTCCTCCTCTGCTCTGACTTTCTACGCCTTCTGCCTTCCGTCAGTCTCTCCTTACGCACCCTGCGCCTGCTCTTTGCTCCGTCAGTCTCCCCCTGCCTCTTTATTTTCTGGTTTTTCTTTCTCTGCACAGTGCACTGCCTCTGTCTCTTCTTCTGCCGTGTCTGCCTCTCTCTTCCCTTTGCCTTCTTATTTTCTGTTTGTTTTTTGTTTCTGCCCTTCTCAGTCCTCTCTCTCTATCCGTTTATATCTTTTTTTTCGTCCCTGCCCCGCTCCTTCCTCTTATTCTTTTCTTTTCTGTTGTGCGTCCCTACGCACTCCTTTCTTCCTTTTATTTTCTGTCATGCTCCTCTCTCCTCTCTGTCATCTTCTGTCCGTGTTCCCCATTTCTTATTCTTTTCCTTTTCTTTTCTGCTGTGCTATCTCCTTTCCCGCTATCAATCTGCCCACTCTCTCCTGTCTTTCTGCTCTCCCTTTGCTTTTGATGCCGTGCTCTGCTGTCCTCCCTCCTCTGCCTTTTTCTTTTATTCTTTTCTTTCTTTTTCCTTCCACTCCTCCCTGTCTGCCAATCCCGTGTGTCTTCTCTTTTCTTCCTTTCAAATTTTTTTTATTTTTATTTCTTTTCTTTTCTCTGTCCTTCTTATTTGCAGTAGGAGGACTAACCACTTCGTGATCAATATCTTGTCGCTGCTCCTACCTTTTTGCTTGAAATTGATTAACTGCACATTATTACAAAGTAAGGTAATATGCCATAATTTTAACACAAAAATATCACAAAGACTTTAGAAATTGATGGTATAAATGCATGAAATATATGAGTGATCAAATACCCCCAAACTTACATTTTTGCTAGTCCTCTAGCAAAACAAAACACAAAACAAAACCACTCAACTAAGACTAGATTCAACAACTTAGTAACCAACTTCTCAATTTCGATTTCAAAGATAAGTGCTAATCATAAAACAAACAACCAAGAACTAATCAAGAGCTCAAAACATCATCCAATAATTAACCAAATTTCCTTCAAACGAAACGTTGAAAAGCCATGTGTGAGCTAGCCATGTCAATGCAATTCCAAGCTCCTTTAAATCATCATATGCAAACGTGTGATCTATTCACAAGACATACGCTCATTCACTCATAAGTTGTGGTTAATGTGTTTCACTCAAGTGATCTCATTGTACATGCCGCCATATGCTTGCTTGTCCACCTAACTCGCTTATCAATATTTAAGTAATACCTTGGATCAATAGGACTTTATTACGGTTGTAATGGGGCTAAAGGTGATAAGCTAATGAAAGAAAGGATATGGAAATAAAAAAATTTAAGAAAGTACACTTTGGTAGTTTTCCAACACCTCAATATCACACCACCTCAAATTGAAAGCAAAATAATAAAACATCGAGCACCTGTTACTCCCCAAATTTAACTTCAAAAGGAAATTTATACTCTACCGACACATTTTCAACAAATCAACACTCTCCAATTTTCATATATTTCGTTTTTTTTTTTTTTTTTTTTTTTTTATGAAAGAAACAAATCTGCAAAAGCTACATCACCCATCAAATTCACATTTCATTGTAATACACATGCTCCATCCATCTTTCTACATAAATGAAACCCCCAAAAGCACAACCCATGTAATACTTTCTCAAAACAATAAGGAATCGATTTTTGTGTATGGGCTCAACTCCAATATTGGAGCAAGGTAAAGAGATGTGGCTAACAAAGAAATGGCTTAGTTAAAGGCTTAATGGGCTACTACGGATAAACATAGCATATAAGGTAGGCATGAAATGCTCAAACAATCCAAAGATGGCCTATATCACTTCCAAGTTATTACATGAATTGATTAATGAATCGAGTAGTATAAAGCAAGTTCTAGAGATACATGTACACTGAGATCATACGCACAAGAAGGAATGAGATTGATGCATAATGGTTCAATCATGTATAGGCTCAAAAACTCACAAGGTTTACATAATCTCACATGATTCACATATGAAACGCTAAATCATGCTCAAGTTTCACATTGACAAGACTAGGCACATTTATTTTTCAAGTTGATTTCTGGAAATCACAGTTAACACAAAGACAACGAAAAGAACTTAGACTTCTTGAAAGTAAGAAGGAAATTAAGATCAAATCTCATCATTGAATTGAGAAGTAGCTACAAACAACGATAAAAATGCAAAAAAAATTTATTTATTTTTAATAGAGAAATAAACTAACGAAATATATTTCCACCCCCAAACTTAATTATAGCATTGTCCCCAATGATAATGAAAGGAATTTTTGAACAATAAGACATAAAAATGGAAGGAAAGAAATATAAAATGAAATAAAGACACATAAAGAAAAGGAAAGAACACACCAATTTGTGTAGGCGAGGAGAGCAGCAGTAAAGATGCATTGGCAAATTGTCTTTCTTCAATCTTTCCAAGTGCCCACCTCTTGCTTTCTTTCTCCTTGTCCCTAGCTGAGGATGAATTGGCAAATTGTCTCTACATGCTTCGAGGTATCATTTTCACTTCCCTTATCTGTTCCCCAGGCAGATGTGGTAGACGAAGCGAAAGCATAAGATGATGAAGATGAGTACTCGAGAGCAAGGCTAGGTAAGCAATCAGGAAGGGATTCCAGGCAGTTGGCTCCAGATCGGAAGATTGATACCAAGTGCTGGCTGATTGCTCTCTTTCTCCTTGTCTTAAAACAAAGACAAGGAGAAGGACAGAGAGAAAGCATGATATGAGATACTCTTGCTTTCAACCTTTATGATATGAAATACTTTTCCTTTGGATAGGTTGTTTGCAGAGGTACCCCAAGGAATAAGGAACACTGAGTGACTCGAGAGGGTGTGTTGGAAAGGCATTATCTGAGAAGAAGGTTATGTATGTCTGCCTTGCCATGGAGGGTGAAGGTCGACATTTATAGGAAATAATAACCGGTACTGTTCTTTTACTCTTGTCTGCAACCGTTGGATGTTTAAATAGTAAACTTCACGTGCTTTCTACTTTACCAGTGGTCGTCGACAGATTGCTCGTGATTTCCGCAAAGCAGACTCTGCAAGTGACAGATGTTGACACATCTGGAAAAGCAGATGCCTCTCCGATATCTGGAATTGCCTCTTCGAAATCTGAGCTCCGTCGAGTGCAGAGGTTGCATGTGACGAGTGCGGACAAATCTGGAACAAAAGATGGCCCGTGGTTTCTGAGCAAGCTCAGCTTTTGAGAAAGTTAGCGCCTCTTTGATTTTTTTAGTTGGCCTCTTCGATATCTGGAATTGCCTCTTCGATCTCTTAAATCCCATCGTGTGCTGATTTTTATAGAGGTATGCAGGACGTTCAAAGCACACTTGAATTTCTGCCTGTAAAAACTCCCTCTTTGCATTTCTACGATCTTGACTTGTCCGACCTCTTCTTTCTTTAACACCTCTGAAAAATGTCTGGCCCTTCCGACCGTCGTTTTGACTTGAATCTTGGTGAAGATGCAGCTCCGCCTTCACCAGACAACATATGGCGCCCATCTTTCATATCCCCTACTGGCCCCCTTACCGTTGGGGATTCGGTGATGAAGAATGATATGACAGCTGCGGTGGTGGCCCGAAACCTTGTCACTCCTAAAGATAATAGACTGCTTGCAAAACGGTCTGATGAATTAGCTGTTAAGGAGTCTCTGACTCTTAGTGTGCAGTGTGCAGGTTCCGTGTCCAACATGGCCCAACGCTTATTTGCTCGAACCTGTCAAGTTGAATCGTTGGCGGCTGAAGTGATGAGTCTCAAGCAGGAGATTAGAGGGCTCAAGCATGAGAATAAGCAGTTGCACAAGCTCGCACACAACTATGCCACAAACATGAAGAGGAAAATTGACCAGATGCAGGAATCTGATGGTCAGATTTTACTTGATCATCATCGGTTTGTGGGTTTGTTCCAACAGCATTTGCCTTCTTCTTCTGGGGCTGTACCGCGTAGTGAAGCTCCAAATGATCAACCTCTGATGCCTCATTCTTCTGTGGCCCCGCCGACTGCTGAGGCTTCGCCGACTACTGAAGCTCCTCCTAAGCAGTCTTTATGAAGGCTCATTCTTGTATTTATCTGCTTAATGTTCCTTTCGTTTTTATGAATGCAAAAATACCTTGCAAGAAGTTGTGGTAGAGATTGCAAAATCATTACCTGCATAAAGGAACAAAAGTAAGACTTAAACACACAAAACCAGAAATCAAGGGGAAAAAAAAAACAGAACAAGAACATTTAAAATTATTTAAAATAAAGATGAAAGATAGAAAGCTTGGGTTGCCTCCCAAGAAGCGCTTTAGTTACTGTCTAGAGCTAGACATTCTGTTGGCAGTTTGATTCAAATAACAGGTTCCTTCAAAGTGATGGAATCCTTAGCAAGATCATATGGAGACTCCTTGTATAACTTCAAGCGATGTCCACTAACTTTGAAGACAAAACCAGTTTGCATGTTTTGGATATCCACAGCCCCATGAAGATGGACCTGTACAACACGATATGGACCATTCCAATGTGATTTGAGCTTTCCTGGGAATAGTTTCAATCTTGAATTAAAAAGCAAAACCTTCTGGCCCGGTTGAAACTCTTTACGAAGGATGTGAGCATCATGAAATTTCTTGGTCTTATCCTTGTAAATCTTTGCATTCTCATAAGCATCATTCCTTATTTCTTCCAGTTCATTCAACTGCAGCTTTCGCTTCTCTCCCGCTGCTTGGTAGTCAAAATTGAGGTGCTTAATAGCCCAATATGCCTTGTGCTCAAGTTCCATAGGCAGATGGCAAGCTTTCCCATACACTAAACGAAAAGGAGACATCCCAATTGGTGTCTTATAAGCTGTCCTATATGCCCACAAAGCATCAGTACGCTTTAAACTCCAATCCTTTCGAGATGAACTGATCGTTTTCTCAAGAATCCTCTTGAGCTCCCGATTAGATACTTCAACTTGTCCAGATGTCTGTGGATGGTATGGAGTGGCTATGTGATGGTGAATATGATACTTGGCACAAAGGGAAGCCATGGTGCGGTTTAAGAAATGTGTACCTTCGTCACTGATGATAGCACGAGGTACTCCAAATCGGGGAAAAATAGTATTCTGCAAGAAACCTAACACCACAGAACTTTTGCATGTTGGAGAAGCTATTGCCTCCACCCACTTAGAGACATAATCAACCGCCACCAAGATGTAGAGATTGCCATGTGAAGATGGGAAAGGTCCCATGAAGTCTATACCCCAAACATCAAATAATTCAATCACCAAAATACTTTGTTGGGGCATCTCATTTCTCTGAGAAAGATTTCCAACTCGTTGACACTTATCACAAGCCTGGCAGCATAGGTATGCATCTTTGAATAAAGATGGCCAAAAGAAACCACTCTGTAAGATCTTGGCCGCTGTCCTTCTTGGTCCAAAATGACCACCACATGCATAGTGGTGAGCAAACTTCAAAATGCTTTCTTGTTCTTCAAAGGGGACACACCGACGAATGATTTGATCTTGGCAATGCTTGAAAAGGTATGGCTCATCCCAAAAGTAGTGTTTTACAGTGGAGAGGAACTTCTTCCTTTGTTGGTAACTGAACTCTGATGGTATTTCTCCAGATGCCAAATAATTTGCGATGTCAGCATACCATGGTACTTGATGAGTAACCGCTAGAAGTTGCTCGTCTGGAAAGCTCTCTTGCAGGGGTAATGAATCTGCCTCATCAGTGCTTGCATTTACTAATCTTGAGAGATGATCTGCCACAACATTCTCACGTCCCTTTTTATCTAGGATCTCCAAATCAAACTCTTGCAAGAGAATGACCCATCGAATCAATCGTGGTTTTGCCTTTTTTTTAGACAATAAGTACTTGAGAGCAGAATGATCAGAATACACAATGACTTTTGCACCAATTAAGTACGATCGAAACTTTTCAAGAGCAAATACCACTGCAAGTAATTCTTTTCCCGTAGTGGCATAATTCAGCTGAGCATCATTCAAAGTGCAGCTGGCATAATATATAACATAGGGGAGCTTGTCACGTCGCTGACCAAGAACAGCACCCACAGCGTAATCGGAAGCATCGCACATAAGCTCAAAAGGAAAGGTCCAATCTAGAGCTGTTATAATTGGGGCTGATGTGAGAAGATTTTTCAATTTGTTGAAAGCATCATGACAATCTGCATTAAAATCAAAACAAGCATCTTTAGCAAGTAAATTACAAAGAGGACGACTAATTTTGGAAAAGTCCTTGATGAATCTTCGATAAAAACCAGCATGTCCCAAGAAAGATCTCACATTCTTCACAGAAGTTGGTGGTGGTAATTTGACGATCACCTCAATCTTTGCCTTGTCGACCTCTATTCCTTTGCTTGAAATTAGATGTCCTAGCACAATGCCATGCTTAACCATAAAATGACATTTCTCCCAATTTAACACAAGATTAGTCTCCCTGCATCTTTCCAAAACCAAAAACAAGTTATCCAAACATATATCAAAAGAATTACCAAAAACAGAAAAGTCATCCATAAAAACCTCAACAATATTTTCAACCATTCCAGAAAAAATACTCATCATGCATCGTTGGAAAGTGGCAGGGGCATTGTACAATCCAAATGGCATTCGTCTGTATGCAAATGTACCAAAAGGGCATGTAAACATTGTCTTCTCTTGATCCTCAGGGGCAATTGGAATTTGATTGTACCCTGAATAACCATCTAAGAAACAATAGAAAGAATGACCAGCTAGTCTCTCGAGCATCTGAACAATGAATGGCAACGGAAAATGATCCTTTCTAGTGCTGTTATTGGGCTTTCTATAGTCAACACACATTCGCCATCCGGTGGTCATCCTTGTAGGCATAAGCTCGTTGTTATCATTCTTCACCACAGTAATACCAGTTTTCTTTGGAACCACCTGAGTCGGGCTCACCCATTTGCTATCCGAGATTGGATAAATGATACCTGCATCGAGTAACTTCATCACCTCAACTCTTACAACTTCCTTCATGATCGGATTTAGACGTCTTTGAGCTTCAACAGTTGGTTTAGTCCCAGCCTCAATAAAAATCCTATGCATGCACAAAGCTGGACTAATGCCTTTTATGTCAGCAAGTGTCCACCCCAAAGCATCTTGATACTTGCGAAGAACTCTTAGTAATTTGTCTTCCTCCGTGTCATTAAGATCATCAGCAATAATAACAGGCAAGGTCTCATTCACCCCGAGATGAGCATACTTGAGGTGGCTCGGCAGTAGCTTGAGCTCTAACATCGGAGCTTGCTCACTTGAAGGAAAAAGAGGCTGCTTAGGTACTCCAAGGCTTTCATAAACATGTCGCCACTTTGGATTATGAATTGGTGCACTATCCAATGCAGCGATGACGTCCACCACATTCTCTTCCATGCCCAATTTCCAAGAAGCGTGCATCATTTGTAATGAGACAACTCATGACATTACTCAATGCCCCAACAAGGATAGCTACCCTGAGCTTGTGCAAGAGCATGTGAATATGGTGAATAATTTCATTAGACCCATAAGTGACCCTTATTCCAATACATATAATCTTGGGTGGAAGAACCATACCAATCTCAGTTGGGGTGGCAACCAACAGCCACGTCAATACCAACAGTCTTACCAATCAACTAGTGAGACTAAGAAACCATCTCTTGAAGACCAAATGTCACAGCTAGCTCAACATATGTCTGCTCTCTCTAATAACACCAATAGTTTTGTCCAATCCACACAAACTAGCATTCAAAATCTCACGACATCAGTGGGGAATTTGGAAACTCAAGTTGGACAGCTTGCTACCATGTTCAATGAAAGAGAGAAAGGAAGGTTCCCGAGCCAATCTGAGCAAAATCCAAGAGGGATGGAGCATTGCAAAGTAATACGGACATTGAAAAGTGGCAAGAGCTATAACAACAGAGAAGTGGTGCACCATGAAGCCGAAGTGGAAGAAGAAGAGCTTACTAAAAGTGCACCATTAGCTGCAAAGTCTCGGTCATAGGCTATTTCTGAAGCAGGTATTCCAGATCCTAGTGCAAGTGAAAATGTGCAATCTCGACCCAACTTTGATGCAAACAAGGAAAAAGGCCTTGGTAGTTTATTTGCACCATCTGACAAGCCACCATACAAGCCACCTTTGCCATTTCCACAAAGGCAGCAACAACGTTCCAAGGATCAACAATGCATTGAATTCATGAAGACGTTGGCTAAGGTTCAAATTAATTTGCCTCTATTAGATGCTATTAAACAGATCCCATCATATGCCAAATTTTTGAAGGAGCTATGTTCTAAAAAGAAAAAGTTCTTGGAATACGAGAAGGTGATTTTATCTGAGCAATGCAGTGCTGTCCTCTTACATAAGCTACCACCCAAGAAGAAGGATCCGGGGAGTTTCACTATCTCTTGTACTATTGGTAGTCTTGATTTTCATAAAGTATTGATTGATTTAGGAGCAAGTGTTAACCTTATGCCTTATTCTATTTTTCAAAAATTAGGTGAAGGAGAACTCAAGTCCACATCTGTGAGTCTTCAATTGGCAGATAGGTCTGTGACCTATCCTTTGGGTATTCTAGAAGATGTGATTATTAAAGTGGATAAATTCTATCTTCCAGCTGATTTCATTGTACTTGACATGGAGGAAGACAAAGAAGTGCCTCTCATTTTAGGCTGACCGTTCATGGCCACCACTCGGACACTTATTGATGTGGAAGCATGTACTTTAACCCTAAGAGTGCAAGGAGAATCAGTTGTATTCAAACTCTTTGAAGCTGTCAAGCGTCCTTTCGAACCTGTAGAGTGTTTTCGTGTTGATGTTTTGGATGGGATTGTGCATGCAAACTTTGCCTCACGATCATCTAATGATGAGCTGTTAACTTGCCTCACCAACCATGATGCTACTTTATTGTTGTTTGTAGCTACTTCTCAATTCAATGATGAGATTTGATCTTAATTTCCTTCTTACTTTCAAGAAGTCTAAGTTCTTTTCGTTGTCTTTGGGCTCATTTGCCTTCTTTTTCCTCACTCTTCCTTTTGGCTTATGAGTGGGGGACTTCTTCTCCTTCCCTTTGCTTTTGCCTTGCGGCTTGGCCTTGGAAGAGGATGGCTTGTTGTAGGCTACTGCAGTAGTCCCTACAACGTTCTCTTTCTTCATAGTCTTCTCGGCAGTCACTAACATGTTTAGTAACTCGGAGAGAGTACTATCCATTTTATTCATGTTGTAGTTCATTACGAACTGCGAGAATGAATCAGAAAGAGAAGCCAATATGAAATCCTGGGCCAATTCCCCGTCAAGTGGAGTACCAAGGTTCTCCAATTGTTCAATGAATCCTATCATCTTCAGTACATGTTGATGCATTGGAGCCCCCTTGACCATCTTGGTCTTCACAAGTTCACAGACAGTGCTAAAGCGACGGTTGCGCGTCCCTTCACCATATAACTCCGTAAGATGGAGTATTATGGAAGATGCACTGTCCATGCCCTCGTGCTGTCTCTGTAGCTCCTCATTCATGGAAGCCAACAGATAGCACTTGGCTTGTGTATCATCCTCAACGTGCTTGTCATACTTAGCACGTTCATCCTCAGTGGCGTCAGGGCCAAGAGGTATGTGAGGTGGAGCCTTGTCTAGTACGTAAACAATCTTCTCCAAGGTTAGGAGAATCTTGACATTACGATACCATGATGGGAAATTGTGCCCCTCTAGGCAATGTTTGTCGAGTATTTTCGCGAGTGTGCTTCCAACCATATCTATATACATAAACAAATAAAATAATTAGTTTGATTGTTCGATTAAGTCAAACGATTCGGGTCTTTAAACCGAATGACACCACCCACCATTTTTGGCAAATTCCATATCCCCCATAATGGAATCCGGGAGATTTCAAAGAAAGCTCCTAGCGGGTTATGGGAGGCTCACTATTACCAAGCCCACCTCACGATGATACGATGTCGGCTAGCAACAATAATAATGAGAGGGTACAATTACCCATTCACAACAACCTCTTGTGATTACCCATCTTTTTGGCCTCTAGAGAAAAATACCTCACGGTGATACGATGTTGGCACCTTTTCTCTTAGTTAAGTTCTTTCCTACCATGCTGGTTTAGATAGGGGTTCAAGCATGACCTCACGATGATACGATGTTGGCCACACTCGTTGCCTACCTTAACCTCATCAAATGTTTTAAATAAACTCCTCTTGAATATAAGCATGCACTTTGTCACTTCCCCATGATAGGGTGAAGGCGGTGTACAAGTCATAAACGCTTGGAGCCTACCACGGTGGAAGACCACGAAAAAGTGTTCTAAGCACTCTTACGTTTACAACTTAATATTTTTGTTGTTTGAGGGATTTTAAGGTCTCATCAATTTTATTTATTTAATCACAATCAAATAAATTGTCCCAATATAACTACTAGTCCAAAGTTAATGAAATTTGTAGCATTTAATATCCCCACTATTCGTTTTCATAAAACAAATCAATATCAAAACATTTTTCAAAATATTGGAGATATATATAACTACTAATAGTTTTCATTATATTTTAGCAACGTATGATACTCCCACTATTTGTTTTGAGAAAAACAAATCAATATTAAAAACGAATTTTTCAAATATTGGAAGTAACTACTACTACTATGGTTTTTGCATTCCTTTTGAAATTGGACTTTATAGTTATCTTAGGCTCTTGGATGACCATGGACTTATTAGGTTATTGCAACAACGAGTCATCATTGTTGAATATAAACTCGGGGAGGTTGGGTCAATTTAATTACGTGCTTATCAATCCAAGTAAAACATTTTCATTGAGCCATTAGAAATGAAAGACAATCATTCATTGCTAATTAGGGCGTTGGACCCATTTAATCTTTTATCTCATGTCAAAACCCTCTTTTAGTTATGTCACCTTACCAATAGTTAAAGAAACTCTAGTCTAGCACTAGAGGGAATCAACTATTAAAAGAGGTTAAGGAATAATAAGAATTACAAACCGATTTGTACAAATTCCTACTAACTACGCACACTAAGAGGGAGAGATAGATTAATTGTCGAAACGTGACAAGGTCCAATTTAAGCAGTAATTAAACACATTCCCAAGGTTCAAACAATTTGATTTTAGCGCCTTATCTTATAGCTCAATTATCGTTTAAGGCATAAGTCCATAGTCACCCATTTTTAACTACTTAAACACATTTAAATAATCAAATGGAATGCAACATATAAACAATTAGATTTAGTGCATATGGGCATAATAATATGTTGAGTTTAAATAACTATTAAAATTAAAATCAAACATTTTAACTTTTTAAATAGTAGGGGCCTAAATGCAAATATGAAAAAGTTAGGGGTAAAACCGTAAATACTCAAAAGTAAGAAACAACTTTTTCAAGATATTTAGAAAACCCTCACAAGAGGGTTTTGACTAGGGAAGGCCGGCCATTTAATGGGGAGATGGAAAGTCTCACCCAACTACCTTTAATTCAACACAAAGTAGAAAAAATTAAATTTTACTTGTCACTTGGTTTTAGTTTTAATGACTTAAATTAAAGGTGATGGAAATATACCTAGATAAGTCTAGGATGATTTAAAATTTGGTGAAGGTTATGGATGGTATGTACATCATCCATAACCACAAAACAATGCATGTAAAATAGGTAAAACCATTTTTCACCAAAACCAAGCCATGAACACCAAGAACAAAACCATGAACACATTTTTCAAGATTTGTATATTCTTGGTGATATTTCAAACCCAAAAACAAAAGTGACGAGAGTTCTACTTTCAAGCTTCAAAGAGTGTGTGTGTGAGGATCAAAACAAAACACAAACACTAGCCAAAAAACCCCATTTTAGCCGAACCCCTTTTGAGCAACAAAACCCCAAATTTTGTTCTAAACAAACTTTTCATTCATGCATCCAAAACACTTTTTGCATACATATCTTTCTCAACTTTTGATTCATAATTTTTCAACATTTGAAAAACAAAAAGATGAACATATTTTGAATGAAAAATATTTTAAACTCAAAACTTCATTCATGCATCAAAACACCTTTTCATGCATATCTTTTCAACTTTTGATTTACATTTTTCAACACTTGAAAAACAAAAGATAAACTTACTTTAAATGAAGCAATAACATGTCATACATAAAATTAATAAACCCATATGCATAAAATCCAAAAGGACACATCATACATAAACCTTAGGCTCTGATACCACTTGAAGGGAAAATTATGAGTTTCTAGAATGGGATTTCATAATGACTATCATGCATATCTAAATCAAATTAAATATACGAAAGCAGCGGAAGCATTTATAACAATTTATCAAAGCTATAGTCATGCAAATCCCCTTCAAGATTCATAGGTTTATATATAATGCATCAAAACATTTTAAAGAATCAAGAACAAAGTGAAGGTTAGTCTTATACCTCTTGATCTTGACTTAAGACCAAGGATGGACCACCTCCAAGCCCTTTGCTCCTTGAAATCCTTGAGCCTAGCTTCCCTCCTTGCCTCCTCCACTTTTTAAGATTGAGTGCTCCTAGGTTCTCTTCAAGTTTCCAAAGTAGGAAACCTCTAAAGATCCTCACCCACTAGTGTAGTGAGAAGGATGAAGGAAATAACCAAAAGGGTGTAATAGAGGTTAGTAAAAACCCCCTTTGGTGGCCGGCCCTTGTGTAGTTTAGAGAGCCTTTTTTCTTTTGCCTCTTTGTTGTTTTTAACACACAAAAACCCTTATGAACAATATCTTATAAAGTTCCTTATATAGACAAAAGAAACCTAGTCAACAACTTGACTAAATATCTCACTCTTTTCACACCTAAAGTGGCTGGCCTCTTTGTTGTTTGTTTGGGCTTTGGGCTTTTAATATTTCAAGTCATCCAATGCTTGAATAAAAGCCTAATGGGTTTAGGCCCAATGGGCCCAATTAAACTCGAACGTTTCTTTAAGCCCAAAACGATCTTTATCGCTTTTATGATTTATTTAGACTTTCTAAATTAATCACAACACTTAATTAATCCAATTAATTGTTTCCATCATCCATTAATTACTCACTATAATAGTGTATTGGTGAACAACCTTTTAGGTTCTAATTAGCAAGGCAGTGAGGTGATTGGCATTAATCTACTTAATTAAATTTAATTCAATCACTTAGTGAATTGAAACTTCATTTCAATTCACCTTCTTTTTTGATGACTACATTTAATCATCTAGAAGAACTCACAAGCTATGAGTGACATCTAACCATATGTCATAGCTACCCAAGCTAATGTAGAAGTTTATTCGGAGAACCTATTCAGTTTGAATTACAATGTAATTTGATCATTCTCTAATAAAATACTCTCAATTACATTACTAGGGTATGGATATGTTATGTCAAACCCCTAATGTGATTATTCCTTCTTATATGATTCAATTGAGTCGTATAAGAACGCTTTCCTTTATTACGCTCGATACTTCGGCCGAAGATTCCCGAATCATATCTTAGAGTATTCTTCCTCTCTTACCGAGGATTAGAGATTCCTTGTTGCGCATACACTTGCTTTCATGACTAAGTGGCTTAACCCCAATTATGCCGTGGACACCCTCGAATGGGGAGACTTTGACATAATCAAAGATTAAGTACTTAACCACAAGACAGTGACGATGCCTCAGGTCTAAGCATTACTTACATCTTTCCAACCATCAGAGTTACTTGCTTGACATGTGAGTAGACCTCCATACAAGTACTCTCGTTCAATTGTGTTCAGTAAACTCATTCCCTTAATGAGCACCTACATACTTGTCTTAGTGTCACAACACGAATGGAATGAGACTTTCCATCCTTCTATTTGAAGCAGACACAGTATGTACCGGTCTACACATTGTCAGTATCCCTCCAACAATCCAATGACCAGGAACCTTTTTGGACATTTGGTTACGTGAAGAAGGTCTCTGTAGTCTAACATCATTAGATTACTTCTTCAATCGATCCATTGTCCATGGATTCACTATTCAGGGCATATATCGTTTATTGAGATAGTCCTAATTAGTATCTTTGCCATTTGATATATAAGAATCATCCATACATCGATTCATTTGTCCTGAAAGATTTCTTCCAAAGATTGACTTTCAGGGCATATTTCCAACACCTGCTGCCTTCCGTCAGTCTCTCCTTGCGCACCCTGCGCCTGCTGCGCTCTCTGCTTCGTCAGTCTCCCCCTTGCCTCTTTATTTTCTGGTTTTTCTTTCTCTGCATAGTGCACTGCCTCTGTCTCTTCTTCTGCCGTGTCTGCCTCTCTCTTCCCTCTGCCTTCTTATTTTCTGTTTGTTTTTGGTTTCTGCCCCTCCGAGTCCTCTCTCTCTGTCCGTTTATATCTTTTTTTTTCGTCCCTGCCCCGCACTCCTTCCTCTTATTCTTTTCTTTTCTACTGTGCGTCCCTACGCACTCGTTTCTTCCTTTTATTTTCTGTCATGCTCCTCTCTCCTCTTCGTCATCTTCTGTCCGTGTTCCCCATTTCTTATTCTTTTCCTTTTCTTTTCTGCTGTGCTCTCTCCTTTCCCGCTGTCAATCTGCCCACTTTCTCCTGTCTTTCTGCTCTCCCTCTGCTTTTGATGCCGTGCTCTGCTGTCCTCCCTCCTCTGCCGTTTTCTTTTATTCTTTTCTTTCTTTTTCCTTCCACTCCTCCCTGTCTGCCAATCCCGTGTGTCTTCTCTTTTCTTCCTTTCAATTTTTTTTTATTTTTATTTCTTTTCTTTTCTCTGTCCTTCTTATTTGCAGTAGGAGGACTAACCACTTCGTGATCAATATCTTGTCGCTGCTCCTACCTTTTTGCTTGAAATTAATTAACTGCACATTATTACAAAGTAAGGTAAAATGCCATAATTTTAACACAAAAACATCACAAAAACTTTAGAAATTGATGATATAAATGCATGAAATATATAAGTGATCAGTACTATACCAATTTTAATTACCCTGCCTTGCTTGTTCCGAATGATAACACTTGGCAGATAATCGGCAGAGGGTCAAAGTTTGTACGAGATCTTCCACATCCTCCTTAAACACTAGACGAAGACCACATTGATGCAGTCCTAAGCCTGGGCTATTGGACCCAAAAGTTGCCCTGACTAGATTGCATTGATTCAGCGAACCAGAAAATTTAGCACGTGGTGCATACGTAAACCAAGTGAAGTTGCAAGCATGCAACCACAAGGCTTTGTTTGTATGCTCTAAACCATGGAGTCTGACATTAGGAAGATTGGTGTCCAGATAGCAATAAAGTGCACGACTAAACTCTGAATCCGGAGTGTCAAGAATGACGGTTGGATGTTCGTGGATCGAGGCATAAGAACACGCAGCAATACCCATCCAGTTAGCATCATCGAACAAATTTGGAGGTAGTTGTATCTGTGCAGAACCGCCTTTATTCAAATGCACGAACCACTTGGGAATTTCAATTCCAGGGAACCTACATGTACACTCAGTCACAGACCAGTCCTGTAAATCACAGTTACATATGTGAGATTTATATGAGAGAGAGAGAGAGAGAGAGAGAGAGAGAGAGAGACCTGATTCCTGTAATGGCTCAAGATCAACTGAAACAGCTCTCTTTCATGCTGCGAGGAACTGAATTGTCTACTGAGTTCTCTATCAATTTTAAGACCTTGCCATCTTACCAAAGTTAGCCAATCTTCTACCATTTTTTTATTATACTTTTCAAAGAGGGTGGTGTCAGAGCTACGCAATATGCACTGGATGATTGTCTGTACAAATCCTTTTAAATCTTGCCGGTAAAAAACACGGTACCCGCACACTTGAACCTCAACGGCAGAGTTGTCAATTCTGAACAAAGTGCTACTTGAACTTGATCGAGTGAACCAGTCCGGCAACTCTGCCTTTGGTATGTAAATAATCCAAAGTTGACTTTTATCACATAAAAAATTGGTCGAGCATAGGGACAACTCCATATGAAAATTGCCCGAATTTACTTGACAAGAAACTTTATAACCCTCTTTTACTTTATGCCAGTCCAGTACTGAAATTGACACACATAGAGCAACTCCCATCCATTTCTTATTTTTGTAGAGAGTTTTAGGCAGCTGGGTTGAAACGGAGGACCCGACTCTAGGATTGAACCAAGCTGGGCTTCCACTTAAACCAAATTGATAAAATTGACCCATATGGTTAAGTCCCTGCTGGAAAATGCAGAAATGATTAACTAATGTGTATCTGTGTGTATGTGTGCGCCCGCAAGATGCAAGATGCAAGAGAGAGAGAGAGAGAGAGAGAGAGAGAGAGAGAGAGAGAGAGAGAGAGAGACAGACAGAGAGTGACCTCCAGGTATCTTGGAAGAAGTGACTCAATATTCCTCCTTAAAAGAATTGTCGAACCCTCTTCGGCAGCTGTAAAATTCTCCCTGCAACCAGATAACAAATGGGAAGAAAAAAAACAAAGGATTACTTTATACATACAGCATCACATAATGATCAAGAAGATTCTAGACGCAACAAAGTTCTGGTCAGAATATCATACCATTCCAAAATGTTATCCACCAAATTAAACCACCCATATTCAAGTTCTATAGCCTTATTAACCTCAATTGGATTGCAGTTATCTTGAGACGGGGTTTGATGTCGAAAACCTTCATGATCATCCTGCATAGTTTTTTGGATAAACCCTGCAACATCTTGCTTGTACACTAGACGAATACCACATTTTTGGACCTTCATGGATGGGTTGTCTGTCTCAAATGCAGCCCACATTGCACCTGATTTGTTTAACATCTTCCGAAATCCCAGACAAGGTACATAAAACACAGCACAGACATTAGAACTAGATTTGACTAAGTTGCGGGAGTTTTCGGTGTCAAAGACTAATGGCTCCACTATGAATTCACTAGTTCCGAATTTGCATCGATAGAAATAATTAGAAGTTTCTGAACTCGATCCAATGTGAGAAACAGCAGGATCTCCTTTGACTGAGAAAACAGCACACAATGCAACCCCAATCCACTTTTTATCTTCATCCAAATCTGGAGATAGAGGGATTGCTATAGATTCTCTGGTAGCAGTATCAGTGTACCACTCTGGAATTTCAGTACGAGTAGAAACAGATTGATAGGGCGATGCCGTAAAATCCAACCCCTGAAACGTAAAACAGAAAACGATTAAAAGTTATAAAAGACCGATGACCAGTTTCTGTGCAAGTTGTCGTGTGTCATACTGACAGATAGAAATAGCCCTATAAAAGAAGAGAGAGATAGAGATAGAGATAGAGGGAGAGAGAGACCTCAAGGTCTTTTTGAAGCACTTGAGCTGGTACTGAAAACTCATCGACTGCTTTCCATTCTGGATGCTCAACAGATGATTTGAGACAACTGACAGTTGTAGTTTTCATTCCCCATATAGTTGTTGAAGTCCACGAAGTTAAATCCTTGATGTTTCTCGAGGAAGGAAAAAGTTGTTGATTCTGAGAGGGAATGAGGTGACTGATCGTAGTAATTCCCGTATCATTGGAAGTCCATATTTTGAATTGACTTTTGAAATCAATCAGTGCAATGCAATCATCCGCATTCACTTGTCGAACACTTAAAGGAAGCTTCTTAGGCAGCAATTGAAGTTTACTACAATGGCTCACGTTCAGACATTTAAGATTGCAGAGTTGAGAGATACCTTCTGGTAAGGAAACAAAATTATTACCACTTAAATTTAAGATTTCTAAGGAGAATAAGCTGCCAAGATCATCCGGAACTTCTCCCTCTGTCAGATTGCAATCACTCAAGTTTAGCTTTGTTAAGGAAGTTAAACCCGAGAATGAAGTAGGCAACAACAAACTCACCGGAGCTTGGACCTTTTTACCCCACCACCAACAATTAAAGAGTGAATGCCATGATTTTGGAGGAAGATCCTTACATCCTTGCAAGGAAAGAAACTGTAGATTCTTCATATCTAGAATGAATGATGATTCTCGTATTGCAGTTCCACTTATATCAAGCCTCTCCAGACATTCCACAGAACTCAGATTTGCCGGCATCTCGTCAAGCTCTGAGCAACCTGATAGATTCAGAGATTTCAGAGACGTCAGATACTGAATGGTACTTGGAAGATGCAAAAGGTTTTTGCAGTCTTGTAAGTTCAACAAAGTAAGGCCAGGCAAACACTCAATAGACGTAGGTCATTCCTCTATAGCAGTTCCATCTAAATGAAGCTCCAACAGGTTTCCCATATATCCTCCAATTTCAGGAAACTTCTTGAGTCTCGAACAGGCAGAAAGAATAAAAATCTCAAGAGATTCCAAGCTAATGGAAGGTGGAAGGCTCTCAACGCGTTTGCAGTTTCTCATATTCAACAAAATAAGTTTTTTGAGAACTCCAATGGAGGGGTGAACCTCGACCAATCTTGTACAATCTTGAAGCACTAGTGTCTCAATATTTGGAGCCTCACTGAAGTTTGGGGTCTTGATCAAGTATTTGGAACCACTCAAATCAATAAACTGTAGCATTCTCCAACTCTGATATAATTTAAAGAATAATTAGTCAAATGATATGAAACAAATAAAATGGGTTGACATATTAAAAATATATATAAAACGCTTACTTGATTTCCCCTCCATAGTTCTTTAATAAAGCTCGAATGCATGATGAGTTCAACAAGATTATTTGATTGAAAGTTTGATGGAAAAGAACTTAAAGGACATCCATGCCATTCCAAAAGCTGTAACTCATTTGAAAGATATTTGACACACCCAGAAAATTTCACATTACTAATTCTGAGCAATCTTAGCTTGGGCATCTTTGGGAAGGGATCAACATTCCAGAAAACCTCCTCTTCTTTTGGGAAATTCAAGAATATACCTTCAACCGCAATTGTTCCCTCATGAAGGAAGAAGAAAGAATTACTTGCAGGACATACTGTAAAATATTACGAAGATGATAATAAGTTCTAACAATCTTGGAACCTATATTTATACTAACATTTTACCTCATCATTTACAAGTACATGGATGATATCTTTGGGAAGCCACAACCTGCTACGTTTGCCCGGCTCTTCACTGCATTCTCGACGAACAATCTCCCAGCCTAATTCTTGTATCAAATCATGCATCCACAACTTTCTTCCGAACAGAGTTAGTAGAGATTTTTCCATGAGAACTGCTATATCAATGTCTGGACGATAGCCGCAATTACTTTCCAGTATTCTTATTACGCGATCTTTATCCTCCCCTTTAAAGAAACATGCAATGTCCAGAAATACTGTCTTTTCTATGTCATGTAATGTGTCAAAACTAACTTTAAGCACATCAGTAATTCTTCTGTCAGGATTTTCTTTTAGTTTGTCCAAAGCACTCGACCATACTTCTATGCTTCTACCAAAGAGAAATGAACCCAAAACTTCAATAGCTAATGGGAGGCCATTAGCATATTCTACAACATTCTTTGATAGCTCGAGAAAGTCTTCTCCGACCAGGTCTTTCTTGAATGCTTTCCGACCAAAGAGCTGAAGAGCTTCATCATCGGTTAATGGCTTAACCTTATACATTTTATCCACTCCATATGTGCGTAGTAAATGCTCATCCCTTGATGTTATTATGATCCTACTCCCTGAACCAAACCAACTATGACCACACAATGCTTCCAATTGTTCTAATTGATCCACATCATCAAGAATGATAAGAACCATTCTAGTACGCAGTCTCTGTCTCATCTTTCTCATCCCCATATGGATATTATTTATATCTACATTACTCTCAAACAGGATATCTGAAAGAAGTTGCTTTTGTAAATGGACTAGACCTTGTTTCTCAGTTACCTCTCTAACATTGGCAAGAAAGCTGTAAGCTTCAAACTGAGAACGCATCTTATCAAAAACTACTTCTGCAATGGTTGTCTTACCCATGCCCCCCATCCCCCAAATCCCTAACACACTTACATTGTTCAACCCCGTATCCAAGCAAGAAAGCACTTCTTTTACGCGAGAATCCATCCCAATTAAATCTGTATGTATACTTGAGATTGTTTGATTTACTTTAGTGAAAATATATCTCACAATATCTTCAATAATTTTGGATTCATATCTGCAAAAAGTAACACTGATAAGTGACCACCTCATGGTATGTTAATCAGCACCACTGCACCAATCAAAGTGATAGAATGGAATGTTTTATATTGTATGTTTTTCCATGAGTAAATTGGGTAAAACTACCAAGCCGAATTTTATTTTTTAAAAACGCCCTGTACCATAATTTCAAAAGCATACAATCTGTAGCCTTTTTACGTGTAGGAAACATTAATATTTTTCGAACCACAGGCTTAGATTTGTTTTTCAGTCCTTTTAAATTTTGTTTCTTAAATTATTTTGAAGTGGTCAGACAGCTGGCTTAACTACGAAAAAGATATTAAAAGCAGCTTACCCATCTTGCAAATGCCATCCAGAGAGATTGGCTACTTGAAGAAGAGCTGTTCTCCACCTTTGCAACTTCTCTTTATTTTCTTGAAAGGCTTCTTCATGCTTAGAGAAGGCTATCCCGAAATACCCTGTTTGTTTTCGTACCTCGGATGGATCCACGTCATAGAAAACTGGGAGTATTGTCTGCCCCATCACTTTCATGCATTCAACCGCCTTTGCAAGCTGATCCAAGCACCATGCTGAATTGGCGTAATTTCTTGAAAGAATGACAAGTACAAACCTGGATTCTTCGATTCCTTTCAAGACTGTTGGGGAGATGGCTTTTCCCCTCTCAAGTTCTTCATCATCTCTAAACGTGAATATTCCTTTCCGGTTCAAAGCAGCATATAGATGATCCGTAAAGTTTCTGCGAGTGTCTTCGCCTCTGAAACTGAGGAAAACATCGTATGTCCATCGAGAGGTTAGAGAAGAGAAAGAAGAAGAAGGAATATCATTTTGGGTGGTCATTGCAGGACTAAGGCAGGGTGTAAAGGTCTGTTTTATTAAAAATATCAATTCAAATGGTGTATGCAAAAACTGACAATCGGAAGAACACAAGCATCTGTTTAGCTCTTTCAAGGCTAGTTCTGTGTTAGGCTTAAAACTGCATTATTTGAGGCAACAGCCAAAGCACAATCCACGTGAAATATGCTAGTACAAAAGTTGAGGTGGAATGTTTACCAAAAACAAAAAAAAAAGTTGTGGTTGAAGTTTTACGAAAGCGATGGTCCGATTACTGATTAAGGAGGAGGACCAACACTAAAAAGCATCAGAATGAGGTTCTAGGAAATGTGGTGGGAACAACATTTAGCTTTAGCTGCTTTAATAAAAATCATCAACATTAACATTACTTTTCAAAATGCGGCAGCTGCTTTTTTCATGAGCTTTCACATAACTGTTGCAATATATCACTAATAAAAACTTCAGAGCTAGTCCCCTTTAATCTGTTCAGTGGGTCTAAAAACCTACCAACCATGTTTTTTTCTTTTCTACTAATCCCATGTTACTACCCGTTCCTAAATTTACGGTTTTAATAAATTTAAAATGAGAACTTACGAAAATGCCTCTCAAGGCGAAATCATTGACTTATGTTGACCCTCGTACCGTGAGACGTGTTCTTGTAGTACTCGTCGCTACAAACACGTAAGTGCGAGGGAAATTAAATTTGGAACTAAAATGAAGATTTTACGAAATTCGAATCATCAAGGCATTTTGGTAATTTTAGCATCTCGGGAGATATTTTTCTATTTCGTCTTTTCTTGTCTTGTTTGGTGAGTTGGTGGGGCCCACCTTTAATTTTTGGTCTCCCAGCCCTCTTTCTTTCCCCCTCCTTGCTCTCTTGCCCCATGAACCCTCTCTCTCTTTCCCTTAACTCTCAACTATTTCTTCTCCCATCTCTCTCTCATCTCTCCCTCTCTATGTGAATCACCCTCCACATGGGCATAACACAAACAAACAACAAACAACAAACAACAACAACGACAACGCCACCTTGATCACCATGAATCCATAAACGATGGAAAGCCCCCCAAACCCTTTCCTCCATCATCAAGTAGAAAACATAATACTTGAGCATCTGGCAAGAATAATATGTTTCTTAAAAAAATTGCTAAACCATCTAACAAATTCAATCATTAAACGTTACACTGCGACCCAAGATAAAGATAAAGTTCATAGTTCGTGTGAAATCCCGTCCCCGGATTTCACTGTTTAAAATTTCGTATTTTGTATTCGTAGTTTCGACGCGTATATTTTTTCGATAGGAAAAAGGACAAAATTGTCCCTATTCTACTAAATGGAATTCCTTGCGGATGTATTTGATCCTTTCAATATTTTCCAGATTTCTTTACATATTCGGATAGCACGTCTCGATATGAATGAGTGAGTGCAAACGGAATGTAATATGGAGTTATAACAAAGAAGTTATAAATGAGCAAAGAAAAGGGTGAAATGGTCATTTGATCATTATCTAGAAGGCTCCAGATTTGTTGGAGCAAAGATCAGTGAAGCCACGTGTGTGGTTGTGATAGAAAGGAAATGAGAGAAAAAGAGGGGTGCAGACCAATGAAAGGGGAGAGTAAGGAGGGAAAAGAGGACAGGGAGAATCGACTGATCGGGTTCCCTCCCTTCGACTCGCGACCTAACTTGGTTCCTTTCAAAATTTTCGACGATTTTTCTTCGATATTTCCAGTGAATTGCATTGACCCACCACCTGCAAATGGATCCTCGACCTCCCTTCTCCCATTTTCACCAAAAATCCGAGAGTTTTTGGTATTGGTTTTGCGAGAATTGCACCGACGGCATCACATGGTTCACGGTGGCGATTCACCATAAGGTGATTCCTTTAACCACCACCACCATTAGCCTTCTCTTGAGCCTAGGAACAAACCCCAAACAAGTTTGGAGGCGGCAGAGTAGCAGAGAAGGCGATTTGAAGTTCACCCACTTTTGGGTTTCTGATAGGAGCATATTTATGCAACTTAATAGCTTGTTTCTTGGCATTTACTTAGTTTAATTCTAGTTATTTTAGTACTTTAAGCTATTTTCGTGTGTTTGTAAGTTCAAATAACAAAGTTGGCAACAAAGTGCTATTTGGAGCATTTTGGAGCATTTTTGGGCCAAGATTGGATGGTGCAAGCATGGAGACATGATGATGGACGTTTTTAAAGATTAGAAGGCTAGAAATCAGCATGTGTGTGTGCAAGTGTGTTGACCTATAACTACAAACATCATAGCTGCCATGTGATGACAGAAAATGTGTTGATTGCTAGCTGAAATGATGAAGATGAACACGACACATGGAAGAAACATGGACATCACACACACATGCAAAGAGGAACACGGCATGGGCAGAAAAAGTGTTGATTGGTAGCTGAAATGATGAAGAGCATGTGTGTGCAAGAGTAACAACTGGTACATGTGGAAATAAAGAGAGAAAACAGCAAGAAAGGCTCGGCATGGGTATCAGAAAATAAAGAATGAAGGAGTGGAAATGATGAATACATGGGCATACACACACATGCAAAGTGCATGGACAGCTTGGAGGGCAGAGAGACACATGCAAAGTGTGGAGACATCATTCATAGACACACATGCAACAGGGATAATTCTGCATCCAAGGAAATGGGGGTCTTTTCTCCTTTAACATTCAGCCATCCATTCTCCTTAAACATACACAAACCACACCACAACAAAGCATGGCATCTCACAAACCCATTACATCCATCCATTACACCCATTACATCCACTCATTACTACCAAACATCCATCTACTACACCCATTACACCCACTCATTACCACAACACTCATCCACTACACTCATTACATCCACTCATTACCAAACACTCATCCACTACACTCATTACATCCACTCATTACCAAACATCCATCCACTACACCCATTACATCCACTCATCCACTACACCCATTACATCCACTCATTACCAAACACTCATCCACCACACTCATTACATCCACTCATTACCAAACATCCATCCACCACACCCATTACATCCACTCATTACCACAACACTCATCACTACCACCTTAATTAGATGGTGGTCCTCTCCCTAGCCTATAAATACATCCACCCTTCACCATACAAGGAGGAAAAAAATAAAAATAAAATCCATCCAAAGACACTACATTCACATCTCACAACTCCATACACTTACACTTTCATTCCTTGGCCGTGAGCACCATCCATTCATCCATTCATCCTTTCATTTCCCATATATCTCAAAACACAACTCCATACACTCCCTTCCCTTGGCCGAGACATTCACCAATCCTAAATACATTCATAACCTTTCCATATATCCATACATATCCTTAGACACTTGTGCTGCAACAAGGTGGTGAAAACGAAGGTCCTTGGCGTTTCAAGCTTGAAACTTTGGAGCATTTTAGGTGTACTTCGTTCTTGCTTTCAATGTCTACTTTGTTATTTTCTGATTTTGTTGCAATTATGGGTAACTAAACGCCCCTTAGCTAGGGGGGAATTCGAAACCATGTTCATGCTTGCAATATGATTTGATTACTTTCAGTTGTGATTCATAAGTTGTGAATTCAATCTACTTATCTATTTGAATTAAAACTGATTCATGTGTGTTGGTTGAGAGTGCACGCTTAATTTTCATGCATAAATCTGATGCTAGGATATAAGGGAGTTTCACCTAATCGTTATGAACTTATATTCACAAGTAGTGAAGGTTGCTCGTCACAACCGTGTTAAGTAAATTCTTAGCATAAGTTTCATGCAATTCATAGTTACAAGTGTTTCGTCAATGCTTATGATTTTCATAGAACTTAATGATTCTTGCTTGTATCTCTATTATGCAATTCATGTAGGGAACTTGTGGGGAATGCTTTGGGTTGTTGTATGCAATCATCCAATTCAATGAAATTAGGAAAATCTGAGGGTTAGTTAGTGCAATTCACAGTTAATCTGGGGCGTTGAGAATTCGTAGTTTATTGAAAAGCAACTGGAAATCGTTTTGTTTGCAAGTGTGTCATGTGTGGAGAAGAACCTCCTAGCTAGCCTTCCATCCATTCAATTTACTCAAATTCGTGCAGATTTCATTAGTTCTTTAATTTACTTGTTTTGTTTTCAAATTCGTCAAAACCAAAACCCCCTTTACCTTCTTGAGTCATATTAGTTAGAAACTGATTTAGTTTGTATTTTTAAGTATTTCGAACCAAGTTAAAACCAAAATTCGTCCAAAAGTGTGTTAGAATCCAAATCTGCCCAGTTTGTGTTTTTAGGTAGATTTGAGCGTTTTTAGCTTGTTTTGAGTTCTTTGAGTTTGTTTTAAATTCTTTGAGTCTAGTTAAGTGTTTTTAACTTTGTTTATATGTTTTTAAGTCAGTTTAGAGGTTATTAGCAAGCCCTCCTAATCCCCGGTCCAGAACGATCCCTACGTACATTCTTTACTACAATTGATACAAGAGGGTTTAATTTGTGTATTAAGTAATTTTCGCATCAGTTTCCAGTGGATCGAGGGTGATTTGAGGTGTTTTCTGGCCGAATTGGATTTCAGCCTAGGTATGAAAGTTGTTCCTCTCATTGAGATCTACATGCTTGTAAAATTTGGTAATATTTAGAGTTAGTCGAAAAATTAGGTTTCCGCTAGCCAAAAACTGCCATCTGTGGCAACACGTGGCCAATGGGCTGACGATGCCTCTTTAAGTTAAATTCAATATCCTAATTTCAGATTTGATATCCGTTTGATGTGATTTGATTGTTTGAACCTCGTTTCATTAGGGTTCGCCACTTGACTATTGTAGCGAACGACGATCCAACTATTGGATCGTCACCAAACCTTAATGCGTTATCGCACATAATATTTGAGGACATTAGAAACTGACGGATTGGGAATCTGATGCACGGATTTTTCCAAATTGAATTTCTAAGTTTGTAAAATCAAACACTGACCTCCACTTGAATTGGTGATTGGCGGAGATTCGACCGTTGGGTCGCGATTAAATTTTAGTATGTTGTTTTATGAGCATAATAAGGACCTTAGGAAGTTACGCATTTGAAATTCGGTGTGGATCTTCCGGATCGAATTATGGAGGGTTGTGGACCCTACTGTTGACTTTTGGTCAACATGTCTCGAGTCGTTTAAAATACTAATATTAGTACTATAGGAGACTAAGTGAAGTCTAATGGGCCTACATTGGTTAGTGAGTGACTTTAATATATGTGATATGATTATTATCTTGGTTTTGTATTTAATGTCTTTTGTAGATATCACTTGATTTTATAAAATGTGATTTGATTGTGTATTAAAAACATTTATGAAATGTGATTTGACTTGCATAATTGAAATGTGGTTTGATTTGCATAATTGATATGATGTGATGAAATGTGAGGTCTAGTAGTGGACTGTTAACCCATTGCCATGGGGTTTGTTACTTCAAAGCTTGTTTCATATCCCATTTCATTGTTTCATTTCTCACTTCATTGATCTGTTCTAAATTGATTATTTGTGCTTTGTTCAGTTCGTTGAGCCTTTGTAAATTGAGACCATCTCCAACTGAACGACGGCCAAAGGGCCGTTTTAGCTCTGTCACAAAAAACCGTATTCAACCGAGGGCCATAGGGCCAAACATAATTTATTATTTAAATTGAAAAACTACAACAACTTAAATTTAAAAACTAGAACTTATATTTAAAAACTAAAACTTAAATTTAAAAACTACAACAACTTAAATTTAATATCTATAATCATCATGATCTTCATCATCCGCCATTGTAAGAGAATAGTCGGAGGTAAATAACTGCCCCCGGGTCATAATTTCTTTTTTTTTCCCTACCAAAATAGGCCTTACTCATTGGACTGTAATTCGAAGCGTTCCTTTCCATAATCTTATCATCCATCTCTTCTTGTATTTGTTTGGCCAGTTCTTCATGCCTACGGTTCCTTTCTTCCTCGACAAAGGCATTTTGCTCTGCCATTAATCGCAATAAGGCTGCCACTTCCTGTTAAGCAACGTAATCATCATTTACCTTGCCCTTTTCCTTCAACCTTCAAGCCTTGTTTCGTCTCATAGCCCTAGGTATGGAACCTTCACCCGAAAACTGATTTTCTACCCTTGTTTGTTAAATGGTGGGAGATCCATCATCATCCATATCTACAGTTAAGGATGCAGTTCCGAACACCGGCATAGGACCTACTCTATGTTGAGGTGGATCTTCAAATAACACCCACCCTTTACAAATTTCCCAACAACTATGATGCTGAAAGGGTTTCGAGCTGCCTTCCATATACAATTACTTCGCTTGGCATACTTAGAAAATATAATTACAAAAATTAAAGGAAATTAATTTATGAAATTAAATGTAATATAATTAAATATAAGTACAAAAATTAAAGGAAATTAATTTATAAAATTAAATGTAATATAATTTAATATTTAAAATAAATTGTGAAAACACTTACTTCGTCGTAGTAATTGGTGCCACTTTCATGTCTACTTGCGGCTACTAACAGTGCTTGATGCCATTTGTTCAAACTTGGCTGAAGATGTTTCTTCCATCTTGAAGAACAACTCTCGTGGTTTTGGGTATTCGATGGAGTGTTGCCTTCGTAGAACTCTAAGTATTTTTTAGATACACAAGTCCAAACACCATCACTTGTTTGAGAACTCCCCCTCACACTATCTTCCGAGACCCATCTATAAGCCCTGCAAATAGCTTCATCTTCTTTTCGGGTCAAAGTCCTACTTTTCATTGCATCTGAGGCCATTTGAAAATTATTGAAAAAATTGAAGGAAAGATTATTGGAAGAGGTAAGAAAATATGAGAATTGAAATGGTGTAGGTATAGTGAAAAATTTGGGAGGAATGGTGTAGGAATGGCTTAGGTATTTATAAGAAAAAATGAGAATTTTTAAGAATTAAAAAACAAATATTGGCCCAAAAAAAAATAAAAATAAAAAACCAACGATAACTTACATCAGCTAACTACTGGAGATTCAAAATTGAGCCTAGCCCGGGGCCGGCTAGCTGGCTTATTTGGGCCAGCTGGTTGGCCCTTTTTGTCCAGTGGGGCCCATGAGCCCTTTGGCTTGACCCTCGGTTGGAGACGGTTTTCGAGCTATTTTCAACCATTTGGACCTTTCGATTAGAGATGATCTGAGTAACTTGATTCATGTCTTGTTTCTTCGAGCCATTGTTATGTTCCATGGACTTCCACTCGATTCCATTGAGTGATTCGGAACTAGGTTCGGTTGGGATTTCGTTGAGTGGTCCGATTCCCTACTCTGTCTGGATTCCGTTGAGTGGTCCGGAATCCCTCGTGTTTCGCAGTTCCGTTGAGTGGTCTGAAATTGTATCTTGCCTTGGATTTCATTGAGTGGTTTGATATCCATTGTACTCCGCGATTCCATTGAGTGGTCGGGAATCGTATCCACTCGGATTTCGTTAAGAGGTCTGAAATCCCTTCCGGAATTGTATCCTAGTTTGGATTCCCTTGAGTGGTCTGGAATCCCGCTTGGTATTTTGGTTTTGTTAAGTGGTCTGGAACCCGATGTTGTTGGATTTCATTGAGTGGTCCGAAATCTCATTCTTCAGAGATGTAGGCTTTGGCTGAACTGTATCACTCTAGCCCTGCATTTTGGTGCATTGTATATGTTATTGATTGATATGATTGTGGAATAGTGTTGGGAAACATATGAGTGTGAATGGTATACCTATGTGAATGGCAACTTATGGTTGGTGTGCAATGTGGTACTTTATGTTTTCTGCTAGAAGTATTTTACGAAAAGTTTAGAGTTTAACAAATAGTGAACTATAAATTACTTGATCCCTTTTTAGGGTACGTAGGCAGTCTAACGAGGAGGTTAGATACAACCATAAAAGATTTCTACGCAATTTAAATCTTGCGCTGTGCTTTGTACATATGCCGAAGGCGGGGTATGTAAGAGATACGGATACCTGATGACATCACGTGTCGATCCTGGAAGTATGTCGGGCTCAGGGCATGACAGTTCGTTTACAAATCAAAATGAAATGCTATCAAAAGAAAATGTTTAAGATGTTGAAAATACAAAACTAGATTAGGCAACCGTATCTTTTATCGGTAAGTAAACGAATAATTTAGAATGATACAAATCCAATTCTAGTTCATCTGACTCCTCTCTCATCCTCAGCTCTGTATTTCAAAGGTTGAGTAGCCAACTTTGGAGAAGTCGTCAAATCACCATTCGTAGATTGAGAATAACTGATGTAGGAGAAGCCAAGGGTTCTCAAGGAGACGAGGATAGATGACCTGGGATTTGCTCAACCAGGGGCAACAGAGCTCGCTCACGTCGCTAATCGTGGATTCCCTCACACGACCAAGCCAAATGCTTGATTGGGGAAGGAGAAATCAATCGCTTCAATTGCACAAAGCAAAATATATTTTAATTCATTCAAGTCTCCCTAAACATACATACAGAGTCTTTTAAATAGAGAGATTACAATACATTGGTAGGATAAATACTTATTACTAACGATTATAGTTACTAGGAACCTAATAAAATATAATTGTGAAAGATGAAAAGCCACAAACAATCAAATTTAATATAAAACTATATTTAATGTCGTGCATTGCATCATACTATTCTTCTCGAAAAAAAACTCGTCATTGAGTTTCAGTTGACTTTTGGTTTTCCCTCGATCTTTTGGGAGGCATTTCAAACTTTTCCATAATAGGTACAATAACACAAGAAATATACAAGTGTTCGAAGTCTTGATCCATATTCTTTCTTCAAATGGATAAGCTCAAAATGGCGCATGACTCCAATGGTGAGCAATGCTTCTCTTCTTCAAAGACTTTCTTCTAACCAAATCAATATGATAAAGAAATTTATCCCACATATAATCATGAATATCAGAGTAAGGAGTTTTTGCCCAATGTGGATGTTGTGCATTAATTAAGTCTGAATATATGATAGAAGCATATTTATGCGACTGAGTTAGCTTGTTCTCATGCATTTATGTTGTTATTTCTTAATTAATTATGTATTTTAAGCTATTTTCGTGTGTTTGTAGGTCCAAAGGATTAATGTGGCAAAAAAGTGCATTTTAGAGCATTTTTGGGCATGGAATTGATAGCTTATGCTTGGAGCAAAAGGAATGGATGAAGTTTGAAGTTTGTGCATCATCCTCTCCCTATAAATAACCATTTTAGCACACTCATTTCACCCAACACATTCACCTACCACTACATCCACTCATTTCACCCAACACATCCACTCATTTCTACCACCCAACACATTCACCTACCACTACATCCACTCATTTCATCCAACACATTCACCTACCACTACATCCACTCATTTCACCCAACACATCCACTCCTTTCAACCACCCAACATATTCACCTACCACTATATCCACTCCTTTCAACCACCCAACACATTCACCTACCATTACATCCACTCATTACCACCACCCACTACATCCTCTTCCTAGTCTATAAATACATTCATCCACCCTTCATCAAGGGGAGATCAATCAAAACACATCCATTCATCTTCACATCCATTCCTCCATACAAACAAACCTTCAAACACTTACCAATACCTTGTGCCGTAGCAAAAGAAGGGAAGGAAAGTGCTTGGATGTGCTTGCTATCCAACTTGGATCGTTGGAGCGTTTAGGTGTTTTCTTTTGTTTCCAATGTTTAAATTCATTTTACTTTGTTTGTTGTGAAGATGAGTGGTTAAACCCCTCTTGGCTAGGGGTGATTTCAAAGCCATGATTATGTGTGTAATATGATTTGATAAATTCCAGTTATGAACTCTTGAATCGTAAATGGAATTGGCTTAACTATTTGATTGATAACTTATTTGTGTTTGTTGATTAAGGGTCGACACTTAATTGGCATGCATAAATCCGTTGCTAGAATATAAGGAAGTTTCACATAATCGTTACAAACTTATATTCACATGTAGTGAAGGTCGCTTATAAACGATTGCGTTAAGTTCAATTCCTAGCATGAGTGACATGATGTCATAGTTGCAAGTGCTTTGTCAATGCTTATGGTTTTCATTAAACGTAATGATCTTTGATTGTATCTCTATTATGATGTCATGTAGGGAACTTTAGAAGAATGTTTTGGGTTGTCGAATGATGTCATCCAATCCAATAAAACAAGGAAAATCTGAGAGTTAATTAGTGATGTCACGGTTAATTTCAAGCATTGTCATTCATAATTCAATGAATTAGTAACTGGAAATCAAGTTATTTGCATGTATGTCATGGGTGGAGAAAAAGCCTCTAGCTATCCCATCCATCATCTTATTTCTCAAATTTATTTTACAATCTATCTAATTTTTCATACTTGTTTGTTTGTTTCAACTTCATCCAAATCAAAACCCCCCTTTTAGTTTCTTGTTTCAAAGTGTTTCAAATATGTTTTAGTTTGTGTTTTTAAGTGTTTTGATTCAAGTAAAAGTCAATTTTCGTCCGAAGTCATTCCTAATGTCTAGTTTAAGTTTATTTGGTTGTTTTAAGCTGTTTTGAGTATTTTAAGTTTGCTTTGAGTCTTGAGAGTCTTATTAAGTGTTTTTAAGTTTAGTTTTATGTTTTTGAGTCAGTTTAGAGGTTATTAGCAAGCCCTCCTAATCCCCGGTCCAGAACGATCCCTACTTATACTTGTACTACAATTGTCAAAAGAGGGTTAAATTTGCGTGCTTATATATTTCGCATCAATTTACCACCTCGCTCATAAATTGTAAAGTTTCCTTTACATCCACAATCTTTACTTGTTGCTCAACATTCAAGAAACTACCTTCAAGAATCTCATTGATCACGTGAATAACAATATCATCTTCTAAGAAATTATACAAACTTGAGGAGTATAACCTGCTTACCTCACTACCATCCTCATCAACTTCATTCACAAAACGATTATTGACTTCATCTTCATCAATGTACTCATCTTAAATTCGTGGTGAATTCCAATTGATGAAGCTAATTTCTTCGATAATTTTCTCTTCAAATAGATTGTAAAGCACATACATGGTCTTCAACCGCAACGGAAAAACTTGCTCTAATACCACTTGATGTAGGAGAAGCCAAGGGTTCTCGAGGAGACGAGAGATAGATGACCTTGGATTTGCTCAACCAGGGGCAACTTAGCTCGCTCACATCGTTAATCCTGGATTTGCTCACATGACCAAGCCAAATGCTTGATTAGGGAAGGAGAACTCACTCACTTCAATTGCATAAAGCAAAATATATTTTAATTCATTCAAGTCTCCCTAAACATACATATGGAGTCCTTTAAATAGAGAGATTACAATACATTGGTAGGATACATACTTATTACTAACGATTATAGTTACTAGGAACCTAATAAAACATAGCTTTGAAAGATAAAAAGCAACAAACAATCAAATTTAATATAAAAACTATATTTAATGTCGTGCATTGCATCAATAACCTACATTCACATTGCACAAAATTCTAAAAAAAAAAAAGGGGACAAATTAACATATTTAAAGTATTAAGATGCAAATATTTTAAAGATAAATTAAGCAAAAAAATGAAACGAATCCAATGAAAATACAAAAGGGAAAGGAATTGAAGAAAAGTTACACTTTAAATATTTCAAATTAGTAATTAATCAACCAGTTAGTTAGTCTTAATGATCTAACATACCAGGGACATCATACAAAAATTCAAATAAACCCTGTAAACTCTCAACTCCTCAACTCCATCAGTCTAACACCACTGTTTCTGATTCACCTTTCCTTCAAGCTTTCCGATTACAAATTTATAATTGAATAGTCCATTTCGAATCATGTATACATAGGCAAAAAAGCAAAAACTAAACTCCCACCACATAAATTAATCAGTAACCAAACAAAGCAAAATTCTTGGAGACCAGAACAAAACCAATTGAATTTTCATGCAAGTTATAGTAATTGAAAAAAAAAACATATATTTAAGTGCCCAAAATTTAAGCTTTACACCATATTATGTTCTTCTAAATACACAATTCTTTGGCCATTAGGTAGTTTCTGTTGTGAATTTCATTCTTGGATTTCACTGTTATAATCTACGTATTTGTATTATTGAGATTTTATATTATTTCTCGAGAATTTATTTTAATTTGTTTGAATTTAGATTTTAATTAAACTAGTTACAAAGTTTAAAGTTTGGAAATTAATTATTTAAAATCCATAGACCTTTTGAGGTCATAATTTATATTCTGAATAGATCTCGAAACCACGAACGCATAGGCGAAAATCATTTGTGAGTCCTGATTATAACGGTATAGTTACGAACGTTTGAAGTTGTGTTACTAAACTATAAATTTTAGAAAATATTTAAACTCCCACTTTGAGGGAAAAAGCCCAATGAGGTATGTGCTTTTGTGGCCAATCAGAAGTAAAGGTTGGAGGAATCAGGGGGAAGAAAGAGAAAGGAGGGAAAGGAGAGAAACTAAAAAAAAGGGGGGGGGGGGAGAAAGGATAGGGTATGTTTCGCCCCATGTACCCCTGCAACCAAATCAGTCCTTTCGGCCCCTTTTTCCGGTGAAATTTCATTGGGGGAAATATTGAGGAAGCACCCATGATCCCTTTTCTTCCTTTTTCACCCATAAATTTAGTGAAATTGGCTTTGATTTCTCTTAGAGCTTGCCGACAGGTTCGTTTGGGGTGTGGCATTGATCGGTCCATTTTGCAGGTACCACCATTGAGTACCACCATCAATCAACTTGTTTTGGTCCCATGAACAAACCCCAAACATAATTTGGGGGTGACGGAACACTAGAAATATAGAATTGAAGTGGAGCCATTACTAGGGTTCTGGCGGATTTCAGTGGAATTGGGGTCTTTCCCGGTCAAATTGGACTTGACCACATGTATAAAACTTGCTCTACTCATTGAGATCTTCATTTTTGTAAAATTTGGTAAATTTTGAAAATAGTTGGTTTTTCTGGCGAATCGAGCCGGCCGGCCGCCACGTGCGGCTGCGTAGGGCCAGTGGGCTGATGCTATCTTTTTTAAGTTGAATTCAATGTTCTAGTTTCAAAATTGATAACCATTTGATATAGTTTGATAATTTGAACCTAGTATGGTGAAGTACGCTACTTGATCATTTTATGATTCGACTATCAGACCGTTAGATCGTCACCAAACCCTAATGCATTATTGAACATAATATTTGAGGATAATGGGAATTTACGGATCGGAAATCCGATGTATGGATCTTCCCGAATTAGATTTCTAAGTTAGTAAAATTAATTGTTAACCGCCATCTAATTCTAGCAATTGGCAGAGATCCGACAGTTGGATCGCGATGAGATTTTAGAATGTTGTTTTTTGAGCATAATGTGGACCTTAGGAAGTTACGGATCTAGATTTTGATGTGCAGATCTTCCGGATTAAATTGCTAGGGTGTGGACCCCACCGTTGACGTTTGGTCAACAGGTCTTGAACCATTTGAATTACTAAAATTAGTATTACTAGAGACTCAGTGAAGATTTACAGTCTTATCTTGGTGAGTGACTTTAATATAAGTGATATGGTTATTACCCTATTTTCTTATATTAATATCCTTTGTGGATATGACATGGTTTTATAATTGTGTTTTTTGTTAAAATGTGATTCTTTTATAATTGGCCATCTATCTATTGTTATTAAATATGATTTGATTCATGGATTGGTAATATTTGTGAAAAAGTGATTCGAATTGCATGTTGAAATGTTTTGTAAATTAAGGGCTAGAAAGGAATTATGACCCTGCTTGGTTAATCCGCATTGGGAGGTCACTAGTGGTCCTGCTTGGTTAATCCGCATTGGGGGACCATACTATATATGGATCGTGCTTGGTTAATCCGTGTTAGGCGATCCTTATGACCATTTATACTTAAGGGTGATCATACTTGGTTAATCCGCGTTGGGTTATCACTGCCTAACAGTTCTGTAAGTGTGACTCTGCTTGGTTAATCCGCGTTGGGGGGTCATTACCTACCTGATTATCTTGACCCTGCTTGGTTAATCCGCATTGGGAGGTCACTAGTGGTCTTGCTTGGTTAATCCGCATTGGGGGACCATACTATATATGGATCACACTTAGTTAATCTTCGTTGGGTAATCCTTATGGCCTTGTATGCTTAGGAGTGATCATGCTTCGTTAATCCGTATTAGGTGATCACTTCCTAACAGCTGTAAGAGTGACTCTGCTTGGTTAATCCGCATTGGGGGGTCACTGCTTATTTGGTTACTTTCTCAGGGGTGGCTTTGCTTGGTTAATTAGCCTTGGGGGGGGCACTTCGTGTTTGGTTACTTATGTAGGCTTCAGCCGAACTACGTCTCTCTAGCCCTAGTTTTTAATGTACATATGAACGATGGTTTTTTTGAGAATCTTGGTGGTTTCAATGAGAAGATGTTTGGGTGACTCCTACGGTTTTTTTCCGCAACTTGATTATGATTCCATAAAGCATGATTTTATACTTGATGTTTATAGATTGTGATCGATGGTCTATTTTAATTGAATATCACATACTTGTATCATTATCACTCACCTGAGCTTTGCAGCTTATCTGAGTGCCTGATTTGCCCAGTGTAGCATTCCCATAATGCATGCATTGATTTTACATATGACAAGTCTGGGTAGATTATGAGAAAAGTGGTGCGGAATCCTTGCTCTTGCTCATTTCCATGAGGTTATCTTAGAATCCTAGATTCATGAATGGGAATTACCCACATTTAGCCTTGTGAATTTATTTACTATGTTATTGCTCATAATTCAAGTAGGAAATTATATAAAGTTCCTTGGTTAAGTTCATGAAATGATATTTTATCGCATTGATTGATTAACATAAATAAATGTTAAGATCATGCATTTTTATTCATGAATTGATTAATTGATGGAATTGCAGAATGACTTTGGATATGGATGTTATTGTTATGATTATTTTAGTTGATCAATGTGGCTTGAGAAGAATATTGTGCTTCGTCATTGGTTCTTTGACAAATTGCATGGTATGCGTTGTGATATATTGTTGAGATATAGCGATTTATGTGATGGATGTTTCAATGTAGTGAAATGACGAACTACAGATGGTTTGATCCCTATTAAGGGTACGTAGGCAGTTTAACGAGGAGGTTAGATGCAACCATAAAGTATTTGAAGAAATTATTACGTAGTTGGATCTCGAGTTGTGTTTTGTCCATATCCCAGAGGCGGGGTATGTCATAGCCCGTCTCGGAGATGTACATTATTTTATTCGTGATGATGTGAAAAGACGGAATTACCCTTGGGCGTTGGTGGCGTTGTGTGACTAAGTGTTGGTTTAAGGACCCATTTGATGAGTCCCTAGAATGTTGGACCCAATTGCAAGTAAGGAAAATAATTGGTTTGATTGGTGGGTGTGCAGATAGGACCACACACACATTCACATCACCTTCTCTCTCTCACTCATGTACTCTCTCTCTTCGTTTCTCTCTCTCTTTGCTATATGTACGGGCAAGCACCAAAATCACCTCAAACTTCACATATCGAAGGTTTTAAGTGCACCATTGTGTTCCTCGTGGTGCTACGAGTTGATTGGTACACATTTCAGGGGAATCTAAGCTCATAGAAAGCTTAATGAGGTCCTCACGAGTCTCGGGGGTAGTTCATTTGAAGAATTTGGAAGTCGGGATTGCGAGAAACGAAGGGTTGCAGGTTTGGTCGAATTTCGAAGCTTCCCCCACGTGATTTTGTGAGATTTGAAGCTTCAAATAGGTGAGGCTTATCCTGACGACGAGCGTATCCACAGGCGACTAAGGGGCTATGACCATTCGACATACCAGTGAATGAGCTTTTGTTTTTAGTATATATTTATATACTTGATATATTTCCCAGAAATGCATTTTTTTTACAGGAAAGTATGCTTTGAAATAATATGCCACATGCTTTTATATTCTGAAATGCATTTCATGGTTGCATATATATATATATATATATATATATATATATATGTAGTGTTGTGGATGCACAGGTAAGTTCAGGTAAGTTATGTTTGGTTATGTGAATCATCGATGATGTGATATGTGATTGACTAATGTTGAGCTCATAAAACTACACCTAGGGTGATTGTGATTTAGCCAGAGATATGAAGTACATGCCTGTTTATTTACTTCACCTCTCGCACTATATGCTCATATTGGATCCAACTTAAGTGCACAGTCTTGTCATATAGATCTTATTTATGGTTCCGACTCGTAGGTGACTAGCGATTTATCGCCTAGCTATTATAAAAAAGGTCGTACCCAGTGCACAAGGCTCCCGCTTTACGCAGGGTCTGGGAGAGGTGAATGTCGGCTAGCCTTACCCCCATTTATGGAGAGGCTGCTCCCAAGTCTCGAATCCGAGACCTACCGCTCATGGGCGAAAACACTAGCTATTATGAAAGAGTAAAATTGAGCATAATTATATTACATTAAATCTTGTCGTACATACCCTTTTTTAGTGGGTTCCGACTTATGTGCAATATATTGCCTGAAGGAAATTTTGTGAAAAACATGTTCATTTAAGCAACATCTATAGCATGCAATTAACAATTAAAGGCGGAATCATGCTTATATGCACTCAAAAACAAAACATTACCCATGAAATTCAAAGCCTAGTAGTTAGGTGAACCAAGACTCAACTTAAGAACAAAGTGAGTTGAGAAATTTATACCTTTGTTGATTCCTCTTTGCATAAGCAAAGGATAATCACCCAAGAGATAGGGCCTTCATTCCTTGCTTCTTATCTCCATGGATTTGGATGGAAGAATTGGTTTCTCCAAGTTCTCAAAGTTGAGAACCTCTAAGTCTCCACACCAAGGAAAGATTGATGAAGAAATGAGTGACCTAGAGGAAGTGAGATTGCTAGCTAAATAACATATTAATTAATCTTTGCCATAAATAATTAAACCATTTAATTATCCTTACTCATCTCCTTTGTTTCTTCAATCTCTACCTTACACGGTGTACGATCCATTAGGTTCCTTTTAGCGAGGCAGTGGGCGATTAGAACTCTTTCAAATCGATTGTGAATTGAAACTTATTTTCAATTCTCCCTTTAGTGATTATACACGTTTAGGGCTTCCACAAACCATGAGTGACACCTAGCAGTATGTCATGGTTACCCAAGCTAATTTGAAAAGGTGGAGAACCTATTCAGTTTACGATTACAATGCAATACGGCCTTTCTTTAATACAATACTCTTGACCACATTGTTTGGTTTGATAGTTTAATCATGTCTACTATCCAATGTGATTCATTTACTTATATGATTACCTTGAATGTGATTTGGAACGACTTCCTAAATCTCATTCATACTCTGGCCAAAGATTCTTAATCATATCATAGAGTATTCTCCCTCAAACGGTTTGAAGGTTAGAGATCCCTTGTTGCGCATTCACTTGCCTCCATGGCTAAGTGGCTTAACCCCAACTATGCCGTGGACACTCTCGGACGGGGTGACTTTGACATAGTCAAAGATCAAGGACCTAACCACAAAACAACTATGATGCCTCAGGTCAAAGGACTACTTTGCATTATCCCAACCATGAGTTCTCATGTGACATGAGTATGAGAACTCCTCGTTGATCATGTTCAGTGGACTCATTCGTTATTGAGCACCTACATGCTTGTCTTGGTGTCAATCACACCAATGACTCGAGACTAGTCATTCTCCATAAGAGAAGACATAGCATGTACTGATCTTAACGGATTGTCAATGCCCAATTGGCAATCCTATGATCAGGAACGTTTAGGATATGTATACGAAAAAGAATGGTCTCATTAATCTAACTTGTTTAAATTACATTCTCCTAATTACATATTCCTTGGACTTATCGTTTAAGCATATAACATTTATATGAAACGGCTTAAAACAATAATCTTCGCCCTTGATATTAAACTAGATTAGTTTAACATGTGAAATGTTCGTAAAGTATCATCATATGATTGGTTTTAGGGCACATTTCCAACAATCTCCCACTTGCACTAGAGCCAATCAGCTTGGTTATCAGTGATGATACCTCTTCTGTAGTCATTTCAAAAATGGCTAAGTAGTAGGCCTAGACAATGGATATCTATATGTTATCCATAGAAGCAACCTTGAGAATAACGACATCACCATTATACATGATTCTCAATCATGTGGTTCAGTCGCTCATTTGAGTTCGGATCTTGATGAGACCTTGATTCCCTAGCTTGAGCTATCGCTCCATTAGTGCCGTAGTGTCGGTACACTAGAGACACTTTCTTGTTGGAACCGAATAGAAAGTTCATAAATGAACTTTCCCGTCCAAACAACATTGTTGTAAGCTTCTATATGGCAATATATTTGCATTCACAATGGAACATACTAAAGTTATTACTTTTAATGTTTCCATCCAAATATCTCTTTAGTCATAATAAAGATATATCTGGTTATCTCTTCATTCATAATGAAAAAACATCCAATGATGCATTAGATTCATAATCTAATACATTTACGCTTCCTTTACGTTACTCTAATTCTTCCTCATTCTTTGAGGAATCTATCCTTTAGCATTTCTTAAATACTTAAGAACTCACTTGACAGTTGTCATGGTTCTGATCCTGGGCTTGCACTGATATCGTCTTTTACCTTTCTAGGTACAACTCATATCAATGTTTTCATACAATATGAAATACATAAATCACATTTCTGCATATGCATAAAGGATTCTATTTACGCATTATTTCTTTGGGAGTCAAAGGGTACGTTCCCTTTGAGAAGAGCTACCTCCTAGTCTCACTAGAGTTGTTCTTCTGATTGAAGTTTATCATCATATGAGAAACTCCCTAGCATCTTTTGTCTATTATTAGGGCTTGATACAATCCAATTATATCCTGAAATCTATCATTATAGATTTGCATCCCATGTTTATAGACTATGTCTCCCATATACATTCTATCGTTATAGAATGTTTAAAGTCATTACTTTAACGAAGAAGTATTCTTTTCATTTCCAAAATTAATATATCATATATGTGTATATATATATTCAAATTTAGGAACATGATTAACTCCCACTAATGTTTTGTAAACCTAGTAAACAAAAGATTCATTTACATCTTTATGAGAAATCAAACGATTTGATCTTTCTCTCATAAGATGCTTATAGCTCCCACTAGCTTTCTAAGATTCATGATGGATGGATCTCTACAACTTACATGTCTTGTGATTCATAGACATAAATTATCAAGACTATCTTAATAATGGTTTCGGAAACCCATATTATGTCCAAACATTGAATCACCATTTAGTTGTAGCTAGCAATCTTCGAATTAATTGAAACCAAGACTACGTTAAATATGGTTTCTTCAAAGTCAACCAATCTCTTTGATTGTAGTTACCTTAAGCTACCAATTAGCTATAAAGGTTTCATTATTTCGGATTAAATGGTATTTTACCATTTCCTTGAGTATATGTCGTATATACACTCAATGTAGTCATAAGGATTCTCATTCGTATTTCTTTCGAATTAAGAGGTGTAACTCTATGACATAGTCATAAAGTTCAAACCATTCAACTGAGACAGTTTATAAATCCTTCTCGACTACCTTAGAGCTTGTGGTGTAGGAACTAGGTTGTTATATTTGTTGATTATCATCTTGTCTCTCAAAGAACCCATTCTTTGAGTTCTATCTCTCGTTCATTTGCGCTTAGGCAAATCATATTGTAGGATTACAATGAACTACCCAACAAAACAACATTTGTTAGTTGGTTTTTAGAAGTGATATCCAAAGGTTAATTTAAGGATATTCACAAGATAATTCTCAAACAAATATTGCTTATTAGCACACAACCCCTAATCTTAACATGATTAAGATTTGTCTTTCTTTCCAACTTCATCCTATGGAGTCATGAAAATTTTGGAAGATCTTCTAATTGACAATCATATTGTCTTAGAAGTATATATATTCTATATATGGGTAATTGATAACATCAAACGAACTAAATCTTATTCGAGTTCGTTCTTCTTTTAATGGAGAAATCCATTATCTTATGATGCTTCTTTCCTTGATATTTTTCAAGGAAACTGTTCTGAAGTGTTATCTTTCCTTGGATCAAATCTAAGGAGGCAAATACTTTAGACGTCTTATTCATCAACTTACATTTCTTGAATTCTTTGAAACCTTTTGCAAAGTATTCGGACTTATGTTTATTCAAAATAAACTATAGTCCAACCGAGAGCGATCTTCGGTGAATGTCATATAACATGAGTAGTATTATGTTGTGGACAAGTGCCACTAACATCTAAGTGAATTAACCTCAACAACTTTGTGATTCTTCCTTCTTTCCAAAAGAATAAAGATTCGAACATTTCGCCTCTATATAATTTTAATAAGAAGGTATTGGATCCGGATCTAACGATCCAAAGCATCCATCTATGACCAACTCGTAATTTATGTTTTAGAGGTATCACAACTCAGTTGGGATTAGTCATCACCTTGCAACCTTTTGGGTTTTAAGTATCGTTATATTCTAAACAATTAACACTACCATATCATCTCTACTATAGAGATAATCAATTATATTACAATAATCTAATCATTCATTAATAAAGAACAATGTTTTGTCAAACAAAACATTTATCCATTATCTTATACGGAATTAAGTTCCTTTATTCAATTGGAATGTAAAGACAATATTTGGTTTTTCCAATTTCTTTGGTAGTTCATATGAGGAAGTAAGTACGATCTTCTTTAGTAGAAATCTACATTTGATTCACGTTCCGAATGTGAAGTACTTTCTCTTCTCTCATTAATCTTCTACTTCTTATTAGCCACACTTTTACAACGATTTGTAAAACATAGTTACTAATACGGAATCAAGTATTCAAGTAGAATAACCAACTGTTTTGAACTTTTCAAGAACAATTTACAACACCTTCGAAATGTGTGTTCTTGACACTTGCAAGACATTTCTTGCAAATACCCCTTCCAATGTCCATCCTTTCATAAAGAAAGTTTGTTCCCTTGGAGTTATTTCGCTTTCTTCATTTGACTTCTCCTTTGACTACAATAGTCATGGTCCCTAAACTCCCACTATCTCTCTTGAAACTTATTTCAATTGTGTTATACACATCAAACGATTTGGAGAGCATGTGGTTATTGTTCACTATATAGTTTACAATAAACTTAGTGAACCATTTGGATAGGGACACAAAGGTGAAGTCCTTGCCTAGTTTCCGTCTCGTGAAATGGTTTAACACTTCAACACTCAATGATTCAAAATCATCATAAGTCCATGTTGATGGACTATTTTTTTTTTTGTCAACCAACCATTATGTTCTAAACATAATTACAAACTTTCAAGAGTTGTTCATGGCAACTCTCATTTCTTCATACAACAATTTGTAAGTGAAGAATCATGGCACATAAAGTGTCCATGCCATTGTGCTTTCTTCTTAAGTTCTTTGTTCATTTAACAAGGAAACAAGCACTAGTGTTTGCATTAACTAAGGGTTGTTCAAAGCAACTCTTATTTCTTCATACAACAATTTGTAATTGAAGAATTATGACATTAAAAGTGTTGTCTTCTTTATGATAGACTTATCTAACATGTTCTTCCAATGATACATTATCATTAGGAAGATTGTGAGGATGAGACTACTTAGATACATATACAATCCATTTAAGACAATCTTTGGGATTGTGGTACCAAGTCCGGAAATTGAAGCATTCGGTTTTTTCTTTGTCAAGTTTTGGATAGCGTTTGCAAATATATTGGTAAATAAACACATAACGAATATAAATTGATTGATTTTAAGCCATTTGATTCGGGTCTTTAAATTAAATAACACCACCCACTATTTTTGGCAAATTCCATATCCCTCATCGGAAATCGAGAGTTTTGGAGGAAACTCTTAGTAGGGTATGGGAGACTCACTATTACCAAGCCCACCTCACAATGATATGATGTTGGCTAGCATTAATAATAATGAGATAGTACGGTTACTCATTTGCATCTCTTGCAAGTACCCATCTTATTTGGCCTCTAGAGAATGAAGCCTCACAATGATATGATGTTGGCTCCATTGCACTTAGTTAAGTCATTCCCACCATGCAAGTTCAAGTAGGGGTTCAAGAACAACCTCACAATGATATGATGTTGGCTATTCTCGTTGCCTACCTTCACAACATCATGTATGCATATAGAACTCCTCCTGAGTGTAAGCACGCACTTTGTACTCCCACATGATAGGGTGAAGCCGGTGTACGAGTCACAAACGATCGGAGCCTACCACGATGGAAGGCCACGAAAGAGTGTTCAAAGCACTCTCACGCTTATCAACTTAATAATGGTTTGGTTGAGGGTTTTTAGGTCTCATCACATATAAACATACATTTTAATCTTATTAAAACAATTTGGTCCTATTACAACTATTGGTCCATGTGATTGATTTAGTTCTACATGATACTCCCACTATGCTTGTAAAACGTTTTTAAAGCAAGAGTATATGGTACTACTAAAATAATGTTTGCATTCATTGATGGACTATATAGTTGCCTTAGGGCCTTAGGATGACTATGAACCTTTGATTAGATCCAACACGGGCCTAGTGTTGAATCTCGGTCTAGGGATGGTGATTGATTTTAGTTACGCGTTTAATCATATTAAGGCGTGTTTTTCCTATTGGGCGTTGGACCCAACTACTCCAATTTGATGCATATGAAATAAAACAAGAAAATGAGTACTTCAAAGTAAAGAAGAGCTTATGCTCTTTTACAACATTTGATCAAATAAATTACTTTAAAGTATAGAAGAGCTTATGCTCTTTTACAACATTTGATCATATCAAATTACAACCAAAATCTAATCCACACATTCCCATGGTTCAAACAAATTTGAGACGGCCTTTCACATAGCTCAATTATCATAGGCTTAGGTTCATAATCACCCTTTCTTTAATTAATTAATGCTTTAACTAATTAAACTAGAATGCAACTTATTCATTTGGTTTTTGTATCCATAGAATTGATTTAAATGGAGCTAAATGAAATGAAAATCCAATTCTCATTTAAAGAGACAAAACCATTTTGTTCTCAACCTAATTTGGGCCAAAATGTAATAACCTCAACTTTTTGGGCTATGTTGCAAAACTTAAACTTTTGAGCTCATTTTGTAAAAACACAAAAGTCCACTACTTCATGTAATTACAACTAGAACCCAAAAATTTCAACAAATTTAAAAACTTCATTAAAGGAACAAAACAATTTGTCCTTTAATGATTTTGGGCCTTTGCGTAAAAACGTAAACTTTCGGGGTCAAAGTACAAATACACAAAAGTATCAAAACTTTATGTAATTGCATAAAAGCCCCAAAAGTACCATATTTTAATAGGGTGGCCGGTTATAGAGAGTGAAGGGAGTGATGTGTGTGTTGATTTGTAGGTTTGACAAAAGTCATGCAAGTGGTGTAAGAGGTGTGTGACATAAATTCATGCAAGTGGTGCATGACATAAAGTCATGCAAGTGGTGTGTGTGTAAGAGAATTACTTCTTACACACCCATCACCATTTCTATCACCTTTCAAAATTTCAATCACATTTAAACATTTGAAAAAGCACAAAACAAAGACTTTATGAAATCAACCAAAACTTTGAATCAAAACACCAAACTTTTTGTTCTTGGCAAGAACATACCAAGAACATTGAAGAATATCCATGAAAACCCATAAGAGCTCCATGAATGTTTTCACTCAATAAAACTCAAATTTTCACTACTCAAAATGGGGTTAACATCCTATGGTACTTAGGGGTTCCAAAAGTCACCTTAAAACACTTTTAATAAGACAAACATGAACCCAAAAAATCACCCTTTGGATTTGGCCGAAAATCCCCAAAAACATGGCACCAAATTTTAGCTCCAAAATTCATGCTCATATGAACTACATCTACAACATTTGAGATGACAAATTTTCTAGCAAAATTTACATTCAAAGAAGCAAGAATAAAGCTTGTAACAATTACAACATTCAAATCATAAACTATGAAAATACAAAATCCAAAAGGATTCACCAACTACTAGACCTAGGCTCTGATACCACTTGAAGGAATTTTTGTGAAAAACATGTTCATTTAAGCAACATTTATAGCATGCAATTAACAGTTAAAGGCGGAATCATGCTTGTATGCACTCAAAAACAAAACATTATCCATGAAATTCAAAGCCTAGTAATTAGGTGAACCAAGACTCAACTCAAGAGCAAAGTGAGTTGAGAAATTTATACCTTTGTTGATTCCTCTTTGCATAATCAAAAGATAATCACCCAAGAGATAGGGCCTTCATTCCTTGCTTTTTATCTCCATGGATTTGGATGGAAAAATTGGTTTCTCCAAGTTCTCAAAGTTGAGAACCTCTAAGTCTCCACACCAAGGAAAGATTGATGAAGAAATGACTGACCTAGAGGAAGTGAGATTGCTAGCTAAAATCCTCTAGGGTGGCCGGCCTCTTAGAGAGCAAAGAGAGCTTTTGTTCTCATCTTTTCTCCCAAAAGAAACCCTAAATGAATTTTGGCTATAAAGTCATATTTATACCTACATTCATTGGAGCGGCAAACTTGTAATTAAGTCCAAAACCCACTCCTTTATCAATATGGCTGGCCATAGGGTTTCATTGGGCTTTTTAGGCCTTTGTGAATTATTTGTCATTAAGTTGTCATACAACTTAAGTCAATGGGCTTGACGTTCGAAGTCCATTGGGCCTTGAGGCCCAAAACTAACCCGTGGTCTTTTAACAAACTTTATTCGTTTGATTAATTAACATATTAATTAATCCTTGCCCTAAATAATTAAACCATTTAATTATCCTTACTCATCTCCTTTGTTTCTTCAATCTCTACCTTACACGGTGTACGATCCATTAGGTTCCTTTTAGTGAGGCAGTGGGCGATTAGAACTCTTTCAAATCGATTGTGAATTGAAACTTACTTTCAATTCTCCCCTTAGTGATTATACACGTTTAGGGCTTCCACAAACCATGAGTGACACCTAGCAGTATATCATGGTTACCCAAGCTAATCAGAAGAGGTGGAGAACCTATTCAGTTTAGGATTACAATGCAATATAGTTTTTCTCTAATACAATACACTTGACCACATTGTTTGGTTTGATAGTTTAATCATGTCTACTATCCAATGTGATTCATTTACTTATATGATTACCTTGAATGTGATTTGGAACGACTTCCTAAATCTCATTCATACTCTGGCCAGAGATTCTTAATCATATCATAGAGTATTCTCCCTCAAACGGTTTGAAGGTTAGAGATCCCTTGTTGCGCATTTACTTGCCTCCATGGCTAAGTGGCTTAACCCCAACTATGTCGTGGACACCCTCGGACGGGGTGACTTTGACATAGTCAAAGATCAAGGACCTAACCACAAGACAACTATGATGCCTCAAGTCAAATGACTACTTTGCATTATCCCAACCATGAGTTCTCATGTGACATGAGTATGAGAACTCCTCGTTGATCGTGTTCAGTGGACTCATTCGTTATTGAGCACCTACATGCTTGTCTTGGTGTCAATCACACCAATGACCCGAGACTAATCGCTCTCCATAAGAGAAGACATAGCATGTACTGATCTTAACGGATTGTCAATGCCCAATTGGCAATCCTATGATCAGGAACGTTTAGGATATGTATACGAAAGAGAATGGGCTCATTAATCTAACTTGTTTAAATTACATTCTCCTAATTACATATTCCTTGAACTTATCGTTTAAGCATATAACATTTATATGAAACGGCTTAAAACAATAATCTTCACCCTTGATATTAAACTAGATTAGTTTAACATGTGAAATGTCCATAAAGTATCATCATATGATTGGTTTTAGGGCACATTTCCAACATTGTCGTAGAGGTCATTATAGTGACTCCGGTTAGATTGACTTTTGAGCTATGAATTCAGCCGTACAGACTACCACAGGGGTTTTGGCTAACATATCATATTTTTATGAAATCATTCTTACCTTGATTGCTTGCTTTGTTATATTTTGGAATGGCATACATATGCTTATGATTATGTGAAGTATGATTTGAATTGATATATTTTCATATTCATTTATGTATATGCTTATATTCTGATTTTGGGAAAACTTATACATGTTTTATAGCGAGGGGTTAGATATATTTATAAATGAAATGGTTTTGTAAAACATTTGTTTTTGCCCACTCACGTTTTCTATTTTGCGCCCCTCCAGATTTTAAGTAAACTTGTTGTTGGTGGCTTGAGAACGTCGGCAGTTCTGACTTATCTAAATAGTAGTAAGACATTCCTATTACTGTATAACTAGTACTTGTCCTACTGGACTGCACCTAGAATTTTACGCTCTGAATATGAGTGTTTACTGTTGTAACTAACTCCTATCACTCCCTGTTTAGTATTGCACTCTAGTAATTTGGTTTTTTAATTATTCGTATATTTCTTATCATTATTACTTCTGTACTGTACACATGGCTACGCCACTCTCACGTGATGGCTAGCATGCCTTGAACTCGGTCGGGGTGTGTCAGTTTGGTATCAGAGCCTAGGTTTAGCAGTCTTGTATAATTCTTGAATGTTCTAATCCATGTGATGTCTTATGTCAGAACTATGCTTCCTCGTAGAGAGCCCTGTCAATCAGCTGAACCTAGTTTCCCCGATATTACTCAATTAAGGGAAGCTATAGTTTCTGCCATTCAGACAACATTTCGTACTCCCAGAGGACACCTCTTGAGACAGTTTATAATATGAAGTTGACTCACTTCATTGGAAATGAAGGACATGAGGGGGCGAAAAAATGGCTTAATCATATGGAGAAAACCTTTCAGGTGATGCAGAGTTAGGGGAATCTTTCTCCTGATAGGTGGGTCGAGATGACTACCTAGTTTTTGGGAGAACAGCCTGGATCCTGGTGGAGACAGGAGTCTTATTAGTTGACCCCAGCAGAGATTGTGAACTGGGGAGTGTTTAAGGAGCTGTTTCGAAAAAGGTTCATTCTTTATGCGTATATTGATCGTAAGAAATAGAAGTTTACTCATCTGAAGTAAGGAAAGATGTTCGCTATTTACTGATCTGTCGAGATATGATCTAGAGGTTGCTGCTAATCCGGTAGAGATGCTACGTTGTTTCAGCTTAGGTACTAAGAAGAAATGGCGTTCTATAGCGACATCGACTCACTGTGATACATACCAGGAGTTTTATGAGATTTTACTAAGGATTGAGGACTCAGAAAGCATGCCTAGTGAAAGTGAGAATGAGGAAGGAAAGAATGGGAGTCAGAGACGAGATGACAAAGGAAAAAGGCAAACATTTCAGGGACCCGCAAGACCCAAAACTTTAAAAAGAGTGGTGGCAGTTCGAGCTCTTCTAGCAGAGGATTGAGTTCTAATATGCAGAGGATTGAGTTTTAATATGCAGAGGAGAGGTGGTAGATTTACTAGAGGCCCTAGGTTCCAAAGGCAGAGAGATTTTGGTGGTTCAGGTGGATCTGGTGCTCCCTTATGTTGTATATGTAATATTAGGCATTTTGGGGAGTGTAGGAGAGGCATCAATGGATGTTTTACTTATGGACAGATGGGTCATAGGGCTGCCCAATGCCCTCAGAGTCAGCAGAGACCCTAGCAGCCTTTTTTCCCACCACCAGCATCGACCCAACAAGCTTCAGGATATGGTGGTTATACTCAGACTGAACAAGGAGGTGCCCACCACTACCAGGGTGACGCCGCTCCATACAACTCAGGATAGCAGCAGTACTCTCAGGATCTTCAATATCAAAATGGGTATCCTCAGTATCAGGGAGAATCTATGTCTTATCAACCACATTCAACTGGAGGATCTCAGTGGTACCAAGGGGTACAGCCCCAGCAGGGAGAGATTGCTGCTAGTAGTGCAGGATCTTTGAGGCAGTCGGGTCAGCAAAGGCAAGGACATGGTATTCATGCTAACAGAGGTCGCGGTGGACGACAGCAGAATCAAGGGTGTATCCACAACATGTCACTGCAAGATGCCCAGAATAATCTAGATTTAATTATGGGTATGTTAAATATTCTTGGTCATTTTGCTAGAGTATTGATTGATTGTGGTGCTACACATTCTATTATTTCTCATACATTTTCTCAAGTGACGTAACCTCATCCTACACCTCTAGGATATAATTTAGAATTTTCTATGCCTAGAGGGGATAGATGTTTTGTGGATCGAGTATATCCAGGATGTTCGATGATAGTAGAGGATGTTATTATGCCGGTTAATCTTATGTCGTTGGATATTATGGATTTTGATGTGATTTTGGGCACGGATTGGTTGCACTATAATCGTGCCAAGATAGATTGTTATGGAAAGACAGTCACATTTCATTGTCCTGGATTACCTGAAGTTACATTTGTAGGAGAACCTAGTGGGGTGAGGCATGGTATTATTTCAGCCATGAAAGCAAAGAGACTATTGTCGAAAGGTTGTCAGGGATATTTAGCTCATGTGGTGTTGAATGATGATGCTCCTAGGAGTGTGGAGGATGTTCGTGTGGTCAGATATTTTCCAGATGTATTCCTTGAAGATTTTCCTGGATTGCCGCCAGATGGAGTGGTGGAGTTTGTTATTGCTTCCAAGTACGAATGCTATATCTTTGACTCCTTACAAAATGGCTCCTGCTGAATTAAGGGAATTAAAAGTTCAGTTGCAAGAGTTAGTGGATAAAGGTTTTATTCAGCCGAGTACTTCACCTTGGGGAGCTCCAGTTTTATTTGTGAGGAAGAAAGATGGAACTTTGAGGTTATGCATTGATTACAGGAAATTGAATCGGGTAACCATTAAAAACTGTTATCCATTGCCTCGTATAGATGAGTTATTTGATCAACTCAGAGGTGCATGTGCATTTTCTAAGATTGACTTGAGGTCAGGATACTATCAGTTAAGGATTAAAAATGAAGATGTCTTTAAAACCACATTCAGGACACGATATGGTCATTATGAGTTTCTTGTGATGCCATTCGGGTTAACTAATGCACCAGCAGCTTTTATGGATTTGATGAATTGAGTATTCCAGCCATATTTAGACAGGTTTGTTATTGTCTTCATTGATGATATTCTGGTATACTCTAAGTCTAAGGCTGAGCATGCTAGACATCTGAAGTTGGTGTTGAGCAGTTTGAGGGAACACCAACTATATGCTAAGTTTAGCAAATGTGAATTTTGGTTGAATCAAGTAGCATTTTTGGGACTTGTCATTTTTTTTCTCAAGGCATTCAAGTGGATTCTCAGAAAATGGCAGTTGTGGAGAATTGGGATCAACCTCGGACCATTACCGAGGTACAGAGTTTTCTTAGCTTAGCAGGCTATTATAGACGGTTCGTTAGGGATTTTTCAGTGATTACTTTGCCATTGACGAGGTTGACTTAAAAGGATGTTAAGTTCAAGTGGGATAATAATTGTGAGCAAAGTTTCCAACAGTTAAAGTACTATCTCACTCATGCACCTGTTCTAACACTTCCAGATGATAGCGGTAATTATGAGGTTTATAGTGATGCTTCTCTAAATGGTTTGGGTTGTGTATTAATGCAACATGGTAGGGTGATTGCTTATGCTTCGAGACAGTTGAAACCTCATGAGAAGAATTACCCTACACATGATTTGGAATTAGCAGCTATCATCTTTGCCTTGAAGATTTGGAGACATTATCTTTATGGTGAGAAATGTAAGATCTTCACATATCATAAGAGTCTTTAGTATTTGTTTACTCAGAAAGATCTTAATCTTCGACGGCGGAGGTGGATTGAGTTACTTAGTGACTATGATTGCACGATTGAGTACCATCATGGTCGTGCAAATGCTGTGACAGATGCACTTAGTAGGAAGACTCCAGTCAAACTTAATGCCATTTATGATTGTCATGTTCCGCTTCTAGCAGATTTGAGGTCCACTGGAGTGGAGTTAGGAGTGGAAGATCGAGAAGAAGCCTTGCTTGCTAATTTCCAAGTTAGGCCAGTTTTAATTGATTGATCGGGTGCTTGAGGCTCAGATGAATGACGAAAAGACCCAGGAAATAATTCAAGCAAGAAATCAAGGAAAAAAAAGAGATTTCGGGATTCGAGAATCTGATGGTATGCTTACGCAGGAAAGCAGAATGTATGTGCCGAATAATGCAGAGTTAAAGAAAGAAATTTTGGATGAAGCACATATTTCGGCATATGTGATGCATCCAGGAGGCACTAAGATGTATCATACCATTAGACCATTTTATTATTGGCTGGGTATGAAAAGAGAAATCGTCGAATATGTAAGTAGGTGTGCTATTTGCCAACAGGTTAAAGCTGAAAGGAAGAAGCTGTTTGGGTTGATGCAGCCACTTCCCGTTCCACAGTGGAAATGGGAAAATATTACTATGGATTTTGTGTACAAGCTTCCTCATACACAGAATGGATATGACGGCATTTGGGTGGTAGTTGATCGGCTTACGAAGTCAGTACATTTTATTCCAGTGAGGGAGAAGTATTCGCTAAGCCAATTAGCTAAGTTATTTATATCGCAGATTGTGAAGTATCATTGTATGCCAGTTAATATTATCTCGGATCGAGATCCCAGATTTACTTCCAAGTTCTGGATAGCATTCCAGGAAACTCTTGGTACTAGATTGCTTTATAGTACGACATATCACCCTCAGACAGATGGACAATCTGAGAGAACTATTCAGACATTAGAGGATATGTTGAGATCTTCAGTGCTGCAGTTTGGAGATAGTTGGCATGATTTTTGGATTTGATGGAGTTCACCTACAACAACAGTTACCATTCGAGTATTGGTATGGCACCATTTGAGGCACTTTATGGGAAATCTTGTTGTACGCCTCTATGTTGGTCAGAGGTTGGCGAAAGAGTTTTAGTGGGCTCTAAGATTGTGGATGTGACTACTCAAAATGTTCAGGTAATTAAGTCTAACCTAAAAGCGGCCCAAGATCGACAAAAGAGTTTAGCAGACAAGCATGCCACTGATCGGAAGTTTGATGTACGCGATTGGGTATTTCTGAAGCTATCACCTTGGAAAGGTGTTGTATGAAATGGAAAGAAAGGAAAGTTGAGTCCTAGGTACATTGGACCATATATGATCATCGAGCGAGTCGGTGAGGTTGCTTAGAGGCTTGAGTTGCCTTCAGAGTTATCCAAAGTACAAGATGTGTTTCATGTTTCGATGCTTCGACATTATGTTTCAGATCTTTCACATGTGATTCCTCCCCAACATTTGGAAATTAATCCAGATTTGACTTATGATGAGCAACCAGTGACTCTGTTGGAGGGAAGGATAAGGAACTAAGGAACAAGACCGTGTGCTTGGTGAAAGTATTATGGAGAAATCATTTAGTAGAAGAAGCTACTTGGGAGACAGAGGATCGGATGAGAGAGTTGTATCCATGGTTATTTTATGATTATTAGTGGATGTATTGATTGTATGTAATTTCGAGGATGAAATTTTATAAGGCGGGGAGATTGTCACAGCCCATCCTGGAGATGTACATTATTTTATTCACGATGATGTGAAAAGATAGAATTGCCCTTGAGTGTTGGTAGCGTTGTGTGACTAAGTGTTGGTTTAAGGACCAATTTGATAAGTCCCTGGAATGTTGGACACAATTGCAAGTAAGGAAAATAATTGGTTTGATTGGTGGGTGTGCAGATAGGACTACACACACATCCACATCACCTTCTCTCTCTCACTCTCGTACTCTCTCACTCTCTCAATTTCTCTCTCTTTGCTATATGTACGGAAAAGCACCGAAATCACCTCAAACTTCTCAGATTGAAGGTTTTGAGTGCACCATTGTGTTCCTCGTGGTGCTACGAGTTGAATGGTACACATTTCAAGGGAATCTAAGCTCATAGAAAGCTTAATGAGGTCCTCACGAGTCTCGGGGTAGTTCATTTGAAGAATGTGGACATCAGGATTGCGAGAAACAAAGAGTTGCAGGTTTGGTCAGAATTTCAAAGCTTCCCCGACGTGATTTCGTGAGATTTGAAGCTTCAAATAGGTGAGGTTTATCCCAAGGACAAGCGTATCCACGGGCGACTAGGGGGCTACGATCCTTCGATATACCAGTGAGTGGGCTTTGTTTTCAGTATATATTTATATACTTTATATATTTCTCAGAAATGCATTTTTTTAAAAGAAAGTATGCTTTGAAATAATATGTCAAATGCTTTTATATTCTGAATATGCATTTCATGGTTGCATATATATATATATATAAATGTCGTGTTGTGGACGCACAGGTAAGTTCAGGTAAGTTATGTTTGGTTATGTGAATCATCGATGATGTGATATGTGATTGAATAATGTTGAGCTCATAAAACTGCACCTAGGGTGATTGTGATTTAGCCAGAGATATGAAGTACAGGCCTATTTATTTACGTCACCTCCTGCACTATATGCTCATATTGGATCCAACTTAAGTGCACAGTCTTATCATATAGACCTTATTTATGGTTCCGACTCGTAGGTAACTAGCGATTTATCGCCCGGCTATTATGAGAGAGTAAAATTCAGCATAATTATATTACATGCAATCTTGTCGTACATACCCATTTTTAGTGGTTCCGACTTATGTGCATTATATTGCTGTATAGGTCAGTGTAGTGACTCCGGTTAGATTGACTTTTGAGCTATGAATTCAGCCGTACAGACTACCGCAGGGGTTTCGGCTAACATATCATATTTTTATGAAATCATTCTTACCTGGATTGCTTACTTTGTTATATTTTGGAATGGCATACATATGCTTATGATTATGTGAAGTATGATTTGAATTGATATATTTTCATATTCATTTATGTATATGCTTATATTCTGATTTTGGGAAAAATTATACATGTTTTACAGCGATAGGTTAGATATATTGATAAATGAAATGGTTTTGTAAAACATTTGTTTTTGCCCACTCACGTTTTCTGTTTTGCGCCCCTCCAGGTTTTAAGTAAGCTTGTTGTTGGTGGCTTGAGGACGTCAACAGTTTTGACTTATCTAAATAATAGTAGGACATTTCTAGTACTATATAACTAGTACTTGTCCTACTGGACTGCACCTAGACTTTTATGCTCTGAATATGAGTGTTTATTGTTGTAACTAACTCCTATCACTCCTTGTTTAGTATTGCACTTTAGTAATTTGATTTTTTAATTATTCGTATATTTCTTATCATTATTGCTTCCGCACAATGCACATGGCTACGTCACTCTCACGTGACGGCCAACATGCCTTGATCTCGGTTGTAAGATCCCACATCGCCCAGGGGAGTGGATCTTGTAAGCCTTATATGTATATTCCCATCTCTACCTAGCACGAGGCCTTTTGGGAGCTCACTGGCTTTGGGTTCTATCGGAACTTCGAAGTTAAGCGAGTTTGGGTTAGAGCAATCCCAGGATGGGTGACTCATTGAGAAGTTGCTCATGAGTTTCCAGAAACAAAACTGTGAGGGCGTGGCCGGGGCCCAAAGCGGACAATATCATGCTACGGTAGAGTCGAGCTTGGGAAGTGGTCCCGCCCGGGCTGGGATGTGACAGGGTATGTTAGAGATACGAGTATTTGGTGACGTCACGTGTTGATACTGGACGTATGTTGGGATCGGGACGTGACATCTGTGGCTTACGATCAAAAGTTATACTTGTATACAAAAAGTAAAATAGTCGATTGTAGACATTGTATTGCATAATATGCCTAACTCATATAATTGCTAATAAAGGAACAATTCGTTTCTTTACTGACTTTAAAGGGAACATCAATTCCATATAATGTCCATTGCTTTCATTCTCAAGCACACACCGCAGATAAAACTAACTAAGGATTCAACACTTCAATGAACTAGTCAATATCATTTTATATTTACTAATTGCTATAACTCAAAAGCACGGAATTGTCTTCAACTTTTTTCTTAATTCTCTATACAACCAATCATAACAAAAGAAGGAAGAGGATGATGCTTATCTCTTTATCGTTGATCATATGCATCTCTTTGATTAGTCTATTATCTGCCCATACTTCTCAAATTACTGAACGAAGGTATCTTTGACCATATAATACAACAAAAACATTGCACAAAGATATAAGCAAAATTTGATGAAAACCCACCAATATTCCAATGCATAACAAAGTTAGAAGCTGTTAACGAAGTCCATTGAGCATCAAAATTCACCAAAATTCATATAAATTTTTTTTTAAATCTTAAAACCCCAATCCCATGATATTTTAAATTAAAAAAAAAAAATCTGGGCAGCAAAACACTATCAAACTAACATGAACAAAGAAATTGTTAATAACAACAAACGGGGAAAATTACAGAACTTGGGTATTGCCCAAAACCCCATCATGTTCTCAATTCCAACAAAGTCCATTGAGCATCAAAATTTCAAAAGAAAACCGTACAAAGATGAATAAGTCATACATATTTTGGTGGTGAAAATTGCAAAAGAAAACCTGATTTTCCTCTACGCTGTGATGTTTTCTCCACCAAAAAACCTCTCCTCCTGATTCAGTACCTTAAACCAAAATGAGGAATACCTCCGTATGAAAATATTTGCACTGTCCTACATATTCAACTCAAATTACCCAAAATTTAACATTTGAATTCTCAAATTACAAGAAATTAGTGAAGAAACAAACCCCAAAATTTCTTCAATTCATGAGCGAGCAAGGCCTTGTCTTCAAATTTCTTTGAATGATGGTGAGTTCATTTGTACAATTTTAACATCTTCTCCTCCTGTAGAATTGCATGTAAATAGCTGCTTGTTTTAAATTTTCGTCGAAGTTACAATAGCAAGGAGTAAAATCACAACATAATAATATAAAATTCAAATAACATTTATACTTTTTACGATAATGTGTATATCTGCTTTGTTACCTGCAATATCAAATTATAGATACAATTATTTAAAAGCATTAAACAAAAGTGTGCTATTCAGATATATTTTATAAATATATAATAAGGTAGTTAACAGTTACTTTGCAGATAATTCTTCAATTCATGAACAACTTGCGCATCTTTGACAAATGAAACAGCTGCAGAAGGCAACTTGATTGGCCACTCCAAATTTAATATCTTCCCAATATTTCTATGCAATAAATAAGTTTAGGCAACTATATCGATTAGGAAAACAGATCATAAAGAAATAAAAGAAAACATCTTTAATAGAATTTCAAGGATTTAATCGACAATTTAGGAGTCCAACCAGGCGATGATGCACTTTTCCTCACTTTTTTCATATTGTGTTTGTATAGATTCCTCCAACAAAGATAATGCAGGAAAGACAGTGGCCCCAACAATATCCACATCCGAAATTTTTTTTTCATTTCATACGAGAGTGATACCTTAGTTCTCTCTAGTGGTAAGGTTAAACAGTTAAAGTCAAACACCATTCAGAGTGCATACAAAATTAAAAATATACCTGTAAGTCTGTGCATAACAAACATAAAAACAAAATATGAAAGAATGATGATAGTCACAAAACCAGTAAAGTTATTCTTCTTCCTACTCTCAATTTTCTCTCTTCTTAATTTGTGAGGCATCAACTATATCAAGAGTATTATGTTTTTAAGGACAAAAGACTAATAAGTTGATTGTATATAAATAATTATCACAAAGATAAGAGTTCTGGAACAGTGAAAGTTTGACAATTACCTGGTGCATTATCTTTTACAATCTAGCAGCTGATGCATGAGATAACATGATATTATGATGAGCTGCCATGTACGGCTTGGTGGAGGAGTTACCTCTAGAACAGTTGATACCAAATGGAGATGAACATCGTTGTGGCAAAAAAAATCCAATATCTTAACCTCCAAGTATAAAAACGGTTTGTACCATACTTAGGGTCTCCGTATTTAGATCTCGTATAAATACTCGGAGGACTTAAATGTAATTATGTAATAAAGGAAGGGGCATATATGTAATAAGTGAGGAGCCCTTATTCTATAAAAGGACTCCTCACCCTCACAATTGGGGGAGACCAATTCCTAGGCCCTCTCACCCCCTCTCAAAGCCTCTCCTATCTAGAGCAAAGCTCTCACACTCTCTCCCTCACAAATACTCTCAAAGAAATACAATCAGTGTGGACGTAGCCCAAACCTTGGAGTGAACCACGATACATCTTGTGTTATTTACATTTCATGCAGATTCACGGTCGAATTTACGTTGTTCTAAGACCTCTGGTTTTGTGCATCAACATTTGGCGCCGTCTATGAGAAACGACACGAAAAGTTATGTTAGTTCTCTCTCAATTTTTCACCTCCACTGTGAATCTGCAGAAACCAAAAACCCAAACCTTTCCCAAAAAAACCCAACGGTTCATTCTCTTTCTCTCTCTTTCTCTCACACTTAAAAATCACTGTCTTTCAGTTTGCGCACCCATATCACCCATCCTCTTTCTCTTGATGAAAGCCCTGTCAGCCATGAGAGTGAGAGCCACTACCACCATAATCTAAAGTTTCGCCTAGTTCGTGTTCTCCCGAGCCGATGCATCCGAGTCGGCAAGTTTCGACTTCGAAATGTGGAAGGTCTGCCGCACCACGTCTGCGACTCCAGGCGTGTTCAAGCTGTTCAGTCTGATCTCCGTGGATAGAAAGACATCGTGCTCGGCAGGGGATGGTGAGCTGGTGATGAACAGTGAACCTCATAAAAAATCCGACTGTGAGAGAGAATCACAGCACATCTCTTCCACTGCAGTACCATCAATACCACCACTGAAGAAGAACGCGGAGAGAAATATCAGAGATCCCAAACTTTTTCTAAGATTGCGACGACGTCGTTCCAGATCCATGCTCCATGTTGTCTTCAACATTCAGTGACGAGGAAACGGCACTGTTCTTCAGCTTCCTCGGCGTTGCTGCTACCACTGAAGAAGAACGCGGAGATCCCAAACTTCTTCTAAGATCGCGATGACGTCATCCCAGATCCACGCTACCACATGACATTGCAAAAGCTTAGGACTTTGTTCTCTCCTCGACGATGGCGTCCCCAGACTACTCCTCGACATTGGTTTCTACTGCAGGATGTGGGTTATTTTTTTTTTTTTGGTCTTGGGTATTAGGTTTTGGTTCATCATCGTCGATTTCCACAAGTCAAAGTTGAAAACAATGTCGCCGGGTTTTGTTTCTACAAATGAACGACATGCCATCTAAGAGAGTGGAGCGACGCAGAAGAACTCAGTAAGTCGAGTTTTGAGTTTTCGGAGGAAGAAATGTCATTTATTCAGCGGCAGAGTTAAATAACATCACTAAGCATGCAAAGCAGTTACACCATATCATTGGCCAGTACGTCGTTGGTCAGCAGGGGCTTGTGCAGGATTCGGGTAGGAAATGAGCACCAGATCATTGACACTATCGTCACCCCTGGCAGTCTAAAGGATGAGATCATGAAGATTATGCTGATCCAGAAGTAGACCCGGGCCGGTTAGCGAACCCGGTTCAAGGCTTTCATGGTGGTCGGCGACACCAACGGACACGTTGGGCTCGGCGTGAAGTGCAGCAAGGGGGTGGCGACTGCGATTCACGGCGCAATTATATTGGCTAAGCTATCTGTGATTCTGGTAAGGAGAAGTTATTGGGGTAACGAGATTGGTAAGCCCCATACAGTGCCGTGTAAGGTGACCGGTAAGTGTGGGTCTGTCATGGTGGGGATGGTGCCTGCTCCCCGTGGTTCCGGGATTGTGGCTGCTCATGTGCCCAAGAAGGTGTTGAAGTCTGTTGGTGTTGATGATGTCTCCACTTCTCTGTCCAACATGGGACGCAAAGGCACGGACAGGATGATCTCCCACACTTGCAACGACTACTAACAATGACAGCTACCGGGGTCCCACTCGTCACTGTTAGCAACCATATGTCCACCATGATTTATAATCCATCTACTAGGCACGTTCATGCAGCCCCAAAGTTGATGACAATCTTCGAAGATACTCTCAAACATGATAGCTGGAGCCATTCAGAAAGGCATCAACTTCTGAAAAAGATAAAGATTCTCATCATGAAGGAGTGCATGTTCCCACTCTTCACAGACAACACCATGATGTTAAAAACAAAGTAAAAGCAGAAAGCAAAAGAGAAAGCAAAAGCAAGGAATAAACACCCCACCAGAATGATTTGATTTACTTTTCTTGTTTTGTATGATGTGATTTAATTTTCATATCTTTCAGAGACATCTGTATAAACCCATCAGAGGGTAATAATACCAAAAAAAAAAGGGCAAAGCCCAAATTAAATGGGCTGGAATGTTGTGTAGAGGGCGAAGGCCCATAAACCCAAAATAGCACCAACCAGGTGATCAAAACTACACCCAGTACTTCAAATTATACATGAGCATTACTCATGTCAATCATACATAAACATTCATGAGCATTACTCATGTCAATCATACATAAACATTCATGAGCATCACTCATGTCAACATTTATGAGCATCACTCATGTCAATCAACATAAACATTCATGAGCATCACTCATGTCAATCAGCTTCAAAAGCTTCATTTACAAAAGCTCTAACTTCAAAAGCTTCATTTACAGAGCTCTGGCTTCAAAAGCTTCATTTACAGAGTTCTAGTTTCAAAAGCTTCATTTACAAAAGCTTCAGCATCAAAGCTTCACTTACAAAGCTTCACCTACAAAGTTTCAGTGCAGGGTATACAAATACCGCCTCCGAACAACCGCCACTTCGGCCCATACATGAATTCAATTAGAAGTTTCCAGCCAATAGACTCTATTGACCGAAGACATGGGGGACTACATTATGTACCATATATTGGGCCTCAATTAGGCCTCATGAAAATACTTGGGGGACTTAGCCCATTATTTATGTACTGAGGAGCGAGCCCTTATTCTATAAAAGGGACTCTCTCACTTTCATTAGAGAGCACCCATCACTTATGTATTGAGGAGCAAACCCTTATTCTATAAAAGGGACTCCCTCACCACCATTAGAGAACATCGCCGCCTACTGAGCAATCACCTCGCCGCGAGCATCAACTCTAGCTTATATTTATGTATTGAGGAGTGAGCCCTTATTCTATAAAAGGGACTCTCTCACCTTCAAACGCCACAAGCCGAGCCAACCAAGGCAACATAAGCCACAAGCCGAGCAGCCTCGCAACATGTGCTACATCTAGTTGAGCCTCATTTCACATTGAGCGCCGCCTCATATTGAGTATTCAGCTCTAGACGACATCTAGTTACTTCGGTCCACACATGGACTGAATTTCAAGTCTTCAGCCAAAAGACTCTCTTGATTGAAGACTTGGGGGACTACTGTTTGTACCATACTTAGGGCCTCCGTATTTAGATCTTGTATAAATACTTGAGGGACTTAAATGTAATTATGTAATAAAGGAAGGGGCAAATATGTAATAAGTGAGGATCCCTTATTCTATAAAATGACTCCTCACCTTTATAATTGGGGAATGCCAATTCTGAGGCCTTCTCACCCCCTCTCAAAGCCTCTCCTATCTAGAGCAAAGCTCACGCTCTCTCCCTCACAAATACTCTCAGAGAAATACAATCAGTGTGGACGTAGCCCAAACCTTGGGGTGAACCATGATACATCTTGTGTTATTTACATTTCATGCAGATTCACGGTCGGATTTACGTTGTTCCAAGACCTCCGGTTTTGTGCATCAACAAAAACATTAGGCTCATTCATTGTAGTCCAGTGTAAAACTCTATCTCCAAAATTTTTTAGGCGCATCTACAGATGCAGTGAAGTATTTTTTGCATTCACAAAAGTGTTCCATCATGATCATCTCAAATCCCATTTTCTGCATGTCCCATTTAAAACTCACCCATAAATGTTAAGAACTAACATAATTTTTCGACTAACTCATGCTCCACACTCATCGTCAAGTGCCTGCGGGAGATTACTATAGTGTAAAGTAACACGTGGTTCGATTCTTGGTCGAAACAAAAAACTTAATTAATTATGAACATGAAGAATTGTAGATCACTACAACTACTAAATTATTAATAATAAGTGATATAGCTACTAAATTATTAATACTAAGTGATATTTTCTGTCTCTAATAGTATTAAGCAGGGAACTGTAGAAACATAATTTGGATAGACTGTTACCATGGCTGATCAGTTCATCAATAATATTGTTGTAATATTTTACATCATTTGGATTGACAGGTCCTCTTCCATTTGAGAGAAACAAACCGATTATTGTTTTAAGTGTGAAAGCTACTTGTTTTGTTCAATCTAAGTTATAATTTGGTGATCATTCATGCTTAGGATAAGTCTTGACCATGAGATGAAAAATATCTATGCCTTCAAACCAGTATTCACCATTCGTTGAACATCTTCCTACAATGGTATAAATGATATATATGATGCGTGCGTATCAAATAGCATCAACATGTTTCTAATTAGTATGATATGGATTTCTACAATAAAAAAAAAAACTCTTAGTCCCGAATCGTCTCAACAAATAAATGAAAGGATCGATTTCCTCTATTTGCTGATAAAGAATTAGAGCAAACAAAGAGGGAACTAGCATCAACATGTATATTCTAATTTAATTTAATAAATTCCCCTAAAATCCGCAAGAACCCTAATTTATAACCCCAAACAAAGGCAAAAAGGAGAGAGAAAACCCAAATAAAGGAAAATTTGAGGAATTCAACATACTGTAATCAGAGGGAGGACACATTTCGATGGCTGAATTCGTCGACGACGGTGATGGCTGTCCACCGTCGCTGCCTCTAATAAATTCCCCTAAACATGCTTCATTACTTGTGCATAATTGTTATAAATATTTTCAGTTTACTCCAGTAAGAAAATAACTATTACACCATTCTCTCTTCACTTTATTCATAAAAACAAAAGAATTTTACGTTAGTTAGAAAATAACTGTGGTATGAATAATTCATTCAATAAGTACAAGATTTCTTACTTGTACTCAATGAGGGTAACCGACTGGAACAATTAGTTTGCATAAGGATGATAGCTTTAAAAATGAAACTGCATCATGAAGCTTCCTACTGACTCTCTTCTTCTGGGTTCTGGGGTTCATAGACCACGCACATCATAGAGCAACACTGGAGTATTTGTGTATTCATGTGCAATACTCTCCATAACTTCCACATTTAAAGGAGAGAAACCTCCCGAGTTATCAACAAAGAATTGAAAACCTATCAGAATACATACACTTAAGCTTATACATTAAATCAAAGTACATGTTGAACCCCAACATTAAGAGGCTTATACAAAATAGGAGCACGAAAAACTCATATGAAACTGAAAATATTAGATATTACTGTAAACACGAAAATCTTGCGACAAATGAGACAAGAACATGTGTACAAAATAAATTTGTTTGTATTAATGAATTTGTAGGGTTACAATCTCTTTACAACTTGATCCTCTAAGTTGATCTCCGAAATGTGTGGATGTGTACTGTTGTTCATTCAAGGGTCGCGATGACTTGATCTTGGATGAACGATTGCCACAAGGTTTTGGATCTTGGCAATGGAGGAACTAGCACATGTTGGGGTGCTTGGTGGTTCTTCAAGGGATTTGATGAAGAACACGAAGGATTTTATGAGTCTTATTGAGTCTTATTGAGTGTTTGGGGGTTTGAGTGTGTAGACATCGAAATTTCGGTAAATAAATGTTGACCGATAAATCAAAGTGTCAACGCTCATGTATTACATAAATTTTATACGTAGTGTGTGACTCAACGAAAATTGAAATGAGTTGGAAAAGTCATCAAATAGGACACGTGTCAACACCTGGCAGAAACGACTTATTTCATCTGAGATATTATATTCAAAATTAGGCCTTGGAAAATTCTATAAATACAAGCCCATTTCATTCATTTGGGGGGGACGAATTCATATTACACCTTGAAGCTCTGAAGCTCTGAAACTCCGAAGCTCTCAAGCATCCAGGTTCCCGAAGAATCAAGAAAGCCTTCTTCATCATTCCTCATCCGTTCATCCCTAGATCAAGCCTCGACGGCCCTTTGGATCAACAACATCAACGAATCCACACATCCAACCGTTCTTCAAGATCAAGCCCAAAAGCCCTTGAAGATCCATCCATCAACTGTTCATCAAGATCAAGCCCCAAAGCCCCTTGAAGATCCGTTCATCAACAGTTCTTCAAGATCAAGCCCAAAAGCCCTTGAAGATCCGTTCATCCATCAACCTTCAAGATCAAGCCCAAAGGGCCCCTTGAAGAAACTTCCAACCATTCATCCGAGATCAAGTCTCGACGGCCCTTAGATCAACATCACAATCCACAAATCAACACCTTACGGAGATCGAATCAGAGGATCAAATTAGAGAGAGATTGTAACCCAAGACTATCAAATACAAATATTTGTTTGTGCACGTTGTTCTTGTCTCTTTCGTTTCAGGAATTTTCCGTGTTTACTGAGTGTTTGAGAGCTTCAGCGTCTGGGTGTGAAATGATTTCTGGACCCTTTTCTTTGTCTTGGAGCCTCCTATTTATAGACTTTCCAAGCCTTGACTACAGATGGATTTGGCCTTGATTAATTGATGAAAAAACCAAGACTCTTTTGTGGGCCGGTTCGTGATTTGACTCCATCAATTAACATTTAATTTAATTAAATTAAAATCAAATAATTCCTTTCCACCAAGTGTTGACACGTGTCCTTCTTGATGACTCGTCTGATTTTGTTGACTCATACGCCATGTGTACAATTTATGCGACACATGGCACATGCCACGTATGCCTTGGCATGTCAAAACTTTAATGCGTTGGTGAACATTTATTTGACCAAAATTTCGATGTCTACAATTACATCTACTCATGATGTTCAAAAGGCTAAGAAAGATTTATACGAAATCAATATTAGTCTATGCAACAACCAGTCTAAAAAAACAGTTGTACATGTAAACACACTCATGTAGTGTTGGACAATGAATAGATCATTCGCTTAGTGTTTGAATCTAAATGTAAAAGAGGTCGTACGAGGTGTGAAGCGTAGGAGGTCAGTGGGTGATGAAAAAAACAAAACCAGGAAACAAACAATGCAACACAATGTCTGAATTAAAATGTAAAAGTGCATAACCAATAAATGGACACTACATCGTAGTGGTTGAATCCAAATGTAAAAATAATTTAAAAAATAGAACCAACAAGTGAACACTGCATTGCAGTGCTTGAATTCAAATGCAAAAATCAGGAGTCACATGAAGCTAGGAGCTGTGTGAGAGGAAAAAAAGTACAGAATTAGGAAACGGACACTGCAACACAGAGTCTGAATCCCATAAAATCATAATCGGTAAACAGACACTGCAACATAGTGTTTAAATCCGTATTGACCTATTCCAAAATATAAAAAATATGAGAAATGGGGTGTCATTAAGTGGGTATCAGCAGTAATGACAAATTTTGCATTTTTTGTTTGTCTTAAATGCATTTAAGTATTACAATATATGATTGATTTATTTATAATTAACATAAATATTGTTATATTTTGTTCAATAAAATATGGCTTATTATACTAACACCCCACAAATTGTTAAATAAACCCCACATACTTTTCCATAATACCCCCTATACCCCATATTCTTAATATACACCTTATATTTTGTACATACACCCCAAATTTTCTATACACCCCACATTTCTCAAATCTTATAACACTCATTTTTAATTTTTACGGACTGAATCTAACCAATTGAACGTTTAGTTTGCCGAAAGATTTCCAATCATCTGAACATTTAGTTCGCCTAATGATTTCAAAATGATGATTTGCTAGTTAGGGTAACATCAACAAAGTCTTCATTGTTAGGTTTAACTTCGTGGTACGCAATTTTTATTTTGACTTTCACGAACTTCATTTCTGCAATGTGAAGCACTTGGAAAACATTGGTATCCACTACTTCCAAACATTGAGAAATTGGAGAAAAAAAATTCTTGGATAGACAAAGGTAAGGAGATTTCATGGAGCAAACGCATAATTAAATAATTATCGATGTCATCAAAATCACTAAAACAATGAAAATTATGAAGTCTTACCTCATGTGAAGCTTCCGAAACACCGATTCCATGTTCCATTCATAAAAAACAATTGTTCTCAATCAACATGTTTGTAGTTTCATTGGTTAGGGTTTTATTCAACAATGGAGGGTGTAATGGTTTTGATAGTTAAGAAGATAAATAATACGCTAAAAGTGATTTGGAGTGTATTTAGAAATATATTTTTTAAAACCTAATAAGGTCAAAATTGTCATTGCATAGTGGGGTAAATAAGTCATGTTGATGCACAAAATCAGCGAGGACTTTGGTACAACAGAAAGTGTCAGGTTTGTGACCTTCGCTTGGTTGCTTCGGTCACTAGTGAAGATAACTACGTAAATGAATAGGGACAGGGAAGCAAACACAAGATGTACGTGGTTCACCCAGATTGGCTACGTCCACGGAGTAGAGGAGTTCTCATTAATTGTGAAGGGTTTACACAAATACATAGGTTCAAGCTCTCCTTTTGTGAGTTCTAGTGAGTAGTTTAGTACAAAATGACATTAGAGATTATTGTGGGAGAATGATCCCTATTTATAGAGGAGAGTTTCTAGTTTTGTTCTAACATTGACACGTGTCGTGTTGTGATTGGCTTCTGATGTTGACACGTGTCGAGCTGTGATTGGCTTCTGATGTCGACACGTGTCGCATTGTGATTGGCCTCCTGGTTGAAAGGAAGCTCTTCTAGGTCCTTGACGGTATAACGTTGACTGGTGCTCAGTAGTTTCGGGATTGGTCAAGTATGGTACAAACAGTGCTCCCCTAAGTTCCCGAGTGAGGGAAGCTCCTCGGTTGGGGACTTGCAAGATTCAAGCCGCTGAGTAATCACGAAACTTCTAAGTACTGAGGTGTGGTATCGTCTTCACTTGCCTTATCTGTCTCATATGTAGATGTGGCATATTCTCTGGAAGTACTTTTCCTCCATCCAGGGGTGGTATCTTTAACCGATGAAGATGCACAAGGTAATGTATCAATTTCACTTGAAGCTTACTTGTAGTTTCGGGCTTGGTCAAGTGCGATACAAACCCTATAGTAGGAGTCCCCCAAGTCGCCGAGCTAGGAGATCTGCCGAAAGAGGTGACAGACAAGGTAAGCAGTCAAACTTCCAAGCAAGCAACCCAGGATCGGAGGTTCGTCTTCGGCTTCCGGTTGATTGTTCTCCTTTTCCTTGTCTCTCATTCAGCTGCCAGGATAAGGAGAAACAAATGGAGAAGAGGTGATATGAGATACTTTTGCTTCTGAAGAAGTAACTTTCCACAGGCTAATTCTTGAACTGTGCCGGAGGGTTTTCTGGTTCCCTCCAGAGTATAAGGCCGACTCAAGAATTTGAGGGTCAAAACAAGTCCATCAAATCTAGAGTATGTTCGACCTTGATGATATGGGATACTGTTGCTGTTGACGGAATAGTGAATGTGGTATGGAAAGGTGTCGTGCTGTAGTGATCTGTTTCAGCTCACCGTTGAACCTTCTGCTTCAATCTTTTGCATGGCAGAAGTGGTGTGCAACCTTCGCATTTAAATGGTCCTTCAGAACATTCCTTCATAGTGACTCATCCACGCTTGGCAGCTTCAGTGTAAAGAGCCAATATCTGATCAACTGTCATGAGGTATTTGCTGGTGGAATTCGTGACCTTGACAGCAGTTGAGGATGAGTACTCGAGAGCAATGCTAAGTAAGCAACCAGGCAAAGGTTCCAGGCAGTCAGTTCCAGATTGGAGGTTTGATTTCAGGTTCCGACTGACTGCTCTCTTTCTCCTTGTCCTGCAGGTGTGGACAAGGACAAAGACAAAGATAGGGAGAAAGCATGATATGGGATACTCTTGCTTTCGACCCTGATGATATGAGATACTCTTGTTCTTGGTGTGGTTTATTTGCTGAGGTATTATCGGGGGGAAATAAAGCTGAGTATTTCGAAAGGTTATGTTGAGGGTGCCTTCTCGAATGCGAGAAATGGTTGAGCATTTTTGCAGGTTTGTCTGTCCGTGGAGGAGGAAGGTCGATGTATATAGGGATTTCCCAATAACAAGTAGTAATGCTATTCCTTTACCCTTCTTGGTCACAACAATGTAGTGGGAGCTGTCAGCTTCACACGTTTTAACTTTGTCAGAGCACTTTGAAAAAATGGTATGTGGTATCTGGAAAGCCGATGTTACGTGTGAAGATTAAAGACAAGCTTTATCTAAGGAAATCTGGCTCTCGAAGTTCTGAGAGTTGTGCCTCTTCGTTTTTCGAACAAGCAATCCCGTCGAGGATCTGACTCTCGAGATTCGGAAAGCGGTGCTACTTCGGTTTTTGAGAAAGTAATTATGTTGGGAGTCTTTTCTCGAATGTGAGTAAAGGTTGGACGTTCTTGCCAACCTGTCTTGCCGCAAAACACGGAGGTCGACACACATAGGGACTTTCCAGTTGTCAAGCAGTGGTGCTGTTCCTTTACCCTTGTGGGTAATAGTAGGGTAGCTGGAACTTCGAAATTCCCGTGCCTAAACTTTGTCAGAGATATTTGACAAAGTTATATGTGGTACCCGAGGAGTTGATGGTGCATGTGGAGAGTGGTGATTGAACAATAAGATTCACGTGCTTTCTACTTTACCAGAAATCTTCGACAGATTGCCCGTAATTTCCGCAAAGCTGAGTGTGCATGTGACAGGTGCTGACGAGGCTGAAAAAGCAGGTGCTTCTTCGATTTTTGAGATCAGCCCTCGTGGTCTCTGAGCAGCCCAGCTTTTGAGAAAGCAAACGCCTCTTCGATTTCTGAAGCTCCGTCGAGTGCAGATTTTTATAGAGGTTGGCATTAAGTTCCACAGCACACTTGAATCTCTACCAGTAGAAGCTCCCTTCTTGCACTTCTAAGATCTTGATTTGTCTGACCTCTTCCCTCTTCAACACCTTTGAAAATGTCTGGCCCCTCCGACCGTCGTTTTGACTTGAACCTTGGAGAAGAGACAGCCACGCCTTCTCCAGACAACATATGGCGCCCATCCTTCATATCCCCTACTGGTCCTCTTACCGTTGGGGATTCTGTGATGAAGAATGATATGACCGCTGCAGTGGTGGCCAGGAACCTTCTCACTCCCAAAGATTACAGACTACTTTCCAAACGGTCTGATGAGTTGGCTGTTAAGGACTCTCTGGCTCTTAGTGTTCAGTGTGCAGGTTCTGTGTCTAATATGGCCCAACGCCTATTTGCTAGAACCCGCCAAGTTGAATCATTGGCTGCTGAAGTGATGAGTCTCAAACAGGAGATTAGAGGGCTCAAGCATGAGAATAAACAGTTGCACCGGCTCGCCCATGACTATGCTACAAACATGAAGAGGAAGCTTGACCAGATGAAGGAATCTGATGGTAAGGTTTTACTTGATCATCAGCGGTTTGTGGGTTTGTTCCAAAGGCATTTATTGCCTTCGTCTTCTGGGGCTGTACTTGGTAATGAAGCTTCAAATGATGAACCTCCACTGCCTCCTCCTTTTGGGGTTTTGTCAAGTACTGAGGCTCCGGATAACCACCCTCCGGTGCTTTCTCTTTCTGGGGCTCTACCGACTGCTGAGACTTCCCCTAAGCAACCTTTGTGAAGACTCCCTTTTATTTGTTTATTTTAACTCATGTATATGTACATATTTGTGGCTTTATCGAAAATATTAATAAATAAGCTTTGCTTCATTTCAACATATTGTGTTAAATACACCAAAGCCTTCTTCAGAAAGTTCTCTGAATTTTTCTTTTGTCGAAACTTGTATTGTTGAAGCTTTGTGAGTGAAGCATGTAGTTTGAGGTAGTGTTCCCTTAATTTCCCGAGTGAGGAAAACTTCTCGGTTGGAGACTTGAAAAATCCAAGTCACTGAGTGGTTGTGAGACTTCCGAGTATCAAGGTGCAGTAGCATATGGTGGGAGTCCCCCAAGTCTTCAGGCGAGGAGAGTCGCCGAATGAGGTGTCTTGCTTGCTACTAATTTGTCAACGTAACGAATCCTTGTTTCGATAGCTCAGATTGCAAAGTCGTCTTCATGAAAGTTGTTCCTTATCTTGTGAACTACAACATATCCAAATTTGAGATCCATCGGAGTAGTACAACTTCAGAAATTTAAGTATGATGAGTAACTGTTCATCAATTTTTTGTTAACCCGTCAGACTTGTTGTGAGCTTTGAAACTCCATTTTCTCTTGTTCAGATCAACATACTTTCTTCATCGAAGTTGTTCCTCGTCATCTCTTCCATAACATATCAAAAATTCAGAACAAACTAACGGTTGAATATTTCCAGATCTTCGAAACACTGCAGCAGCTTTGAAGCTTGCAGAAATCTGACCGTCATGTTTGGAGCTTCAACACTCTAAATTCCGTCGCTCAAATAGAAAAATTTCCTTCGTGAAAGTTGTTCATCTGCTCAAGAACTATAAGATGTCCAAAATTCAGCTCCACTGGAATTAGCTTCGCACTATCTTGATGAAGAGTGTGCGAAGCTTTTATATGTTTTGGTGTTGAAATTTTGTATTGTAGGTGAAGCATTGGGGTTGAAGCTTGATATGTGAAGCTTTATAGGTGAAGCTTTGGTGGTGAAGCTTTATAGGTGAAGCTTTGGTGTTGACACCATAAATTGATTGTGCTTCGCACTATCTTGATGAACATAGTGCGAAGCTTTTGAGATTGATATTGGTCCTCCATTGATGAAGCTTTTGTTGGCACCATAAATTGATTATGCTTCGCACTATCTTGATGAACATAGTGCGAAGCCTTTGAGATTGATATTGGTCCTCCATTGATGAAGCTTTTGTTGGCACCATAAATTGATTATGCTTCGCACTATCTTGATGAACATAGTGCAAAGCCTTTGAGATTGATATTGGTCCTCCATTGATGAAGCTTTTGTTGGCACCATAAATTGATTATGTTTCGCACTATCTTGATGAACATAGTGCAAAGCCTTTGAGATTGATATTGGTCCTCCATTGATGAAGCTTTTGTTGGCACCATAAATTGATTATGCTTCGCACTATCTTGATGAACATAGTGCGAAGCCTTTGAGATTGATATTGGTCCTCCATTGATGAAGCTTTTGTTGGCACCATAAATTGATTATGCTTCGCACTATCTTGATGAACATAGTGCAAAGCCTTTGAGATTGATATTGGTCCTCCATTGATGAAGCTTTTGTTGGCACCATAAATTGATTATGCTTCGCACTATCTTGATGAACATAGTGCGAAGCCTTTGAGATTGATATTTGTCCTCCATTGATGAAGCTTTGTTGAATTTCCCAATTTCCAATTTCCCTTTTTTTTTTTTTTTTTTTTTTTTTTTTTGGGAAAACTAGAAATTTGAAAATATGGGAGAGATAACGTATACAAATTTTGCTTCCATACTGTTAAGCGAGAGATTGTGATGCAAGCCACATCTTGTAGTAGTCGAAGGTTTAGATGAACCATATAAATTGAATTTGCTTCGAACAGTCTTGATCAAGAGCGTTTGAAGCTTTCTATGAGTTGTAGTGTTTGCATTGTTACAGAGGAGAAATGTCTGAAGCAGATGCAAGAGGGCTGAAGAGCTTGATCTTCGTATACCATGCATTGAAGCCATTGTTGGCCTGCAATAAGACTTTGTTGGTGACTATAGCTCTTGTTAGGCATAAGTGCTCCCCTAGTTGAGTTGTAAAGCTTGATGGTTTTTGATTATTTGTGAATGCTAGGAGTTCACATGTACAAGTTGTACCACTCGTCTTCTGGTTAATGGAATGAATGGTAGGTTGCTTTCATCACTTGGTTGGTGGTACGAATGTGAATTCCTTAATCACCTTTCATCCCATTTCATCACCTGGTTGGTGACATGAAAGAGAGTACGCGTTGTACATTTCATCACCTGGTTGGTGGCATGAAGGAAAGTACGCGTTGTACATTTCATCACCTGGTTGGTGGCATGAAGATGAGTTCCTTCTTCACCTGATTGGTGATAAGGGTGGCAAGTTTCCAAATAATATTAAAGTACGGGTTGTACATTTCATCACCTAGTTGGTGTTACGAAGGTGAGTTCCTTCATCACCTAGTTGGTGAGAATAAGGGCAAGGTGTCGAGGCACATTGTGGAAAATGTCGAATGACACAAAGTGTGTTGAACCCTTTCGAAGCACAGTTGGCTTATGTATGGATGTGTTGGAATGTATGATGTTTATGCATGAATGTGTTGGAATGTATGATGTTTATGTATGAATGTATTGGAATGTATGATGTTTATGTATGAATGTGTTGGAATGTATGATGTTTATGTATGAATGTGTTGGAATGTATGATGTTTATGTATGAATGTGTTGGAATGTATGATGTTTATGTATGAATGTGTTGGAATGTATGATGTAGATCCTTTGTATAGTCTTGTTGACACATACTTAGATTTTGTTTTGTATTGGAAACATTTGCGTTGAAGCTTCAACACTTGAGTGTTTCATTGCTCAGAATGGAAAAAAGTTTATGGCCGGGTTGGCTAAATCACCTCTTTATTGAATTCATACCAAATGGTCTTTGTTACATAGGATGCCGAACGGCTGTAGCTTAACACTTGTACAATGTGAGTCTATTTGTAATAGTACTTCAAGTGGTCAGCATTCCATGGATGGCCAAGGGTCTTGCCGTCGGAGCTTCTGAGCTTGTAGGAGCCAGGGCGGCTGATGCCGACGACCTCGAACGGTCCGTCCCAGTTAGGACTGAGTGTTCCTTCACTCGGGACTCTATCACAGAGTAATCTTTTCTTCAGTACCCAGTCTCCCACTTTGAAAGAGCGAGGTTTGACCCTTGAGTCGTAGTAGTTGGAGATGCGCTGCTTGTAGGCGACATTCCTCAGGTGAGCCTGATTTCTGTGTTCCTCGACTAGATCCAGGTTGAGGGTGAGTTGCTTGTCGTTCTCACTCTGTATGTAGTTCTGGATTCGGTATGTTGCTTGCTCAAGCTCAACCGGGACAACTGCTTCTGTACCAAAAGCAAGTGAGAATGGAGTTTCTCCTGTGGAAGTCCGATATGAAGTGCGGTATGACCAAAGAACTTGAGGTAGGAATTCTGGCCAACAACCTTTAGCTTTGTCCAAGCTAGTTTTCAGAGTGCGCTTGATTATTTTGTTAACGGCCTCGACTTGTCCATTAGACTGGGGATGGGCTGGAGAGGCAAAACATAAGTTGATGTTGAACTTAGAGCAGAACATCTTGAACTTCTTGTTGTCGAACTGCCGCCCATTGTCCGTGACTATCGCATTGGGAATGCCGAATCTGCAGAGGATGTTCTTCCATACGAAGTCCTCTATTTTTCCCTCAGTAATGGTTGCCAAGGGTTCTACTTCAGCCCACTTTGTGAAGTAGTCAACTGCAACGATTGCATAGCGGACCTTGCCTTTCCCTGCAGGCATTGGGCCGATCAAATCAAGTCCCCATTGGGCGAAGGGCCAAGGGCTGATCATAGGAGTGAGCGGCTCGGGAGGGGAGTGAGGGATAGTTGCGTAGCGTTGACACTTATCACATGAGCGAGATATTCTGATGGCATCTTGGTGGAGTGTTGGCCAATAGTATCCTTGGCGAAAAGTCTTGTGTGCTAGGGATCGAGACCCAGCATGATCTCCGCAGACTCCTTCATGTATTTCCCGAAGGACAATTTCCGCCTCCGCAGGTGTAAGGCATCTTAGGTATGGCAGGGTAAAACTGCGCTTGTAGAGTTGGTCATTAATAATCAGGTAGCGGGCAGACTTGTATCGGATCTGCTTAGCTTGGACTTTGTCATTTGGGAGGGTGCCATGAGCAAGGAATTTATAAATTGGGGTGATCCAACTATCCCCTTGTTGTAAATTGCATACTTCCGCGACCATTGTGCTTGGTGCTGCCAACAATTCGACATGAATTTTTCTCCCAATTTTGTCTTCCACTGCCGAGGCGAGGCGAGCTAAAGCGTCTGCATGACTGTTTGCCGCTCGAGGAACTTGGGTGATCTGGTAATGGAAGTGCTTGAGCAAAAGTCGCGTTTGCGCAAGATATGCTGCCATGGAGCTATCCTTAGCATCAAAGTTGTTCGTGACTTGGTTGACCACTAATTGGGAGTCACTGAAGATATCAATTCGTTTAACCCCGAGGTGCTTGGCCAAACGTAAGCCTGCTAGAAGGGCTTCGTATTCAGCCTCGTTGTTCGATGCCTTGAATTTGAAACGAAGAGCGTATTCCATCGCCACTTTGTCGGGGGTAGTGAGGACTAATCCTGCTCCGCAGCCCTGTTGGTTGGATGAGCCGTCAACATATAGACTCCATGTTGGGGTTGTTGATTCTATCTTCTGAGCTTCCGATGGTAATGAAGCTACTGCTTCAGGTGTAGAAGCAATGTCAACAGGATATGTGAAGTCGGCTATGAAATCTGCTACAGCCTGACCCTTTTCGGCTGGTTTTGGTTGGTAGGAGATGTCAAACTCACCCAATGCTATCGCCCATTTGATCATTCGCCCAGACGTGTCAGGACTCTGGAGTATCTGTCGAAGAGGGTGATTGGTAAGCACGATGATGGCGTGTGCTTGGAAATAAGGGCGAAGTTTTCGAGCAGACATGACCAATGCTAGAGCTAATTTCTCAATGTTGGAGTATCGTGTCTCTGCATCTTGTAGAGCCTTGCTAGCGTAGTAGACGGGTCTTTCAACCCCACTGTCTTTTCGAATAAGAACAGAACTGACTGCTGAAGCCGAAACCGATAGATAGATAATGAGAGTGTCACCAACTTCTGGTTTGGAGAGCAGAGGGGCTTTACTCATGTACTCTTTGAGGTTCCTGAATGCCTTAGCACATTCCTCCGTCCATGTAATGTACTTTTTATTTCCCTTGAGTGCTTTGAAGAAAGGAGCACATTTGTCTGTGGCCTTAGAGATGAATCTGGTTAAGGCTGCCACCTTGCCAGTAAGGCTTTGGATATCTTTTGAAGTTACGGGCTCTTTCATGTCGAGGATTGCCTTGATCTTTTCGGGGTTAGCTTCAATACCTCGTTGGCTAATCATGAAGCCTAAGAATTTGCCAGAACCCACGCCGAAGGCACATTTATTGGGGTTCAACCTCATTCGATACCTCTTTAGAATGGTGAAAGTTTCAGATAGGTTGGTGATGTGTTGGTCAGCATGTTTGCTCTTGACTAGCATATCATCAACGTAAACTTCCATGCTCTTCCCAATCTGTTCGGCGAACATTGAATTGACCAGTCTCTGATAAGTTGCTCCTGCATTCTTTAGGCCGAAAGGCATGACTTTATAGCAATACAGTCCCCTGTCAGTAGTAAAGGCCGTGTGTTCTTGGTCTGAGGGGTTCATGAGGATTTGGTTATATCCTGAATAAGCGTCCATGAAGCTCAAGAGCTCACACCCTGCTGTAGAGTCTATAAGTCTATCAATTAGAGGAAGAGGGAAACTATCCTTCGGGCATCCTTTGTTTAGGTCGGTGTAGTCGACACACATTCTCCACAAGACCTTTTGAAGCAGGAGACTTTCCTTGGTCGGATTTTTCTTAACAAGGACAACATTTGCTACCCATGTTGGGTAATTGACTTCACGGACGAAGCCTATGTCCTTGAGTTTTTCAACTTCTGCTTTCATCGCCTCGTATCGCTCAACATCATAAGATCTTCGCTTCTGTTTTACTGGTTTGGTCTTGGGATCAATACTCAAATGGTGACAGATGATATCAGGAGAGATGCCCGGCATATCTTTATATGACCAAGCGAAGACCTCGGCGTTCTCTTGTAAAAATGAGATCAGCGACAACCGAAGGGGTGGTGACAAAGTGGTGCCAATCTTCACCATGCGATCTGGATGGTCTTTGGAGATAGAGACATTCTCTAACTCTTCAGCGGGTTGTGCTTGCTGGGTGAAGGAGTCATCTCGAGGGTCGTCGGGTTGACTGTTGCCATCATGAAGATCCGAGTTAGCTTCATCTGGACTGGTCTTTACTACCTGGTTATGTATAGAGAGGGTCTCCTTGGGGACATGCAGGTGTTGTTGCTTAACTGAAGTGTTGTAACATGATCGAGCACTAAGTTGATCTCCCCTGATGTATCCATTGCCGAAAGGGGTTGGAAACTTCATCAACAACATATGTGTGGATACCATGGCCTTGAGGTCATTGATGCCTGTGCGCCCAAAGATGACATTGTATGCAGTCGGGCAATTGACCACTAGGAAGTTAGTGGTAATAGTAGCTGTGTAGGGGCCTGTACCAATGGTAAGGGGTAAGTGTATACTCCCTAAAGGTTGGACGATATCGCCAGAGAAGCTTATCAGAGGAGAAATCGAGCGATCGAGCAAGTGTTCAGCTACATTAAGTGCTTTGAAGGCTTCAGCAAACATGATATTGACTGAGGCACCTGTGTCTATCAGGATTCGTTTCACATCGAAATTTGCTATGTGAGCCTCCACAATCAGCGGGTCGTTGTGAGGGTAGATGATACCTCTTTCTTCCTCAGGGTAGAAACATATTGGATCCCAGTTAGGCTTTTGATACTTGCCTCCTCTGATGTCTTCCACGTGAAACACTTGATGGCCAGGTCTCAAAGTTCGTTCACTGCTTTTCATGGCCCTATTGGAAGATTCAGACATGGGTGTGCCGCCGCTTATGGAATATATCACATTCACCTGGCGTTGGTTACGGTTATCCCTTGGAGGGTGAAGGAGGAACTGATCAATTTTTCCTTCACGTGCCAAAGCTTCAATATGGTCACGGAGGATAATGCACTTCTCACTATCATGGCCATTATACTCGTGGTAGCAGCAAAACATGCCCGTGTTCTTCGTGGACTTGTAATCTGGCTGTCTTGGCTTTGGCTTTGGTATCAGGTGAGCTATACTGGGGTAGATGGCAGCACATGTAGCATTCAAAGAGGTGTATGTCTCATACCTCGGGGTAGGGCCTGTCTTGACACGTGATTGGCCCACTGCGTTGACTGCCTGGGGGCGGGCATTATTGTGACGATATCCTGAGTTATCGCGATAGTGCCCCTTATTCTTTTTATTAAAATGAGACTGGTGAGGATGGAAGTCTTTCCTTTTGCCCTGAGATTGATATGTCTGCTGACTTGGCGAAGCATTAAATGAGGCAGGGGGGTGTGCTGCTACCATTTGGAAGGTTGAGGTCTTTTCATTTGGTTGGATCTGGTCTCCACTCCCTACTTGCTGATAAGGGGTGACTGTAGGGGGTTTCCCTTGATATGTCCTTGCCTCGGCGGAGGCATGGTTGTAAGCTTGTGTCATCACCTCAGAGTAAGTCTTCCAAGTGTTGGCATTGATCATGTACTTGAAGAAACAGTCACGTAAGCCTGCCGTGAAAGCCTTGAGGGCGGTCTTGTCATCTGCCTCAGCGCAGCGAGAATACTCATGGCTGAAGCGGCCAGCGTACTTTCGTAATGACTCGTCCGGCTTCTGGCGAATAGTGTACAAGTCATCTGCGGAATGCAAGCGATCGGTCTGGAAGATGTGTTGAGAGACAAACAGCTTCCTCAACTCTTCAAATGAGTCTACTGTCTCAGGTGGAAGACGGCAATACCAGTTTAACGCTCCGCCAGAGAGGGTGGAAGGGAAGAGAAGGCACCGTTCTTCGTCGGTGTGTCCCCGGTATACCATGGTGGACTCAAAGAGGTTAAGGTGTTCAATCGGGTCTTCCCTTCCAGTATAGAGCTGTAAGTCAAGCTTCTGCTTTGTCTTCGCTTGGAGGGGAGTGTTGAGGATCCTTCTTGTGAGAGGGCCAGGCTTAGGTTGGTTCCAGTCAGGTATCTCGGCTTGACGTTCAGCCTTCAGCTTGTTTACTTCCTCAAGGAGCTGCAAGACAAGGGGGTCCTGAGCGGAGTCGTGCACCACCAAAGTTTTCTTCTTTAAGTCCCCATCGCCTCCTGGAAGTAGGAAAGTTTGACCAAGATAGCGTGATCTTTCTCTGGACTCACCATACTGACTTCTAGAGTGAGTATGTCGGAATGTTTCCGAGTCCCCAGTACCTTCATATTCTTCTGGGACTTGTTGCCCATTCTCTAGATTGGCGGCTGGCCTGGGTCGTGGAAGAGGACCGAGTCTTTCAGAAACCCTTGGGTCATTGATCTTCGAGCTTATGTGGATGGGATTCTCTCGACGTTGCTTTAGGAAGTCTCGACAATCGCGATAGACAGCTTTTGATCCTTCTGCTCCCTCTGTGAAGAGGTGTTTTCCTCTACTTCTCCTGCTTCGGGTTGAAGCAGCTGGGTTGAGAGAAGTCTCATGTTGATTATCACATTGATGTGTAGCTCGATCCCTATCAGGGATGTCCGTGTCGGATATCGGCGACCCTCCGTGTTGGGGGGCATTCAGTTGATTGTTGACCTCAACAGGGGCGACGAGCTTATGTGTTTGAGCCTGCCTAGCCTCGTGAAGCATCTCGAAAAGTTTTTCATATTGTTCCTGGAGGACTTCATTCTTCATCGCTATCTTGTTGTTCTGAACCTCTAGCTCATCGACTTTAGCTTGAAGAGTAACTCTATTTCCTTCCTGTTTTCGCTGCTTCATACTAGGTCCAGCGGGGGTGTCATTCTGTATGCTGTGGCTTCTTTCGCTCCCCATGTCGGAGAGAGATGCTTGGCCAAAAGAAAGTGTACGAGCGGTGGAAACCAGCTTGACAAAGCTGAAGAGAGTGGGAGTAAGTGTCGATTTCCCACAGACGGCGCCAAATGTTGATGCACAAAATCAGCGAGGACTTTGGTACAACAGAAAGTGTCAGGTTTGTGACCTTCGCTTGGTTGCTTCGGTCACTAGTGAAGATAACTACGTAAATGAATAGGGACAGGGAAGCAAACACAAGATGTACGTGGTTCACCCAGATTGGCTACGTCCACGGAGTAGAGGAGTTCTCATTAATTGTGAAGGGTTTACACAAATACATAGGTTCAAGCTCTCCTTTTGTGAGTTCTAGTGAGTAGTTTAGTACAAAATGACATTAGAGATTATTGTGGGAGAATGATCCCTATTTATAGAGGAGAGTTTCTAGTTTTGTTCTAACATTGACACGTGTCGTGTTGTGATTGGCTTCTGATGTTGACACGTGTCGAGCTGTGATTGGCTTCTGATGTCGACACGTGTCGCATTGTGATTGGCCTCCTGGTTGAAAGGAAGCTCTTCTAGGTCCTTGACGGTATAACGTTGACTGGTGCTCAGTAGTTTCGGGATTGGTCAAGTATGGTACAAACAAGTCATTTAATATTAAATTTTAATGTGGGGTGTATTCAACATTTTGTGATGTGCTAATATAAAAAAACTAAAATATTATTGATATATTGTTAATATTATAACTTTTTATTGATTATATGCAAATTCACACTTTAAAATATATGGCTGATTACTCTACACAAAACAAATCATAGTTTACACAAAGGTTTGTTTTTGTAATTAATTTGAAGATAAATAAGAATGAGTGCTTGAGAAGTTTATTGTGTGATTGTCTATTGTCACATGCTAAATTTGTTGATGCACAAAACCGGAGGTCTTGGAACAACGTAAATCCGACCGTGAATCTGCAAGAAATGTAAATAACACAAGATGTATCGTGGTTCACCCCAATGTTTGGGCTACGTCCACACTGATATTGTATTTCTTGAGAGGATTGTGAGGGAGAGAACTGCTGTAATGTGAGAGGGTGAGGGGGGCTTCAGGCCTAAGAGTTGGCCTCCCCTAATGAAGAGAGTGGGGAGTCCTTTTATAGAATAAGGGCTCCTCACTTAATACATATTTGCCCATTCCTTTATTACATAATTACATTTAAGTCCCCCGAGTGTTTATATAATGTCTAAATACGAAGGCCCTAAGTATGGTATAAACAGTAGTCCCCCAATTCTTCAGTCAAGAGAGTCTTTTGGCTGGAGACTTGAGATTCAGTTTATGTGTGGGCTGAAGTAACTAGATGTTGTCTTGAATTGATACTTGATATGAGGCGGTACTTAAAGTGAAATGATACTCCACTAGAAGTAGCACATGTTGCGAGGCTGCACGGCTTGTAGCTTATATTGCCTTGGTTGGCTTGGCTTGTGGCGTTGGAGGTGAGGGAGTCCCTTTTATAAAATAAGGGCTCGCTCCTCAATACATCAATGATGGGCTAGAGTTGATGCTCGCGGCGAGGCGGTTGCTCAGCTGGCAGCGATGCTCTCTAATGAAGGTGAGGGAGTCTCTTTTATAGAATAAAGGCTCGCTTCTCAGTACATAAACAATGGGCTAAGTCATCCAAGTATTTTTCATGAGGCCCAGTTAAGGCCCAATATATGGTACATAATGTGGTACTCCAAGTCTTTGGTCAATAGAGTATGTTGGCTGGAGATTTCAAATTGAATCCGTGTGTGGGCCGAAATGGCGGTTATTCGGAGGCGGAGCTCTATAAATGCAACTTTCGAAGCTAGAACTCTGTAAATGAAGCTTTTAAAGCTGGAGCTTTTGTAAATGAAGCTTTTGAAGCTAGAGCTCTGTAAATGAAGCTTTTGAAGCTAGAGCTCTGTAAATGAAGCTTTTGAAGCTGATTGACATGACTGATGCTCATGAATGTTTATGTTGATTGACATGAGTGATGCTCATGGATGTTGACATGAGTGATGCTCATGAATGATGATCATGAATGTTTATGTATGATTGGCATGAGTGATGTTCATGCATGTTTATGTATGATTGACATGAGTAGTGCTCATGTATAATTTTGAAGTACTGGGCGTACTTTTGATCACCTAGTGGGTGATAATAGTGGTAGGCTACCGAATAATTTTGGAGTACCGGGCGTACTTTTGATCACCTAGTGGGTGATAATAGCGGTAGGCTGCCGAATAATTTTGGAGCACTGGGCGTACTTTTGATCACCTGGTTGGTGGTAATAGCCTTTTGATCACCTGGTTGGTGGTAATAGCGGCAGGCTGCCGAATAATTTTGGAGTACTAGGCGTACTTTTGATCATCTGGTTGGTGGTAATAGCGGCAAGTTTTCCGAATAATTTTTTTGTAGTACTGGACGTACTTTTGATCACTTGGTTGGTGATAATAGAGGCCCTGGCTCTTTTGGGCCTATGGGTCTTCGCTTTCCACATAACACTCCAGCCCATTTTTTTTTTTAGGCTTCACGTTTTTTTATTTTTTTTATTTTTTTATTTTTTTATTTTTTTATTTTTTTATTTTTTTATTTTTTATTATTACATGTGTCTGAAAGATAAGAAAAATAAATCACATCATGCAAAACAAGAAAAGTAAATCACATCATTCTGGTGGGGTGTTTATTCCTTGCTTTTGTTTTCTCTTTTGCTTTCTCTTTTTCCTTTTGGCAGATGGCAGATAACGCAGTTATATCTCTAACATTGTCTCCGACATTATCATCTATCACAGCTGGGTTTCTTGGGTCATCCTCGGGAATATTTCTTTTAACCTTGCCGACAAGATCTGCATCGGTATAAGCAGCTTTCGTATATATGCCTCCTCCTTTTTCTTTTTCTGCTGTTTGAACACAAGTTGGTGTACTCCAGCTGTAAAAAATGATTTCACATGGCCTTGTAAAGAAGGTGCAAGGAATGGGTCGCGAGCACTTTAGGTGGTACTGCAGCCCATAGATCCTGGCCGGGCTCTCAATTGCAGCCACCGATCCACTGTGACTTTTGAGGTTTAGATTGCTTCTCATTTTTTGAACCATCAAAACTCCCCTTACTCCTTCAGATTTGGACACAGCACCCCCATCCGTTTGACGAATCTTCCTTTGTGAAACTTGTTCTTCCTTCACTGCCTCCCTTACCCCATTCGCCAGAAAGCATTCTCCTCTGCTCCCAATCTTATTAGCTGCAGAGAGAGAGAAGAGGGGAGAGAAACGTGTGGAGGACAGAGACCTTCCACTCCTTCGATTCTTACCAGCAAATTTTTCATCGTCGACCTTCTGTAGTTCAGGCTGATACTCGACTGATACGACAAACTTTGGTCGCCACAATGCGATTGGTGAGCCGCGCCGCCATGTGGTAAGTTCTTGTGTAGGGTGCACCAAAACGAGCCAGGGTGTGTCGTAGGGGAATATGGGCACGTTCTCTTGTCGACGTCGCTGTTGCTGTTATTGTTCTTGCTAATGGGTAACTGATTCTTCACTGAAATCGAACGACCGAGAGAGCCGGGGCAGTTCGCGAATCGTAAAGACCACAACGATGACGGTGGGGAAGGAGAGTGGGCGTACATGGAGATGCGTGTAGGGGAGGCGGAAATTTTGAGGAACGTCGACGACCCAGAGAAGAAGCTCGAGGAGGTGGACGACGAGAAGCCCGATGACAAAGAGGAAAAGAACGGCTGCAATTTGCGATGCTTGTACATGTCGGATCTTGTTCTGGACGACGAAGCCACGACTATTTTCGCATAGTAGTTAGAGAAACATATAAGATGGTTATTCTTTTTAGAGAAATAAAATGGTTATTCTTTGTAGAGATAGAGATCTGAGAATTGTGAAGCTTGTTCGTAGCTGTTGCCGTGACCTGGAGCAGAAGGCATAGGTTTTGCAGGGACTATGCAGATGTTTGGTTCTTCGGTTTCTGCTGATTCACGGTGGAGTGTGGTGAGATCTCTCGGTGGTGAGATGAAAATATGAAAAAGAACCGACATAGCTTTTCGTGTCGTTTCCCATAGACGGCGCCAAATGTTGATGCACAAAACCGGAGGTCTTGGAACAACGTAAATCCGACCGTGAATCTACAAGAAATGTAAATAACATAAGATGTATTGTGGTTCATCTCAATATTTGGGCTACGTCCACACTGATATTGTATTTCTCTAAGAGGATTGTGAGGGAGAGAACCTCTGTAATGTGAGAAAGGATGTGAGAAGGTGAATGGGGCTTCAGGTCTAAGAGTTGGCCTCCCCCAATGAGGAGAGTGAGGAGTCATTTTATAGAATAATGGCTCCTCACTTATTACATATTTGTCCCTTCTTTTATTACATAATTACATTTAAGTCCCCCGAGTATTTATACAAGGTCTAAATACAAATGCCCTAAGTATGGTATAAACAAAATTCATATATGTTATGAAACGTAAACATTTGTATTATAACATTTAGTTGAAACTGTGTAAATTAGTGTTGTTTACCAATTAACCTCCAACATTTATGGATTGGTTTGAATGTGCTTTTAAAATGACAGAAATCACTTTTAGATAAAATGTCAAAAGCACTGTAATTACTTTCTACAAGAAGCACCAGTTATGTACTTCTTCTAGGAAGCATTTTAAATGTTTTTCAAGGATTTACTAACATTTTTACTAAGGATTGTTTCAAAAATATTTTCACCAAAAGTGCTTTCAGTTATTTTAAAAACACATGCAAACGAGATTTATGACTCTTACATTTATGACACTTGCAAGTTATGAAAGTAGAAAAGCAAAGGGTAAACCTTGAATAAAAAAGGTTCAACATGGTAATGCTAGAGAGACTAAAATCGTAAACAAAATTTGTAAAATAAATTATGTGTCATTAATAGGAATGAGCGTGTTTATTAACGCTTAAGTAATAATCTAATTATTAATAATAGGAAAAAAAAATTAAAAAAAAAAAACTAAAAACTAAAAAAAAAAAAAAAGAGGGAGAAGGAATGGTGCGATTGCAAACAGCATGAGATAAAAAGAGAGGGCTGCTTTGGAGATAGAGGGTAAAACTTAAAAAAAGTGTTTTACGAAGAAGCACAATTCGCCCAAATCAAATCGAAAAGCAAAATCGTAACGAGAAAGAGACACACAGCACCCGCACTGATGAGGAGGACGATGAAGTATGTAAAAAGGGTGACGACATTTGACGATCCCCAAGGCAAAGGCAAAGGCAAAAGCGCGGTGGACAATCTCCTGAAACTAAGCCGTATTAACGCTCTCTGTTTGCGCTCTTCTACTTGTTGCACGATGACTTGGAATTTCAATTCCTGATTTGCTTTCGCTAATCTCCAAAATTCCCCCACTTTTCCCCATTTTGTGTTTTGTTTTCTTCTTAATTTTTTTCATCATCTCGATACGATTGCCGACTGCTTGCACCAACCCGGAAGGTCTGCATCTGCGTGCCATTCGCTCTTTCTTGCTTTTTATTTGTTTATTTATAATATTTTCTTGACTAAATTTGAATTGGATCGGATCTTTGGTTACCCTATCGAAGCTGGAAAGAATTATAGGACTAATATCTGCATACATGTATAATTCTGTATGTATTTTGGGTTTTTCTTTTATAAGGAATTACTTGGTAGCATAAATAATTGGATATTGTGTTATTATATGAAGAGAGAATTTCTTTTGAATCTTATAGACAGAATGGCTTGTAATTTAATTTAGTCAAAATGGGTTTTGTTAGTTTACTTATTTCTCCATCATCTTTTGGTAAAACAGAGCTTTGCTGAAACACTGTGTTTCCTTTAGGATTCAGAAGGAGTTTTGCTTGGCTGCTAATGTGAATTTGGCCCTTTTGGAAAGTACCCCTTTTCCTGTTATTGAACTGGTATTTTACTAATTAAGTTTTCCTCTAAATTGTCTATTGTGTAGTGTAGGTACTTGCCTTCATTTACAATCTACAGTCAAAACATTTCATTTTGTTCCATTAAAGATGAATATTCGCGTCAACTTGAAAACATAGGAGCATGTAGCTGAATCTGTAAGCTATAAGACATACTCTATTTCGGATTGCTCCATTGACTTCAATTTACAACCATCATGACCCTTTCATCATTTCCTCTTGATGTTAAATGCATGCAATTCCATTTCCTCTTTAAATAGTGGAAGTCAAGTTTTTTTATTTCTTCGTGTAGGTACTCTGGTCTCTATTTCTTAGCGGTTACCAATAGATTAGATTGATGTGCGATGCAGAGATCACGTGGCGCTCTTCTGAACAGAAGTGCTTTAGCGATCAGCGGAAGGAGCCACTTGTATAAGGTGTCTCTGTCTTTCGTATTTGTCCTCTGGGGACTTGTCTTTCTATTCAGCTTATGGTTCAGTTGTGGACATGCATACAAAGGTAACCACTTTTCTAAATACTCTTTATGTTCTTCTGTTGACTCCTCTTAGAAACTGTTACTGAGCATTTGAAATGATTTCTGGAGCTCTAATATGTTGGATCAACATTTTTTGTTGGGTTGCAATACCACTTCTGATGCTTAGAATAATGCAGAATCTATGCTCACTTATCTTGTTTACCTGAAAATTAGCTCATAGTTACAGCACATATCAATCTTTCTTTTCTATTTTCCTTTGTTTGGGCATCAACGATTCAGCATAGTAATGTAATATGTTGTCATGTTGTGTGCTACGTTTCTACTTCGGTTGTTCAGTTAGTTAGCTACGATCTTGGTTGTGATGCACTGAGAAGTCTGTTTCAGTTTCTGGTGCTTCTTTGCTTAAAATTTAAGGCACATCTTAAACATAGCTGTTGAAAAAACTGATTTATTATGTTGAATATAGTTTGCACATGCAATGTTAAAAGGAACTGATTTATTAAGAGGTCACCCTTGGTGCGATGGCAAGTGCCTTCACCCATGAGCGGTAGGTCCCGGGTTCGAGACTTGGGAGCAGCCTCTCCATAAATGGGGGTAAGGCTAGTTGACATTCACCTCTCCCAGACCCTGCGTCAAGCGGGAGCCTTGTGCACTGGGTACGACTATAGTTTGCACATGCAATGTTAAAAGGAACTGTTTAATAGTTTTTGACATTGAATTGAACACATGATTTCATAGACCCAGTCAAATTAGTAGAGGTTCTATGGGCTCAAAATTATGTGCAGAGAGGAGTTTTGTGAGGATTAATTTCCAAATGATAAATCCCCATATAAATAGTTTTGCATTTGAAGAAAGAGTGAGGAAGTTTGGGTTTAAAAATAAAATGTGCTCTGTTGGACGAGTTGGAACTTGCAAATTTCAGTTGCAAGTCTATTTTTATTTTTTATCAAATAGGTAATACGCATGGCCATTTTAATCAAAGGAATTGTAGCTAAGCTAGTTTGCTCTTCCACAAAGACAAAGAAGGCTTGGGTTTGAAACCCCATTCCCGCTTAACATCAGTATTTTTGCGCTCAAGGAAATGTTGTAGAAGGTTTCTGCAGATAGCAATTGCAGTTTTAACAAGCTTTGAGATATTCTGATAAAATTTTAGCTGAAATTCTCTGTGATAAAATAAATAATGGACTGTACCCATTGTGTGGACAAATGAGTTCATTGAAGAATTATTGCTTGTAATTTTTATATTTAAGACATGGTCTGAATGCCATGTTGATTTTATAGAGACAAAGCCAGAACATTATTTTTTATAATTGGCGAAGCTAAGATTAAAATAAGAGAGTGACTCTTATGGCCTTGTATTGATCATACTGTTTTTCGCTCTTACTTTGATATTAAATATGGTCAACTATGTGGATGCTTATGAGCTATTTTAATGGTCAACTATGTGCATGCGTATGAGCTATTTTTCATATTTTTCTGTTTATTTAGATGGGTCCACTGTATCTCCAGTTGGTATATCAACTTGGGACGAAGCTAAGCTGGACTGTGATGAACACTATGATTCTGTAAATATACAAAAAGAAACTGATTTGGTCTACTCTTCTGGAGGTGAATGCACAAATGGGATTGAAACATGTGGTTTAAAGGGTCAGTTATCTGCCACAGAAAGAAGTCAACACCACGTCTCAGCTGAAGGAAGTAGACAGCATGCCTCAGCTGAAGGAAGTCTACATCATGCCTCAGCTGAAGGAAGTATATTTCATGACTCAGCTGTGGGTGAGCAACCTGAGGTGGTGAATGCTGGTTCAGGTGCAACAACAACAACAACAACAACAAAGCCTTTTCCCACTAAGTGGGGTCGGCTATATGAATCCTAGAACGCCATTGCGCTCGGTTTTGTGTCATATCCTCCGTTAGATTCAAGTACTCTAAGCCTTTTCTTAGAGTCTCTTCCAAAGTTTTCCTAAGTCTTCCTCTACCCCTTCGGTCCTGAACCTCTGTCCCGTAGTCACATCTTCGAACCGGAGCGTCAGTCGGCCTTCTTTGCACATGTCCAAATCACCAGAACCGATTTTTTCTCATCTTTCCTTCAATTTCGGCTACTCCTACTTTACCTCGGATATCCTCATTCTCAATCTTATCCTTTCTCGTGTGCCCACACATCCCACGAAGCATCCTCATCTCCGCTACACCCATTTTGTGTACGTGTTGATGTTTCACCGCCCAACATTCTGTGCCATACAACATCGCTGGCCTTATTGCCGTCCTATAAAATTTTCCCTTGAGCTTCAGTGGCCTACGACGGTCACACAACACGCTGGATGCACTCTTACACTTCATCCATCCAGCTCGTATTCTATGGTTGAGATCTCCATCTAATTTTCCGTTCTCTTGCGAGATAGATCCTAGGTAGCGAAAATAGTCGCTTTTTGTGATCTTCACTAGATTGCTCCGATCATTAGTGTGGATAAGTATATAAATGGATAGAGATAGGAAAGCAAACACAAGATGTACGTGGTTCACCCAGATTGGCTACGTCCACGGAATAGAAGAGTTCTCATTCATTGTGAAGAGTTTACACAAGTACATATGTTCAAGCTCTCCTTTAGTGAGTACAAGTGAATGATTTAGTACAAATGACATTAGAGTACAAATGACATTAGGAAATATTGTGGGAGAATGATCTCGTAATCACGAAACTTCTAAGTATCGGAGTGTGGTATCATCTTGACTTGCCTTATCTGTCGCATAGGTAGATGTGGCAGCTTCTCTGGAAGTACTCTTCCTCCATCCAGGGGTGGTATCTTTAACTGGTGGAGATGCACAAGGTAATGTATCAATTTCACTTGAAGCTTACTTGTAGTTTCAGGCTTGGTCAAGCGCGATACAAACCATGTAGTAGGAGTCCCCCAAGTCGCTGAGCTAGGGGATCTGCAGAAAGAGGTGACAGACAAGGTAAGCAATCAGAGCTCCGGCTGATTGTTCACCTTCTCCCCATCTTGCAGCAGCATGAAGGATAAAGAGAAGAAAAATGAGAAGAGATGATATGGAATACTTTTGCTTTTGAAGAAGTAACTTTCCACAGGCTAATTCTTGAACTGAGCTGGAGGGTTTTCTGGTTTCCTCCAGAGTATAAGGCCGACTGAAGAATTTGAGGGTCAAAACAAGTCCATCAAATCTAGAGTACGTTCGACCCTGCTGATATGGGATACTTTTGCTTTTGACAGAGTAATGGATGTATCGGCATGTGTGCTGTTACGCTTGTCTCCACATGCTTCCTTGTATCCTTCGCACTTGCCCTATCTGTCCCTCGAGCAGATGCGGTATCTTCCCTGGACACATAAGATGTTGAAGATGAGTACTTGAAAGCAATGCCAGGTAAGTAATCAGGTAAGGGGTCCCAGGCAGTCAGTTCCTGGCTGGTAACTTGATTTCAAGTGCTGACTGATTGCTCTCTTTCTCCTTGTCTTGCAGGTAAAAACAAGGCCAAAGGAAAAGACAGGGAAAAAGCATGATATGGGATACTCTTGCTTTTAACCCTGATGATATGAGATATTCTTGCTCTAGTATAGCTTGTTTGCAGAGGTATTATCGGGGGGAAAGAAAGCTGAATATTTCGAAAAGCTTCGTTGGGAGTGCCCTCTCAGATATGAGGAAGGGTTGAGCATTTTTGCAGGTCTGCCTGTCCGTTGGGGATGGAGGTCGACATATATAGGAGTCTCCCTAACAAAAAGTAGTAATGCTATTCCTTTACCCTGCTTGGTCATAGCACGGTAGTGGGAGCTGCCAGCTTCACATGTTTTAACTCTGTCAGAGCACTTTGAAAAAGTGGTATGTGGTATCTGGCTCTCGAGATTCGGATAACGATGCTTCTTCGATTTTTGAGAAAGCAATCATGCTGGGGGTCTGGCTCTCGAGATTCGGGGAGCAGTGTCTCTTCGATTTTTGAGAAAGTAATCATGTTGGGAGTCTGGCTCTCGAGATTCGGAGGGCGGTGCCTCTTCGATTTTGGAGTAAGCAATCTTGTTGGGAGTGTTTTCTCGGATGTGAGTAAAGGTTGGGCATGTTTGCTAGTCTACCTTGCCACGAAGCACGGAGGTTGACACACAGGGACTTCAATTATCCAACAGTGGTACTGTTCCTTTACCCTTGTGGGTAATAATATGTTAGCTAGACCTTCAAAATTTATGTGTCTAAACTTTGTTAGTGTTGTTTTTTTGCTATTCTTTTACCTTTCTTGGTCAGAGCGATGTAGTGGGAGCTGCAAGCTTCACGTGCTCAACTTTGGCAGAGACTTTGGCAAAGTTATCTGTGGTACCCATGAGCTATTGTTGCGTGTGGGAAGTGGGTGATTGAACAGTAAGATTCATATGTTTTCTACTTCACCAGAAGTCTTTGACAGAATGCCCATAATTTCCGCTAAGCTGAGTGTGCGTGTGACAGGTGCTGACAAGGCTAGAAAAGTAGGTGCCTCTTCAATTTCTGAGATCGGCCCTCGTGGTCTCTGAGCAGCCCAGCTTTTGAGAAAGCGAGCGCCTCTTCGATTGATTCGGAGAACGATGCCTCTTCGATTTTTGAGAAAGTATCATGCTGGGGGTCTGGCTCTCGAGATTCGGGGAGCAGTGTCTCTTCGATTTTTGAGAAAGTAATCATGTTGGGAGTCTGGCTCTCGAGATTCGGAGGGCGGCGCCTCTTCGATTTTGGAGCAATCAGTCTTGTTGGGGGTGTTTTCTCGAATGTGAGTAAAGGTTGGGCATGTTTGCTAGTCTACCTTGCCACGAAGCACAGAGGTTGACACACAGGGACTTTCCAATTATCCAACAATGGTATTGTTCCTTTACCCTCTCTTCGATTTTTGAGAAAGTAGTCATGTTGGGAGTCTGGCTCTCGAGATTCGGAGGACGGTGCCTCTTCGATTTTGGAGCAAGCAATTTTATTGGGAGTGTTTTCTCGAATGTGAGTAAAGGTTGGGCATCTTTGCTAGTCTACCTTGCCACGAGGCACAGAGGTTGACACACAGGGACTTTCCAATTATCCAGCAGTGGTACTGTTCCTTTACCCTTGTGGGTAATAATATGGTAGCTAGACCTTCAAAATTTATGGGTCTAAACTTTGTTAGTGCTGTTTCTTTGCTATTCTTTTACCCTTCTTGGTCAGAGCGATGTAGTGGGAGCTGCAATCTTCACGTGCTCAACTTTGGCAGAGGACTTTGGCAAAGTTATCTTTGGTACCCATGAGCTATTGTTGCGTGTGGGAAGTGGGTGCTTGGGCAGTAAGATTCATTTGTTTTCTACTTCCCCAGAAGTCTTCGACAGAATACCCATAATTTCCGCAAAGCTGAGTGTGCGTGTGACAGGTGCTGACAAGGCTGGAAAAGTAGGTGCCTCTTCGATTTCTGAGATCGGCCCTCGTGGTCTCTGAGGAGCCCAGCTTTTGAGAAAGCGAACGCCTCTTCGATTTCTGAGATCGGCTTTCGTGGTCTTTGAGCAGACCAACTTTTGAGAAAGCAAACACCTCTTCGATTTATGAGATCAACCCTCGTGGTCTCTAAGCAGCCCAGCTTTTGAGAAAGCAAACGCCTCTTCGATTTCTGAGCAGGCGCCTCTTCGATGTCTGAAGCTCCGTCGAGTGCAGCTTTTTAAAGGGCTGGCATTAAGTTCCAAAACACACTTGAATCTCCACCAGTAGAAGCTTCATTCTTGCACTTCTAAGATCTTGATTTGTCCGACCTCTTCTCTCTTCAACACCTTTGAAAATGTCTGGCCCCTCCGACCGTCGTTTTGACTTAAACCTTGTTGAAGAGGCAGCTCCGCCTTCTCCAGACAACATATGGCGCCCATCCTTCGTCTCCCCTACTGGTCCTCTTACCGTTGGGGATTCCGTTATGAAGAATGATATGACCGCTGCGGTGGTGGCCAGGAACCTTCTCACTCCCAAAGATAACAGACTACTTTCCAAACGGTCTGATGAGTTAGCTGTTAAGGATTCGCTGGCTCTCAGTGTTCAGTGTGCAGGTTCTGTGTCTAATATGGCCCAACGCCTATTTGCTCGAACCCGCCAAGTTGAATCATTGGCGGCCGAAGTGATGAGTCTCAAACAGGAGATTAGAGGGCTCAAGCATGAGAATAAACAGTTGCACCGTCTCGCACATGACTATGCTACAAACATGAAGAGGAAGCTAGACCAGTTGAAGGAAACTGATGGTCAGGTTTTACTTGATCATCAGAGATTTGTGGGTTTGTTCCAAAGGCATTTATTGCCTTCGTCTTCTGGGGCTGTACCGCGTAATGAAGCTCCAAATGATCAACCTCTGATGCCTCCTCCTTCTAGGGTTCTGTCCAGTACTGAGGCTCCGAATGATCCCTCTCCGGTGCCTTCTCTTTCTGGGGCTCTACCGACTGCTGAGGCTTCTCCTAAGCAACCTTTGTGAAGGCTCCCTTTTGTTTGTTTATTTTGACTCATGTATATGTACATATTTGTAGCTTATCGGGGATATCAATAAATAAGTTTTCCTTCATTTCAACGTATTGAGTTAAATACACCAAAGCCTTCTTCGCTAAGTTCTTTGAATTTTCTTTTGTTGGAGCTTTGTGAGTGGAGCATGTAGGTTGAGGTAGTGTTCCCTTAATTTCCTGAGTGAGGAAAACTTCTCTGTTAGAGACTTGGAAAATCCAAGTCACTGAGTGGGATCGGCTATATGAATCTTAGAACGCCATTGTGCTCGGTCCTGTGTCATGTCCTTCGTTAGATCCAAGTACTCTAAGTCTTTTCTTAGAGTCTCTTCCAAAGTTTTCCTAGGTCTTCCTCTACCCCTTCGGCCCTGAACCTCTGTCCCATAGTCGCATCTTCTAATCGGAGCGTCAGTAGGCCTTCTTTGCACATGTCCATACCACCGTAACCGATTTTCTCTCATCTTTCCTTCAATTTCGGCTACTCCTACTTTACCCCGGATATCCTCATTCCTAATCTTATCCTTTCTCGTGTGCCCACACATCCAACGAAGCATCCTCATCTCTGCTACACCCATTTTGTGTACATGTTGATGCTTCACTGCCCAACATTCTGTGCCATACAGCATCGCCGGCCTTATTGCCGTCCTATAAAATTTTCCCTTGAGCTTCAGTGGCATACGGCGGTCACACAACACGCCAGATGCACTCTTCCACTTCATCCATCCGGCTTGTATTCTATGGTTGAGATCTCCATCTAATTCTCCGTTCTTTTGCAAGATAGATCCTAGGTAACGAAAACGATCGCTCTTTGGTATTTCTTGATCACCGATCCTCACCCCTAACTCGTTTTGGCCTCCATTTGCACTGAACTTGCACTCCATATATTCTGTCTTTGATCGGCTTAAGCGAAGACCTTTAGATTCCAACACTTCTCTCCAAAGGTTAAGCTTTGCATTTACTCCTTCCTGAGTTTCATCTATCAACACTATATCGTCTGCGAAAAGCATACACCAAGGAATATCATCTTGAATATGTCCTGTTAACTCATCCATTACCAACGCAAAAAGGTAAGGACTTAAGGATGAGCCTTGATGTAATCCTACAGTTATGGGAAAGCTTTCGGTTTGTCCTTCATGAGTTCTTACGGCAGTCTTTGCTCCTTCATACATATCCTTTATAGCTTGGATATATGCTACTCGTACTCCTTTCTTCTCTAAAATCCTCCAAAGAATGTCTCTTGGGACCCTATCGTACGCTTTCTCCAAATCTATAAAGACCATGTGTAAATCCTTTTTCCCATCTCTATATCTTTCCATCAATCTTCGTAAGAGATAGATTGCCTCCATGGTTGAGCGTCCTGGCATGAACCCGAATTGGTTGTCCGAAACCCGTGTCTCTTGCCTCAATCTATGCTCAATGACTCTCTCCCAGAGCTTCATTGTATGACTCATTAGCTTAATACCCCTATAGTTCATGCAATTTTGTACGTCGCCCTTATTCTTGTAGATAGGCACCAAAGTGCTCGTTCGCCACTCATTTGGCATCTTCTTCGTTTTCAAAATCCTATTAAAAAGGTCAGTGAGCCATGTTATACCTGTCTCTCCCAAAACTTTCCACACTTCGATTGGTATATCGTCTGGGCCTATTGCTTTTCTATGCTTCATCTTCTTCAAAGCTACAACCACTTCTTCCTTCCGGATTCGACGATAAAAAGAGTAGTTTCTACACTCTTCTGAGTTACTCAACTCCCCTAAAGAAGCACTCCCTTCATGTCACTTGCCACGTGCTGTGCCTCTTGGTCTTGATGAATTCAAAAGCAAAACATTTAGTTCCAAAAGTAAATCTGGAAATGGTCAGGCTGAAGGCATAAAACATAGGGTGGAGCCTGGTGGTGCAGAGTACAATTATGCGTCAGCCGCAAAGGGAGCCAAGGTCTTGGCTTTTAACAAGGAAGCTAAGGGTGCCTCTAATATCTTAGGGAAAGACAAAGACAAGTACCTTCGCAATCCATGTTCTGCAGAAGAAAAGTTTGTCGATATAGAGCTTTCCGAAGAAACCTTAGTAGATACAATTGAAATAGCTAATCTTGAGCACTATTCATCTAATTTAAAAGATTTTGAGGTGCTCGGCAGTTTGGCTTATCCAACTAATGAATGGGTCTTTCTTGGGAATGGTACTGCTGCAAATAATAAACTTGTACAAAGGTTTGTTCTTCAGCAACCCAAGTGGGTGAGATATATTAAGTTGAAACTTTTGAGCCATTATGGTTCAGAATTCTACTGCACGCTTAGTATTATTGAACTCTATGGAGTGGATGCTGTTGAGCGAATGCTTGAGGATTTGATTTCTGTTGAAGGCGGCTCGTTTGTTACTTCGGGAGCAGCAGTTGACCAGAAACCTGTGCCCTCCCACCCGGACTCCCCTGAGGGTGAGGAATTGTATCCTGATATGGTTAAGGAATTGGAACCCCAAGATGCAGCTGGAGGGTCTGAAGTGAATAATAATACGATGAATAGTGAAGTGCGTGATCCTGTCAAAGAAGTTCGTCATCAACAAGTTAATAGGATGCCTGGGGACACTGTTCTAAAAATTTTAATGCAGAAAGTTCGTTCATTAGATTTTAGTTTATCAGTTCTGGAGCGATACCTGGAGGAATCAACATCAAAATATGGCAGTATTTTCGGAGAATTTGACAAAGATTTGGGAGAGAAAGATATAGATTTAAAGAAGATCAGAGAAGACATAAGGAATCTTGTTCAAAGCCAGGAAGTCATTGTATGTGAAACTTCTACGTTGTAGAATTTTGACTAGTATTAGATTTATTATGCTTCTTGTTAATATTGGTATTATCTTTCTTTATTGGTAGCATTATGCATTTTACTTTTCTAATGGTTTATTGTCCTTGCAGGCTAAAGATGTTGACAATCTTATATCTTGGCAGTCCCTAGTTACCATGCAATTGGATAATCTAGTCAGGGACAATGCTATCCTCAGGTCAGAATTATTTTTTTTCTTGTATATTTGTTTTCTGAATCCATGCCATGTTGAGCTGACAGAGTAACGGTTTTTATTTAAAAGCCAACAGTACACAAAATGAACAAGAAGTCCACCAGCACAACCAAGAGAAAACACAATCACCAGTACAACCAAGAGAAAACACAATCAGCCTTACGCTGAAAGAAATACAACAAGACCAAACCTGATCTCCAATCTGATAAAATATTAGAAAAGGAATACTCTTTAAACTCTAAAGCACTAATTGCCCACAAGGAAGCCCAAAAATGAACCTTATCCCACAAACAGTCAATTAATCAACAGGCTCAACCTAAGAAATCCTCTTGTTTAGCTCTGCGCATAAAACCCACAAGACTGCCATTATAGCACTTCTCTAAAGTTTTCAGAAAACTCTGTTTTGAATCTGTATATATCTTTAGACATTAAACAGTAATTCTTTTAGTTTGAAGTAAATATTCAATGGGAATCAGTCAAGTAATATTCAATGTGAATTAGCCAAGTAATATTCAATTTAAATTAGTCAAGTAATATTCAGTGTGAATTAGTCTTGAGTGTGATAATTATTTTTGAAGCAAGTTAATTTATATAGAAGGGGAGGCAACCTTGTGTTTGTTTTCAATTGCGTTTTTCACCAAATATATGCAAGTGGAAGCAACCAAAAGAAAATATTTATATATTATTGCAGATGAGTACTTGTTATGACAGCTAATAATTTTTTTTGTTGATTTTGCAGATGTGAGGTTGAAAGGGTGAGGGAGAAGCAGGCATCTGTAGATAATAAGGGTATCATAATATTTCTTATATGCATAATTTTTTCATTGTTAGCTCTTGTGAGGCTTTTCACAGAAATGGCAGTTAGCGTTTGTATGATGGCATCGAGTGTTGATCCAACGACAGAAAAGTCGAGGAAGTTTTGTTGGACGAGTTCTTCGTTCTGGATTTTTTTACTTGTGAGCTGTATCCTTGTCCTATTTATATTATCATTATAATCTTTGGAGCTTTTCGGCTTTCTTTACTTGTTTTAATTCCTTTTACTACTTCTTTGTAATGCATCCAACATTACATTTGATACGTGTTGGGTGAGTGTAGGATTTGTAGGCGAACGTCGATTAGCAACACCAACCAACCCCGCATAACAGCTTTTCTTTTATGTTTCTTATGGATTACACTGTGGGCCCGTTTGTTAGACCTCCTTAGGAGGGACAAAACTAGCTGGGACTATAGTCCCGTGTTTGGAGCGACAAAGTATTAACTTAAATGAGACTCGCTTTGACTGGCAATCCCTCCGCACCTCACTAAAGGGTGTTATCTAATCCCGAGCATAACCTTGGTATTAAGCGATACTAACAAGAAATGGTCTGCACTTCATCTTTTCCGCTTTCTCCCACTTCCTACGTTGTTAAAGCATCAGAGTTGCTGCTCTCTGCTCAAATTACTAATTTATCTGCATCATCAGCAATTTCGACTGACTTGTTCCGGAAATCAACCTTCTCAATAACTCCAACGGCCTTGATTGTGTCGTCTACAGAGTTTGGTGGCATCTTCTTTCCGCTCTTCCTCGCATATCATATGCGAAGCTTTTTAATTTCTGGGTCAGTTCAATTTGCATAGCTTTTCAATTTGAGAGTTGTTGATTCAACTTGAATTCTTGAGCCTGCATGTAGAAATATCGGCATGTTAGTGGAGGTCCTTGTGAAGCTACCATCGTTGGAGTTACCTTCGAGAAGAGAATTGAGAGGTTGGCTTTTTGAAAATCGGATAAGTTCTCAGGAGGCTTAGGTCTTGGAATTGAGAGGGCTGAGATTTTTTATTATTTGATTTGGGGATTTTGTCAATCGAAGGGCTTAGACCTCCAAACCACGAACTGACCCCATCTTGTAGTGCTTAATCGAAGAAGAAAATTAAAATTTCAATTCAACATAGAGAAAATCATGGACGAGAAACAAGGTAGAGTAAAAAAGGAAAAGGGAAAGAAAATGTGGTTAAAATCCAGTCAACTCTAGACTTGGATGGTATTGCCCCCCTTTATTATTAATTTTTATTTAATTTTTAAGGCAAAAGTGAACTGAAAATGGCAAATATATATATATATATATATAGTTCGTAATTTAGTCCGACACTATACCAAACACTTCACTAAGTTAGTTTAGCTTTAGTCTAGTCTAAGCTAATCCAGCTTAGTCCCTGAAGATAATCCAATTCGAAATAGTCTGGTACAACAAACGCATCATGTGTGTATAATTCGTTGGGAAAGAGGAGGAGGTTATAGCATCTCCCCGGTCAAATAGTTTAATTGCAAAATGAATAAGGTTGTTTACATGATCACCTATGTGGCTGCAAATTTCTTCCTCCTTGATGTTGAATAAAATTGCACCTACAAAACAATTAACACCTTAGGGTCAAGGCCAAGAACCTCATGTGCCCACGATGAATGGGGGGGGGCTTTGGCCGAAGAACCTCCGATGCCAAAGTTAGAATTTAGAGAGAAAAGTGTTTGGAGAGTATTGAGAATTTTGCAAGTGTGTTGGAATGATCTTTTGGTGAAAATGGGAGCCTATTTATAGGGATAAGGTGTAACTTATGATTTAATGTGTGATTTAATGGATTAATTAGGCAATTAATCCATTAATTGGTTAATCAACACATTTTTGGAATAAATATTTTGGGGGTTATGTAATTTATATGGGATGTGTTGAAGGTTATGAAATAATTACCTTGTAGGATGAGGATGGATGAAATACCTTTGAATTTGTTACCTATTTTGGGCACTTTTGATTTGGTTGAACAATGATTGCCCGCTGCTTTCGCGTAGGAATCCCGTTGTACCTCAAGGGTATTTTTGTCCTCTTTTGTCCAAAAATCCACGTGTCGCCTTGTGATTATTTTTGGCTCCACAAATGTCCCCAGACCTGTTGGGCTGCTCGTTGGAAAGGGCAGCAGGTGTAGAGATCACCTTGCTTTAGGAAACGTAGGACTGCTTCCTATTTTGATGTAGATTCTCTCTTTAATAGGAAATTAGGTCATTCTAGGAAAGGGAAATAAATTTCTCTCAAAGCCTATTTAGGTCCACCTTAAGTGGATTATTAAATCAACTTTGGAGAGCGATTTATTCTACCCTACAAGAGAGAGAGAGCTTAGAGGATATTTGTTCCCCCTCCTCTAGCAATCTTCTACATCTTGCCCGTGCAAATGACCGTCTTTCGTTGAGAGGATATTTGTTCCCCCTCCTCTAGCAGGGGCTAGAAGTCGGCTCGGTATGGGCCGAGGAGGCATCTTGGGCACTGCTTGGGCTGTTTAGCTTGGCTAGAGCCAAAGGCAGCTTGTGTGGCCGGGGCCGCTGATTGTGGCGCTGGGGCGCAATGCTAGGCGAGCCACATGGCTCATGTCCTTTGGGCTCATAGACCTTACTCGGGCTAGGCTGGCGACTGAAAGAAATAAGGAAGTTGTAGGCCTCATGGGTTGTTGGAATGCTGGGCATGCAGGCCTCCTGCCTACTAGAATGCTGGGTTGAGCTCCTCTGCGAATACCGTGAATGGCGTTGGCTGCTTAGTTCTTTTTGTCTAGAAAAAGGTGGGCTGCTCCCAAAAAAGGAAGTAAAGAGGATTAAGGATGATGCATTGGCTCGTCTAATCGCTGTCGTGGAGCCTACTATGAATGAAGATGGAAAGAGGAGATCTTCCCCGCTTACTCAAGAGATACCGGTTAAGAAAAATTGAAGAGTTCGTCTGCTGCTCATGAGGGTCTTCCTGCTGCCGAGATGCTTGTGATTGACATAACTTTTTCTAATGGGAAGAAAAAAATGAGGCTGCTAGATCTAAGCCTGTGGCGCATGCCATGTCGAGAATGGCTAGTACGATTGCTTAGCGTAAAGGTCCTGTCATGCCCCCAGTGCTGAAGTCTGTACCAAGATGTCTGTTGGGAGCTAAGTCTGGTTCACCTTTGGAGAGTCTTGCTACTATGAATAGCGATAAGATGGACTCTGCTGCTAAAGTGGCACCAAAGCCCACTCCTTTTGCTGCTGAGACTGATTTGCCTGCTAGGAAGGAAGTGACTGCTCGCGTGGGCAACTGTGAGAAATCCACTAAGCCTGCTTCTGGGAAGGCTGCTGAGATCTGTGTGCTTTTGAAACTAGATCTGCTTGAAGACATGGACGCTTGTGCCAAGCTTATTGATGACGATAGAAAGGTTGTTTGCCCAAATTCCTTTGCAGCATACGACCCAAATTAAAAGGACTGCTCTGTTTGCTATGATGCATATATAACAAGGCTGCCAAGGAGGTGGCCAAGACTATGGCATCTGAAGCTTATTCCTCAGTCGATGAGATCAAAAGGTTGGACTCTGAGCTTGTTGCTTTGAAGGGGTCTAATATTTCTGCCCCTACTTCTCTGCAACTTAGATTTAAGATCTTGAGTAGTTTCTGAGCTTCGTTTCGCTGCTTATGCAAAGGATGAAGAGTCGATTGATGCTTATAATCAAGTGATCCACTTTAAGAAGGTCGTTGATAGGCTTGAACCCCAAGTGTTGGAACTTCAAGGTGTACTGAAGATTAACAAAAGTTCGAAGAAGGAAGTGGATGAGTTGTAGTGCGTCCGTGTTGGTTTGCTTGAGAAGAATGAGCAGCTGAAGGGGTAAGAAGGATGAGCTTGAGGTTTCGAGACCTTCTCTATTTCTCTGGAAGACTTGCTTGCTTTTACTTTTGAGGCTTCCATTGGTGAAGTAGTTGGAGAAGTTAATGCCTAGGCTGGGGCAGCCGGGGGAGAAGCGCTAGATGATACCGAGTAGTCGTGGGATGTCTAAGCTGATGTAGTCTTCTAGGTAGCCTTTAGGATTTTATTTGTTTTTCCTTATAACTCTTGTTTTGCTTGAACTCATTCGGCCTTTGCTAATTGTTTATAAACATGCTTCTTTCACTTTTCTTCATCTTCGTTTCTTTTGTTCATGCCCTAACCTTTAGACTTGATAGACCAGTGGTAGGCATGCTACTTTTTTATAAGCAGACAAGCTCGCGTAGCCTATGCAGCTGTAGGTGTTGGTGTAGAACTTTGCCAAGTTGTTAGCCATAGGGTTAGCAGCTGGATGCCTTACTTACAGAAGCAGACAAGTCTGCGTAACCACTAGGCTGTTAACCTTGGCTTTCTCCAATTCCGTAGGTTGCGTAGCAAGTATCACAACACTTTAGGACTTGGTGTAGTTGTTCCACGCTTGTCAGAGGTGAAGCTTACAATTACGTAGCATGTCGGTAGTGGATTAAACTTTGGATATGTGCGCTAGCTTGTTTAACCTTTCACAAGAATGTGCGGTTGTATAAGTCTAGCGCGGCTTTACTGCTCGAAGGGCAAGACGTAGGTAGTCTTCCGGAAATCGTAGGCTACCTTAGTGCACTCGGTAGCAACTTTAGGGTTCTAAGGTAGTTGTCTGTAGGGCGTACTGCATAATGTGACCCATCTGTCTCTACGGCCCGGTTCCCTGCGGATTAGGCCAAGAGACCCAAAATCCTTCAGTTAGCTAAGCCTTGAAAAAGACCATTGTGGCTACTTCTAGGAATCCCAGCATAAGCCATCGTGCATCTAGTTATACTAGGGCAGCCAGGCTCATCCACATCTGAATATTCGGAGTGTAAAGTTTATCCTTCCGTCTTGGAGAGCTGACCCATGTGGGTGTCGGGGAATTGGTTTACCCTCTTGCACTGGAGAGCAATTAGTTTACCCTCTCGCACTAGAGAGCATGGTTGGTCCCTCGAGGGGCGCAATTCCTGCGATGAGTCCTTAAGAAAGGCGCAATCTTCTTTTGAAGTGCAGGAGTGATCAGTTGTTGTAAGCATGCAGCCGAGCCAAGTTGTAATTACTTATGAATTCCTTATTGAAAAATGAGTGAAACGAACGAGAACTTAGTTGTAAGGTAGAAACTTCATAACAACTGGATAGTCATCGGCTTATGAGGTGGTGCCCGTCGAGCTTCTTGAGTCTTCGGGCTTTGATGTAGTGGGAGGTTACACATGGTACTTCTTCAGATTGTAGGCACTCCATTACTTTTCGACCTTTTTATCGTTTCATGGTGGCGAAGGTGTAATTACTCTTGCTGCCTACTCTGCTGATCTTGTACGGACCTTCCCAAATGAGATCCATCTTTTTGGAGCATTCTCTGCGAGCAGTGATGAAGGCTTTTCTTAGGACTAGAACTTCAGGCTAGAGCTGCCGGATCTTGGCTCTTTTGTTGTAGCTGGAGAGGAACTGCTGCTGGTAAGCTGCGATGCGGGTGATAGTCTGCTCGCACTTCTCCTCTGCCAGATTTAAGCTTGTGGCCATCTCCTTTCAATTGCTCCTCTTTTGGTGGTGCGTTATGCCCATTGACATCCAGGGAGTTTGTCTGGCCATTTTCTTTTCTTACTAGTAGGGGTTTTCTTGTGGTAGTCGATGATCCTTTTGGTGGATGCTTTGGCCCGCCTATTGCCTTGAGAATATCTTGGCATAGACATGTGCTACTTGATGCCATATTTTTGGAAGAACTTCGCCAAATCTTTGCCCACGAATTGCGGGCCGTTATCGGTGACGATGGATTAAGGGATGCCAAATCGGCAAATGATGTTCCCCTATATGAAGTGCTCTATGTCTGTTTGAATCGTGGTCGTCATGGGCTCTGCTTCTACCTATTTGGTGAAGTAGTTGGTTGCCACGATCATCATGCCTTAGCCCCTAGTAGTCTAGTTAGTGATTAGCTGGGAATTAGAATGAATTGAAAGCTTTTTCACCACCAAGTCTTTTGTCATTCGAAGACCTGCTAGTGGGGTTTCATACTCTGCTTTGTTGTTAGATTCTTTGAAATTTAAAATGATTGCCTGCTCGGGCATCGAACCGCCTGGGGTGACAAGGACCATGTCTGCTCCTGAACCTTTGAGTTGGATGCGCTGTCGACATGCAAATGCCAGAAGTCTCCATTGGGTGGAACATGCGCCACTAGAGTGTGCTCGGCTACTTCCAGGGAGTTGTTGGGCCGCTCTATTGCGTCATAAATGCGTGGTAGGGAGCCATGGAGTTGGGGCTATGTCACACGCAGCAGGAGATGCCTAACTACTGGTATTAGGCCACTTTAGAGTTGAATCATTGAGCAAGGGTCGGCTAGGGCCATGTGGTGTGCAGCAGAATGTGGTATTCGACTGCCGGTACATGTTGCTCCTATGTAGAATCTTTTAGGGTGACGAGGACAAAACTTGCTTCCGAGTGTGTCCTTCCAGTGTTCGTCTACCCTTGGCATGTCTTTTGGGACGAGTTGTTGCGTTCATCAGAAAACTTTGCATCCGCTAGGGTCTACGTCTTTATCACCGCGTGTTTGGATTAGGCGGAATAGTACGTCATGAGGATGAAACTGATAGCATCGATGAGAGCTTTTAAATTGTGGAATACAGGTAGTCGAGCCCCTAGCTCTTCTCGTATGATGGTAGAGCTTATTGCTGCTTCAGATGCGCCTGCTCGTCCAGTCAGAGTTTGAATCTCCTTTAGATTAGTGGGGAACTTCATATTCAAGATCACTTGGATTTACCTTAAATGGGCATCGGCGAACTTCATCCCAAAGTGCATGCTTTTCTGCTAGAGCGAAAGAGTCTGCCAGAGTTAGATCTTCTTTCATTATCAGTTTTCCAAACAGTGGGTGGTCTGCTGGAAGTCCTTTTTGGAAGGTTGCTCTAGCTATTGAGTCATTGCATCCGACTATCCTTGCCTTCTCTACTTTGAACCTCTTCACATAGTCACGAAGCGACTCTTTTGGGTTCTTCTTAATGTCAAACAAATGGTCGGACTTCTTTTTGATCGAGCGACAGGATGAATATTCTTTGGTGAAAACCAAAGAAAGTTTGTCAAAATTCCGGATGGATTGTGGCGGCAGGGTGCAGAACCAATCTTGGGCTTCACCTTGTAGAGTGGTGGCGAATATCTTGCACATGAGATCGTCGTTATTTCGATAGAGGATCATTACGCTTCGGTAGTGCTTTAGGTGTCTCTCTGGGTCTTCATCCCCTTTGAAAGATGTGAAATGTGGCATGCTGAACTCGCATTGAGGCTATGCCTGCTTGATCTCGTTTGTGAAGGGTGACTTTCTTATGTTGGTCATGTTCCGTTGTAGTGCCTCGTCTGTGACCTTGTTACGTTGGAAATTACGTAACTCTTGGTCAAGAGTCTCTCTACTTCTTCCTGAATTTGCCTTTGTTGAGGTAGTGGAGCTCTCGGCTGCCCCCAACCGTGGCTTGCCGGTCTAGGCTGCTCTTCCATGTGTTTGGCTCATCTATGCCGTGGATGTGGTATGTGTAGCACGTTTTTAGCAGGCGAGCTAGTTTTTCGTAGGCTGCTTGTTGAGCTTGAGCCGTATTAAGTAACTGTTTCTCTCCGTCCATCGTGCTGCCTACTCCGATGTGAGGTGGATGATGCTCTTTACGGGCTTAGCCATGAATGAACACTTCGCCTGGAAGGTTGCTCATGTTGACTATAGGAGTGTGACCTCAACTGTGAATGTATGCTTGTCTGTGGGCCTAGTCAAGAGTGCACGCTCCTCCGCGCTCTAAGACGAGAGTATATGCTGTCTCGGGGGCCCAATCAGGAGTGTACACTAGGGGTGGGCACGGGCCTTGAAGGGACCGGACCGGACCCGCTTGAAAATACAACGGGCCAGGCCGGGACGGATTCTTCTATTTTCAAACTGAGAACCGAATCTAACCCGGCCCGTATAAAACGGGCCGATTCCTACGGGTCCAACGGGTACTCTGTTTTTTTTTTCCTTTTAATTTTCAATTTCTTCTCCAACTTCTCTTGCTCTTCTTACATCAAAATAACAAACAAACAATAACGGTGAGAAGATGTATCAGAATAACATTGCAAATATGATAAAGAAACAGTTTGGCACTGTTTCTCACCTGACCCGTCTTCCTGCCATGGATGCACACATCTCAGCTGCAATCGTCTCCCTTGAACATAAGAAAAACACCCGAAACCACTTACTGATGGAAAGAACATGCTGCTAAAGATCAAGTAATTTGCAACCCCATCCCCATATCATTGTTTTTTGTTCTAACAAACCCACCCCCTCAAGAAAGCGATTCTACAACCCTAGAACAGCAAATCAATGCAATTTGTGTGTGCATATATCTGGTGCCAATAATTTTAATTTGAGATATACAGAAGAGAAACAAAGCCAAAAAAGACTGATTATTGAATACAAAGAACACACAAATACCTGGCGGTCTGCCAAAATCGCCGGAAGCCCACCGATTGAAGTCGCGAGGTACAAAGAACACACAATGAGATTCGCCCATGCCCACCCAGAGTACAAAATTATTGGTTGATTTGGAACTCAGAAAAGTGAGATCGAGAATTGAGAGGGAGAAGATCGAGAATCGACATATTCGAAAGGGAGGACTAAGGAGATGAGAGTCTTTGTGGCGATGAGATCGTCTTCGGGTCGTCGTTGTCGAGGGGGAGAATAGTGTGGGTGGGAGGAAGGAAGTCTTAAGTCGAGGACTTGAGTGGGAATCTGTGGACTCGAAGGCGGCGGATGGACGAAGAAGAAAGGGGACGAAGGATGACGAGGATGAAGGGGGATAGATGAGGGAGTGAAGGGGACGAATCATGGATAATGGATTAGGGTTAGAGACCATAGTTAGAAACGGGCCATCCGGGGCCCTGTTTTTCTATACCCCTAAACTCGGCCCGCCCTGCGCCGTTTCACTTATGAAAAAATTGGAACCAGCCCGTACCCGCCCCGAACCTTGATTACCCGCCCCTACCCGCGGTTCCTGTACCCGTTTGCCTACCCCTAGTGTACACTGCCTCAACGCTCGGTTCGTGGCTGGTCGAGTGGCTGTTTGCAGGAACGTTGTTGGAGAGGTTCTTTGTCTACCCTTGTCTTACTTTGAGACACCTTGTCTGGGGCACATTGCATCTCGGTGCGCTGCAAGAGCTGGTTCACCAAGGTTGTCTAATGTGCGAGGGCGCTCGTCAACTCTATGACTTGCCAAGACAAGTGTTGTTCTCCATTTGGGTTGGAATAGCTTGGAAGGAATACGTCTCCTTGAGCAGTGGAAGTGTGGTAGACTTCAAGCGTGAGATTTAAGTTAGGAAACGTCAAATCCGAAGAAAAATATGGTGAAAATGCTCCTGGTTCGATCGTCGGTCTGAAAATTTGAAACTGGACGATTGAACTAATCTTGGATTGATTTGGGCTACTTGGAAGGCCATAGGAGCAGACTTGGCCGCAGAAGCAGGTTGGGCCACGAGAGTAGACTTTGCCGCGGAAGCAGGTTGGGCCACGAGAGTAAATTGCTTAGCTGGAACAGGCTGGGCCACGGAAGTGGGCTGCGAGAGTGGGCTGCTCGGAGTGTGATGCATATGGGTGCGAGGCTTGGGCTCAGCTTGGCAACACGTTGAGTTCGTGTTGGGCTTGGAGTGACATGGCTTGGGTCGTGGCCTTGGTGCCGTGAGCCTTGAATAGCATGGCTCGGGCCTTGGTAGCGGTGCCATGGACCTTGCCGCGGGTAGTGGCCACCGCGGTGGTTGCCATGGTGGAGCCTCGTAGCGATGGTGCCGCTCCTATGATCACATTTAGCCTCATGGATCACCGTGGTCCCATTTCTTGAATATTGAAATTTTCACTTATGGAATTTTCTAATTTTCTAGCCATTGTATTCTTCTTTTACGTTTTATCAAAGAATCTTTGCAAATAAAAAATTCTAATAATAAGAACGTACGAAAAAATACAAGTAGACTAGAAAATAGAGAAAAACATTTTTTATGTGAGAGTCTTTTACAAGTGTGGATTTCTTCTCTCAATGAAAGCACCAATTTGTGGATGCAAATTTCTTCCTCCTTGATCATGGACAAAATTGCACCTACAAAACAATTAACACCCTAGGGTCAAGGCCAAGAGCCTCACGCGCCAACGATGAATTGGGGGGCGGGGCTTTGGCCGAAGAATCTCCGATGTCAAAGTTAGAATTTAGAGAGAAAACTGTTTGGAGAGTATTGGGAATTTTGCAAGTGTGTTGGAATGATCTTTTGGGGAAAATGGAAGCCTATTTATAGGGATAGGGTGTAACTTATGGTTTAATGTGTGATTTAATGGATTAATTAGGCAATTAATCCATTAATTGGTTAATCAACACATTTTTGGAATAAATATTTTGGGGGTTATGTAATTTATATGGGATGTTTTGAAGGTTATGAAATAATTACCTTGTGGAAAATATAGGATGAGGATGGATGAAATACCTTTGAATTTGTTACCTATTTTGGGCACTTTTGATTTGGTTGAACGATGATTGTCCACTGCTCGCGCGTAGGAATCCCGTTGTACCTCAAGGGTATTTTTGTCCTCTTTTGTCCAAAAATTCACGTGTCACCTTGTGATTATTTTTGGCTCCACAACTTACTCAGTCGGGCGGTGCTACCGCGGGTAGGGGCTTAGAACTAGGGAATTAGACTGGTCTAGACGGTTTTTCTAATTTAATTAAATTTATTATAATATATAAATAAGTGTTTACTTATACTTAGAAAAAAATACACAATTGTATTGGAAAACATAAATTGTAAAATATATAATATAATTTATAAAGTATTATAACATTGAAAACACGATAAACAAACATATAATGAGTTTATTCAAGTCTCAAACAAGTCTTTTAAAATTTTTTGAAAGTAAAAAATGCAAAACGGAAGTTATATATAGTGTCTAACTAAGAGTTCCTGAAGTCATTTTCTTACATTTAAAAAAAAAAAAATCTAAAAAGCATACAAAATTATAGAATCACCCAGCCCCCGTCTAGACCTTCTTAAACCTACCTAGCTTGTTTATGTCCACCTAGGTGGGCATCTAGGCCGCATTGGCGCTTAGGCAAGTTGGTGATGTCATTTTATATTTTTAAATGCCTATAGATTAATTGTAACGGTGGCCAATTGCTTAGCTTCTAAGGAGGTCCTTTTAGAACACAGGCTTAGACACACAAAAGTTAACTATCTAATTGTGGAGTATTATTATACAAGGGACTCGGTTTAGGAAGTATCAGTTTTGTGTGTTCAAATAGTATTAAATTAAGCCCTATCCTATCATGCGGTTCTAAATCAACATCTCTCTTTTTGTGGTTGTGCATTCCTTTCTTTATTTTTGTCTCTTAAGTTTGTTTTGGTTCATTCTATTTTATGCTACGTGGAAATCACTTCCTCAAATAAAGGGAGGGAGGAGCGTTTTTCTTGTCATGCACTTTTGGTTTGTACTAACGAGTAACAACTAAGAAAAGAAGCGATTCTTGACTTTGGGTAATATGTGGGGGGTCTCCGATCTGATTCTAATCTCCTATTATGGATGGCATTGGTAACGTCCTGCCGACGGCAAACCCTTTCCACAATCTGTTGTCCAGATAATTGATGGTAATTTGTCTCATTACAAACATAAATATCAAAACTCAGGGAACACTTCGCGTCGCAAAATGAATTGTGGCCCACCACATTTCAAGTTTCATCTAATAGTAAAAGGATGAGCATTGCAAACTCAAAATCTCTAAATATGAATCACACCACATGCACGAAAGCATTTGAATTTATCTACTACGTGCTTTTTTTTGAATTGTTGCACATTTTCAAAGACTATAGTGTTAAAGAATGAAGGAATCAAATTCAAAACTCCGAGTGCAAGAGTGAATGTTGAAGTTTTGAACCTCTTTTCACCACAAAGGAGTGAAAGTGGGAGGTCAAATTTTCCAAGTTACCCAAAAAAAAAAAAAAAAAAAAAAAAAAAAAACAGAAAAAGAAAAAAATGATTGTGCCTAGCTCAAGAGATGATAATTAAAGCAAAAATAAAAGCCAAGTTTCATAGGAGGAGAGCCATGTCATAGGAATTCGATTTTGCATTGTTTTGGTTTTGTCTAAAAGATTTACATAATCAAAGAGTTTGTGTGTGTGTACGTGACGGCGACGGACAAAAGTCATCCCAAGATGACTTGGTAACGAAGAAACAAGTTCCATTTGGAACATTTGTATATAAATATAAATATAATATTTTCCTCCTTAATGTAATTAAATATTAGTTATTTGGTATGAAAGAACGGGCTCTTGAATTTCTACTCTACTGGGAAACTGATTGGGTAATGTGGAGCCAAAAATATTCACATGCCGACACGTGAACTTTTGGACAAAACAGGACAAAAATACCCTTGAGGCATACCGAGATTCCTACGCGCGTGCAGCGGGCAATCATCTTTCAACCAAGTCAAAAATGTCCAAAATAGTTAACAATTTAAAGCCTATTTCATCAAATCTTTTCTATAAGGTAATTCCCAAAATTTAATTTATTCTATATGTTTTGTATTCCATTATTTAGCTAATAAATTAGCCAAATAATATATTCCTTTCATATTTCCTAAAATTAACTAATTAAGGAATTAATACCTAATCAATCCCTTAATTATCAATTACACCACCACATTATAACCAAAAAACATACCAAAGGCCGGTTACCCACTAGGGCCGGCCATGCCTTTTATTTCTTGTTTTTTGCTACCGTTTTCTTTCCCTTTTATGACATTCAAATAGCTAGTTAATTAGGTTATTATTATTTTCCAATTAACTAGCCAATTATTTCCATAACTCCCAAAAATAACTAGCCCATTATCTCCATAACCCCCCAAAATAAATCATACTTGGCCTAAAGGCCGGCCACACCCTTCCTCTCCTATATATTGGTTCCCATTTTCACCAAACACTAATTCCAATTCTCTTACAAAAAATCCCAAATGCTCGAAACACTCTTTCTCTCTAAAATTCTAACTTTGGCATCGGAGGTTCTTCGGCCAAAGCCCCCCATTCATCGTGGGCGTGTGAGGCTTTTGGCCTTAACCTAAGGTACTAGTTGTTTTGTAGGTGCAAAATTGTCCAAGATCGAGGAGGAGAAAATTTGCATCCACAAATTGGTGCTTTCATTGAGAGTTGAAATCCATACTCGTAGAAGACTCTCGCACAAAAAGGTTTTCTCTTTATTTTCTAGTCCATTTGAATATTTTTCATACGTTCTTATTATTAGAATTTTTTTTACTTGCAAAGGTTCTTTGATAAAATGTATAAGAAAAACATAATGGCTAGAAATTTAGAAAATTCCACAACTGAAAATTCTAATATTCAAGAAATTGGATTGCGGAGATCCGTGAGGCTAAATGCGACAATAAGTGGAGTGGCACCACCACCACGAGTTTCCACCACGGGAACCACTGCGGTGGGTAGCCACCAGTGGCGAGGTCCATGGTGCCTTCACCACGGCCTAAGCCGTGCTATCCAAGGCTCACGGCACCAAGGCCACGGCCCAAGCCATGTCACCCTAAGCCCAACGCAAACTCAACGCGTTGCCAAGCCAAGCCCAAGCATCGCACCCATGTGCGTCACACTCCGAGCAGCCTGCTCCCGTGGCCCAGCCTGCTCTCGCCGAACAGCCCACTCTCATGGTCCAGCCTGCTCCCATGACCCAGTCTACTTCAGTGGCTTTCCAAGCAGCCCAAGTCGACCCAAGACTATCTCAACCATCCGGACCTACCATCAAGCAAGGGGCATTCTCACCACATTTTTTCGTGATTTGACATTTCCTAACTCAAATCTCGCGGTCGGAGTCTACCACCCTTCCACTGCCCAAGGAGGCGTATTCCTTCCAAGTTCTTCCAATCCAAATGGCAAACAACACTTGTCTCGACAAGTTATAGAGTTGATGAGCGCCCTTGCACAACAGACAACCTTGGTGAATCAACTTTTACAACGCATCGGGATCCAACGTGCCCCGGACGAGGTATCCCGAAGTATGACAAGGGTAGACGAACCTTTCCAGCAGCGTCCCGGTAAGCAGCCACTCGACCAGCCATGAGCCGAGCTTTCGGGCAGTGTACATTCCCGATTGGGCCCTCGAGAAAGCGTATACTCCCGTCTTAGCCCGCGCAGGAGCGTGCACTCTCGACTAGGCCCACGGATGAGCATACATTCATGGTTGGGGTCACACTCCGATAATCAACATGAACAACCTTTCGGGCAAAGTGTTCATTCGTGGCTAAGCCCGCAAGGAGCATCCTCCACCTCACATCGGAGTAGGCAGCACGACGAACGGAGAGAAGCAATCACTCAATCCAGCTCAAGTTCAACCAGCAGCTTGTGAAGAACTTGCTCGCCTACTAAGAACGCACCACATGCACTGCATCCGCGGTATAAACGAGCCAAACACATGGAAGAGCAGCCTAGACCAGCAAGTCATGGCTGGGGGCAACCGAGAGCTCTGCTACCCCCAACAAAGGCAAATTCAGGAAGAAGTAGAGAGACTCTTGACCAAGCGATTACATGATTTCCAACGCAACGAGGTCACCGACGAGGCACTACGACGGAACATGGTCAACATAAGTAGGTCACCCTTCACGGATGAGATCAAGTAGGCAGAACCTCCACACGAGTTTAGCATGCCACATTTCACATCTTTCAAAGGGGATGAAGACCTGGAGAGACACTTAAAGCGTTACCGAAGCGCAATGATCTTTTATCGAAACAACGATGATCTCATGTGCAAGATATTCGCCACCACTCTACAAGGCGAGGCGCAAGATTGGTTCTACACCCTGCCGCCACAATCCATCCAGAATTTCTACGAACTTTCTTTGGTTTTCACCAAAGAATATTCATCCTATTGCTCGATAAAAAAGAAGTCTGACCATTTGTTCGACGTCAAGAAGAACCCAAAGGAGTCGCTTCACGACTATGTGAGGAGGTTCAAAGTAAAGAAGGCAATGATAGTCGGATGCAACAACTCGATAGTTAGAGCAGCCTTCCAAAAAGGACTTCCAGCAGACCACCCGGTATTCAGAAAATTGATCATAAAAGAAGATCTAACTATGGCAGACTCTTTTGCTCTTGCAGAGAAACATGCACTTTGGGACGAGGCTCACCAATGCACATTCAAAAACTTGAAGAAGTACTTGACGTCACATCCCTACTATCCAAACCGGAAGCAGCGGAGGACTTATTCATGTGTTTGATGGTATCTAGAGTAGTAATAAGCTCTATCATCATGCGAGAAAAGCTGGGGGCCTGACTACCTGTATTCTACAGTTTAAAAGCTCTATTCGATGCTATTAGAAATTCAAAAGTTAACTTTGGCAATATTTGTTGTAACCTGAAAGCTCTCCTCGCACGCAATCATCATCATGACGCACTATTCCGCCGAATCCAGACGCACGACAATAAAGGCGTAGACCTTGGCGGATGCAAAGTTTTCTGACGAACGTAACAACTCGGCCTAAAAGACACGCCAAGGGCAGACGAACACTAGAAGGAACATTCATAAGCAAATTTTATCCTCGTTGCCCCAGAAGATTCTACATAAGAGCAACATGTACCGGCAGTTGAACACTACCTCCTGTTGTGTGTCACACGGCCCTAGCTGACACTTGCTCCATTATTCAGCTCTAGAGTGGCCCAATACCGGCAGTTGAGCATTTCCTGCCACATGTAACATGGCCCTAGTTCCAGGGCTCCCTACCGCGCCTTCACGCCTAGCCTTGACAACGTAATAGAGCGGCCCAATGACGCCCTGAAGGTAGCTGAGCACACTTCAGCCGCACTTACTCCACCCAACAGTGCATCCAACTACAAAGGTTCAGAGCAGACGTGGTCCTTGTCACCCCAAGCGGTTCGATGCCTGAGCAGGCGATCATTATAAGTTTCAAAGCATCTAACAACGAAGCAGAGTACGAAGCCCCACTAGCAGGCCTTCAAATGACAAAAGACTTGGCGGTGAAAAAACTTTCAATTCATTCCGATTCTCAGCTAATCACCAGCCAAACTACTAGAGGTAAAGGCATGCTGATCGTGGCAACCGACTACTTCACCAAATAGGTAGAAGCAGAGGCCATGACGACCACGATTCATACAGACATAGAGCGTTTCATATGGAGGAATATCATTTACTGATTTAGCATCCCTTAATCCATCGTCACCAACAACGGCTTGCAATTCATGGGCAAAGATTTGGTGAAGTTCTTCCAAAGATATGGCATCAAGCAGCACATGTCTACGCCAAGATATTCTCAAGGCAATAAGCAGGCCAAAGTATCCACCAAGATGATCCTCGACTGCCACAAGAAATCCCCCACCAGTAAGAAAAGAAAATGGCCAGACGAACTCCCTGGATGTCTATGGGCATATCGCACCACCAAAAGATGAGTAACCAAAAAGAGATGGCCAGAAGCTCAAATCTGGCAGAGGAGAAGTGCGAGCAGATTATCACCCGCGTCGCAGCTTACCAGGAGTAGTTCCTTTCCAGCTACAACAAAAGGGAAAAGATCCGGCAGTTCCATCCCAAAGATCTAGTCCTAAGAAAAACCTTCATCATTGCCCACAAAGAAGGCTAAAAAAAGATGGATCTCATATGGGAAGGTCCATACAAGATTAGCAGAATAGGCGGCAAGAGTATTTACACCCTCGCCACCATGAAACGATAAAAAGATCAAAAAGTAGTGGAGCACCTATAATCTGAAGAAGTACCATGTGTGACCTCCCGCTACATCAAAGCTCGAAGACTCAAGAAGCTCGACGACCACCACCTCATAAGTCGAGGACTATCTAGTTGTTATGCAGTTCCTACCTTACAATTAAGTTCTCGTTCGTTTTACTTGTTTTTCAATGAGGAATTCAGAAGTAATCACAACTTGGCTCGGCTGCATGCTTACAACAACTGATCACTCTGGCACTTCAAAAGAAGATTGCGCCCTTCTTAGGGACCCATAGCAGGAATTGCGCCCCTCGAGGGACCAACCATGCTCTCCAGTGCGAGAGGGTAAACTAATTGCTCTCTAGTGCAAGAGGGTAAACCAATTCTCCAACACCCATATGGGTCATCTTTCCAAGACGAGAGGATAAACTTTACACTCCGAATATCCAGACATGGATGAGCCTGGCTGCCCCAGTATAACTAGATGCACGATGGCTTGCGCCGGGATTCCTAGAATTAGCCACAATGTTTTTTTTGAAGGCTTAGCTAATTGAAGGATTTTGGGTCTCTTGGCCTAATTCGAGAGGAACCGGGCCCTAGAGACGGAGGGGGCACATTACGCAGTACGCTCTATAGACGACTGCCCTGGAATCCTAAAGCTGCTACCGAGTGCACTAAGGTAGCCTACGGATTCCGGAAGACTGCCTATGGCTTGCCTTTTTAGCAGTAAAGCCGTGCTAGACTTATACAACCGCACATTCTTGTGAAAGGTTAAACAAGCTAGCGCGCATATAAAAAGTTTTATCCACTGTCGACATGCTACGTAGTTGATAAGCTTCACCTCTGCCAAGCGCGGAACAACTTACACCAAGTCCTAAAGTGTTGTGATACTTGCTACGCAACCTACGAAATTGAAGAAAGTCAAGGTTAACAGCCTAATGGTTACGCATACTTGTCTGCTTCTATAAGTAAGGCATACGGCTGCTAACCCAATGGCTAACAACTTTGCAAAGTTCTACACCAACACTTACAGCTGCATAGGCTACGCGAGCTTGTCTGCTTATAAAAAAGTAGCATGTTTGCCACTGGTCTATCAAGTCTTAAGGTTAGGGCACGAACAAAAGAAGCGAATATGAAGAAAAGTGAAGGAAAACATGTTTATAAACAACTAGCAAAGGCCGAAGGAGTTCAAGCAAAACAAGAGCTGTAAGGAAAAACAAAGAAAATCCTAAAGCTACCTAGAATACTACACTATAACAGCTTGGACATCCCACGACTACTCGGTCGCCACACCTTCAGTAGCCGTAAGGCTCTTAGCAGCGGCATCATCCGGCATTTCACCCCTGGCTGCCCTAGCCTGGGCACTAACTTCTCCAACTACTTCACCAATGGAAGCCTCAAAGTAAAAGCAAGCAAGTCTTCCGGAGAAATAGAGAAGGTCTTGAAACCTCAAGCCCATCCTTCTCACCCTTCAGCTGCTCATTTCTTCTCAAACAGACTAACACGGACGCGTTGTAGCTCATCCACTCCTTTCGTAGCATAAGCAGCAATCAACTTTTCATCCTTTACATAAGCAGCGAAACAAAGCTTAGAAACTGCAAACTCAAGATCTTGAATCTGAGGTATTGTAACATTCAATCTCCTTTTATGTACTTTCATGCTTAACTTGGATCGCGTCAAGCCTAGTCTTCAAGTCAACGATCTCTTGGCGAGCTGTCTCAAGCTGCAAAGAAGTGGGAGCAGAAATATTAAACCCCTTCAAAGCAATGAGCTCAGAATCTTCCATAGTATTTGTCATCTCCTTAACAGCCTTGCTATATCTGCATCATAGAAAGCAGAGCAGTCCTTCTATATTGGGTCATATGCTTCGCAAACGAGCTTGGGCAAACAACCTTTCTGACACCATCAACAAACTTGGCACAAGCGTCCATGTTATCAAGAGATCTGGTTTCAAAAGCACATAGATCTCAGCAGCCTCCCCAGAAGCAGGTTTAGTGGATTTCTCACAGCTACCTATGTGAGCAGTCTTCTCATTCCTAGCAGGCGAATCAGTCTCAGCAGCATAAGGAATGGGCCTTGGTGCCATTTTAGCAGCAGAGTCCACCTTATCGCTTTTCATAATAGCAAGCCTCTTCAAAGGTGAACCGGACTTAGCTCCCAACAGACGTCTTGGTACAAAATTCGGCACTAGGGGCATGCCAGGACCTTTATGTCGAACAATCCTATCAGCAATTATACTAGCCATTCTTGACATGGCATGCGCCACATGCTCAGATCTAGCAGCCTCATTTTTCGTCCCCTTGGAAAAAGTCAAGTCAATCACAAGCTTGGAGGCAGTCAGCGAACCCGCGCGAGCAGAGAAAAAAGTCTTTCTTTTTTTCTCAGCCGGCATCTCTTGAGGAGGCAGGGAAGATCCCTTTTCCCACCTTCACTTGCAGTAGGATCCACAACAGTGATTGGACAAGCCAATGCATCCGCCTTGATCCTATTCACCTCCTCTTTTAAGAGCAGTCGACGTTTCTCCTAACGGAAAGAGTTAAAGTAGCCAACGCCATTCGTGGTACCTAGCAGGGGAGTTCAACCCAACATTCCAATAGCTCATGAGGTCCGTAACCTCTTCATTTCTCTCAATCACCAGCCTAGCTCGCGTCATGTTCAAAAGCCTAAAAGGACATGAGCCATGTGACTTGCCTAGCACTGCGCCCCAGCGCCACAATCCGCGGCCCCAGCCACACAAGCTGCCCTTGGTTCTAGCCAAGTTGAGGAGCTTAAAGCAGTGGTCCTTGCCACAATACCTCATCAGCCTATGCCGAGCCGACTCCTGGCCCATGTTAGCCAACATGCCGCACCACCCTGACGACTGCCCCGCGGTAGCACCATCTAAGAAGAAGACAAGGAAAATTATATTTTTCTTACCTCAGTGCGTCACGAAGAAGATGAAGAAATCAACGAAAGATGGTCCTTTGCACGGGCAAGATGTAGAAGATTTCTAGATGAGGGGGAACAAATATCCTCTAAGCTATCTCTCTTTTGTAAGGTAGAATAAATCGCTCTCCAAAGTTGATTTAATAACCCACTTAAGGTGGACTTAAATAGGCTTTGAGAAAAATTTATTTCCCTTTCCTAGAAGGATCTAATTTCCTATTAAAGAGAGAATCTACATCAAAATAGGAATCAGTCCTAGGTTTCCTAAAGCAAGAAGATCTCTACACCTGCTGCCCTTTTCTGCAAGTAGCGCAACAGGTGTGGGGGCATTTGTGGAGCCAAAAATATTCACTAGGCGACACGTGGACTTTTGGATAAAAGAGGACAAAAATACCCTTGAGGCATACTGGGATTCCTACGCACGAGCAGCGAGCAATCATCTTTCAACCAAGTCAAAAATGCCCAAAATAGGTAACAATTTAAAGCCTATTTCATCAAATCCTTTCTATAAGGTAATTCCCAAAATCTAATTTATTCTATATGTTTTATATTCCATTATTTAGCTAATAAATTAGCTAAATAATATATTCCTTTCATATTTCCTATAATTGACTAATTAAGGGATTAATTACCTAATCAATCCCTTAATTATCAATTACACCACCGCATTATAACCAAAAAACATACCAAAGGCCGGTTACCCACTAGGGCCGGCCATGCCTTTTATTTCTTTTTTTTTGCTACCATTTTCTTTCCCTTTTATGACATTCAAAAGCTAGTTAATTAGGTTATTAATATTTTCCAATTAACTAGCCAATTATTTCCATAACTCCCCAAAATAACTAGCCCATTATCTCCATAACCCCCCAAAATAAATCATACTTGGCCTAAAGGCCGGCCACACCCTTCCTCTCCTATATATTGGTTCCCATTTTCACCAAACACTAATTCCAATTCTCTTACAAAAAATCTCAAATGCTCGAGACACTTTTTCTCTCTAAAATTCTAACTTTGGCATCGGAGGTTCTTCGGCCAAAGCCCCCCCATTCATCATGGGCGCGTGAGGCTTTTGGCCTTAACCTAAGGTGTTAGTTGTTTTGTAGGTGCAAAATCGTCCAAGATCGAGGAGGAGAAAATTTTCATCCACAGGTAAAACTGCAAATGCAATTGTCTGATACCTGAGAAAAGGAGGATTAGGTTAACTAATTACTTGTGCATTGAATCAGTGCATCTTTTACTTAGTTTATTGGTTTGTTAAATTAATTGGACAATGTGAACTTGATGCTTGGAGAGCCTTGTTATCTGCAACCATAATAAACACCTTCTATATACATTATACCTATTAATTTCTTTTAAAGAATATTGAAAAAAAATTGAGATTTTACTACAAAACTAATATGACAATATGAAGAGTAACCCAACGTTCTTCAAATTAACAAAAAAAAAAAAAAATTTGGACTAGTGACTTGACAAATAATTGGCCAGCAACAACAAGTTGTTAATGACCACATTTTGGATCCAAATATGGATGACAGGAAAACTGTTGCAAGTATGAAAGTACTTGTTGCTGTGAGTGGTTTTAAAGAAAAGGGGTATGTAAATATATTATAAATATTAGAATAATTTATTAGGAAAGATATGTGTGTGTCCTTTATTGTTTTCCTTATAGAACAATGATTGTATCATGTATATAGTCTATTATGCAATACAAAGAAAATGAAGCTGTAAATTCAATTTGGCATCAGAGCCAAGCATAACCCTAAAAATCCCCATCATGCCGCTGCTACAATAGAAGCAAGAAAACCCTTGCACGTCTGCAATCTCTGCTGCATTTCTATAGCAAGTCTAGACTGTTGTGTTGTTGTCGTAGGAGACAAGGACCACATTGGATTTCAGTGGTTGTCGATGTATCCCTGTAGCAAAATTGTGTGCTTTCTGCTCCGTACCGTGTGTGGGGTGTGTAGTGTGATTAATGGCGAGTGGTAAAGGAGAGGCTGTGCTGAAATTGGAGGGTAGGACATCTGGCTCTACCCATGGATCAGTTGTCAATCCTGTGGTTATTCAAAGTGATGCTTCAAACGTACCAAATACTGTAAAACTCAATGGATCAAATTACCCTATTTGGTCCAAAGTATTAGAGATGCATATTGCTGGGTGTGGGAAAAAAGGGTTCGTGACAGGGAGTATTAAGGAGCCCAATGAAGACAGTGTCGAATATGATGCTTTGGAGACTGGGAATGCAATTGTGAAATGATGGTTGATTAACTCCATGGATCTTACTATCATGGGTTTTTTCATTTATCTTCGTACTACTAAAGAAGTATGGGAAGAAGTTGCCAGGATGTATTATGATGGATCTGATATCTTTCAGATTTATGAATTAAAAGTGAAGTCATTCCAATTTTGCTAAGAAGGGCGGCCTATTGGTGTATACTATGCCGTTCTTAAAGCTATCTGACAAGAACTCGATTAAAGAAGACCAATCAAGATGGAGTGTGCTCTTGACTTGAAGACACTTTGGGAAGAAGTTCAACTAGACCGTGTGTATGCCTTTTTAGGGAACCTCGATGATGTTTTTGACAAGGTCTGTAGTGATATTCTAAGAACTCAGCCTTTACCGTACGTGGAGGAAGTGTTTTCAGTAGTTAGGCGGGAAGCTCAATGCCATGCTACTATGATAGAAGGTAGTGCCGCTGGGAACCATGGAGGAACCCTTCCCGTGGCTATGGTGTCACGGCTTCCTTCTTCTGGGCGACCTTATGGCCCATCTTCATCAACTGATTCTCGCCCCTTCTAGAGAATAAGGATGATTTTAAGTGTACTTTCTGTGGGCAAACCTGTCATACCAAAGATACATGTTTTCATAAACATGGTGTACCTGAATGGTTTCTAGAATTGAAGAAGAAATTGCGTGCTAAAGAGCGTTCTTCTAGAAGAGCTAGTGGGAGGCGTCCATCTATGGTTACCACAACAATTGGAAACAAAGATGTTGTGCCTACTAAAGGGGATCCAAGTCAAGCCTTGTTGACCCGACTCAATCCTAGTGAGTATTCATCCAATACAGGTACTGATGGGCGTGTTCTTTTAGCCTCTGGTATTGAACACCATACAAGTTGGATTATGGACTCTGGAGCAACTGATCATATGACGTTTGATAAAAAACTATTTAAGTGTATGACAATGACATATCAAAAGTGTGTTGCCACGGCAAATGGCACCACTGCCATGGTGACTGGGGCTGGCACAGTGGACCTCACGCCATCTCTTTCTCTCCATCACTGTTTGCTTGTTCCATCATTGTCTCACTATCTATTATCTATTCCCCAAGTTACTGAGCAATTGGATTGTGTTGTACTTATGTATCCATTTTTTTGTTTGCTTCACGATATTCAGACCAAGGAGATAATTGGGCGTGGCACTAAGAGAGAGGGGTTGTATTATATGGATGATGTCGTTCCTGGTAGAGCTAATGTAGTTCGAGCATCCCGTACTAGTAATCTGCAAGAAGTTTGGTTGTTACACCGTCGGTTAGGACATGTTTCTTTTGGTTATTTAAGGCGTATGTTGCCTAGTATGTTTCATGAAATAAAGGAATCAGACTTACATTGTGAAGTATGTATTCTTGCTAAGACCCATCATGCTTCGTTTCCTTCTAGTATGAATAAAAGATTGCTTCCATTTGAGCTTGTACATTCAGATGTTTGGGGGCCTTCACCTGTTAATATAGTTTCAGGAGTTAAGTGGTTTGTTATGTTTGTTGATGATTGCACTCGTATATTTGTTGAAACATAAAAGTGATGTAAGTGCCATTATTCGGTCATTCTCTCAGATGGTGGTTGTTCAGTATTCCTCCGTTATTAAAGTTCTTTGTACTGATAATGGGGGATAATATGTTAACTCTGAGCTTTCTAATTTTTTCCGTGATCAAGGAATTTTTCATGAGACAACTTGCCCATACACCCTATAACAAAACGTGGTTGTTGAGAGGAAAAACCGTCATATTTTGGAAACTGTTCATGCTCTACTTATTGGTGGGTTTGTTCCCAAAAGTTTTTGGCCAGACGCCATCACTTATCTCGTGTATGTTATCAATCGCATGCCATCCCGTGTTGTCGAATTTCGTACTCCACTCCAAGTGTTGACGGAGCATGTTTCGGTTGTTTCTACCAATACACTCACTCCTCGAGTGTTTGGATGCGTGGCTTATGCTCATATTCACAAGATTGATCGTAGTAAATTGGATCCTTGTGCTCTTCGATGTGTCTTTGTTGGCTTTGCATCTCACCAGAAAGGTTACAAGTGTTACCACCCTGCCACTCGCCACATGTATGTCATTATGGATGTGACCTTTTCTGAGTCTAAATATTTTTATACTCCCATATCACCACCTTTCGATCACAAGGGGAGAGTTTTAATTGTGATCTTGATGGTGTTCTCGAATGGTTGGATGTACAAGAGGAAAAATCTTCAGGGGGAGTGCTCTATATGCCGAGTGATGCAAGTGATGATGCTCACTCCTCTTGCTGAGCATGCTATTATGAGTAGACAGCAGGGTCTCACCAAACCTGCTCCAAGTATCCCACAACACTTCACCGAAGAAGAGACTGCTAGTCCATGTATTGGTGCTGCCGAAGGAGAATGCACTGGTGATCAGCGGCCTATTGCCGAGCCTTCCCTCCCTCTCTCTAGCTTAACAGTGTCGTCGTCCAATGCATCTTCTCTGGATATCCCTGAGGTAAGAACTAGTGGTACTCATGTAATTAATGATATTATAAGTATATATAAATTGCCACCAAGGCAAAATCGTGGTGTACCTCCTGACAGGTTCTCTCTAGAAGGAAAACTGAAGTATCCCATAGCTAATTATGTGTCCTGTGAAAATCGTTCATCAGAACGTCAAGCGTGGGTGAATAATGTGGATTCAATTTTGGTACCAACTCGGGTAGAAGACGCTTTGAAGAGTTGAGAATGGACCGAAACAATGGATGAAGAGATGAGGGCTTTGCAGTAAAATAATACTTGGGAAGTAGTTATCCTACCAAAGAGAAAGAAACCAGTTGGGTGCCAATGGGTTACCGTGAAATACAAGGCTGATGGAACACTTGACATGTATAAAGCAAGGTTGGTAGCGAAAGGGTATACTCAAACATACGGAGTTGATTAACAGGAAACTTTCTCTCCCGTGGCTAAGATGAATATGGTACAAGTCCTTATCTCACTAGCTGCAAATTTGAATTGGCCACTGAAACAGTTTGATATAAAAAATGCATTTCTTCATGAACATCTAGAGGAAGAAGTGTATATGGACTTCCTTCCAGGGTATAACAACGGAGGGAAAATAGGAGTTTGCCGATTGCGGAAGTCTCTTTATGGGCTTAGGCAGTCACCATGTGCATGGTTTGGGAGGTTCACTCAGGCTATGAGAAAGAATGGGTATTATCAGAGTCATTCTGATCATACTTTATTTGTGAAGCGGAGAAATGGTAAAGTAACAACCTTGATTATTTATGTAAATGATATGATAATAACAGGTGATGATTTAGATGAAAATTGTCAAACTGGAGAAGAACCTTTTTGCCGAGTTTGAGATGAAGAGTTTGGGTGACTGCAAGTATTTCCTTAGTGTGGAAGTTGCTCGTTCATCCAGAGCTATTTTCCTGTCTCAACGTAAATATGTTCTGGATTTATTGAAGGAAACATGTATGCTTGGGTGTAAACCTATGGATACTCCCATTGTGGAGAAACATTACTTGGGAATTTATCCTGATCAAGAACCAGTGGATAAAGGCAAATATCAGAGACTGGTAGGAAGACTAATTTACTTAGCTCATACCCATCCAGATATATCCTATGCAGTTAATGTGGTGAGTTAGTTTATGCACTCACCAAGTGTGGATCATATGGCAGCTGTTACGCGGATTTTAGCTTATTTGAAGTCGGCTCCAGGAAAAGGAATTTTGTATAAAAATTCCAGTCATCTGAGGATTGAAGGATTTACTGGTGCTGATTGGGCAAGTGATGTAACTAATAGACACTCTACTTCTGGGTACTTTATGTTTGTTGGCAGAAATCTAGTTACTTGGAGGAGCAAGAAGCAAAACGTGGTGTCGAGGTCGTTAGCTGAGGCTGAATTTAGAGGTATGGCACATGGAATATGTGAAGTCCCTTGGTTACGTAAGTTACTTGGCGGTCTAGGTTTCAAAGCAAAGGAGGTGACAAGTTTGTATTGTGATAATAAATCCGCACGGAAGATTGTAGAGAACCCGATACAACATGACAGAATAAAGCATGTGGAGGTTGATCATCATTTTATTAAGGAAAAGCTGGAGAAGAAAATTGTTTCAATATCGTTTTGAACTCGGAATAGCACTTGCGGATATCCTCACTCATGTCGTGTGTACTAGATCTTTTGGTAACTCACTTGTCAAGTTGGGCATGTGTGATATCTATGTTCCAACTTGAGGGAAAATGTTGCCGTGAGTGGTTTTAAAGAAAAGGGGTATGTAAATATATTGTAAATATTAGAATCCTTTATTAGGAAGGATATGTGTGTGTCCTTTATTGTTTTCCTTATAGAACAAGGATCGTATCTTGTATTTATTGTCTATTAAGAAAATGAAGCCATAAATTCAATTGTACTTTAACTTTGGGAAAGAGAACCAAACTTGGATCAAAGTAGCAAGGAAACTCTGATTACCAGATAGAGACTTTGACATCCAAGGTTGTGTTTGTGCGTGTCTCAATCTGTAAACAATAACTTTATTTAGAGAAACAAAATCAACATATTTCTCTAATAGAGATATGCCATATCATAATATGTGGGATCCTTATGTATTACAGAATTTGGTAGCCAATGTGTCTATATACCATTACGCTATTTGTTGATGCACAAAACCGGAGGGGTCTTGGAACAACGTAAATCCGACCATGAATCTGCAAGAAAGTAAATAACACAAGATGTATCGTGGTTCACCCCAATGTTTAGGCTACATCCACACTGGTATTGTATTTGTCTAAGAGGATTGTGAGGGAGAGAGCCTCTGTAATGAGAGTGAGAGCTTTGAGAGAGCTTAGAGCTTGGGGGATGTGAGGAGGCTTAAGAATTGGCCTTCCCTAATGAGGAGGGTGAGGAGTCATTTTATAGAATAAGGGCTCATCACTTATTACATATTTGCCCCTTCACTTATTACATAATTACATTTAAGTCCCCCGAGTATTTATACGAGATCTAAATACATAGGCCCTAAGTATGGTACAAACAGTAGTCCCCCAAGTCTTTAGTCAAGAGAGTTTTTTGGCTGGAGACTTGAAATTCAGTCCATGTGTGGGTCGAAGTAACTAAATGTTGTCTAGGACTAATACTCGATACGAGGCGATGCTCAATCTGAAATGATGCTCAACTAGAAGTAGCACATGTTGTGAGGCTGCTTTGCTTGTGTCGCCTTGGTTGGCTCGGCTTATGGCGTTGAAGGTGAGGGAGTCCCTTTTATGGAATAAGGGCTCGCTCCTCAATACATAAATGATGGGCTAAAGTTGATGCTCGCAGCAAGACGATTGCTCAGTAGGCGGTGATGCTCTCTAATGATGGTGAGGGAGTCCCTTTTATAGAATAAAGGCTCGCTCCTCAATACATAAGTGATAGGTTAGGAGTGATGCTCGCGGAGAGGCGGTTGCTCAGCTGGCGGCGATGCTCTCTAATGAAGAAGAGGGAGTCCCTTTTATAAAATAAGGGATCGTTCCTCAGTACATAAGCGATGGGTGCTTTCTAATGAAAGTGAGGGAGTCCCTTTTATAGAATAAGGGCTCGCTCCTCAGTACATAAATAATGGGCTAAGTTCCCCAAGTATTTTTCATGAGGCCCAATATATGATACATAGTGTAGTCCCCCAAGTCTTCGGTTAATAGAGTATGTTGGCTGGAGACTTCAAATTGAATCCATGCATGGGCTAAAGTGGTGGTTGTTCGGAGGCGGTATTTGTATACCCTGCACTGAAGCTTTGTAGGTGAAGCTTTGCAAGTGAAGCTTTGCAGCTGGAGCTTTTGTAAATGAAACTTTTGAAGCTGGAGCTATGTAAATGAAGCTTTTGAAGCTAAAGCTTTTGCAAATGAAGTGTTTGAAGCTAGAGCTCTGTAAATGAAGCTTTTGAAGCTAGAGCTTTGTAACTGAAGCTTTTGAAGCTAATTGACATTAGTGATGCTCATGAATGTTTATGCTGATTGACATGAGTGATGCTCATGAATGTTTATGTATGATTGATATGAGTGATACTCATGAATGTTTATGTATGATTGACATGAGTAATGCTCATGTATAATTTGAAGTAGTGGGCGTACTTTTGATCATCTGGTTGGTGATAATAGCGGCAGGTTGATGAATAATTTTGGAGTACTGGGTGTACTTTTGATCACTTGGTTAGTGATAGTAGCGATAGGGTGCCGAATAATTTTGGAGTACTGGACGTACTTTTGAACACCTGGTTGGTGATAATAGCGGCAAGTTGCCGAATAATTTTGGAGTATTGGACGTACTTTTGATCACCTGGTTGGTGATAATAGAGGGTCTGGCTCTTTTGGGCATATGGGCCTTCACCCTCCACATAACGTTCCAACCCATTATTTTGGGCTTGCCTTTATTTTTTTTAATTTTTTTATTACCCTCTGATGGGGTTTATACAGATATCTCCGAAAGATAAGAAAAACAAATTACATCATTCAAAAATAAATCTGACCCTCTGCTCAATGGGTCACGCCCATAATGCCATCACCACCGCAATTATGTCTGCTTTTTTTTATCTTCTTTTGCTTTTACTTTCTCTTTTCTGCTTTCTGAAATATTCTCCCAATGACATGATCTTTTTTCTTTTTCTTTTCTATTCCTTTAACCTGATATCTCCACCTCTAGACACACTCACTTGCTTTTGCTTTTACTTTCCCTTTTCTGCTTTCTGAAATATTCTCCCAACAACTTGATCTTTTTTCTTTTTCTTTTCTGTTCCTTTTCCCTGATCTCTCCAAAGCCAATCTTGTCTTCCAATTATCACTTGATCCCTCCACAGCTACATTCTTCCCACCATAGCTCTATGTAATCATAGTTGGAATTCCTTGCTCACAACAGCTGTCTTCAAACCTCGACATTTGCATCCACGAGCTGTTTGGAATTTGTATCTCATCTGGTTTTTGTAAGGGGACGACAGGGACCCATCAGCTCAGCGGACCCATAAACAAAACAGGCGCCGTGGTTGCTGTCGTAGTGGAGTGGGACCGAGGTGATGAATCCGTGGTGTATGAGGCGGGTGAGTCGATGAAAGGTTTGAGATTTGGAGATATACCGTCCAATTAGTTATCTGCGCCTCTAAATTTTCCGAGAACTGCGTTGGGAGAAAGGAATCAAGAACTTGATTTGATGTCATGGTTATCTCTTTCGGATTGCAGCAGCACCCTTCTGATTAGAGCAATCGGACGAGGCGGGTTTGGAAAAGTTGGAGGGTTTGATGAGGAGGCTGTATGTGTTTTCTTTCTCAGACACTTAAACAGTAGCAGCACCATATGACTGTGAAGGTGTTTCTGCACATGCCCTCAGGATAGCTTCATTCTGCCAAACGAGGAGGAGGCGTTTTTGGCGTTGGCTTTACGGGTGGTGGTAAGCTTTATTCTCTTCCAAATAAGATCGCCGTAGTCATGCTTCTTCACTACCTCCAGCACTCGCGTCCCCCAAAACACACCCGCCATCTCTCTTTCCTCTCTCTATCTCCTCCCTTTCTTTTTGCTCTCTGTTTTGCTGTCTGAAGAGAAAATTGGAGTTTCTAGAGAGAGAAAGATAGAAATAGGAGAGAGAAAGAAGGTATTTGGTGAGGAGGCCGTCTGCAGAGAGAGAGAGAGAGAAAGAGAAAGAGAGAATGAACCATTAGGTTTTCTGGGAAAGCTTTGGATTTTTGGATTTTTGGGTTTTTTGCAGATTCACGGTTGAGGTGAAAAATTGAGAGAGAACTGACATAACTTTTCGTGTCGTTTCCCACAGACGGGGGCAAATGTTGATGCACAAAACCAGAGGGGTCTTGGAACAACGTAAATCCGACCATGAATCTACAAGAAAGTAAATAACACAAGATGTATCGTGGTTCATCCCAATGTTTGGGCTACATCCACACTGATATTGTATTTCTCTGAGAGGATTGTGAGGGAGAGCCTCTGTAATGAAAGTGAGAGCTTTGAGAGAGCTTAGAGCTTGGGGGATGTGAGGAGGCTTAAGAATTGGCCTTCCCTAATGAAGAGGGTGAGGAGTCCTTTTATAGAATAAGGGCTCCTCATTTATTACATATTTGCCCCTTCACTTATTACATAATTACATTTAAGTCCCCCGAGTATTTATACGAGATCTAAATACGGAGGCCCTAAGTATGGTACAAACACTATTGATAAATTATGGATAAGTGATTGCAATCTCATTAATGACTAGTTCTTTTCGAGGATAGCGCGAAGGTGGCGAACACTTCAATTGGATTCTATACCTCATGTTATGTTGGTGTGTGTTGAGTGTTTTCTTGGTCCTGTCCTTACAGCCGCATATATATACATGTATATAAGCTTTTCCATATGTACAACCCTTTACCAAGGAATGACTTTTATAAGCAGCAAGGAATAACCATCAGTTTAAGTTATGCATCAATCTGCAAAATATGCTTACTATTCATTACATTACTACTATGGATGCAAATTTCCGCCTTCTTCTTCTTGGACAAAATTGCACCTACAAAACAATCAACACCTTTGGTCAAGGCCAAGAACCTCACGTTCCCACGATGATTGGGGGGTGCTTTGGCCGAAGAACCTCTGATGCCAAAGTTAGAATTTAGAGAGAAAAAGTGTTTAGAGGATTTTTAGGAGTTTTGCAAGAGTATCAACTTAGGTTTTTAGAAGAAATAGGGTCATATATATAGGAAATGGGGTGTGGCCGGCCTTTAAGTGTGTTTTGGGGTGTTATTTGGTGATTCAATTAGCAATTAATATATTAATTATGTATAAATATATTAATTGGCTAATTATCATAATAAAAGAAATGTTTTGGGAAGTTTTTGGAGGTTATGGAATGAGGATGGATGAGACAAATTTGAACTTGTTACCTATTTTGGGTACTTCTGATTTGGTTGATGGATGATTCTCCATTGCTCGTGTGTAGGAGACCCAATATGCCTCGAGGGTAAATTTATCATCTTCACCCAAAAATCAATGTGTCACTTTGTGATTATTTTTGGCTCCACAAATGTCCCCACACCTACTGAGCTACTCGTAGGAAAGTGTAGCAGGTGTAGAGATCTTCTTGCTCTGGGAAACTTAAGACTGCTTCCTATTTTGATGTAGATTCCCTCTTTAATATGAAATCAGATCCTTCTAGGAAAAGGAAATAAATTTCTCTCAAAGCCTATTTAAGTCCACCTTAAATGGGTTATTAAATCAACTGTGGAGAGATTTATTCTACCCTACAAGAGAAAGAGAGCTTAGAGGATATTTGTTCCCCCTCCTGTAGCAATCTTCTACATCTTGCCCGTGCAAATGACCGTCTTTCTTAGCTTTCTTCGTGTTCTCCGTGCCGCACCAATGTAATAAAAACTTAATTTCTTCTTGTCTTCTTTTTAGGTGGTGTTGCCATAGGGCAATCGTCGGGGTGATGCGGCACGTCGGCTGGTAGGGGCCAAGAGTCAGCTTAGCATGGGCCAAGGAGGTGATGTGGTAGGGGCCATTGCTTGAGCAGCTCGGCTTGATTATAGCCAAGGATTGGTTCGACATAGGGCGAGGAAGTGGCGTGGGATAGGTAATTGTTTGGGCTGCCACGTTTGGACTGCCTGCTGAAAATGAGGAAATTGCTTGAGTTTGATTTTTCAACATTTGTTGCTTAGTTGATCTTTAAGCATTCAATCTTTTGAACTATGTGGCCTTCTTGCACTGGAGAGCTTACCCAGATGGGTGTTAGGGATTTAGTTTACCCTCTCACACTGGAGAGCAATTAGTTTACCCTCTAGCACTGGAGAGCAATTAGTTTATCCTCTCGCACTGGAGAGCAAACCCATATGGGTGTCGGGGAATTGGTTTACCCTCTCGCACTGGAGAGCAATTAGTTTATCATCTCGCACTGGAGAGTAATTAGTTTAACCTCTCGCACTGGAGAGCAAATCCATATGGGTGTCGGGGAATTGGTTTACCCTATCGCATTGGAGAGCAATTAGTTTATCCTCTCGCACTGGAGAGCAAACCCATATGGGTGTCGGGGAATTGGTTTACCCTTTTGCACTGGAGAGCAATTAGTTTATCCTCTCGCACTGCAGAGCAGACCCTTTTGGGTGTCGGGGAATTGGTTTACCCTCTCGCACTAGAAAGCAATTAGTTTATCCTCTCACACTGGAGAATAGACCCTTTTGAGGCTTAGTTGGCTTGAGAAATTGAGCAATCGCTTGGTCAGGAGCCTTTCTACTTCTTCCCCCGATCTGATATGCTGGTCTAAGCTGTTATTCCATATGTTCGGCTCGTCTATGTCGCGGTTGCGATGGGTATGGTATGTTCCTAGCAAGTGAGCGTGTAACTCATAGGCTGCTGGTTGAACTTGACCGGATTGAGTGACTGCTTCTTTCCGTCTGCTGTGCTGCCTGCTTCGATGTAATGTGGAGGATACTCCTTGTGGGCCTAGTCATGAATGAATACTTCGCTTAAAAGGCTGCTTATGTTGATTATCGGAGTACGTCTTCAACCGTGAATGTATGCTCGTCCGTGGGCCTAGTTGATAGTGCACGCTCTTTCGAGCGCTAAGACGAGAGTATACGTTATCTTAGGGGCCCAATCGGGAGTGTACTCTGCCCAAACGCTCGGTTCGTGGATGGTCAAGTGGCTGCTTGCCGGGATGCTACTGGAGAGGTTCTTCATCTGCCCTTGTCGTACTTTGGGACACCTTGTTTGGGGCACGTTGCATTGTGGTGCGCTGCAAGAGATGGTTCACCAAGGTCGTTTGCTGTGCTAGGGCGCTTGTCAACTCTATGACTTATCAAGACAAGTGTCGTTCACCATTTGGATTGGAAGAGCTTGGAAGGAATGTGCCTCTTTAAGCAGTGGAAAGGTGGTAGACTCCGAGCGTGAGATTTGAGTTGGGAAATGTCAAATCCATGGAGAAATTTGGTAATAATGCCCCAAAAAAATTTGAAATCGGGATGGTTGAACTAATCTTAGACCGATTTGGGCTACGAGAGTGGGCTGCTCATCGGGAACAGGCTGGGCCACGAGAATGGGCTGCTCGACTGGAGCAGGCTGGGCCACGAGAGCAGGCTGAGCCATGGGAGTGGGCTGCTTGTCGGGAGCAGGCTAGGCCACGGGAGTAGGTTGCTCGTTGGGAGCAGGCTGGGAGCAGGCTAGGCCACAAGAGTGGGTTGCTCAGTGGGAGCAGGCTGCTCGTCGAAAGCAGGCTAGGCCACGGGAGTGGGCTGCTCGTCAAGAGCAGGCAGGGCTGCGAAAACAGGCTACTCGGCGTGTGATGCTCGCGAATGCGAGGCTTGAGCTCAGCTTGGCAATGCATAGGGCTCACGTTGGGCATGGAGTGACATGACTTAGGCCGTGGTGGTGGAGTCATGGACCTCGCCGTGGGTTATTGCCATGGTGGCCACCGCGGTGGTTGCCATGGTTAAGCCTTATGGTGGCGGTGCCACTCTCCCTTTTTGTGCGAGAGTCTTCTACAAGTGTGAATCTCAACTCTCAATGAAAGCATCAATTTGTGGATGCAAATTTCCACCTTCTTCTTCTTGGACAAAATTGCACCTACAAAACAATCAACACCTTTGGTCAAGTCCAAGAACCTCACACACCCACGATGAATGGGGGGCTTTGGCCGAAGAACCTCCGATGCCAAAGTAAGAATTTAGAGAGAAAAAGTGAGAGGGTCACTAGGTAGTAGTTGAAGGGAAAGCTCTCCCCCACCACAAGTGATATTACTACTCTAAGCTAGACTAGGAAGAGAGAGAGGGTCTGAACTCTATACCAGGGATGCAGTGGGTTGAAGAGAAAGCTCTCCCCCACCACTGGCAATAAATGTATTTCTTCAAGCAAACAAGAATCTCCTCTTTATCTAACGGCACTAGTTGTATGTACCGTAGGGAGAAAAGCAAGGGATGCTGTGGATCAATGGTAGAGAATTTGAAGAAACCAATGGGACGTCGGCTATAATAACTAGTACACCAATAAAGAGATATAGCAGGTTGGAGAAACTTGAAGCAAATTTGGCCGGAGTTCGGGCTTCCATAAGAGAAGCTGCTCAAGTTCGAAATCTAACTTCTACCCATGAAGATCCAGACTTTGCTCGTCATGGACCAATTTACAGGAATGCAAATACTTTTCACAGGTACGTATAATCTTAACAATTATACCATATATAATCTCTCTCTCTCTCTCTCTCTCTCTCTCTCTCTCTCTCTCTCTCTCTGTAATAGTATTAGTACTAATTATGGGCAAAATTTCCACAAATACTCCATGGACAATAATGGGTACCCGCAAATACTCAATATATCAGTTACCCTTAAACTTGTGTTTTAGAGTGGTACCACTTCCATTATTTTTAGGTAAAAAAATTTACTTCAAACTTAGATGTGCAACACATGCAAGCCTTTTTTTCCAGGCTATTTTTTCCACTTAAAAGACCCGTAGATGATTTAAGATAAAATTGTAGTTGATTAAAGTTCGTGGGTGGGGCATATTATTCTTCCTTGAAGACAAGTTGTGGTTAATGAAGTTCTTACCACAAGTTGTTTATGGGTCTTGAAGTGGTGCATGAAAAAGTGCTCATACACACACATGACTAGTTTGATGAAATTTCTAACGGATATGGACAGAGGCGGTATATTCACATTAAATGTGGACTTTGTATGGTAAATAGACAAGACTTTTAATTTCGATAACATTTAGAAGTTCATGTGGTGTTTGTGCAAATTTGTGATCCGCAAGATGATCACTGATTAAATATGGTACAATTTATTATCATCGAGCTATATCTGTATTACTGCAGGAGTTACTTGGAGATGGAAAAGCATTTCAAGATATTTGTATACGGAGAAGGAAAGCCACCAATATTTCACAACGGTCCATGCAAAAAAGCATATATTCGACAGAAGGGAGATTTATCCATGAAATGGAAATGGAGAATGTTTACAGAACAAGAGATCCAGATGAGGCCCTCGTTTATTTTCTTCCCTTCAGCGTGGTGATGTTGGTGCAGTACCTGTACGTGGCCGACTCCCATGACACTCAGCCCATCGGACGAGCTGTCATCGACTATGTCAACGTCATTTCTGATAAGCATCCCTTTTGGAATCGAAGCCTTGGTGCTGATCACTTCATGCTTTCTTGTCACGATTGGGTAGCAACGAATCTTATATGTTACTTCCAACCTTTTCCCTCCTTTTTCTTTCTTTTTCTTTCCCGTTTTGTTTGTTTCTATATTTTTTTTATAAAATATAGTCCAATATATACGATTAGTGATCACTTGATTAATTTAGTGTTAATTATTTGCGCATTCCTGACAGTTTAAATTTTTGTGTATAGTAGTTGTAAACAAGGTTTTAAATATCGATAATATCGGCGAAATATCGCCGATATTATCGGATTTTTTCTTTACCGATATTTTAATAGGTATCCAAGAAGTTTTCGTTAAAATATCGCGATATTATCGATAATATCACGATATTACCGATAATACCACGATATTACCGATAATACCGCGATATTACCGATAATACCGCGATATTACAGATAATACCGCGATATACTTCAAAAATACTTATAATATTAAAAATATTAAACTATCATTATCAGATAGCACATCACATCTTAGCCAAAAAACTGAGAAATAAGAGCCTTGGAATGTGGGTTTTATAGAGCTGTTTGCTTCCTCACTTCCAGTGCATAGCCGATGTGGGATTCAAACTAGGTTTTATAGGATTGTTTGCTTGGCCACTTCTATGCACAGCCGATGTGGGACAGAGTCAAAAGGTTTTGAATTGTTGCTTCTCATCTTTCTATTATAACTTCTGTCACCTTTTTTTTTTTTTTTTTTTTAATAACATTATTTATATTATAAAGATAGAAAATAAGCTAAACGGTAACTACTAGAAGCAAAGTTCTTTTTTCCTCATCTTACTGCATGGATGTAAGAAAAGTTTCAAATCGGAGAGTTAATTAAGAAATTCCTCACAAAGTTTATTAGGAGTTGTGTCATAACTCTTATTGCCAATTAATTTTGGGGTTGAAACCTTAGTTTTCTTCATGGATCTGGAGCATATATGCTTGCATATTAAAGGAAGTTGAGTTTCTACTATAAAAAGTTATTACAAATAGTTACCGCACCCAATACTACATGTATGTTTGGGTGAGAGACTCCCAAACTACAAGGCATGCATTTTAGGCAAATGAAGAAGAAATATGTCTCACAAAGTTAAATAGGAGGAATTAGAAATGTATCACATGAACATTACAAAGATATGTAAAAGAAATTTGTTAATGACTCATTTTAAGCAGTCATTTGCAAATCCCTCACGTGTTGCATTTCTAATCTCGCATATCTATCTTTTTGTGATTCATTTCTACATGACTATGTCTAAATTCTCCTAAAATGCATAGTCATTTCTTCATGACTATATTTAAATCATGCTCTCCAATATGATTAAAATGAGGGGGGTAACCATGTCTAAATTGAACACATTGAACGGGGGATAACCATTTCTAAATTAATAAAGAAATGAATCACATTGAGGGGAATTTTACATTGAGACGTGGTTACATCCCTCACTCATATCTAAATTAATAAAGAAATGAATCACAATGAACAAAATGAGGGGGGTAACCATGCTCTCCAATAATTCGCATATCTATCTTTTTGTTTTAGAGCGTTCAATGTGATTCATTTTTTTTGTTTCTCACTCACTCATGTCTAAATCTTGTCAAGTTGCATATATTTAGTTGTACAAATGAGCATTAAATTGTTAATATCATGCAATGTATAAAGTGTAAAATATTGTACTAATTCATTATATATAAATGATTATGGTGTGTTTAAACTTCTTTCATTAATTACTACATATTTTATACACTCACAATGTTTGTCAGCTCGCTATATAATCAACTTGATAATGTTAAATCCATCATGCAATGCATTTCCTTCCAATTTTTTTTGATAAACTAATAGATAATTGACTAAATAAACATCCTGCAAAGTTTCAATAAAAATTTCCAAGTTTTTCTTACAATTTCCGTGGTTTCCATGTAATTTTTATCGATATCGATATTATTCCGATATTTCCATCGATATTTCCGTGTTTTCGGACTACCGATATTTCCGATATTACCGATATTTTCTTCCTTGGTTGTAAACATGATATTGGGTTTAGGTTACACGAGATCTTGGAACATCCAATCTTTCATCTTCTTTTTTTTATGTCTACGTGTCCGACTCTTCATCTACTGATGGGATTGCATATGAAGGCAGGTGTTCACTTGATATATATTGTTGGTCTTAGTCTCTGGCTTACAAATAGAATAGTGGTACCAAACTAATTTGTTATGAATTGATTTTGTCTATGTACATATGCAGGGGCCGAGCACATCTGCTTATGTTCCTAATTTATGCCACAACTATTTGATAAAGTGATTTCATTTATCCAAAAACAATAAAGTTTACACTTTGAGTATTGTTGATGCACAAAATCAGTGAGGACTTTGGTACAACAGAAAGTTTTAAGTTTGTGACCTTCGCTAGATTACTCCGATCACTAGTGTGGATAAGTATGTAAATGGATAGAGACAGGGAAGCAAACACAAGATGTACGTGGTTCACCCATATTGGCTACATCCACGGAGTATAAGAGTTCTCATTAATTGTGAAGGGTTTACACAAGTACATAGGTTCAAGCTCTCCTTTAGTGAGTACAAGTGAATGATTTAGTACAAATGACATTAGGAAATATTGTGAGAGAATGATCTCTATTTATAGAAGAGAGTTTCTAGTTTCATTATGAGTGATTGGCTTCTGACGTCGACACGTGTCGCGCTGTGATTGGCATCCTGGTTGGAGGGAAACACTTATGGGTCCTTGATGGTATAACGTTGACCGGTGCTTAGTAATTTCGGTATTGGTCAAGTATGGTACAAACAATGCTCCCCTAAGTTCCCGAGTGAGGGAAGTTCCTCGGTTGGGGACTTGCAAGATCCAAGCCATTGAGTAATCACAAAACTTTTAAGTACCAAAGTGTGGTATCATTTTCACTTGCCTTATTTGTCTCATATGTAGATGTGGCATCTTCTCTGGAAGTACTTTTCCTCCATCCAAGGGTGGTATCTTTAACCGATGAAGATGCACAAGGTAATGTATCAATTTCACTTGAAGCTTACTTGTAATTTCACTTGGTCAAGTGCGATACAAACCCCATAGTAGGAGTCCCCCAAGTCGCCGAGTTAGGAGATTTCCCGAAGGAGATAATAGACAAGGAAAGCAATTAGACTTCCAAGCAAGCAACCTGGATCGGAGGTTCGACTTCGGCTTCCGATTGATTGTTCTCCTTCTCCTTGTGTCGTAAACAACAACAAGGATAAGAAGAAGCAAATGGAGAAGAGATGATATGAGATACTTTTGCTTTTGAAGAAGTAACTTTCCACAAGCTTATTCTTGAATTGGGCTGGAGGGTTTTCTGGTTTCCTCCAGAATATAAGGCCGACTCAAGAATTTGAGGGTCAAAACAAGTCCATCAAATCTAGAGTACATTCGACCTTGATGATATAGGATACTTTTGTTGTTGACAAAGTAGTGGATGCATAGGAACGTGTTCTGTTACGCTTGTCTCCACATGCTTCCTTGTATCTTTCTCACTTGCCTTATCTGTTACTCAGGAAGATGTGGTATCTTCTCTGGAAGCATAAGATGCTGAAGATGAGTACTCGAAAGCAATGCCATATAAGTAATCAGGCAAGGGGTACCAGGCAGTCAGTTCCTGACTGGAAGCTTGATTCCAAGTGCTGACTAATTGCTCTCTTTCTCTTTGTCTTGTAGGTAAGAACAAGGCCAAAGGAAAAGATAGGGAAAAAGCATGATATGGGATACTCTTACTTTTAACCATGATGATATGAGATACTGCTGCTCTGGTGTAGCTTGTTTGCAGATGTATTATCGGGAGGAAAAGAACCTGAGTATTTCGAGAGACTCTGCTGAGAGTGCCCTCTCGGATGTGAAGAAAAGTTGAGCATTTTTATTATTTGCAGGTCTGCTTGGCTGTGGAGGACGGAGGTCGACATATATAAGAGTCTCCCTAACAACAAGTAGTAGTGTTATTCCTTTACCCTTCTTGGTCATAGCAATGTAGTTGGAGCTGCAAGCTTCACGTGTTTTAATTTAGTCAAGGCACATTGAAAAAATGGTCTGTGGTATCTGGAAAGCTGATGTTGCGTGTGAAAATTGCAGACAAGCTTTATCCAAGAAAATCTGGCTCTCGAAGTTCGGAGAGCGGTGCCTCTTCGGTTTTTGAACAAGCAATCCTGTCGGGGATCTAGCTCTCGAGATTCAAAGAACGGTGCCTCATCGATTTTTGAGAAAGCAATCTTGTTGGGAGTCTAACTCTTGAGATTCGAAGAGCAGTGTCTCTTCGATTTTTGAGAAAGTAATCATGTTGGGAGTTTGGCTCTCGAGATTCAGAGGGCAGTGCCTCTTCGATTTTTGAGCACGTAATCCTGTTGGGAGTCTGGCTCTCGAGATTCGAAGAGCATTGCCTCTTCGATTCTTGAGAAAGCAATCCTGTTGGGAGTTTGGCTTGTGAGATTCGGAGAGCGGTGTCTCTTCGATTTTTGAAAAAGTAATCTTGTTGGGAGTCTGGCTCTCGAGATTCGGAGGGCGGTGCCTCTTCGATTTTTGAGCAAGTAATCCTGTTAGGAGTCTGGCTCTCGAGAATCGGAGAACGGTGCCTCTTCGATTTTTGGTCAAGCAATCTTGTTGGGAGTGTTTTCTCGAATGTGAGTAAAGGTTTGGCATTTTTGCTAGTCTGCCTTGCCACGGAGCATGGAGGTTGACACACATAGGGACTTTTCAGTTATCAAGCAGTGATGCTGTTCCTTTACCCTTGTGGGTAATAATAGGGTAGTTCAACCTTCAAAATTTATGTGTTTAAACTTTGTCAGAGAAATTTGGCAAAGTTATCTGTGGTACCCGAGGAGCTGATTTCGCATGTGGAAAGTGGTGCCTCTTCGAAATCCGGAGAGTGGTACCTCTTCGATTTTTGAACCAACGACCCTATTGCCCTTTCTTTTATAAGGGCACCAATTGTGTGCAAGAAGTACATTTAGAGAGTTATTGCTTGTAGGAATTTTCTCCTTACTTCAGAGATTTATTGCACCTCATTTTTCCTTCATCATTTCTGAGAATGTCTGGCCCATCCGACCGTCGTTTTGACTTGAACTTTGGTGAAGAGGTAGCCATGCCTTCTCAAGACAACATATGGCGCCCATCCTTCTTATCCCATACTGGTCTTCTTACCGTTGGGGACACTGTGATGAAGAATGATATGACCGCTGCGGTGGTGGCTAAAAACCTTCTCACTTCCATAGATAACAGACTACTTTCCAAACGGTCTGATGAGTTGGCTGTTAAGGATTCTCTGGCTCTCAATGTTCAGTGTGCAGGTTCTATGTCTAATATGGTCCAACGCCTATTTGCTCGAACCCGCCAAGTTGAATCATTAGCGGCTGAAGTGATAAGTCTCAAACAGGAGATCAGAGGGCTCAAGCATGAGAATAAACAGTTGCACATGCTTGCACATGACTATGCTGCAAACATGAAGAGGAAGCTCGACCAGCTACAGGAATCTGATGGTCATATTTTACTTGATCATCAGAGGTTTGTGGGTTTGTTCCGAAGGCATTTATTGCCTTCGTCTTCTGGGGTAATACCGCGTAATGAAGATCCAAATGATCAACCTTCAGTCCCTCCTCCTTCTGGGGTTCTGCCTAATGCTGAGGCTCCGAATAATCACCCTCTGGTGCCTCATTTTTCTGGGGCTCTACCGACTGCTGAGACTTCTCCTGAGCAACCTTTGTGAAGGCTCCCTCTTGTTTGTTTATTTTGATTCATGTATATGTACATATTTGTAACTTATCGGAGATATCAATAAACAAGCTTTGCTTCATTTCAACGTATTGTGTTAAATACACCAAGGTCTTCTTCACTAAATTCTTTGAATTTTTCCTTTTGTTGAAACTTGTATGTTGAAGCTTTGTGAGTGAAGCATGTAGGTTGAGGTAGTGCTCCCTTAATTTCCCGAGTGAGGAAAACTTCTCGGTTGGAGACTTGAAAATCCAAGTCACTGAGTGGTCGTGAGACTTCCAAGTATCAAGGTGCAGTAGTATATGGTAAGAGTCCCCCAAGTCTCCGGTCGAGGGAGTTGACGAATGAGGCATTTCCTTTCCAAGTGGTAGCCCAAAACTCCTTCTTCATATATATTTGTTATGAAAGTTGTTAGGCCCAAGGAAGAGAAGGCCTAAGCAATTTTTTTTCTCGAATTTTTTTTTTTCGAAATTTTTTTTACTAATTTTTTTTTTGTTTCGAATTTCCGAATTTTTTAATTTTCGAATTTCCAAAAAAAATATATATATATATATTTTAAAGCTTTGCAGTTGAAGCTTTGTTGGGTACCATGAATTGATTTTGCTTCACACTACCTTGATCAAGATAGTGTGAAGCTTTTGTAGGTGAAGCTTTTGTAGGTGAAGCTTTTGTGGTGGGTGAAGCTTTTATGGGTGAAGCTTTTATGGGTGAAGCTTTTGTGGTGGGGGAAGCGTTTGTGGGTGAAGCTTTTGTGGTGGGGGGAAGCTTTTGTGGGTGAAGCTTTTGTTGGTGAAGCTTTTGTTGGTGAAGCTTTTGTGGTGGGTGAAGCTTTTGTAGGTGAAGCTTTTGTTGGTGAAGCTTTTATGGGTGAAGCTTTTATGGGTGAAGCTATTGTGGGTGAAGCTTTTGTAGGTGAAGCTTTGTAGGTGAAGCTTTGGAGGTGAAGCTTTGGAGGTGAAGCTTTTGTTGGTGAAGCTTTTATGGGTGAAGCTTTGGAGTTGAAACTTTGTAGGTCAAGCTTTGGAGTTGAAGCTTTTGTTGGGTACCATGAATTGATTTTGCTTCACACTATCTTAATCAAGATATTGTGAAGCTTTTGAGAATTTATCGTTGTCCTCCATTGATGAAGCTTTTGTTGGTGAAGCTTTGTTGGGTACCAGGAATTGATTTTGCTTCACACTATCTTGATCAAGATAGTGTGAAGTTTTTGAGAATTTGTAGTTGTCCTCCATTCATGAAGCTTTTGTTGGTGAAGTTTTCGAGTTGAAGCTTTTGTTGGGTACCCGGAATTGATTTTGCTTCACACTATCTTGATCAAGATAGTGTGAAGCTTTTCAGAATTTGTAGTTGTCCTCCATTGATGAAGCTTTTGTGGTGAAGCTTTGTTGGGTACCATGAATTGATTTTACTTCACACTATCTTGATCAAGATAGTGTGAAGCTTTTGAGAATTTGTAGTTGTCCTCCATTGATGAATTTCCCTTTTTTTTTTTTTTGGGAAACTAGATATTTGAAAATGTGGGAGAGACAACATATACAAATTTTACTTCCACGCTGTTGCGGAAGAGATTGTGATGCAAGCCACACCTTCTAGTAGTCGAAGGTTTGGATGAACCATATAAATTGAATTTGCTTCAAACAATCTTGAATTTGCTTCGAAGGTTTGAGAATTGTAGTTGCCCTCCATTGATGAAGCTTTTGTTGGCACCATAAATTGGTTTTGCTTCACACTGTCTTGATCAAGAGTGTGTGAACCTTTTGAGAATTGTGTTGAACTTCTTTGATGAAGCTTTTGTTGGCACCATAAATTGGTTTTGCTTCACACTGTCTTGATCAAGAGTATGTGAAGCTTTTGAGAATTGTGGTTGCCCTCCACTGATGAAGCTCTTGTTGGCACCATAAATTGGTTTTGTTTTACACTGTCTTGATCAAGAGTGTGTGAAGCTTTTGAGAATTGTGGTTGAACTCTTTTATTGAAGCTCTTGTTGGCACCATAAATTGGTTTTGCTTCACACTGTCTTGATTAAGAGTGTGTGAAGCTTTTAAAAATTTTGTTTGAACTCCTTTGATGAAGCTCTTGTTGGCACCATAAATTGGTTTTGCTTCACACTATCTTGATCAAAAGTGTGTGAAGCTTTTAAGAATTGTGGTTGCCCTCTATTGATGAAGTTTTTGTTGGCACCATAAATTGGCTTTGCTTCACACTGTCTTGATCAAGAGTGTGTCAAGCTTTTGAGAATTGTGGTTGCCCTCCATTGACAAAGCTCTTATTGGCACCATAAATTGATTTTGCTTCACACTGTCTTGATCAAGAGTGTGTGAAGGTTTTGAGAATTGTGGTTAAACTCCTTTGATAAAGCTTTTATTGGGACCATAAATTGGTTTTGGTTCACACTGTCTTGATCAAGAGTGTGTGAAGCTTTTGAGAATTGTGGTTGCCCTCCATTGATGAAGCTCTTGTTGGCACCATAAATTTGTTTTGCTTCACACTGTCTTTATCAAGAGTGTGTGAAGCTTTTGAGAATTGTGGTTGAACTCCTTTGATGAAGCTTTTGTTGGCACCATAAATTGGTTTTGCTTTACACTGTCTTGATCAAGAGTGTGTGAACCTTTTGAGAATTGGTGTTGCCCTCCATTGATGAAGCTCTTGTTGGCACCATAAATTTGTTTTGCTTCACACTGTCTTTATCAAGAGTGTGTGAAGCTTTTGAGAATTGTGGTTGAACTCCTTTGATGAAGCTTTTGTTGGCACCATAAATTGGTTTTGCTTTACACTGTCTTGATCAAGAGTGTGTGAACCTTTTGAGAATTGTGGTTGAACCCTTCTGATGAAGCTCTTGTTGGCACCATAAATTGGTTTTGCTTCACACTGTCTTGATTAAGAGTGTGTGAAGCTTTTGAAAATTTTGGTTAAACTCCTTATTGGCACCATAAATTGGTTTTTCTTCACACTGTCTTGATCAAGAGTGTGTGAAGCTTTTAAGAATTGTGGTTGCCCTCCATTGATGAAGCTTTTGTTGGCACCATAAATTGGTTTTGCTTCACACTGTCTTGATCAAGAGTGTGTGAAGCTTTTGAGAATTGTGGTTGCCCTCCATTGATAAAGCTCTTATTGGCACTGTAAATTGGTTTTTCTTCACACTGTCTTGATCAAAAATGTGTAAAGGTTTTGAGAATTATGGTTGAACTCCTTTGATGAAGCTTTTGTTGGCACCATAAATTGGTTTTGCTTCACACTATCTTGACCAAGAGTGTGTGAAGCTTTTGAGAATTGTGGTTGAACTGCTTTGGTGAAGCTTTTGTTGGCACCATAAATTGGTTTTGCTTCACATTGTCTTGATCAAGAGTGTGTCAAGCTTTTGAGAGTTGTGGTTGCCCTCCATTGATGAAGCTCTTGTTGGCACCATAAATTGGTTTTGCTTCACACTGTCTTGACCAAGAGTGTGTGAAGCTTTTGAGAATTGTGGTTGAACTGCTTTGATGAAGCTTTTGTTGGCACCATAAATTGGTTTTGCTTCACACTGTCTTGATCAAGAGTGTGTCAAGCTTTTGAGAGTTGTGGTTGCCCTCCATTGATGAAGCTCTTGTTGGCACCATAAATTGGTTTTGCTTCACACTGTCTTGATCAAGAGTGTGTGAAGCTTTTGAGAATTGTGGTTGAACTGCTTTGATGAAGCTTTTGTTGGCACCATAAATTGGTTTTGCTTCACACTGTCTTGATCAAGAGTGTGTCAAGCTTTTGAGAGTTGTGGTTGCCCTCCATTGATGAAGCTCTTGTTGGCACCATAAATTGGTTTTGTTTCACACTGTCTTGATCAAGAGTGTGTGAAGGTTTTGAAAATTGTGGTTGAACTCCTTTGATGAAGCTCTTGTTGGCACCATAAATTGGTTTTGCTTCACACTATCTTGATTAAGAGTGTGTGAACCTTTTGAGAATTGTGGTTGCCCTCCATTGATGAAGCTCTTGTTGGCACCATAAATTGGTTTTGTTTCACACTGTCTTGATCAAGAATGCGTGAAGCTTTCTATGAGTTGTAGTGTTTACATTGTTACATTGCAGAAATGTCTGAAGCAGATGCAAGTGGGTTGAATAGCTTGATCTTCGTATGCCATGCACTGAAATTGTTGTTGGCCTGCAATAAGATTTTGTTGGTGACTATAACTCTTGTTAGGCATAAGTGCTCCCCTAGTTGAGTTGTCAAGCTTGAGGATTTTTTATTATTTGTGAATGCTAGGAGTTCACATGTACAAGTTGTACCACTCGTCTTCTGGTAGGTGGAATGAATTGTGAGTTTCTTTCATCACTTGGTTGGTGGTACAAAGGTTAGTTCCTTCATCACTTTTCATTACATTTCATCACCTGGTTGGTAGCATGATAATGAGTTCCTTCTTCACCTGGTTGGTGGCATGAATGACAAGTTGCCAAATGTTATTAGAGTACGGGTTGTACATTTCATCACCTAGTTGGTGGCATGAATAAGAGTATGGGTTGTACCTTTCATCACCTGGTTGGTGGCATGAGTGGCAAGTTGCCAAATGATATTAGAGTACTGGTTGTACATTTCATCACCTGGTTGGTGGCATGAAGGAGAGTACGGTTTGTACATTTCATCACCTAGTTTTTGGCTTGAAGATAAGTTCCTTCTTCACCTGGTTAGTGGCATGAGTGGCAAGTTGCCAAATGATATTAGAGTACGGGTTGTACATTTCATCACCTGGTTGGGGCATGAAGGAGAGTACGGGTTGTATATTTCATTACCTGGTTGGTGGCACGAAGATAAGTTTCTTCTTCACTTGGTTGATGGTATGAGTGGCAAGTTGCCAAATGATATTAGAGTACGGGTTGTAAATTTCATCACCTGGTTGGTGGCATGAAGATGAGTTCCTTCTTCACATTTCATCACCTGGTTGGTGAGAATAAGGACAAGGTGTCGAGGCACATTGTAGCAAGTGTCGAAAACACAAAGTATGTTGAACCCTTTCGAAGCACAGTTGGCTTATGTATAGATGTGTTGGTATGTATGATGGTTATGTATGAATGTGTTGGAATGCATGATGTTTATGTATGAATGTGTTGGAATGTATAATGTTTATGTTGATTGATATGAGTGATGCTTATGAATGTTTTGCTATGCATGAAGGGATCCATGCTTTTGATATGTGAACCAGGTTGGTTGTAACACTTAGTATCACATACTTTGTGTCAAAGTACGCATGTTGAAGCTCTGAGTTAGAGTATAAGGGTAGGTCAGCGTAGACCAAGTGTTCCAGTGCTAGGAATGCAAAAGACTCAGAAGCAATTGTCTGAATTCCCTCTTCTTTAAATATTTGCCGAATGGCTTGTGTAACAAAAGATCTCAAGCGGTTGAGAGTCAAAACATTTGTAATGTGTATGCCTTCTTATAATAGCATTTCCTTCAGTACCTAGTCCTCCACTTTGAAAGAGTGAGGCTTCACCCCATAGTCATAATAGTCGACGTTACGTTCACCCTTAGTTGTCTTGATACAAACTTTTATTCCTCTTGTTGTAATAGGCTTGCTGAGCGTAAAAGTCCTTCCTCTTACCAAGAGATAGATACGTTTGGTGACTTAGCGAGTAGCTAAATGAGGCAGGAGATGATGCAATGGGTGTCTGAATGGCCAATATCTCCTCACTTGGTAGAACTTGGCTTCCATTTCCCATTTGTTGATAGGGGTTAACCATATGGGGGTTCCCATGGTATGTCTTTGCTTCGGCGGAGGCATAGTTGTAAGCATGTGCCATCACCTTAGAGTAAGTCTTCCAAGTGTTGGCATTGATCATGTACTTGAAGAAACAATCATGTAGGCCTACCGTGAAGGCCTTGAGGGCGGTTTTGTCATCTGCCTCAACGCAGCGAGAATACTCATGGCTGAAGTGACTATCATACTCTCGTAGTGACTCGTCCGTCTTCTGGCAAATAGTATACAAGTCATCTGCAGAATGCAAGTGATCGGTCTGGAAGATGTTTTGAGAGAGAAACGATTTCCTCAATTCCTTAAATGAGTCTACTGTCTCAGGTGGAAGATAGCAATACCAATTCAAAGCTCCGCCAAAGAGGGTGGAGGGGAAGAGAAAACATCGCTCTTCATCGGTGTGCATTCGATATGCCATGGTGGACTTAAAGAGGTTAAGGTGTTCAATTGGGTCCTCATTTCCAGTATACAGTTGTAAACCAAGCTTTTGTTTTGTTTTCGCTTGAAATTGGGTGTCGATTATCCTTCTTGTGAGTGGGCCAGGCCTGGGTTAGTTCCAGTCAGGTATATCGGCCTGATGTTCGGCCTTCAACTTGTTTACTTCCTCAAAGAGCTGTAGGATAAGGGGGTCCTGAGTGGAGTCATGTACCACTGGAATTTTCTTTTGTAAGTCTTCATCGCCTCTTGGAAGTAGGAAAGTTTGAGCAAGGGCGTGTGGTTTTTTCTTGGACTCGCCGTACTGACTTCTAGGGCGAGTCTATCGAAATACCTCAGAGTCCCCCGTACCTTCATGTTCCTCTGGGACCTGTCATTCCTTCCCTAGATTGGCAACTGGCCTAGGTTGTGGGAAAGGACCGAGTCTTTCAGAAACCCTTGGGTTATTGATCTTTGAGCATATATGGAGGGGATTTTCTCGACATTGCTTTAAGAAGTCTCAGCAGTCATGATAAACGGCTTTTGATCCTTCTAATCCTTCTGCAAGGAGGTGTCTTCCTCCACTTCTTCTACTTCGGGTTGAAGCATCTGGGTTGAGAAAAGTCTCATGTTGATCAATGGTTTGATTATTAGCTCGCTCCTCATCAGGGATACCCATGTCGAAGGGAGGTGATCCTCCGTGTTGGGGGGGCACCCAGATGATGGTTGAAGTCCACAGAGGTAACGAGCTCGCGTGTTTGAGTACGCCTAGTTTCGTGGAGCGTTTCAAAGAGCTTCTCATACTGCTCCTGGAGGACCTCATTCTTCATTGCTATCTTGTTATTTTGAGCTTCTAGCTCATCGACTTTAGCTTGAAAAGCAACCTTTTTTCCTTCATTCTTTCGTTGTTTCGCACTAGGTGCAAGAGAGGTGTCGTTCTGTGTGTTGTGACTTCCTTCGCACCCCATGTTGGAGAGGGATGCCTGGTTAAAAGAGAGTGTACGAATGGTGGAAACCAACTTGGCAAAGCTGAAGATAGTGGGTATAAGTGTCGTTCCCACAGACGGCGCCAAATGTTGATGCACAAAATCAGTGAGGACTTTGGTACAATAGAAAATGTTAAGTTTGTGACCTTTGCTAGATTACTCTGATCACTAGTGTGGATATGTAAATGGATAGAGACAAGGAAGCAAACACAAGATGTACGTGGTTCACCCAGATTGGCTACGTCCACGGAGTAGAGGAGTTCTCATTAATTGTGAAGGGTTTACACAAGTACATAGGTTCAAGCTCTCCTTTAGTGAGTACAAGTGAATGATTTAGTACAAATGACATTAGGAAATATTGTGAGAGAATGATCTCTATTTATAGAAGAGAGTTTCTAGTTTCATTCAGACATTGACACGTGTCGCGTTGTGATTGGCTTCTAACGTCGACACGTGTCACGCTGTGATTGGCCTCCTGGTTGGACGGAAACTCTTTTGGGTCCTTGATGGTATAACATTGACCGGTGCTCAGTAGTTTCGGGATTGGTCAAGTATAGTACAAACAAGTATATATATACAAGTATATTGTAACCTCTAAGGTGAGTAAACTATACCTAACTAACAGATACTTAATCACTAAGTAATATCCCTAGATAGTGTAGTTACAATATTATCTTTTATATCCCCCCTCAAACAAAACCGAGGAACCCGAAGTCGAAGTTGGCCACGAAGAAAATGAAATCTGGATTTTGACAGAGACTTTGTGCAAATATCAGCAACTTGATCTTGGGTACAAACAAAATGCACAGAGATCTTACGAGCTAAGACTTTCTCACGAATGTAATGATAGTCTATTTCCACATGCTTGGTCCGAGCATGAAATAAAGAATTATGATAGGGATTTTACTACTTATGTGAATGCGATAAAAACTCCTATAATACTTGCAAAAATCACAAGGTTGTTGTAGTATAAACGGATCTCGCAAGGTCATTCTCCACAAGGATTATTAACTAATTTGAAACAAACCAAATTTCAATTAATTATTGTAAGGTAGAAATTGAGGTGATTGATTTTATAACCTACTTAAATTAAAAACGAAATTAATTAATAAAAATAAGACAATCTGCAATATTAAAAACTAGAAGAAAAAGAAAACAGTTTTGGGAGAAATCAAATTAAGAAAACACTAGGGTTCCACCATCACCTAGCAATCTTATGAACTTTTACCAATTACTTATGATCTACACATGCCACTTTGAAGGTTAGATTTTCCTAATTCATATTCTACTTGGAACCTCCAACATAAAACGTATATCTAACGTGCAACCCGTCCGGACGTTCGGATCAAATCTGAACATGAAAGACTCATTATGATTTATGAAAACCCTTTGAAAAACCATGCAACCCTTAAAGATCCTAATGGTGATCAGGCATTAAGATAATTAGATAGTTTTTATCCCGGTGATTAACAATTCAAAGTATGCATGCAATCAATCATAAGCAATTAAATAAAAATCACATATTTATGCTAAGACTCAAGAAAAATCACATATTTATGCTAAGGCTCAAGGCTTCGCCCTAGCAATAGAAATTAGTTACGCATATTCATAATAGAAATCATAGAAAATATTATTAAGAAAATGATTGAAAACACCTTAAAGTAGAAAATCTCCAAGAACCCTAGCAATTCTCTCTGTCTCCAAAGTTGCATAAAAAGAAAGCGTAGAGAAAAACTGTAGACGGTCAAGCAATATATCTGCTAAACCCCCACACAAACCCTAAAAACAGGTCCTTTATTCTCACTAGGAAACTAAAAATACTAATCAAATAAAATAGGAAACATAACCCTAAATTAAATGGTAAAATTCGTCTAAAATCTGAACATCCACGTTTTGGACCCATAAGCTGCTCCAAAACCGGCCCAATATAGCTGGATTTAATGTTTGGAACATTCTAAACACTTCTCTAGAAGACCACGAACCCATCCAAGGTCATCTTGGGCTCCAAAAACGCAATTTAAGCCCCAAAACGTCATTTTCTAGCACTGTGCAACGCTCCTTTATTTTATCGCCAGAAAATAACCGCTTGGTGGAAAAATCCCAAAGTTTGACACTATCAAGATAAGTGACTCACGAACGTCCTCCAACTGGAATTCCTCCAAAATTCGTCCATTTGGTCTTGTTTTGCTCCAGAGGAAGTCGAAAGTCTTATATTGAAAATACAATTCAAAGTATCCAAAATTCTTCCAAAATATTAACCAAAATATACTAAGATTAGAGTAAAATATATAATATAAAATCTACTCATCAAATTCTTAGCAGGAGATATTGCAGAAATATTGTCACACCAGATTTGAGGAGTGTGAGGCAAACAATAACCAATGTTGAGTAACAACTGACAGACCTAAGTGATTTCAGAAGCAGTATTGGCAAGAGAGTGATATTCGGCCTCTGTTGAAGATCTAGCAACAATGGGTTGTTTCTTTGCACTCCAGCTGATCAAGGAAATTCCCAGAAAACCACAATACCCTCCAATAGATCGACGATCAAGGGCACATCCTGAAGGTCGATTCTCACCTTCTTCGCGGCCGGCTACACGACCACATAAGGTACCTGCTTCTAAACGAATGGAAAGAAAAAGACCAAGACGTGCAAGTTTATGACCAACTCCCCAACGGAGTATCCTATGAATCAATGCTGAAGAAGAGTAGGTTCTGCTTGTGCCCTAGTGGTTACGAAGTGGCAAGCCCGAAAGTGGTAGAAGCCATATACGCAGAGTGTGTTCCAGTGTTGATTTCGGACAACTATGTTCCGCCGTTCAGCGATGTTCTGGAGTGGAAGTCGTTTTTTGTGCAAGTGCATGTGAAGGACATACCAAACATCAAAATGATACTGAAGGGAATATCACAAAGTCAGTACTTAAGAATGCAAAGGAGGTTGAATGGACCTTCAAAGAGATTCCATGTTTTCCATATGATTGTTCATTCCATTTGGCTCAGGAGGTTGAACATCCGCATTGAGGACGATCCAGTTGAGTAGAATCTTTTTCCTTCAGTATCATATTTACAAGCATGGTAGTATGGTACATGCCATGGGACTAACAATTTTTCGTTTTTCCAATTGGGGAAAAGTTACAATAAAAAATAATAAATATATAGGGGCTTTTAGATCCATGTCAAAAAACATAGGTTGTTTTTTTAGTGAGCCCAATTATCTAATTACATATTTTTATACTAATTTCCCCTTTAGATAAGAGTATTTGAATTCATTAATTTTTGTGATAAAAGTAGATTATACAAAGAAAAAACATGTAATACAATTAATTGTGTTATAGGGAGACTATGAACAGAAATAAATAGATAAACAAGTAAACATGTGCTAAAGGAGATAAAGTATAATTAATCTGGGTAATATATGTGTTTGTGTATATATATAGACAACATAGAGGTAGATTAATAAAAAAAAATCTATAAGATAGGTAGATAAGAAATTAATATGAGATAGATTATTAAAAAAAAAAAAAAAAAAAAAAAACCTTTATATAGGTAGATAAATATAATTACTCAGTAATACAGGTAAAATAAAAACACAAAAGAGTAGACTAATAAAAAAAATTGTGATACATGTAGATAAACATCAACGAACCCCACACAATTAAGAAGGCTACCATAAGATTTATCAAAAATATGTTAAGTAGGAGTATTGCGTTGTAGTGGTAACGGTGGTTGTGATGGTGTTCATGACAATGCTAAACAAAGGCAACGCCGATATGGTGACTGTGATTGTGATTGGGATTGCGATAGCGCTTGTGCTTGTGCTTCAGAGTGTACACAAAAATCATTCAACCTAATATAGATTACCAAACATGAAACATGTACAAGTCCCTTCAATATAACTGAATAAAATTGAGAGATCACACAAATAACAAGTTAAAACTGCCAAATAAACATATAACATCAAAAAATGGCAGCAAAATCTCCATCTGAGCCTTCAATTGCTTACATGGAGTTTTGATAGCTGATGTCAAATTGATTTAATGATTTTTTTTAATAGGTGTGATGCAATTCATAATATATGTTGTTGTGTATTTCAAGTATTTTATTGGTTGTCTCAATAATTGAACCCCACAAAAAGACGAAAAAACTTGTAGAATTGTTTTAGGATTGATGAAGTGGAAGAGTGCATTGGGTGGGTTGTACGACCGTCGTATATGCCACTAAAGCTCAAAGGAAAATTTTGTAGGACAGCAATAAGGCCATCAATGCTTTATGACATGGAATGTTGGGCTGTCAAGTATCAAACAGGATCAAGAACAAGGATATTCAAGGTAAACTAGAAGTAGCCGAAATTGAAGATAAGATGAGAGAAAATCAATTATGGTGGTTTGAACATGTTAAACAAAGACCTACAGACACTTCCGTTAGAAGATACGATTACGAGACAGAGGCTCTGGCCAAAAGGTAGAGGAAGAATTGGAAATAGAGAAGAATTGGAAATAGACTCTAAGAAAAAACTTGGAGTACTTGGATCTAATGGAAGACATGGCACGAAACCAAGCCCAAAGGCATTCTAGAATTCATACAGCCGACCCCACTTAGTGGGATAAGGCTTTGATGTTGTTGTTGTTTATTCTAGGCCTATTTACTAAGGGAAATGAGAGGGAGAGGGTCGTGGTAGACAAAGAGAGAAGAGAGAGCTTGTTGATTTTGTGGTGATTATTTCCTACCCCATTGTGCATTATTTGTAGTAGTAAGGGAGAGAGAATCTTACTCCCTAGGGAGTACAATTCCAACTAAAAACTATCTAACAGATAGTATAGAATCCTACTAGAATGTAGACAATCACACTCCTAATGAATTTAGGACTACAATACTTCCCTTTGAGTGTGTAAATACTCAAATAAAAGTCGCATCTGCTTTTGGAAGTGACTACATTTGGTGTGGTGTCATGGCAATGGATTTGCTTGACTTCAATCTTCTGATGCTCTTGTTACCGATATGAAAAGAACAATTTTGGTGCAATATGCTTGGTGTTGTCTCATTTAATGTATCATTTATTGGTCTGGTCAATATAGGTAGCGTCTTCAGTTGTAGGGACATCAACATCCAAGAAAGTCCACAAGTGATTTAAATATGCTTGAAAACGGCTCTCAGCCAAAAAAATTCACACGTAGCTTTATGAGGGCAAGAATTTCAACATGGTTAAAAAAACTCGCAACTAAGGTCTACTTGGTTGACCTTTAATAGTAAAAATATAACTCATTGAGAAAGTGCTTTTTGTAGATCAGACGAATGACCTACACCAGCATAACCAACAATGGCTCAACAATTGTCAAGCGTCTTTCCTCCCAAGCTCGTCTGCATGTAATAATGGGTGCAATAATTGTAAAACCCCAAAAGCAGCTTATGCATCATTGCAGGAAAACCAACTGACAACCACACCAAGAAATGGCCAGAAGCATCTAAGAGAGGCAATAGTATGCCAGAGTTTTCTCCTCACTAAGCTGATCTGCAGTTGCATCCAATTTCTTCAAATCATTACCCAAAATTGAAAACTCAAAGTATTCGATTACCCAATTCTCTTCAAAATTGAAAGCCCAATTCTTTTTAAATGTTGCTAGTATTGCAGGCTCTAGTAGCGTGGTTGGAGGCAGTGGCGAAGCTACATAGGGGGGAGCAGTGGCGTCCGCCCCTCCCCTCGCTAGAAATCAAGCCCAAGAGCGGTGGTTCCGCCCCTCTAGTCACGTCGGAAGTGATGAAGTTCTGTGTTTTCTGGGTTCATTGTTGCTATGCACAGTGGCAGATTTACATAGGGACCTGGGAGGTCCCAGGACCCGTCGATGACCTTGAATCTTTGCTTGAAATTTTCCGGGGACCCCTCGTACTGGAAGAAGAAGGTTGTGCAAGCTACAACGTCAGCGTCTTCATGGAGAAGACGACTGCTCGAAGAAGAAAGGGATGTTCTTTTTTTAACCCTGGCTCAAAACGCTCGTTTTGGCAATTTGTTTTACTTTTTAACAAAACAGAAAGATTAAAACAATTGGTAAAATGCTGTCGTTAGTCCTTTTTTTTGTTTTAACTCCCCAGGCCCCCAGCACGTCCCCCATAGTCCCATCCTACTTTCAACATCCCGATGCCCCCTTTTTACATCTTCACCTAATCTCCATTTCCCCAAAGTTGTCAAATTCAAGTTTGTTTTTTGGTATTCTAATCTAATCTTAATTAAATTATATTATATATTGATGGAGATTTATAGTCTATTATTGATAGTTTTATGTTTTCATACTCATTTGATTATTAGAATTTTATTTATTGGTTAATTGGTATGTGTTTTTGTGTTTTTTCATTAATAATATACTATAGAAATAAGAAAATAGGATATCAATGGTTCAGTGACAACTTAGTTATTTACATTGAGATGGCCTTGCTGAATATTTATTATATGAAATTGTTAGGGTAAAAATTGAATTTTTTTATTATAGATTAATTAATTATTGATATTGATTAACTGAATTTTTGTTTATAGAATAATTTATATGATTATTGGTATTGATTGGTTTATTAGTTATTATTCATATAGTATATTCTACTCTAAGATTAAGAATCTAAGATTTTTTTTTCTTCGCATTATACATTTAATTAATATAAAGATACTATAATGAGCCTATTATGCGAAGTTTTTATGGTATGAAACGTCGTTGGTAACTATTGTAATGTGTTTGTATTGATAAAACCATGGAAGATACTACTATAAAAGGATTTGATTGTTGTGATTTTTTTGAATCCTGCACTCTTTAAGTTCGCCCCTCCCCTCGACAAATCCTGGCTTCGCCACTGGTTGGAGGCAAGAGAAGAGGTGCGTTTCTACAGCGGTTACTGAACTGAGGCAGAGTAGGAGTTGTTGGAGGTGGGTTTTTTTTATAGTTGACATTGCATTGGGCTTGTTTCTTCAGAGCCATCTGGAGGAGCTCGTCCTCGTTAGGTCGTCACTGTCGCTAATTGGGAGGGATCTCGAGTTGAGAAGAAATGGTGGTGGTCGAAGTCCAGAGAGACCCCGAATTAGGACTGGAAGAGACAATTGAGAGATGGGGACACCGGGGGTAGCTCGATCGAGCTGAGGATGGAGAATGAGGGAGCTCGACTGATGATAAAAATGAAGTTGGCTAGCAAATGTGATACGATTCTAACTTCTGAGACTGAGAGAGAGACAAAGACCCTGTATTAGGTGGGAATCAACGATGGAAATTAAATCAATGGTAGAAACAATTCTAGTCAGGGCCCTGTTTTCTCATATTTTCGGACCCACCCCCATCTCACTAATTTTATGGACCCGCCTTGCCCTGCGCCGTTTGTGTTTAGATTTTTTTGGTCCGCCCCAACCCGCTGGTCCAAGACACGTTTGCCCACCCCTAACTGCACCTATCACAAATCCGACATGTGATTTTTTATTAACATGCATGAGCAAAATTCATTATTCACATGTCCCCGACTAATCAAATACTCACTCAAACGGTTATATCACATCCACCCAAATTGTTTCCATCCGTAAAGTGAACGCCTCAATCTAATCATAGTGTTTCGTGGTCTAAAATTATTTGATCCAGTCACTATAAGTCCTTTAGGAACTTTCATGTAGATTTTTTCGTATTAAGATCCCCATAAAGATACGCAGTTATCACTTCCATAAGCTACATATTAAGTTTTTAGAGACTACCAAACTGATAAGGTAGCGAAAGGTTATAATGCCTTTTACGAAGGAATACATCTTCATGTAATCAATCCCAGGACATTGAGAGATACCTTGCGCCATGATGCATACCTTATGTCACACTATATCATTCTTCTCATTATGCTTCTTTACGAAAACCCACCTGTAACCAACAGGCTTCACATGTAAAGGTGTAGGAACTACAGGCTCAAACACTTTACCTTTCGCAAGTGAATCAAGTTTGACCTAGATTGCTTGTTTCCAATTTGACCAATCAGTTCTACATCGACATCATCAAAGGTAGGTTCAATATCATCGCTCATCATGATATTATAGCTACTGTGTATGCAAATGCATCATCGACTATCATCTCATTCTGATTCCAAACCTCATCCAAACTAGTATAATGGATTGCATTCTCATAATTCTTGGGAGGCAGATTTGTCTCTTCCAAGTCGGTTCCATAATCCAGAATAACCTCATACGTTGGAATGGTTCCATAGGCCATGGTTGGATTCAAACTAGTTTCACTAGGGTGTGTTGTATGTTTTCTTTTTCAGGTTTTGAATTCTTTACACCAACAGGTATGCGACTCTCCAGGGTACAAGCAAATGATTAACTAGCTGCCAATGTACTGGGCCATGCAACAAGTGCGACCAACTTTATTTCGTAGGCAATGTTTCAAAGTAAATGAGGTACATCTATCGTGTGCCCGTATTTCTAATAATTATATTCCCTCAACAGGTATGGAGATGGTTGAGACTCAATAGAGTTTTTGCATTGAGTTGGTGGATTCACAAGAAAACGTTTTTAAAGAAGATGGTTTTTTTGCTAAAATGATTTTTCAGATTGATATAATCCCAACTATGGTCCCTAAAAATGAAAATTGAAAGAAGTGTTCCATGAATTTGTACATTGTAATCCTTTGGTCCTTAAGCGAAAAAATTGTCAAACGTAAACGAACAAGTGACCACCTTTTTAAAGGCTTTTTTTTTCAAACCAACTATTGAGATGCACAAACTCAAAAACCACTTTTAAGGATTTTCATTGTCAAAAACCAAAAACCGAAAGTGATGAGTTACAATCTCAAGGACTATTTTGACTAAAAAATAAAAAATTACTTTAAAAAAATTGGCACTTTTTTTAATTTTAATAATGATTTATGACACACCCCGACCTAAATCAGGGCATGCTGGCCCTCACGTGAGGGTGACGTAGCCATGTGCACAGTGCAGAAAAAAATAGAAATATAAGGAATTATGAATAAACAAAAACCAAATCAACTAAAGTACTAGATGACATAAGGTGCCAGAGCGAGATTAAGTGTGAAATACACAACCAGAGCATAAATGGCCTAAGTGCAGTCAAGCAAGACAAGTGCTAATTATACAACACTCAAGGGTGATCCTATATTTATGATGTTCTGTCAGAACCCCCGTTGAAATCCTCGTGATCCACCAAAGCACTTCTACCTAAAACCTGGAAAGGCGCAGAAAGTGTGATGGGCAAAAATAAAGCTTTTCAAAATCATTTCATTTCTTAAAAATTCTAACCCCTCACCGTAAAACCTGTATAATTTCCCAAAATAATAATAATAATAATAAGCTGTATCAGAAATCATACTCAAGATGAAAATCCATAGAAGTATACCATGCCAAAGTATCTCAATGCAACGTTGTAAGTAATCTAGGCAAAATATATCAATGTCAAATATCGCATCAGCCAAATCCCTCTAACTAAATCTGCATGGCTGAGTATATAGCTTGTTTGTACCATACTTGACCAATCCCGAAACTACTGAGCACCGGTCAACGTTATACCGTCAAGGACCCAGAAGAGTTTCCCTCCAACCAAGAGGCCAATCACAGTGCAACACGTGTCGACATCAGAAGCCAATTACAGCCCGACATGTGTCAACATCAAAAGCCAATCACAACACGACATGTGTCAATGTTGGAATGAAACTAGAAACTCTCTTCTATAAATAGAGATCATTATCTCACAATATTTCCTAATGTCATTTGTACTAAATCATTCACTAGTACTCACAAGAAGAGAGTTTGAACCTATGTACTTGTGTAAACCCTTCACAATTAATGAGAACTCCTCTACTTCGAGGACGTAGCCAATATGGGTGAACCACGTACATCTTGTGTTTGCTTCCCTGTCTCTATCCATTTACATACTTATCCACACTAGTGACCGGAGCAATCTAGCGAAGGTCACAAACTTAACATTTTCTGTTGTACCAAAGTCCTCACTGATTTTTTGCATCAACATTTGGCGTCATCTATGGGAACGACACTTATTCCCACTCTCTTCAGCTTTGCCAAGCTAGTTTCCACCATTCGTACACTCTCTTTTGACCAAGCATCCCTCTCCAACATGGGGAGCGAAGGAAGCCACAGTACACAGAAAGACACCCATCTTGCACCTAGTGCGAAGCAACCAAAGAAGGAAGGAAAGAGGGTTGCTCTTCAAGCTAAAGTCGATGAGCTAGAAGCTCAGAACAACAAGATAGCAATGAAGAATGAGGTTCTCCAAGATCAGTATGAGAACCTCTTTGAGACGCTCCACGAAACTAGGTGTACTCAAACACGCGAACTCGTTGCCCTATGGACATCAACCATCATCTGGGTGCCCCCCAACATGGAGGGTCACCTCCTTTCGACATGGGTATCCTTGATGAAAAGCGAGCTGATCATCAAAACATTGATCAACATGAGACCTCTCAACCCAGATGCTTTGACCCGAAGTAGAAGAAGTAGAGGAAAACACCGCATTGCAGAAGGGTTGGAATGATCAAAAGCCGTTTATCGTGACTACCGAGACTTCCTAAAGCAACGTCGAGAGAATCCCATCCACATATGCTAGAAGATTAATGACCCAAGGGTTTCTGAAAGACTCGGTCCTCTCCCATGACCCAGGCCAATTGCCAATCTAGGGAAGGAACGACAGGTCCTAGAGGAACATGAAGGCTCAAGGGACTCTGAGGTATTCCGACAGACTCGCCCTAGAAGTCAGTACGGCGAGTCCAAGAAAAAACCACACGCCTTTTCTCAAACTTTCCTACTTCCAAGAGGCGATGGAGACTTACAAAAAAAAATTCCAGTGGTACATGACTCCACTCAGGACCCCCTTGTCCTATAGCTCCTTAAGGAAGTAAACAAGTTGAAGGTCAAACATTAGGCCGAGATACCTGACTGGAACCAACCCTGGCCTGGCTCTCTCACAAGAAAGATCTTCTACACCCCCTTTCAAGCGAAGGCAAAACAAAAGCTTGGTTTACAACTCTATACTGGAAGGGATGATCCAATTGAACACCTTAACTTCTTTGAGTCCACCATGGCATATCGGATGCACACCAACGAAGAGCGTGAAGGGAAAATTATGAGTTTCTAGAATGGGATTTCATAATGACTATCATGCATATCTAAATCAAATTAAATATACGAAAGCAGCGGAAGCATTTATAACAATTTATCAAAGCTATAGTCATGCAAATCCCCTTCAAGGTTCATAGGTTTATATATAATGCATCAAAACATTTTAAAGAATCAAGAACAAAGTGAAGGTTAGTCTTATACCTCTTGATCTTGACTTAAGACCAAGGATGGACCACCTCCAAGCCCTTTGCTCCTTGAAATCCTTGAGCCTAGCTTCCCTCCTTGCCTCCTCCACTTTGTAAGATTGAGTGCTCCTAGGTTCTCTTCAAGTTTCCAAAGTAGGAAACCTCTAAAGATCCTCACCCACTAGTGTAGTGAGAAGGATGAAGGAAATAACCAAAAGGGTGTAATAGAGGTTAGTAAAAACCCCCTTTGGTGGCCGGCCTTTGTGTAGTTTAGAGAGCCTTTTTTCTTTTGCTTCTTTGTTGTTTTTAACACACAAAAACCCTAATGAACAATATCTTATAAAGTTCCTTATATAGACAAAAGAAACCTAGTCAACAACTTGACTAAATATCTCACTCTTTTCACACCTAAAGTGGCCGACCTCTTTGTTGTTTGTTTGGGCTTTGGGCTTTTAATATTTCAAGTCATCCAATGCTTGAATAAAAGCCCAATGGGTTTAGGCCCAATGGGCCCAATTAAACCCGAACGTTTCTTTAAGCCCAAAACGATCTTTATCGCTTTTATGATTTATTTAGACTTTCTAAATTAATCACAACACTTAATTAATCCAATTAATTGTTTCCATCATCCATTAATTACTCACTATAATAGTGTATTGGTGAACAACCTTTTAGGTTCTAATTAGCAAGGCAGTGAGGTGATTGGCATTAATCTACTTGATTAAATTTAATTCAATCACTTAGTGAATTGAAACTTCATTTCAATTCACCTTCTTCTTTGATGACTACATTTAATCATCTAGAAGAACTCACAAGCTATGAGTGACATCTAACCATATGTCATAGCTACCCAAGCTAATGTAGAAGTTTATTCGGAGAACCTATTCAATTGGAATTACAATGTAATTTGATCCTTCTCTAATACAATACTCTCAATTACATTACTAGGGTATGGATATGTTATGTCAAACCCCTAATGTGATTATTCCTTCTTATATGATTCAATTGAGTCGTATAGGAACGCTTTCCTTTATTACGCTCGATACTTCGGCCGAAGATTCCCGAATCATATCTTAGAGTATTCTTCCTCTCTTATCGAGGATTAGAGATTCCTTGTTGCGCATACACTTGCCTTCATGACTAAGTGGCTTAACCCCAATTATGCTGTGGACACCCTCGAATGGGGAGACTTTGACATAATCAAAGATTAAGTACTTAACCACAAGACAACGACGATGCCTCAGGTCTAAGGATTACTTACATCTTTCCAACCATCAGAGTTACTTGCTTGACATGTGAGTAGACCTCCATGCAAGTACTCTCGTTCGATTGTGTTCAGTGAACTCATTCCCTTAATGAGCACCTACATACTTGTCTTAGTGTCACAACACGAATGGAATGAGACTTTCCATCCTTCTATTTGAAGCAGACACAGTATGTACCGGTCTACGCATTGTCAGTATCCCTCCGACAATCCAATGACCAGGAACCTTTTTGGACATTTGGTTATGTGAAGAAGGTCTCTGTAGTCTAACATCATTAGATTACTTCTTCAATCGATCCATTGTCCATGGATTCACTATTCAGGGCATATATCGTTTATTGAGATAGTCCTAATTAGTATCTTTGCCATTTGATGTATAAGAATCATCCATACATCGATTCATTTGTCCAGAAAGATTTCTTCCAAAGATTGACTTTCAGGGCATATTTCCAACAATCTCCCACTTGCACTAAAGTCAATCACTAGTGTATCTTATACATCTTGTCGAGAGAGTTTATGCTTGTAGGTTAACTTGGTTATGTATTAATCTCTTTTATTATTTAAAAGGGATTTACTTATCAAATGTTTCCAAAAAACATTTGATGATGTCTCTTTATTGTGTTCGAATACTTTGATGAGACCATGATTCCATGGCTTGAGCTATCGCCCCATTACGTCGTAGTACTCTACTAACGACCTTATGGTTTGGATTCAATCATTGGTTCTATAAGAACCCCTTCCATTCAAAACACCTTTTGAAGCAGTTTCTAAAACTATATATCTACATATATTTCGTTTGTATAATTTATACAAACTTTGCTTCAACCTTGAGACCATTGTAGTACAATACTAACAATTCATTCATATGATTAGTACTTCATCCATTATGAAGTTCCATTTGTCAAAATGGCTTATTTTCACTTTGGTTAACAACCTAAGTGAATGCACGCTTCCAGAGTCCCACTCTGATGTTTCTTTCTTAAAGGCAATAATACTCTATCAGTTGCTTTGGTTCTAATCCTGGGATATAGTAATATTTTAAAGTGATAAACTCAGTGGTTCCTTCACTTTTGGATATCTACTTCACAAGTCAATACATGTGTCCCTTTTGTGATTTTATGACACATTCATTATAAGGGTTATGAAAGTGACTTCCTATCACATAGGAGAAAGCTTTCTTAAATCTTCAACATTTGAGATTTAATTCCCATACAACATTATTGAGATAGCCTTGCTATATCAATAAGTCCAATTTCAAGTCTATACTTCAAAATTGACCGTGTCATGTTTTGTCATTTTTCGAGTAATATCTATGTATTGTCAAGTCTATCAAATAGACTTTATTTACATCATGTTGCTCAAATTATAACATCAATCCCATTGGCCTTGTCGTAACTTAGCATTCATTCAAAATTAACAATTATATTTTTCTTGATTTGAATGCATATTGCTCCTACTAACTTGTCTTGGATCTATTAACAATCGTTGAGATCCATTAGCTAATTGATGATGTCTCAATACTTTTGAGACTATCAACAAACCTAGCTAACACAAGTTATTTAAACGAATCACATACAAAAGAATTCCTTCTCAAGTAATTCCATTAAATGTGTGACTTGTTTTATCAAGTCTATTCATTTAAATCTTATGGTGTTATACACCATGTTTCAAGTTTTAGTCATACTAAGACCTTTAATGTAGTCATATAAGAATTATCCAAGTCTTTAGTGGAAGCATGGCTCCTACTAAGGATATAGAAACTCAACCATTCCTTCTAGGTGGTTGATATAATTCTTTATCAAAACTACATAGAGCAATATAGTTACATGAGATGTTGAATTTGGATTGTCATGTTGTTAAAACATATGTTGTGACTCATTTTGAAACTAATTCCCTTTTTGTTTCATCAATTTGTCCATATGCTTAGTTATTTAGCTTGTTCTCATAAAAGAGAATGATGGACAACTCCCAACATATAACCATTTTATGCTAGGTTGACGAAACCAACATTCAAAGACTATTCTTTAGAATGTCACACAACATAGAATTTTAATGTTTGAAGAGCTTGAGTCATTTAACAATTAAAATTACAAACTCTTAATAATAGTCAAGTACTATTATTCTTTAGACAACTATAAAACAATCACATTCAAGTTTATATCCATTTTCACACCTCCCACTATTTCTCATGACTTTAATGAGAAATTATTTCATACATTCAAAACGTATAAAAGTGGATTATATTGTTAGAAGACATTGTGTAGTAGCTTTAAAACATTTCAAGCTTATTTGTTTCAATCTTCACTAAGTTAATGTCTTGTTATCAAGTGACTAAAGTCTTTAAACATTTTATAGATTTAGACACTTCTTTCTTGGTTTAATCACTAACACAATAGACATTTTAAAACAATTTTAAGAATGCCTAATTAGTTTGTTCAAAACCTCTAATTGAATCAAGAGTGATCTTGATCATTGTATTTCAAGTGACAACCATATAAGAAACATTTTTCTTATCATTTATATCATTATAATGTGATCTTCCTTTTCTACAAGAAAGGAATCTCTAGACTTTTGTCAATTCATATAGAACTCATAAGTAGACAATCGAAACCAAATCTAAAGATTCATTGTATCCTTTTATGTCCTACATGTGAGATCTATCCATAATTGATAAATCTAAAGTTTGGTTATCACATTACAATAAGTGATATAATTCTTGTATTTCATCAAGGATACTACAAGACAATTTTCAATTCATAACACTACTTTAAGGAAATAGTATTTTAAAAAAAGCATTCTTCACATTACATTAATATGATATTTCAAACATTCATAATGTTTAATACAAAAAGTATTAGCTCTATACATTTAGAGACTAATATAAATACCTTTATATATTTAGGCACTATTAGTGGTCTTCCATCATATGAAGCCACATAAAAGGTTCTTAACAAAATAAGAAAGTTTTAAAGACAATCTTTAAATGCCTAACAAACTTCCTAAGTAGTAAGCAAAAATCATAGTGGCCGAACACTTCTCCACTTCTTCCTTGCTTGTCCTTCTTCTACTTGGCTTCTCCACCTATATACAATTATACAAGTGATTAGCTCTTTATATCAAATATAAATATTTAGAAGATCTAACATTTAGAATTGAAGATAAGAACATAAACCATACCTTGTGGCTTGTCATTAAGAGTTGCAAGGTATAACCTGCAATTCCTCTTCCAATGCCCCTCTTTTCCACAGTGGTGGCAAGTCCCTTTGGGCTCCTTTGCCTTCTTTTTCCTCACTCCTCCTTTCGGCTTAGGAGTGGGGGACTTCTTCTCCTTCCCTTTGCCTTTGCCTTGCGGCTTGGCCTTGGAAGAGGATGGTTTGTTGTAGGCTACTGCAGCAGTCCCTACAACGTTCTCTTTCTTCATAATCTTCTCGGCAGTTACTAACATGTTTAGTAACTCGGAGAGAGTACTATCCATTTTATTCATGTTGTAGTTCATTACGAACTGCGAGAATGAATCAGAAAGAGAAGCCAATATGAAATCCTGGGCCAATTCCCCGTCAAGTGGAGTACCAAGGTTCTCCAATTGTTCAATGAATCCTATCATCTTCAGTACATGTTGATGCACTGGAGCCCCCTTGACCATCTTGGTCTTCACAAGTTCACAGACAGTGCTAAAGCGACGGTTGCGCGTCCCTTCACCATATAACTCCGTAAGATGGAGTATTATGGAAGATGCACTGCCCATGCCCTCGTGCTGTCTCTGTAGCTCCTCATTCATGGAAGCCAACAGATAGCACTTGGCTTGTGTATCATACTCAACGTGCTTGTCATACTTAGCACGTTCATCCTCAGTGGCGTCAGGGCCAAGAGGTATGTGAGGTGGAGCCTTGTCTAGTACGTAAACAATCTTCTCCAAGGTTAGGAGAATCTTGACATTACGATACCATGATGGGAAATTGTGCCCCTCTAGGCAATGTTTGTCGAGTATTTTCGCGAGTGTGCTTCCAACCATATCTATATACATAAACAAATAAAATAATTAGTTTGATTGTTCGATTAAGTCAAACGATTCGGGTCTTTAAACCGAATGACACCACCCACCATTTTTGGCAAATTCCATATCCCCCATAATGGAATCCGGGAGATTTCAAAGAAAGCTCCTAACGGGTTATGGGAGGCTCACTATTACCAAGCCCACCTCACGATGATACGATGTCGGCTAGCAACAATAATAATGAGAGGGTACAAGTACCCATTCACAACAACCTCTTGTGATTACCCATCTTTTTGGCCTCTAGAGAAAAATACCTCACGATGATACGATGTTGGCACCTTTTCTCTTAGTTAAGTTCTTTCCCACCATGCTGGTTTAGATAGGGGTTCAAGCATGACCTCACGATGATACGATGTTGGCCACACTCGTTGCCTACCTTAACCTCATCAAATGTTTTAAATAAACTCCTCCTGAATATAAGCATGCACTTTGTCACTTCCCCATGATAGGGTGAAGGCGGTGTACAAGTCATAAACGCTTGGAGCCTACCACGGTGGAAGGCCACGAAAAAGTGTTCTAAGCACTCTTACGTTTACAACTTAATATTTTTGTTGTTTGAGGGATTTTAAGGTCTCATCAATTTTATTTATTTAATCACAATCAAATAAATTGTCCCAATATAACTACTAGTCCAAAGTTAATGAAATTTGTAGCATATAATATCCCCACTATTCGTTTTCATAAAACAAATCAATATCAAAACATTTTTCAAAATATTGGAGATATATATAACTACTAATAGTTTTCATTATATTTTAGTAACTTATGATACTCCCACTATTTGTTTTGAGAAAAACAAATCAATATTAAAAACGAATTTTTCAAATATTGGAAGTAACTACTACTACTATGGTTTTTGCATTCCTTTTGAAATTGGACTTTATAGTTATCTTAGGCTCTTGGATGACCATGGACTTATTAGGTTATTGCAACAACGAGCCATCATTGTTGAATATAAACTCGGGGAGGTTGGGTCAATTTAATTACGTGCTTATCAATCCAATTAAAACATTTTCATTGAGCCATTAGAAACGAAAGACAATCATTCATTGCTAATTAGGGCGTTGGACTCATTTAATCTTTTATCTCATGTCAAAACCCTCTTTTAGTTATGTCACCTTACCAATAGTTTAAGAAACTCTAGTCTAGCACTAGAGGGAATCAACTATTAAAAGAGGTTAAGGAATAATAAGAATTACAAACCGATTTGTACAAATTCCTACTAACTACGCACACTAAGAGGGAGAGATAGATTAATTGTCGAAACGTGACAAGGTCCAATTTAAGCAGTAATTAAAACACATTCCCAAGGTTCAAACAATTTGATTTTAGCGCCTTATCTTATAGCTCAATTATCGTTTAAGGCATAAGTCCATAGTCGCCCATTTTTAACTACTTAAACACATTTAAATAATCAAATGGAATGCAACATATAAACAATTAGATTTAGTGCATATGGGCATAATAATATGTTGAGTTTAAATAACTATTAAAATTAAAATCAAACATTTTAACTTTTTAAATAGTAGGGGCCTAAATGCAAATATGAAAAAGTTAAGGGTAAAACTGTAAATACTCAAAAGTAAGAAACAACTTTTTCAAGATATTTAGAAAACCCTCACAAGAGGGTTTTGACTAGGGAAGGCCAGCCATTTAATGGGGAGATGGAAAGTCTCACCCAACTACCTTTAATTCAACACAAAGTAGAAAAAATTAAATTTTACTTGTCACTTGGTTTTAGTTTTAATGACTTAAATTAAAGGTGATGGAAATATACCTAGATAAGTCTAGGATGATTTAAAATTTGGTGAAGGTTATGGATGGTATGTACATCATCCATAACCACAAAACAATGCATGTAAAATAGGTAAAACCATTTTTCACCAAAACCAAGCCATGAACACCAAGAACAAAACCATGAACACATTTTTCAAGATTTGTATATTCTTGGTGATATTTCAAACCCAAAAACAAAAGTGACAAGAGTTCTACTTTCAAGCTTCAAAGAGTGTGTGTGTGAGGATCAAAACAAAACACAAACACTAGCCAAAAAACCCCATTTTAGCCGAACCCCTTTTGAGCAACAAAACCCCAAATTTTGTTCTAAACAAACTTTTCATTCATGCATCCAAAACACTTTTTGCATACATATCTTTCTCAACTTTTGATTCATAATTTTTCAACATTTGAAAAACAAAAAGATGAACATATTTTGAATGAAAAATATTTTAAACTCAAAACTTCATTCATGCATCAAAACACCTTTTCATGCATATCTTTTCAACTTTTGATTTACATTTTTCAACACTTGAAAAACAAAAGATAAACTTACTTTAAATGAAGCAATAACATGTCATATATAAAATTAATAAACCCATATGCATAAAATCCAAAAGGACACATCATACATAAACCTTAGGCTCTGATACCACTTGAAGGGAAAATTATGAGTTTCTAGAATGGGATTTCATAATGACTATCATGCATATCTAAATCAAATTAAATATACGAAAGCAGCGGAAGCATTTATAACAATTTATCAAAGCTATAGTCATGCAAATCCCCTTCAAGGTTCATAGGTTTATATATAATGCATCAAAACATTTTAAAGAATCAAGAACAAAGTGAAGGTTAGTCTTATACCTCTTGATCTTGACTTAAGACCAAGGATGGACCACCTCCAAGCCCTTTGCTCCTTGAAATCCTTGAGCCTAGCTTCCCTCCTTGCCTCCTCCACTTTGTAAGATTGAGTGCTCCTAGGTTCTCTTCAAGTTTCCAAAGTAGGAAACCTCTAAAGATCCTCACCCACTAGTGTAGTGAGAAGGATGAAGGAAATAACCAAAAGGGTGTAATAGAGGTTAGTAAAAACCCCCTTTGGTGGCCGGCCTTTGTGTAGTTTAGAGAGCCTTTTTTCTTTTGCCTCTTTGTTGTTTTTAACACACAAAAACCCTAATGAACAATATCTTATAAAGTTCCTTATATAGACAAAAGAAACCTAGTCAACAACTTGACTAAATATCTCACTCTTTTCACACCTAAAGTGGCCGGCCTCTTTGTTGTTTGTTTGGGCTTTGGGCTTTTAATATTTCAAGTCATCCAATGCTTGAATAAAAGCCCAATGGGTTTAGGCCCAATGGGCCCAATTAAACCCGAACGTTTCTTTAAGCCCAAAACGATCTTTATCGCTTTTATGATTTATTTAGACTTTCTAAATTAATCACAACACTTAATTAATCCAATTAATTGTTTCCATCATCCATTAATTACTCACTATAATAGTGTATTGGTGAACAACCTTTTAGGTTCTAATTAGCAAGGCAGTGAGGTGATTGGCATTAATCTACTTGATTAAATTTAATTCAATCACTTAGTGAATTGAAACTTCATTTCAATTCACCTTCTTCTTTGATGACTACATTTAATCATCTAGAAGAACTCACAAGCTATGAGTGACATCTAACCATATGTCATAGCTACCCAAGCTAATGTAGAAGTTTATTCGGAGAACCTATTCAATTGGAATTACAATGTAATTTGATCCTTCTCTAATACAATACTCTCAATTACATTACTAGGGTATGGATATGTTATGTCAAACCCCTAATATGATTATTCCTTCTTATATGATTCAATTGAGTCGTATAGGAACGCTTTCCTTTATTACGCTCGATACTTCAGCCGAAGATTCCCGAATCATATCTTAGAGTATTCTTCCTCTCTTATCGAGGATTAGAGATTCCTTGTTGCGCATACACTTGCCTTCATGACTAAGTGGCTTAACCCCAATTATGCCGTGGACACCCTCGAATGGGGAGACTTTGACATAATCAAAGATTAAGTACTTAACCACAAGACAACGACGATGCCTCAGGTCTAAGGATTACTTACATCTTTCCAACCATCAGAGTTACTTGCTTGACATGTGAGTAGACCTCCATGCAAGTACTCTCGTTCGATTGTGTTCAGTGAACTCATTCCCTTAATGAGCACCTACATACTTGTCTTAGTGTCACAACACGAATGGAATGAGACTTTCCATCCTTCTATTTGAAGCAGACACAGTATGTACCGGTCTACGCATTGTCAGTATCCCTCCGACAATCCAATGACCAGGAACCTTTTTGGACATTTGGTTATGTGAAGAAGGTCTCTGTAGTCTAACATCATTAGATTACTTCTTCAATCGATCCATTGTCCATGGATTCACTATTCAGGGCATATATCGTTTATTGAGATAGTCCTAATTAGTATCTTTGCCATTTGATGTATAAGAATCATCCATACATCGATTCATTTGTCCTGAAAGATTTTTTCCAAAGATTGACTTTCAGGGCATATTTCCAACAGAGCGATGTCTTCTTTTCCCCTCCACCCTCTCTGGCAGAGCTCTAAACTGGTATTGTCGTCTTCCACCCGAGACAGTAAACTTAATTGAAGAATTGAGGAAACTATTTGTCTCTCAACACATCTTCCAGACCGATTACTTGCATTATGTAGATGACTTGTACACTATTTACCAAAAGCCGGACGAGTCACTACGAGAGTATGTCGGTCGCTTCAGCCATGAGTATACTCGCTGCGCTGAGGCAGATGACAAGACCGCCCTCAAGGCCTTCACGGCAGGCATACATGATTGTTTCTTCAAGTACATGATCAAAGCCAACAATTGGAAGACTTACTCTGAGGTGATGGCACAGGTTTACAACCACGCCTCCGCCGAAACAAGGACATACCAAGGGAACCCCCATCAACAAATGGGAAGTGGAAGTCAAGTTCTACCAAGTGAGGAGATATTGGTCATTCAAACACCCATTGCTTCATCTCCTGCCTCATTTGGCTACTCGTTAAGTCACCAAACATATTTGTCTCTTGGTAAGAGGAAGGATTTTTACTCTCAGCAAGCCCATTACAACAAGAGGGATAAAAGTTCGTATCAAGACAACCAGGGGTGAATGTACCATCGACTATTATGACTATGGAGCCAAGCCTCACTCTTTCAAAGTGGAGGACTAGGTACTAAAGGAGATGCTATTATAAGAAGGCATACACATTACAAATGTTTTGACTCTCAACTGCTTGAGATCTTTTGTCACACAAGCCATTCGGCAAATATTTAAAGAAGAGGGAATTCAGACAACATCTTCTGAGTCTTTTGCGTTCCTAGCACTGGAACACTTGGACTACTCTAATATCATTTGGCAACTTCATGTATAGCAAAACATTCATAAGCTTCACTCATATCAATCAATATAAACATTATACATTCCAACACATTCATACATAAACATCATACATTCCAACACATTCATACATAAACATCATACATTCCAACACATCCATACATAAACCAACTGTGCTTCGAAAGGATTCAACATACTTTGTGTCTTCGACACTTGCTACAATGTGCCTTGACACCTTGCCCTTATTCTCACCAACTAGGTGATGAAATGTGAAGAAGAAACTCATCTTCATGCCACCAACCAGGTGATGAAATGTACAACTCGTACTCTCCTTCATGCCACCAACCAAGTGATGAAATGTACAACCCGCACTCTAATATCATTTGGCAACTTGTCACTCATGCCACCAACCAGGTGAAGAATGAACTCATCTTCATGCCACCAACCAAGTGATGAAATGTACAACCCGTACTCTCCTTCATGCCACCAACCAGGTGATGAAATGTACAACCCGTACTCTAATATCATTTGCCAACTTGCCACTCATGCCACCAACCAGGTGAAGAATGAACTCATCTTTGTGACACCAATCAGGTGATGAAATGTACAACCCGTACTCTCCTTCATGCCACCAACCAGGTGATGAAATGTACAACCCATACTCTAATATCATTTGGCGACTTACCACTCATGCCACCAACCAGGTGAAGAATGAGTTCATCTTCATGCCACCAACCAGGTGATGAAATGTACAACCCGCACTCTCCTTCATGCCATCAACCAGGTGATGAAATGTACAACCAGTACTCTAATATCATTTGGCAACTTGCCACTCATGCCACCAACTAGGTGAAGAAGAAACTCATCTTCATACCACCAACCAGGTGATGAAATGTCCAACCCATACTCTCCTTCATGCCACCAACCAGGTGATGAAATGTACAACCCATACTCTAATATCATTTGGCAACTTGCCATTCATGCCACCAACCAGGTGAAAAAGGAATTCATCCTCGTGCCACAACCAAGTGATGAAATATGATGAAAGGTTATGAAGGAACTCACCTTCGTACCACCAACCAAGCGATGAAAGCAACTCACCATTCATTCCACCTACCAGAAGACGAGTGGTACAACTTGTACATGTGAACTTCTAGCATTCATAATAATAAAAAACCCTCAAGCTTGACAACTCAACTAGGGGAGCACTTATGCCCAACAAGAATTACAATCACCAACAAAGTCTTATTGCAAGCCAACAACAACTTCAGGGCATGGCATACGAAGATCAAGCTATTCAACCCTCGTGCATCTGCTTCAAACATTTCCCTTTTGTAACAATGCAAACACTACAACTCATAGAAAGCTTCACACTCTTAATCAAGACAGTCTGAACCAAAACCAATTTATGGTGCCAACAAGAGCTTCATCAAAAGAGTTCAACCACAATTCTCAAAAGCTTCACACACTCTTTATCAAGACATTGTGAAGCAAAACCAATTTATAGTGCCAACAAGAGCTTCATCAATGGAGGGCAACCACAATTCTCAAAAGCTTCACACACTCTTGATCAAGACAGTGTGAAGCAAAACCAATTTATGGTGCCAACAAAAGCTTCATCAAATGAGTTCAACCACAATTCTCAAAAGCTTCACACACTCTTGATAAAGACAGTATGAAGCAAAACCAATTTATGGTGCCAACAATAGCTTCATCAATGGAGGGCAACCACAATTCTCAAAAGCTTCACACACTCTTAATCAAGACAGTGTGAAGCAAAACCAATTTATGTTGCCAACAAAAGCTTTATCAAAGGAGGTCAACCACAATTCTCAAAAGCTTCACACACTCTTGATCAAGATAGTGTGAAGCAAAACCAATTTATGGTGCCAACACGAGCTTCATCAATGGAGGGCAACCATAATTCTCAAAAACTTCACACACGCTTGATCAAGACAGTGTGAAGCAAAACCAATTTATGGTGCCAACAAAAGCTTCATCAATGGAGGGCAACTACAATTCTCAAACCTTCGAGGAAAATTCAAGACAATTCGAAGCAAATTCAATTTTTATGGTTCATCTAAACCTTCGGCTACTACAAGGTGTGGCTTGCATCACAATCTCTTGCTCAACAATGTGGAAGCAAAATTTGTATATGTTGTCTCTCCCACATTTTCAAATTTCTAGTTTCCCAAAAAAAAAAAAAAAAAGGGAAATTCAACAAAGCTTCATCAATGGAGGACAACTACAAATTCTCCAAAGCTTCACACTATCTTGATCAAGATAGTATGAACCAAAATCAATTCATGGTACCCAACAAAAGCTTCAACTCCAAAGCTTCACCTACAAAAGCTTCACACACAATAGCTTCACCCACAATAGCTTCACCTATAAAAACTTCACCAAAAAAAGCTTCACCCACAAAAGCTTCACCCACTACAAAAGCTTCACCTACAAAAGCTTCACCCATAAAAGCTTCACAAACAAAAGCTTCACCCACAAAAGCTTCCCCCACCACAAAAGTTTCACCCACAAAAGCTTTCCCCACCACAAAAGCTTCACCTACAAAGTTTCAACACAAAAGCTTCACACTATCTTGATCAAGATAGTGTGACTTGATCAAGATAGTGTGAAGCAAAATCAATTCATGGTATCCAACAAAGTTTCAACATCAAAGCTTCACCTACAAAGCTTAATATATATATATATATATATTCAGAAATTCGAAAATTGAAAAATTCGAAAATTTGAAAATTCAAAAAAAAAAAAAAAGCCTAGGCCTCCTCTTCTTTGAGCCTAACAACTTTCATAATAAATATATATAAAAGAGGAGTTTTGGGCTACCACTTAGAAAGGAAAATGGTGAAGTTTTCTTACTTTGGAAACTTGGCTACTAGCAAGACACCTCCTTGGTCAACTCCCTTGACTGGAGACTTGGGGGACTCCTACCATATGCTACAGCACCTTGATACTCGGAAGTCTCACGACCACTCAATGACTTGGATTTTTTCAAGTCTCCAACCGAAAAGTTTTCCTCACTTAGGAAATTAAGGGAGCAATACCTCAACCTACATGATTTACTCATAAAGCTTCAACATACAAGATTCAACAAAAGAAAAAATTCAAAGAACTTATTGAAGAAGGCCTTGGTGTATTTAACACAATACGTTGAAATGAAGCAAAGCTTGTTTATTGATATCTCTGATAAGTTACAAATATGTACATATACATGAATCAAAATAAACAAACAAGAGGGAACCTTCACAAAGGTTGCTCAGGAGAAGTCTCAGCAGTCGGCAGTGCCCTAAAAAGATGAGGCACTAGAGGGTGATTATTCAAAGCCTCAGTACTAGGCAGAACCCCAAAAGGAGGAGGCACCAAAGGTTGATCATTTGGAGCTTCATTACGCGGTACAGTCCCAGAAGACGAATACAATAAATGCCTTTGGAACAAACCCACAAACCTCTGATGATCAAGTAAAATCTAACCATCAAATTCCTACAGCTGATCGAGCTTCCTCTTCATGTTTGTAGCATAGTCATGTGCGAGCATGTGCAACTGTTTATTCTCATGCTTGAGCCCTCTGATCTCCTGTTTGACACTTATCACTTTAGTTGCTAATGATTCAACTTGGCAGGTTTGAGTAAATAGGCATTGGGCTATATTAGACACAGAATCTGCACATTGAACACTGAAAGCTAGAGAATCCTTAACAGCCAACTCGTCAGGCCGTTTGGAAAGTTTTATGTTATCTTTGGAAGTGAGAAGGTTCCTAGCCACCACCGCAGCGGTCATATCATTCTTCATCACAGAGTCCCCAACGGTAAGAGGACCAGTAGAGGAAAAGAATGATGGGCGCCATATGTTGTCTTAAGAGAAGGCATGGTTGTTTCTTCACCAAAGTTCAAATCAAAACGACAGTCAGATGGGCCAGACATTCTCAGAAATGAAGGAGAAATGAGGTGCAATAAATCTTTGAAGTAAGGGGAAAATTCCTACAAGCAATAACTTTCTAAATGTACTTCTTGCACACAATTGGTGCCCTTATAAAAGAAATGGCAACAAGGCTGTTGGTTCAAAAATCGAAGAGGCACCACTCTCCGGATTCCTAAGAGGTACCATTTTCCACACGCAACATCAGCTCCTCGGGTACCACAGATAAGTTTGCCAAATATCTCTGACAAAATTTAGACACATAAATTTTAAAGGTCCAACTACCTTACTATTACCCATAAGGGTAAAACAACAGCACCACTGCTTGATAACTAGAAAGTCCCAATATGTGTCAACCTTCGTGCTTTGTGGCAAGGCAGACTGGCAAAAATGCCCAACCTTTACTCACATTTGAGAAAACACTCCCAACAAGATTGCTTGCTCAAAAATCAAAAAGGCACCGCCCTCTGAATCTCGAGAGCCAGACTCTCAACAGGATTACTTTCTCAAAAATCGAAGAGACATTGCTCTCTGAATCTCAAGAGTCAGACTTCCAATAGGATTGCTTTCTCAAAAATCGAAGAGGCACCGCTCTCCGAATCTTGAGAGCCATACTCCCAACAGGATTATGTTCTCAAAAATCGAAGAGACACCGCTCTTCGAATCTCAAAAGTCAGACTCCCAACAGGATTGCTTTCTCAAAAATCAAAGAGGTACCGTTCTCTAAATCTCGAGAGCCAGATCCCTGACAGGATTGCTTGTTCGAAAACTGAAGAGGCACCGCTCTCCGAACTTCGAGAGCCAGATTTCCTTGGATAAAGCTTGCATGCAATCTTCACACACAACATCAGCTTTCCAGATACCACAGACCATTTTTTCAAGGTGTTCTGACAAAGTTAAAACACGTGAAGCTTGCAGCTCCCACTACATTGCTATGTCCAAAAAGGGTAAAGGAATAGCACTACTACTTGTTGTTAGGGAGACTCCTATATATGTCGACCTCCATCCTCCACAGCCAGGCAGACCTGCAAATAAAAAAAAAATGCTTAACTTTTCTTGACATCTGAGAGGGCACTCTCAACAGAGTCTCTCGAAATACTCAGCTTCTTTTCCTCCCGATAATACCTTTGCAAATAAGCCACACCAGAGCAAGAGTATCTCATATCATCAGGGTTAAATGCAAGAGTATCCCATATCATGTTTTTTCCTTGTCTTTTCCTTTGGCCTTGTTCTTACCTGCAAGACAAAAAGAAAGAAAGTAATCAGTCAGCACTTGGAATCAAGCTTCCAGTCAGGAACTGACTGCCTGGAACCCCTTGCCTGATTACTTACCTGACATTTCTCTCGAGTACTCATCTTCAACATTTTATGCTTCCAGAGAAGATACCACATATGCATGAGGAACATATAGGGCAAGTGAGAAAGATACAAGGAAGCATGTGGAGACAAGCGTAACAGAACACGTGCCGATACATCCACTACTTTGTCAACAGCAAAAGTATCCCATTTCATCAGGGTCGAAAGTACTCTAGATTTGATGGACTTGTTTTGACCCTCAAATTCTTGAGTCGGCCTTATACTCTGGAGGAAACCAGAAAACCCTCCAGAGTAGTTCAAGAATAAGCCTGTAGAAAGTTACTTCTTCAAAAGCAAAAGTATCTCGTATCATCTCTTCTCCATTTGATTCTCCTTATCCTTGTTGATGTTTACTACATAAGGAGAAGGAGAACAATCAATCGGAAGCCGAAGTCGAACCTCCGATTCAGGTTGCTTGCTTGGAAGTCTGATGGCTTACCTTGTCTGTTACCTCCTTCGACAAATCTCCTAGCTTGGCGGCTTAGGGGACTCCTACTATAGGGTTTGTATCGTACTTGACTTAGCCCGAAACTACGAGTAAGCTTCGAGTGAAATTGATACATTACCTTGTGCATCTTCATTGGTTAAAGATACCACCCATGGATGGAGGAAAAGTACTTCCAGAGAAGATACCACATCTACATATGAGACAGATAAGGCAATTGAAAATGATACCACACTTCGGTACTTAGAAGTTTCGTGATTACTCAATAGCTTGGATCTTGCAAGTCCCTAACCGAGGAGCTTCCCTCACTCGGGAACTTAGGGGAGCACTGTTTGTACCATACTTGACCAATCCCGAAACTACTGAGCACCAGTCAACGTTATATCGTCAAGAACCCAAAAGAGTTTCCTTCTGACCAAGAAGTCAATCACAGCGCGACATGTGTCGACATCAGAAGCCAATCACAGCGTGACATGTGTCAACATCAGAAGCCAATCACAACATGACACGTGTCAATATCGAAATGAAACTAGAAACTCTCTTCTATAAATAGAGATCATTCTCTGACAATATTTCCTAATGTCATTTGTACTAAATCATTCACTAGTACTCACAAAATGAGAGCTTGAACATATGTACTTGTGTAAACCCTTCACAATTAATGAGTGCTCCTCTACTCCGTGGACGTAGCCAATCTGGGTGAACCACGTACATCTTGTGTTTGCTTCCCTGTCTCTATCCATTTGCATACTTATCCACACTAGTGACCATCTAGCCAAGGTCACAAACTTAACACTTTCTATTGCACCAAAGTCCTCCCTGATTTTGTGCATCAACATAGCTCATAACCAATCTCAATCATATCAAATCAAATCCTACACATGAGTCGGAACCACCTAAAGTGGTCTGTATGACAAGACTAGATGTAAAATAAATATGTTATAGTGCTACGATCATACGAAGGCTGTGCGAATAATCGCGGGTCACTTACGAGTCAGAACCACCTAAAGTGGTCAATACGACAAGCTTGTGCACCTAACTTGGATCTAAGGTGAGCATATGGTGCAGGAGGTGAACATCATGTGAAGGACTGTGCCCTAACTCTGGGCGGGAGTACTAACAACAAGATGCAGGTTTATGAGCTCTCAATACATCACATCATCTCTCGCATAACTGAAGCAATCTTAAATCTTTAATTTATGAACTTACCTGGCACTTACCTATGCGTCCACAGCACCAATCAAAAATATATGCAACTACTAATGCATAATTAAAATAGGTAGATACTTTGCATGGCATTTTAAAACGTATAATCATTCAAATTCATTTTCTAGGAAAAATCTCAAGTATATAGGTATATACGGAAAACCAAAAGCCCATTTACTGATATGTCGAAGGGTCGTAGCCCCCGAGCCTCGATTGATGGCGCTCGTCCTCAGGATAGGTCTCACCTATATGCGAAATAACTGAATAAACGTTATTTAAAGCACATACACAAAACTAGGAAATAACTTCCCATACATTGCTCAAATGTGGTATTTGAATATACCACCATGATCCACTCAACCTTAGGAACATCCCCATATTTTTAGAAAAAAATTTCGTGACCCCACGCGCCCTCACACACTGGCCAAGGCACGGCCAGATGCGCTGCTCACGCACAGGCACGTGCTTGGCACACCAAACGGATTCCCTAACGGCGTTATGGAATATTCCGTCAAAAATCAGAATATACCGTTAAAGTTACCTAACGGCGTAAGAATATTCCATCAATTTTGACAGAATATTCTCCTCCTTCTTCCTTAGTTCGTCGAAGTCCGGCGCCGGCTACTGCTGCGATCGTCGGAAACTGGGAAAGTTTAAAACTTCAATATCTTGCTCATTTTTCCACCAAAACTCATGAAATTTGTACCAAAATGAAGCTTAGGACTAGAAGAACAAAACATTACCACTTTCAAGCCTTGAAATCCACAAGATTTCACCGGAGAAACCTTGATATTCCGGCCAAACTTGAAACTTGTCAAACTCAACTTCCCGATGTCCAAAACACTTCGTTTTTCTTCTCTGAGCTTCACAAAGACGTCCTAAAGCTTCCTAGCTGCTTAAAATCCCCTAAAAACTTCTAAATCATGAGTGCATGAACAATAACCTAAAAATGGGTTCTCAAGAAAATGAGGTCTTCACGATCTAAAAATGGTATAGATGTGCTCCTGAGCTGACAAGGAACACGAAGGTGACTTCAAAAACCTCGATCCGTGAAGAAATTGCTTGGTTTGAGGTTTATCCATACGTGTTGTACGCAAAATGGAGAAAAACCGAGGAGGAGAGAGAGAGAGAGAAAGGGTAAACAGGATTGGGTATGTGGACGTGTGGTCTAGCTTGTCACCAACCAAAACTAGGAAAAATTTTAGTTCTAGTTGGGTCCAAAAATTTAGGAAAGAAAATAATTGGTCCTCAACACAACTTAAACCACACAACACCACAAATGTTTAAGGGTAAATTAGACATTTCACACCATCAGAGAAAATCTTTCGGGAAGCGATGTGACAATTTATCTAAAACATTAGTGTATTTTAATATCTTCAGCAAATGCTAAAGACCTATACATAACGTAAATTTACTTGTTCAAAAAAAAAAAAGTATAAAAAATTTGAATTAGAAGTGTTTTAGACGTGAAAAGTACAAAAGCAAACCAGACCCATTGTGGAAGTGGGATTCCACTAGAAGAAATATGATAAATTTGGACGGCTGAAGCGCTTGAGACCAAATATATGACATTGAGAAATATAATATATATCCATCCTCCAGATCCAAACGTTACAAACCCATCAAAAGCTTAGACATACATATCAAAAATCAAAATCATGACAGGCAAATACAGCTTAGTATCCAAAAATGAATTGGACAAGGAAGAATAAAAAAAAGAGGAAAAAAAAAATTCTACGAGCCGAAAGAAAAATTGAATCGACAAACATATGATAAATGTTTTCAAGTAAGCCTTGAACCCATCCTTGTAATACTCGGGAAAGCTGTAAGAAGCTGATAGGAATGTAAACTTGTATGTACACACCCTCTCTCTTCGCCTAAAGGATATTCTACTAGAAAAATCATTAAGTGGGGCGGCGCCGCCCTCACCCACCAATAATGCATGCAAAGCAAAATATAAATCATCAATTAATATCAGTCTAGTAGCGCATCTAAAAGTATCTGCTGCCTGAAGAACCTGGCGGTGCAGGTGGCAACCGATTTGGAGTACGACGGCTACCAGAGTTTGGACCAGAGTTCACATCACCATTTTGTGCTGGATCACTATAATGTCGGCCGTGACCATTAGATGAAGATCTAGATAATGAAGAACTACGGTCAACTGGGCCATTAGCAGCGGCATCAAAGGCGGATCTCCAGTCATCACCTGATGCACCACTGGATGAAGATCTTGGGCTGCTTTCTGCAAAATTAACAACAGTGTCCATAAATTACCAAGCAAATAAAAGTAAAAAGAACAGAGGTAAAAGTTTAGATCAATTTTAAGGTCCCCCATTGTTGGGAAAAAACAAGAAGCATTTGCATAAGAATTCCCTGGCCGAACACCATCTGGGGTCTTCCCAGGTGACAAGAAAAGCAAAGAAATCTAAAATTACAAAGGTAATATTCGCAATATATTTTAAAAAACGATAACATTTCCTATTGCATACCTGGTGCACCACTACCACCATTGGACCAGCTGGATGCAGTAGCTGCTCGGTTGTCATGAATGCTCAGTTGGCGTGTTAGTTTGGAAAGGAGTGATGACTGTTTCTGGTAGCGCTCCCTCCTCCGCTTCACATTCTGATCCTCCTGAAGCAGCTCTTCGATCTTTGCTGTGCTTTGAGCACTACCCACAGAAAAATGAAAATACTTATCAAACATAATTATTGTTTGACACAAATAACATGAGAAAAGCAGCCTAACAAGGCTTAACAAGTCCATATTTAAAAATAAATAGATAGATGGAAAGAAGGAAAGAAAATATCAAGTTAACCTGACAGAGCTATATAGCTGATTTAACATGTCTTCCTTGGCCTTTTCAACTTGGCAAAGAACAACTGCCTGCTCAACCGATAACAAAATGCATTAAAGAATTTTCCAAGTGTCCAATCATAAGGACAACAAATAGAAAGCTGATCTTCCAAGCTTACCTTAGGGACATTAGCAGCCAAACTATTCAAAACAGCTTCAACATAACCGCGAACTTCTTGAGACATCCACCGGAGTTCTTCCTCAGGGTCAGCAGGTCTTCGAGTCATTGTATCCTAAAAAGAGGTTACATGACAACTTGACACTTCAGAAATACAAAAGCTAAGGCTACAGGTCCTAATAATTCGTTAAATTGCACGTTTTTTAAAACTCCAACGTATGATACACATACTAATGTACTTTTCATGTTTAATACACGTTATTTAGACTCATATTTCAATAATACACATAAATTTTTCGTATTTTTAACATATTATTGAAAAAATAAATATTTTATATAAATAAATATTAAATTTTCAAAAAAAATGGCCAAATTTTTTGAAGTGCTTTTCTAACAAAGTTGCCTAATAATACTCCCATTCCATATTTTACTATGTGCATAATTGTAGTGTGGCAAATTCATACATAGGCTACGTTTGAGCGAAAAATTTCCTAGCCCAAAGGAATTGAGGTCACGTTACCAAGGAATGGATCACAAAAAATTAGATGGGAAGGATTAGAAACTCCCTCCATGAGCATTACAAAGGTTTGTTAGAAGGAAATGCAAAACCCTACTTGGAAGGTGTCATTTGCAAATCCCTCCTACAAGCCTTTGTTATGTTGATGGAGGGCTTTTCTAATCCCTCCTATCTAATTTTTTGCGATCCATTGAGCTCTATCCCTTGGAACCTGGAGATCCCTCACCCACACATAGCCATAAAGAATCCCAACTACAAAGAAATAGGTAAGCCTCAGAAGCTACTGAAAGAATAAATATCAAAATTCACAAAGGACACTCACACACATACACAAGCATCCATTCATAGTATCACAATTATAAAAGTTATCGAAGTCAACAACTCACAAGAGAACCATCAGAAAGACTTTGTCGCATTGTAGGACCGCCTTCAGTTGAAGCACCCCTCATTAGTCCTTTAGAAGGTTGAATAACCTTTCCAATCTTATTTATCCACTCTAGCTTGTCTGCCACAGTCTCTGCCTTTAGCACAACGGCGCTGTGCGCTGCAAGAAAAAACAGATTTTAGAAAGATGATAATGAACTCATGTGGGAGACTAAGTGAAGCCACTGGCAGACAACTACGACAACCAAAAATGAGGATATACCCTTCAGAACAGTTTTATATGGAACTTTGCTAGTTATCTTAAACACAAGACTGGGTGATTTTTCTGGTCCATTTGACTTTTTGTCCTTTGAGCTCTTTGATGGAGGTGGTTCATCCTCATCTGAAGCCTCTTCAATATTACACTCCTGCAATACAATTATGGGCTTGGTCATGGACGCCACTGGCATAATTGCTGTTAACATGCACATACATGCTGTTTTGACATGTTTAATATGCTAATCTCAAGCCCAGTCAAAACAGTAGTATATAACATCATGGAAACACATTCACCAAAAAAAAAAAAAAAAAACCCATCAAAACTTAACTTTCTAGTCATCAGGTTACACTATATATTCCTTCCAGGGGGCATCCTATGCAAGTATAACAGATGGGCAGTATGATAATTAAATTATATGAATTTTGACGAGGTAAGGCATTGAAGGATTCCAATACCTCCAAAGTGATGACACCACGGAAGTGTCTCTCCTCTTGCTTTTTGGTGTAACCAAGCTGTGAAATAAAGGAAGGGTGGCCAAGATATATCAACATAACAATTTGCAAGTGTAAAAGCAGCATCAATAATATCAACACATTCACAATCTAGAGTTCAGAAGTGAAATAAAGATAAATAATGTAAGAAGCAAACAAAAGACACCATTTCCAACATCTTGCGACACATAATCTGCAAGCTAGCAATTGTTGTCTAGCAGTAAGAAAATTGAAAGAGACGCAAGAACATTAAAGGCATAGAAAAATTTATGATGAAGATCAAGACTCTCCAACAAATCACAACTCTTGTTATCTTCTTCATTAAGATGAGGCACACTCTTCACCCCAAAAAAAGATGAGGCATGACCAACTCCTAAACTTTATTTTGCTCTTTATTTCTTTGAAAAAGATGTAAACTGGTACGGGGCATTTTAAAGATTATTGCTCAGCATTTTTACAACGAATTTAACATATTGTCACGAAATTGTATATCTTCGATTTACAATGCACCAAACTTGTACAAACCCCACACACCAACAAAAGAAAATAATAATAGTTTAAACAAACTCAAAATGATCACTGCCTTAAATTTCATGCATATCAAAATATACAAAGATCACACCACCATGTGTCACCTATTTGATGCGTCATATCCATCGGAACACAATAATCCATAAGCGTTATGTACACCTGGATTTCTCAGGCGTATGAGTAATTTTACTAACCTTTCCAGTCTTTTCATTCAAAACAAACCATCGCTTGCTCCATCCATTAGTTTTGGCACTTTTTTTATACAAGAAACCTGCAGATATTTGAAACTACAACATTAACACATGCAATTTATAAAACTTAAGAAATCTACATGGTTAAGCAAACCCCTGTTAAACCAACCCAAGATGGTTTCAAAATTAAAAGTTGTTTAAGTTGCCAGGTTCTTTCAAGAATTCAAAGTTCTCACGCCTAGCATACTAATGTAAAATTGTAAAAGAAAAGGCAATAACAAATACATGACCAGAATCACACATTACAGTTCCTTGATTAATTACACTTGAGTTCAAAATCTCAGAGTTAATATCATCATCTTATTAATTACGAATCAGGGGACGGGTGATTGAATTAGAACATAAAAGACCTGCCAAGTTTGTTTCAACATTTCTTGAGTGACCCTCAAAGGTCTCTAAAGAATATGTTCATGCATTTTTTGCAAAACTTTATACAAAAAATGACGTAATTGCCTACTAATTGCCAAATATTTTTCAAGGATTCTAAATTCGGGATAATGCACTAACAACATGCATAGAAAAAGAAAAACCTCCATGGAACGTTGTTTAGGTAATTCTAAGTTACAAGATAAAATAGAACTGTTTCACATATAATAAGTATTGGTGTTTAGCTAAATGAAAATTTAAATACCACTTAAAGGGCATTCAATTAGGAAAACTCAAGAAAAAAAATGGCAGCAGCAGACCTGTTTCCCAAAGATATCAATAAAATAGAACTGTTTCACATAAACCCTGTTCCAAGAAGTCAATATTGCAAGCATTTGCACACAAACCTGCTGTTATTTCTCCTTCAGGACCTGCGGTCTTCAAACCAGTTGCCTCCTGTACTTCTTTACCGTCCTTACCAGATTTATCCTTATCCTTCATTGATTTCATGCTTCCACCAGCTTGCTCCCCCCCTGTTTGAGGACTCGTTGCCTAAAAAAAAAGTGGATAATGAACAGTAAGAACAAGCAGCTTAGATAATTAAAGGTCAAGAGAAATTAGCTCTGTACGCAAACGAAATTCATGTCTACATAATATTTTCATTTTCATTAATTTTGGTTTACATAACTACAAAGAGTCAGTCCATACCCGATTCATTATTGATTGCTCTGCCTCTTGTCCTTTCTTCGAAGATCGATTTTTCACTTCTTCCTCTCTGCGCTGCCTCTCCATTCTGTAATAGACCAGGAATTAATATATTGTATAACAAGCTGCATAAGCCCACAGGGACGAAATGTGTTGCGAGCATGAGCAGGCAGACATTCTATGAACTCTCATAAACTATATGACATTAAGGTATCCACTTCTTGATTATCCATCTGCACATGCAAAAATCAACTACACATGCCATAATGCTGCAATTAAAAGGAATTGACTGCACATGCAAGAAAAGCAGCTTAAACATTTTGTGCCTGGAACCGGTATTATGTGTCAACGGTCAAACAGAAAAATAGAGACTACCTCCTTTGCACCAAGCGAATGAAGTGTTGGGGAGGCACAAAAGCACGCTCCATATCTACCAGTGCAACCACCATTTTCTTTGCTTCATTCTTAAACGCATCCAATGCAGCACTTGCAATGGCCACAACCTTGAAGGAGTTGAAGAAATGAAATTAAGAAGTACAGAATCTATTCATTGGATTAACTGCTGTAAAATACAGAGCTAAACGCAAAAAGACTACAATATTTAAGGTATCATACCTCCCTCTTGAAAGGAGGGTATCTTCCAAGACCTGGCGTAGCATTTGCAGCAGCAGAAACTATATCTACCAGGACACGATGTACCTGTTTAATCAATCAACAAAAAAATGGGACTTCTTTATTACTTGATATTAGATAAACCCAAGGAAATTAAGAGCAAATAATGTCTAAAACAGAAAGCATACTGCAAATACAATCTTGAAGACTAAAAAAAATAGATCAAAGTAAGCGATTTTCATCATTTGCTCCAGACACAGAAAATCAAATTATAATTAACTCAATAAGAAATGGAGGAAAGAATGAAGGGAAAGGTTAGCCTTCTGTAGACTCGAAAACGGAAAGGGTACATGGAATTCAAACAAGTGCAGAAGCAAAGACATAGCTAGAATTACCTCATCCACACAAAGACGTGATGGCTCCTTTGCAAGCTCTAAGACCCCTTTTATTAAAGACCTCAACCCCTTTTCAGGCGATATGAGATAAGGTTGATAACCATCTGCTTCTAACACAATCTAAATAGAACGATAGCAAAAGGTCATGCGAAGTTAAGAAATTTTAAACCTCAGTAAAACAAAACCAGGACAAAACATACCCTCTTCACATTATTGATATCAAAATGTCGGTCTAATGGGAGTTGTTTTATTCTATTTGGGAAATTTCCTTCAAAACTTCCAACAATTTTCCATCCAGAACCCTGCATAGAGTTTGAAAACCATATGAACTAATAATCCAAACAAATCCATGACAATCATGTACCAGAAACATTCTATTTCATCATAGGAAACTAAATAGTACTATATACCCTAAGAGATTCAACTATTCACAAAATCATAAAAAATGTGATAAACCACAGAGTATTAACAAACTGACCAGTTTTAACTCCAAAAAAAAAAAATTGAAGCTAATAGGTTTACGATCCATTACAATGGAAAAAAAAAAAATTGAATGTCCAACTGATAGAAGCTTGGGAATAGAACAAAACATTATTCTTAGATACTTAAGACTGACTCTTCTATAAATACAATATGGCCTACATCTATAAACCAAAAGCAAGGAGTGAATTATGAGATGTAAGCCAACCTTCAAGAAGGTCTCAAAGTCCGACAATGATCGAACAAACTTCTTGATTAAAAAAGAAGGCCCAATACATTACAAGATTTTAAATTAAATATACACTTTTAAGGTGGGAAATTGACTTGGGAGGAATTTTATCTTGTTGCCACTCATCTACTTTTCATATATGAGGTTATGAACTATTCAATTTCTTGTTTTTTCACTTATCAAAAATTTAAAGGAAATAAAAAGATATATATACCAAAAATATTTAGCACGCACAAGTCGATCATTTAAAGAACTCACCTCACCAGTTGTAATGTGTTGGAGAAACTTATCCTCAAACTCACGGCAAAGCTCCAAAGCTAGGGATCTGGTACCCTCAGCACTCTGCACCATAGATTCACCAAGCTTTACTAACTCATCCTGAACTATTTGAGACTTCCCTTGTAACCTGGAAAAGAATAAAAATAACTATTAAGTTGAAACTGACCAATTAATTGAAGGAAAAAAATTACCAAAGTTGAAACAGGGAACATATATTATTCAAGGTAGCAGTTCGATCAGTAAGTTTTCATGTTCTACACTGACACTTACAGATATATTAAAGTGGTGATTGATCTAACTTTATTAGGTCAATGAAAGTGGAATGGCCATGTGAGATCTGAGAAGCACTTAGAAATACGTAACACAGTAAATTAATAAATTATCCTAAATCTTTTGAGGAATGTGTATCTCATAATTAGTAAAGGTACTAGAAAACAATCCCCCCACAAAACATCTGGGATGGAGTGGATCAATCCAGTAGAAAAACAAATCCACAACTCCAGATCTATCCCAAAAAGGAGAGCAAGGTAACAAGAAAATAAACCTGACCAAACAGCAGCAAAAAGTCTCCAAACATAGAAATAATAGGAGGTATGATGTGACCATGACTGGGCCCATCTCCCTAGAAGTGGACAATGAAGGGAGCAGGTGGCAACTCATAGGTGGGCTAAGTTTTTCTTCATTTTTACTGAAGCCAAGGTTTTTTTCTTCTAGTGGAAGCTAGGTTCAAGGTTCAGATACTGGCACAATAGCCAGTTCGTAAGGAACCATTTTGTGAAATGGCAACAAACATATTCTAAAGTTGAGTGTTTTGAATAATATGAGAAATGTATAAAAATATTATAAAACAAGTTAAACAGAATTCATGAAAAATTACCCAGAAAGGAGGTTTGGAAGTCGAACTTTCATACGGCTACGAATCTGCTGTGCCAGAGCATCCACCAACGCTATTCTGCCTAGCTTACTTTGAGGAGCTCCGGTCAAAATAGACTTCAGACTTTCACTTTCAGCCCTCCAGGCAGTTTCTAGAGAACTTTCAGAACCTCCAGACTGTGCAGAAGCTATTGAAACCGATTGACCTATTAAAGCAACCCAAGGGATATCAGATGCTCTTGATGGTCCTTGATTTAACAGAAGAGCCTGGACTGCAGCAAGTGCTTTCTGATCTGAAGCAGCTTGGTCTATCTTGCTAATAACACCAACAGTTCTGGTACCTGTAATCAACGTTTGATTTGTCCTTTGAATCACTTCAAACAACCAAACAACAACAACAACAACAACAAAGCTTTTTCCCACTAAGTGGGGTGCAACAAAGCCTTTGTCCTTTGAATCACTTCAAACAACTAAACATAACACTATAATAAAATAATGGGGGGATGAAGAGGAATGATATTGGAGGGAGTCAATTAATCTACAGGAACTCTAACATGCTGCATTACTAACAGATCTGATAATTATTAAAACAATTAGAGATCAACGAATAAGCAACCCACTCCCTAAAGTAGGGAAAGGGTCGTACAAACTAAATAGCAATGTTTTTACCATCTGCATCATACTCCTTGACGACTCTGAGGGCTCGATATGAAGCAACTTCAGGTGCTTGAGATGCAGGAACTATAACAAGCAAAATTGAATCATTGTGCTCAGCATATTCACTAATCTACAAAAGTTAAAGAATTTCATTTCAGTACCAAGTTGAAATTCAGTAATGGGAGTGGTGGCGCCACTGAGACATCAAATAGTCTAGAACTGCAAACAATCACATACCATAGACTCATCCATGATCCTTTGATCAAGCCCAGGTAAATCAATCAATTTGAGGGGTGGGGCTGCAATAAAAATCATGTTAGTAACCATAAAATTTCAATAACCACTATCATTAATTACTCAGTGAAGATAGGTAATAACTAAACTAACCTGTACTTGTTCGTAGTTTCAAATTAATTTCATCACGGGTTTTTCCTGTGGCGTTTCCCAGCCTACCTTGCAGAGAATGCCGTAAAGCACCTGAACAGCAAGCACATTAAAGTTTAAAGTTGACACAATAAGAATGAGATTAGCATGGTTATGACACATTATGTATTCAATACATCATGAAGTATTTCTAGTATCACATAGGCTTCAGCTGAGTATAAGCCAGCATGGGTTAAAAGGCCATTCAAAAGGGGATTCCTAATGTTGACCAAAGATATCCAAACACAAGCAACCGTAAAACATGAACTTGAACTAATGTAAGAACACAAAAGTGTAGTGACTGACTTGCAGAAACTTGCTGAGATTTATTGTCAATCTGCAATATAATAGATTTGCTGCTCAAGGAACCATCCCTCTGCAAATCAATGCTAATGGGAGCTCGAGTAGCACCATTTTCACCAGTTGGCTGAACGGAGAAGAGAAACATACTTTAGGACAAATTAGAGCTTTTATTAGGTCACATGCCACACAAACCTTATATATTTGATCCTACTTACCAAAACAGGATGTCCAATCAAACTGTTCAAAACTGCTGATTTACCCGCACCCTGGCAATAACAACCATGAGAAAAGTAAATATATATCAGGATCTGCAAGTGAGCTCATTATGGATAAGTGGAAGATTAATTCCAGAAATAAAGAAAGACAACATTCAAATTTAATATCTCAAAAGTAAATTCATCTCTTCGTTTCTTCTCAAAAAAGAAAATGTAAATTCATCTTCAAGCTGTTTATCGTGGCTTGAAAGAATAGATAACCATTGAATAAAACATATATAAACAATGAACAAACAAATGCACATATCCGGCATGCCCGACAATGCACACTATAAGCACAGCTAGAGAACAAGTCAATTAAGAAAAAGTTTATTCCCTATATATAAGGAATTTATAAGAACAGAAGCAGTGAAAACTGTTGAATGTAACTTTCTTCAGTTAATTCAGAGCAACAAAGTACGGCGAATCGTGGAAGCATAGTAGATGCAGATCGCCAAGAACTGCCCGAGACTGTGAAATCATTATCGCGTTTGGTGGTTATTCTCAAAGTTCGCAATTTCAAATCAAACTCCATTAATCGTTTAAATTTCAGATTCAACATATCTGTCTTCTGGGAGCTATGATTTTCAGTCATCAGTTAGTGAGACAAACGCACAGGGTATTCAGACTGTAACCCACATCGATTACGAAACATGAATTAGGAATCCAAAGACGCAGCGTGGATTCAAAGATCTCCGATTGAGACTGAGCAAGCCGATTCAAAGAGATCAAACTGCGAACGAATCGAATCGAAAGGGGATTGGTTGACTTACAACATTGCCAAGAGCTACGACGTTAAGGAAACTGGAAGCCCTGCGAGAGGAGGTTGTGTTCTCGTCAACATCTTCGTCGGCAAGGATAGCGGCGCCTTGCCGCATCGAGTCTGATAGCTGCAACAATTCCTCGATCGCCTCCATCGCAGCAGAGGGTTGAGGATCAAAGATCTGAGAGGGAGACCGACGGATCTGATTCAAACCCTAGGAATTGGGTATTCGGGAACCAAAACGATCTCGTTTGGTGTGGCTGGGTTTCTCGCTCGCTCTATCACTCGTTTCTTTGGAGGAAACTGAAATTGAGGGATTAAGAGATATCGAGCGAACTGCGAGCGAACGAATGTAAGGAAAGGGGAAATGTGGGAGAAGCTCTCTCTTTCTCTAGACTCTCTATCTCTTTCTTTCTTCCCACTTTCTCTCTCTTGCGTTTTGAAATCTCATACTCTTCTCGCCATTCTCTCTCTCTCTCTCTCTCTCTCTCTTATTTTGAATCTTGTTTTCAAGTATTTAGCTCGGTTCCGGTTCCTTTTCAATGTTTTCAATTTGCTCCACTATTTTCTCTCCGTTGTTTCTTTCTTTTTCCCCTCAAATTCTCTCATCTTTTTCCTTTTTTTTTTTGGACATTTCTTTCGAGTAACACTAGCTAAATCTTGTTTTTGTTATCACATTCACATTCACCGTATCATGTGAGATGTATTTATGACATTAATTATTACTAGCCTCTCCGCATGTGCATGCGAGAATCATTTTTGCATCACGGGTGTTACACGTCCCAAAAATATGTTCTTTTAGATATTTTTATATTTCTTAAGTGATTATTTTATAAATTGTGGGTGTGAGTTCATCACAATAATTTCTTATTATTTACAATTTTTTATTATTTTCAATCATCTAACTTTGTTTTTTTGCACCCACTCATTATACATAAAAAAATGAAATTTATGAATGGTACACTAACCATTCCACATTTTTTTTGCTTGCTGATTATTATGGTGTCATTTTATTTTTTTTTTAGAATGTGAACATCAATGCATAAAGGGTGTTGTAATGTGAAGCTTTTGATGATAGAAATAGGGGACCTTGGCCTTATACTTCTTCTAAAGCTTAATTTACTGGGCCTTAATCCCTAATTTCACTTTCCTGGAATTCAAGATTGTTACTCAGCTACAATGCAATAAATTTCTACTCCAATCCAAACAACAACAAACAAAACAACTCGAGTAAGATCAAACATAATAAGTTGCCAAATTGCATGTCGCATCCCAATCTCGACTCCGCAGTAGCACGATATTGTCCACTTTGTGCCCCAGCCATGCCCTCACGATTTTGTTTTGTTTCTGGAAACTCACACAAGAACTTTCTAGTGGGTCACCCATCTTGGGGATGCTCTCGCCCAAACTAGCTTAATTTCGAAGTTCCGATGGAATCCGAAGTCAATGAGTTCCCAAAATGCCTCGTGCTATATGGAGGTGGGCATGTACACATAAGGCACATCACCCCCTCTCTGTTAGTCGATGTGAGATCTTACAATCCACCCCACTTAAGGGCAACCCAACGTCCTCGCTGGCACATCTGCACCGAACAGCAGAGTGGCTCTGATACTATTCTGTCACATCCCAATCTCGACTCCGCCGTAACACGATATTGTTTGATTTGGGCTTATCATTCCATCACGGTTTTATTTTTTGGAACTCACGAGCAACTTCCGACTTCACCGTAGCACAATATTGTCCGCTTTGAGCTTACCATTCCCTCACAATTTTGTTTCTAGGAACTCACAAGTAACTTCCCAATGGACCACCCATCTTAGGATTACTCTCGCCCAATCTCGCTCAACTTCAGAGTTCTTACGGAATCCGAAGCCAGTGAGTTCCCAAAATGCCTCGTGTTATAGGAGGTGGGCATGTACATATAAGACACATTACTCCATTTCCGTTGGTCGATGTAGGATGTTACAATCTACCCCCTTAGGGGCCCGACGTCCTCGTCGGCACACTCGCACCTAACGGTAGAGTGGCTCTGATAGTATTATGTCACATCCCAATCTCGACTCCGCTGTAGCACAATATTATCCGTTTTGGGCCCCGGCCAAGCCCTCACGGTTTTGTTTTGTTTCTGGGAACTTACATAAGAACTTCCCAGTGGGTCATCTATCCTGGGAATGCTCTCGTCCAAACTCACTTAACTTCGGAGTTCCGATGAAATCTGAAGCCAGTGAGTTCCCAAAAGGCCTTATGCTATATGAAGGTGGGCATGTACATATAAGGCACATCACCCCTCTTTGTTGGTCGATGTGAGATCTTACAATCCACCCCACTTAAGGGGAACCCAACGTCCTCGCCAGCACATCCGCACCAAACACCAGAGTGGCTCTGATACTATTCTGTCACTTCCCAGTCTCAACTCCACCGTAGCACGATATTGTCCGCTTTGAGCTTACCATTCCCTCACAGTTCTATTTCTAGGAACTCACGAGCAACTTCTCAATGGGTCACTCATCCTAGGATTGCTCTCGCTCGATCTCGCTTAACTTTGGAGTTCCTACGGAATCTAAAGCCAGTAAGTTCCCAAAAGGTCTCATGCTATATAAGTTCAAATAAAAATAAAATTGCATTTTTTGTCAGTTTTACAAGCATCACACCCGTCTCAAAGTACAAAGGTTGAAGTACAAGATTAAGGTAACCTTTCTTACTATTTAATTTTGTAAACATGATTACAGTTTTTTACCTCAAACTTGACAAATTATTTATCTTTCAGTATTCTAAAAGTAACTGGAGTAAAAATATTGCCATGAGAAAATTGTCAAAGTTAAAGGTATTTAGGTTAAATTGCTTATAACCTTTATATTTGGGATTGTGCATTATAGTTAGACTTCTTATTTTATCATTATTGCTTGTAGATTAACTGTGAAAATCTAAAGCATCAAGTGCAAGCAAATGAGTGGCAATCATGGCTTTGATTTCACACAAAGACGTTATGTTTACATATGTACATGTTGTCCATATTTTGCTTTGCTTCATATATTAGGAGTTCATCCCTAGCTAGCCTATAACTTTGACTAAAAACTTATGAATCTGAAAATTTTGATTTAAAGACATAGGTAGATATTTGACATTTTGCATGAGAGAGAGAAGAATAAAGATTGGTTATGTTCTCCATTTTGTGTTTTTCCTTTAATTTTCACTTATTGGGTCCAACCTTCATGCTATTCATACCCTAAATTACATCCTTTAGTAGAGTGAATGGGGCAATGTAACATCCCACATCGACCAACGAAGAGGGGGTAATGTGCCTTATATATACATGAATTTGAATTTATAGTAAACTTCCGTATGAAAATAAGAGAAGACTTACCATATATAGAAAAATTGTTTGGTCACTATTAATCTTTTTCCTGCACCCATAATGTAATATCCCACATCGCCCAAAGGAGTGGATCCTGAAAGCCTTATATGTATATTCTCATCTCTACCTAGCACGAGGCCTTTTGGGAGCTCATTGGCTTCGGGTTCCATCAGAACTCCGAAGTTTAGTAAGTTCGTGCGAGAGCAATCCTATGATGGGTGACCCATTAGGAAGTTCTTATGTGAATTCCTAGAAACAAAACTGTGAGGGCGTGGTCGGGGCCCAAAGAGGACAATATCGTGCTACGGTGGAGTCGAGCCCTGGATGTGGTGGGGGCTCGGGTTTGGACGTGACAATTTGGTATCAGAGCCAATCCCTAGCCGGAAGTGTGCTGATGAGGACATCGGCCCCTAAGGGGGGTGGATTGTAACATCCCACATCGCCCATGGTGGATCCTGTAAGCCTTATATGTTTATTCCCATCTCTACCTAGCACGAGGCTTTTTGGAAGCTCATTGGCTTCGGGTTCCATCGAAACTCTGAAGTTAAGCGAGCTTGCGCGAGAGCAATCCCATAATGGGTGACCCACTGGGAAGTTCTCGTGTGAATTCCTAGAAACAAAACCGTGAGGGCGTGGTCGGGGCCCAAAGCGTACAATATCGTGCTATGGTGGTAGAGCGGACCCAGGATGTGGTGGACCCCAGGCCGGGATGTGACACATAAATTGTTTTTTTTTTATAATTTAAGATAATTAATTTGTAGAATGATATCGAGAATTTAGAATACATACTGCTCATGTTTTTTCTTTTTCCACTATTTGAGAATCAATTGGCATAGATCAGTAGTTTTTAGTCCAACATATTTCTCTAAACCATGTGTAAAAATAAAGACATGTCTGTTTGAGATCTTATCAATAGGTAGTTTGATCGGATCATATTTATATATATTTTTACTTCAAATTCGCTCATCTTTTCTTAGTCAGTTCCTTATATTTTTGAGCTATTTACGTTATTTTTGTGTTTATAAGATCTGTTATGCAAAGAAAACAAAAATAGCACAAATAAGATCTATTTACGTTATTTTCATGGTTAGTGTTGGTTTCTCTCACAGTTCCAATTTTCTAATTACCAGTTTTGTATATTCAAAATATTTATACCGATTATTATCTTCTTTCAGGGTGCCCCAGCAACAATGCTAAAGGATATGGAGATGCTTTTGTTAAAAAAATGCTCAAAAGGAACAAAGTAAACGTGCAAATGGCAGTGTGGTTGGTGAAGCAATTGAAAAACAAAAAGAATCTGCTTTGGTGGGTTGGTGAAACAAATAGAAAACAAAAAGAAAACAGCACCAAGGAGGTCAGAAAACAAAGAGTATAAATTTGAGCTGCATTTGGCAGCAGAGGGGGGTCTTGGACGGGGAGAAAGGGCATTGCCCTTTGGGCAGTGTGAAGGTTGAGGACACACAGGGAGCTGCCCTTTGGGCAGCTCGCAGAGAAGCAAGGTCTGAGAGAGGGCAGCGGGAAAAGAAAAACAGCGGAGAAAAAAGGCTGCCTTGCGCAGCCTGAAGGCTATTGGGAAAGAAGAGAGGCTGCCTTGGGCAGCCTTGACAGAAGGCTATTGGAAAGTCAGGACAAGAGGAGAGTAAACGCGAGGCTGCCATTTGGCAGCTTGAGCAACGGCTTGGGCAGCAGAGAGAGCTGCCCTTGGCAGCTGGTAGTGACGCGGGGCAGGAGAGCAAGTACCGAGGGGGAGCTGATGTGCAGAGCAGAAACCGAGGAGGAGAGCTGCCTTGCGGACTCAGACTTTGAGCAGCATGAGCCTCGGGGAGGAGAAAAACAGAAGCAGCGAGCTGTCATCTTCTCTCGGTTAAATCTTTCCAAACTTCTCTTCTATTTCTGTTTTAATAATGTGTAAATAAATTTACTTTGGCTAGAGGTTAATTCGAAACCATGAATATATTTGTAATATGAATTGATTACCTTCAGTTGTGATTTCTGAGTTGTGATTTAATTTGCTTAACTGCTTGATTGATAACTTATTTTTGTATGTTGATTAAGGATGCATACTTAATTTACATGCATGAATTTGATGCTAGAATATAAGTAAATTTCACCTAATCGTTATGAACTTATATTCACAAGTAGTGAAGGTTGTTATCCACAATCGTGTTAAGTAAATTCTAGGCTGGATTAACATGCGTATTCCATAGTTATGAATGCCTAGTCAATGTTTATGATTTCCATTGAATTTAATGATCTTTGTTGAATGTCTCTATCATGCGTATTCCATAGTTAGGGACTTTGATGAGGAATAATTTGGTTGTAATGCGTATTCCATTCAATCCAATGAATCTAGGGAAATCTAAGAGTTAATTTAAGCGGACCTAATTAACTTGGAACATTGTGATTTACAATTTATTGAAAGAACAACTGAAAATCAATTTAGGTTGCATATGTGTCATGTGTGGAGAAGAACCCTCTAGCTAGTCCGTCATTTATCTTTTCATCTTAATTTCATGTTTTTGTCATTTTCGTAATTTATTTAAGTTTAATTTACTTTTCATAAAAATCAAACACCCATCTATTATTAAATTATATTATTTAGTTAGTTTTCATTATGTTTAGTCTTTTAATTCAATTTCCGTCCATTTCAAGTCTTAGTGTTTAATTTAATTGTTTTCATTATTTTGAGTCATTTTAAGTGTGTTTCGAGTGATTAGAGTTTTTAGCCTAGTTTTGTGTCTTTGAGTCTTGTTTAATATTTTTAAATTAATTTAGAATAGATTAGCAATCCCTCCTAATCCCCGGTCCAGAACGATACCCTACTTACATCTATACTACAATTGTCAAAAAGAGGGTTTAATTTGTGTGTCAAGTAATTCTCGCATCAAATTTTGGCGCCGTTGCCGGGGATTAGCAAATTTGCTAATCCCTTGTTTATGTTTTTGTTTGTGTTTATTTATATTTTTTTCTTTTTATTATTTTTCTGTTTTTGTCTTTTACTTTTGATATTTGATTTAGTTTTCTTTCTTTGAATTGAGGTACAAATGGAGCAAGACCTGGATTCTACTAGCATTCAAGATCTATTGGCACAGCTCACTGCTCAATTAACTCATAATGCCGAACGGACCACAATGCCAAGTATCCCTACACTTGATGTGCCCTATGGGCAAGGATATCAAGGTCCTCAATTTTCTGCAAATGAAGATGTTTGGGGATATCAAGGCCATAACCAATCAAGGGGCAACATGTTTTCCAATGCTTACAATTCAGATTGGAGAGATTATTCAGATTACATGTGGGGAGAACCTCAACAATTCCAACAAGGTGGATATTGGCAGCAAGAAGACGCGTTCTATTCAAGACCTATGCAGCCACCACAGCATCCCCCACAACAATTCCAATCGAATCAAAGTATGCCCGTGGATTATAATCAAATGCTTGAAGAATTAATTTCTTCGGTGCAGGGTTCACAAAAAGAAGAACAATTGCCGCCATCGGAAGAGTTCTATCAGTGGCCATATGAATCGTCACATCCACCACAACAATCAACCCAATTCAATTCAGGTACATCCTTGGATAATGATACACTTAATAAGTTACTCACCTCTTTGAATCAGGGAGTAGAAAATCAAAACCAGGAGATGCAAGACCGAGTCAGAAGAGTGGACGAATTGGAGATGCATGTTGGGCAGATTATGGAATTCATGGCACAGATTCAAGAGCAAAGTGAAGTCTCCAACTCAACTCTTGAAAATTCAAAGGCAGAAGTTGAAATCGATGAAGCCATCACCTTGGAAGGTGACATAGAGGATGAAGTTGTCCCAGAACTATCCAAACACAGCCCGAACAGGGATGAATTGCTGCTGCAAGCAGAAGATGAGGAGGACGACCTGGGCAGTTTAGAAGAATTCTTGCTACAAGCTCATCAAATCCCTATGTCATCCAACTCAGGTGAGGAAGTTCCCATTTCATTTCATTCTAATGATATTCCTATTCTTGGTGCAACAAAGCAGGTCCTAGATCGTGTTGAATATTTCAAAGGCCTTTGTTTCCCAAGAAGAATGATTCAAGAGAAAGTAGTGGCTAAAGAATGTCAAGACTTCATCCATGAGGCTGTGCATGAGACAATCAAGCCCGAAGCAGTAGAGTTTGATGACCCGGGACAAGCCACAACCATCATAGTAAACCTGGCCAAATTCAAAGTCCCGGAAATGTTCAAAAATGTCGTGTTTGTTTTTGAGTTTGTGTCGGAGAAAGAAAGTAAGCCATCTTCTCCAATTTTAATTTTAATGTATACTAACATTTTTCTGATTTTGATGATTCAGGCACCCACTCGTGAATTCAGACCATTGCCGAATCATTTCAAGTATCACCTCCCATTAAAAGATAAATTCCATGCTTTGGAGCCGATGGGAGTTAAGGGAAAGATGCGTCCGGCTAAAGACGTTAAATCAAGCGCTTCTTGGGAGGCAACCCAAGCATTCAACGAAGGGAGACTTTGGAATCGCTAACCCAATAAGCTTTGCATTCTTCCACCCTTATCTTTACTGCTTTCATTTTGTTTTGTTTAGTTAGTTGTGTTATTTGGTTGATTTCTGTGAGTTTGTGTTATTTAGTTTAAGTGTGGGGGAAGGTTAACCAAAGTCTCTTTACATTAATTTACATATTTAAAAAAAAAAAAAAAAAAAAAAAAGATAAAATTTAAAATTAATGATAAATAAATAAAAAAAAAAAAAAAAAAAGTACAAATATTTACAATGAAGTGTGAGCTAATAATAATCATTGGTCCGGTGGTGCTTCAGTAGTCGGCGGGGCTTCGGCAGTCGGCGGGGCCGCAGAAGGAGGAGGCAGCAGAGGTTGATCAGTGGGAGCTTCACTACGCGGTGCTGCTCCAGAAGACGAAGGCAGATGCTGTTGGAACAGACCCACAAACCTCCGATGATCAAGTAAAATTTGACCATCAGTGTCCTGCATCTGGTCAATCTTCCTCTTCATGCTGGTGGCATAGCTGTGTGCGAGCTTGTGCAACTCTTTGTTCTCATGCTTGAGCCCTTTGATCTCTTGCTTGAGACTCTGTATTTCAGCCACCAAGGATTCGACTTGACGGGTTCGAGCATAGAGGCGTTGGGCCATGTTGGATACGGAACCTGCACACTGCACGCTAAGAGCCAGAGACTCCTTAACCGCCAATTCATCAGATCGTCTAGCGAGCAGTCTGTTATCTCTGGGCGTGACAAGGTTCCGGGCCACCACCGCTGCTGCCATATCGTTCTTCATCACTGAAGCCCCAACGGTAAGGGGACCAGTGGGGGATATGAAAGAAGGGCGCCATACGTTGTCTGGTGAAGGCGGAGCTGCCTCTTCACCAATGTTCAAGTCAAAACGTCGATCGGAAGGGCCTGCCATTTTTCAGAGGTGTTGAGAAAGAAGTGATCGGACAGATTAAGATTAAGGAAGTGCAAGAAGGGAGTGTTTACAGGAGGGCGCTCAAGTGTGTTGTGGAACACGATTAACGCCTCTATAAAAAAGAAGAATTCAAAGAGGCACTCCTTAGAAATCGATGAAGCGTCCTCTCGCAAATCGAAGAGTCGGGGCTCCTTTCTCAAAAGCCAGATTCTTTTCTCAAAAGAGGAGTTTCCGTTCTCAAAAGCCAGATTCTTTTCTCAAAAGAGGCGTTCATTTCTTAAAAGTTGGGCTTGCTCAGAAACCACGAGCCGAACCCCGGATTTCGCAAGATCAATTCGTCCAGACGTGTTGTCACCTGTCACACGCAAACTCTGCTCTGCGAAAATCACGGGCAGTCTGTCGAAGCGCCGATTCCAACCATCTGTCTCTCTCAGCCTAGTCAGCACTTGTCACATGCAACTGGCAGCTTTGCGGAAATTACGGGCAGCTTTGTCAGAAAGCGCGTAATTTGTACTATTCATCCATCCACCGGCTGCCGACAATGAGTGAGAGAACAGTTCCGGTTGTGAAAACAAGTCCTATAAGTTTATATCTTCGCCTTCCACAGCAAAGGCACACCCTCTCAGCACTTCTTTCTCAGCACTTCTTCATCTCTGAAAATGCATTCCCAAAGAATCCTCCTAAGTTACTCTGTGTTCCTCATTCCTTGGGATACTCCTGCGAACAACCCATTCAAAGCAAAAGTATTTCATATCATAAAGGTTGAAAGCAAGAGTATCTCATATCATGCTTTCTCCATGTCCTTCTCCTTGTCTTTGTTTTCCGACAAGGAGAAAGAGAGCAATCAGCCAGCATTTGGTATCAATCTTCCGATCTGGAGCCAACTGTCTGGAACCCCTTCCTGATTGCTTACCTAGCCTTGCTCTCGAGTACTCATCTTCTTCATCTTGTGCTTCCGTTTTGTCTACCACATCTACTTGGGGGACAAGTAAGGGAGGTGAAAATGATAGCTCGAAGCATGTGGAGACAACGTGCTGATTCATCCTCAGCTAGGGACAAGGAGAAAGAAAGCAAGAGGTGGGCACTTGGAAAGATTGAAGAAAGAATCAGACCAAAACACCTCTACCTCGTGCCTGCCCGCCGTGCTGAGGAAACAAGCAGAGAAGAATGCAGATTGCATAATCAATCAACCCAGCACAAGGAGTGCGAGTTAAATCCAAGAACTCGAGAAGCCTCAACAACATTTGGAGGGCACCTTCACGAAAGAGCAAAGCCTCGCCGTACAATATCATAAGATCATCACTTGCAAGTGAAAAGCTAAGTGTCACCCTGTTCAAGAGGAAGGCTGTGGAAAGTCAACAAGCACGACCAATGATTACTTATTAGTTTTATTCATTATCTTTTATCGTAATTTTCAATTTTTCGTTTGCAATTGTTTTTAATTAATTTTCTTGCGTGCTTAACTGAATTATTTCTTTTCTTTGCAGGAACTTTTGGTTATTTCCACCCTTGAAGTTGATTGCAGAATTTTAGTATGGGGGTCATCGCTTGATTTTACTGCAAATTAGGGAAGTTTTCAGTCCAATTGCTTTATTTTTGTTTATTTTATTTATTTTTGCATTATAGTATTTTCTGACATTGAGGACAATGTCCAGTTTAAGTATGGGGGCAAAGGGTAAAAATGACCAAATTGAAATTTTTTTGTACCTTCAACTTCGAACTGGTTTCATTTGTTTGTGTGTTGTTGCTTTTTATTTTTTCTTAATTAGTTTTGTTTTAAAAATGACCAAATTGAAATTTTTTTGTACCTTCAACTTCGAACTGGTTTCATTTGTTTGTGTGTTGTTGCTTTTTATTTTTTCTTAATTAGTTTGAAATTTTTTTGTACCTTCAACTTCGAACTGGTTTCATTTGTTTGTGTGTTGTTGCTTTTTATTTTTTCTTAATTAGTTTTGTTTTTTAAAAAAAAAAAAAAAAAAAAAAAAAAATTCGGAAAATTTAAAAATCCAAAAATATTGTCGTTTTCTTTATTGTTTTAAATTAGATTTTTGTTAGTTTCCTGACCCAATGATATAATTGGATTAAATTTGAACCATGATCATCAAGAACTTAGTTAACATGTGTTTTGTGAAATTCCTAATTCTCTTGTTAGTTTTGTATATGTTTGATCATCTTTGAAAAAAAACCAAATGCACATAGCCTTGTTGATGTGAAACTAAAGCATGACTTAAAGCTTCATATGTGAATTTAGTGACCATATACATCCTATGTGAGTTTTTGAGCTTATTGAAAGTGTGTGCATTTTTCATACACTCCTATTCTTTCATGTGTGATGAACTTATGTGAGATACATCTCTAGAACTTGCGTAACGATCTTTCGAAATGTTTGTCATTGATTGCTTGAACTTGGAAATGATAGAGGCATTAGGTTTACCACCATGGCCCAAATAACCATGTTTCCCAAAGAAAAATAATATCATTAGATTGCCAATTTGAGCCGTGTTTGTTGAACCTTTTATTTCTTATCACCAGATATGTCTACCCTTATACCTGAAACATTTTTTTTCCTTACCCTTTCCAAGCAAGCTAGTGAGCAATGTGAGATTGTCTTATGAGAAATGTTTGTAAAGTACTTTGAAGGTGTTTGGCAAAAGAATAAGTGTGGGGGTATTTCATGTTTGTATTTAAAAAAAAAAAAAAAAAAAAAAAAAAAAAAAAAAGAGAAAAGAAAAAGAAAAAGAAAGATTGTATACGAAGAAAAGAAAAAAAAATATATTTTTAAAGTTTCAGTTTAAGGGTGTGATTGGAGGTTTCAGAAGAATCGTTGGAGAGCTTGAGTTCTTATAAATCTAGACAAAAGAATTGCTTGCAATGTAGCTTGGAACTTGTGTTTTCCTATTCTTTCATTTCAATAACCCTATCCTTAAGCCTCATTACATCCAATAAAAGTCCTCTTGATTTAAGTTTAGCAATTATGACTGTGGAGAAGTGATCTTTATGCAAGCTTATGGTAGAAATTTCACATTTGATTCTTTGAGCGAAACACATTAAAACTAAACACATGTGTGATTGAGTGCATATCCCGTGAGAATGTCGCTAGTTTGCATATGATGATTTTAAAAATAAAAACTTAAAATTGCATTAGCATGGCTATCTCACACACTACACTTCAAGGATGATTTAAAGATTACTGCTAATATTTGAATTAGGAAGATGAACTTGGATTAGTTGTTTGGTGCTAGATATGGTTCTTGATGATTTATTTTCTCGAAGGAAATTCTATGAGGGTCACATAGGGGGAAGCTAATTTTTTTTTTTTTTGTTACTTCTTGTTCTTGTTTTCTTTGTTTTGCTCGAGGACTAGCAAAAGTTAAGTGTGGGGGTATTTGATCGGATCATATTTATATATATTTTTACTTCAAATTCGCTCATCTTTTCTTAGTCAGTTCCTTATATTTTTGAGCTATTTACGTTATTTTTGTGTTTATAAGATCTGTTATGCAAAGAAAACAAAAATAGCACAAATAAGATCTATTTACGTTATTTTCATGGTTAGTGTTGGTTTCTCTCACAGTTCCAATTTTCTAATTACCAGTTTTGTATATTCAAAATATTTATACCGATTATTATCTTCTTTCAGGGTGCCCCAGCAACAATGCTAAAGGATATGGAGATGCTTTTGTTAAAAAAATGCTCAAAAGGAACAAAGTAAACGTGCAAATGGCAGTGTGGTTGGTGAAGCAATTGAAAAACAAAAAGAATCTGCTTTGGTGGGTTGGTGAAACAAATAGAAAACAAAAAGAAAACAGCACCAAGGAGGTCAGAAAACAAAGAGTATAAATTTGAGCTGCATTTGGCAGCAGAGGGGGGTCTTGGACGGGGAGAAAGGGCATTGCCCTTTGGGCAGTGTGAAGGTTGAGGACACACAGGGAGCTGCCCTTTGGGCAGCTCGCAGAGAAGCAAGGTCTGAGAGAGGGCAGCGGGAAAAGAAAAACAGCGGAGAAAAAAGGCTGCCTTGCGCAGCCTGAAGGCTATTGGGAAAGAAGAGAGGCTGCCTTGGGCAGCCTTGACAGAAGGCTATTGGAAAGTCAGGACAAGAGGAGAGTAAACGCGAGGCTGCAATTTGGCAGCTTGAGCAACGGCTTGGGCAGCAGAGAGAGCTGCCCTTGGCAGCTGGTAGTGACGCGGGGCAGGAGAGCAAGTACAGAGGGGGAGCTGATGTGCAGAGCAGAAACCGAGGAGGAGAGCTGCCTTGCGGACTCAGACTTTGAGCAGCATGAGCCTCGGGGAGGAGAAAAACAGAAGCAGCGAGCTGTCATCTTCTCTCGGTTAAATCTTTCCAAACTTCTCTTCTATTTCTGTTTTAATAATGTGTAAATAAATTTACTTTGGCTAGAGGTTAATTCGAAACCATGAATATATTTGTAATATGAATTGATTACCTTCAGTTGTGATTTCTGAGTTGTGATTTAATTTGCTTAACTGCTTGATTGATAACTTATTTTTGTATGTTGATTAAGGATGCATACTTAATTTACATGCATGAATTTGATGCTAGAATATAAGTAAATTTCACCTAATCGTTATGAACTTATATTCACAAGTAGTGAAGGTTGTTATCCACAATCGTGTTAAGTAAATTCTAGGCTGGATTAACATGCGTATTCCATAGTTATGAATGCCTAGTCAATGTTTATGATTTCCATTGAATTTAATGATCTTTGTTGAATGTCTCTATCATGCGTATTCCATAGTTAGGGACTTTGATGAGGAATAATTTGGTTGTAATGCGTATTCCATTCAATCCAATGAATCTAGGGAAATCTAAGAGTTAATTTAAGCGGACCTAATTAACTTGGAACATTGTGATTTACAATTTATTGAAAGAACAACTGAAAATCAATTTAGGTTGCATATGTGTCATGTGTGGAGAAGAACCCTCTAGCTAGTCCGTCATTTATCTTTTCATCTTAATTTCATGTTTTTGTCATTTTCGTAATTTATTTAAGTTTAATTTACTTTTCATAAAAATCAAACACCCATCTATTATTAAATTATATTATTTAGTTAGTTTTCATTATGTTTAGTCTTTTAATTCAATTTCCGTCCATTTCAAGTCTTAGTGTTTAATTTAATTGTTTTCATTATTTTGAGTCATTTTAAGTGTGTTTCGAGTGATTAGAGTTTTTAGCCTAGTTTTGTGTCTTTGAGTCTTGTTTAATATTTTTAAATTAATTTAGAATAGATTAGCAATCCCTCCTAATCCCCGGTCCAGAACGATACCCTACTTACATCTATACTACAATTGTCAAAAAGAGGGTTTAATTTGTGTGTCAAGTAATTCTCGCATCATAGTTCCTTCTCCATTTTTTATCGGTATTCTTGTAAATATCATGAGAATGAAAACAAATAATTTTTTAAATTATCATAACACACGTTTAGCATATTAAGATAATCAAAATTGAAACTCATAATCTGACCAAAATATAAAAAACGCACAATGAAGATTTCAAAGGAAGAAGTTAAAAAAAAACTAAAATTGACTTAGAAATATTAAATACAACTCATATATTGTAACATCTCACATCGCCCAGAGGAATGATCCTTAAATGTATATTATCATCCCTACCTAGCACGAGGTCTTTTGGGAGCTCACTGGCTTCGGGTTCCGTCGGAACTCCGAAGTTAAGCGAGAAGGTGGCCAAAACACTCCCATGATGGGTGACCCATTAGGAAGTTGCTCGTGAGTTCCCAGAAACAAAACCGTGAGGGCGTGGTCGGGACCCAAAGTGGACAATATCGTGCTACGGTAGTGGAGCGGGCCCGGGAAGTGATCCGCCCCGGGCCGGGATGCGACAATTGGTATCAGAGCCAATCCTTGGTCGGAAGTGTGCCGACTAGGAAATCGGGCCCCTAAGGGGGGGTGGATTGTAACATCCCACATCGCCAGGAAAGTGATCCTTAAATGTATATTATCATCCCTACCTAGCAAGAGCCCTTTTGGGAGCTCACTGGCTTCGGGTTCCATCGGAACTCCGAAGTTAAGTGAGAAGGTGGCTAGAGCACTCCCATGATGGGTGATCCACTGGGAAGTTGCTCGTGAGTTCCCAGAAACAAAACCGTAAGGGCGTGGTTGGGGCCCCAAGCGGACAATATCGTGCTACGGTAGTGGAGCGGGCTCGGGAAGTGATCCGCCCGGGGCCGGGATGCGACATATATACATCCTCAAAGTTGCAATAGAGCGCATCAAATTCATCATCTAAAAGATAAACCATAAAAAAAAACCTAAAAACTAAAAAGGTAAATTTAGATTGAGATTTACCCAAAGTTACTCAAACCTTGGAACTTTGGAGCCTAATAGAATCATCTTGACCCTATAACAAAAATGAGAGAGAAACAATAAGAAAATTGAAATAAAAAGCACCAAGATTTCACAGAAGATGGATATGAATGGTTGGCAAAAGCTTTTTGAGTCAAGAATCTCACCAAATTAATTCAAATAGCATCGCATGCGAAGAAGGCAGAGCAAAAAAATGGGGAGCATAAGATTCGACCACATAATCAAAGGAGATAAGGAGTACATATAATAATACTGTAGCCAAAACAAAAAAAATGGGAATGTACGTGGGAACTGGGAAGTTACTGCTTGGTAGTGGGAGAACTTCACCCTTTTTTAAAAACTAATGACAACCTTTACCCTTTTTCTTCCACGTTATTTCTTATTTTTTTTAATATAATTTTTTTAGATATTAACATCTCCTCGTTCATGTTCCTTTCTTATTATTTTTTTCTTTTCTTTTTTCCTTTTTCCTTTTTTTCAATAAAACAAATTTTAATTCTCTGCTTAATATATCTCTCCTAAAATGGAGAGCAATATAAATTTCTTAGATATTTTTTTAATATAATTTTGTTAGATTAATATTTTCTCTTAAAATGGAGGAGAAGTTATTCCATTTGGGGCTCTCATTCCATATATCTATACTAGCCTTTCTGCATGCGCTTTGCACATGCGAAATGCCTTTTTTACATCATGGCATGCTACATGCTGAAGGAATTTTTGTGAAAAATATGTTCATTTGAACAACATCTATGACATGCAATTAACATTTAAAGGCGGAATCATGCTTGTATGCAATCAAAAACAAAACATTACCCATGAAATTCAAAGCCTAGTAGAAGGATGAACAAAGACTCAACTCAAATCAAAGTGAGTTGAGAAACTTTATACCTTTGAAGCACCTCTTTACTTAGCAAAGGTTAATCACCCATGTGAGGGCCTTCTTTCTTTGTCACCTTACTCCTTGGCTTCATGGATGTGGATGGAGGAACTTTGCTTCTTGGCTCCATGCCTTCTTGGATATGGATGGAAGAATTGGTTTCTCCAAAAGTCCCCAAAGTTGGAGACCTTTAAGTTCTGACACCAAGGATGGTTGAGGAAGAAGATGAGTGGCCATGGAAGTGTTAGATGCTAGTAAACTCTCCCATGGTGGCCGGCTATTCTAGAGGGAAAAAAGAGAGTTTTTCTCATTTTTCATCCTTAGAAAACCCTAATGAGGATGGAGCAAAGATACCCCTTCTATGCTTTCAACTTTTGTATGCATTTTGGACCAAAAGGCCCTTCCTCTCTCTATGGCCGGTTTTCCCAAGCCTTTGGGCTAATTTGGGCTTCTTGAATTTTGTTTGTTAAGTTGTCATACAACTTAAGCTAATGGGCTTGACGATTCGAAGCCCAATTTGGGCTTTAAGGCCCAAAACTAACTCAAGGTTTAAAACGAACTTATTCGTTTGATTAATTAACATATTAATTAATTCTTACCATAAACAATTAAACCATTTAATTGTCCTTACTCATCTCCGTCAAATCCTTCAAGCATTACCTTACACGGTGTATGATCCATTAGGTTCCTTTTAGCGAGGTAGTGGGCGATTAGAACTCTTTCAAATCGATTGTGAATTGAAACTTACTTTCAATTCTCCCTTTAGTGATTATACACGTTTAGGGCTTCCACAAACCATGAGTGACACCTAGCAGTATGTCATGGTTACCCAAGCTAATCAGAAGAGGTGGATAACCTATTCAGTTTAGGATTACAATGCAATACGGTTTTTCTCTAATACAATACTCTTGACCACATTGTTTGGTTTGATAGTTTATTCATGTCTACTATCCAATGTGATTCATTTACTTATATGATTACCTTGAATGTGATTTGGAACGACTTCTTAAATCTCATTCATACTCTGGCCAGAAATTCTTAATCATATCATAGAGTATTCTCCCTCAACAGTTTGAAGGTTAGAGATCCCTTGTTGTGCATTCACTTGCCTTCATGGCTAAGTGGCTTAACCCCAACTATATCGTGGACACCCTCGGATGGAGTGACTTTGACATAGTCAAAGATCAAGGACCTAACCACAAGACAACTATGATGCCTCAGGTCAAAGGACTACTTTGCATTATCCCAACCATGATTTCTCATGTGACACGAGTATGAGAACTCCTTGTTGATCGCGTTCAGTGAACTCGTTCTCTATTGAGCCCCTACGTACTTGTCTTGGTGTCAGTCACACCAATGACTCGAGACCAGTTACTCTCCCTAAAAGAAGACATAACACGTACTGATCTTAATGGACTGTCAATGCCCAATTGGCAATCCTATGATCAGGAACGTTTAGGATATGTATACGAAAGAGAATGGTCTCATGAATCTAACTTCTTTATATCGCATTCTCTCAATTCCATATTCCTTGGACTTATCGTTTAAGTGTATAACATTTATACGAGACAGCTTTAAACAATAATCTTTGGCCTTTAAATTAAACTATATTAGTTTAACATGTGAAATGTCCGTAAAGTATCATCATATGATTGATTTTAGGGCACATTTCTAACAATCTCCCACTTGCACTAGAGCCAATTAGCTTGGTCATCAATGATGATACCTCTTCTGTAGTCATTTCAAAAATGGCTGAGTAGTAGGTCTAGACAATGGATATCTATATGTTATCCGTAGAAGCAACCTTGAGAATAACGACGTCACCATTATACGTGATTCTTAATCATGTGGTTTAGTCTCTCATTTGAGTTCAGATCATGATGAGACCTTGATTCCCTGGCTTGAGCTATCGCCCCATTAGTATCGTAGTGTCGGTACACTAGAGATACTTTCTGGTTGGAACCAAATAAAGAGTTCATGAATGAACTTTCTCATCCAAACAACATTGTTGTAAGCTTCTATATGGCAATATATTTTGCATTCACAATGGAACACACTAAAGTCATTACTTTTAATGTTTCCATCCAAATATCTCTTCAGTCGTAATAAAGAGATATCTGATTATCTCTTCATTCATAATGAAGAAATATCCAATGATGGATTAGATTCATAATCTAATACATTTACGCTTACATTACGTTACTCTAATTCTTCCTCATTCTTGAGGAATCCATCCTTTATTATTTCTCAAATACTTAAGGATTCACTTGACAGTTGCCATGGTTCTGATCCTGAGCTTGCATTGATATCGTCTTGTACCGATCTTGATACAACTCATATCAATGTTTTTCATACAATATGAAATACATAAATCACATTTATGCGTATACATAAAGGATTCTATTTACGCATTATTTCTTTGGGAGTCAAAGGGTACGTTCCCTTTGAGAAGAACTACCTCCTAGTCTCACCAAAGTTGTTCTTCTTATTGAAGTTTATCATCATATGAGAAACTTCCTAGCATCTTTTGTCTATCATTAGGGCTTGATATAATCCAATTATATCCTGAAATCTATCATTATAGATTTCCATCCCATGTTTATAGACTATGTCTCCTATACACATTTGATTGTTATAGAATGTTTAAAGTCATAACTTTAATGAAGAAGTATTCTTTTCATTTCCAGAATTAATATATCATATATGTATATATTCAAATTTAGGAACATGATTGGCTCCCACTAAACTTTTGTAAACCTAATAAACAAAAAAATCATTTACATCTTTATGAGAAATCAAACGATTTGATCTTTCTCTCATAAGACGCTTATAGCTCCCACTAGCTTGCTAAGATTCATGATGGATGGATCTTTACAACTTACATGTCTTGTGATTCATAGTTTTAGACATATATTATCAAGACTATCTTAATAATGGTTTCGGAAACCCATATTATGTCCAAACATTGAATCACCATTTAGTTGTAGCTAGCGATCTTTGAATTAATTGAAACCAAGACTACGTCAAAGATGGTTTTTTCCAGGTCAACCAATCTCTTTGATTGCAGTCACCTTAAGCTACCAATTAGCTATTAAAGGTTTCACTATTTTGGGTCAAATGGTACTTTACCATTTCCTTGAGTATGTGTCGTATGTACACTCAATGTAGTCATAAGGATTTTCATTCTTATTTCTTTCGAATTAAGAGGTGTAACTCTATGACATAGTCATAAAGTTCAAACCATCCAACTGAGATGGTTTATAAATCCTTCTCGACTACCTTGGAGCTTGTGGTGTAGGAACTAAGTTGTTATATTTGTTGATTATCTTGTCTCTCAAAGAACCCATTCTTTGAGTTCTATCTTTCGTTCATTTGCGTTAGGCAAATCATATTGTAGGATTACAATGAACTACCCAACAAAACAACATTTGTTAGTTGGTTTATAAAGTGAAATCCAAAGGTTAATTTAAAGATATCCACAAGATAATTCTCAAACAAATATTGCTTATTAGCACACAACCCCAAATCTTAACACAATTAAGACTTATCTTTCTTTCCAACTATATCCTATAGAGTCATGAAAATTTTGGAAGATCTTCTAATTGACTATCATGACAATCATATTGTCTTAGAAGTATATATCCTATATATGGGTAATTGATAACATCCAACAAATTAAATCTTATTCAAGTTCGTTCTTCTCCTAATGGAGAAATCCATTATCTTATGATGCTTCTTTCTTTGATATCCTTCAAGGAAACTGTTCTAAAGTGTTACATTTCCTTGGATCAAATCTAAGGATGTAAATACTTTAGACGTCTTACTCATCAACTTACATTCTTGAATTCTTTGAAACCTTTTGCAAAATATTCGGACTTGTGTTTATTCAAAATAAACGATAGTCCAACCGAGAGCAATCTTCGGTGAATGTCATACAACATGAGTAGTATTATGTTGTGGACAAGTGCCACTAACATCTAAATGAATTAACCTCAACAACTTTGTGATTCTTTCTTCCTTTCCAAAAGAATAAAGATTTAAACATTTTGCCTCTATACAGTTTTAACAAGAAGACATTGGATCTGGATCTAATGATCCAAAGCATCCATCTATGACCAACTCATAATTTATGTTTTAAAGGTATCACAACTCAGTTGGAATTAGTCACAACCTTGCAACCTTTTGGGTTTTAAGCATCGTTATATTCTAAACAGTTGACACTACCATATCATCTCTACTATAGAGATAATCAATTAGATTACAATAATCTAATCAGTCATTAATAAAGAACAATGTTTTGTCAAACAAAACATTCATCAATTTCTCATACGGAATTAAGTTCCTTTATTCAAATTGGAATGTAAAGACAATCCTTGTTTTTCCATTTTCTTTGGTAGTTCATATGAGGAAGTAAGTACTACTTGCTTTCACAGAGATCTACATTTGATTCACGTTCCGAATATGAAGTACTTTCTCTTCTCCCATTAATCTTCTACTTCTTATTAGCCACACTTTTACAACGATTGTAAAACATAGTTACTAATACGGAATCAAGCATTCAAGTAGAAGAACCAATTGTTTTGAACTATTCAAGAACAATTTACAACACCTTCGAAAGGTGTGTTCTTGACATTTGCAAGACATTTCTTGCAAATACCCCTTTCAATGTCCATCATTTCATAAAGAAAGTTTGTTCCCTTGGAGTTATTTCGCCTTCTTCATTTGACTTCTCCTTTGACTACAATAGTCATAGTCCCTAAACTCCCTCTATCTCTCTTGAAACTTATTTTAATTGTGTTATGTACATCAAACAATTTGGAGAGTGTGTGGTTATTGTTCACTATATAGTTTACAACAAACTTAGTGAACCATTTGGATAGCGACACAAAAGTGAAGTCCTTGCCTAGTTTCCGTCTCGTGAAGTGGTTTAACACTTCAACACTCAATGATTCAAAATCATAATAAGTCCATGTTGATGGACTATTTTTGTCAACCAACCATTATGTTCTAAACATAATTACAAACTTTCAAGAGTTGTTCAAGGCAACACTCATTTCTTCATACAACAATTTGTAAGTGAAGAATCATGGCACATAAAGTGTCTATGCCCTTGTGTTTACTTCTCAAGTTCCTTGTTCATGTAACAAAGTAACGAGCACTAATGTTTGAGTTAACTAAGGGTTGTTCAAAGCAACTCTTACTTCTTCATATAACAATTTGTAATTGAAGAATTATGACATTAAAAGTGTTGTCCTTTTTATGATAGACTTATCTAACATGTTCTTCAAATAATACATTATCAATAGGAAGATTGCGAGGATGAGACTACTTAGGTAAGTATACAAGCCATTAAAGACAATCTTTGTCAAGTTTTGGATAACGTTTGTAAATATATTGGTAAATAAATACATAACAAATATAAATTGATTGATTTTAAGCCATTTGATATGGGTCTTTAAATCAAATAGCACCACCCACTATTTTTGGCAAATTCCATATCCTTCATCGAAATTCGAGAATTTTGGAGGAAACTCTTAGTAGGGTATAGGAAACTCATCATTACCAAGCCCACCTCACAATAATATGATGTTGGCTAGCATCAATAATAATGAGTGAGTACGCTTACTCATTTGCATCTCTTGCAAGTACCCATCTTATTTGGCCTCTAGAGAATGAAGCCTCACAATGATATGATGTTGGCTCCATTGCACTTAGTTAAGTCATTCCCACCATGCAAGTTCGAGTAGGGGTTCAAGAACAACATCACAATGATATGATGTTGATCATTCTCGTTGCCTACCTTCACAACATCATGCATGCATATAGAACTTCTCTTGAGTGTAAGCACGCACTTTGTACTCCCCCATGATAGGGTGAAGTTGGTGTACAAGTCACAAACGATCAGAGCCTACCACGATGGAAGGCCACAAAAGAGTGTTCAAAGCACTCTCACGCCTATCAACTTAATAATGGTTTGTTTAAGGGTTTAAGGTCTCATCACATATAAACATGCATTTTAATCTTATTAAAACAATTTGGTCCTATTACAACTATTGGTCCATGTGATTGATTTAGTTGTATATGATACTCTCACTATGCTTGTAAAACGGTTTTTAAAGCAAGAGTATATGGTACTACTAACATAAGGTTTGCATTCATTGATGGACTATATAGTTGCTTTAAGGCCTTAGGATGACTATGAACCTTTGATTCGATCCAACACGAGCCTAGTGTTGAATCTTGGTCTAGGGATGGTGATTGATTTTAGTTATGCATTTAATCACATTAAGGCGTGTTTTCTTATTGGGCGTTGAACCCTCTACTTCATTTTCATGCATATCAAATAAAGCAAGAAAGAAGTACTTCAAGATAAAGAAGAGCTTATGCTCTTTTACAACATTTGATCAAAATAAATTACTTTAAAGTAAAGAAGAGCTTATGTTCTTTTACAATATTTGATCATATCAAATTACAACCAAAAGCTAATCTACACATTCCCATGGTTCAAACAAATTTGAGACGGCATTTCACATAGCTCAATTATCGTAAGCTTAGATTCATAATCACCCTTTAATTAATTAATTAATGCTTTAACTAATTAAACTTGAATGCAACATTTTCATTTGGTTTTTGTATCCATAGAATTGATTTAAATGGAGCTAAATGAAATGAAAATCTAATTCTCATTTAAAGATCCAAAACTATTTTGTTCTCAACTAATTTGGGCCGAAAAACAATAACCTCAACTATTGGGCTATATTGCAAAACACAAACTTTTGAGGTCACTTCGTAAAAACACAAAAGTCCACGACTTTATGTAATTACAACTATAACCCAAAATTTCATCAAAATACAAAAACTTCATTAAGGGAGCAAAACATTTTGTCCTTTAGTGATTTTGGGCCTTTATAAAATGCCCCTAACTTTAAACGTTAATATCTCCTTCGTTGTAACTCCAAATCACATTCCGTTTGCACCCATGTGTTCGTAGCGACGAGTACTACGAGGATATGCCAAGAAAACGAATCTTATGTGACATGACAAAGTGGTTAATAAAATCAACGTATTTGCCTCAAAGGGCATTTTCATAAATTCACATTTTAAAATTACAAAAATCATAAGTTTTAGGGACGGGTCGTTACAATCTACCCCCCCTAAAAAATTTCATCCCCGAAATTTAAAGTAACGTAAAATACTCAAAAATAGGAAGAAAGCATTTATATAAATACATACACGAGGAAGAAATCAAGTTAGAGCGACTGCATAAACGAGAATGTCATTCTGTCGCAATGGGATTGCAATTATTCCTCTTTCATGCCTTTAAGCTTATACCTTCTTCCTTCCTCAATAGTATAGTAGTATGATACACGTATAAAATATAGAGTAAAAAATATGTAATACTACGTAACAACATAAGGTCAAAAATATATGCATATAATAAGATGACAACAAGAAATAGATATAAAATGTACAATTAAAATACTTGTATAGAGTTTAAAACCAAGAGTGGAAATAACTCACCCAAAATTTGTAAAGGCAGAGATACCCATATAATTAAAATAACTAAGTAGAAAAATGTTTCCATGAAAAATCAAAACTAAAAATGAAAATGGACCTCGCCAAACATTCATTATGTCATGAACTTCGAAAATGAGTCTGAACCATAGCTAACTAGTATGTGTTGCCGTAGATGGGCCATCTTGCCCATTTGCTTGGTGAACCTAACAATTAAGCCATCGATATTACAGTCTGCAACCTGTAATGTTGATAACTCACCGTTGTCTCTATAAGGTAGTGGGAAGTTCCCGAGGATGCAAAAATATCGTTTTGCTTCTCATGTGTGAATATGCCTAGATCATCCGATTCAGGCCTTGATCGTGATACCATACTATTCTATAGCGCACCAAACCAACTATTAGAAGTGTTTCGACGTCTACGCTCCCACAACAATAAGACCCTGGAGTCAAGCAGTGGAAATATACGTAGAGAGGAACACATACCGTAAAATATTTCCTTCGTGACTAATCACTAGAGTTGCTCTCCAAATCAAAAAAGGTATAACCTCTAGAATCCTGAATTAGAGAAGCCATATCTCTGACGACATTCTTCGAATGACAGCTGCTGTTTCAAGCCACACTTGAAAATTAATGCCACAATTGCCAAGCTCTTAACCTATGTTCATACCTTTTCCAATATCATGCTAAAGTATTGTTCAATCCTCAAAGTCGCTTGGAATTTTTTCTTGGTAAGTCTGGTAAACTCGCAAGAAGATTATATTCCAATGATTCCTGCTAGCATCGATATGAAGCTGGCACACGCATTCGTCAAGTTGACCTATCATGAATTCCTCAATGATTGAGCGAGAAACCATGTCGAGAAGGCTAAAAGAACACTCAAGAATTTGAGAGTCAAAACAAGTTCATCAAAGTTAAAGTACACGAGATCTAAATGATTGTCTGCCATTACACTACAAATGACTTCCTAAATATTCAATCACCAACGGTAACAATTCATTCAACGAAGTATTTGACGGGTGATTGAAAAATTAATGATCACAACCAAATTTCAATATCTAAGCAATTCTTTTGATCAGTTTATCTGTCTTCGAAATAATGCGAACTGCAGTAGAGTAGACACATACTCAAAGTTGACTAGAATATCTTTCCAGCACAAAGGAGTGAATATGAAGTCCCAATCAGAAAAGATGCTGATCGAAATGCCAGAAAATTCGATAAATTCAAGAATGGGTAATTTTACCGAGTAGTCTAAAATTTTGTCCCCCTGGACCAATAAAAAAATAGGTTGACTTTGTCAAATCAATCTATAAACATCAAAACATTGTCATAATCTTCACATGTACAAGATACCTCATACCAGGAGCTTATAGTGATATTTCCCATTTGCATTTGGATACAAAAAGTGATTATAACCATTCAAATGATTTCTTGATAGGTTAGAGATAATGCAATTTCGATACTCGTGAACTTTAACTAGAATGGGATAAGGAAGACCAAAAATGCTTAGGGGTAGAAACAACTCTTACTACGGTGCTTAATAATTACGTTTGCACAACCGGGATGATCCACGATAATGCAATCATAAATGTTGATTTAATTTTTCCAATGTTGCTGTCAGAAACTTAGCTCTTTCCAAAAGTAAGTGAAATTGGGAAGTTCTAAGGTTAATAAAGATTTTGGACATATTTCTCCACAGAGAAACACCATTCAGTTTTCATATGCAAATGACAATTGTTGACTCTAGGCCATACATATGATGGTTCATTTTGAACGATTCTACCGTTGAGAAATGTAAACGATACTCCATCATACTACCTTTACACATTTGAAATATCCAAGAAACACGTCCTCATAGATTTCCAAAATGATCAACATCATCAAAAAGTGTAAAGCGATGGTGAGGTAAGAACAACAGTTCGGTTGTCAGAAACCTTATCCATAATCAGCACCCCAAGCTTAACTAACTTTCCTTGGCCAATAAGGGAGGAAAACATTATAGCTGAAAATCACTATCCAATTGTCGATAAACTCGACAAGATTAAGGATATCTCAAATCTTACAACACTTCGTAAGAATTTCAACCTTCTTCCTCTAAACTCTTTTTGGAGAAAGCAAAGAATATTGTCCGCGAAGATCACGTTTCCCAGGATAAGTACCAATTTAACCAAAGTTAATAGTTTGAGAAATTTGGTATAAAGTTAATTATCGGGGTTTAGAGAATTGATCTTGCTACCAAGGTAGATGAGAAGGTCGTTGATAAAACCACTGTGAATGTGTAAAGCTATGAAAGAAAACTCGAGTTACAAAGGTTGGTCAACTAGATCATCAGTTCGAGGTAGGGGATAACGGTTCTTAATCGTTACCCGAGGAAGTTGCTAAAATCTAGGTATGACCCTAAGGTTCGAAGTTCCCTAGCTAAGGGGCTTGGTTGAATAAATCCCTAATCGATAAGCTTTAGTAGCTAAGTTTTTTCCAAATGGTAGAAGTTGCTCGAAAAGGCGCAAGGAACTAGTGTAATATGAGAAAGTGGATCGATGATAAAATCTCATGTAAAACTTTGGAATATGATGCTTGAAAGTACATCCTCAAAACGTACCATAATACTTCCTTTCACTACGCCACGTGCTGATAGGTCTTCACCGCTTTCTCGATACTTAGTTTACTCTAACAGTGAGGCATTAACTCGTACTTCGATTATTCCGTCTACCTGCAGATGTGATCGAAAAGGTGACTAATCAGAGAGATTTTGTTTACCTAGATAGGTGATAAGGTATGAAAAACTATGAGTTTACTGTTCTAATACAAGGCTTGCTCCTAATTCTCCGAGATTTAGTTTATTCGGCTTCAGCAGTCACTGTTAATCAGTCTATTAATCACACGCTAATTAACAGATTTATGACATTTTGATATTGTTCGTTATCCTGAAACTGTGAACCGACTTTCTAGTATAAAGGTATCACTCCCAGATACTAGTACATATGTCCAGTATCATAAATCATACCGCCTGAATATTGGTTGACAGTTCCAAGATATTGAACAACATCATTAATTAGTAGCGCTACCATAGGCTGATTACAGACCCTCAGAGGTAGCCACCTATACTGAGATTTGCCAAGAATCCTCGTCGATACGAACTTTCAACAACTAAAACCTAGAGGGGTGCAAAACTGAAAACATGAGTGGGCAGAAACAAACCTTTTTGAAACCATTTCTCTTTCCAAAATAATAATAACCCCTCACCGTAACACCCGTATAATTTCCCAGAAGTTAATAATACATATGTATATAAAAATCATGCTTGAGAGTAGTGAAAACCAAGTATATGCCATGTCAAGTATCTCAGCAATGAAATAAGTAAGCCATGTGAAATAAATCAATGTAAAATAATATATTAGCCGGAGTCACCTAACGTGGCCTGTATGGCTTAGCCTATAGCTCATAAACCAACTCCTGCACATGAGTCGAAACCACCTAATATGGTCTGTATGACATGCTGGATGTAAATAAATACACTCAAGTGTTACGATCACGTGAAGGCTGTGCGAAGTATCGCAAGTCACCTACAAGTCGGAATCACCTAATGTGGTCTATACGACTGGCTGGCACCTGCCTTGGATCTAAGGTGAACATGTGGTGCGGGAAGTGAACGATCATGTGAAGGCTAGGCCCTAGCCTCGGACAGAGCACTAACATCGGGGTGCTGGATAATGAGAACCAATGCATCTAAACATAACCATACATAATGCAATCACTATCATCAACATGCAGTCACCTGAAGCTTACCTAGGCGTTCGCATCGTCATTCAATATTATGCAAAATTATACTAATGCAATACTAAAACATAATGCATCATTGACATGGCATTTAAATCGTAAATTCATTTAAAAGCATTTTATGAAATCATAAAGCGTATATACGTATATATAGAAAACAAAAGCCCACTCACGTGGAGTCCGCGCTACAACTTTCTAGCACGAATATCAAGGCGTCAAGAACGATCGGCGCCTAGAACAATTATCAGATCACATCTTAGAATCCTTATCAATAGAACACATAACTTACATAAAACACATCCTCAAGGACGTTCTAGAATGATTTGAGACCCATTGACCAAAAGTCAATCGTCAATCAAAGATTCCACATTATGCTTCTAAAATATCATAATAAAGTTTCTTTACGATCCAACAGTTAGATCTCCGCCAATTGCCAAAACCAATTGGCGGTTAATGTTTTATTTTATGAATTTACAAATCTAATTTGGGAAGATCTGTGCGACAGATTCCCAATTCGTAAGTTCCTATGATCCTCAAATATTACATACTATAACATATTAAAGTTTGGTGACAATCCATCTGTCGGATTATCGATTCATTTACTAACCAAGTGGCGGCCCTTAATGGAACTAGGTTCAAACGATGGAAATTCGTCAATCGGACTTCACATATGGAATTGGAGTATCAAGGGGTACCCCGGCCCACGTGCCGCCGTACATGGCGGTTGGCCGCTCCGACTCGTCGGAAAATTCAACTATTTCTAAAAATTCTCAAATTTTACAAGAATGAAGACCTTAATGAGTGGAGCAACTTTCATACCTGTGACTAAGGCCAATTTGGTTAGGAAGAGCCCCAATTTCACAAAAATTTGTCGAAACTCTAGATTTGGGTGTCATTCGATTCGACTCCATGGATGCTCCGATGCCCCAACTATTGTTTAGGCCTTGTTCCTGGGTTCATGGAAAGCCAATTGGTCATGGTGGTGGGAACGGAGGTAACCGGAGACGACAGATTCGTTTTTGGAACCACGAAACCCTTACGGTCCAATCCTCTTCTTCTTTTTCCTAAAACCGTGTTTAAAGCCGGCCAAACTTTGGAGGATGATGTGCGTGATGTTGAAGGGAGTACAGAAGTGGTGGTGGCAACGTTCAACTCGCCGGAGAAACGCCGGAATCGGCATCAGGTATGCACATAAATCGGGGTCGGGAACCGGATCAAATTGGATAACCCGAGTTTCGCTACTTCTCTCTCAATCTCCTTTCCCTCATTTTTCACTCTCCCCAATGGTTCACACACTCTTCTCTTCTTACGATTGGGCAGCACCCATCCTTTTTCCTTTCCCTTATCTTCCATCTCCACCGCTTATCTTTCTTTCCTTAAATCTGGGCCACACACGTATTTCAATTAGATTTTGCTCCAAAATCTGGAGCCTTCTAGAAATAATCAATTTACTAAAATGCCCTTGACTTTAAATGTTAATATCTCATTCGTTATAACTCCAAATCACTTTCCGTTTACGCCCACGCAGTCGTAGCGACGAGTACTACGATGATATGTCAAGAAAATGAATCTTATGTGACATGACAAAGTGGTTAATAAAATCAACATATTTGCCTCAAAGGGCATTTTCATAAATTCACATTTAAAAATTATAAAAATCATAATTTTTAGGGAGGGATCGTTACACATATAGCTCTTATAAGTTCAAAGAGTTGTACATGGCATCATTAATGAATCTATTATTGTGTAATAAAAAGGAAAAAAGAATCTAAAAAGTTAGACTGAAAGAATTGTACATGATCCATTGAATCAGTCACAGAGTTACTGTAATGAGAACTAATTGTCTCTACTTTTCTCTTTGAAGCACTATACAATAAGTCAAATAAGACAGTAATTGTAGCAGCTCTTTCTTGATCAAAACGCTCATGTCCTGCACCTATTTTTCAAACACTCAAGCCACAATGTCTTAATAATTTCGACCCACAATCCAAAATAGAAAGAACCTTTTCTGATGAAAATGCCAATTTTTTTCTCAAAATGGAGTCCAAAAATTTATAACATCAACCTCCTGTTGGGACTTCTCCACCAAGATGTGCCATTTTATACGGAATATCATCGTTGATGATGTAGACATTTTCCATAAACAAATACAATAAAATTGATTAATTAGCACACAAAAAAACTCCATAGCGGAAAACATGAAATAGCTATACAAAATTACTAAATATTAATAGACCAAATTCCAGATTCAAGAACACATAATGACGAAGAAAAAGTTAGGGAGAAAGTGAATATCTTTATCTGTGGCTCTATTTCCATTCAAATCTTTATCCTTCTACACATTCAAAGAAACAAAGAAAATGAAAATACTGACTTGACAGAGAATTTGATGAATCGACAAACATAAATGTGTAAGTTATCAGATTGCATCATTTATACATGAACCTTGGTCATGTTATGTGTGACATCCCATCCCAAATTTTACGTTTTTATAAATTTTAAAAGCGTGAATTGACGAAAATGCCCTATAGGTAAGGACTTTGACTTCCGTTGACCCTCGTTTAGAGAAACGTATAACCTATTCTTTTAGCGTATTTAAGTAATACTTGTCACTATGAATGCATAGGCAAAAACCGTTTACGAGTCCGGATTATAACGATATAGTTATGGACGTTCGAAATTGGTTATTTAAAGTTTAGTTATAAATTAGGGTAAATTACATAGTAGCCCATCAGGTTTGAGCTCTATTGCAATCTCATACAATATTTTTAAAACATTTCACTTTCATACCTCAAGTACTATTTTATTTCAATTTCATACAACCGTTAGATTTTCCATCCATGGATCTGTTAAATGCTGACGTGGCTGCCACATATATGACACGTGGCTGCCAAATGTCTGCCACGTGGCAAATAAAATAATTTTTTAATTTTTTTTTTTTAAAAAAATCTGCCACTTTTTTTTTTCTTTCTTTTTTTTCTTCTCTTTCTCTTTCTTCTTCTTCTGGGTTCGAACCTTTTTTTTTTTTTTTGGTTTTTTTTTTCTTCTTCTTCTTCTTCTTCTGGGTTCGGACCTTTTTTTTTTTTTTTTTCTTCTTCTTCTTCTTCTCCCTCCTCCTCCTCTTTCTTCTTCTCTTCTTCTTCTTCCTCCTTCTTCTTCTGGGTTCGGTCCCTTTCTTTTCTTTTTTTTTTTTCTCTTTCTTCTTCTTCTTTTCTTCTCTTTCTCTTTCTTCTTCTTCTGGTTCGGAACTTCTTTTTTTTTTTTTTTTTCTTCTTCTGGGTTCGGTCCTTTTCTTTTAAAAAAAAGAGGAGGAGGAGGGAGAAGAAGAAGAAGAAGAAGAAGAAAAAAAAAAAAAAAAAAAGAAGGTCCGAACCAGAAGAAGAAGAAAGAGAAAGAGAAGAAGAAGAAGAAGAAGAAAGAGAAAGAGAAGAAAAAAAAAAAGAAAGGGACCGAACCCAGAAGAAAAGAAGAAGAAAGAGGAGGAGGAGGGAGAAGAAGAAGAAGAAAAAAAAAAAAAAAAAAAAAGGTCCGAACCCAGAAGAAGAAGAAAGAGAAAGAGAAGAAAAAGAAGAAAGAAAAAAAAAAGTGGCAGTTTTTTTTTAAAAAAAAAAAATTAAAAAATTATTTTATTTGCCACGTGGCAGACATTTGGCAGCCACGTGTCATATATGTGGCAGCCACGTAAGCATTTAACAGATCCATGGATGGAAAATCTAACGATTGTATGAAATTGAAATAAAATAGTACTTAAGGTATGAAAGTGAAATGTTTTAAAGATGTTGTATGAGATTGCAATAAAGCTCAAACCTGAGGGGCTACCATGTAATTTACCCTATAAATTAATTCAAACTCCCACCATGTGGGAGTAGTAACCAATCAGATTTAAGTAAGAAAATAAGGGACCGATAAAAAAAAAAGAAAGGGAGGACCAATCAGAAATTGAGGAGAGGAGAGAGTGAAGCTCCCAGCTCCCCCAAAACTGCACCCACACCCATTGCGACCACCCATCTTCCAAGGTTGATTCCGGCCAACTTCGATGGAGTTTTTCGATGCCACCACCGCCATCTTGAGGGTCTCATTCCCCTCTACAAAACCCACCCAAGAACCACCTTGATTAACCATGGTATGTGGTGATTTGAGGCCATGAAAGTCGGAAAAAAAATCAATGGCGCTCCAGCTACTCTTTTCAATATTCTGGCGAATTTGCAAAGCGATGGCTGATGCCACCACTTGGGCTTTGTAGCCCATCATCCTAGGAGAAAATCCTAACCAACCTTAACCCTGTTGGACCACCGTAGATGACGAATTGACGCCAGGAAGCTTTAGGCACCCGCCGGCTTTGTGGACAAAATTGACCACCTTCCGTCCACTTTTGGACTTCGTGGCAGGTATGAAAGTTTCTCTGCTCATTGAGATCTTCATTTCTATGAAGTTTGAGAATTTTTGGAAATAGTTGGATGTTCAGGCGAGTTGGAGCGGCCGACCGCCACCCGTGGCGGCGTGTGACCCAAGGACCGTTTATGTTATTCTTAGTCTAAATTAGATGCCTTGAGTTCAGTTTTGGTAATTGTATAACGTAGGTTGATCGTTTAGACCTAAATTCATTAAGATATGTTACTTGCTAAAAATATGAATCGACGATCCGACCGTTGGATTGTCACCAAACTTTAATATGTTATAATACGTAATATTTGAGGACCATAAGAACTTACGGATTGGGAATCTGATATACGGATCTTCCCGAATTGGATTCGTAAGTTCATAAAATAAAAGGTTAACCGCCACTGGGTTTTGGCAATTGGCGGAAATCCGACCGTTGGATCGTAATGAGACTTTAGGATGTTGCTCTAGAAGTATAATGTGAATCTTTGGAAGCAACGGATCGGAAATTCGTGATGCAGATCTTCCAAATTGAATTACATAGAGATGCGTTTTATGTAAATTGTGTATTTTATTGGTATGAATTATGAGATGTGATTTGATAATTGGTCATAGGCGACGATGGTTCGTGATGTCTCGATATGCGTGATAGGGAGTCGTAGCGTGGATCTCAAGTGAGTGGGTCTTTTCCTTTATATCGTATATTATATATACAATTGACAATTCCATAAACGTTTATAAATTGATTGTTGCATATAACTACTGTGAATGCTTTGAAGTACTAATGTGAACTACGAATGACTTGATCCCTGTTTAAGGTACGTAGGCAGTCTAACGAGACATTAGATGCAACCGTACAATAATTGAGACAATAGCCTTGTTTAGGGAATTGAGTATTGTGAGGGACATTGGTGGAAAATGTGAGTTTTAACTTTATGATTTGGTAGTTAAATGTTGGTCATAAATCAATGTGTGGAGAATCAAGAATTTGAAGTAAGGAAACATAAGTAATGATAGTTAATTAAACTAGTGTCTAGTTGGGCTTATCACCGATAATTATTCCTGAAAATAAATAGTTCGGGTGTAAGGCGTTACAACTTATGCATTTTTATGCCATATATATATATAAAATTGAAAATTCTATAAAATGGTTGAGTATCAGATTGCATCATGGTTTATCTATATGTATATTACATGCACACAATTATTATGAATGCTTGAAGTGCAATGGTGAACGTAGGACACCCAGGTAAGTTCATGTGAGTTTACGGTATTAGTTGAAATGATGAGGTTATGGTATGACTACATGTATGTTTAAGCAACTCCGACCTTGTCGTATAGGTTGCAATGATAGGCAACTTTGACATTGTCGTACAGGTTGCCCATGAATCGTATATGTTACAATAGATACAGTTGGAGCTCATAAACCTGCACCCCGGTGTTAGTGCTCCTGCCCGTGGCCGGGGCACAATCCTTCACGTGATGTTTACCTCCCGCACTTTACGCTCACCTTGGATCCAAGGTAGGTGCACAATCCTGTCGTACAGACCACTATAGGTGGTTTCGACTCGTAGGTGACCCGCAATCATTCACACAGTCTTCACGTGATCATAGCACTTGAGCGTATTTATTTACACCCAATCTTGTCGTGCATACCACTTTAAGTGGTTCCAACTCGTGTGCAGGTATACTTATTAAGCTATGGATAAGTCGTATAGGTCACTAGAGGTGACTTCGACTTATGAGCTAGCATATGTGATGAAATATGTGATGAGCTAGCATATGTGATGAGATATGTGATGAGCTAGCATATGTGATGAAATATGTTATGAGCTAGCATATGTGATGAAATATGTGATGAGCTAGCATATGTGATGAGATATGTGATGAGCTATGGATAAGTCGTACATGTCACTATAGGTGACTCCAACTTATATGCGAGCATTGATTGACGAGATATGGATAAGTCGTACAGGTCACGTGCGGTGACTCCGGCTAGTATGATTGATGAGCTATTGATTCAGCCGTACAGGTTACGTGAGGTGACTCCGGCTAGCATACCATTTCATATTGATTTATTTCACATGGATTACTTATTCTTGTTGAGATATTTGACACGACATAACCGTGAGACTGTTATTTTGGTTATGGTTTTGAGTTATAATCACGCCTCTTATTTTCTGGGAAATTATATAGGTGTTATGGCAAGTGGCTATTGCCTTTGGTAATTGAAATTGGTTTGAAAAGTTTTGTTTCACTCACTCACATTTTCTATTTTTGCACCCCTCCAGGTTCTAGCAGCAAAGTTCCGTATCGACGAGGATTCGTGGCACTTTTCAGTACATATGTCTTCTTATGATGGTATAACCATTATCTTACTTTACTGTACTATAACTATGCTCTGTATCACGCGTGAAATGGGTTCATTTTCGCTCACGGTGCACTCTGGTATTTAGGCACTCTTAGGTTCAAATTTATTCATATTTTTCCACATCATCACACTTTATGGCTTCGTCACCTTCCAGGTGTCGGCCATCACAGGTCGATTCAGAGTCCTTATGGACATTCCGGATCGGGGTGTGTCATTATGCCTTGTGAGGATCCCATGTTTTCTTATCATGAACTGATTAGGTATGAAGTTAATCCACTAAGAACCGCAACACCTTACCATATCAAAAACCAACCAATCCAACAACTAGTCAACTAAAAATAATTAATCCAATATAAATGAACAAATTGAGATAATTAAACTCCAAATAGATCACACTAAATTAAAGGAACCAATAGAATTGAACAAATTACATAAGACAAACGTGCAAATAAGACATTTGGTTCCTTCTTCTTGCTTATAACAAAAAGAAAACTTGAACCCAATTTTTAAAAGTTGTTGATGCCCAAAACCGGAGGGGTCTTGGAACAACGTAAATCCGACAGTGAATCTGCAAGAAAGTAAAGAATATAAGATGTATCGTGGTTCACCCTAATGTTTGAGCTACGTCCACACTAATGTTGATTGTATTCCTCTGTAACTGTATGTATAGATTACAAAGTGTTATTGTGTTTGTGAGGGTATTGCCCTCTGTTGGGTTCACAGAGGAAGAGAGTTGAGAGAGGGATGCTCTAAATATGAGAGCCTCTGTTTGGGGATGTGAAGCTTGAGGATTGTGAGGGTGAGGAGTCCCTTTGATAGACTAAGGGCTCCTCCCATTTTACATAAATCATGGGCTCAATGTTAGGAAGCCCAAGTAAAGAGGCCTAATATAATATGGTACTAACAGTAGTCCCTTAAGTCTTTAGTCAAGAGAGTCTTTTGGCTGGAGACTTGAAATTCAGTCCATGTATGGGCCGAAGTAACTAGATGTCGTCTAGAACTGATACTCAATATGAGGCGGTGTTCAATGTGAAATGATGCTCAATTAAAAGTAGCACATGTTGCGAGGCTGCTCAGCTTGTGGCTTCTGTTGCCTTGGTTGGCTCGGCTTGTGGCAATGAAGGCGAGGGAGTCCCTTTTATAAAATAAGGGCTCGCTCCTCAATACATAAATGATGGGCTAAAGTTGATGCTTACGGCGAGGCGGTTGCTCAGCAGGCGGCGATGCTCTCTAATGATGGTGAAGGAGTCCCTTTTATAAAATAAGGGTTCGCTCCTCAATACATGAATATTGGGTGCTCTCTAATGAAAGTGAGGGAGTCCCTTTTATAGAATAAGGGTTCGCTCCTCAGTACATAAATAATGGGCTAAGTCCCCTAAGTATTTTTCATGAGGCCCAGTTGCGGAAGCCTAATATATGGTACATAATGTAGTCCCCCAAGTCTTCAGTCCATAGAGTATGTTGGTTGGAGACTTCAAATTCAATCCATATATGGGCCGAAGTGGTGGTTGATCGGAGGCGGTCTTTGTATACCATACACTGAAGCTTTGTAGGTGAAGCTTTGAAAGTGAAGTTTTACAGGTGAGGCTTTGAAAGTGAAGCTTTGAAGTTGGAGCTTTTGTAAATGAAGCTTTGAAGTCGGAGCTTTGTAAATGAAGCTTTTGAAGCTGGAGCTCTTGTAAATGAAGCTTTCGAAGCTGGAGCTCTGTGAATAAAGTTTTCGATGCTGGAGCTTTGTAAATGAAGCTTTCGAAGCTGATTGACATGAGTGATGCTCATGAATGTTTATGTTGATTGACATGAGTGATGCTCATGGATGTTGACATGAGTGATGCTCATGGATGTTGAAATGAGTGATGCTCATGAATGTTTATGTATGATTGACATGAGTAATGCTCATGAATGTTTATGTATGATTGACATAAGTGATGCTTATGTATAATTTCAAAGTACTAGACGTACTTTTGATCACCTAGTTGGTGATAATAGCGGCAGGCTGCCGAATAATTTTGGAGTACTGGACATAGTTTTGATCACCTGGTTGGTGATAATAGCAGCAGGCTGCCGAATAATTTTTGGAGTACTAGACGTACTTTTGATCACCTGGTTGGTGATAATAGCGGCAGGCTACCACCAAGTGATAATAGCGGCAGACTGCCGAATAATTTTTGGAGTACTGGACGTACTTTTAATCACCTGGTTGGTGATAATAGCGGCAGGCTGCCGAATAATTTTGGAGTACTGGACATACTTTTGATCACCTAGTTGGTGATAAGCAAGTGGGTGTTCGGTCAGACAAGAGATCACTATGAGCACGTGACTCATCAGTCTATAAGTTGGTAGACTTCTTTAATCAACAACAATGTTGATCAGTGGATCTAGTTGCTCAATAATTCCTGACAATAAATGACAGTATAAGTACAATCGTATAATGAATAAATCAAATTGACAAAGTTTGTCAAGGCAAAATATTGTATTATGTGTTTTTTTTTGTGAATAAATGATTTATTCTGTTGTGTGATAAATGACATGTTACATAAATCAACAATATATTAGGTATTGCCTAAATGTGTGTGTGTGTATATATAATCATGAATAAATGATGTATTTAGTTGTTTGATAAATGACATGTTGCATAAATCAACAATATATTAGGTATTGCCTAAATGTGTGTGTGTATATATATAATCATGAATAAATGATTTATTTAGTTGTTTGATAAATGACATGCTGCATAAATCAACAATGTATTAGGTATTGCCTAAATGTGTGTGTATATATATAGTCATGAATATATGATTTATTCAGTTGTTTGATAAATCACATGTTGTATAAATCAACAACGTGGTAGTAATCATGTGATATCAGAAATAATAATTATATTATTTAATCATAAGTCATCATGACATAAAAATAATAAAATTATTATTTTATAATTAGTTATCATGACACAAATAAAATAATAAGATATTAAATAAACAATGATATTAAAAACATAATGATGGGATTTTAAAGAAGAGCATCTTATCTTTTGCAGAAGTTGATAGGATGATATCAGAACGTTGGTTTTTCAGGGAGTGGACTGGTGGATCCCTCTCTTTTGTGTTTCTTTTTCTTTTGGCAGATGGCAGACAAGGGGAATAATAATGGAATTATTGTATGACAACTTATCTTCTGCCTAGTTTTCCACTAGTGCTCGTGGTATTCGCAGGAGATGGGATCTGGGTCGGCGACTGCCCCGACCGTGAGGACCTTTGTATCAGTGGTGATGAGTATATTCACTGCTTTTTATCATACTTCCTCCATCTATATCCATCATTAAGTATCTCTGTTTTTTTATTCTCTATCTTATCTTCTTTCTTTCTTTCTCATTATCTTTTGATGCTCATGTATGATGGGTTTTCAACTGCAGTGGAAGAAGAAGGCGACCTATGATCTGAAAATTCCAGAAGAGGCCATCGCCGTCGTACCAGACACTCCCATACGCAATTCGACTTATAGATATCCCTCCAAAACTGAGAACAACTACCCAACGCGCACAAATCCCACACCTGTAACAAGGAAGCAATTTGGAGGGCAATATCGTCCGGAACATGGAGGAGAAGAAAGGAGCCCATCGGGCTTTGCGTCCTGCAAGTTGAGTTTGGTGAGGTGGCCCACCTCCTCCAAGTATCCCTTCATGTTGACCAGCACTCGCTTCATGGGCGTCCCGATGGGGTTGAGGAACCTCGGTGAGATGAAATGACGTCAGAGTCCAGGCCGTGGACGGCAGGCGAGGGGACCTCTGATCAGATAGGGTTTGTATCTCCGGCATCGACACCCTACGTGGGGTCGTCAGAATCGATATTAGCTCCTACAACTTGACTTAGTTGGCGATGATGATGTCTCCGTTGCTAGAAGTACCAAAGAGAAAGAGAGAGAGAGAGAGGAAAAAGAGAGTTGATGATGTCTCCGGAGCTGGGCGAAGTTTGGCAGGCAAAAGTTGGTGGCCGTGACAAAAATGGAGGGACTGCCAGATTTGCACCACTGTGGCTGATTGGTACACTTGAGTTCGAAGCAAGCTCTACAACTCAAGCCGTTGTTAAAGAGAGCTGTGCTCAAGGCATCCGTGTTCACTCCATAGCCTTGGCTGTACAGATTTCCGTACCCATAAGCTCTTCATTCTCGCTTGGGAGGGAGTCAACATAGCTGAGTATCATCTTGAGGTCGCAGTCGCCGTCCACGGCGAGCCTGACACGCATGTCGGAGGCCATGAAGTCTGTCACATGGAGCAGGAAGGGTAGGGGAGTGGCACTATTGTTGTGTAACTTGGTCAACAGCGGAGTAAGGGAAACAGCAGCATATCAGACGACCATCCTGAAGTGAGGCATGGTCACCATAGGTGATCGACGTCAGAGCTAGAAATATCCAACGATTGGGGACGTGGTAGCAGCTGACATTGTGTTGTACGGTGAGATCTATGAAAAGGAAAGAAGTGGGAATTTAGCATTATGGAGGGTTTGGGTGTCTTGGCTGCTTAGAGAATTTGGCCACAGAGAGAGGGGTGTTGGTTTCTTGGGTTGTGCCGATTCACGGTGGTGAGATGAAAAAAATGAAAGAGAACCCACATAGTTTTTCGTGTCGCTTCCCACAGACGACGCCAAATGTTGATGCACAAAACCGGAGGGGTCTTGTAATAACGTAAATCCGACCGTGAATCTGCAAGAAAGTAAAGAACACAAGATGTATTGTGGTTCACCCCAATGTTTGGGCTACATCCACACTGATGTTGATTGTATTCCTCTGTAACTGTATGTATGGATTACAAAGTGTTGTTGTGTTTGTGAGGGTATTGCCCTCTGTTGGGTTCACAGAGGAAGAAAGTTGAGAGAGGGATGCTCTGAATATGAGAGCCTCTGTTTGGGGATGTGAGGCTTTAGGATTGTGAGGGTGAGGAGTCCTTTTTATAGACTAAGGGCTCCTCTCCTTTCACATAGACATGGGCTCAATGTTAGGAAGCCCAAGTAACGAGGCCCAATATAATATGGAGCTAACAAAAGTTTATAACAAATAGAAAAGGTTCAAACTTTAATTACCAACGAACAAAAAATGAACATTTTGTTTATATTGGTTAAAACCAAAATCATGGACGGAAGGCAAAATGAAAGGGGATGAAACTATGTTACCCAACACAGAAAATGATGACTCAAAACTATTTCGATTCCCTCTTTTTCTGTTGTTTCTCTTCCTTCTTCCATATTTTCCTTGTGAAACAAACTTCAAAACTGATTACACAAATAAAAAGGTACAAACTTTTATTTTCCCATAAACCATAAGTGAACATTTATAGTAAATTAATTAAAATTAATTCATGGACAGGAGGAAAAAAAATTAAACGAAGTTACCCAAAAGAATGAAACTATTTGTTACCCCTCTTCTGTATTTTTCCTGTGAAACCACCAACTCATATATTGAAAACGCATCATTCATTGGGGGTTCACCAATCACCCCTATATATTTGATCAAATTTGGAGTTAAAGATAAAAAGGGAAATTAAAAATAAATCAAATATCAAAGTAACATACGATTTAGTTTTTGTGGGAAAGGAATAAAACCAATTGCAACTATTAATTGTAGTTTCAAATTTGAACACCAATTTTTTTTTTTCAACGTGTTAAGATTATAACCGCTCAGTTTAGGAGGATAATTATCTTTTATTTTTTAAAATAGGAAGATAATTATCCAACTTTTTTTCTACCCCAATTCCTGACACACCCCGACCGAGATCAAGGCATGCTGGCCGTCACGTGAGGGTGACGTAGCCATGCACAGTGCGGAAGCAATGAAGATAAGAATTATATGGATAATTAAAAACCGAAACTACTAGAGTGCACTACTAAACATGAAGTGTTAGGAGTAAGATACAAAAGTAAACACTCATAATCAGAACATAAAAAGTCTAGGTGCAAACCAGTAGGACAAGTACTAATTATACAGTACCATAAGATGTCCTACATGTCCTACAATTATTTAGATATGTCAGAACCGTCGAAGTCCTCGCACCCAGCAACTGCTAACTTACCTAAAACCTGGAGGGGTGCAAAACAGAAAACGTGAGTGGGTAAAAACAAATGTTTTACAAAACCATTTCATTTATCAACATATCTAACCCCTTACTGTAAAACATGTATAATTTTCCCAGAATCAAGATATATGCATATACATAAATATATATGAAATTGTATCAATTCAAATCATGCGTCACATAATCATATTCATAAGTATGCCACGCCAAGATATAACAAAGTAAGCAATTCAGGTAAGAATAATTTCATATAAATATAACATGTTAGCCTGAATCCCTATGGTAGTCTGTACGGCTAAATTCATAGCTCAAAATCAATTCTAGCCAGAGTCACTACAATGACCTATACGGCAACATACTGCACAAGAGTTGGAACCAAAGGAAAAGGTCTGTACAACAATAATAGCTGGGCGATAAATCGCTAGTCACCTATGAGTCGGAACCATAAATAAGGTCTGTAAGACAAGACTATGCACATAAATTGGATCCAATATGAGCATATGGTGCAGGAGGTGACATAATAAACAGGCCTGTGCAAAATCTCTGACTAAATCACAATCACCCTAGGTGCAGTTTTATGAGCTCAACATTATTCAATCACATATAACATCATCGATGATTCACATAACCAAACATAACTTACTTGAGCTTACCTGAGCATCCATAGCACCATAATTATATATCATGCATAATATACCAATTCATATACGACATATAAATTCATATGCATGACATTCAAGGCATACTTTCATTTAAACACAATTTCTGGGAAATATCAAGTATATAACTGTATACTGAAAACCAAAAGCCCACTCACTGGTATGTCGAAGGGTCGTAACCCCCGAGTCGCCCTTGAACACGCTCGTCCTCGGGATAAGTCTCACCTATATGCGAATTAACTATAAAAACGTTATTTAAAGCACATAGGCAAAACTAGCTAATAAGTTCTCATACAATGCTCGATTTTGGTATTTGAGTATACCATAGTGACCTACACAACCTCAGGATGATCCCTAAATTTTTAGAATAATTTTTGGACCCCTTACGCGCCGCCACGCATCGGCAAGGGCACGGCAACACGCGTAACCACGAGCAGGGAATCCTGACGGATTCTCTAACTGCCGTTAGGAATATTCCATGGAATATTCCATTAAAACCCAACGGTAACTGTTAAAGATAACTGACGGCGTTAGCATATTCTGTCAGCTTAATGGAATATACTCCTTTCTTCTCCGGCGAGTAGCCGGTCACCGGTGACTTTGCCGGTTTCTGGGTAAAACTTTAAATCGCTTATTCTCTTTTGTTTCTTCACCATTTTCCACAAAATTGGTACCAAAATGAAGCTAATAACATGTAGAATCACATTATGTAAGTTTCAAGGCTTAAAATCTACTAGATTTTCCTCGAGAAAGCTCGATAGTTCGGCTTACCTAGATATACGTCGATCTTAGCCTTCCGATATCCAATTCCTTCCAACGAAGTACACCGAGACTCGTGAGGACCTCCTTAAGCTTCCTATAAGCTTCAAATTCCCTGAAACACAAGATTTCACGTATGCATGAATAGTGACTAAAATCGAAGCTAGGGTTTCCACGTGAAATCGAAGGTTTCCTTACCTAAAAATGGTATCTTTGAACTCGTATGGTCCTCACGAACACAATGGTGATCTTAAAACCTTCGATCTACAAGGTTGAGGGTTTCTGGGTTGGTCGATATGAAGAAGGGAGAGAGAGTGAGTCTGAGAGAGAGAGAGCACGGGAAGGAAAGAGAGAAAAAATGGGGGTGTGTGTGGTTCAAAAGCCACCAATCAAAACTAAGAAAAGTCTTAGTTCTAATTGGGTCACCAATCTAAAAAAATTTAACCCAATAATAATTCACACACATCAATTAACGTCCGAGGACAATTCCGTCATCTTACATCATCGATAATAGAAGTTTGGGACGGGCTATGACAATTGTGACATCTCACGTTGTCCAGGGGAGTGATCCTTAAATGTATATTCCCATCCCTACCTAGCACGAGGCATTTTGGGAGCTCATGGGCTTCGGGTTCCGTAGGAACTTCGAAGTTAAGTGAGATGAAGGTCAGAGCACTTCCAGGATGGGTGACCTATTGGGAAGTTGCTTGTGAGTTCCCAAAAACAAAACCGTGAGGGAATGGTAAGCCCAAAACGGACAATATCATGCTACGGTGGTGGAGCGGGCCCGGGATGTGGTGGACCCTGGTCGGGATGGGAGAAATGGTATTAGAGCCAATCCTTGGTCGGAAGTGTGCCGACGAGGACGTCAGGCCCCTAAAGGGGTGGATTGTGACATTCCGCATCACACAGGGGAATGATCCTTAAATGTATATTCTCATCCCTACCTAGCACGAGGCATTTTGGGAGCTCATTGGCTTCGGGTTCTGTAGGAACTCCGAAGTTAAGCAAGAAGAGGTTAGAGCACTCTTAGGATGGGTGACCCACTGGGAAGTTGCTCTTGAGTTCCCAAAAACAAAACCGTGAGGGAATGGTAAGCCCAAAGCGGACAATATCGTACTACGGTGGTGGAACCGGCCCGGGATGTGGTGGACCCGGACCGGGATGTGACACTTCCTAGGTTGGTTTTTTATTTTCTTATTCTCTCCTAAAATGGAGGAGGAGTTTGATTAGCACGTTCCCTTTTTCTCTCTTTATTATCTTTTATTAACAAATTTTAATTTTTCTGATAAAATTGCCCTTGCGCTTTTATATGTATCAAATTCTATTAGTTTTAGATTTTTTTTTTGTTTTAGGGGTGTTTTAATTTTTGGTGCAGTGTACTACGAAGCAGGATATGAAATAGTACTATCACCTGTTTGGTGTTTGCTCAGTTTGGGACTAAGTTACTGTTCTATTTTAATTTTCTTTTTGATTAAAAATATTATCACAATTAATAATATTGGAGGAGAGTGAGACTCAATAAAAACATGTTGATTTATTGTAATATTACTGCATTTCAATCGACCTTTTTCACATTACACTATTTTGCTTGCTTATTTGTTTCTTGGAAACGCTAGTTTTTCACCATCATCAAACAAGGTAAAACTCTCAGAGGAATTCAGCATTTAATTAGACACTTACAAGGCCGTTCCATTGTTACAACTAGCAGTTAAAGCTTGGCCATGGCGGAGGCGGCATCCCTGTTAGTTTTCGGCTGACAACAAGCTCTAATGAAGCAAATCAAAAGCTTTAATTTTGCTGACAGTTTACATCAGACCAGCAAAGCTAGGTGCTCACACATGAACAAACTCGGAACAAGATAGAACCAAGGCTGCCCGCTAATCAAATTTTAGGGAAAAATATTAAACCCATCTAATAACAAAATAAAATAAAAATCTTACTAAACAATAATCAACTTCTTGTTTTTCAAGCCCTGAAGAATTACACAGAGTGAAAACTTTGTTACTTGTCATTCAAGTTAAAGAGCAATACTCTATACAATCTTTAAGGCAAAATCCAATTCTCGAAAGTACCAAAGAAAAAAATGCAGTTGGAAATGGGATGAACTAATCCCAAATGCGAATGAGTAAGTAACTTAGTTGGAAGCCGGAAAAAGATAGGCTTTATATATACTAGGTCCAGTTGACAAGAGTATTCCCATACATTAGGAATCTTGGAAAAGAACTCCTCCAGCTGATTTTCTGTTACGACCACACCAAGCTTTTGAGTAAAAACTGCATCAGTCACTTCAACTCATGTTCCAATCCCCGCATCTTTAGCATGGATCTGAAAGTAACCATCCAAATTGTGTACAGTCCCATATGCACAAGTTTATGAAACCCAGGAAAAAATAAATTCACTTGTGTCCCATGTAAATTGCTTAATTCTAAAGCCAAGAGAGTGCGAATGAAACAATTTCAATTTTTGTTTCTGTCAACTGACACACTTTCTTAAACAGTCTCTACAATCTTTGGTTCTCATAGACCCCTCCCTCATCATATATGTTCACATAATCTACATGTCTTTTAAAAACCTTTACAATTTAACTCACGCACACACACACACACACACACACACACAATCTGCACACAAATACACATAGAGACAGTACATAAACACACAGCACAAACACACAATCTCTAGACATCAACACACACACACACACACACACACAATCTACATACATTGACACACACACACACACACACACAGACTACATACATACACAGTGCGGGCACAAATAAAATCAGCATACATGACACACAGAGTACATACATACACGGTACACACACACAAACAATTTGCATACATGTACACACACACATTTACAGGAAATGTACACCTTGTTCATTTCCATTCCTCTGCTTACTATGGCATAATTAGTTGGATCATATTGCAGGGACCATTTAGGGCATTGTCTATTTTCTGGAAATCTATTAAGATTAGCTAGATATATTGTAACCAGTTTTAAAACTGATAGGGTGTGGGCAAGTTAGGCAAATTTGCTTGTGGTGAGTTTGGTTTCGCGGTGACCTTGCACAAGTTTCTGATGAATCATTTCAGCTAAGGTTCACCACTAAGAAACTATTGCATGTGGAATATTCTATTAATCATTACAACATGAATTTACAGAAAACTCAAAACAGGGGAATACAATGCATACAATAATTGTATTAAAATGAATCTACAGCTAAGGTTCTCCAATGATAGCTTCACAGCAGACAAGCTTAGAGTGTGCAAAATTGCATTAACAAATAGTATTTAAAATAATGCATGGAAATAAAGAAGCACAGATTAAACAAGATGGGGCATGTTCCCTTGGGTCAGGGAGATCTCAGGCAGGATCTCATAGGCTTTAGAGAAAAAAAAGTTATGGAAATAATGCATATTAATATTCCAACATTTTAGTTTGGCCTTTCACTCCCTCATTTTTCTGTACTCTGATCAGACTGCCCATCACCCATTACACTTTTACATCTTGCCGTCTGGATCTTCATATGCATTTTAAGCCCTAAATTTTTTAAGAGAGAATAAGTAGACGATTATTAAGCATGCATGGATGGAGCATTTGTCTGGACTCTAGGACATCAAGGTTCACTGACACACCCATACACACAGAGTATATGCATACACACATAAACATACACTCAATGACACACCCCGATTGAGGTCAAGGCATGCTGGCCGTCACGTGAGAGTGACGTAGCCATGTGCACAGTGCGGAAGTGATAAAGATAGCAAATATACGAATAATTAAAAACCATATTACTAGAGTGCACTACTAAACAGAAAATGATAGGAGTTAGTTACAACAGTAAACACTCATAATCAGTGCATAAAGTCTAGGCGCAGTCCAGTAGGACAAGTACTAGTTATACAGTACCAGGAATGTCCTACTATTATATAGAAAAGTCAGAATTACCGACGCCTTCTAGCCACCAACAACAAGCTTACCTAAAACCTGGAGGGGCACAAAACAGAAAACGGGAGTGGGCAAAAACATATGTTTTACAAATTCATTTCATTTATCAATATATTAACCCCTCGTTGTAAAACATGTATAATTTTTCCTATAATCAAGATATAAGCATATATATATATATATATATATATATCTGATATCATATCAATTCAGTTCATGCTTCACATAAACATATTCATAGGTATATATGCCATGCCAAGATATAATAGAGTAAACAGTTCAGGTGAGAATAATTTCATAGAAATGTGATATGTTAGCCGAAACCTCTGTGGTAGTCTGTACAGCTGAATTCATAGCTCAAAAGTCACTCTAGCCGGAGTCATTACAATGACCGATACAACAATATACTGCATATAAGTCGAAACCCCTAAGAAGGTTCTGTACGACAAGATTGGGTGAAATATAATTGTGCTCAACTCTATTCTCTAATAATAGCCGGGCGATAGTTCGCTAGTCACCTACGAGTTGGAACCATGAATAAGGTTTATACGACAAGGCTATGCACTTAAGTTAGATCCAATATGAGCATATAGTGTGAGAGGTGACGTAAATAAACAGGCATGTACTTTATATCTCTGGCTAATTCATAATCACCCTAGGTGCAGCTTTATGAGTTCAACATTACTTAATCACATATCACATATCACGTCATCGACGATTCATATAACCAAACATAATTTACCTGAACTTACTTGTGCCTCCACAACACCACATTTATATATATATGCAACCATGAAATGCATATTCAAAATATAGAAGCATTTGGCATATTATTTCAAAGCATACTTTCCTTAAAAATGCATTTCTGGGAAATATATCAAGTATATAAATATATGCTGAAAACAAAAGCCCACTTACTGATATGTCGACGGGTCGTAACCCCCGAGTCGCCCGTGGATACGCTCGTCCTCGGGATAAGTCTCACCTATATGCGAATTAACTATAAAAACGTTATTTTAAAGCACATAGGTAAAACTAGCTAATAACTTCTCATACATTGCTCAAAATTGGTATATGAATATACCACAGTGATCTATACAACCTTAGGATCATCCCCATATTTTTAGAAACATTTTTGGACCTCCCATGCGCCAGCAAGGGCAAGACAAAACGTGCCCCCATGCGCGGCCTAAACCTGACGGATTCCTTAACCACCGTTAGGGAATATTCCGTTAAACCTAACAGATTCCGTCTAATCTAACTGACACCGTGAGAATATTCCGTCCAAACTGACAAAATATTCCGTCTTCGTCCCCGGTGAGTCGTTGGTCGTCGGAAAACTGGGTAAAACTTTAAACTCACTATTCTCACTCGTTTCTCAACCATTTTTCATGAAATTTGAACCAAATGAAAGCTTAGAGTGAGAAGAATGGCGTTATACCTGGTTGAAGCTTCAAATCTCACGAAATCACATCGGGGAAGCTTCAAAATTTTGACCAAAACTGCAACTCGATGTTTCTCGTGATCCCGACGTCCAAATTCCTCGAACGAGCTACCCTGAGACTCGTGAGGACCTCATTAAGCTTCCTAGAAGCTTAGATTTCCCTAAAACACAAGATTTTACGTGAGTGTGAACAGTGCATGAAATTTTTGGTTACGGGTTCATGAGTTTTCGAAGGATTCCTTACCTGAAACTGGTGTCAAACAATTCGTAGCATCACAAGGAACACAAAGGTGACAATTACACCCTCGATCTATAAGGTTTGAGGTGAGTTGAAGCTAGTCAATACAAAGAGGGAAGAGAGAGAGTGAAAACCGAGAGAGAGAGAGTACGGGAGTGAGAGAGAGAAGGTATGTGTGTGGTCCAAAGCCACCAATCAAAAATCAATAATTGCCTTACTTCCAATTGGGTCCAAAAACTTAGGGAAAATAATAAATGGGTCCAAAACCAACTTAAATCACACAATACAAATTAACGTCCAAGGGTATTCTCGTCAATTCACGCCGTCGATAAATATAAATGTGGGACGGGTTGTGACACTCAAGGACTATATACGTATCAATTATTAAATGAAATTCAACGGTGGCAAAACAAATATTAGATGAAATCCATATATATATATATATATATATCAAATCCACTCCCTAAGCACTGAGGACTAGTAGATGAAATTTATATCAAATCCACTTTATGACAAATACTAGAGATCATGAGGTGTCATATGAAGAAACATAGATAGAACGTAGAAAAGTTGTAGTTTGAAAACCCCAAATTTTAATCTCAATTTGAACCTCAAAATCAAAACTCTAATTATTTCAACTACGCAGGTCTATTATTGAAAAATTTTGGAACCCAAAACAACGAAATCGTTCATAACCCAGTAATAATTTACCAGACAAAATCGAAGTCGTTCACCATCAGCAAAACAAAATCGAAAAAGAAAATCGTCAGATTCGAAAATTACCAAGCGAGGAGTAGATAAGAACGAGCAGGACCAGATGAGGGAGAGTAGGATGAGGGTGAAGGAGTAGGACGTCTGTTTCTCGCAGGACGTGCGACATTGGTCTCTTGCAGGACAAACGATGAATCCCTCTCGGTCTTAGGAGTACCGTGAAATTTGGGGTCATCGCTAAGAACTCTTACGCTGCACGTTTGGATGAAGAAATTTAAGATTACTAAATTTTAAAATGACAGAAATTGAAATGTTGGGATTTTATTTCCTAGAATATGTAAATTTTCTTGTTTGGTTAATCTAAAAAACCAATGGAATTGAATACATAATTTGTTATTTTTAAACTCTCAATCATAGAAATTGGAAAATGACACCTATTTACATAGAATTTAAACTTGGAAATTGGTGGTCCCAAATTCCAAATTTTTTTCTATGCGGAAATTCTAAATTTCTATATTTATGAATCCAAACAAGAGAATCGGTGCATGTGTTAGTGAAGGAGTTTGTCCAAGTTAGTCCGGCTTTGTCCTATTAACCTAATTCCTCAACCTACCAAATATGCGACTACACTAAAAATTACTGTAGTCTAGTCCAATGAAATTTAAGGAGGTCTAACAAACACGAGAGTATAAAGTCTATTTCTTTGTATCTTCCCTCTTGTTTCTCTTTCTCTCTCTTTCTCTCTCTCTCTCTCTCTCTCTCTCTCTCTCTCTCTCACTTATGTTCTCACATCTTCTGCAAAGATTACATATTACATATTGATTCAATTAACATGGTATCAGATTGCTGACTCGTGATTTTCAATCCTTTCTTGCTTCCATTTGTATTACTTTAGACTTCGATTCTTTTGAATAATCTTCGTTTTGTGTGCCCGATGACTTCTATTCTTTTTCTTCAGCTTCTTAATTCTTGTGTGTAGAAGGTGTTTGTTGCAATTCCTAGTTGAGATTTATTCTCTAAATTCAAGAATTTACGATCTTTGATCTAGCAAAGATGGTGTATGCATCTCAACTTCAGCTTTCCTAATCTCTGATCACAGCTCTCATTAGCTCTCATTTCTTCGATTTCCACATCTATTAATGCCAAGCTTGATGACTCAAATTATCTCAATTGGCACTTTTAGATGCAACTGTTACTCGAAAGTAATGGAATTATGTGCTTTGTGGATATCTCCACTCCTTGTCTTCCTCAATATACGTCTTAATATGGTGAATCTGGTATTAATTCTCAAAACTCCTCTACTTTTGCTGAGAATTATGTGCTTTGTGGATATCTCCACTCCTTGTCTTCCTCAATATACTGCCACATTAAGTCCTATTGCTATGTCATGTGCTATTAGTAGTACAAGTTCCAAAGATCTGTGGATTCGATTAAAGGAACAATGTTCTACTGTGTCTAGGACTAGTATTTTTCAAATGAACTCTAATTTGTAGACAATTAAAAAGGGCTCAAACTTTTTATCTCAGCATATTCATAGAATCAAGGAGGCTAGAGAGTACTTGTCTATTGTTGGAGTGTATTTTGCTGATGATGATATAGTAATTCTAACTCTAAATGGATTACTTGTGGAGTATAGCACATTTAGGTGTTTGGTGAAGGGAAGAGAGAATGTCATATCACTGAAAGTCTTTCGATCACAATTACTTGCTGAATAAGTAATTGTGGACAATTTTTCCAATGCAACATTTCTAACTACTATGGTTGCTAATAATAATCAATTTGGGTCCAAAGGACAAATTTTCCTTCTCAGCGATTCCCCGCTACCACTGGTCAGTCTCAGTTTAATTTAAGAGGTTTTAAACCTTATAATAAGAACAAGAATAAAGGCAAAGGTAGAATTAATCAGGTCTTCAGAAATTACAATCCTAGACTAGTGTATCCTAATCAGACACATGTCTTTCCTACTAACCCTAGAGTGCTCGATCAATAACCAATGAAACATTTTGGAAGTTATTTTGCCCTTCCAGTGCCTACTTGCTAGTTGTGCGACAATATGTTGGTCTGCTTGAAACCCATTGCCACCCAACTATTTTTGGCGTTATAGTTGATTACTGAGTACGACCTAATGCTTCATAGTTACGTGTTTAGGTGTACACCCTATATGCCAAGTTGTACACTGCAACATATCAATATGGGTCCTCAAAGAAGAATGTGAATCTTTGTCAATTCTCCTTCGTACTAGGTTTTTAGAGCCTTTGTAAGCGATCCCTTTGCCACTTATCTTGCAGATTGTCATTTTAATAGGACAATCTTCTTGACACTAGGGGAGATAAGAATGTCAACGTCTTTTAAGAATGCCACGAATTAGCGTGGATGTGGCCCATTATGTCTTATCCTAATCTCCATACCACACAAGTATGATAAGCAAGTGCAGTGTATTCTACCTTTCAGAATGATGGTCCAAACATTTCTTTGATCTAGCTAAAGTGACGAGACCGTATACTAGCAGTAAATATGATTGTGAGGATAGACATACCTAACAAACATTGTTGATGCACAAAATCAGCGAGGATTTTGGTACAACAGAAAGTGTTAAGTTTGTGACATTCGCTAGATTGCTTCGGTCACTAGTGTGGATAAGTAAGTAAATGGATAGAGACAAGGAAGCAAACACAAGATGTACGTGGTTCACCCAGATTGGCTACGTCCACGGAGTAGAGAAGTTCTCATTAATTGTGAAGGGTTTACACAAGTACATAGGTTTAAGCTCTCCTTTAGTGAGTTCTAGTGAATGATTTAGTACAAATGACATTAGGAAATATTGTGAGAGAATGATCTCTATTTATAGAAGAGAGTTTCTAGTTTCATTTTGACATTGACACGTGTTGTGTTGTGATTGGCTTCTGATGTTGACACGTGTTGCACTATGATTAGCTTCTGATGTCAACATGTGTCGCGCTGTGATTGGCCTCCTAGTTGGAGGGAAACTCTTCTGGGTTCTTGACGATATAACGTTGACTAGTGCTTAGTAGTTTTGGGATTGGTCAAGCATGGTACAAACAGTGTTCCCCTAAGTTCCCGAGTGAGGGAAGCTCCTCGGTTGGGGACTTGCAAGATCCAAGCTATTGAATAATCACGAAACTTCTAAGTACCGAAGTGTGGTATCATTTTCATTTGCCTTATCTGTCTCATATGTAGATGTGGCATCTTCTCTAGAAGTAACTTTTCTCCATCCAGGGGTGGTATCTTTAACTGATGAAGATGCACAAGGTAATGTATCAATTACACTTGAAGCTTACTTGTAGTTTCGGGCTTGGTTAAGTGCGATACAAACCCTATAGTAGGAGTCCCCTAAGTCGTCTAGGTAGGAGATTTGCCAAAGGAGGTAACAGACAAGGTAAGCAATCAGACTTCCAAGTAAGCAACCTGGATCGGAGGTTCGACATAGGCTTCAGATTGATTGTTCCCCTTCTCCTTGTGTCGTAAACAACAACAAGGATAAGGAGAAGCAAATGGAGAAGAGATGATATGAAATACTTTTGCTTTTGAAGAAGTAACTTTCCACAGGCTTATTCTTGAACTAGGCTGGAGGGTTTTCTAGTTTCCTCTAGAGTATAAGGCCAACTCAAGAATTTGAGGGTCAAAACAAGTCCATCAAATCTAAAGTACTTTCGACCTTGATGATATAGGATACTTTTGCTATTGACAAAGTAGTTGATGTATCGGCACATGTTATGTTACGCTTATCTCCACATGCTTCCTTGTATCATTCTTACTTGCCCTATCTATTCCTCAGACAAATGTGGTATCTTCTCTCGAAGCATAAGATGTTGAAGATGAGTACTCGAAAGCAATGCCAGGTAAATAATCAGGCAATGGGTTCTAGGCAGTCAGTTCCTGACTGGAAGCTTGATTCCAAGTACTGACTGATTGCTCTCTTTCTCCTTGTCTTACAGGTAAGAATAAGGCCAAAGGAAAAGACAGGGAAAAAGCATGATATGGGATACTCTTACTTTTAACCCTGATGATATGAGATACTCTTACTCTGGTGTGGCTTGTTTGCAGAGGTATTATCGGGAGGAAAAGAAGCTGAGTATTTCTAGAGACTCTGCTGAGAGTGCCCTCTCAGATGTGAAGAAAAGTTGAGCATTTTTTTTATTTGCAGGTCTGCCTGGCTGTGAATGATGGAGGTCGACATATATAGGAGTCTCCCTATTAACAAGTTGTAGTGCTATTCCTTTACCTTTCTTGGTCATAGCAATGTAGTGGGAGCTGCAAGCTTCATGTGTTTTAACTTTGTTAGAGCACTTTGAAAAAATGGTCTGTGGTATCTGGAAAGCTGATGTTGCGTGTGAAGATTGCAGACAAGCTTTATCCAAGGAAATATGGCTCTTGAAGTTCGGAGAGCAGTGCCTCTTCAGTTTTCGAACAAGCAATCTTGTCGGGGATCTAGCTCTCGAGATTCAGAGAACGGTGCCTATTTGATTTTTGAGAAAGCAATCATCTTGGGAGTCTGACTCTTAAGATTCGAAGAGCAGTGTCTCTTCAATTTTTGAGAAAGTAATCCTGTTTGGAGTCTGGCTCTCGAGATTCGAATGGTGGTGCCTCTTCAATTTTTAAGCACGTAATCCTGTTGGGAGTCTGGCTCTCGAGACTCAGAGAGCGGTGCCTTTTCGATTTTTGAGAAAGCAATCATCTTGGGAGTCTGACTCTTGAGATTCAGATAGTAATGTCTCTTCGATTTTTGAGAAAGTAATCATGTTGGGAGTCTGGCTCTCGAGATTCGGAAGGAGGTGCCACTTCGTTTTTTGAGCAAGCAATCCTGTTGGGAGTCTGACTCTTACGATTCGGATAGTAGTGTCTCTTCGATTTTTGAGAAAGTAATCATGTTGGAACTCTAGCTTTCAAGATTCGGAGGGCAGTGCCTCTTCGATTTTTGAGAAAGCAATCTTGTTGGGAGTGTTTTTTCGAATGTGAGTAAAGGTTGGGCATTTTTGCTAATCTGCCTTGCCACTGAGCATGGAGGTTGACACACATTAGGACCTTCTAGTTATCAAGCAGTGGTGCTGTTCCTTTACCCTTGTGGGTAATAGTAGGGTAGTTAGACCTTCAAAATTTATGTGTCTAAACTTTGTCAGAGATTTTTGGCAAAGTTATCTGTGGTACCTGAGGAGCTGATGTTGCATGTGGAAAATGGTGCCTCTTTGGAATCCGGAGAGTGGTGCCTCTTTGATTTTTGAACCAACGGCCCTGTTGCCCTTTCTTTTATAAGGGCACCAATTGTGTGCAAGAAGTACATTCAGAGAGTTATTGCTTGTAGGAATTTTCCCCTTACTTTAGAGATTTATTGCACCTCATTTCTCCTTCATCATTTCTGAGAATTTTGGCCCATCCGACCATTGTTTTGACTTGCACTTTGGTGAAGAGGCATCCATGCCTTCTCAAGACAGCATATGGCGCCCATCCTTCTTATCCCTTACTGGTCATTTTACCGTTGAGGACTCTGTGATGAAGAATGATATGACTGCTGCGGTGGTGGCTAAGAACCTTCTCACTCCCAAAGATAACAGACTACTTTCCAAATGATTTGATGAGTTGGCTGTTAAGGATTCTCTGACTCTCAGTGTTCAGTGTGCAAGTTCTGTGTCTAATATGGCCCAACGCCTATTTGCTCGAACCCGCCAAGTTGGATCATTGGCGGCTGAAGTGATAAGTCTCAAACAGGAGATCAGAAGGCTCAAGCATAAGAATAAACAGTTGCACAGGCTCGCACATGACTATGTTACAAACATGAAGAGGAAGCTCAACCAGTTGCAGGAATCTGATGGTCAGATTTTACTTGATCATTAGAGGTTTGTAGGTTTGTTCCAAAGGCATTTATTGCCTTTGTCTTATGGGGTTGTACCGCGTAATGAAGCTCCAAATGATCAACCTTCGGTGCCTCATGTTGGAAATATACCCTGAAAGTCAATCTTTTGAAGAAACCTTTCAGGACAAATGAATGGATGTATAGATGACTCTTATACATCAAATGGCAAAGATACTAATTAGGACTATCTCAATAAACGATATATGTCCTAAATGGTGAATCCATGGACAATGGATCGATTGAAGAAGTAATCTAATGAAGTTAGACTACATAGACCTTCTTCACATAACCATTATGTCCAAAAAAAAGGTTCCTGGTCATAGGATTGTCAGAGGGATACTGACAATGCATAGACCAGTACATACTATGTCCGCTTCAATTGGAAGGATGGAAAGTCTCATCCCATTCGTGTAGTGACACTAAGACAAGTATGTAGGTGCTCATTAAGGGAATGAGTTCACTGAACACAATCGAACGAGAGTACTTGCATGGAGGTCTACTCACATGTCAAGCAAGTAACTCTAATGGTTGGAATAATGTAAGTAGTCCTTTGACCTGAGACATCATCGTTGTCTTGTGGTTAAGTACTTGATCTTTGATTATGTCAAAGTCATTCTATCAGAGTGTCCACGACATCGTCGAGGTTAAGCCACTTAGTCATGAAGGCAAGTGAATGTTCAACAAGGAATCTCTAATCCTCGTTATGAGATGATGAATACTCTAAGATATGATTCGGGAATCTTCGGCCGAAGTATCAAGTGTAATAAAGGAAAGCGTTCCTATACGACTCAATAGAATCATATAAGAAGGAATAATCACATTAGGGGTTTGACATAATATATTCATACCCTAGTAATGTGATTGAGAGTATTGTTTTAGAGAAAGACCGAATTACATTGTAATTCCAACTGAATAGGTTCTCCGAACAAATTCTACATTAGCTTGGGTAGCCATGATATATGGTTAGATGTCACTCATGGCTTGTGAGTTCTTCTAGATGATTAAATGTAGTCGTCAAAGAAGAAGGTGAATTAAAAGGAAGTTTTAATTCACTAAGTGATTGAATTAAATATAATCAATTGGATTGATGTCAATCACCTCATTGCCTTACTAATTAGAACCTAAAATGATTGTACACTGATACACTCTTGTAGTGGTACCGTTAATGGATGATGAAAATAATTAATTGGATTAATTAAGTGTTGTGATTAATTAAAAAGTCTAATGAAATCATAAAAGCGATATAAGATCGTTTTGGGCTTAAAGAAACGTTCGGGTTTAATTGGGCCCATTGGGCCTAAACCCATTGGGCTTTTATTCAAGCATTGGATGACTTGAAATAAATAAAAGCCCAAAGCCCAAACGAACACAAAGAGGCCGGCCACTTAAAGGGAAAGGGAGAGATAGAAAGTCAAGTTGTTGACTAGGTTTCTTTTTTGTCTATATAAGGAACTTTATAGAGATATTTTCCTTAGGGTTTTTGTGTGTTTAAAACAACAAAGAGGAAAAGAAATATCTCTCTAAAACACCCAAAGGCCGGCCACCCAAGAGGAGTTTTAGCTAATCATCTTTTCTCCTTTTGGTTATTCCTTCATCCATCTCACTACACTAGTGGGTGTGGATCTTTAGAGGTTTTCTATTTTGGAAACTTGGAGAGAACCTAAGGAGCACTCATACTAACAAAGTGGAGGAGGCAAGAAGGGAGGCTAGGCTCAAGGAGTTCAAGGAGCAAAGGGCTTGGAGGTGGTCCATCCTTGGTCTAAAATCTAGAGCAAGAGGTATAGATCTATTCCTTCACTTTGTTCTTAACTTAAATGTTTTGATGCATTATATATAAACCTATGAACCTTGAAGGGGATTTTAATGACTAGTGTTTTGATATTATTTGATAACATGCTTCCGTTGCTTTCGTATATAACCTTTTGAATTGTATATGCATGCTAGTCACTAGAAATCCCACATGAAAACTCATAAATTTCCTTTCAAGTGGTATCAGAGCCAAAGGTTTATGTATGATGTGTCCTTTTTGATTTTATGCATATGGGTTTTTTAATTTAATGTTTGACATATTATTTCTTCATTCAAAGTATGTTTATCTTTTGTTTTTCAAATGTTGAAAAATGTGAATCAAATGTTGAAAAGATATGCATGCAAAAAGGTATTTTGGATGCATGAATGAAGATTGAGTTTTGAACAAGTTTGACATGTTATTGCTTCATTTAAAATATGTTTATCTTTTGTTTTTCAATAGTTGAAAAATGTGAATCAATAGTTGAGAAAGATATGTATGCAAAAGTGTTTTGTATGCATGAATGAAGAGTAAGTCATGAACAAAATTTGGGGTTTTGAACCAAAGGGGAGGGCAAGATTTTGGGGTGGTTTTTGGGTTGTGTTTGTGTTTTATTGTAAACCACTCACACATCCTTTTAAAGCTAGAAAGAAGTGTTCTTGTCACTTTTGTTTTTGGGTTTGAAAAATCACCAAGAATATACAAATCTTGAAAATGTGTTCATGGTTTTGTTCTTGGTGTTCATGGTTTGGTTTTGGTGAAAATGGTTTTATTTGGTTTTCATGCATTATTTAGTGGTTTTGGATGATGTACATACCATCCACAACCATATCAAAAATTTATTAAATCCTAGATTTGACTAGGAGATTTCCATCACCATTTTACTAAAGTCTTTGAAGCCAAAACCAAGTGACAAGCAAAGTTTAATTTTTTCTACATAATGTTGATTTAATGCATGTTGTGTAAGATTGTGTAAGAGACCTCCCATCCCCATTAAGTGGCCGGCCTCCCCTAGTAGATTTATCCACTTATGGGGCTATTTTGTAATCTTTGAAAAGTTGATATTTATACTTTCATGTATTTACGTTTTGACCCCTAACTTTTGATATTTGCATAATAGGCCCCATCCATCTAAAAAGTTAAAATAATTGATTTTAATTTTATTAGTTGTTTAAACTCATAATATTATTATGCCCATATGCACTAAATCTAAATGTTTATGTTGCATTCCATTTAATTATTTAATGTGATTAAGTAGTTAGAAAAATGGGTGACTATGGACTTATGCCTTAAACGATAATTGAGCTATGAGATAAAGCGCTAAAATCAAATTGTTTGAACCTTGGGAATGTGTTTGAATTACTGTTTTTATTGGACCTTGTCACCTTTGACATTAATCTATCTCTCCCTCTTAGTATGTGTAATTTGTAGGAATTTGTACAAATCGGTTTGTAATTCTTATTGCTTCTTAATCTCTTTTAGTTAGTTGATTCCCTCTAGTGCTAGACTAGAGTTTTTTTAACTATTGGTAAGGAGACATAACTAAAAGAGGGTTTTGACATGAGATTAAAGATTAAATGGGTCCAACGCCCTAATTAGCAATGAATGATTGTCTTTCATTTCTAATGGCTCAATGAAAATGTTCTAATTGGATTGAAAAGCACGTAATTAAATTGACACAACCTCCCCGAGTTTATATCCAACAATGTTGGCTCGTTGTTGCAATAACCTAATAAGTCCATGGTCATCCAAGAGCCTAAGATAACTATAAAGTCCAATTTCAAAGAAATGCAAAAACCGTAGTAGTAGTAGTTACTTCCAATATTTGAAAAAGTTCGTTTTTGATATTGATTTGTTTTTCTCAAAACAAATAGTGGGAGTATCATATGCTACTAAACTATAATGAATACAATTAGTAGTTATATATATCTCCAATATTTTGAAAAATGTTTTGATATTGATTTGTTTTATGAAAACGAATAATGGGGATATCATATGCTACTAATTTCATTAACTTTGGACTAGTAGTTATAATAGGACAATTTATTTGAAAGTGATTAAATAAATAAAATTGATGAGACCTTAAAATCCCTCAACCAACATACAATATTAAGTTGAAAGCGTAAGAGTGCTTTGAACACTTTTTCGTGGCCTTCCACCGTGGTAGGCTCCAATCATTTATGACTTGTACACCGCCTTCACCCTATTATGGGGGAGTGCAAAGTGCATGCTTATATTCAAGAGGAGTTTATTTAAAACATTTGATGAGGTTAAGGTAAGCAACGAGTGTGGCCAACATCGTATCATCGTGAGGTCATACTTGAACCCCTTTCTAAACCGGCATGGTGGGACAAAACTTAACTAAGGGAAAAGGTGCCAACATCGTATCATCGTGAGGCATTTTTCTCTAGAGGCCAAAAGGATGGGTAATCACAAGAGGTTGTTGTGAATGGGTAAGTGTACCCTCTCATTATTATTTTTGCTAGCCGACATCGTATCATCGTGAGGTGGGCTTGGTAATAGTGAATCTCTCGTAACCCACTAGGAGCTTTCTTTGAAATCTCCCGGATTCCATCTTGAGGGATATGGAATTTGCCAAAAATGGTGGGTGGTGTCATTCGGTTTAAAGACCCAAATCGTTTGACTTAATCAACAATCAAACTAATTATTTTATTGTTTATGTATTTAGATATGGTTGGAAGCACACTCGCGAAAATACTCAACAAACATTGCCTAGAGGGGCACAATTTCCCATCATGGTATCGTAATGTCAAGATTCTCCTAACATTGGAGAAGATTGTTTACGTGCTAGACAAGGCTCCACCTCACATACCTCTCGGCCCTGAGGCCACTGAGGATGAACGTGCTAAGTATGACAAGCACGTTGAGGATGACACACAAGCCAAGTGCTATCCGTTGGCTTCCATGAATGAAGAGCTACAGAGATAGCACGAGGGCATGGACAGTGCATCTTCCATAATACTCCATCTTACGGAGTTATATGGTGAAGGGACGCGCAACCGTCGCTTTAGCACTATCTGTGAACTTGTGAAGACCAAGATGGTCAAGGGGGCTCCAGTACATCAACATGTACTGAAGATGATATGATTCATTGAACAATTGGAGAACCTAGGTACTCCACTTGACGGGGAATTGGCCCAGGACTTCATATTGGCTTCTCTTTCTGATTCATTTTCGCAGTTTGTAATGAACTACAATATGAATAAGATGGATAGTACTCTCTCTGAGTTACTAAACATGTTAGTAACTGCCGAGAAGACTATGAAGAAAGAGAACGTTGTAGGGACTGCTGCAGTAGCCTACAACAAGCCATCTTCTTCCAAGGCCAAGCCGCAAGGCAAAGGCAAAGGGAAGGAGAAGAAGCCCCCTACTCCTAAGCCGCAAGGAGGAGTGAGGAAAAAGAAGGCAAAGGAGCCCAAGGGGACTTGCCACCATTGTGGAAAGGAGGGGCATTGGAAGAGGAATTGCAGGTTATACCTTGCAACTCTTAAGGACAAGCCACAATGTATGGTTTATGTTCTTATCTTCAATTCTAATTGTTAGATCTTCTAAAATATTTATATGTGATATAAAAGGCTAATCACTTGTATAATTGTATATAGGTGGAAGAGCCAAGTAGAAGAGGAACAAGCAAGGAAAAATGTGGAGAAGGGTTCGGCCACTATGTTTTTGCTTACTACTTAGGAAGTTTGTTAGGGATTTAAAGATTGTCTTTAAACTTTCTTATTTTGTTAAGAACTTTATGTGGCTTCATATGATGAAAGACCACTATTAGTGCCTAAATGTATAAAGGTATTTATATTAGTCTCTAAATGTATAGAGCTAATACTTTTTGTATTAAACATTATGAATGTTTGAATTATCATATTAATGTAATGTGATGAATGCCTTCTAACATATATAATTTCCTTAAAGTAGTGTTATGAATTGAATATTGTCTTGTTGTATCCTAGTTGAGATACAAGATTTATATCACTTATTGTAATGTGATAAACCAAAACTTTAGACTTATCAATTATGGATAGATCTCACATGTAGGACATAGAAGGATACAATGAATCTTTAGATTTGGTTCCAATTGTCTACCTATGAGTTCTATATGAATTGACAAAGGTCTAGAGATTCCTTTTTTGAAGAAAAGGAAGATCACATTATAATGATATAAGTAATAAGAAAAACATTTCTTATAAGGTTATCACTTAGAACACAATAATCAAGATCACTCTTGATTCAATTAGTAGTTTTGAACAACTAATTGGGCATTCTTTAAATTGTTTTAAAAATGTCAATTGTGTTAGTGATTAAACCAAGAAAGAAGTGTCTAAATCTATAAAATGTTTAAAGACTTTAGTCACTTAATAACGAGACATTAACTTAGTGAAGATTGAAACAAACGAGCTTGAAAGGTTTTAAAGCTACTACACAATGTCTTCTACCTTTATACTCCACGTTTATACAATTTTGAATGTATGAAATGATTTCTCATTAAAGTCATGAGAAATAGTGGGAGGTGTGAAAATGGACATAAACTTGAATGTGATTGGTTTATAGTTGTCTAAAGAATGATAGTACTTGACTATTATTAAGAGTTTGTAATTTTAATTGTTAAAACATCAAGCTCTTCAAACGTTAAAATTCTATGTTGTGTAACGTTCTAAAGAATAGTCTTTGAATGTTGGTTTCGTCAACCTAGCATAAAATGGTTATATGTTGGGAGTTGTCCATCATTCTCTTTTATGAGAACAAGCTAATAACAAAGCATTTGGACAAATTGATGAAACAAAAGGGAATATTTTCAAAATGAGTCACAACATATGATTTAACAACAAGACAATCCAAATTCAACATCTCATGTAACTATAACGCTCAATGTAGTTTTAATAAAGAATTATATCAACCACCTAGAAGGAATGGTTGAGTTTCTATATCCTTAGTAGGAGTCATGCTTCCACTAAAGACTTGGATAATTCTTATATGATTACATTATAGGTCTTAGTATGACTAAAACTTGAAGTATGGTGTATGACGCCATATAATTTAAATGAATGGACTTGATAAAACAAGTCACATATTTCAAATGGAATTACTTGAGAAGCAATTCTTTTGTATGTGATTCGTTTAAATAACTGGTGTTAGCTAGTGTTGTTGATAGTCTCAAAATTGTTGAGATATCATCAATAAGCTAATGGATCTCAATGATTGTCAATGAATCCAAGACAAGTTAGTGGGAGCAATATGCATTCAAATCAAGAAAATGTAAGTGGTAAGAATTTTCAATGAATGCTAAGTTACAACAAGGCCAGTGGGAGTGATGTGATATTTTGAGCAACAAGATATGAATAAAGTCTATTTGATAGACTTAATAAAACATAAATGTTACTCGAAAAATGACAAAACGTGACACGGTCAATTTTAAAGTATAGACTTGAAATTGGACTTATTGATATAGCAAGACTATCTCAAGGATATTATTTGGGGAAATTAAATCTCAAATGTTAAAGATTTAAGAAAGCATTTTCCTATATGATAGAAAATCACTTTCGTAACCCTTATAATGAATGTGTCACAAAATCACAAAAGGGACACATGTATGGACTTGTAAAGTAGATATCCAAAGGTGAAGAAGCACATGGGTTGTCACTTTAAGATATTACTAAATCCCAGGATCAAAACCATAGCAACTGAAAGAGTATTATTGCCTTTAAGAAAGGAACAACAAGAGTGGGACTCTGGAAGCGTGCATTCACTTAGGTTATTAACCAAAGTGAAAAATAACTCATTTTAACAAATGGAACTTCATAATGGATGAAGCACTAATCATATAAATGAATTGTTAGTATTGTACTACAATGGTCTCAAGGTTGGAGCAAAGTTTGTATAAAGTATACAAACGAAATATATAATGATATATTGTTTTAGAAACTGCTTCAAAATGTGTTTTGAATGGAAGGGGTTCTTTTAGAACCAATGATTGAATCCAACCATAAGGTCGTTAGTAGGATACAACGACGTAATGGGGCGATAGCTCAAGCCATGGAATCAAGGTCTCATCAAAGTATTCAAACACAAGAAAGAGACATCATCAAATGTTTTGGAAACATTTGATAAGTGAATCCTTTTAAATAAATGGGGATTAATACATAACCAAGTTAACCTACGAGTATAAGCTCTCTCAACTAGCATGTATAAGACACACTAGTGATTGACTTTAGTGCAAGTGGGAGATTGTTGGAAATATGCCCTGAAAGTCAATCTTTTGAAGAAACCTTTCATGACAAATGAATGGATGTATAGATGACTCTTATACATCAAATGGCAAAGATACTAATTAGGACTATCTCAATGAACGATATATGTCCTAAATGGTGAATCCATGGACAATGGATCGATTGAAGAAGTAATCTAATGAAGTTAGACTACAGAGACCTTCTTCACATAACCATTATGTCCAAAAAAAAGGTTCCTGGTCATAGGATTGTCGGAGGGATACCGACAATGCATAGACCGGTACATACTATGTCCGCTTCAATTGGAAGGATGGAAAGTCTCATCCCATTCGTGTAGTGACACTAAGACAAGTATGTAGGTGCTCATTAAGGGAATAAGTTCACTGAACACAATCGAACGAGAGTACTTGCATGGAGGTCTACTCACATGTCAAGCAAGTAACTCTAATGGTTGGAATAATGTAAGTAGTCCTTTGACCTGAGACATCATCGTTGTCTTGTGGTTAAGTACTTGATCTTTGATTATGTCAAAGTCATTCTATCAGAGTGTCCACGACATCGTCGGGGTTAAGCCACTTAGTCATGAAGGCAAGTGAATGTTCAACAAGGAATCTCTAATCCTCGTTATGAGAGAATGAATACTCTAAGATATGATTCGGGAATCTTCGGCCGAAGTATCGAGCGTAATAAAGGAAAGTGTTCCTATACGACTCAATAGAATCATATAAGAAGGAATAATCACATTAGGGGTTTGACATAATATATCCATACCCTAGTAATGTGATTGAGAGTATTGTTTTAGAGAATGACCGAATTACATTGTAATTCCAACTAAATAGGTTCTCCGAACAAATTCTACATTAGCTTGGGTAGCCATGATATATGGTTAGATGTCACTCCTGGCTTGTGAGTTCTTCTAGATGATTAAATGTAGTCGTCAAAGAAGAAGGTGAATTAAAAGGAAGTTTTAATTCACTAAGTGATTGAATTAAATATAATCAATTGGATTGATGTCAATCACCTCACTGCCTTGCTAATTAGAACCTACAATGATTGTACACCGATACACTCTTGTAGTGATACCGCTAATGGATGATGGAAATAATTAATTGGATTAATTAAGTGTTGTGATTAATTAGAAAGTCTAATGAAATCATAAAAGCGATATAAGATGGTTTTGGGCTTAAAGAAACGTTTGGGTTTAATTGGGCCCATTGGGCCTAAACCCATTGGGCTTTTATTCAAGCATTGGATGACTTGAAATAAATAAAAGCCCAAAGCCCAAACCAACACAAAGAGGCCGGCCACTTAAAGGGAAAGGGAGAGATAGAAAGTCAAGTTGTTGACTAGGTTTCTTTTTGGTCTATACAAGGAACTTTATAGAGATATTTTCCTTAGGGTTTTTGTGTGTTTAAAACAACAAAGAGGAAAAGAAATATCTCTCTAAAACACCCAAAGGCCGGCCACCCAAGAGGAGTTTTAGCTAATCATCTTTTCTCCTTTTGGTTATTTCTTCATCCATCTCACTACACTAGTGGGTGTGGATCTTTAGAGGTTTTCTATTTTGGAAACTTGGAGAGAACCTAAGGAGCACTCATACTAACAAAGTGGAGGAGGTAAGGAGGGAGGCTAGGCTCAAGGAGTTCAAGGAGCAAAGGGCTTGGAGGTGGTCCATCCTTGGTCTAAAATCTAGAGCAAGAGGTATAGATCTATTCCTTCACTTTGTTCTTAACTTAAATGTTTTGATGCATTATATATAAACCTATGAACCTTGAAGGGGATTTTAATGACTAGTGCTTTGATATTATTTGATAACATGCTTCCGTTACTTTCGTATATAACCTTTTGAATTGTATATGCATGCTAGTCACTAGAAATCCCACATGAAAAATCATAAATTTCCCTTCACCTCATCCTTCTGGAGTTCTGCTTAGTACTGAGGCTTCGAATAATCACCCTCTGGTGCCTCCTTTTTCTAGAGCTCTACAGACTGCTGAGGCTTCTCCTGAGCAACCTTTATGTAGGCTCCCTCTTGTTTGTTTATTTTGATTCATGTATATGTACATATTTGTAACTTATCGGAGATATCAATAAACAAACTTTGCTTCATTTCAACGTATTGTGTTAAATACACCAAGGCTTTCTTCACTAAGTTCTTTGAATTTTTCCTTTTGTTGAATCTTGTATGTTGAAGCTTTGTGAGTGAAGCATGTAGGTTGAGGTAGTGCTCCCTTAATTTCCCGAGTGAGGAAAATTTCTTGGTTGGAGACTTGAAAAAATCCAAGTCACTGAGTGGTCATGAGACTTCTGAGTATCAAGGTGCAGTAGCATATGGTAGAAGTCCCCCAAGTCTCAGGTCGAGGGAGTTGACGAATGAGGTGTCTTGCTAGTAGCCAAGTTTACAAAGTAACAAAACTTCACCATTTTCCTTTCTAAGTGGTAGCCCAAAACTCCTCCTTTATATATACTTGTTATGAAAGTTGTTAGGCCCAAAGAAGAGGAAGCCTATGCAATTTTTTTTTTTTAATTTTTGAATTTTCGAATTTTTGAAATTCCGGATTTTTTAATTTTCGAATTTCCGAAAAAAATATATATATATATATTTTAAGCTTTATATGTGAAGTTTTGTAGGTGAAGCTTTGAGATTGAAGCTTTGTTGGGTACCATGAATTGATTTTGCTTCACACTATCTTGATCAAGATAGTGTCAAGCTTTGTAGGTGAAGCTTTGAGGTTGAAGCTTTGTTGGGTACCATGAATTGATTTTGCTTCACACTATCTTGATCAAGATAGTGTCAAGCTTTGTAGGTGAAGCTTTTGTGGTGGGTGAAGAAATGTATAATGTTTATGTTGATTGATATAAGTGATGCTTATGAATGTTTTACTATGCATGAAGGAATCTATTGTTTGGATATGTGAACCATGTTGGTTGTAACACTTAGTTTCACTTACTTTATGTCAAATATGTAATGCTTAAGCTCTGAGTTAGAGTATAGATGTAGGTCAGCGTAGATCAAGTGTTCCAATGCTAGGAATGTAAAAGACTCAGACGAAGTTGTCTAAATTCCCTCTTCATTAAATATTTGTGGAATGGCTTGTGTTACAATGAATCTTAAATGGTTAAAGATCAAAATATTTGTAATGCATATATCTTCTTGTAAAAGCATTTCCTTTAGCACCCAGTCTCCCATTTTGAAAGAGTGAGGCTTGACCCCATGGTCATAATAGTGAAGGTACGTTCACTCCTGGTTGTCTTGATACGAACCTTTATCCTTCTTGTTGTAATGAGCTCGTTGAGGGTAAAAATCCTTTCTCTTGACAAAAGACAAATACGTTTGGTGACTTAGCGAGTAGCTAAGTGAGGCAGGAAAGGATGCAATGAGTGTCTGGATGGTCAAAACATTTTCACTTAGTAGAACCTGACTTCCACTCCCTACTTGTTGATAGAGGTTATTCATAAGAGGGTTCCCTTGGTATGTATTTCCCTCGGCAAATGCATTATTGTAAGCTTGTATCATCACCTCAGAGTAAGTCTTCCAAGTGTTAACATTGATCATGTACTTGAAGAAGCATTCACGCATGCCTACCGTGAAGGCTCTGAGTGCTGTTTTATCATCTGCTTCAGTGCAACGAGAGTATTCCTGAAGCGACCAACATATTCACGTAATGACTCGTCTGACTTTTAACGAATGATGTATAACTCATCAGGGGAGTGTAAACAATTAGCTTGGAAGATGTGTTGAGCCATGAAGAGTCTTCTTAGCTCAGCAAATGAATCCATAATATTAGGTTGAAGACGATAATACCAATTGACAGCTCCACCAAAGAGAGTTGAGGGGAATATAAGACATTGTTCCTCATCATTGTGTATTCGGTATGCCATGGTAAATTCAAAGACGTGGATATGCTCAATTGGATTTTTCCTCCCAGTATACGATTATAAGCCAAGCTTGACACACCTCGACCGAGGTCAAGGCATATTGGCCGTCACGTGAGAGTGACGTAGTCATGTGCACAGTGCGGAAGTGATAAAGATAGCAAATATACGAACAATTAAAAACCAAATTACTAGAGTGCACTTCTAAACAGAAAGTGATAGGAGTTAAGTACAACAATAACACTCCTAGTCAGAGCATATAGTCTAGGTGCAGTCCAATAGGACAATTACTAGTTATACAGTACCAGGAATGTCCTACTATTATATCGATAAGTTAGAACTGTCGACATCCTCTAGCCACCAACAGCAATCTTACTTAAAACCTAGAGGGGCGCAAAACAGAAAACGTGAGTGGGCAAAAATAAATGTTTTACAAAACCATTTCATTTATTAACATAACTAACCCCTCACTGTAAAACATGTATTATTTTCCCAGAATCAAGATGTAAGCATATAATAAGTAATAATCCAGGTAATAATGATTTCATAGAAGTATGACATGTTAGCCGGAACTCCTGAGTAGTCTGTACAGCTGAATTCATAGCTCAACTCAATCTAGCCAGAGTCACTATTATGACCTAAACGGCAATATACTGCACATAAGTTGGAACCACTAAAAAGGGTACGTACGACAAGGTTGGGTGAGATACAGTTATGCTCAATTCTACTTTCTCAATACTAGCTGTGCGATAATACGTTAGTCACCTACGAGTCGGAACCACCTATAGTAGTCTGTATGACAAGACTGTGCACTTAATTGGATCCAATGTGAGCATATGGTGCGGGAGGTGGCATAATTTACAGGCTTATGCCAACTCTCTCTGGCTAAATCGCAATCACCCGAGGTGCAGGTTTATGAGCTCATCGTTTCTCAGTCACATCTCATATCCAACCAAGCATGTTCATCAAGCTACTATATTCTTCAAATAAACTTATATCTCATTTATTTCATGTCATATATTGTATGGATGCACCTAACATTTCGTTAGGCTACCTACGTACCCTAAACAAGGATCAAGCTGTTCGTAGTTCACATAATCAAACATAATTTACCTAAACTTACATGTGCCTCCACAGCACCACAATTATATATATATATATATATATATATATATATATATATATATATATATATATATTCAGAATATAAAGGAATTTAGCATATTATTTCAAAGCATACTTTCATTTAAAACATATTTTTGGGAAATATATCAAGTATATAATTATATACTGAAAACAAAAGCCCACTCACTGGTATGTCGACGGGTCGTAGCCCTCAAGTCGCCCGTGGATACGCTCGTCCTCGGGATAAGTCTCACCTATATGCGAATTAACTATAAAAACGTTATTTTAAAGCACATAGACCAAACTAGCTAATAACTTCTCATACATTGCTCAATTTGGGTATATGGATATGCCACAGTGATCTACTCGACATCGCAGACGTCGAGATATTTTTAAAATAATTTTCCTAGGGCCCATGCACCCTCACGCGTCGGGGAGGCCATGGTGCCACGCGCCCCCCACACGCATCATCTTCTTCTTCAAGACGCTGGAAAACTCGCCGACGCCGACAAACTGGGCAACCCTATAATTGACGATTTCTCACTCGTTTCTACACCATTTTCCATGAAACAAAAGCCAAAATGAAGCTTCGGAAGTAAGGAACCAAACCTTACCACTTTCAAGCCTTGAAACTCATGGCATTTCACCAGAGAAAGCTCGATAATCCAGCTAAAAAGTGAAACTCCGTTCTACTGCTCCCCGATGTCCAAAACACCTCAACGTTGCACTCCGAGCATCGTGAGGATGTTCTAAAGCTCACTATGGTCTTGAAATTCAAAGGAAACCTTCCGTTTAAAAGTTGATGAATAGTGACTATCTCGGAGATTCGATTTCTGGGGTTTTCTCACGTTAAACTTCAACCAAAATCATGCTAAATGACCAAGGAAAGAGACTAGATACCTTTCTGAACCTTAAAATGGCGTGAAACCTCGACGATTGAATCGGTGCTACTGTGCTTCGACAGAGTCCTCGTGGTTTCTGGATTTTTCGAAGATAATTCAACCAACTAAGGGTATGGTTGGGTTCGTACTCTTAAAAGGAATGTAATGGTGGATCCTGGAAGCTTGATCTATGAAGGAATGGAGGTCAACGGACTGCGTCCGTACAATTTGCAGAGAGAGAAAAAGTTCGATGGGAGGAGAGAGAGAATGGATGTGGATGTGTGTGTGTGTGGTCCAAATACAACTAATCTCAAACTAAGAAAAACTTAGTTCCAATTGGTTCCAATTGGTTCCAATTATTTAGGACATAACATAATTGGCCCAATTTCTTAACCCAAAACACAAACACACCCACGCTCAAGGGCATTTTCGTCTTTTCACATCAATGATAACAAAATAATGTATATTTCTGGGACGGGTTATGACAAAGCTTATGTTTAGTTTTTCCTTGTAGAGGGGTGCAAATGATCCTCCTTGTTAGAGGGCATGGCCTTGGCTGATTTCAGTCAGGTATTTTGGCTTTACGTTTGGCCTTCAACCTGTTCACTTCTTCAAGAAGCTACAAGATAAGGGGGTCTTCAGTGGAGTTGGGCCCCATTGGAACGCTTCTTCGTAAGTTTTCCTCATCATTTAGAAGTAGGGAAGTTTGGTTAAAGGCATGTGGCCTTTCTCCAGATTCATTGTACTCGTTTCCGGGACATGCCCATTGGAAATCCTCTGAGTCTCTTACATCTTCTTGTCCCTCTAAGGCTTATGGTTCCTTTCCTGGAATGAGGGTTGGCCTACCTTGTGGTAGGGGACTGAGCCCCTTCAATGACCTTTAGGTCTTTGATCCTTAAGCTTATGTGGATGGGGTTTTCTCAATGCTGCCTCAAGAAGTCTCGACAATTGCCATAAACAACCTTTAATCCTTCCATTCCTTTTGTGAGAAGGTGCCTCTCTCCACTTCTCATGCCTCAAGTGGAAGCATTTTGGTTGAGATAAGTCTCACGTTGATCAATACATTGATGGGTAGTTCGCTCCTCATTAGGAGTATCCATGTTGAAGATAAGTGATTCTCCATATTAGGGGGGCACAAAAGTGATGGTTACCATCCACAGGGTTGATGGGCTTGTGAAATTGAGTCTGCCTAGCCTCATGGAGCATCTCAAAGATTTTTTCATACTGTTCTTGGAGGATCTCATTCTTCATTGCTATCTTATTGTTCTGAGCCTCAAGCTCTTCGACCTTAGCCTGAAAAACAAACTTCTTTCTTTCCTTTCTTCTCTTTCTCACACTAGGCAAGAGAGAGGTGTCCTTCTGTGTGATGTCGCTTCCTTAGCTTCCCATGGTGGAGAAGGATGCATGATCAAATGAGAGTGTACGAACGATGAAAACCAGCTTGACAAAGCTGGCAAGAGTAGGAATAAGTGTCATTCCCACAGAAAGCACCAAATGTTGATGCACAAAATCAGTGAAGACTTTAGAACAACATAAAGTGTCAAGTTTGTGACATTTGCTCGGTTGCTTGGCTCACTAGTGAGGATAATATGTAAAGATATAAAGATAGGGAAGCAAACACAAGATGTACGTGGTTCACCCTAAGTTTGGCTACGTCTACGCAGTAGAGGAGTTCTCATTAATAGAAAAGAGTTTACACAAATACATAGGCTCACGCATAATCATCATTAGAAAAATATATTTTAAACCAATAAATAATCAAATGAAAAACATAATACTAACTAACTGTGTGTGTGTGTGTGTGTGTATATATATATATATATTATATTGTCACATCCAAAACATAAAAACGCATTTTTCTTTTAAGTATATTTTCACTTACCTAAAATCTTTAATAATTTTTTAATTAATGTAGAAGTGTAAAAAAATATAGAAATTTTTTTATAAACACTCGTAATGACAAGCTTTACAGCTTTCATGAAGAGCTTAACTTCGAAATTCGCCACTATAATCATATAAATCATAGATCAAAATTTAACCGTTGATTGTTGTTTATATTTACACTTCATTGTTCTTATCAAATTTTGTTTTGTTTTTCAGATTTTCTTTTTTTGAAAACTTGATCTATTAGAGGATATAGGAAGATGAACGGTTTGAATCATTGATATTATATTCAGAGTTTTACGGTTGGTGAAAATATTGCTTGATGTTTATAAAGTTTCTATAAACTATATGACATCGACTCATATTTCAATTAATTGTAAATATCGAAACGTGATATCAAAGATCTGAACCATTCATCTTCTTACATCCGCCAGATGAACATGTTTTCAAAAAAGAAAATTTTAAAAATGGAATTCAGTAAGAAGAATAAAGTATAAATGGCAATCGACGGTTAAATATAAATTTAAGGTTTATGAATTATAGTGTTAGATTTCAAAGCTGACCCCCTAATAAAAGTTGTAAAGTTTGCACTATGAGTGATTATATATTTTTTTTACATTTTTTACACTTCTACAATAATTATTATTAATTTTGCCCTCAAATAAAAAACATTATTCATGAATGTTTGGAGGATTTTAAAAATCTAAACGATAATATAAGTATAACCATTATCTACTCATGGAGGAATAATGATAAATCACGAGTGTTTATATATTCTTTCACATTTTTCATGCTTATATGAATGTCTTCTTAGTTCTTGCATATACAAATACTATATTAATTTATTTTAATTTTGGACAGCATGTTAAGTAAAATTTATCCTAGTAATGATAATAAGGAACTCTCATAATAAAAATAAATAATTACTAAAACCTTTTTTTTTAAACTTATATAGAATAATAATACAAAACTATATATTTAATATAGAATATATTGTATATATTAATATGGTTATTGTATTTTATAATAAATCTTTTCGTAATTAAACTTTAAAATTATCAAAATAATTTTTTTCTTAATGGGTCAAAACGGGTTACCCTCGTGTTACCCACGTGTATACCCGTTATTAATGGGTCACCCAATAATGACCCGATAAGTTATCGTGTTGATCCAAAATCCGTTATTTTCGTGTCGTTTTCGTGTCGTGTTAGAAAGTGCCGGGTCTATTCGGCAGGGTGCCTCAACATGATTTCTTCAGTGGGTCCTTGAAGCTATGAAGTTGACCGGTGCTTAGTAGTTTCGAGATTGGTTAAATATGGTACAAACAACATTTTTGTTTTAGCTCTTTTAATAGGAACTTCTATTAGAACTTGGAAGAGAGGCTTATATTTTGGTCCTAGGTTTCTATGAGCTCTCGGCAAAATCAATACACAATTAGGATAGAAGAAAAACCTGAGTTTCAAGAAATCAGTCATATTGTATGGTGATTGCTCTCAGTTTGTTCTGTTTCTATTTCAATTGCTGCATAGTGTGTAGGTGGGCAATATGCTCCCTTGGTGTGTGAAAAAAAATAGAAAGAATTCTGCTTATGAAAAAAACCAGAAATTTTGGTTCATTCCAAAATAGGATATAACCTTGTTTGTAGGAAATTTAAAACAACCAAGTGCTTGAATTTTGATGCTCTTGTACTCTATACTTTTTAACACTTCAACTTTCTGAGATTAATCTGCATTCTCTTTTGCTTGCACTATGTTGGCTCCAAAACATGCAGATTTCAGTGAAAGAAGATAAATAGAAAAAGGAGTCTGTATTGTTATCGGTTAACCGCAAGCATTCAGATTACTCATCCTTTAAGCCTGAGAAACGACAAGTGGAGAAAACTGTTCAAACTGTTTTTGCAACAGTCAGTGAAAGTTGGTCACTGCAAATGCTTGAAGTGGCTGAGATCTATAAATCAAGTGTACATGTCAATCTCATATTATAGCTTCTGTTGGGGTTGACACAGGAAAGCTTTATTGTGCTTCAGATGCCACGATATTGTGTTTACATATGTTGAAAAAGAGAACCTGGTTAAGCCGACAGATAAATCCATTATGGTGTTGGATCCAATATTATGTGATGTACTATTCAAGGGAGCCATAAAAAAAAGGTACAACGTACGCAACATAAATTCATAAGAGAGACTTAGGAGCAGCATTTGTAAACAGGATGCATGCCCATCACGTTTTGACAAACTTTCTTCAATAGTGACAAATTCACGTTGCCAATTTTTGTTGTCTGGAAATAGTTTGTGATGTTTCAAGAATTCTTTCCTAGGTTTTCTTATGATCGAATGTTTCTCTTTTCCGGTAAGAAGGGGCATGAGGTTCAAGTTCAAAGTGGCGTGATTGTTGATCTCGCATAGCATATGAATGAACAATATGAGATCCCAAAGAAATACATTGAGGTTCTTGATAAAACCAGGACATGAGAGGTTGAGAGAGGTTAGTTATACTTGATTCTTCTTGATGGTAGTAAGAGATGTAGGGCAAAGCATTCTTATTAATGTCTTGATTCAGTCTCTAGAAGCCTGTTAGTTATGCTTGTGCTTTTGTTCTAATTAGGAGATAGTGGGAAAGGAAAATGGAGATGGTAACAAAAAGAGGAGAAAATAAGAATAATAATACAAAAAAAGTAGTTTTTAATGTAAAAAAATAAAAAGGAATTAAGCCCGGATAAAGGAGGAGGGGGAGGGCGTCAGGTAGTCGACAGCCGGCACTCCATGATCACGTCGAATCCTTATGAAAATGAATCCAGAACAAAATCGCGCTAAAGCTAGGGCGTCACCCGTAAGTGGCGCGCTGTGTGGCCCGAGCACAGTGATAAGTGAGCAAGGGTCGCTGTATCTCCATCGGCACCCGGATGCAGTGTTAAATGAGCAAGGGGGCCATAGAAACTTCTTTTCGAACGACTCCACTCAAAGTTGTTTGGGAGCATATGCTCCTATCAACTTTACCCGGGACACACAAAAGAAGTACTTTGATCCTATTAGACGGGGGAGGGTGAAGAAGCTAGGACAGAAGGGTAGAGTTCAAGAGAGCAAAATGCGTTTTGGAACGTGGAATATAGGCACCTTAACGGGAAAATCTATGGAAGTAGTGGAAGTTATGGTGAGGAGAAGGATAAATATTATGTGCCTACAAGAAACTAAGTGGGTTGGTAGTAAGGCAAAGGATCTAGAAAACTCAGGGTTTAAACTTTGGTATTCGGGCACACATAGAACGAGAAACGGTGTTGGCATCATCGTGGACAAGACCTTGGTACAAGATGTTGTAGATGTCAAGAGGGTAGGAGATAGAATCATGGCAATCAAGATTGTAATAGGACAAGAACTTATCAATGTGATTAGTGCGTACGCACCTCAAGTAGGGTTGGATACGAGTGCGAAGGAGAAATTTTGGGAAGATCTTGGAGACTTGGTGCAAGGAATTGCTCAGACGGAGAAGTTATTTATAGGAGGAGATTTAAATGGACACGTGGGCAGGGAGACAGGCAACTATGGAGGTTTTCATGGTGGCCATGGTTTTGGGGAGAGAAACGAGGATGGGGAAGCTATCTTGGATTTTGCAATGGCATATGATCTCTTCTTAGCCAACACCTTCTTTAAGAAGAGAGAAGAACATGTGATCACCTACAAGAGTGGGTCGTCAAAAACACAAATAGATTTTCTTCTAATGAGGAAAGGGGATCGTATAACTTGTAAGGATTGCAAAGTTATACCAGGAGAGAGCGTGGCTAATCAACATCGTTTGTTGGTGATGGATGTACATATCAAAAGAGTGAGACAAAAGAACAAGACTTGGAAGTGCCCAAGGACTAGATGGTGGAATCTAAAAGAAGAAAAACAAGCTATTTTCAAAGAGAAAGTAATCACCCAGTGTGTGTGGGATAGAGAGGGGGAAGCTAGCCAAATGTGGGATTCCATGGCTAGTTGTATCCGAAAAGTAGCAAAAGAGGTATTAGGAGAGTCCAAGGGCTTTGCCCCACACCAAAAGGAATCTTGGTGGTGGAATGAAGAGGTACAAACAAAGGTGAAGGCTAAGAAGGAATGTTGTAAAGCCTTATACAAGGATAGGACCGATGAAAATGGTGAAAGGTATAGAAAAGCGAAACAAGAGGCGAAGAAAGCTGTGAGAGAAGCTAAGTTAGCGGCTTACGACGATATGTATAAACGACTAGATACCAAAGAAGGAGAGTTGGATATCTATAAACTAGCTAGAGCAAGGGAAAAGAAGACAAGGGACCTAAACCAAGTGAGGTGCATCAAGGATGAGGATGGAAAGGTTCTTGCTACAGAGAATGCGGTTAAAGACAGATGGAGAGGTTATTTTCATAATCTTTTCAATGAAGGACATGAAAGGAGTGCTTCTTTAGGGGAGTTGAGTAACTCAGAAGAGTGTAGAAACTACTCTTTTTATCGTCGAATCCGGAAGGAAGAAGTGGTTGTAGCTTTGAAGAAGATGAAGCATAGAAAAGCAATAGGCCCAGACGATATACCAATCGAAGTGTGGAAAGTTTTGGGAGAGACAGGTATAACATGGCTCACTGACCTTTTCAATAGGATTTTGAAAACGAAGAAGATGCCAAATGAGTGGCGAACGAGCACTTTGGTGCCTATCTACAAGAATAAGGGCGACGTACAAAATTGCATGAACTATAGGGGTATTAAGCTAATGAGTCATACAATGAAGCTCTGGGAGAGAGTCATTGAGCATAGATTGAGGCAAGAGACACGGGTTTCGGACAACCAATTCGGGTTCATGCCAGGACGCTCAACCATGGAGGCAATTTATCTCTTACGAAGATTGATGGAAAGATATAGAGATGGGAAAAAGGATTTACACATGGTCTTTATAGATTTGGAGAAAGCGTACGATAGGGTCCCAAGAGACATTCTTTGGAGGATTTTAGAGAAGAAAGGAGTACGAGTAGCATATATCCAAGCTATAAAGGATATGTATGAAGGAGCAAAGACTGCCGTAAGAACTCATGAAGGACAAACAGAAAGCTTTCCCATAACTGTAGGATTACATCAAGGCTCATCCTTAAGTCCTTACCTTTTTGCGTTGGTAATGGATGAGTTAACAGGACATATTCAAGATGATATTCCTTGGTGTATGCTTTTCGCAGACGATATAGTGTTGATAGATGAAACTCAGGAAGGAGTAAATGCAAAGCTTAACCTTTGGAGAGAAGTGTTGGAATCTAAAGGTCTTCGCCTAAGCCGATCAAAGACAGAATATATGGAGTGCAAGTTCAGTGCAAATGGAGGCCAAAACGAGTTAGGGGTGAGGATCGGTGATCAAGAAATACCAAAGAGCGATCGTTTTCGTTACCTAGGATCTATCTTGCAAAAGAACGGAGAATTAGATGGAGATCTCAACCATAGAATACAAGCTGGATGGATGAAGTGGAAGAGTGCATCTGGCGTGTTGTGTGACCGCCGTATGCCACTGAAGCTCAAGGGAAAATTTTATAGGACGGCAATAAGGCCGGCGATGCTGTATGGCACAGAATGTTGGGCAGTGAAGCATCAACACGTACACAAAATGGGTGTAGCAGAGATGAGGATGCTTCGTTGGATGTGTGGGCACACGAGAAAGGATAAGATTAGGAATGAGGATATCCGGGGTAAAGTAGGAGTAGCCGAAATTGAAGGAAAGATGAGAGAAAATCGGTTACGGTGGTTTGGACATGTGCAAAGAAGGCCTACTGACGCTCCGATTAGAAGATGCGACTATGGGACAGAGGTTCAGGGCCGAAGGGGTAGAGGAAGACCTAGGAAAACTTTGGAAGAGACTCTAAGAAAAGACTTAGAGTACTTGGATCTAACGAAGGACATGACACAGGACCGAGCACAATGGCGTTCTAAGATTCATATAGCCGATCCCACTCAGTGACTTGGATTTTTCAAGTCTCCAACCGAGAAGTTTTCCTCACTCAGGAAATTAAGAGAACACTACCTCAACCTACATGCTCCACTCACAAAGCTCCAACAAAAGAAAATTCAAAGAACTTAGCGAAGAAGGCTTTGGTGTATTTAACACAATACGTTGAATTGAAGGAAAGCTTATTTATTGATATCCCTGATAAGCTACAAATATGTACATATACATGAGTCAAAATAAACAAACAAGAGGGAGCCTTCACAAAGGTTGCTTAGGAGAAGTCTCAGCAGTCGGTAGAGCCCCAGAAAGAGAAGGCACCGGAGGGGGATCATTCGGAGCCTCAGTACTGGACAGAACCCTAGAAGGAGGAGGCATCAGAGGTTGATCATTTGGAGCTTCATTACGCGGTACAGCCCCAGAAGACGAAGGCAATAAATGCCTTTGGAACAAACCCACAAATCTCTGATGATCAAGTAAAACCTGACCATCAGTTTCCTTCATCTGGTCCAGCTTCCTCTTCATGTTTGTAGCATAGTCATGTGCGAGACGGTGCAACTGTTTATTCTCATGCTTGAGCCCTCTAATCTCCTGTTTGAGACTCATCACTTCGGCCGCCAATGATTCAACTTGGCGGGTTCGAGCAAATAGGCGTTGGGCCATATTAGACACAGAACCTGCACACTGAACACTGAGAGCCAGCGAATCCTTAACAGCTAACTCATCAGACCGTTTGGAAAGTAGTCTGTTATCTTTGGGAGTGAGAAGGTTCCTGGCCACCACCGCAGCGGTCATATCATTCTTCATCACGGAATCCCCAACGGTAAGAGGACCAGTAGGGGAGACGAAGGATGGGCGCCATATGTTGTCTGGAGAAGGCGGGGCTGCCTCTTCAACAAGGTTCAAGTCAAAACGACGGTCGGAGGGGCCAGACATTTTCAAAGGTGTTGAAGAGAGAAGAGGTCGGACAAATCAAGATCTTAGAAGTGCAAGAATGGAGCTTCTACTGGTGGAGATTCAAGTGTGCTTTGGAACTTAATGCCAACCCCTATAAAAAGATGCACTCGACGGAGCTTCAGACATCAAAGAGGCGCCTGCTCAGAAATCGAAGTGGCGTTTGCTTTCTCAAAAGCTGGGCTGCTTAGAGACCACGAGGGTTGATCTCATAAATCAAAGAGGTGTTTGCTTTCTCAAAAGTTGGGCTGATCAAAGACCACGAAAGCTGATATCAGAAATCGAAGAGGCGTTCGCTTTCTCAAAAGCTGGGCTCCTCAGAGACCACGAGGGCCGATCTCAGAAATCGAAGAGGCACCTACTTTTCCAGCCTTGTCAGCACCTGTCACACGCACACTCAGCTTTGCGGAAATTATGGGTATTCTGTCGAAGACTTCTGGGGAAGTAGAAAACACATGAATCTTACTGTCCAATCACCCACTTCCCACATGCAACAATAGCTCATGGGTACCACAGATAACTTTGCCAAAGTTCTCTGCCAAAGTTGAGCACGTGAAGCTTGCAGCTCCCACTACATCGCTCTGACCAAGAAGGGTAAAAGAATAGCAAAGAAACAGCACTAACAAAGTTTAGACCCATAAATTTTGAAGGTCTAGCTACCATATTATTACCCACAAGGGTAAAGTAACAGTACCACTGCTGGATAATTGGAAAGTCCCTGTGTGTCAACCTCTGTGCCTCGTGGCAAGGTAGACTAGCAAACATGCCCAACCTTTACTCACATTCGAGAAAACACTCCCAATAAAATTGCTTGCTCCAAAATCGAAGAGGCACCGTCCTCCGAATCTCGAGAGCCAGACTCCCAACATGACTACTTTCTCAAAAATCGAAGAGAGGGTAAAGGAACAGTACCATTGCTGGATAATTGGAAAGTCCCTGTGTGTCAACCTCTGTGCTTCGTGGCAAGGTAGACTAGCAAACATGCCCAACCTTTACTCACATTCGAGATAACAACCCCAACAAGACTGATTGCTCCAAAATCGAAGAGGCACCGTCCTCCGAATCTCGAGAGCCAGACTCCCAACATGATTACTTTCTCAAAAATCGAAGAGACACTGCTCCCCGAATCTCGAGAGCCAGACCCCCAACATGATTGCTTTCTAAAAAATCGAAGAGGCATCGTTCTCCGAATCAATCGAAGAGGCGCTCGCTTTCTCAAAAGCTGGGCTGCTCAGAGACCACGAGGGCCGATCTCAGAAATCGAAGAGGCACCTACTTTTCTAGCCTTGTCAGCACCTGTCACACGCACACTCAGCTTAGCGGAAATTATGGGCATTCTGTCGAAGACTTCTGGTGAAGTAGAAAGCATATGAATCTTACTGTTCAATCACCCACTTCCCACACGCAACAATAGCTCATGGGTACCACAGATAACTTTGCCAAAGTCTCTGCCAAAGTTGAGCACGTGAAGCTTGCAGCTCCCACTACATCGCTCTGACCAAGAAAGGTAAAAGAATAGCAAAGAAACAGCACTAACAAAGTTTAGACACATAAATTTTGAAGGTCTAGCTAACATATTATTACCCACAAGGGTAAAGGAACAGTACCACTGCTGGATAATTGAAGTCCCTGTGTGTCAACCTCCGTGCTTCGTGGCAAGGTAGACTAGCAAACATGCCCAACCTTTACTCACATCCGAGAAAACACTCCCAACAAGATTGCTTACTCCAAAATCGAAGAGGCACCGCCCTCCGAATCTCGAGAGCCAAACTCCCAACATGATTACTTTCTCAAAAATCGAAGAGACACTGCTCCCCGAATCTCGAGAGCCAGACCCCCAGCATGATTGCTTTCTCAAAAATCGAAGAAGCATCGTTCTTCGAATCTCGAGAGCCAGATACCACATACCACTTTTTCAAAGTGCTCTGACAGAGTTAAAACATGTGAAGCTGGCAGCTCCCACTACCGTGCTATGACCAAGCAGGGTAAAGGAATAGCATTACTACTTTTTGTTAGGGAGACTCCTATATATGTCGACCTTCATCCCCAACGGACAGGCAGACCTGCAAAAATGCTCAACCCTTCCTCATATCTGAGAGGGCACTCCCAACGAAGCCTTTCAAAATATTCAGCTTTCTTTCCCCCCGATAATACCTCTGCAAACAAGCTATACTAGAGCAAGAATATCTCATATCATCAGGGTTAAAAGCAAGAGTATCCCATATCATGCTTTTTCCCTGTCTTTTCCTTTGGCCTTGTTTTTACCTGCAAGACAAGGAGAAAGAGAGCAATCAGTCAGCACTTGAAATCAAGTTCCCAGCCAGGAACTGACTGCCTGGAACCCCTTACCTGATTACTTACCTGGCATTGCTCTCGAGTACTCATCTTCAACATCTTATGTGTCCAGGGAAGATACCGCATCTGCTTGAGGGACAGATAGGGCAAGTGCGAAGGATACAAGGAAGCATGTGGAGACAAGCGTAACAGCACACATGCCGATACATCCATTACTCTGTCAAAAGCAAAAGTATCCCATATCAGCAGGGTCGAACGTACTCTAGATTTGATGGACTTGTTTTGACCCTCAAATTCTTCAGTCGGCCTTATACTCTGGAGGAAATCAGAAAACCCTCCAGCTCAGTTCAAGAATAAGCCTGTGGAAAGTTACTTCTTCAAAAGCAAAAGTATCCCATATCATCTCTTCTCATTTTTCTTCTCTTTATCCTTCATGCTGCTGCAAGATGGGGAGAAGGTGAACAATCAGCCGGAGCTCTGATTGCTTACCTTGTCTGTCACCTCTTTCAGTAGATCCCCTAGCTCGGCGACTTGGGGGACTCCTACTACATGGTTTGTATCGCGCTTGACCAAGCCTGAAACTACAAGTAAGCTTCAAGTGAAATTGATACATTACCTTGTGCATCTCCACCAGTTAAAGATACCACCCCTGGATGGAGGAAGAGTACTTCCAGAGAAGCTGCCACATCTACCTATGCGACAGATAAGGCAAGTCAAGATGATACCACACTCCGATACTTAGAAGTTTCGTGATTACGAGATCATTCTCCCACAATATTTCCTAATGTCATTTGTACTCTAATGTCATTTGTACTAAATCATTCACTTGTACTCACTAAAGGAGAGCTTGAACCTATGTACTTGTGTAAACCCTTCACTACTAATGAGAACTCTTCTATTCCGTGGACGTAGCCAATCTGGGTGAACCACGTACATCTTGTGTTTGCTTTCCTATCTCTATCCATTTATATACTTATCCACACTAATGACCGGAGCAATCTAGCGAAGATCACAAAAAGCGACCGTTTTCGCTACCTAGGATCTATCTTGCAAGAGAACGGAGAATTAGATGGAGATCTCAACCATAGAATACGAGCTAGATGGATGAAGTGTAAGAGTGCATCCGGCGTGTTGTGTAACCGTCGTAGGCCACTGAAGCTCAAGGGAAAATTTTATAGGACGGCAATAAGGCCAGCGATGTTGTATGGCACAGAATGTTGGGCGGTGAAACATCAACACGTACACAAAATGGGTGTAGCGGAGATGAGGATGCTTCGTGGGATGTGTGGGCACACGAGAAAGGATAAGATTGAGAATGAGGATATCCGAGGTAAAGTAGGAGTAGCCGAAATTGAAGGAAAGATGAGAAAAAATCGGTTCTGGTGATTTGGACATGTGCAAAGAAGGCCGACTGACGCTCCGGTTCGAAGAGGTGACTACGGGACAGAGGTTCAGGGCCGAAGGGGTAGAGGAAGACCTAGGAAAACTTTGGAAGAGACTCTAAGAAAAGGCTTAGAGTACTTGGATCTAACGGATGATATGACACAAAACCGAGCGCAATGGCGTTCTAGGATTCATATAGCCGACCCCACTTAGTGGGAAAAGGCTTTGTTGTTGTTGTTGTTGTTGTAGATTTTAAATTTAATTGTATCCATTCTTCTTCCTTCTCATTTTATCTATCTTCTTCCCTTTTCGTCCTCACTTCTTTGTGTCTACTTTCATCTTTCTCACATTTCCTCTTGATTAATAAGTAATTTAGCGATGCGCCCTTTGAATTGTGATCGGTAGACCCATATCCCCTTTGCCTTTATTGCTTTGTTGGTATAACCTATATATCATACGTGATGTGTGATTTGGCCTTTCGTTTTTCTGTTGTATGATTATTTGGAGTATGTGCTGTCCATTTAAATGTGATGCCACCTACGGTTTAGTACACGTATAAATTTGATATGCATTATCCTATGATAATGATGAAGTGCTCAATCAGTGATCCTTGTTATTACACGAACCAAAAACAGTTGACAACGATTTGTATTGGTACTGGTCAGCTATCAATTGTCGTAGGCCTTGAATGAACTCATGGGTCTTGTAGTCTTCTATAGATAGATCTGCAACCATTGGTATTTAACTTCAACAGAAGACGTTTGATCGAAAATTTCATTTTTGTTCTATTCAGTTAAGTTCAAACTGAGCAATTGCATATGTTATACTTTTCTGAAGTTTGTGTTTAAGAAAAACCAAGTTCAAAGCTGTTTTTGAAATTACGGATGTGATTTATTATCCAAGATTCAATGAGTTATAAATTTCGATATTTAATTCAGCAATCAAAATTGTAGTTGTTGTAGTTATCCTTTTCTTTTCTAAAAGAACCTAGGAGAAGTAGCACCAGGAATTGTACTCAAATCTTGCTCTTTCAGGTACTATTCTGAAGGGAAGGGGATTCAGATGGGAAGCCTTGTGCACAGCAGTGTCCCATCCCATAGATGATAATCAGTTACCTGAGGGTTTAATTTCTTTATCGAAGTTATATGTGGAAAGATAGGAGGAGGTATCATCCAACTTTCAACTTTGACAGCTTTGTGCAATACTTAAGTTATTTGTTTTCTTGTTGTCGAGACTTGAGAGCACATACTTTTAGCTTAATAACCGTAGCATAGAGTTTCGAAAACGACCTTCGGAGTTGTATATACCCGCCAAAAACGAACCAATAGAAGAAAGCTATAATTTTTGGTAATTTCATCTCTCATATCTGATACATTCTTGAGTGTTAATTTGTAGTTGGTATGATGTCTTTCTGGAAATTGACAAGGAACAAGAATTTTGGAATTTCAGGAGAATGTGCGGTGCTCTCTGTCTGGAGCAAGCACAGATATTTTCATTAACATATCAACACACTGGACTTTTCTATTACAAGCTACTCTAGAGCAATATCAGCCCTTGGTTCACAAACAGTAATCTAAAGCATACACTTGTCCTATGAGACTAAGCATTCACTTAACTATTGGTTTCTTCCTTCTCAACCATTCGATCAAAACCAAATTCTATTTAATTCCAACACTCCCCTTTAAATGAATTCTGGTTTTGATCCTAAGCATTCCTCTGAGATAGACAAATATTTCCTTTGGTAGAGCTTTGGTGAAGATGTCTGCCATTTGATCCTGTGATTTGCAGTAGATCAGTTCAATTGTATTCTCCTGCAAAGCTTCCCTTATGAAGTGAAACTTCCTTTTGATATGCTTGGTTTTCTGGTGAAAAATAGGATTTTTGGTCATAGCTATTACTGATATGTTGTCACACATAAGTGGTGTAGCATCCACTTGCATTTCACCAAAATCCTTTAACACAAACCTCAACCATATAGCTTGGGAGGTAGCCATTGCAGCACTCACATATTCTGCCTCAGCCATAGACAGTGCAACACTTTGTTGCTTGACAGAGGCCCAAGAAAATATCCCAGAACTAAATGTAAATGCATATCCTGAAGTACTTCTTATGTCATCTTCACTGCCACCCCAATCACTGTCACATAAGCCTACCAGAATTGCTTCTTCTCCCTTTTCATACTTGATTCCATAGTCCAAGGTCCTTGAGATATACCTAAGTACTCTCTTGGTAGTTCCCATGTGAATTCTTGTGGGATTTTGCATGAACATTGATAAGAGACTGGCTGCATACATAATGTCAGGCCTTGTGGCAGTCAAGTAAAGTAAACTTCCAACCATTTTTCTGTACAAGCCTTCATCAGCAGGTTCAGAACCATCCACTTTACAAAGTTTCTCATTTGTGATCAATGGCGTTGCCACAGATTTGCATCCTTCCAGATTGAATCTTTCAAGCAATGATTGTGCATACTTCTATTGATGTATGAAAATCCCAGTAACTTCTTGTATTAATCCAATTCCCTAGAAGTGATGCAACAAGCCAAGATCCGTCATCTCATATTATCTCATCATGTCCCTTCAGAATTCTTCAATTATTTCTTCACAATTACCAGTAAAGACCATATCATCAACATATATAGACACGATAAGCATCTCAGAGTTCTCACCAGTTTTTGTATACAATGTAGCTTCACTAGGACTTTTGTTAAGTCCACTTTTGCTGAAATAGGAGTCTATCTCACTGTACCGAGCCCTGGGGGCTTGTTTGAGTCCATACCGTGCTTTGTTTAACTTATACACCCTCTCTTCTTCATTTGGAACTTCAAATCCTTGTGGTTGATCCAGATACACTTCTTCCTCCAGAGTGCCATTTAGAAAGGCTGATTTAACATCTAACTGGTGAAGTTTCCATCCCTTTTGGGGAGCAAGAGCAATCAAGGTTCTGATGGTATCTAACCTTGCCACTGGGGCAAAGGTTTCATTGAGATCTACCCCAGGTTGTTATGAGTAGCCTTTGGCAACCAATCTTGCTTTGTTCTTCTATATTGATCCATCCAAATTCAGTTTGGTCTTGTAGATCCATTTCACACCTATCACAGGTTTATCACTCGGTCTATTTACCAATTTCCAAGTAGAGTTTTTCTCAATCATGGCAATTTCTTCACTCATTGCTTTCTGCCAAGATTGATCCTTCTCAACTTCGTCAAAACTCTCAGGTTCAACAACACAATAGTTACATACTGCATAGATCTCATCTAAAATCCTCATTCTCAATGGAGTTGTTTCTGGGGAGGAATCTTGCAATTCTTGTCCTTCTGCATTTGAAGTAAAGAACTGAGATCCTTGTGTTGGGGTTGAAAATTCATTTTGTCTTCCATCTCGTATAACAGGTTCATTCTCAAGTTGCACATTGTGCTTTTTCCATTGTTAGTGGAAATGAGATGGTGTCAATGTTGTTGGTTTCCCAATTCCATGCTTCATTTTCCTTGAACACCACATCTCTTGAGATAATCACTTTATGTGACTCAATATTGTAGAGCCTATAGCCTTTTTCACAACTTCCATAGCCTACAAGAACACACTTGATACTATTGATTTCAAGCTTGTGTCTTAATTGAGATGGTATTTGTGCATAGCAGATTGATCCGAACACCTTCAAGTGCTTCACACTTGGTTTTCTGCCACTAAATGCCTCAAAAGGTGTTTTCTTCTCAAGTGCTTTAGTTGGACACCTGTTTAGGAGATACACAAATGTATTTGAGATGGTATCTGTGCATAGCAGATTGATCCGAACACCTTCAAGTGCTTCACACTTGGTTTTCTGCCACTAAATGCCTCAAAAGGTGTTTTCTTCTCAAGTGCTTTAGTTGGACACCTGTTTAGGAGATACACAGATGTATTGACAGCCTCACCCTAAAAGGAAAGTGACATTTTCTTATCATGTAGCATTGACTTGGTCATTTCAACCACAATCCTATTTTTCCTCTCTGCTACACCATTCTGTTGTGGTGTGTAAGCCACTGTCAATTGCTTCTGTAATCCTGCTCCTTCACAAAATTCTTAGAACTCAAATGAAGTGAACTCACCACCTCTGTCACTTCTTAGTCTTTTGATCTTAAGACCACTCTGAAGTTCAACCATCACCTTAAATTTCTTGAAGATTGTAAAGACTTCACTCTTGTTTCTCATAAAGTATACCTAAACCATCCTGGTGTGGTCATCAATGAATAACAGAAAGTATCTATTCCCACTAAGTGTAGATGTCTTCATTGGACCACACACGTCTGTGTGAATGAGTTCTAGAGGTTGGCTTGCTCTCCATGCATTTCCAATTTCAAAAGATTCCCCATGATGCTTCCCCAATATGCAACCTTCACAAGGTTCTTTAGTCTCTTGTAACTCAGGAAGACCAGTCACCATTTGTAATTTCTCCAATCTCTTTAAATTGTGAAAGTTTAGATGTCCAAACCTCTTGTGCCATAACCAAGAGTTTTCTGCAACACTTGCTTTTAGAGCAATTGAGTCATTGTAATCTAGCATAAGTAGAAAACTGTTGTTTCCTGTCATGCCAACTTGTGTTACCAAGTTTTGGAGGCTTCTGTCATCAAAGATCTCCACCATATTGTCTCCAAAAAGTAAGATTAACCATGAGCAATCATCTGTCCTTCACTAAGGAGATTCTCATCTAGGCCAGGTACAAGTATCACATCCTTGATGAATCTTCTTCCACCCTTTGTCTCTAGAACAAGAGTTTCTTTTCCAGTAACTTCCACAAGTTGTCCATTCCCCATTTTAACTCTGCAATTAAAGCTTCTATCAATGTTGATTAACAAGGATTCATATGCAGTTATATGATTACTGCATCCACTGTCAATAATCCAGATTCCTTTCTTATTTTCGGTTCTTGCAACACTACAAGCATAAAAGACATTTACTTCCTCTTCTTCTACTCTATGTGCATAGTTGACAGCTTGGTTCCTTCTTGGATTACAATCTTTTGCTGGATGGCCAAATCTATCACACTTGGTGCATTTGGGTTTTCCCTTGAACCTGCAAACACCATAGTGTAATTTATCACAGATTTTACACTTAGTTTTGGTAAAATCACTGCTAGTTTCTAATCTTGATCGTGGAGTATGCTTGTTGTCCCATTTCTTCCCTTTTCCTTTCCAGAATTTCTTTTAATTTGAGTTGTTCCCCTGAGCCTTATAACTGCTATCTCCCTCAATCATACTTAGGCTAGCAAAGCCTTTTCAGCTAAGTTTTCGGAGTGCAAGTTTAACCTCTGCTTATAGCTTTTCAATGTACCAATCACCTCTTGAACCTCAATGGAGTCAAGATCCTTAGTTTCTTCTATAATAGATGCGATGGAATCATAGGATTTAGGCAAGCTAATAAGTATCTTCTGCACTAATCTTTGGTTTTACAATTCTTCACCAAGAGTTTTCATTTGGATCACAATATCAGTCATTCTGGTTAAATAAGCAGATAAAGCTTCACCATCATTCATCCTAGTGTACTCAAAATCTCTCCTTAAACATTGTAGTTTGACAGATCTAACCTTTTTATCACCACGAAATTCTTGTTGAAGAACATCCCACGCAGCCTTGGAGGTTTCAAAGTTTGAGATTCGAGGAAAGATCTCATCAGACACTGCCCCTTGAATAATACCAAGAGCTTTTGCATCTTTGGTTTCATTAACCTTCATTGATATCTTCTTCACAGACTGTTGATCTTCATCTCTAGAATCATCTTCAGTTTCTGCGATTTCAAAACCCGTGTCCACCAAATTCCAGAGATCATGTGATTTGAATATGGTATTCATCTTGATGGACCAAAAATCGTAGTTGGACCCATTAGAGATATGAGCCCTCATATCTCATCCACTGCTCGAAGTAGCCATGTGAGACTTTGTAAGAACAGATGAGGGTTTTCAAAATATGGGTTTGTTTTTCCCCTTTTCTTTTCAAAGATATAAAGTACACAAAACGTCCAGTCCTGAAATTGATCAGAACCTAAGCTCTGAGGCCATGATAAATTCTTGAGTGTTAATTTGTAGTTGGTATGATGTCTTTCTAGAAATTGACAAGGAACAAGAATTTTGGAATTTCAGGGGAATGTGCGGTGCTCTCTGTCTGGAGCAAGCACAAATATTTTCATTAAAATATCAACACATTGGACTTTTCTATTACAAGCTACTCTAGAGCAATATCAGCCCTTGATTCACAAACAGTAATCTAAAGCATACACTTGTCCTATGAGACTAAGCATTCACTTAACTGTTGGTTTCTTCCTTCTCAACCATTCGATCAAAACCAAATTCTATTTAATTCCAACAATAGCATATGTTTGCACTTTTATCAGGTGTTGGAATTAAAATTTAGAAGGTGAGACGGTTTTCTGTTATTAACTTACTCTACATGTTTGCATGACTACTGCTGCGTAGTTAAGATATATAGCTCTCTTGGCTCTCTCCAATGATGCTTGACAACTGCTACTTAATCAATTGCACCTGCACGAAATTAATCCCTAAGTTGCTCAGTCAACGCGAAACACTCTTCCAACTCCGGATGGGAGTAGAATGTGTGAATGGCATTTGGATAAATAAAACAACTCAGCTTCTTTCCCACTTTTCTTCAACCCCTCATAGTACCTATTCTGCCACTTTTGCAACGGATCAAATCCTCCAACGAAAACTGTTGTCGCGGGGTGGTCATGGTGCCATCCCATAGGCAAAAATGCCCTCAACTTCCAGTCTGAACGCTCCATGTTCACCACTGGCATCCCCGTCGGGTTCTGTTTGTTCTTCTCCCCCTAAAAACTTTGTATCGATAACATCCTAATCACCTTCGGACTTTCAAACATGTGTTCACTTGCTCTAAGGTGCGCTATGTTTGCTCCAGCGCTGTCTCCCACGAGAAGGCACTGCTTTAGATCCACGCCCTCAAAGTCTTGATTGTGGTCATCCACAAATTCAAAGGCATCAAAAGCGTCTTCGTGTTGGCTTGGATACTGAGGCTCAGGTGCGAGGCGGTAGTTAACGGATACGATGCCGTGAAGATCATGGGCGAGCCGTTGGAAGAATTCGTCGTAGTTCATTCAATTGGCAGCCATGAACGCAAACGCGCCCCATGGAAGAAGAGTGGCAAGGAATGACAGTGGGGGATCCGGAGTGCAGTGGTGGAACCAGAGGTTGCAGGAAGAGTCAACGATTATTATGTCAGATCTTTCAAGAGGTGTTTTCAAATGAGGGGATTTGAAGTCTAGAAGGTTCATGAAAAGGCGGTGATGGTGCCGTTTGAGCTGCGAGAGGGGTTTGGGGCCATGGAAGTACTATTTCCTTAGCTTCTAGCTTTGACACTCTTACTAGTTACTGGAAAAGCAATGATTGAAATGAAATACATGCATACATACACAATAAAGATGGCTATATTTATATATAATCTGATCTTAAGTTTTAGCAAACTAACTGCTTTATAAGTCAAATTTTGTAATTTGTCGGCTGAGTTGCAATTGCATTAATTATCTTGGTATGGTCCTGATGGAAGTTAATAAATACCTAACACTTCTCATGAGTCATGACCTGGAGATGATCCATACTAGGTTTTATCCCACATCCTTCAAAAAAGGAACTCATAAATTCATTCACTTATCATTCTCTATAATTCGGCAACCAAGTATTTTGAGGAAGACTTCCTTCAAAATTTTGAGTTGCCGAGTTTTTTTTTTTTTTTTATCATCCTTATTATAGGGTAAAATAATGTCACCTTAGTGAGCAAAAGAAAAGTGATTCCTTGTTCTCGAAAAGTAGAGATGTAGTATTATTATTTTGCATTTTTCAAACTATTCGAGTTTTTCCTTTTCAAGTTATTCGAGTGGGGTGGGTGCATGCACCAACTACTATGAGGTAGGTGGATCGGTCGGTCGGTCTCCAAACAACCTATCCATGTGCGCACATGGTTGCCAATTCCTATTTCCTGTAATTGTTGCCTCAAAATTATACATCAACATATAATTAACAAAAACCAAACTCCTCAAATCACAGATTAACAGACTTCAACTTCTTCTCCTTGTTTCCCATCAATCGTGATCCCCCCTCCTCCCCCCATCTCAGATTCTGAAAGCCTTAGCCATGATGATTTTGTCTGTAACAAAAACAGCAGCAGCCATTACCACATTCATATTCATGTCGTTCTTGGCATCTTTGTGGATCCTCCTCCCTTTCTATAACTACAACGACCAGATTGCATCCTTTTCTCTCATGCCTGTTTTCGGAGTTTTTCTAGTATCCGCATTGGTTATTGTCGTGGCACATGCCACCCTGATGGCGTGTATCACAGTGCTCGTACTGCTCACCTTTGCCGGAAATCGTTGTCGGGTCTTGGTGCAACGTGGAAGGCTGATCACCTACGATGTAGCAATCTACTTGTTCCAGATTGTCATCAAAGAGAGAGGCCTCCTGGCCGTGGTTTGTGCAACCATTTTGAGTTAGGGATGGGCAAACGGGTACAGGAACCGCGGGTCGGGGCGGATAATGACCGTTCGGGGTAGGTATGGGCCAGTTCCTACTTTTAAAAAAGAGAAACGAGGTGGGTCGGGGTGGACCTTTGTGATTTTTGGTTCGGGCCAATTCCTGGAGTATAGGAACCGCGGTACCCGAACCGGCCCGTTTGTAATTAAAATGAATGGACCAGATTGATGAATAAGCTACCATATCTAATCTGAACCGTTGTTTTAGCTTTACCCTAAGTTCTCTATCTCTCTCATCCCGATTTCCGACTCTCACTCTCTCACTCTCAAACTCTCAGACCTCAGTCCTCGATAATTCCCTTCCTGACTCCAATCGTCCTTCCCTTCACCAACCGTCGATTCTCCTCGGTGAATACAATGGCACCACCCACCCATCATCCTCCTCGACAACATCCCAGAGAACCCAGGCCATCACCCTTGCCGTCGATTCTCTCCTCTTCGACAGCAACCCCCGCCGTCATGACCACCATCACCCTATCACCGTCGTCGAGGACACTAGTACCAGCCATCATCCCTCTAAAATTTAGGTAATTTTGAATTAGGGTTTTGTTATTAATTTGAATTTTGGGTGTAGGGATTTTAGGGTTTTTAAATTGGAATTTGGGATTTTAGGGTTTTCGAACTAGGTTACTAGAGTTAATTTTGCAGTCGATTGATGATTGAATTGATAATTTTGCAGTAATTTGGCAAGCTTGATGCCTTCTAACTTCTAAGTTCTTAAGGAAATTAGATACTAGATTAGTAGATAGTGTGAGTCTATACATTTCTTCTTCCTTTTAAGTTGAGTTGGATGCAAAAACTGGCCAAAATCTTGGTCTGCATCAGCATCACAATCATTTTTCATTCCACTGATGATACTAGATTAGTAGATAGTGTGATATTCACAATCTTTTCTCCCCGAATCAAATATTCATGGTACGGGTCTAAAACAATATACAGTAAGCAGACATGGAAATTTACATAAACGTGATCCTTTATCTTTGGGAAGTCAATGAGTTAGCTTTCTTGCTTGCATTGAGCCCTGCAAGAATCCCCAATCCCCATAATTAAAACATGAAATCTCAACTCTCAACACTCGTGGGAAACAAACAAGTTCAAAAGACAGACCTGTTGGCTTAGAATTTCCACTGCCACATTAAGATCCCCATCTGCAGCTGCTAGGGCAACTTCTACCTGTGTTTGTAGCCCATTACCAAGAAGTTGTTAGAAGATGTTCATAACAGAAAGCATGAACTATAAAAAAGAAAACAAGGCAGTAGATGTAAACATCTAGGGAATGAATAATGCAATGCTAATGAAAGATGCCCAAAACTCGTTAAGTTATAAGTATGCATTAAGTTTTTTTTTACATAATGATACTTCTCAGAAAGAAAGAAAGAATGCAATTGCATCGTCTTTTAACAATGTTTTAGTTTCCATTACACTTGCTAAATTTCCATACTTTTTCTCTCGCATGCACTCTCTGATTATCCCCAAATCTCATTTTTCTTCGTTGAAAGCCACACCCTCTGATGTAAGTATGTCTTACAAATGCAGTTGGTTTGTGAATTGTTACTAGATATCAAGACACAAGAGTATTGCTTACTTTCATATTTTATATGCATTGGACGAAATGATGGGACGAATTAATCTGAACATTAATCATTGGTTGGATTGTAATTTTCTCTACGTATCTCCGATAGGTTGTTTGGATATATTGTAATTTTTTTTCTGCAAATCCTGTACATGCGCTTCTGTATTTGTTGTGTGTGTAGTGTTCTAATGTTTCATGAGTCCGAATGAACTTGCTCTGCAGGTGGTAGGCTGAACGTAAAATAATTAGATTTCTCGTACCTTGATTAGTGGTAGTTGCAATTAGAAACTTGATAATTTGCTATTTTATTTACATGGAGATTATGCTTTTTTGGGTTTAAATTATGTATAATGTGTAGATTATGCTTACATGGAGATTATGCAATTGGATGTCTTGGACTTTCAGATATTTTGTATGTTGATTTGATTTTTAGATGTTAGACGATGTAATATTGTTATTTTGGATGTATTGTTAATCTATGAACTTGGATGTTGGACTTTGTATTTAGATTGGATGTGAATAATGGTGAATTTGTGCAAAATCTGCATAAATGCAGTTTTTGACTTTCTGCAGACTACGCAGTTTGCAATCTGTGGAAATCTGTGCAGTTTGCAATTTGTGCAAAATTTAAATCTTTGCAGTTTGCAATCTGTGCAAATCTATGCAGATTGCAATATGTACAAATTTTTTTTTTAAAACAACAAAAAAAGGGACCCATGGACCCGGCCCATTTCAACCGAGCCGGGTAATGTCCGGTTCCTATATTAGAAAATGTAATCCCCGACCCAGCCCGGCCCGTGCCCAACCCTATTTTGAGTCTCATGGCCATGCTTGGCCTAACATTTTGAACATCACATCTTAGTTAATTTTTTTTCACTCTTTTTCTCTTCGTGCACACTTCATTCATTTCTAACATGTTTATGTAAATTAAAATCTCAAGGGATATAAATAGTATGTACATTAAAACAAAAAGAGGCTGTCTAAATCATTTCTCTTTTTCTTTAACAATTTTGTAACTAGTATGTAAATAACTTTTTAAAGGGATGAATCGAGAGTGAGTTTTACTTTTTGGCTAGGCTATAATATTAGAACAATTTAATTGAAATTTAATTTAATTTTGCTTAATCATTGCATGAAAATGCTAATAATTAAATGCATATGAGTGTAGCCAATCTACATGAAGTACTAGATAATATCTGGGTAAAAAAACTTCTTGGTCGCTCTATGTATACCCTAAATTTCTTTTGTTCATTAACTTCCACAATATTTGCAATCTAGTAGACTAGCTTATTAGACGGATAAAGCTTGTGTTCTTCCAATAATGGAAGCTACTTTGTTTCCCAACTTACGATTAACGAATCTTTACAGTTTGAACATTATAATCAAAACTATTCATTCTCTTTATCATCATTTAAAGACCATATATCCATAAAACAAAAGAAAAACTAATGAAAAATACTTTAAAACTTTAAGTTTTAACAAAAAGTCACCTAATAACTACACTACTAAATTAAACAGTTTGCGCGGCAAGGAATATTTTGTCACGCAAATCATTATTAGGTCGCACAAAAACTATGGCGACTAGAAAATCGTTGCGCATATTTTTTCGCACAAAGGTCGTGAAAAAAGACATTATGCGACGAACAATTTCAAACTCATTGTGCAAAAAAAAATGGTGTGAAGCTTTACTACTCGTCGCACAAAAGTTACACGGACAAAGGTTTTCGTCATATGATATAAAAGGGTACAAGTGCGCTGTGTGACTAGTTCGTATCTAAAAGTTTGCGCGACGAAAAATGTTAGAGGCGAGTGGTAATGCACAACAAAGTAATAAGACGCGCTTAATTTTGCACAACAACTGGTAGGTGTCACGCAATTGTAATTTTTATAAAATAAATAAATAAATAGAATAAAAGGAAAATTAAAAAGAAAAAAGATTTCATACTAATGACAAAAAAAAAAGCAAATTAATGAATAAAAATGTACGTACAAATATAAAGTTTTAAAAGAAAGCAGAAACAAAACTATGAAAAAAAGGAGGAAAAATCTATAGGAAAGTCGTTCAAAGGATCTTGCTGCTGGTTAGGGACGGGGACGGGGACGGGGTCAGAGGTCGACAGGCCTGATTGCTGTGCTTGCTCGATGTGGAAGGGCTGTGAGGGAGATGGTGCAGAAAAACCATGGAGATGTATTCCGAAGAAACTGAGGGCTTGTACAAGCATCGACATTTGAGACTTGTACCATGCCAGCTCACTCCTTAGGCCAGCAACTTATTGAGTCAAAGCCGTAACCTGGCCCTTTGACTGTGAGGATGACAAGGCTCTACTTTCCCGCCGCCTGGCATTTCCCATCCCCTGACAATAAGTCCCTGGTCTCCGACCGAAAGTCTGGTCCAACATCTCTGTCACGATGTGAAACCCTGCATCCTCAAGGGATCCACAAACTCAATCAGCGTGTCCGAGGGAAGCTGGGAGGCGAATTCTTGAAGCACCGACTAACTCTTCTCCACCATAGTCGTCTGTGAAAATAAAAAACATGGATTATTAATAGAAAACAATTTGAAATAATTAGTATAAATGTTGAATGCATAAGAAATTACTTACATGAATGGACTCGGTCAACTCATTCCCAGGCCGAACATAAACGTTAGTAAAGACGTCGATCTTCGGAAATTTTGAACCCTCCTAAAATCGAAAATGATAAGGAAAATGTTAGTAAGAAAAAAAAAATTTACTAGCGGCATTTTAAAATTGGAAATGAAAGATGTAATATATACCTTCCGTTGCACCTCTATCCTATAAGAGAAAGGTCTCAAACCCGAATGGTGGAGAACAGTCTTCTTCTCCCGATTGATCTTGTTCGCCTTCACCTTCTTATGTTATAAAAAAAAAAATGTATTAGTTGTAATACTTAAAGGAAATAAAAATAATAATAATAAACATTAGAAAAAATTAAAAAAAGTAAAATGAAAGAAGTCGTAATTAAAAATGCACCACATAGCCCGGCTCCTGAAAAATGACCGCAAAGCCAAACCCAACTATCTTGTAGGTCCTCCAACTTCTTCGGACAACCCTCCTCGAGAGCAACATGCAGATCATCAAATTGCTGGAAACATTGGTGCAGGTCACTTTTCCAATGCTTGTAGCGTTCGGAGAAGAGCCGATTGAGGTACGTGAACATGTCCTCGTCCTTGTCCTCCAAATTGTAGTTTGTCTACAATGTAACAAATATTTTGAAAGTATTAGTAATAAAAGATAGTGATAAATATAAATATATCAATTTTACATGAAAAGCATTAAAAAGGCAACTCTACTTACGGACAATTGGTTGCGCACCGTGTTCTTCGTCTCCTCCGGCATCGCCTTCCAAGACTTCCACCACATATGGCAAAAGATCTGCACGACATGCCCAATGTCATGGGCCAATGCACTATGCTGCTCCGCCGTTGGTGCTGCCCGATGTCGCTCATTGTATCTGATTGGGATACGACCGTTGGTCACCCGGGTGACCTTCGTCGTCTTCAATTGCCGATAAGGTCCCCGAGTCTTTTTCTTCGCTGCAAAGAGATGAAAAATAAATAATTAACCCAAAACTAATAACAAATCCTACTAAAATTTCGCATAACCTCCCCTATAATTAAAACATTTCCCAAAACCCTAAAAATAACATAAACAATATATGTATCCAACACAATGATCACAACAGTTTAATAAAAGGTTCGGAATGATGACAACTTTTTAATCCTTACATGACATAACTTAACAAATTGAACCTAAAATAACAAAATTCAGTTAACATGGGAATGAGGGAGTGAATTAGGATTGTATACCTGACCATGTACCTGAGGCATCAATTGTGGATCCCAATGGCGACATCTGGTCCGTAGTGCGGGGGGCGCCGATGAGTACGTCGAGCGCTAACAAGCAACGCCACTGAAGAAGTTGATGATGCCTGCGCCTATGGGACTGGAGAACCAACTGGGTCAACCGGATTGACCGGCCTAAGGTTCATCTCTGCTTGAGCAGTGGCAGCATTAGTAGGTGTAGTCGTTGAACTAGGTGTAGAAGTCATTGCCCTCCAGGTTCTAATGAGGTTTGACATCTACAAAATTGGAAATCAATTTGCTTCGTACACAAAGATTTAACTTACCGTACACATGCTAATAATTTTAACTTAAATTTAAAACGAAATTTAAAAACCCTAATTCTGGCAAAAATAAAACTTAAAACTGATATACTATATACAAACTAATCAATACATATATGATATAGACCCATCAATTATAACTTATAAGAAGAAACTAGCATAAAGGAGTAGTTGGAGGCAAAATCTAGTATGTACGTGCTCTGTGTGTGTCAGGGAATTCAAGTGACAAATAAGCCACAAGCTAGCAATTTGCCTCCTCGAGGGTAGGCAGAAACGAAGAACATGAACCCAAGTTAATGGATGGAAACAAAAAAGTATGGCACATATTCAACAATTACCAGGGATACATGCATCATAGGCAGAAAAAGAAAGCATTAGGCTTCTTAGGAGTTACAAAGTCCAATATATCACGCCAATAGACACAACATGTGCTATAACACAATTAAAACAAAGGGAAGCAGAGGATAACTGATAACCTCCTTTGCATTTCCCTAGAAGCAGAGATGATAACCTTCTATTTTTAAAAATCAAAGAACAGTATTGGTCAATGAATACAATCAGAAAACCAATGAAAAGAGAGTAACCAAAACATGTAATTATGATATGTAAGCTCTCATCAACCACTACAATATCAAAATTCATGGGACTACTTTCGAGCAGACCACTTGAACTTGAAGTCAAACAACAATACAAGAAAGCAATGGAAGGTAACAAAATTATGGAAATAGTAATTAAAATTACCATAAAGTAATGCAGGTGACCAAAGTGTACGTCCAAAAGCTAGTGGATTTTTCTCTTGAAAATTGAAAAAATCAAGAATGACAATCTTATCATATGAAAGTATTTTCATTAGAGAATGACATTATTAGCAATGAAAGTATTCGTTGACAAAAAACCTCACCCGGTATCTAAAAAAGATAAACAAATTTCTTCAAGAGAGCAAATAAATACCCATCTAGAATATAAGAACTTACAACACAATATCATTCTCCAAGTAACACAAATTTGGATGAAAAAAAATCCCAAATTGCTGAACCCTTTCTCCAGAAAACGAAATTTTGAAATATGAAAAATGCCAACTCGCTGAACCCATGTTCTAGATGTGTTCATGTCTGCATATTTTATGAAGAGAGCAACATGCAATCATAGAGAAAACAAAAACAAGGGGAAGCACATGGAAGTTTACAGAACTAATCTCCGCATGTGCACTTTCCATCCTCAAACCTATGAAACCTATTGTTATCCCTCACTATGATAACCCTTCCTGAGCACTTGGACATAAACTTGATTGCAGTATGACAATGCCACCAATTTAAGAACCCTAAATGTAACCCCCAATTTAAGAAAACCTAATCTAACCTCACTGCCCAAAATCGTTCCCCTAATTTAAGACCTAAATCTAACCCCAATTAGGAACCCTAAAAATTCTAATTTAAGAACCTAAATGTAACCCCCAATTTACGAACCCTAAATCTAACCCAACTACCCTAATTCTAACCCCCAATTTGAAAAAGAAAAAAAACCAAAAAAACCTTCATTCTAACCCCCAATCTATAAATAAAGAAAATTGAAAATAAAAACTAAAGAGGAAATTACCTCTTGGAGATGAAGTCGCGATGGCCGGAGAGAGGGACGGAGATACAAAGGAATGAGAGAGAGGGTATCGTGCAAGGACAAAGGAAGAAGAGGGAAGTGAGGGGAAGAAGGAGGGGGATTAATGTCACAGCCCGTCCCGAAATTTTAATTCCGAGGACGTGAAAAGACGAAAATGTCCCTAAACGGGACTAAAGTGCGTAATTTGGACACTTGTTTTTACTTAAGGTTCTTAAACTTTGGTGAATTAGAATATTAATTGGTTTTAGAAACCTAAATCAAGACTTATACTTAGGTTTCTATGTTAGAATTTTGTAGTTGGGGATTGGGTAGGATCCCACACCCCTCAATTATCTCCCTCTTTCCCGTGCTTTGTCTCTCCCTCTCCTTCACAGTCCATCACTCTCCGTCTCTCTCCCTCTCGAACGTACAACCTCACACAAAACCACCCTAAACTACTACCAACGACGGAGTTAAGACCACCATCAAACTCCTGGAACCTCCACGATCACGATGGTATCCATTTCAGGTAAGTTTTACTTCGAAAAACTTAGATTCTAAACTCCCCATGAAAGTGTTCATGAGCTTTGAATTGGTTGTGTTTTAGGACAATCCAAGCTCATAGTGAGCTTAGTGAGGTCCCAAGGAAGCTCGAAGTGATTCGTTGGAAGTTTTTGGACGTAAGAACACGGAGATCGACAAGTTCAAAGTTTGGCCGGAGCTTTCGAGGCTCTTTCCGGCGAATCCCCGGTGAGTTAGGAGTTGAGGTAGGTATCAATCTCTTCGTCTCGTCAAGTACTACAACTTTCCTTTTTGTTTCACTCAATTTCATTGAGTATTGAAGAAGTTATACTCATTTGAATTTTACCCAGCTTCCGGCGATCTCCGAGGCTTTCGAGGAAGTTTCCGGCCAAACCACGGCGAACTAGGTGTTGTTCAAGGTACCATTCTCTTTGTCTCTTCAAGGGCTACAACTTTTGTTTTTGAATCACTTGATTTCGTTGAGAAATGACAAAGTTATGGCAATTTGAAAAACTGCCCAGAAAACGGCCGCCGGAAAAACCAGTCCGGCGACCCAAGGAAGAAGAAGGTGCGCGTGGGCGCGCGTGGGCCGTGCTTGTCCTGGCTCGTGGGGGCGCGTGCCACATCAAAAAATTATTTTAAAAATATGTCGACGTCCATGACGTCGAGTAGATCCCTGTGGTATATTCATATACCCAAATTGAACACCGTATGAGAAAGTTATTGAGGATTGTTGGTTAGGTGTTCAAATAACGTTTTATAATTTTCGCATTAGGTGAAAATATGAATTGATGATCCGACCGTGGGATCATCACCAAACTTTGATACGTTGTAATACGTAATATTTGAGGATTATAGGAACTTACAGATTGGGAATCCGATTTACGGATCTTCCGGAATTGGAGTTGTAAGTCCATAATATAAAATGTTAACCGTCACTTAGTTTTGGAAATTGACGGAGATCCGACCGTTGGATGGTGATGAAATTTTAGGATGTTGTCCTAAAGATATATTGTGGACCTCTGGAAGTTATGGATTTAAAATCTGAGTGGCAGATCTTCCGGATCAATCTACGTAGTGACGTATTTTATATAAGTTATATATTCTATCGATATGAATTCTGAGGTTGGATTTGATTACTATTCTAGGCGGCGATCGTCGTGACGCCTTGATGTGTGGTGCTAGGGAGTTGTTGGACGAACTCCAGGTGAGTGGACAGTTTTGTTTTCCGTATATATATATATATACTTGACGTTTCCCAGAAATTGAAATTGAATGAAAGTATGCTTTAAATGCAATGTATAAAATTATATGAAAAATGTGATTTGAAATGCCATGCATAGAAATGATATGAAAAGTATATAGAAATGTGAATCGAATTGCCATGCATGAAATGATATGAAAAGTATGAATTGTTGTATGATGCATATATGTGAAATGGTGCGGTGGACGCACAGGTGAGTATTATTACTGTTATGATGATGTTGAGATATATTGAGCTCATAACCTGCACCTTGGTATTAGTGCTTATTATTATTCACCGCATCGCATGCTCACCTTGGATCCAAGTAGATGCTAGTCGTACAGACCACCGGGGGTGGTTCCGACATGCCAGTCGTACAGACCATTAGAGGGGTTCCGACTGGTAGGTGACCTTAGATTATGTGCACAGATGATTGATGAGAGAAGCACTAGCGCATATTATTCTACCATTAAGTCATACAGACTACATTAGGTAGTTCCGACTTATGTGCAGTGTAGTGCCGTACAAGTCATATTAGGTGACTCCGGCATAACCGTACAGGTCACAGTTGGTGACTCCGGTTAGATGAGATTTTGAGCTCTATATTCAACCGTACAGGGCTATTAGAGGGCCTCCGGTTGATTACTTTCTTGCACCTGATATGATTATTGTTGATGCATCCATATTTTAACTGTGGAATTAGACATGGCATGGCATGTTTGATAAAGAAAAATGTTGAGATAGTAAAAATGAAGTTTTGAGAATATATATATATATTTATATTTTACATTTCTGGGAAAGTATACAAGTTTTACGGAGATGGGTTACAATGTTTTGAGAAAAGTTGGATTTGAAAAGATTTGTTTTACTGACCCACTCAATTTTGGTTTTGCGCCCCTCCAGGTTCAGGAATCACAAAGGTGTGGTGACTACGAGGAATTCGACGGTGTTCTGACAGATTGGACAAAAATTAGGACTCACATTCGGGTGTATCAACTTATAAATTGTATCTTAAAGCTTCCGTACTGTGCAAATGGTTACGTCACTCTCACGTGACGGCCAGCATGCCCTCCTTCGGGACGGGGTGTGTCAATTAAAATATAGAATCTTGCGCAACAAAGTCTTTGTCTCGCAAGGCTACATAATCGTCGCGCAAGTTTTTTTAAATTTCACCCAAAAAAAAATGCCTTAATTGAAATTTCAAACACTTGCGTGACGAATAAATATATTTTGTCGCGCAAATATACTTTGTGCGACAAAATATATGCATTCGTCGCGCAATATTCCCGCGTAAATTTAAAATAACTGTTAAATCGTGATTTTTCGTTTCTAACCGTTGAAAAGTTTGGTACCGTTGTTTGATCTCTAAATGTTTGTTTTCTGCTATTTTTGGCGTATGGGATCTCAAACCATATACAAACAAGTTTGATAGTTGGATCGTTGAAATTAATTTCATACACTGCGTATCCCATCAAAAAGATAGATTCACTAACACTAAGAGTTTATTTATACTTTTATTAAGTATAACATAAGATTTTGTGGTATTCACTAATGTAAATAGTTGAAATTGAAGATCGAATTAATTCATTGTATTCATATAGGATCAAGGAGTCTAGCTATAAAAACTCATCAAAATCGATGTTAAAATAACCGTTAAATCATGATTTTTCGTTTCCAACCGTCGAAAAGTTTTGTACTGTTACTTGATCTCTGAATGTTTGTTTTCTGCGATTTTTGGCGTATGCAATCTCGAACCATATACAAACAAGTTTGACAGTAGGATCGTTGAAATTAGTTTCGTGCAATGCGTATCCCATCAAAAATATAGATTCACTAACACTTAGAGTTTATTTATACTTTGATTAAGTATAACATAAGATTTTGTGGTATCCACTAGTGTAAATAATTGAAATTGAAGATCGAATTCATTCATTGTATTTATATAGGGTCAAGGAGTGTAGCTTTAAAAAAAATCATCAAAATCGGAGTTAAAATAACCGTTAAATCATGATTTTTTGTTTCTAACCGTTGAAAAGTTTTGTACCCATACTTAATCTCTGAATGTTTGTTTTATGCGATTTTTGGCATATGCGATCTCAAACCATATACAAACAAGTTTGACGGTTGGATCGTTGAAATTAGTTTAGTACAATGCGTATCCCATCAAAAAAATAGATTCACTAACACTTAGAGTTTATTTATACTTTTATTAAGTATAACATAAGATTTTGAAGTATCCACTAGTGTAAATAGTTGAAATTGAAGATCGAATTCATTCATTGTATTTATATAGGGTCAAGGAGTGTAGTTGTAAAAAATCATCAAAATCAGAGTTAAAATAACTGTTAAATCGTGATTTTTCGTTTCTAACCGTCGAAAAGTTTTCTACTGTTACTTGATCTCAGAATGTTTGTTTTCTGCGATTTTTGGTGTATGCGATCTCAAACCATATGCAAACAAGTTTAACGGTTGGATCGTTGAAATTAGTTTCGTACAACGCGTATCCCATCAAAAAGATAGATTCACTAACACTTGAGTTTATTTATACTTTCATTAAGTATAACATAATATTTTGTGGTATCCATTAGTTTAGTAGATTTAAATTTATTTATTTTGTACTTTTAACACTTAAGAAGTTGAATGGTATGTATATTTAAGTCGATCCAATAGTGACCAATTTTTTTAATATAATTTAATATATATATATATATATATAATTTTTATAGTTTTTAGGGGTATAAACAAAGTAATTCATACCATTTTTTACATCACTCTATATAATGCATTAACCATTTCATGTGTTTTACAAAAACAAAAGTTACAAATATATTGCCTTAATCTTCATCCGAACTATAATAACTTTCACTTTCGTCGCTATCGTCATTTTCAGTGTCCCATTCCTCATCATCGATAGGTACGTCACCATCGTCGTTTGGGCGCACTGGACCATCGTATCATGGAACATTACTGAGGTCAATTGTGATTGACTGAATCGATATTTTGATTGAAGATACTCCTTCTATCTGAAATGGTTCTTGGATAAGATTAGTATCTCGGAGTGTTTCCGCACCACTTTCCATCGAAGATTCAAGATGTTGGTTAGTAACATTGTCGATGTTGTCGTCAGTACGATCTTGTTCTGGTATAGCATACATGTTCCTATGATCCATCTTTTGAACAACTTTCCAACCCCTCCTGGCTTTAGGGTCATCTAGATACACAATTTGTTTTGCCGTCATCGTACCAAGTTTTGGTAGTGTTCACTGATAGTAATTCATGATCTCTTTTCATTCTTCCATGCCTATTTGGGTTTGTATCAAACCATCGACACTTAAATAGGATCACTTGGCACCGGTCTTTGTAAAGCAATTGCACGCCACTTGTTAGTTTACCATAGAATTCAATGTATGTACTATTGCCTCCCCCGGGGACATGAACACCACTGTTTTGCATACACAACTTGTCATCTCGTGCACCCGCTAAGAACTTGACGCCGTTGACATGGCAACCCGAGTACAATTCAACGCGAATTGGTTCGAATGCCAAGTTATATAACTCTTCAGTGTATGCGAGGGAATTCGATACTTTCAGTTGATTCACCTAATATTAGACAAACATTTAAATTTTTTAGTTCGAGCAACTTAATTGGTACAATATATATGTCCAATACAAAACACTTGAAACTTACATATTCGACAAACCACTGCATAAACGATTCATGGTGTTTCTTGGCATACAAATGTGAAGGATGTGCCTGCTTCATCATATTTTCATGCTCGTCTAGGTATGACAGTGTCTCGTCACAATCGTTGAGTACGAACCAATGTGCTACCTCCATGTCCTTCTTGGAAAACGACTCGCCACAAATCGGATCTCTAAATGGTCATGCGATTTGGGCAAAAACTGAAAGTTGAACCTTTCTCACACCCTCGTCATTATTGCAAGGAGGATGATTGAAAGTTGTCTCAACATCCTTTAAATACATTCTACAAAATGTAAGCACCTCATATGCCACCCAAGCTTGTATAATGGATCCTTCAGGCTTCGCTTTGTTTCGTACACTTTTCTTCAAGTCTTTGAGAAGCTTGCCAAAAGAAAACGATATGATACACATATTACTAATCATAATATATTTAATATTGATTAATAAAAAAGATGAGGAATATATACCTTTCTATTGGATACATCCATCGAAAGTTGACTGGTTCAGCAACCAATGCCTCTTCTAGTAAGTGGACCATCACGTGTATCATACTTGTGAAGAAAGCTGGTCCGTTTTTCGCAATGTTCTTGACGTCAATTGCGAAAAAAAACTGGACAACAACATGATTTGTTTCACTACATCGGCTAGCAAGAGATGTTGAATACCCACAGGAAGTAGGCGTTGCAGAACCACATGGCAATCATGACTCTTTAGGCCAACAAATTTACCCCCGTCAACGTTTACGCAACGCGCGATATTTGAAGCATACCCATCTGGAAACTTTACAAACGATAAAAACTTTAAAAATTCTTTCTTGTTATTCGGTTTCATTGAAAAGAATGCAAGATTCCTTCTGGCTTTATCATTGTTCCTATTCATCCATAACCCCGTATTCCCATTCGTTCCAAATCAAGGCGAGCTTTGATTGTGTCTTTTGTCTTGCCCTCAATATCTAGAATTGTGCCAACCAATGTGCCAAATACATTTTTCTTAACATGCATAACATCAAGGTTGCGTCTCAATTTTAGTTTGGACCAATACGGGAGCTTAAAAAGCATAGACTTGTGCATCCAGCTCATATGTGTAGAAGATCTTGTCCTACTAACATTGGTCCCGAAGTGAGCAAAATCCAAACGGTTAAGCTGTTCCAAAATCTAAGCACCAGACCATTCTAGGTCTGAGGCGATGTTCTTTCTCCCTATCAAATTCTTTATCCTTATCTCGCCATTCGTGGTCCCAAGGCAACCATCTTCGATGACCAAGGTAACAAACTTTTCCAGCGTGCCAACTAGATGTTACGTCTTCCTTGCATACAGGGCATGCCATATAACCCTTAGTGCTCCACCCGAAAACCATTGCATATACGGGGAAATCGTTCACAGTCCACATCACTGCAGCCCGCAAAGTGAACATCATGCCAGTATATTTATCGTATGTGCACACACCGTGTGTCCATAAATATTTTAGCTCATCCACCAACGGCCATAAGTATACATCAATTGACCTACCAGGATCCTCAGTTATCAATAGAGTCATCATCATGTATTCTTTTTTCATACATTTCCATGGCGGCGAATTATATGGAAATACGAAAATCGGCCAAGTTTGTGGTGTTGGTTTAAACCCCCAAACAGATTAAATTTGTCAGTGGCAAGTCGCAATCTAACGTTACGAGAATCAGCAGCGAACTCAGGGAACGTTTGATCAAACTTATTCCATGCCTCCCCATCTGTATGATGCCGCATCACATCATCGTCTCCTCAATTTTTCCTTATGTCATCTCATGTCTATGGCAGTATGCGTCGACATATACAATTGCTGCAACCTAGGTTTCAAGGGCAAATAACGCATAACTTTTTGTGGGACCTTAGTCGTTCTATTCTAAGATGTCATTTTGAACCTCGACTCATTGCATACAGGGAATTTATCCAATGCTTTATTCTCTTTGTAGAATAAAATAAAATTGTTTTTGCAAGCATGAATTTTTCATAACCCAATCCAAGACCATTCAACACCTTTTGCGCGTGTCTATGGTCTTTCGGCAAATAATTGTCCTTCGGAAGCATTCTCTTGAAAACCCCCAAAAAGTAATCAAAACACTGGTTTGACATACGATACTTTATTTTTCCATGCATTAGTTCCACAATGGCCGTGAGAATGGCAAAGCTTTGGCAGCCCAGGTATAATTCTTGGTTGGCATTTTTTAATAGTTTTTCATATTGTTCGAACTCTGCACTATCCATTGGTGTAGGCACGTCATCTTTCCCTTCCTGATTAGTGTTTGTCGATGCAAATGGAAAAGCATCATTTATAATATCCATGACTTGTTCATTAGGATCCACAATAGGTTCAACATTATCCATTCTTGTGGCGTTTGAAGACGAAGCATTGTCTAATTGTTCCCCATGATGGTTCCAAGTATTATATGTCTCAATCATTCCATTCCTTACTAAATGAAATCGAACATTTTCAATTGTCTTTCTTAACGTGTTACACCTCCTACAAGGACACCAGATTGTAGTTGCACCTGGGTTGTGTGTACGTGCAAAGTCAATAAAATCCTCGATTCCATCCAAGTATTCATCCGCAAATCTATTCGGGTTCTATATCCACATCATGTCCATAATTCCTGGAACCACAATAACAATACAACAATCACAACAACTTCATACAAAATGATAATGTCACCTTATGCCTCTGGTAAGGGCCCTATCCCATTCGGGAATGCATAGTAATGTCACGTAATTTACGGCTACATCAGATTAGATTTCGACATGGATGAATTTCTGCAGCATCTCAATACAGTTCTTCAGGTGTACAACCCGAAGAATGTACAGAGATGACACCAAAATCTCCACAAGCGAAACCTAATCCTTCAACCATAAACTACACATCATAATTGTGCATTCACAAACTATCCAAATAATGGAACAATTCAAGAATTAATTGGACCGCAGTCATGCTTTCGCATCCATGCGCGAAATCCAACTAATTCTTGAACGGGACACTAAGTTTTACTAAAAATTAAAAACAAGTACGAAGTTAATGTCAATTAACTTCATACATCACAACACATATTTGTATGTCACGTACAAATTTAACAACATAATATAAATATAATTTCACAACACAATATAAACAATACAAACTAAGTTCAACATAATTTAATTAGTTTTATATGTTTAAAAAATAAAACGAAGAAAATACCTTCTCAATCGTTCTCCACCATTCGCTAATCACACACAATATCCTTACAGACAACGAAATTAATGGCGTTAGTATGAATTTACATTAATACTTTTACAGTAACGACAAAAAACGCTTACCAGACATACCGAGATAGCTCGATCAACCAAAAGAAGAAAATGGAGGGAGTATTAGCTGATGAAATTAAGAGAAAACGAAAATGACGGATGACGCATTGAGCAAAATCAAAAGGATGAGTGCAAAGGCATAATCTGTAATTTTTTTTGCAGTTTGCCTCTGCACATGGCTGAATCCAGATTAAAAAGTTCACTTTTAGACGAACGATTTTGCATGACAAAATAGGTATTCGTCGCGCAAATGAAAAAGTATTCGTCGCGCAAGTTTACCATTTATTTATTTTATGTCCTTTACTTTACAATTTATTATTTTCAACCCATTGCGCGACGAATGAATGTATCATCGCGCAATGCATATTTTTTAATTTTTTTCTATTTTAGTTATTTCTATATATTGTAAAATTTTATTTTATCATAAATCAAAACTCAAACCTAATTAAACATTAAATTAATTAACAAAACTAGTTTACTATCCCAAATAGAAATTATAATTAATGCAAATATTAATACTCATCCAAATAACATATATTTATTCATTAAATTAAATATAAAGTGACACACCCCGACCGAGATCAAGGCATGTTGGCCGTCACATGAGAGTGGTGTAGCCATGTGCACAGTGCGGAAGCGATAAAGATAATAAATATACGAATAATTGAAAACCAAATTACTCGAGTACACTACTAAATAGAAAGTGATAAGAGTTAGTTACAACAGTAACCACTCCTAATCAGAGCATAAAAGTCTAGGTGCAGTCTAGTAGAACAAATACTAGTTATACAGTACTAGGAATGTCCTACTATTATTTGGATAAGTCAGAACTGCCGACGTCCTCAAGCCACCAATAGCAAGCCTACTTAAAACCTCGAGGGGCGCAAAACAGAAAACGTGAGTGGGCAAAAACAAATGTTTTACAAAACCATCTCATTTATCAATATACTAACCCCTCGCTATAAAACATGTATAATTTTTCCCAGAATCAAGATATAAGCATATACATAATATATATATATATATATATATATATATATATATATATATATATATATATATATGGGGGTGGATCCGTGGCACCATGTTTTTTACACAATTTTTGACACAAGTATCTAGCCATTAGATTAGTCCTCTTTTAATGGTTGAGATGATTGGTTGACAATATGGCAATTAATTTTATTTATATTTTCCCAAAAATACATATTAAATCTAAATAAAACTTTACAATTATAATTTTCTCTCTCTCTCATCTATCTTAATAGACTTTCACCAAATTGGCATAGTCTAATAATTATCTTTGAATTCTCGCTGTCATCTAATCTTATTTTTGAAGAAAGTATTTTAATCAAATCTCATAAAATTCTATGATTTTTTTGTCGTGACTTTCACCAAATATATTGGCATAGTCTAATAACGTATTTTAATCAAATTTCTTCACGATAAAATTGGCATATAGTCTAAAAAAAATCAAATCTCATAAAATTGGCATAGTCTAATAACAATATATTTCAGAAACTCCTTCCCTATTTTCTTCAGAAATTCGATTCTTGTCAAGCTATAAAAAAAAATCAAATTTCTCTCTCATAAAGCTTGATGGAAATCAAATTTGTGAAGTCTCAATAACGTTAATAAAACACAACTAATTTCAAAACATTGTTGGCATAAACTTTAACAAAATACACCCAATTTTCCAAACTATGAAAACTGCAACAAAATAGCACAATTAAGTGACTAATCTATCCTACAAAATTTAAACATCATCACTCTCCAAATATTCTTGGTCATCACTCTCCACATATTCGCCCAAGTCTTCTTGTTCCTCATTCCCTGATAGATTACAAAATAACAAAAAACAAATACATAACTAGGTAACCGAATATTGAAAAATATCAATAAAAAAAGTTAATACGACTTACATTCATTAGTTGATTCGATCTTTCTTCTTTTTGGATTTGATGGGCAATTTCTTGTGTCGTGTCATACTAACTTATTGCATGAACGACATTTTCTTTTCTTCTTTTGTTGAGCCAACTCAATACCACTTTTCATCATTTTTGAACTGCTAATATTGTCCTTCTTTTTACCCGTTCGTGAGATATTAGGGTCCAAAAGTAGCAGTAGAGAGTCACATTTTGTTGAGGAAGCAACATTTTCATCTTGACAAGAATTTTCCGCCAACCTTCTTTTCGAACTACTAATATTATCTTTCTTTCTACCTTTAGTTTGTGAGATATATGGGTCCAATAGTACCGGTACAGAAGAATCAATATTAGTACATGTGTCATCTTTTGTAGAAGAAGCAATGGTTGCATCTTGACAAGAATATTCCAACAACTTTTTGGATAGTTCAACTATAGCTTCCATGAAAATTGTGTATGCCTCATTTGAAGAAGCTGCAATACAAGCCAACTTAGTTGCTTGATGACACATATGGCTAAGTCTCAAAGCTTCTGATTCTTCCTTACCATCATTCGTCACCAAACTTTTAAAATCCATTATCCTAAATTTGTTTGCTTCTTGCTTCCATCTTGGCAAAATAAAATGTTCAGGTATTGTATCAACATCCAAGCGGACAAATACTTTCAACAAGTGTCTGCAAAGTATTCCAACAAACTCAAAATTTTGGCACACGTACCTTTGTGCGTTTGTGCATTTAGCTTCACCACAAACTCTTCTTGCTCTCCGAGTTTTGATTTCACTACGTATGCGTGATCTTCGTTGTCACGTGGCATTTCTTCAACTTTGTACCGATTGACTTTACTCCATTCATCCTTGAATTTATTGAATACATTTCTAGTATACAAACTTGCTGCATGCTGCAAAAGAAATTCTCCTTCATTGACAATGTGATACTTGTGTTCTGATTCAAAATCTTCATCACTTTCTTTTTCCATAATCTTCTTCAGTGCTTGTTCATATTTGACGACAAACTCTCTAAGATTTGTTGTTGGTGTGACAAATCCATCAAAAAAGGAATTAATACCCTCACTACATCCAGTAGTATTCATTCCTGCAAAAAATATTCTACGATTATAAACAGGAACCCAAGAAGAACGCATCTCATATAAACTTTTTAGCCACTCATCATTCTCCAACCCATATTCTTTCATCAAGGCCTTCCACTTTACTTCAAAATCATCGATCTTATATGTCTTTCGAGTACATTTTTCATCTCAATCTTGAACTTGGACTTCTTGAAGTACACATGTGATAACTTTTCAGCAAACTTCTTCTTGATATGCCATAGGCATAATCGATGATGAGTATTTGGAAAAACCTTCGCAATTGCTCCTTTCATTGCCAAGTCTTGGTCAGTAATAATTGTAATGGGATGACGTCCTCCCATTGCTTCAAGCCATGTCTCAAACAACCATAAAAAGGTAACTTCTGTCTCATCTTGTAAAAGTGCACATCCAAACTGTATTGATTGCCAGTGGTGGTTTACTCCAGTGAATGGTGCAAAAGGCATGTCGTACTTGTTTATCTTGTAGCTTGTATCAATGTAACAACATCACCAAAATACTGATAAGCCATGCGAGACCGAGCATCCACCCAAAAGAAATTAGTTGCTCTTCCGTTTTCATCACATTGGATTGCATAAAAAAAATGAGGATTTTTAGCTTGCTTTTTCCTGAAATAAGTAAGCACTGACTGAGCATCACCTCCATCTAGTTGTCTATGTCGGACATTTCTCAAGTGGTTATAGCAATCTCTTTTGTTAAAGCCAATATGTGTGCCACCAAAAATTGAAGAAACTTTTGCAATTGGCAAATTTTCTTCATGAAATGTTTCAGTGAGAACTCTAGCAGCTTTGGGCATAACTTTATTTGACTTCATTTTCATTCTTCTTTCTGGTGTAACTGGTTTGTGGTTGTGAACATCTTTGAACACTGAAATTTTCCATTTGTTTGACCATCTATTATGTACGATTCGCATACTTGCTTTACACCCACATTTCACTGTAGAACAAGTCTTATTCATTTTCTTCATATTCTCAGTCTCACATGTTTCCCTATCTTCATTCTCTTCCAAAGTCTCATGTACTATATTTCTCGAGACATGTTTCCCTTGACATGCACAAATAAATTGTCTGCTTGTTATATCGTCTGAACGGCTTCTTGTCTTGGATGAAGATCGAGTTCGAATCCAAAATCCCTTTTGTCGGCCATAATCTTGATAATAGTTTCTAGCCTCTTCCATTGTGTCAAAAAGCATCCCTACATATGGAGTTTTCAAGCCTTTTGAATTCTCATTTGGAATACATGTTTCATCATTCTCGACTTGAACCGTGTCTTGTACCTATTAACGTTTATTAATCATGCTTAATGATCAAAGTTAAAGAAATACATGATAAATATATGCTTAATGAACTACGAACATAAACGCTTATTAGAAAAAGCAACTATAAACTCTTATTAAAATAAATACTAAGGGATATTAAATTAACAATTGAGTACATACTAGAGACATGGAGGGAGAGTTTGATGCAAAATCTGCCACGCTCTCTGCCATTTTGAACGAGAATAGATTAGAAATGAATTGAGTGATGATGAAAAAGAAAAGCTTATTAGGTTTGCATAGGAAGAAGGAGAAACGTAATTAGGATTTTTGTTCTTGTTCTTCACCTATTATGAAGAAAATAGGGAAGGAGTTTCCGAAATATATCGTTATTAGACTATGCCAATTTTATGAGATTTGATTTTTTTTAGACTATGCCAATTTTATCGTGAAGAAATTTGATTAAAATACGTTATTAGACTATGCCAATATATTTGGTGAAAGTCACGACAAAAAAATCATAGAATTTTATGAGATTTGATTAAAATACTTTCTTCAAAAATAGGATTAGATGACAACGAGAATTCAGAGATAATTATTAGACTATGCCAATTTGGTGAAAGTCTATTAGGATAGATGAGAGAGAAAGAAAATTATAATTGTAAAGTTTTATTTAGATTTAATATGTATTTTTTGGGGAAATAGAAATAAAATTAATTGCCATATTGTCAACCTATCATCTCAACCATTAAAAGAGGACTAATCTAATGGCTAGATACTTGTGTCAAAAATTGTGTAAAAAACATGCTGGCCGTCACATGAGAGTGGTGTAGCCATGTGCACAGTGGAAGCGATAAAGATAATAAATATACGAATAATTGAAAACCAAATTACTAGAGTACACTACTAAACAGAAAGTGATAAGAGTTAGTTACAACAGTAAACACTCATAATCAGAGCATAAAAGTCTAGGTGCAGTCCAGTAGGACAAATACTAGTTATATAGTACCATGAATGTCCTACTATTATTTGGATAAGTCAGAACTGCCGATGTCCTCAAGCCACCAACAACAAGCTTACTTAAAACCTAGAGGGGCGCAAAACAGAAAATGTGAGTGGGCAAAAACAAATGTTTTACAAAACCATCTCATTTATCAATATACTAACCCCTCGCTGTAAAACATGTATAATTTTTCCCAGAATCAAGATATAAGCATATATATGAAATCATATCAATTCAATTCATGCTTCACATAATCATATTCAATTGTATGTTATGCCAAAATATGACAAAGTAAACAATCCAGGTAAGAATGATTTCATAGAAATATGATATGATAGCCAATCCAGGTAAGAATGATTTCATAGAAATATGATATGATAGCCGGAACCCCTGTGGTAGTCTGTACGGCTGAATTCATAGCTCAAAAGTCAATCTAGCAGGAGTCACTACAATGACCTATACGGCAATATACTGCACATAAGTCGGGACCAATAAAAAGGGGTATGTACGACAAGATTGGGTGTAATATAATTATGCTCAATTCTATTCTCTCATAATAGTTGGGCGATAAATCGCTAGTCACCTACGAGTCGGAACCATGATAAGGTATGTACGACAGGACTGTGCACTTAAGTTGGATCCAATATGAGCATATAGTGCGGGAGGTGACATAAATAAACAAGCATGTACTTCACATATTTCGCTAAATCACAATCACCCTAGGTGCAGTTTTATGAGCTCAACATTATTCAATCACATATCACATCATCGATGATTCACATAACCAAACATAACTTACCTGAACTTACATGTGCCTCCACAGCACCACATTTATATATATATGCAACCATGAAACACATATTCAGAATATAAAAGCATTTGGCATATTATTTCAAAGCCTACTATCCTTACAAATTGCATTTCTGGGAAATATATCAAGTATATAAATATATACTGAAAACAAAAGCTCACTCACTGATATGTCGACGAGTCGTAACCCCCGAGTCGCCCTTGGATACTCTCGTCCTCGGGATAAGTCTCACCTGAGGAAGCTTGATAATCCGCTCAACTTCGAAACTAGCTATCCCGAAGTCCAAATTTATCCAACGAACCACCCCGAGCCTCTTTAGGACGTCATAAAGCTCTCTATGAGCTTGAAATTCCCTGAAACCAACATATTTACTTCCACATGAATAGTGACCAAAATCGGAGCTAGGGTTTCCACGTGAAATCGAAGGTTTCCTTACCTGAAATTGATACCTTTGAACTCGTAGGGTCCTTACGAACATAATGGTAACATTTTCTTCCTCGATCAGTGAGGTTTGAGAGGTCCTTGGTGTTTGTCCATACAAGAAGAATAAGAGAGAGAGAGTCTGAGATAGGAGAGAGAGAGAGCACGTGAAGAAGAGAGAAGGAGTAAGTGTGGTGTGTGTGTGTGTGATCCACGTGGTCCCCAATTCAAGACCACAAAACAATTTCTAAGTCTCAATATGTCACACATACACACTACTATTTTCCCGTCCAAGGATAAAGCTATCATTTTACATCACTGATAAATGAATTTCGGAATGAGCTGTGACAATCTCCCCACCTTATAAAATTTCGTCCTCGAAATTACATACAACCAATACATCCACTAATAATCATAAAACAAGCGTGGATACATCTCTCTCATCTGATCCTCTGTCTCCCAAGTAGCTTCTTCCACTAAATGATTTCTTCATAAAACTTTCACCAAGCGCATTGTCTTGTTCCTTAGTTCCTTATCCTTCCAATCCAACAGAGTCATTGGCTTCTCATCATAAGTAAAGTCTTAATTGATTTCCAAGGGTTGAGGAGGAATTACATGTGAAGGATATGAAACATAATGTCGAAGCATCGAAACATGATATACATCGTGCACCTTGGATAACTCTGGAGGCAACTCAAGCCTATAAGCAACCTCACGACTTGCTCGGTGATCATATATGGTCCAATGAACCTAGGACTCAACTTTCCTTTCTTTCCAAATCATACTACACCTTTCCAAGGTGATAGCTTCAGAAATACCCAATCACCTACATCATATTTCCAATCAGTGGCATGCTTATCTGCTAAGCTCTTTTGTCGATCTTGGGCCGCTTTCAGGTTAGACTTAATTACCTGAAGATTTTGAGTAGTCACATCCACAATCTCAAGGCCCACTAAAACTCTTTCGCCAACCTCTGACCAACATAGAGGCGTACGACAAGATTTCCCATAAAGTGCCTCAAATGGTGCCATACCAATGCTCGAATGATAACTGTTGTTGTAGGCGAATTCCATCATATCCAAATAATCATGCCAACTATCTCCAAACTGCAGCACCGAAGATCTCAACATATCCTCTAATGTCTGAATAGTTCTCTCAGATTGTCCATCTGTCTGAGGATGATATGCCGTACTATAAAGTAATCAAGTACCAAGAGCTTCCTGGAATGCTATCCAGAACTTGGAAGTAAATCTAGGATCCCGATCCGAGATAATATTAACTGGTACACCATGATACTTCACAATCTGAGATATAAATAACTTAGCTAATCGGCTTAGCGAATACTTCTCCCTCATTGGAATAAAATGCGCTGACTTCGTAAGCCAATCAACTACCACCCAAATGCCGTCATATCCATTCTATGTATGAGGAAGCTGGTACACAAAATCCATAGTAATATTTTCCCATTTCCACTGTGGGACGAGAAGTGGCTGTATCAACCTAAACGGCTTTTTTCTTTCAGCTCTAACCTATTGGCAAATGGCACACCTACTCACATATTCGGCAATTTCTATTTTCATACCTGGCCAATAATAAAATGGTCTAATGGTATGATACATCTTAGTGCCTCCTGGATGCATTGCATATGCCGAAATATGTGCTTCATCCAAAATTTCTTTCTTTAGCTCTGCATTATTCAGTATATACATCCTGCTTTCCTGCATAAGCATGCCATCAGTTTCTCGAATCTCAAAATCTTTCTTTTTGCCTTGATTTCTTGCTTGAATTATTTCCTGGGTCTCTTCATCATTCATCTGAGCTTCAAGCACACGATCAATTAAAATTGGTCTAACCTGGAAATTAACAAGCAAGGCTTCTTCTCGATCTTCCACTCCTAACTCCACTCTAGTGGACCTCAAATATGCTAGAAGCGGAACATGATAATCATAGATGGCATTAAGTCTAGCTGGAGTCTTTCTACTAAGTGCATCCGCCACTGCATTTGCACGACCAGGATGATACTCAATCGTGCAATCATAGTCACTAAGTAACTCAATCCACCTCCGCTGACGAACATTAACATCTCTCTGAGTAAACAGATACTGAAGACTCTTATGATCTGTGAAGATCTTACATTTCTCACCATAAAGATTGTAAACACATATAAACCGAGGATAGGGTGCTTACATTAGGTTTCAATAAAAAAACTAACATGAATTGAAACATAATTAAGTCCAAATACATAATTGAAACATAATTAAGTCCAACTACATAACATAAAAAAACACCATAAATTTAAATATTGTTGACACACCCCGACCTAAATCAGGGCATGCTGGCCGTCACATGAGGGTGACGTAGCCATGTGCACAGTGCGGAAGCAATAGAGATATAAGGAATTACAAATAAACAAAAACCAAATCAACTAGAGTACCAGATAAGATAAGGTGCAAGTGCGAGATTAAGTGTGAAATACACAATCAGAGCATAAATAGCCTAAGTGCAGTCAGGCAAGATAAGTACTAATTACACAACACCTAAAGGTGATCCTACATTTATGATGTTCTATCAGAACCACCGTTGAAATCCCCGTAAGCCACCAAAGCACTTCTACCTAAAACTTGGAGGGGCGCAAAACAGAAAGTGTAAGTGAGCAAAAACAAAGCTTTTCAAGATCATTTCATTTCTCAAAAGTTCTAACCCCTCGCCGTAAAACCTGTATAATTTCCCAAAAAAAAAAACATATATATATATAACAGAAATCATGCTCAAGATGAAAACCCATAGAAATATACCATGCCAAAGTATCTCAATGTAATGTCATAATTAATCCAGTTAAAATACATCAATGCCAGACATCATATCAGCCGGATCCACCTAACGTCACCTGCGCAACTAAGTATATAGCTCATAACCAATCTTAATCATATCAAATGCTGCACACGAGTTGGAACCACCTAAAGTGGTCTATACGACAAGACTAGGTGTAAAATAAATATGCTCTAGTGCTACGATCACATGAAGGCTATACGAATTATTACGGGTCACCTACGAGTTGGAACCACCTAAAGTGGTCTGTACGACAAGCCTGTGCACCTAACTTGGATCCAAGGTGAGCATATGGTGCGGGAGGTGAACATCACGTGAAGGATTGTGCCCTAACTCTGGGCGGGAGCACTAACACTAAGGTGCAGGCTTATGAGCTCTCAATACATCACATCATATCTCGCATAACTGACGTAATCTCATATCTTTAATTTAGGAACTTACCTGGCACTTACCTATACGTTCGCAACACCAATCATAATTATATGCAACTACTAATGCATAAATAAAATAGACAAATACTTTGCATGGCATTTCAAAACGTATAATCATTCAAATTCATTTTCTGGGAAAAATGTCAAGTATATAGGTATATACGGAAAACCAAAAGCCCAATCACTGATATGTTGAAGAGTCGTAGCCCCCAAGCCTCGATTGATGGCGCTTGTCCTCATGATAGGTCTCACCTATATGCGAAATAACTGAATAAACGTTATTTAAAGCACATCTACAAAACTAGGAAATAACTTCTCATACAATGCTCAAATTGGGTGTTTGAATATACCAACATGATCTACTCAACACCACAAACATCCCATTATTTTTAGAAAAAAATTTCGAGCACCCACGCGCAGGCACATGCCTAGCGCACCAAACGGATTCCCTAACGGGGTTAGGGAATATACCGTTACATATAAGCATATACCGTTAATTATACCAGACGCCGTTAATGGCTGTTAAGTCACCGGATTCCTTCACTGTCGGCGGAAATTGGGAAAATTTTCTAAACTTCATATGTTTTTCATTTCTCAACCAAAATTCATGAAACTTAAACCAAATGAAGCTTACAACAAGTAGAACAAAACCTTACCAATTTTAATCCCTAAAATCCAAGGGATCTTGCCAGAAAAAAGGCACGATAATCCGGCCACCTCTGCAACTTGTCGAACCCAAGCCTCCCGACGTCCAAATCACTCCAAAGTTACTCCCCGACCTTCGTGAAGATGTTTTAAGGCTTCCTATTGATCGGATCATATTTATATATATTTTTACTTCAAATTCACTCGTCTTTTCTTAGTTAATTCCTTATATTTTTGAGCTATTTACGTTATTTTTGTGTTTATAGGATTTGTTATACAAAGAGAATAAAAATGGCACAAATAAGCTTTTCTATGGTCTGTTTATGTTGTAGTGCCTTAGAATATTATTTCTATGAATTTTTCTTTTACTGTGGCCGTCCAAGTTGTGGCCATCTTGTCCGTTCAGTAAGATTTAAATGTTCCAAGATAAAGTTTTTGTTGCATGGGTTATTAATTGCTAATACCTTAGGGTGATCTATAATATTTTATCAGTCACAAACTTCTGTGAACATTTTCCTCCCCTGGACTCTTATGTGAGCATTTTGCACTGAGAATTTCTAATGGTACGAAACTTATGTTAGCTTCATGTTTCATAATTATTGTCAGCTGGCAAGTGCATGCTATGTGGAAGACCAAAAAGAAGGAATAAAATAAGCTGCAATTGCAGGTGGGCTTGGTAGGTGGAACAAAAGAATAAATAAAAAAGAAGGTGATGACTGGTGAAGCATTTGCGGGAAGAGCACTAAGAAAAGAATAAGAAGCATAAAAGCTTCGGAAGAAAGGAAGCCCTCGGGGGAGGACCTCGGGGGGGGAAGGAATAAACAATCTGCCTTTGGGCAGCAAGAGGAGAGAACCGAGAGCCTCGGGGGAGGGTTCTGCCGTTTAGGCAGTGGGAAAAACAAAAAAATAGAAAAAGAGAAAGGCTGCTTCTTGCAGCGTGCAGAGGAATTAGGAAGGCTGCTGTGCAGCCTTGAAGCGCAGCAACTTTGAGGCTCGGCAACAGCTGCTCTTGGCAGCGCCTTGGGCAGAAAACAAAAGAATCTTGCGGTGGCTTTGCTGCTTGTGCAGAGCAAGACCTCGGGGGGGGGGAAGATAATCGCTGCTTTGCAGCAAGTCAGAGGTGCCTTGCGGTGCATGTGCCTGGCAGTGCAAAAACAAGAAACAAACTGCTGCTCCTTGGCAGCTGGCGTGAAAGGACCAATCCGAGAGGGCACAGCAAGCTGCCCTTGCAGCTTGTGCAGTGGGCTTGCGGAAAAGAAAACAGAAGCCACGGACAGAAGCAAAAACTCCTTTATCCTCCGGTTAAAACTTTCCAACTTATCTTTTATTTCTGTTTTTAATAATGTGTAAATAAACTTATTTTGGCTAGAGGTTAATTCAAAGCCATGAATATATTTGTAATATGAATTGATTACCTTCAGTTGTGATTTCTGAGTTGTGATTTAATTTGCTTAACTGCTTGATAGATAACTTATTTTTGTATGTCGATTAAGGATGCATACTTAATTTACATGCATGAATTTGATGCTAGAATATAAGTGAATTTCACCTAATCGTTATGAACTTATATTCACAAGTAGTGAAAGTTGTTATCCACAATCGTGTTATGTGAATTCTAGGCTGGATTAACATGCGTATTCCATAGTTATGAATGTCTAGTCAATGTTTATGATTTCCGTTGAACTTAATGATCTTTGTTGAATGTCTCTATCATGCGTATTCCATAGTTAGGGACTTTGATGAGGAATAATTTGGTTGTAATGCGTATTCCATTCAATCCAATGAATCTAGGGAAATCTAAGAGTTAATTTAAGCGGACCTAATTAACTTGGAACATTGTGATTTACAATTTATTGAAAGAACAACTGAAAATCAATTTAGGTTGCATATGTGTCATGTGTGGAGAAGAACCCTCTAGCTAGTCCGTCATTTATCATTTTACCTTAATTTTATGTTTTTGTCAATTCTGTAATTTAATTAAGTTTAATTTACTTTTCATCAAAAACCAAACACCCATCTATTATTAAATTATATTATTTAGTTAGTTTTCTTTATTGTTAGTCTTTTAATTTAATTTCCGCCCATTTCAGTTCCTAGTGTTTAATTTAATTGTTTTCATTATTTTGAGTCATTTTAAGTGTGTTTCGAGTTATTAGAGTTTTTAGCCTAGTTTTGTGTCCTTGAGTCTTATTTAATATTTTTAAATTAATTTAGAATAGATTAGCAATCCCTCCTAATCCCCGGCCTAGAACGATACCCTACTTACATCTATACTACAATTGTCAAAAAGAGGGTTTAATTTGTGTGTCAAGTAATTCTCACATCACCTATGACCTTAAAACTCACTGAAAGGTCCACATTTACGACTACATGAACAGTGCTCACGATCGGGGTTCTCTGGTTTTCAGGTTTTCGAAGGTTTCACGTCCAACGAAGGGTATAGATGAGCTCCTAAGCTCACAAAGAACATGAAGACCACCTTCATAGCCTTGATTTATGACTGGAAGTGAAAGGTTAAAGTTTTTCCATACAATTGTACGGAAATGGAAAGAAGTCCAAGAAAGGGAGGAGAAAGAGAGAGTCAACGGGTTGATTGGGTGTGAGTGTGTGGTCCTAGTTTGGGCTACCAATCAAAACAAACAAAGGTTTAAGTTCTAATTGGGTCCAAACACTTAGGAACTTAACATATTGGTCCCCCTCTAAAAGCATGTCGCACACCACACCTCAACATCCAAGGGCAAAATAGACATTTCACATTGACGATAAAATAATTTGGGACGGGCTGTGACAACCTACCCCCCTTAAGAAAATTTTGTCCCTGAAATTTCCATACAATAATTACAAACCACTAATAGTCATTAAACAACCTTGGGTACATATCTCTCATCCGGTCCTCTATTTCCCAGGTGGCTTCTTCCACCGAGTGATTTCTCCACAAACTCTTCACTAGGCACACCGTCTTATTTCTTAGAACTTTATCTTTCCAATCCAAAATAGTCACTGACTCCTTGTCATAAGACAAATCCGGATTAATTTCCAAAGGTTGAGGAGGTATCACATGAGAAGGATCTGAGATGTAATGACGAAGCATAGAGACATGAAAAACATCGTGCACTTTTGATAACTCTGGAGGCAACTCAAGTCTATAAGCAACCTCACCGACTCGCTCGATGACCATATACGATCCAATGTAGGACTCAGCTTGCCTTTCTTTCCAAACCGTACCACACCTCTCCACGGTTGTAGCTTCAAAAATACCCAATCACTTACATTATACATCCGGTCAGTGGCATATATGTCTGCTAGACTCTCTGTCAATCCTGGGCCGCTTTCAGGTTAGACTTAAACACTTGAACATTCTGCGTAGTCTCATCCACGATCTCTGGGCCCACCAAAACTCTTTCACCAACCTCTGACCAACATAAAGGTGTACGACAAGATTTACCATAAAGTGCCTAAAACGGTGACATACCAATACTTGAATGAAAGCTGTTGTTGTAGGCAAATTCCATTAAATCCAACCGCTTATGCCAAACATCACCAAATTGCAATACTGAAGATCTCAACATATCTTCCAACGTCTGAATGGTTCTCTCTTACTGTCCATCTATCTGAGGATGATATGTTGTACTATAAAGTAATCTCGAACCAAGAGCTTCCTGGAATGCTATCCAAAATTTAGAAGTAAATCTAGGGTCACGATTCGAGATAATACTAACTGGAATCCCATGGTACTTCACGATCTTCGATACAAATAATTCAGCTAATCGGCTTAAAGGATATTTCTCCCTCACAAGAAAAAAATGTGCCAACTTAGTAAGCCGATCAACTATCACCCAAATGCCATCATAATCATTCTATGTAGAGGAAGGTTGTACAAAAAATCCATAGTAATATTTTCCCATTTCCACTGTGGAATGGGAAGTGGCTGCATCAATCCAAAAAGTTTCTTTCTTTCTGCTTTGACTTGCTGACAGATGACACACCTACTCACGTATTCAACAATTTCTCTTTTCATACCCGGCCAATAATAAAATGGTTAAATGGTATGATACATTTTTGTACCTCCTGGATGCATTGCATAAGCTGAAATATATGCTTCATCAAGAATTGCTTTCTTTAATTCCATATTATTCGGCACATACATCCTACTCTCCTGCATAAGCATGCCATCAATTTCTCGAATTCTAAGTCTTTCTTTTTCCCTCGATTCCTAGCTTGAATTATTTCCTGGGTCTCTTCATCATCCATATGGGCTTCAAGTACACAATCAATTAAAATTGGCTTGACTTGAAAATTAGCAAGTAAGGCTTCATCTCGATCTTCCACTCCTAACATCACTCCAATGGACCTTAAATCTGCAAGAAGAGGAACATGACAATCATAAATGACATTAAGTCTAACTGGAGTTTTCCTACTAAGTGCATCAGCCACTACATTCGCACGACCAGGGTGATACTCAATCGTGCAATCATAATCACTAAGCAACTCAATCCACCTTCATTGCCGAAGATTAAGATCCCTCTGAGTAAAGATACTAAAGACTCTTATGATCTGTGAAGATCTTACATTTCTCACCATAAAGATAATGTCTCCAAATCTTCAAAGCAAAGATGATAGTTGCTAACTCCAGATCATGAGTAGGATAATTCACCTCATGAAGCTTCAATTGTAGTGAAGTATAAGCAATCACCCTACCATGCTGCATCAACACACAACCCAGACCATTTAAGGAAGCATCACTATAGACCTCAAAATTACCACTATCATCTGGGAGTGCCAAAACAGGTGCATGAGTGAGATAATACTTCAACTGTTGAAAACTTTGCTCACAATTATCATCCCACTCAAACTTAACTTCTTTTCTAGTGAACCTCATTAATGGCAAAGCAATGACTGAAAAATCCTTAACAAACCGTCTATAATAGCCTGCTAGGCCAAGAAAACTCTGTACCTCAGTAACGATTTGTGGTTGTTCCCAATTCTCCACAGCTGCCACTTTCTAAGAATCCACCTGAATACCTTGAGCAGAAATGACATGTCCCAAGAATGCTACTTGATTCAACTAAAATTGACATTTGCTAAACTTAGCATCCAACTAATGTTCCCTTAATTTCTTTAACACCAAGGTAAGAGGTCGAACATGCTATGATGTAAACTTAGAGTATACTAGAATGTCATCAATAAAAATAATGACAAACCTATCTATATATGGCTGGAATACTCGATTCATCAAATCCATGAAAGCTACTGGTGCATTCGTTAATTTGAATGGCATCACCAGAAACTCATAATGACCATAACGAGTCCTGAAAGCAGTCTTAGGGACATCCTCACTGCTGATCTTCAACTGGTAATAACCAAACCTCAAATCAATCTTAGAAAACACATAGGCACCTCGAAGCTGATTAAACAAATCATCTATGCGCGGCAATGGATAACGCTTTTTAATTGTTACCCGATCTAATTGCCTATAATCAATACGTAGCTTCAAAGTCCCATCTTTCTTCCTTACAAACAAAACTGGAGCTCCCCAGGGTGAAGTACTAGGTTGAATAAAACCTTTATCGATTAATTCCTGCAATTGGACTTTCAATTCCCTCAATTCAGCAGGAGCAATTCTATATGGAGTCAAAGATATAGGATCTGTACCTGGAAGCAAATCAATAGTGAACTCCACATCTCGGTCTGGCGACAATCCTAGTAAATTATCAAAGAATACGTCAGGAAAATGCCTGACTACTCGAACATCCTCCACACTACTAGAAGCAACATCATTCAGCACTAGATGAGCTAAATTACCCTGGCAACCTTTCAATAACAACCTTTTTGCTCTTACAGCAGAAATAACATCGTGTCTCACCCCACTACGATCACCCACAAAAGTAACTTCAGGTAATCCAGGATGATGGAAAGCAACTGTTTTCCTGTAGCAATCTATCTTGGCACGATTATAATGCAACCAATATGTGCCTAAAATTACATCAAAATCAACAATATCTAATGGGATAAGATTAGCTGGCATAACCACCTCCTCCACCATCACTAGACATCCTGGATATACACAATCAACGTAACATCTCTCCCCTCTAGGCATAGCAAACTCTAAATCATACCCTAGAGGTGTAGGATGAGGTTGTGTCACTTGAGCATATATATGAGAAATGACAGAATGCGTAGCACCACAATCAATTAAAACTCTAGCAAGTGACCAAGAATGCTTAACGTACCCATGATCAAGTCCAAATGATTTTGAGCATCCTGCAGAAAGATATTGTTAATACGTCCTTGGGCTTGCTGTTGTCCCCCGCGACCTCTATTAGTTTGATTACCTCATCCCTGCACACGTCACCCCTGATTTGGCTGACCAGATTACCTTGAAGATCATGCACTACTGGAAGCAATCTCTACCTATTGGGGCTATCCTTCATGATACCATTAAGATCCACTAGCTGGAATGGAAAGATGCGGCGTATACCCTCCAGGATACTAAGAATACCCACTCTGGTAATAAAGATCCTGCAAAAACTGATACTGCCTTGAAGCATAAGGAGCAACATCGCCCTGATAATGGTAAGCACCACCTCGACCCGTCTGACCATAACTACCAAACCCTGGAACTTGTTGGATCGGCGCTGGTGGTGGCATAGAAGGCTGTTAGGGCCTCTGCTGACTCTGGGGACAATTTATAGCTTTATGTCCCATCTGCCCACAAGTAAAACATCCAATACTGCCTCTCCTACACTCCCTAAAATGCCTATTATTACATATGCAACACAAATGAGCACTTCCTCTTCCAGCATATCCCTGCCTCTGAAATCTATGTCCCCCTGAAAATCTACTACCTCTCCTCTAACCAGTGGCACTAAAACCTCTGCTAGAAGAACTGGAACTAGTTCCACTCCTTTTAAAGCTCTGAGTCTTACGAGGTCCATGAGAAGACTAACCTTTACCTTTATCATCTCTCCTCTGGTTCCCATCCTTTTCTTCCTCTTCACTATCACTGGGCATATTTTTTGAATCTTCAATTCACAGTAGAACCTCATAAAATTCTTGGTAAGTAGCACAAGAAGTTGTGGTCGCCATAGAATGCCACTTCCTTTTAGTACCCAATCTGAAGCGATGAAGCATCTCAACTGGATTAGCAGCAACTTCCAGATGATAGCGAGATAATCAGTAAACCTCATGTAGTACTCATTAGCCGTTATCTTCCCCTGCTTCAGATTTGTAAACTCTTGTTTCTTACGATCTATATACTCTAGAGGAATAAATCTCTTATGGAATGCTGCTTAAAAACCTCTCAATCAGCAGCTTCTTTGGGTGACAACTGATAAGACTCCTGTCTCCACCAGGATGTAAGATGCTCCCCTACAAACCAAGTAGTCGTCTCAACCCACCTATCTTCCGGAAGATTTCCCTGTCTATTCATCAAACGGAAAGTCTTCATAAGATGATTAATCCATTTCTCTGCTCCTTCAGACCCTTCATTACCCATGAAATGATTCAACTTCAAATTATGAACAATCTCAAGAGGTGTCCCTTATGGAGGATGAAGAGAAGACTGAATAGCATTAGCAATAGTTTCTCCTAACTGAGCAATATCGGGGAAACTAGGCTCAACAGAAGGACGTGGATCTTTACGAGGTGGCATAATTCTGACATAAGACATCAAAATAATTAGAAGATTCCAAGACATACATGACTGCAAACCTAGGCTCTGATACCAAATTGACACACCCCGACCTAAATCAGGGCATGCTGGCTGCCACGTGAGGGTCATGTAGCTATGTGCATAATGCGGAAGCAATAGAGATATAAGGAATTACAAATAACCAAAAAACCAAATCAACTAAAGTACTATAAGATAAGGTGCAAGTGCGAGATTAAGTGTGAAATACACAATCAAAGCATAAATAGCTTAAGTGCAGTCAGGCAGGACAAGTACTAATTACACAACACTTAAAGGTGATCCAACATTTATGATGTTCTGTTAGAACCACCATCAAAATCCTCCTGAGCCACCAAAACACTTCTACCTAAAACCTGAAGGGGCACAAAACAGAAAGTGTGAGTGGGCAAAAATAAAGCTTTTCAAGATCATTTCATTTCTCAAAAGTTCTAACCCCTCGTCGTAAAACCTGTATAATTTCCCAGGGAAAAAAAAAATATATATATATATAATAACAAAAATCATGCTCAGGATGAAAACTCATAGAAATAGGGTAAATCGCCAAAATGGTTCCTGAGATTTGCATAACTCATCACTTTGGTCCCTGAGATTCCAAATCGATAAAAGTGGTCCCTGAGATTGTCCACCATCCATCATTTTGGTCCTTCCGTTAAAAACTCCGTTAAGTGTCCTGGAGCTCTTGGCCGAAAGTTTGGGCAATTTCAAAGTTTCGTAACTCAATCGTTTCTTAACCAAATTCGACCCACAATATATCAAAATGAAGATAGGCAAGTGTAGAATAATATTATACCTATTTCAAATCCCAATGGTTGCCGGAGATGGTCGGAAAATAGCCTCAAAGTTGACCGGTCCAAGTGAAAACTTGAAAGCTCCCCGGAAACTGGGTAAATTTAAACGTTCATAACTTCTTCAATACTCAACAAACTCAAGTGATTCAAAAATGAAAATCATACTTCTTGATGAGACAAAGAGAATAGTACCTTTTCAACAGCTAACTCGTCATGGTTTGGCCAGAAAACGACTCGAAAGTGGCTAACTCGAGACCAAGATAGCCAATTTTAAGCCCTTTGTTTGCCAAACCATGGCGATTTAGCCATCACAAAAGGTACATTTCTCTTTGACTCATCGAGTAATATGATTTTCGTTTTTGAATCACTTGATTTCGCTGAGTATTGAAGAAGTTATGAATGTTTAAAGTTTACCCGGTTTTCGGCGAGTTTTCAAGTTTTCAATCGGACCACTCACCTTTGAGGCTATTTTCTGGTAATATCCAGCAACCATTGGGCTTCAAAATAGGTATAATCTTATTCTACACTTTCCTATCTTCATTTGGATATATTATGGGTCGAATTTGGTTAAGAAATGATTGAGTTACGAAGCTTTGAAAATTGCCCAAACTTTCGGCCAAGAGCTTCGGGACACTTAACGGAGTTTTTAACGGAATGACAAAAATGATGGATAGTGGACAATCTCAGGGACCACTTTTATCGATTTGGAATCTTAGGAACCAAAGTGATGAGTTATGAAAATCTTATAGACCATTTTAGTGATTTACCCCATAGAAATATACCATGTCAAAGTATCTCAATGAAATGTCATAATTAATCCAGTTAAAATATATCAATGACAAACATCATATTAGCCGGATCCACCTAACGCCACCTGGGTGGCTGAGTATATAGCTCATAACCAATCTCAATCATATCAAATCCTGCACACGAGTTGGAACCACCTAAAATGGTATGTACGACAAGACTAGGTGTAAAATAAATATGCTCTAGTGCTACGATCACGTGAAGGCTATGTGAATGATCGTAGGTCACCTACGAGTCGAAACCACCTAAAGTGGTCTGTACAACCAGCCTGTGCACCTAACTTGGATCCAAGGTAAGCATATGGTGCGGAGGTGAACATCACGTGAAGGACTATGCCCTAACTCTGGGCGAGAGCACTAACACCGGGGTGCAGGTTTATGAGCTCTCAATACATCACATCATATCTCGCATAACTGATGTAATCTCATATCTTTAATTTATGAACTTACCTGGCACTTACCTGTGCGTCCACATCACCAATCATAATTATATGCAACTACTAATGCATAAATAAAATAGGTAGATACTTTGCATGGCATTTCAAAACGTATAATCATTCAAATTCATTTTCTAGGAAAAATCTCAAGTATATAGGTATATACGGAAAACAAAAAGTCCATTCACTGATATGTTGAAGGGTCGTAGCCCTCAAGCCTCGATTGATGGCGCTCGTCCTTAGGATAGGTCTCACCTGTGTGCAAAATAACTTAATAAAAGTTATTTAAAGCACATATACAAAACTAGGAAATAACTTCTCATACAATGTTCAAATGGGGTGTTTGAATATACCAACTTGATCTTCTCAACACCACGAACATCCCCATATTTTTAGAAAAAATTTTCGAGCACCCACGTGCCGGCCAAGGCACGGCCAGACACGCGGTTCACGCACAGGCACGTGCCTGGCGCACCAAACGGATTTCCTAATGACGTTAGGGAATATTCCATTAAATATAAGCATATACCATTAATTATACCCGACGTTGTTAATCGCCATTAGGAATATTCAACCAAAGTTGATGGAATATTCATGTTCTTCTCCAGCGAGTCACCAGATTCAGTCACCGTCGCCGAAAACTAGGAAAATTTTCTAAACTTCGTATCTTCTTCATTTCTCAACCAAAATTCATGAAACTTAAACAAAATGAAGCTTACAATGAGTAGAACAAAACCTTACCAATTTTAATCCCTAAAATCCATGAGATCTTGCCAGAAAAAGGCACAATAATCCGACCACCTCTGCAACTCGTCGAACCCGAGCCTCTCGACATCCAAATCACTCCAAAGTTACTCCCCGAGCTTCGTGAAGATGTTTTAAGGCTTCCTATGACCTTAAAACTCACTGAAAGGTACACATTTACGACTGCATTAACAGTGCTCACGATCGGGGTTCTCTAGTTTTTGGGTTTTTGAAGGTTTCACGTCCAACTAAGGGTATGGAAGAGCTCTTGAGCTCACAAAGAACACGAAGACCACCTTCACAGCCTTGATCCGTGACTGGAAGTGAAGGTTTGAAGTTTGTCCATACAATTGTATAGAAATGGAAAGAAGTCCGAGAGAGGGAGGAGAGAAAGAAAGTCAACGGGTTGATTGGGAGTGAGTGTGTGGTCCTAGTTTGGGCTACCAATCAAAACAAACAAAAGTTTGAGTTCTAATTAGGTCCAAAAACTTAGGAACTTAACATATTGGTCCACCTCTAAAAACATGTCACACACCACACCTCAACGTCCAAGGGCAAAATAAACATTTCACACTAACGATAAAATAATTCGGGACGAGCTGTGACATTTGTCATACAAAACATAAATTTAAAACTACTATTTGGATGATCCTAGTCCATTTCGCAAGACTTCATAACATCATTGGTTGTAACCTCCCTCCAACCCATTATCCATCAACTTCATCAACTATTTGTTCATATCATCATCAAGAGTATACTTACACTGTTACACATATATGCAAATAATTAATTTCAACATATAACTAAAAATTTCACAAGCTTAACTATTAATCTATCAAGAATAATATACTCACTAATACTTCATCCATCACATCCTTCTTCAAATTTCTAGGTACATCTTTCCAAGAACGCCACTCAGCAGTGGGACAATTATTCCCCATAGCTACAGCGATCGCATGCGCAAACTCAAAATGATCCCTTAAATCACGCGGTTTGGCATCACGTACAGTCTTACCCTTGTTCTTATCCGCCATCCTAGCACAAACAGAATTTTGAAGAATAAGGATAATAGAATTGTGAAGAATTAGGATAGCATAAACAGATATTTATAGGTGGGTTAGGACCTTTGCGCGACGAATTCTTTGTCACGCAAACACCTGTATTAAATTCGGTATTAATTCCTCGGATTCACCTACAGTAAATGGTTAAAACTGACAGGAACTTGCACGACGAATTATTGGTCGCGTAAATTCTCCATTTTGTCACTCAAGTTTTTCACGCCACCTCGCATTTTCTTGCTCACTTTACCCGACGCCAGAGATTATTCGTCGCGCAATTTTTTGAGATTATTCATCGCGCTATTTTGGGCGATGAATTTTATTTTTTGTCTCTCAAGTACGTCTTGTGAAAAGAAATATTGTTCATCGCGTAGGCTGTTTTTCTACTAGTGTAAGGACAAGAGATAAAAAACAAAAAAAAAAACAAAAACTTACTCAACCCAAAGCGTATGCGCATGCGAGCAGTGCAAAAGCAAGCATCTACCAATTCAACCGAAAACCAATAGTGCAAAAGCAGCACACAAATTACTTTTTAAATATTTCATCGGGAAGGAAAAAATTGAGAGAGAGAGAGAGAGAGAGAGAGAGAGAGAGAGTGTGTGTGTGTGTGTGTGTGTGTGTGTGTGTGTGAGGGTAGAGAGAAGAGAATGCCAACTAAATCCATTCAAACTGACATCAACAAACCCCAAAAAAATTTAGAGAAAGAGAGAGAGAGAGAAATTTGAGATAAAAATATATATATTGCTAACATCAATATATGACTACCACTTAGCCTTACACATGGAATAGCCTCTCATCATCACCCCATGTTCAAATTATGGAATTCTTTATTAATTTTAACCCTAACAAGCTAAAATCTAAAATATATATATATATATATATATATTAGATTATGATCCTCAATGAAAGCACATTAGTTTTTTTGCTGCTTTTGTGATCTTTCATTTATGCTTTTGTTGTTAATTTTGTATCGAATAAATTAAAGGAAAGTAAAATAAATTGTTTGAAGTAATGTTAAAGAACAAATAGGAATGTGAAAATTATTATTCTAACTCTGTAAGAATATAAATATTATTGTCAGTGATTCATATGATAATGAGAAAAGAATTCAAATTTTGAATCTTTTAGTGTTCAGTTTATAAAATAGTTAGTGTTCAGTTTAAAAAAACAGTGATAGTGCTAGTGTTCAATTTTAAGAAACAACCAGTGTTTAGTTTACGAAATAGTGACAATACTAGTTTACAAAATAGTGATAATACTAGTGTTTGGTTTAAGAAATAGTCAGTGCTTAGTTTACGAAATAGTGATAGTACTATTACTTGGTTTAATAAATAGTCTATTTAGTTTACGAAATAGTGATAGTACTAGTGTTATGTTTAAGAAATAATCAGTATTTAGTTTACAAGATGTTCAGTTGAAGAAATAGTCAGTGTTTAGTTTACAAAATAGTAATAGTACTAGCGTCCAGTTTAAGAAATAGTCAGTGTTCAGTTAAAGAAGTAGTGATAGTATTAGTGTTCCATTTAAGATATAGTCAATGTTTAGTTTAAGAAATATTGTTTGATTTAAGAAGTAGTGTTTGGTTTAAGAAGTAGTCAATATTCATTTTAAGAAATAGTGTTCAGTTTAAGTAGTCAATATTCTGTTTAAGAAATAGTGACAATATTAGTGTTCATAAAACTAAATAATGAAATTTTTCTTTATTTTTTATCTTGTAATATTATTACTTAGTTTGTTCTAAAAAAAATTTAAAGAATGGTCAAATAAACAAATAATAAAATAAAAATAAAATGTTTATGGAGTGAGGTGAAAGGAGAGAGGGGTGGGGAGAGGTGAAAAAAGGAAAGTGATCCTCTTCGGATCCCTTTCCACCTAATCCGTCCGGAATCCGGACCGTTGAAATTTGATCAAACATCTACAGATTAGGTGGAAAGGGATCCGGAGAGGATCCATTTCCTTGAAAAAAAAAGGAGAGAAAGTTGATCAGAATATGTGAAAGAGGGAGAGAGAGAAAGAGGTTGAACGGTTAAGTGAGGAAGAGTGTGTGTATGCGTGTGATGTGATGCGCGTCAGTATTTGTTGGCTTTTTTTATTATTATTATGAAAACTTTTGACATTTTCATTAAAATTTGAATCTTTTTTTTATTAAAGTTTAAGCGCTTTTTATTATATAAAGTTAGTAGATAGTTTTTGGTTAATTAAAAGTTTTGAAAAGCCATTTTCATTAAAACTCCTTAAAACAAATGGTAGTTTATCATGAAGATGCTACTTATTACCAAAATTGTTGATTGGTTAAATAAGTATGAATGACTAAACGATCTCAAAATTAAATGATTTTTGTAGATATGATCTTTAAATGAAGAAAAAAAATAAGCAGTTCCAAGTTATGATATTCAGAGATGAGAATAGGATACGCACAAAGAAATCCATTGTCCAGAGAGAGAGGAGCAATCAAGGTTTATATTAATTGCCAAGTTTGCAGGAAGTCTTTGAAGCATATTTGCCTATGTGGGTTGAACTTAATCGCTACAAGCAGTTATATATGAGGTCAATATTTGTTGGAATCTTAGGCCATCTCCAACCAAATGGTCCAGAGGCCAGAGGGCTAGAGGGCTGAAAATAGCCCGAAAATCGTCTACAACCGAGTGCTAGGCTAAAGGGCTCGTGAGCCCCACGGGACAAAAAAGGGTCAAAAGGCTAACTGTCACAGCCCGTCCCGGAATTTTAATTCTGAGGACGTGAAATTACAGAAACGCCCTTAAACGGGATTAAGGTGCGTAAATGTTTATCATGTATTTTATCTAAGTTCCTAAACTTTTATTAATTAGAATTTTTACCTAGTGTTAGGAACTTAAATTAGGGTTAGAATTATATTTTGTATGTGTTAATTTTGTTTGGACTTTAGGTAGGGTCCTACCTCCTGAAATCCTTCCCCATTTCCCGTTGGTTGTCCCTCATCCCCTTAGTCACCCTCTCTCTCTCTTATACTTCTCATTTCTCAGAAACACTCTCTCATTCTCTCTCTTACTCTCGAACTCACTCAAACACACGGCAACCATCAAGAACAACCACAATCCTACACCAACGTTCCATGTAAGATCACCATCGTGATCCCGAGCACTTCACGAGCACAAGGATACCAGTTTCACGTAAGTTCCATTTCAGAAACCCTAGTTTTAAAACAACCCGTGAATTGGCACTATTCATCATCTTTTACATGGTTGTATTTTAGGTTAAAACAAGATCACCACGAGCTTGAGAAGGTCACGTGGAGGCTCGGAGTGCCTCGTTTGAATAAAATGGACGTCGGGATCATTGGTTCGAAGTTTGGCCGAATTTGAAGGATTTTGAAAGGTTGGATTTTGTTGTTTTTAGGCCTTAAAACCCTTCCAACGTGTTAGTACATGTGAAATGGTTCATTTTGGTATAAATTGCATGAAAAATGGACCAAAAACGAGTGAGAACAATGAAAGGGAAGTTTTTCCCAGTTTTCCGGTGACCGGAGTCCGGCAAGGGGTTCGCCGGAGAAGACAGGGAATATTCCGTCAAAACTGACGGAATATTCCAACGCCGTTACCGTTACCGTTTGGTATTTAACGGAATATTCCGAGAATATTCCTGACGGACGTTACTGTAGCCGTCAGTGTGCCAGGCACGTGGGCCGCGCGTGGGGGGCGCGTAGGTCAGTGCACTGTTAGGCGCGTGGGGGCGCGTGGAGCATCCAAAAATTATTTTAAAATTATGGGGATGCTCGTGAGGTTGTGTAGATCGCGTTAGAGTGTTCGTTTGTCAAATTTGAGCATCGTATGAAGAATTAATTATCTAGTTTGGTTTAGGTGCGTTAAGTGTGCGTTAAATGATTGTTTTAAGTTATTGCACTTATAGGTGGAACCTATAACGAGGACGAGCACATCCAGGGGCGTCAAGGGGGTTACGACCCGGCGACATTCCAGTGAGTGGGCATTGCTTTCTATATATATACCTATATACTCGATTTCCCCAGAAATCAAATTTAATTAAAAAGTATATTGAAATGAAATGAAATGTGACGTGATTGCCATGCATAGAATGTTATTAATATTATGAACTGTCGTATGATGCATATATGTGTATGATGGTGCTGTGGACGCACAGGTAAGTATTTAATTAATGTTATGATGATGATGAGATATACTGAGCTCATATCCTGCACCATGGTTAGTGCTTATAGTATTCACCGCATCGCACGCTCGCCTTGGATCCAAGTAGATGTTGGTCGTACAGTCCACGCGGAGTGGGTACGACAGGCCAGTCGTAGAGTGTTAGTGAGATTATGACTGGTGGGTGACCTTAGATTATGTATACAGATGATTGATGAGAAGCACTAGAGCGAATATTACCATGAGTCGTTCAGACTACATTAGGTGGTTCCGACTTATGTGCAGAAGGCCGGACAGGTCACGCGGAGTGACACCGGCAGAGAGTGATATTGATAGATGTTGGGCTCTAGATTCAATCGTTCAGGGCTATTATAGGGCCTCCGATTGATTATTCTTTTACCTGATTTATGTTATATCAATGCATTCATACTAAACTGTTGGAATTGGCATGGTACGTTCTTATTGAATCTGTTATAAGATTGATGATCGAGATGGTTGAGATATATATATGCTATATACTATTTTTCTGGGAAAGTATACAGGTTTTCCAAAAAGGGGTTATAAATGTGGATTTATGAAATGATTTGGAAAAGATTGATTTTCGCCCACTCACGTTTTCTGTTTTTCGCCCCTCCAGGTTCTAGTTGATAGTTGAGGCGTTGGTGGCCTACGAGGACTACTTCGGTGTTTCTGACAGACTAAATAAATGTAGGACTCACCCGAGGGTGTTGTAAAATAGCTATGTTCCTACTTGACTGCACCTAGATGCTTATGCTCTGTTTACGTGTGTTTAGTACACTCTTATGCACATAGTATGCTAGGTTGTTAATATTTGTATAATTAGTTGTTTTTGTTGACTCGTATTTTATTATGAAATCGTTTCCGCTTGCGTTTATGGTTACGTCACGCTCATGTGACGGCCAGCACGTCCTAGTCTTCGGGTTAGGGTGTGTCACTAACCGGCTGGCCCAATCCAACCAAGCCACAAATTTGAATGCAACGACTAGCTAACGTCAACTAGCTGTTAAATTTGATTTTTTTTTTTTTAACAAAAAATTTTTTTTTAAATTAAAATTTCTATTTTTTTCCCTATAACTTCCTAAGCCATTAAACAACATTAAATAACATTAAGTAACATGAAACAACATTAAACAATATTAAATAACATTAAACAACATAAAAATTATACAACATAAAAAAAATTTAACAACATGAAACTTAAACAACATTTTTAAAAACATTTAACAACATAAAACTTAAATGCCTACTCCATGCTTCTTTTGGCCCAAAGATGTGCAACAAGATCCTGTTGTAGGTACTTATTTATGGCATGAGAATGTATCATCCTATAGCGCCTCATGTACTCATTTAAAGAGATAATACCAATTCTTGGATTCAAAGGCAAATTAAGCCCATCATATATTTTTGCATGAACCCTTCTTGACCTATTTGGATCCTCTTAGTCATCATCAGACTCTTCATCAATATACCCATCTCGCTCATCCTCCACAATCATGTTGTGTAATATGATGCAAGACATTATGATGGAGTCCAAATTTTCTCGACTCCACCCTCTTGCTGGTTCCTTGATGATCTTTCACCGTGCTTGTAGAATACTGAAAGCTATCTCAACATCTTTCCAATATGCCTCTTGTTGTAAGGTAAACCACTTTTCGGCGTCATTCGCAGAGTTTGGAATTGCTTGGACAAGTGTCGCCCACTTTGGGTAGATGTCATCTGCCAAGTAATACCCCATATTGTATTGATGCTCGTTGATGTAGTAGTCAAGTTAAGGTGATTTACCTTCCGTAAGGTAATTGAAGTTGGGTAAACACCAAAGAACTGTAATGTCAATTTGGGATCCAATGACTCCAAAGAAAGCATGCCAGATCCATGTGTCATATAAGGCAACCGCCTCTAACACAACAGTTGGCCTTCTCGACCTTCTGGTAAGGCTTCATTGCCACCCAGTGGGACAGTTCTTCCAATTCCAATGCATGCAGTCTAATGACCCTATCATGACCGGAAACCTACGGTCTTCAGCTTTGCGAATAAGCCAATCCAAATCTTCTTGACTTGGCTCGCGGAGGTACTCCTTTTTATAAAGTTGAACAATTGTGTTACAGAATTCAGCAAGAGTATCAAGGCATGTAGACTCAGACATACCATATGTTTCATCCATCGAATCAGTTGGGGAGGCATAGGCCATCATTCATAGTGCAACAGTAACCTTCTGATGAGGTGAGAAACCAGGGCGGCCTACTCTGTTGTGAAGACCTGTCTTTTATATTTATAAAAAAAAATTATTTTGATCAAATAAGTCTCATAGACTTTTACAATATTATTTGACTTAAAAATTATATTTTTAAATTATTCATTTTAATTTTGTAATGGTTTATATTCTTTTTACTAATTTATATTTTATTTGTCTAATGAGGTGTCTCAATTTCCAAGGCAGCCATTAGTGGTGCTTACTAAGCACTCTTTCAAACTGGACGTGAAGTTTATAGATGGCCAAAGAAATATATGGATAAGGGTGGCTGGGGTGTTGCCAGTAAGGTGCTCTAAGTGCTTGTTCAGCATTCTAAGAAACTGCTGCCTTCTCCGACTATAAATAGGGAGCTACTGTTGGAAATTTTCGGATTAAGTTTTTAATTAATTTATTAATTAAAAACGTTTTGATTAAAAGACACATCTCTTAGAAAGAGTTGTGTACCTTCAAATACACTAAACAGGTATTTGAAAGGGTGTGAAACAGCCTATATATCTGCAATCACAGTTTCCAAATGGATCATCCTTTCTTCTGTACGAATTTCTAGAGAGTAAACGCACAAAAAGCAAATTCGCTAGAGTTCTAGAATCCAGTGCGGATTGTAGAATTAGGTAGTTGAATCCTGGTCGAGCAGATGTCGTAGAACCATAAGCACAGGAGTGGGACGAAAATATTGTTCGAAGGACATAGCTTTTACGCTAACCTCTACCTTCTATAATCAAGTTAGTAACATTAATTTCTGTATTCATTGTATAATTTTCATTCTGCACAGCAAGTATATTTTGGTTAATAAAATAGTAGAATTTCTGTTATTTTTGTTTATTTCTGAATTGTTCTCCAACAATCTTCGAACAGTATGGAACAATCAGGAACTAAACCTCATTCTGAGAAGCCTGAGAAATTTTAGGGCGGAGATTTCAAAAGATGGCAGCATAAGATGTTGTTTTATTTGACAACACTAAACTTGGCTAATGTTTTGCGCGAGATAGAGCCTACTGCAGATGGAGAAAATATTTTTTCTGCAGAAACTTTAATGGCCATTGATGCCTGGAAACATAATGATTTCCTCTGCAAAAACTATATTCTCAATGCATTAGATGATTCGTTGTATGATGTCTATGGGGCATTCAAAACAGCCAAGGAACTTTGGGAATCACTTGAGAAAAAATGTAAAACTGAGGATACTGGTTCAAAGAAATTTATCGTGGGCAAATTTTTGGACTACAAAATGGTGGATTCCAAGTCTGTTGTCTCTCAAACTGAAGATCTTCAGAAAATCATCCATGACATTCATGTTGAAGGGATGATAATCAATGAGTCTTTCCAAGTGGCGTCCATTATAGAAAAATTGCCACCTTCTTGGAAAGAGTTCAAGAGTTATCTCAAGCACAAACGTAAGGATATGACCCTTGAGGTTCTCATTATAAGTCTAAGAATTGAGGAAGATAACAGAAAGAATGAGAAGGGCATAGTTTCGAGTATGGAAGCCAAGGCGAATGTTGTTGAAGGAAGTTTATCAAAGCAAAGGCCGAAATTCCAGAAAACTAAGAAGAAGGAAAGCCACTTTATCCCTGGTGTGAAAGGCAAAGACTTCAAGAAAATCAAGGGAAGTTGCTGGGTTTGTGGAAAGCAAGGCCATAGGGCTCAAGAATGTCGCCATCGAAGGGATCAAGGTCCTAGAAATCAAGGCAACAACAACCGCGCAAACCTGATTGAACACAATGTGGATGCCCTGGCTGCAATGATTTCTGAAATCAACCTTGTATCTGACCATGCTGATTGGTGGATAGATACCGGTGCTACTCGCCATGTTTGTGGTGACAAAAATATGTTCTCTTCGTACCAGAAAATTGAGGGAAACGAGCAGCTGTTTATGGGAAATGCATCAGCATCTGTTATGGCTGGAATATGGAAGTGTGTTCTGAAATTCACTTCTGGAAAGGAATTAACCCTTCTTGACGTGCTGCAGGTTCCCGATATAAGGAAGAATCTTGTTTCTGGCCCTATCCTTAGTAATAAGGGATTCAAACTAGTTTTTGAGTCCAATAAGTTTGTATTAACTAAAGGGGGAATGTTTGTGGGAAAAGGTTACCTTGTTGATGGATTATTCAAACTAAATGTACTTGCTAATGCTACGAATGAAATAAATAATGCTTCTGCTTATATTGTTGATTCGTCTAATTTATGGCATTCTAGATTAGGACATGTAAATTTCCGTTCTCTTTTTAGAATGCATAATTTAGGTTTGCTACCCAAAATTGATTATCTAGATAATGTTAAATGTGAAACTTGTACAGAATCGAAATTTGCAAGTCAAAGCTTTAAATCAGTGCATGAAAAATCCAATGATTTGTTAGATTTAATTCATAGTGACTTGTGTGATTTTAGATCATATCCAACTCGTGGTGGAAAGAACTATTATGTAACATTTATAGATGATTTCAGTAAGTATTGTTATGTTTATTTACTTCATAGCAAAGATGAGACCTTGGATATGTTTAAGACATATAAGGCAGAAGTTGAAAATCAACTTAACAAGAAGATTAAAGTCTTAAGATCCGATAAAGGAGGAGAATATGAGTTTCATGCTTTTGCTGAATTTTGTGCCACACATGACATAATTCATCAAACAACAGCCCCTTATACACCACAACAAAATGGTGTTGCCAAACGGAAAAATAGGACTTTTAAAGACATGATCAATTCTATGTTGAATAGTTCTGGGCTTCCACACAATTTGTGGGGTGAAGCTTTAATTACTGCAAATAAAATTTTGAATCGAATTCCACCTAAAAAGAGAAAGGAGTCACCATATGAATTATGGAAAGGAAGAACTCCAACGTTTAAATTGCTTAAAGTGTGGGGTTGCCTTGCAAAAGTACAAGTTCCATTGCCAAAGAGAACAAAATTAGGGCCTAAAACTATAGATTGTGTTTTTATTGGTTTTGCATCTAATAGTTTAGCTTATAGATTCTTAGTTTTTCATTCCAAAGTAAGTGATATACATGTCAATACTATGATAGAATCTATAAATGCAATATTTTTTGAGGATATTTTTTCATACAACTTAGGCAAGTCTAATTTATTGAAAAAGAGATTACATGATGATGTATCTGAGGTTACTAACGAACCTAGAGAACATGATGAAGGTTCAACCTCGTCTAGAGTTCAAGAAGAATAAGAACTTGAACCTAGAAGAAGTAAAAGGACAAAAATTCGAAAGGACTTTGGGCCTGATTTTGTGACCTTATTAACCAAGACAGAACCTCAATCATTCAAGGAGGCCATGTCCACTCCTGAAGCTCCATTTTGGAAGGATGCAGTTAACAGTGAGATAGATTCCATTATGAAAAATCATACATGGGAATTAGTCGATTTGCCCCCTGGCAATAAGCCAATTGGGTACAAATGGATCTTTAAGAAGAAATTAAAACCAGATGGTACAATTGACAAATATAAGGCTCGTTTGGTAGCTAAAGGATACCGTCAAAAACATGATTTGGATTTCTTTGATACATACTCACCTGTAACGAGAATTACTTCAATAAGACTATTGATTGCTATAGCTGCACTCCATAAAATGGAAATACATCAAATGGATGTAAAGACTACGTTCTTAAATGGAGACTTAGATGAGGAAATATATATGGAACAACCCGAGGGGTTTGTAGTTAAAGGTAAATAACACAAAGTGTGTAAACTTGTGAAATCGCTATATGGGCTTAAACAAGCTCCAAAGCAATGGCATGAAAAATTTGACCATGTTATGATCACACACGGTTTTAAGATAAATGAGTGTGATAAATGTGTCTACACAAAAACTCAAAATAATGCTTGCGTTATGTTGTGTTTATATGTAGATGATATGCTTATAATGGGAATTAACAAAGAGATAATAAAATGGACGAATAAGATATTGAAATCAAATTTCGATATGAAAAATCTTGGACTAGCTGATGTGATTCTTGGTGTAAAAATAAAAAGAAACCAAGAAGGATATATTCTTACTCAGTCCCATTATATAGAAGCTACACTTAGGAAATATAGTCATTTGGAAAGTAAAGATGCAATTACCCCTTTTGATGCCAATAGCAAACTTAAGAAAAATAAAGGTGATGCTATATCTCAACGTGAATACTCACAAGTTATTGGAAGCCTTATGTACATTCTGAACTGTACAAGGCCTGATATAGCATATTTCGTGAGTAGACTGAGTAGATATACATGCAATCCTGGGCATGATCATTGGGAAGCTTTAATTCGAGTTTTGAGATACTTAAAGCATACAATGAATTATGGATTGCATTATACGAGGTGTCCTCCTGTGCTTGAAGGATTTACTGATGCGAATTGTATATCGGATAGTACTGATACGAAATCCACAAGTGGATATGTATTTACTTTGGGAGGAGCAGCAATATCTTGGAAACCTTCCAAACAAACATGCATAGCCCGATCAACTATGGAATCGGAATTTATAGCTCTCGATATGGCTAGAGGAGAAGCTGAGTGACTAAGAGATTGTTTGGAAGATGTTCCCATATGGCCTAAACCTGTAACGGCAATATGTATACACTGTGATAGTTTAGCTGCACAATATCGAGCTAAAAATAGTGTATATGATAGGAGCATATTTATGCGACTAAGTTAGCTTGTTCTCATGCATCTATGTTGTTATTTCTTAGTTAATTATGTATTTTAAGCTATTTTCGTGTGTTTGTAGGTCCATAGGCCTTATAAAGCAATAAGATGCATTTTGGTGCATTTTGGAGCAGTCTTGAAATGGATAGCACATGCATGGAACAAAGTGGATGGACGAAATTGAAGACTAAAGAGGTTAGGAATGTGTTAAAGAGAAAAAAGAATTAATGTAAAAATGACAAAGAGCTCAGCCACAAAGGGGTGTTACTCCACCATTCACCTTTCAATCTATGTCGTGCACCACCATTGCACTCCCTTTGGATTCCTATGCCATGCATCATCATCCATGTTCCCTCCATTGACTCATTTGTTGCATCATTCCACCTCTCTTTCCTTTCTCTACCATGTGCACAATCATTCATGTTCCCTAACTGCAACACCACTCCATTTTACCCCCATGTTTTGCATCATCACTTCACTTTCACCTTTGAATCATTTCAAACACCACTCATTGCACTCAATTGCTACACCATTCCTTGTTCCCTCCATCATTTTAGATTTCATGCATCATTACATTGAATCATTGCACTCAATTGCTACACCATTCCTTGTTCCCTCCATCATTTCAGATTCATGCATCATTACATTGAATCATTGCACTCAATTGGTACACCACTCCATGTTCCCCTCTATTGCCATGCACTTCCTCTATAAAAGGAAGTGTGTGTAACATAAATTTAGTTCATACTTTGTTAGATCATTCATCCCCAATTCAATACCACCTTCATCCAAACACATCCATTCATCTTCACATCCATTCCTCCATACAAACAAACATTCAAACACTCACCAACACCTTGTGTCGTAGCAAAGGAAGGGAAGGAAAGTGCTTGGACGTGCTTGCTGTCCAACTTGGATCGTTGGAGCGTTTAGGTGTTTTCTTTCTTTTGTTTCCAATGTTTAAATTCATTTTCTTTCGTTTTGTTGTGAACATGAGTGGCTAAACCCCTCTTACTTAGGGGTGATTTCAAAGCCATGATTATGTGTGTAATATGATTTGATAAATTCCAGTTATGAACTCTTGAATCGTGAATGCAATTGGCTTAACTATTTGATTGATAACTTATTTGTATGTGTTGATTAAGGGTCGACACTTAATTGGCATGCATAAATCCGATACTAGAATATAAGAAAGTTTCACATAATCGTTACAAACTTGTATTCATAAGTAGTGGAGGTCGCTTATAAACGATCGCATTAAGTTCAATTCCTAGCATGAGTGACATGATGTCATAGTTGCAAGTGTTTTGTCAATGCTTAATATTTTCATTAAACGTAATGATCTTTGATTATATCTCTATTATGATGTCATATAGGGAACTTTTGAAGAATGTTTTTGGGTTGTCGAATGATGTCATCCAATCCAATAAAACAAGGAAAATCTTAGAGTTAATTAGTGATGTCACGGTTAATTTGGAGCATTGTCATTCATAGTTCAATGAAGTAGTAACTGGAAATCGAGTTGTTTGCATACATATCATGTGTGGAGAAAAAGCCTCTAGTCATCCCATCCATCATCTTATTTCTCACATTCGTTTTACAATCTGTCTAGTTTTTCATACTTGTTTGTTTGTTTCAACTTCATCCAAATCAAAACCCCCCTTTTAGTTTCTTGTTTCAAAGCATTTCAAATCTGTTTTAGTTTGTATTTTTAATTGTTTTGATTCAGGTAAAAGTCAATTTTGGTCCAAAGTCATTCATAGTGTATAGTTTAAGTTTATTTGGTTGCTTTAAGCTATTTTGAGTATTTTAAGTTTACTTTGAGTCTTGTGAGTCTTGTGAGTCTTGTTAAGTGTTTTTAAGTTTAGTTTTATGTTTTTGAGTCAGTTTAGAGGTTATTAGCAAGCCCTCCTAATCCCCGGTCCAGAACGATCCCTACTTATACTTGTACTACAATTGTCAAAAGATGGTTAAATTTGTGTGTTAAGATAATTTTCACATCAGTATACAATGGGAAGTCTAGACAACTTAGACGAAGGCATAATACAATAAAGCAATGGCTCTCTAGTGGTGTAATTTCTATTGACTATGTGAAGTCAAAAGATAATATTGCGGATCCACTTACTAAAGGCTTTTCTAGAGAGCAAGTTAAGCATACATCAAAGGGAATGGGTTTAAAGCCAATAGAGTAAAATGAAACTGTCAAACGGAAACCTAACCAAGTTGATTGGAGATCCCATGGTCTAGGTTCAATAGGCAAACTGGTTTGGCTAGATTCAAGAAGAAACACACTTACATACCCATTCCTATGATGGAAGAAGTGTGGTGACTGTTGATAGTATAGGATACATTAGTTTAATGATATTGGTACTTGTAACTCATGTGGAATAGTAGCAGCATATTCATAATCAATATCACCTATTTGAGAGTAAATGTGGGGTCGCATTTATGAGAATTACATGGCTACATTCTCTAAAGCTCTCATGAATCCAGGATTTGTTCATGACCAAAATGAACACAAACGTATGAATTTGCGATGTGTTGGTGTGACATATGTTTTTCTTATTGTCTTTGTTTACTGTGGAGATGAACAGTTCAAGATTTTATATTCACTGCGTCATCTAGTAAATCCGATAAGTATATACTAAGGTAGGTTCAAGTCCAAAAGACACCTCTCCCGATATATGTCACATCCATTGTTTACTCTCGTGTCTCAGTTTCTCTAGTAGCAAATAGTGGTCTCAAAATGTGGGGTATTGTTGAAAGTTTTGAGACTCTTGTTCCACATTGGGGAAAACAAGATTCTCAAGGGCCTTTATATAGATTTAATGCTTTAGTCTAGTAATTACAACATGGGCCATTTAGAAATGGATTGAAGGTTTGGGCCTTATGGTTGTGTGGATTAGGCTTGTATAATATAGCCTAAATAAAATTAATATTAATTAATCAAGACAAGGGCCTTGGGCCTTGGGGCCTTGGAATTTAAAATTAATCTGATTCATTAATTTTAATTTTCGGATTAAGTTTTTAATTAATTTATTAATTAAAAACGTTTTAATTAAAAGACACTGCTCTTAGAAAGAGTTGTGTACCTTCAAATACACTGAACAGGTATTTGAAAGGGTGTGAAACAGCCTATATATCTGCAATCACAGTTTCCGAATGGATCATCCTTTCTTTTTGTACAAATTTCTAGAGAGTAAACACACAAAAAGCAAATTCGCTAGAGTTCTAGAATCTAGTGCGGATTGTAGAATTAGGTAGTTGAATCCTGGTCAAGCAGACGTCGTAGAACCACAAGCACAGGAGTGGGACGAAAATATTGTTCGAAAGACATAGCTTTTACGCTAACCTCTACCTTCTGTAATCAAGTTAGTAACATTAGTTTCTGTATTCATTGTATAATTTTCATTCTGCACAACAAGTATATTTTGGTTAATAAAATAGTAGAATTTCTGTTATTTTTGTTTATTTCTGAATTGTTCTCCAACAGCTACACCTGCATTTCATTTTAGACATTAGTATCTTACGGGGAAAAGAGAGTGAGAGAAAGAGAAGGGTGTAAGAAACCAGAAGCTGAGGTGCTTCTTAATCGGCGGTGTCAAATCTGTAGCAGGGTAATTATTCTCATATTTTCTTTAGTCTTTCCATAGCTCTATATATTGTAGAACTCAGTCATGTTTCATCTCTGTTGGTTTGTATTATATATGTAAGTATATCTGCATAGACGTTTGGCTATCAGACTTTACAATTGGAGATCATCTTACCTACACAAAAGTGATAGGACTGAACCTATATATAATTATCACATGCTAAATATTATATCTTCCCTTTATTAGAGGTTGTTGTATAAAACTTGAGCATATTAATTCGAACAGAGAAACCATATATGTATATGCTGGTATTCATGCATATAACTTTGCACAAGCCAGAGTAAACCAAGCTAGCTTTCTCGGCATGGAACTATCTGCATATGTTCATCGGTTTAGTTTCAACTGTATCAAGTAAAGCATGTGTTTGGAGTTGATCAATATATAATAACTTGTGAATTAGTATTACGGAATCGCTAAACTTAATTATGTTAATTAGGATTAGAGTTCATGTCATGCATTTGGTGATTTGCTTATATATGTGGTTTAATATACTTATTCATTAATCATATGTAAGAATTTATTTAAGGGAACTTTAACGAAAAGCACCCGGTACTGTTCACTTTAACGAAAAACCACATTTTTACACTAAAAAGTCAATCCTGGTACTATTCACTTTACTCTTTATTTTGTCCTTATCATTAAAACTCAAAGTTTTCAAGCCATTTTCATTAGTTTTCCTTTTATTTAATTATTGGCTAAAGTTATGTTCCCAGCTTATATACCAAGAAGACAGCATGCATATTTATATTTGTATTTCACATGTCCCTTGTTCTGCAAGTTGTATTCATTCAAATGTTATGACGATGTTATTATTTTAGATCAACCAAAAGGGCATTTGAAATGGGTGTTGTTAAGTTAGTAATCTCAAGTGCTTTGACTGGGATTAAAGTTCTTGTCTTGCATATAGTGATTTTCTTATACTTGTGAATAGGAGCTTATCACAGTTGTGGTTTCTTGTGTTATTATCTCGGAGCTATGCTTTGGAATCCAGGTAGGGGAAATACGGCAGACCTTTATGGAGATTGATTTTATTAAATTAAGTGAAATTTTATATTCTTCTTATTGATCTTCTTGTTGATTAATGGGATCTGGTTTGCTAATTGGATAAATACTGCTCTTGGGTGTTTACTTGTTATTGGTTACGGAATTATTGGTGAAGTTATATTCGCTGAGAATATGTTGTGGTACATGTGAATGATGAAATGAGATTATTTGTGCATATTACTCATGCATGAGAATAGTTGGAAGTTTGATGTTGAGAAAGGAACTGGAAATGAGGGTAGTTGGAAAGGATTTTTTGTGTAGTTGAGCCAAACTCTTGGTAGGTACCAAGTCTCAGGCGAGCCCACAGTGCACAGTTTCTTTAAGGGTAATTCGGGATTGACGACGAAGGGTTTTGGCAAGATGACTAACAAAAGGGGAAATTTGGATGATTGAGTTACAGGGGGTTAATTTGTATAATAGAACATTCGAACCACCACTGCAGAGGTAAAATGCATGGTATGGGACGTGCAGGTTCACATGTTTTATTATATGAATTAACGGGTAGAGATGAAGAGTATTGTATCGCACTCATGCATTGTTGATGATAATGATTTGGTACTTGATTACATGATTTTATGACACTTAATTTAATATTGTCAATTTACTGTGATAAGGTTATGTCCCTACTGAGCTGTTGAAGCTCACCCCTCTATTGTTATGCAGGTTTAAGAACTAAACAGTCAAAAAAGGGTAGACGGGATGAGATCGGATTAAGTGTGAGGGTAGAATTTTGTATTTATTTATTTAGCCTTGTAAAGAATTATTGAGTTATTTTAAATAAGAAGAAATTTATTTTTCACTCCGTTATTTCAGTTTTATTTTAATTGGTTAGCTTTTATCTCACGTTTCGGATTTGGAGTTATTTTTCCTATTGACCTCGGGTTCGGGGCGTGACATATGTCCAGCTTCTGTCGAAAGTATGGATTGACCTACTAGACATCATGAAGTAAACGCTCGAAGACATGACGCCTCGTCAGGAAGCGACGTTTGAAATCCTCTTTTGTGTACACCGAGTTGGGGTTGAAGTAGTTGTCCATTAGATTGGCATGCGTCATCGCTCTGTTTCATGGTTTGTAAGAATGACCAGCAACAGAGCCACCCCATTAAGGTTGTTCCTCAATTGGCTGACACACCATGACCGCAACCATGGCTACCACATATTGTGTGTTGCACCATGCTTCATCTTCTTCATCAGACTCCTCATCTTCTCATCTCATCTGCGCCCATTTTCTTCCAATTTGGAATTAGATGAGGACCCCCAGTTGGAATCCGAAGAGTATCCAAAGTAAAAAATTAAAATCCAACGACTAGCTAACGTCAGTTACCGTTGCATTTGAATTTAATTTTTTCGGCCAAATTTTTTTTTTAAATATTAAAAAATTCTCATTTTTTTCTTTAATTTAAGTTGTTGTAGTTTTTAAATTTAAGTTATCGTAGTTTTTAAATTTAAATAATAAATTATGTTTGGCCCTATGACCCTTTGGCCTTCAGTTAGAGATGATTTTTTATCACGGAGTTATGTTTGACATATGGCTCTATAGCCTCCTTTGGTTGGAGATGGCCTTAGTATCTCTGGGTCTATTGCCCCGCACCGAAGCCCGAACGGGGTGGTGATAGGAAGTCTTATATATGTTTCCTTGATTGGACTGGAGTATGTCAAGCCGATTTTCCCGGTGGACTCCTACCAATGAGAGGCCGGTTAAGAATTGCAAAAGTGCGCTTGACCAGCCCCGTTAGTTTAGTGTAGTTTAGTTATATGGAAGAGTTACTTTTACTGTTGGATGGTTATGGCACAAGTCCCTTTTTGTTGAAATTTAGTTTATTAAAGTTGGTTGCTTAAATGTTGTTACTTAGTGGATTTTGATAGTTTAAGGCAGTTGTTGAGTTAATTATGTTATTTTCTCTTTGCTTTTTGATGCTCCAATTAAATCAGGGCGATAGCCGAGCAAATTATTTATGCAATTTCAGATTGTGGATAGTGACGGTCACGAAAGTTACAGGATGATCTCAATCTAAGTTTCTAAACTCGAATCTCTTCTTCTCCACTAACAAGAAGAAAACAAGAAATCATACTGAACTGAAGCCTAATTATTAAGCGGATGTATTGTCAATAAGTGCAAGTTGGTTAGATGTTGTCATGGGATGGGAAGAAAGATAACAAAAGAAAGGAAAGACCTGAATGGACAGAAATATGATAGAGTCGTAAGGTCATTGGATATTCCTTAAAATATCCAAAAATTCGAAATTCAAAGGGGGTTTTTCCTTTCCATCAGTTTTGAGCCCCATAATCCCATATGGCCAATGTATACTCTCATCACCTCATTTCATCTATTTGCCCACTTCTATCGTCTCCTTATCGTTTTGATGTAACTTTCTCAACTCCCATCTTCATACATTACACTACTCTTTTTATAGTTTCTAACTTTCTTTTGTTTCTTTCCTTCAATCGGCCTAATATAATTACATTCTTTTTCTTTTTCTTTTCTTCTTAACAAGGTTATAACGATCTTTAAACGTAGGAGAATAAAGTATCACTTTAGAGATATAACAAAATAATATACCGTTCATATGTGAGAGGTTTAATGTTAATTTAATCTTTTGTGAATGTTAAACTCTCTCATTTCTGCATTTAATTCAATTTTTTACGGAAGTCTAAGATATAATAAAATAATATTACATGTGTCCGAGGTCTAAAAGAATAACCAATAGATTTGTTTCTTCTTTTGCCCACAATTACAAATTCATTCGATCTTTTTTTCTGCAAGAAGGCTCAGCCTAGCTAGGCTCCTCGACATTAGCAAGTGGAGGGTGCATGCCTCTGATGGCCATTGCCTGCTTTACAGTATCTGATGCCTAACGAAAATACCTACTTCACTCAAAAGTTGTAATTCCTGAAAGTAAGTTGTGAGGTGAAGGACAACTAGTCATGACTACTCATGCATGATGGACGTGAGTCAACCCAAAAGAAATTCGTATAAAAAAAGAAGAAATCGCGCATGCCCAATAGAAAGACAAGACGAAGGAAGACTAGTTTCACATGCATAATATATTGCTGTGTGATGACTTCAAAAATAACGTTGCAAAAGCCTGCAACTAAACGAATGTTCTGCACTCTGCAGTGTAACGTTCGATTAGTTAGTGCCGTGATTGCAAAACGAAGGGATGCAATGCAATGCATATGGCATTAGAACGTGACAAATAATAGAGAGCGGATTTGGAAACAACTAAACGTCTGTCCTGTTGTGCGGATTAAGACAAAAACAAACTTAATGAGGGTGCGTCGTGTGTGTTTCTTTTGTCTTCTCATGCCATAAAATATTGACAGAGACGGACAATGCATAACTATGCGTGTAGAGCAAATTCTACTTTGAAATTATTCTCACTCTTACTATGATATATCAGTCAGTCTATTTTGCCTTTGTGCACTTCTTTTCTTTATTTTTTTAAGTAATTTGATTAAGACATGATCACTTGAATGTGTCAATTTCTTTACGGACTTAAGATGCTTATTAAACATGTTATGTGACACAAATACAATAAATCTTATCACGACATATAAATTCAAGGTTCACAGTTATTTGGTAATAAAGGAGTAGTCAATTCATTATAAGTTGATGCAAGATATTTTAATCTTCGATGTAGTGGAACTTTAACTTAACATTTTTGCACGATCCCAATTAGTGAACAGTCCAACTCATTCTAAGTCCTTATAAAGTTTCTTAATTCTCCAATGTGGACTTTAACTTGACATTCTCACATGCCCTTGTACGTATGACAAATTTTTTGGTCTAACATGCAGTGGCGGATCCAAGAAAAATATTTCGGGGGGTCACATATAAAAGTTTATAAACATTTCTTAGACATATAATAACCTTAAAAATTAAACTATAGTTTCATCATTCATAACTTATAGAACAAATAACAATACAAGTTACACTAGTCCCCGACGCATTTTCATATTGTAAAAACGTTACATTATAGCTTCATTGTCAATGGAAGGAAAAACATTCCTCTCAATATAAACCAGCATGCTATCACTCAACCATTGATCTCCCATTCGGTTACGCAATGGAGTCTTCACAATATTCATAGCGGAAAAAGATCTCGGCACTAAAGCAGTAGCAACTGGTAGAACCAAAGCCAATGTAATTAGCAAATACACATGATTATATACTCTATTCCTTCCTGTGTCCACCTTTTTTTTTGCAAGGCAACCAATTCCTTTCAATTGAGAAAATTCACTATTTGAACGCATATCAAGAATATAATGCCCAATTTGATCTTCAAGTGCCAAGAGTTGACAAGTAGTAAATTCATTCGGATAAAATTGTGCAAAACATATTAGCTTTTGTTCATCAAAAGCCGAGAATGAATCATTTGGGCTCAAACTTGCCAAACAAAGAAGCAACTTTGTAATTACCTCATCAAAACGACTATTTAATTCCACAAGTTGCTTATCAACGACAGCAACAAAGATCTCCACATTATAATGATGGAAGTTTATGAGTTCATTTGGATGTGCTTTTAAAATGATTTAAAGCGCTTGTGATGAAAATATTTTTGGAAACAATCCTTAGTAAAAATATTAGTAAATCCTGGAAAAGCATTTAAAGTGCTTCCGGGAAAAAGCACTTAACTGGTGCTTCTTGTAGAAATTACTTAAAGTGCTTTTGAAACCCAAAAACATTTTCTCTAAAAGCGTTTTCAGTCATGTTAAAACCACATCCAAATGAGCCCTATGATTCTTTGAGCTCCATGCCGTGATCTCCCTCAAGTAACATATCCATCATCCATGCGTTTATTGTATTGGCTCTTGGTGTTTATTTATTTTTTATTAAACTAAGGGTCCAAAACTAACAAAGTAATATTTATTAAAAAAAAATAATAAGAAGAGCCACTCTTACAGTTGGAGGGCATGTATGAAGTCAACTCCAATCTTCAAAGGGGCACCACCAAAGTTAACCATGGACATTCACCGAAGTTCGGGAGGTCAGCACTTGAGTTATCTATGGACATTCACCGATGTTCGGAAGCTCAGCTGACCCCCCCTGCCCCTCAATGCATCCACTTCTACTAACGCGTGAACAATTTTAACTGATCGCATGGAGAATATGTGGTTGTTGGCTTCATATGTGGACAAACTTGCTCTAGTATCATAAAAGATGAGATTCCACACCAAAACCAATTTGAAATGAGTAAAGCAGAAATTAGGTTTTGAGAAAAGTAACAAGGGCGACCTCGAACGACCAGTAAAACAACACAAAATTCACAAGTAGCTCTTTGATCTAATCGATCAGTCGGAGGTGTCGAACAACCTGTGGGTTCTGCTGTGCAATTCAAAATTCTTCGTATACCCTTTTGAAAGTAAAGAGGCGTTCATTCGATTTTAAACTTTGTAACCCCTTACTTAATATGAAACACTTCAGAAACATATTCGACAAGCTATAGTTCGAATTCATATATACAGACATGTTCCACCTGACGTGCCTCTTATTAAAAGGGTGCAGCTGCAAACCAAGAGGTATATGGCTTGGAATGCTTGTTGAACCATTTCAGAAATAGACACTTAAACCTCTATAAATAGAGGACAAATTTATTTACTACCTTACAAATCATATACAAGTGCTACAAGACAAAGCTTTTAATTCTCTCCAACATTTTATTGATAACCAGAAGCACCAACAACAAAATTTTGCAACTTTTGTTCTTGTTTAACCTTGATTTTCTTGTTATTTTTGGTCCGGGTTTTGTATTAGGAGTGTGCACAACCTTAACTAAGCTTTGCATCCACAAAAATTCGTATCTTCCTTTGGCACACAAGTTGTGGGGGTGAATTGTCTACAAATAGCATAAGTCTTTTTTAAGTACAAACAGTATTCTACACTAATCCACACTAAGGAGGAGGGAGAGGGCTTGAACTCGGGATGCAATGAGTTAAAAAGGAATAGCCGAACTACCACGACAATCCACCACATAACCATGACTCACTAGCCTTAAATATAAATATTCAACAATAACTTTATGTAAGGTTTCTTAATCCTCCGATATGGAACCTTAACTTCACATCCTCTAAACACTTAACATATGGACATTAGGTTTTTGAGTGTATCTACAAAAACTTGTCGGCATCAAATAGTAAATTGCATACATATACGATTGATCTTTGACTAACGTGTTGAGCTCATAATATTGGTCTTCTCAATGATAAAGAAATCGCACAATAAACTATCCCCACCCTTAAGGACCTTAAATTATTTTCCTTCGATTTAATTTTGTAATAGGCCCTATATTGAATTCAAATTGGATTGGAGAATGTAAATCTGTTATATTGTACATAAATGGAACTGGATTCTCTTAGTAAATTTAAATAACATTTTTTGGTATAAAGTTTTTTTAGTATTTAGGAAAAAAATAATAAATAAAAAACGTGGCTGTTTGTGTGAACCCTCTGCAAGCAAATGAGAGAACGAAAACCCACCCAATCCACATTTGACATATTTGTAGGTATATGCTTTCTTAAAAATTAATTAGTGCCAATTTGACAATTGAAGCCTTTATATAAGGAGCCTTGCTTCTTTACCCAAGATGGTTTCAAAGTTTTAGTTTCTTTGAAACCATCCTTCCCTCTCTCTCTCTATCATTCTCTCTCTCTCTCGGGGAGTCTAAAGCATATATATATTTTCAAAACAGCATCAAACTATACATATTCGATAGTATCATACATACATATATATTGTAAATCCAGTATTTACAGTATTTTATTTTCTCTTATTGCACAGTTGCAAGGTTCCAAGAATTAAACTTTACAAGTATACTATTCTCAGTTCTCACTACTTTTAGTAGCATCTACTGAAATAAATATATATGTATATATATATATATACACACACACGCAACACATAATCAAACATCTCTTAATTCACATACCAGAAGCTTGAATCAATAGTAGTCTTCCACCGTCTCAAAGCAAAGAGGGAGAAGCAAGGGAGGGAGATGGCCGGAAACGACTGGTTAAACGGTTATTTGGAAGCAATTTTGGCTGCAGGAAATAACACGAGGAAGAGGGACGACGGGAGGCAGAAAATTTCAAAGTTTGAAGAGCAAGTAAAGGCGGAGAAGTTGTTCAATCCGACCAAGTACTTTGTGGAAGAAGTTGTCAATAGCTTTGATGAGTCTGAACTCCACAGGACATGGGTTAAGGTACCAATTGTTTTTAATTTCATGTAAAATTAATACTAATTTAATTAATTCAGTAATTAAGGTTTTGCAGTTCAGGCTGTCTTTCATAAGCTTATATCAGAGCCCTCCCGTACTAACTTTAGTTAACATTCGTTTTGTGGCCCTCAAAGTCTCACATCTCCTGCAAAACTTTAGGGTTTTTTTTAAATTTGAATTCATGAACAATGCATTTCCACAAAGAAATGAAGAAAGGCAGTGAATTGATTATTTCACTCGATGTATATATAATTGTAAGGATTTAGTGAATTGAGTGACATAAAATAGAGAGAATCTGATTCACAAAAATGGTTCCAATATGGGATGGGGATGTGATGAGCCATGAGTGATGAGCATATATTTGAGATTTGTGGGGGCCACAGATGGGTTTACACTGATTTTCTCCTAAGTTTAGTAGACCCCATGTTAATAAATGGTTTTTGTATACTATTTGGGGCCCACACATGCACGTAAATACGATAGATTTCTCAATGTGCTTGAAACATGATCAGATACACTAACTATGTGTGTGTTTTTCAGTGTGTCAAGAACACGGCCTAGTACACCAAGTATAATAATATATAAGTTGAAAACTTGAAGAAAAAAAATCCAAATAATTGTATTGATACACTTGGTGTACCGGACCGTCCTCTCGACACACTAAAACATTTCTCATGTACATATATGTTCCCATTTTTGGTCCAATCCTAAAACTCTGATCTCATGAAAGGTGGATGCAATATTCTGTATTTGTTTAGTGTTGATAAAAAAAAAAACTAACTAGATAATAAAACTCATGTTTTAAAAGTTAAATTAGTGTGAGAAGTATTAAATTAATGGGTATGGTGGTGCAGGTAATAGCTACAAGGAATACCCGAGAACGCAGCGATAGGCTTGAGAATATGTGCTGGCGCATTTGGCATCTCGCCCGTAAAAAGAAACAGGTGAGTGAATCAAGTGCTCAACTAAAACTAGCTACTTAACAAAGGAAAAGAAGGAATCTGGTTCGAACTTGGTGTGTGGGTGAGTGAGTGCAGATGGCATGGGATGACGCTCAAAGGCTTGTCAAACGACGTCTGGACAGGGAGCAAGGGCGCCGTGACGCGGAGGATGACCTTTCCGAGCTGTCTGAAGGCGAGAAGGAGAAAGGGGAGGTGAGTTGTGCAGAACCAACAGTGAAAGGTATTTTAAGAAGTCAATCTGACATGCCTGTGTGGTCCGATGATGTTATCAAGTCTAGGCATCTTTACATTGTCCTGATCAGGTACGTATATATTTTTGCATATGCAGTTGAAAGTCAAAGTGTGTCGTACAATTTGATTATAGCGCGTTTCTTGTTCTTGACATCAATGACATGTTGCAGTATGCATGGGTTGGTGCGTGGAGAAAACATGGAACTCGGAAGAGATTCCGATACAGGCGGTCAGGTAAGAACAATGATCCGTTGATTCAGAATGTTAATATATTCATCAAGAAGTAATATCATGTATGAAATTAATACTAATGGAATGTGTATGGATTTACGTACGCATGGTACCTGCGATATTCAGGTCAAGTACGTGATTGAACTTGCTCGTGCTCTGGCTAATACAAAGGGAGTCTACCGAGTTGATCTGCTAACGAGACAAATTACTTCACCGGAGGTAGACTCCAGCTACGGTGAACCCAATGAGATGCTCATATGTCCACCTGATGGAAGTGGCAGCTGCGGAGCCTACATTGTCCGCCTCCCATGTGGACCCCACGATAAGTAATACTCTTCAACCCTTTTTTCTTAATCCTACTGCCCTAGTACGTGTCTAGTGACCTAGTCCAACTCCAGATGTGAATATGAATTTGATTGAGGCATGCTGCCTGCAGGTATATACCCAAAGAGTCACTTTGGCCTCACATACCTGAATTCGTTGATGGGGCTCTCGGCCACATTGTGAACATGGCAAGAGCTCTTGGTGAAGAAGTCAATGGGGGAAAACCCACATGGCCTTATGTGATCCATGGCCACTATGCCGATGCTGGGGAGGTGGCTGCTCACTTGTCCGGGGCTTTGAACGTGCCAATGGTGCTAACTGGGCATTCGTTAGGCCGAAACAAGTTTGAACAATTGCTCAAACAAGGGAGGTTGACAAAGGAGGACATCAACGCAACCTACAAAATCATGAGGAGGATCGAGGGTGAGGAGCTGGGGTTGGATTCTGCTGAAATGGTGGTCACCAGCACTAGGCAAGAAATCGAAGAGCAATGGGGACTCTACGATGGCTTTGACCTCAAGTTGGAGAGGAAACTTAGGGTTAGGAGACGTCGTGGAGTCAGTTGCCTTGGACGATACATGCCAAGAATGGTGGTAAGCAACACTTCACATTCTCTTCTCCTTCTCACCGTCAGTGATTGTGGATTTCCAAATGAAAGATTAATGACTTAACAACGTCATGTCTCATATTTCATTCTTTTCTTCCCAAAGTCTTATACAGACTAATCACTATGTGGTGACGACATTTAGGTTATACCGCCAGGCATGGACTTCAGCTGTGTTACTGCCCATGATTCCGAAGGAGATGGAGATCTCAAATCCTTGATTGGCTCTGATAGAGATCAAAGCAAAAGGCATCTGCCTCCAATCTGGTCTGAGGTTGCATATTCTTCTACCTACTTTCTCCTTTCACATATTCCCATTCCCTTCAATTGGTTATACAGGTATATATGCATTTTGGCCACCGGAAATGAAACAATCTCCCATCTCCTCCATAGCATTTCCGATCCTCCACGGAAAGAGTGAATGGAGATCTTCCTATAAATAAACTAGGTTTAGACTGACTTACAATAGGCATGTTACTGCCTGCTGATGCTGATTTCGTTTGTTGCAATGCAGGTAATGCGATTTTTTACCAACCCTCACAAGCCCACTATACTTGCATTGTCTCGTCCTGACCCCAAGAAAAATGTTACTACCTTGCTCAAGGCCTTTGGGGAATGCCGAGCTCTTCGGGAGCTAGCCAACTTGGTAAAGTTCATACTTTGATTTTCGATAACTGGATCGTGTATTCTTAAACCGGACACTAATGTTGGGTTATACCTATTGCTTATGCAGACACTAATACTTGGTAACAGAGATGACATTGAAGAAATGTCAAATTGTAGCTCGGTTGTTCTTACAACCGTACTCAAGCTCATTGACAAGTATGATATGTATGGGCAAGTGGCCTATCCTAAGCATCACAAGCAATCAGATGTGCCAGACATTTATCGTCTAGCTGCAAAAACAAAGGTACCATATAGGGCTTCAATTATTTCTTTAAAAATGAGCCTTGGTTGGCTTCACAAGGTCAGATCTGTTTTCGTACTATGCTATCTGCTGGTCATTTCTTTTCAACACTTCAATTTCTGAGAGTAAGGTATAAAATATCGATGATATCGGAAATATCGGTAGTCTAAAAACACGGAAATTTCGATGGAAATATCGGGATATTATCGATATCGATAAAAATTGAATAAAAACTACGGAAATTGTAAGAAAAACTTGGAAATTTTTATTGAAACTTTGTAGGATGTTTATTTAGTCAATTATATATTAGTTTATCACAAAAAAATTGGAAGGAAATGGATTGCATGATAGATATAACTGATTTAAGTTGATTATATAGCGAGCTGGCAAACATTGTGAGTGTAGAAAATATGTAATAATTAATAAAAGAAGTCTAAATACACCATAATCATTTATATGTAATGAATTAGTACAATATTTTACACTTTATACATTGCATGGTAGGATACATGAGTGACTTAGTAAGGTTTAAAATATCGATGATATCGGAAATATCAGTAGTCCAAAAAAATATCGGTAGTCCAAAAACACGGAAATTTCGATAGAAATATCGGGATATTATAGATATTTTAGACCATATCTGAGAGTAACAAATTACAATGATTTCTATTGAAGGGAGTTTTCATCAACCCAGCTCTCGTGGAACCTTTCGGGCTCACAATTATAGAGGTGAGCTTTTCATGATCATCTGCTTCACTTCTAGGCTCTAGTGCAGATAATCTTATGAAACGGTAGTTATTTGTCCTAAATTCCTCACTGCAAACAGTGTATATAATGTTCTTGTGGTTTTGTTTCCAGGCAGCTGCTTATGGTTTACCAGTGGTCGCCACCAAAAATGGAGGGCCTGTGGATATTCTGAAGGTAATTATATTATTTATACCACATTTAGTTACCGCATTATTTCCACAAACAGAGGTGGCTCACTTGTATTAGTGATTCTCACAACTATCAGAGACGTGGAATACTTATTGTTGCTTTGTGTCTAATGAACTAACGGATAGCTGACTCTGTATTACCAGGCACTAAATAACGGCCTCCTAGTTGACCCACATGACCAGAAAGCCATAGAAGAGGCACTGCTCAAACTTGTCGGAGAAAAAAACCTCTGGCTTGAATGCAGAAATAACGGCCTGAAGAACATCCACCGCTTTTCGTGGCCAGAACACTGCCGAAACTACCTCTCCCATGTTAAACATTCCAGAAACCGTCACCCCACTACCCGTTGTCAGATCACGCCAATTCCTGAAGAACCATTGAGTGACTCTCTAAAAGATGTGGAAGACCTTTCTTTGAGATTCTCTGTGGAAGGAGACTTCAAGCATAATGGAGAGCTCGATGCAGCAACTAGACAGAGGGAACTGATTGAAGCCATAACTAGAATGTCTTCGTCCACTAGCAACGTAGGTGCTACTTATGGTCCTGGCAGAAGGCAGAGTCTATTTGTAATTGCCATCGACTGTTATGACCAGAATGGAGACGGCACCCAGGTATTTCAAGAAATTCTAGTGAACGTAAAGAAAGCAGCAGGCTTAGGCTATGGCCAGGGTCGAGTAGGCATTGTGTTGTTAACTGGTTCCAGCTTACAAGATATCATGAAAGCGTTTAAAGGGTGCCAAGTAAACATAGAAGATTTTGACGCGTTGGTCTGCAAAAGTGGGAGTGAAATGTACTACCCGTGGAGGGATTTAGCAGCTGATGCAGATTATGAAACCCATATCGAGTACAGATGGCCTGGGGAGAATGTGAGGTCCATGGTTCCAAGGCTAGCCAGGCTAGAAGTTGGAGCTGAGGATGATGTCGTGGAGTATGCCAGATCAAGTAGCTCTAGGTGCTACTCTTATAGTGTGAAACCGGGAGCCAAGGTGAGAAACTTGCTATACTGTCGAGAAACTACTAACCTCAGTGGAAAGTGGTTCCTTAAGACATATTTGTAGCTTCATAATAAAAAATATCTATGATCTGCTGTAACAATTGTAGACTCGACGGGTTGATGACCTGCGCCAATTGCTGCGGATGAGAGGCTTCCGATGCAACCTTGTCTACACTCGTGTAGCTTCAAGGTTAAATGTTGTACCCCTAGTTGCATCAAGAGTACAAGCACTAAGGTTGGGTTTCATTTGCTTACTATATTATTATTACGCAACACTACACTGATGAAAGCATCAGAATATTTAGGTATTACTAAGCTGCTCTTCTATTCTCCTATGTAGATATCTTTCCGTCAGGTGGGCCATTGATCTTTCGAAAGTGGTTGTATTTGTCGGGGAAAAAGGAGATACAGACAATGAAGACTTGCTGGCCGGCCTCCACAAGACCCTAGTTCTAAGAGGCTCCGTTGAGTATGGCAGTGAGAAGCTTATTCACGGTAAAGACAGTTTCAAAAGAGAAGATGTGGTCCCACAAGATAGCCCTAACATTGCCCTCGTGGAGAACTACCAAGCCCATGATATCTCAGCAGCACTTGAAGCACTTGGGATCAGGTGCTCTTAGTTTTTTCCATTCTCTCCTTTACTTGTTTATATGGGGAATATATTTCGACAACTCAAGCAAAAGTCTGAGTGCCACATATAAGGGAATATACATCTCCACAACCTGTAAGTAATTTCTCTTTGTGAAAGCAAGCATATACATACAAAATAACTGAATTTTCCGTTTCCACCCTACCCTATATATCTTTTAATTTCATTACTGACTACTACAAAAAGGGCTCCCTCCCGTTCATGAATGATGTCTACTGGACATTCAAACGCACCTTAAAGTGCTTTGTTTAAGCATTCGTTAGCCCATGTTAGCATGGAATATAAGAACTACCTATGTATGTGTGGTGAGTTAGTGGCAGATAGACTGCTATCCAGAGCCAAGTTAGCTAGGTGAATGTCAAAGACATTTTTCCATTAGTGTATATCTAAGAGAACTAATTTCTCACTTACACAAAGACATTTTCACTTATTGTATAGTGTTTGTAACGGAAATTTGTACAACTTTAACCAATGCCAATGCACAAAAAGACTTTAATTTCAACTTGCACCATACCAACAACTAAATCAAATATCATTATGTCCCTGTTGCAAGAAAGGAACTAGATTTGGTTTCGGTTCTTGTTTGAACAGTTACCTGAAAAGCAAGCCAAGTATTCTAGGCTCTAGCCACTAGCCAACTGATGATTTCATTCTCAGACGCCCACTTCCGCAATTCATGCGTCTGTTTCAAGTTTTTTTTTTTATGCACAGATGCCCACTTCCACTTTGTATTCCTCTCCGCAAGTACATTTAACCACCTGAGATATTCCCTGTCAAAAGCATAGTTTCAATGAAAGGAAGGACACAGAATTTTTTCTTATTCAAATAAAATCATCTTCTTTCCAGAAAATATTCACTGAAGATAGACTTCAATTATCCTACATTTCAAAACCATCAAATTTCCATGGAAACAAAGGCACCAAAATGCCAGATAATTCCTTTTCAAGTCTATTTAAGTGAGAACCCTTTCTCCAACAAACCCAGCTTTGGCACTTTGATTGGCCATATCACCAAATGGTCGCATGGTAACAAATTTCTGTAAATCTGTAAACACCAAAGAAAAACCCAATAAACAGTTTACCCTCAGTTTCTCAATTTGGTCCTGCAGAGTCTTCAAGTACTCAGTTTCTCCAGCTTTGTCTGATAGAAGAGCATTGTATTCTTCTTCCAGGGTCTTTATATCCATTGCCCTTAGCTCTGGCTGGAATCACCCATTGTGAGAAGAGAAATGAAAAATTAGTTCACTCTATTCAAAATCCACCAAAACTCCATATTCCGGACAGTAAAACCAAGGACACACACTAGCAGAAAATAAAGTAATCATGTGAGACAAACTTCCCAGAGCATATCTTAGCATCGAATATTAAATCCTATGTTTCTGAAAGCACCCGCACAGGCATGTATACATCCACAAAGACATCAATCTATTTGTATTAGCAAACAACTGACCTTAAAATCACTTTCCCTCAAATTTACTTGCTCAATAGCCTGCTTCATCTGAATCGGCACAAGAAAGCAGCATAAGAAACAATCACAACTCAAACTGTGAAGCAGATCTCAAAGAGAGGTCGAATAGTTGCAATATTAATTTAATAAAGGAAGTTGTTCTACAGGATGTGATGTGAAAAGTAGAATAAGCTTAATATGATTCCTTTCAAGTCAAATTGTATATCATACCAGTAGGTTCTCATGAAAATACATTGTCAGTTTTAGCTAAATACTTAAGCCTGAACATACCAAATAAAAAGAAAAAACAGAAAACCAACAAAACTTTGTGCAACCAAGATCCACTCTAATCAACTCATGTATATAAACAGCCAAACAAGTAATAATATCTGAGCAAAGGGTATAAAATATTCTGTTGTCAGAGTGTCAATCTGAATCATACATAGAACGAGAATCCATCTAAATAAAGGTTCAAACAAACTGAAGACAAAGTATATCATACTGCCTTCCAGAGAATGTTTCCTACTTATACATGTAGAGAGAGAGAGCGAGAGAGAGAGAAATTTCACTTGTCAGACTCTGACATGTGATGTTGCCAACCTGCAAGCCTAGACTGTTGTTTAGGTTGTCTAAATATCACCTAAATTGACTGTCTAAGAAAGTAGCATGTCAAACTTTCTGGCACCATATACCTTATGTATACCCCACCTAAAAGAAAGAATCAACATATACTAATTTAATGGAACCAAAAAAAATCCTGTGGAGGCAACCTTGCAGTTCTCGATAACAAGTTCAGAGTTCATTTGTAAAATATCATCAAGCTTGGCTTTAGCAGAGTCCAACATGTTCATTAGGTTCTTCCTTGCATCATTGCCCTGTTATGACAAAATAAATCGAAAGATAAAACTCCATACATTTTAAGGATCAACCAAAGTAGTTCCATACCTGGTTGTCCATGCTGAGGTGGTTATCAAAACTAGCCTTCCCTGTATAAGATGAGTAAAAATACTAATATTATGAGTAAAGTTACTGTGTATCAGAGGCATGTCTTGAATTAAAGACACCTTGATGGCATCATATGGAGCATGATATATTTTCCCTATCATTGGTGTATAACTGAGGCAAGTTGCTCTTACAATACCCAATTTGGTAGTGGTACAGCTTGTTCTTAACCCATTTTATAGACTGCAATTTATATGCTAATTTAAAATAAAGAAACAGATCATAAAATATGATTGGAAAATTTGTTTTGGCTAGGAAGGCCTTGCTTCTTTCTTAAACAGAATGATTATTACATATTTTCATTTGGAAGGTAGGGTGCAAACTACAAAGGCAGCATGCATAAAGAGGTTTCATCAGCTCCAGCATGATGCTTTTAGGTTCAACTGTGTTGCAAAATATTAACAATTTGAATGCAATGGTTTCTAAATCACCAGCTTTCTTTCAGGACTTCGCCTTAGAAGGCATAAATAACTTCGCTAATAGATCACATTTTATTTGATCTCATTGCCATTATATTATATGCACAACAGAAAGTTGATGATAGAGACCCCAAACTCAGAAGAGCGTATGGTTAAGTAGTCTAGGGCCATACCTTGAAACTCTTTCTCATCAAATCTATCCTTAACCTGCATAAAATCTAATTAGTCCTGTGACACAATTAACTTCTATCTGCATTACTTTAAACTTTATATCAGAAGCACAAGCAAGAAGATAAAAAAGACCCAGCAATACATAATTACGCATGAGTTTCATATCTCCAAAAATCCAAATCTTTTATATAGTCTAAGTCTGAAGAAATAAGCGGTTATTTATGAAAGAAAGGGGAAAAGGACTTGCCACAGTTGGAAACATAGATTCATGGGTTATTATGGGGTTCCTGTTGAGTACTGGCTCACCCTTAAAATCTATTTCATTACGATAGTGGGATTTTAAAGAAATGGGCTTCAATTTTTAAGTTTCTCATTACCCGCAGGAGTCCCACCTCCATGGCATAAAAATTACTCTTTCTTCAATCAAGAGTCAAGACATCAAGTCAAAGAAGTGAGGAAATTGTACACATATGCATTACAGTAAACTAGAAAGATAGCCAACATCGTTAAAGAAGCTATCACATGTGTAAATAAAGAAAGACAAAAATGAATGAAGTTGTACCATTCCATGCTCTCCCAGTTCCATGTGAGTGCAGTGAGAATAGACCCAATCCTAACCAAAATTGAAAAAGGGAACAATAAATGCAATGAAGAAAGAGCACAATGTAAATGAAGGTGACTCCAAAACCAAACCTGTTGCAGCTGCAATTTGGCATTGACATCCTCTCTAACCTTCATGTAGTGAGTGCTGTTATGACAAACATGGAAAGTCAATAAGTATTTTTTTCTCGATTTATGTGTGTCCTCGCTGGGAATAAGTTGATATAAAATATCAGCTTCATGTTAAACAATTTAGCTTGCGTATTGAAATACCTCTTTTCTATAAGCTTGGAAGATAAGTTGATTCTTTCTTGTTCGATAAGCTCCAGAGTCTACATAGGTACCAAAATATTTATTGTCATGACGCATGAGCAATTGAACATATGATAAACTTATTCATTTCTCTTGGAAAGTAAAATGAATACTAGTCAGGGATGTGAAATGATAAACACTACATGCATAATTCAACTCGCCTTTACTATTCCATTAAAGAGTCAAAAGAAATATTATTATGAAACAAACTTTGTCTTATACGAAACAGATAAACCCAGACTCTCAAATGAAGTGTAGTCAGCAAAATAGTAATGTACATCAGAACTTTGAATTTTTTAACTTGTTAGATACTCCCTGCATTCTTAACTTCTTACAATCAGACATGCATGGCCAGAAAATAGAACTAAAAAACTTATCGACATGGTATTAACAAAATGTACAGAAAAACATGGCTTATACACACTTGAATATAAGCAAGGCTACCGCACATTATAGAGAAGAAAGGGCTTCTGATTATGAGTTAAACATGTAAAGAAAACCAAAGCAAAATAAAATGACCAAAGTCCAAGTATTGACCTCAAAATGGAACACCAACACAAGTGTAATATCAAACAGGCTTCTATTGGATAGAAGATAGTTATACCATTGACGTGAAGCTGCTCAGAACAGGTCAATGTTTTTTATTTCAAGTAAATTTTAAGCCATGTGTTTGGAACTTTGTTGGGCAATTAGAAATTCCATCTGAACAGAAGACATAAGGAAGAAAATGACTTTTTCAAAAGTTAAAACAGAAGGCACGAGGAAGATGATGCAGCTGTCCACTTGGATCTAAAATGTTTCTACATTTTTCACTGTTTTACTTTATGAAAATCGATGATCATTACAATAATTTGCACACCTCACAACTTCCATTTGTACATACTACATGTTGCCAAGTTGATTGCTTTAAGTTTTAACCTCATCTTAATTAGCATACACCAGCAGAGCCACACACAAACACACAAAGGCTACCTGGATCAGGGTGGACGAATCAGACTCCAGAGAAGCTATCTTTCTCTGCTTTTCCAAAATTAGTGAGCATACTTGACCCTTCGCATTTTTCATCTGCTCAATGTCTTCCATGAATTGTTTTGTTTCTGATATTGCTGTAACAGAAAAGAGTCACAATTCAAAAGTGTAAAAGGCAACTAACTGAAGAACAAATGGCAAATAGAAAATAGTTTCATATCTGGAACTCAATGCATTAAACTGCTCGAATGTTCAAATGGAAGATGCTGGATTTTACTTTCCCAACTAACTACAAATTAAAAGGAAACCTTAATGACCAAAACATCTGGACTTGAATACATTAAATTGCTCGAAATGTTGTAAAGGACTTATAATCAACAGAAATCCTTGAATAACTAGAATATTCAAACAAGTTGAACACAGACACAATCCAATTGAATGCATCTCGTGCCTCAATCTCACTTCTCGTGTGTTTGAGAAGCATAGGGTAGCAGCAAAGAGTCAAGATAGACTTGATTCAACAGTTTGAAGGCTGTCCTTTATAAATTGCTGGCATTTTGGTCATATAATTAGCATTAAATTTACATTTAAAACGAGTCTACTGTAGTAGGAAGCTAGGAGCAAAATTCGATGTTCCAACATTTGAGAAAAATACGGGTATTAGATTGAAGGAAACGAATCAAAATTTTGCACTCATTAATTTTAAACACAGATTAAAAGAATGAGCAAACTGCCTGCACACATACAAAAATTGCGTCAAACTAAGCACGAAATGTAAATGCGAAGAAGAAGACAAGAACCAGAATTGAAATCGTTCTCCAATGTCTGAATGGTGGTCAACTGCATTTGCTCTTCCACTGAGACCTTTGCAGCTTGATCTTCCACATCTATACATTTTTTGAATTAAAAAAGAACAGATCAATCGGTCGAAATTTGCGTAATTAATTCAGAAAAAAAAAAAAAAAAAAAAGAGGAAAATATCAACAAATTGAAAAGAGAGGGATTCGAAATGGAAACGCACCGTTCATCTGAGAGCGCAATGTCTTCATGTACTGCAAGTATTCCTCCATTTTCTTCCTCTTCTTCTTCTTCTTCTTCTTCTTCTTCTTCTTCTTCTTTACTTTCTTTCTTTCTTTACAGCTTTAGCTCACAGAGAGCGAGAGTATGTCAATCATCAACTGTGAAGTGAAGATTGGGATTTAGGAATCGCCGATTTTTGGAGGGAAAGTTGAGTAGAAGATTGAGGTTCTGGTCGCCAGATACATCCCCTTACTTCCCAGCCCAAACAGACATTGCTGATTTTTATTGGGCCCAAACAAATTTTGCTGATTTTTACTGACCCAAACACAATTGACTGCTCACAATTTATTTTAGGTGGTGATTTTTACAAACCTCATTTTATGTCACATACACTTTTAATAATTTGATAACTTTCTGTAAATTATACGTAGCGTGATGGTTTGACACACCTCATTCACCTCACACCAAACCGGTCTTCTTCTCGGCCTTGTGGAAAAGTGCATTAGCACTGGACCTTATGGTTTCAAGCTAAAAGGCCGGTAAGTATTGCAGGGAGAACTGAAATATCATTTGGTAACTAGTTTTAATTTTTAGTTTAAAAATACCTATTTATTAATTTGTCCACCGAATTTGTATAAAGTTGACAATTTTTCTATGGACTTTGATTTTAACTGATAACCCTCTGAACTTTATAAATGGACAATTTTCCTCATTACAAATATGTGAAAAAAATTGACAAATACCTCTTTCAAAATAGTAAAATTTAAAAACCAAAACCAGCAACTAGTTTCTCTAATTTTCAAAATTTCGCCTTGTGTTTTCACTTGTTATTATTAATTTTCAAAACAATAAAATTGATTTGTAAGATAAATTTATTGAAGCCTAATGATGACTATTTTGTTTTTTATTTTTAGTTTTAACTTTTTTAAAAAGTTCAACTTCATCAAACAAGAGTTCAACTTTTTTCGTTTTTAGTTTTCATTGGTGCTGGTGGTGTCCTCATGGAACTTGTCGGGGGCATGGATTTTTGGTTTTTGTGCTAATCTTGGTCGATATGAGATTCTATGTGTTGAAGTTTGAGGTGTTTTTATTGGACTGCAACTTGCATGAAATTATGGAATTAAGAAGATTATGGTAGGACTATATTCTGCTCTTGCAGTTCAATTGATTTCAAATGTAAAAGTGGATAAATCACACTCCAGGAAGTTTAGTGTTGAATTGTCGTGCCCTTATCCACCAAAGTTGGTCTTGTTGCTGATGATTTGGCTCGTTTGGGTTTGTCAGTTTGGGTCTAGTCTTTTTTGAGCAACTCCTCTTTTTTATTATCAGTTGCCAACTGCATATATAGTTGGAGTTTTATGACCTCATGATATTCTTATATAATCTTTCTTTCCTTCCGGGCTTATGCCCTGTTGTCAACAAAAAAAGACAAGTTCAACTTTCAATTTTTAAAATGTTAAAATTAAAAGAAAAACAAAATAATTATCAACTGACCCTGAAAATTTATCTCACACCTTGACTTGTATTGTGACAGCCCGTCCCAAAATATATTTTCGATTGTGTGAATTGACTAGAATACCCTTAGATGTTAAGTATATGGTGTAGTGTTGTAGTTTGAGTTTGGGTGTTAGACTAATCTAATTAGTTCCTAAGTTTTTAGAACTTAAAAATTATAGTTTTGTGGTTGTTAGTAGCCCAAAAATTGGACCTCACACACATCACTCCCATTGACTTCTCTCTTTCCTCCCTCCCTCAGATTTCTTGCCATTTTCGTACAACCTGTACGGACAACCCTCAAAACCCTTTCAAACTTCACATATCGAGGTTGTGATCGATGTTTTTGGACTCCTTGCAAGCTTAGGAGTCAAATGGTAGTGATGGTTGGACATGAAAATCTCGAAAAACCCGAGAAACCATAATCTCCGATTTGAGCATTGTTCATGCCCTCGTGATTTTGAAGTTTTTAGAAGATTTTAAGCTGCTAGTGAGTTTTAGGACTTCTTCACAGAGCTCAAAGAAGAAAAACGAAGTGAATTGGACGTCAGGAAGTTGAGTTTGGCGAGTTTCAAGTTTGGCCAGATTATCGAGGGTTCTCTGGCAAAATCTCGTGGATTTTAGGGATTTAAAGTGGTAAGGTTTTGTTCCTCTCATCCTAAGCTTCAAATTGGTATAAATTTCGTGAATTTTGGTTGAGAATCGAAGAAGATATAAAAGTTTGATTGTTTTTGCAGAAACCGGCGTCGGCGACTACCTCCGGCAATCCAAGGAAGACGAAAAATAATATTCCATCAAGTCTGACGGAATATTCTAACGGCATCAGGTAATGCCGTTAACTTTTGTTAAGATTTAACAGAATATTCCTAACGGCAGTTAAGCTTCAGTTAGGGTTTGGTCGTGTGTGGGGGCGCGTCTGGCCGCACCTTGGCCGGCGCGTAAGAGGTCTTAAAATTTTTCTAAAAATATGGGGATGTTCCTGAGGTTGAGTAGATCATGGTGATATATTCAAATACCCCATTTGAGATTTGTATGAGAAGTTATTTCCTAGTTTTGTGTATGTGCTTTAAATAACGTTTATTCAGTTATTTCGCATATAGGTGAGACCTATCCTGAGGACGAGCGCCATCAATCGAGGCTCAGGGGCTACAACTCTTCTACATATCAGTGAGTGGGTTTTTGGTTTTCCGTATATACCTATATACTTGAGTTTTTCGCAAAAAATGAATTTAAATGATTATACGTTTTGACATGCCATGCAAAGTATCTGTCTATTTTATTATGCATTAGTAGTTGTATATATTTATGATTGGTGCTGCGGACGCACATGTAAGCTCATAAATTAAAGATATGAGGTTACTTCAGTTATGTGAGATATGATGTAATGTATTGAGAGCTCATGAACCTACACCCCCGTGTTAGTGCTCCCGCCCAGAGTTAGGGCACAGTCTTTTATGTGATGTTCACCTCATGCACCATATGCTCACCTTGGATCCAAATTAGGTGCACATGCTTGTTGTACATACCACTTTAGGTGGTTCCGACTCGTAGGTGACCCGCGATTATTCGCACATTCTTCACGTGATTGTAGCACTAGAGCATATTTACTTTACACCTAATCTTGTCGTACAGACCACTTTAGGTGATTCTGACTCGTGTGCAGGATTTGATTTGAGTTAGAGGGATTTGGCTGATGCATTATTTGACATTGATATATTTTTGCCTAGATTACTTGTAGCATAGCATTGAGATACTTTGGCATGATATACTTTTATGGATTTTTATCTTGAGTATGATTTCTAATACAGCTTATTATTACTATTATTTTTTGGGAAATTATACAGGTTTTACGGTGAGGGGTTAGAACTTTTGAGAAATGAAATGATTTTGAAAAGCTTTGTTTTTGCCCACTCACACTTTGTGTTTTGCGCCCCTCCATGTTTTAGGTAGAAGTGCTTGGTGGATCACGAGGGTTTCGACGAGAGTTCTAACAGAATACCATTAATGTAGGATCACCTTTGGGCGTTAAATAATTAGTATTTGTCCTACTTGACTGCAGTTAGGATATTTATGTTCTGATTGTGTGTTTCACACTTAATCTCGCACTAGCACTCTATCTTAGCTAGTGCTCTAGTTTATTTGGTTTTTGTTATTCGTAACTCCTTTTATCTCTATTGCTTCCGCATTATGCACATGATTACGTCACTCCCACGTGACAACCAACGTGCCTCGATTTAGGTCGGGTGTGTCATGTATTCTTTTAATTTCAACTTTCAACTTTCAAAGTTTTAAACGTTGAAAACAAACTAGTTTTTAGTTTTCAAGAAAATGAAAATTGAAAATGGAATTAATTTATCAAATAAAAATTGGGAATTGGGAAATTAAAATTTGAAATAGCCTATTCTCCTATCATATTTTCATATATGTGGAAGTTTCAGCCGAGTACGAGTCGTATACCAAAAATGGCGATCTCAACGAGAGTTGGAAGGAGGCAACCGTTGCTGCATCAGAGTCTGCAGAAACGGCAGCGGTGGAGATTTTCTTCAAAGAGAGTCTTGTTTCGCGCGATTCTCGTAAGCTTGGCCTTCATCGCTTTTGTCCCTCCCATTTTCTTCCTCTTCAGACTCAAACTCTTTCATCGGGTACTCTTTCCTTTTACATTTTCCAGCTCCTCCTAATTTTGACATTTTTGATTCATATTATAAATTGAGAATGCCGGAATTGAATCGTAGGGCTGAGTGCCACCAGACAACAAATCGTAATATCTCATTAGGTTTAACTTGATTTGGGAGAATTCTTAAAGTTACTCAACGTTTTACAAAAGAGAAGGAATTGTGTAATTGAGGCTTATTGTACTGCTTAGATTGTCGAGTGTTGAGAGTTTGATTGTAGCTACATAGAATCCGACGCCAGCGATAAACTGACTGATGCATATTTTCCCCATAAATAATAAATATGCAAGTTGTGTATGCTCGTAATTCGGTATTTACATATTGTGTATAAAGGACATAACATTTTTCATTCGGGAGGCTCAGATAATTGACTGTGTAAGTTTTTAATCTTTCTACAGATGCAGTCGAGAAAGTGTGGTTGGCTAAATGAGCCTCCTCTTGTATGTGCGCACGGGGGTGACTCTAGTAAGGCCTTTCCTAACACGGTAAGCTCCCAATCTTAATTAATTAGTTTCATTGGTACATGGTTGGGTAATCTAGTGTCCGTATTCCCAGGGAAAGGCTAATGTGATCAAATTTTTGGCCTGACATGTGGATTAGCTTTGACAACAACAACAACAACAACAAAGCCTTTTCCCACTAAGTGGGGTCGGCTATATGAATCCTAGAACGCCATTGCGCTCGGTTTTGTGTCATATCCTCCGTTAGATCCAAGTACTCTAAACCTTTTCTTAGAGTCTCTTCCAAAGTTTTCCTAGGTCTTCCTCTACCCCTTCGGCCCTGAACCTCTGTCCCGTAGTCACATCTTCGAACCGGAGCGTCAGTCAGCCTTCTTTGCACATGTCCAAATCATCAGAACCGATTTTTTCTCATCTTTCCTTCAATTTCGGCTACTCCTACTTTACCTCGGGTATCCTCATTCTCAATCTTATCATTTCTCGTGTGCCCACACATCCCATGAAGCATCCTCATCTCCGCTACACCCATTTTGTGTACGTGTTGATGTTTCACCGCCCAACATTCTGTGCCATATAACATCGCTGGCCTTATTGCCGTCCTATAAAATTTTCCCTTGAGCTTCAGTGGCCTACGACGGTCACACAACACGCCGGATGCACTCTTACACTTCATCCATCCAGCTCGTATTCTATGGTTGAGATCTCCATCTAATTCTCCGTTCTCTTGCAAGATAGATCCTAGGTAGCGAAAACGGTCGCTTTTTGTGATCTTCTCTAGATTGCTCCGGTCATTAGTGTGGATAAGTATATAAATGGATAGAGATAGGAAAGCAAACACAAGATGTACGTGGTTCACCCAGATTGGCTACGTCCACGGAATAGAAGAGTTCTCATTAATTGTGAAGGGTTTACACAAGTACATAGGTTCAAGCTCTCCTTTAGTGAGTACAAGTGAATGATTTAGTACAAATGACATTAGAGTACAAATGACATTAGGAAATATTGTGGGAGAATGATCTCGTAATCACGAAACTTCTAAGTATCGGAGTGTGGTATCATCTTGACTTGCCTTATCTGTCGCATAGGTAGATGTGGCAGCTTCTCTGGAAGTACTCTTCCTCCATCCAGGGGTGGTATCTTTAACTGGTGGAGATGCACAAGGTAATGTATCAATTTCACTTGAAGCTTACTTGTAGTTTCAGGCTTGGTCAAGCGCGATACAAACCATGTAGTAGGAGTCCCCCAAGTCGCCGAGCTAGGGGATCTGCTGAAAGAGGTGACAAACAAGGTAAGCAATCAGAGCTCCGGCTGATTGTTCACCTTCTCCCCATCTTGCAGCAGCATGAAGGATAAAGAGAAGAAAAATGAGAAGAGATGATATGGGATACTTTTGCTTTTGAAGAAGTAACTTTCCACAGGCTAATTCTTGAACTGAGCTGGAGGGTTTTCTGGTTTCCTCCAGAGTATAAGGCCGACTGAAGAATTTGAGGGTCAAAACAAGTCCATCAAATCTAGAGTACGTTCGACCCTGCTGATATGGGATACTTTTGCTTTTGACAGAGTAATGGATGTATCGGCATGTGTGCTGTTACGCTTGTCTCCACATGCTTCCTTGTATCCTTCGCACTTGCCCTATCTGTCCCTCAAGCAGATGCGGTATCTTCCCTGGACACATAAGATGTTGAAGATGAGTACTCGAGAGCAATGTCAGGTAAGTAATCAGGTAAGGGGTTCCAGGCAGTCAGTTCCTGGCTGGGAACTTGATTTCAAGTGCTGACTGATTGCTCTCTTTCTCTTTGTCTTGCAGGTAAAAACAAGGCCAAAGGAAAAGACAGGGAAAAAGCATGATATGTGATACTCTTGCTTTTAACCCTGATGATATGAGATATTCTTGCTCTAGTATAGCTTGTTTGCAGAGGTATTATCGGGGGGAAAGAAAGCTGAATATTTCGAAAGGCTTCGTTGGGAGTGCCCTCTCGGATATGAGGAAGGGTTGAGCATTTTTGCAGGTCTGCCTGTCCGTTGGGGATGGAGGTCGACATATATAGGAGTCTCCCTAACAAATAGTAATGTTATTCCTTTACCCTGCTTGGTCATAGCACGGTAGTGGGAGCTGCCAGCTTCACATGTTTTAACTCTGTCAGAGCACTTTGAAAAAGTGGTATGTGGTATCTGGCTCTCGAGATTCGAAGAACGATGCTTCTTCGATTTTTGAGAAAGCAATCATGCTGGGGGTCTGGCTCTCGAGATTCGGGGAGCAGTGTCTCTTCGATTTTTGAGAAAGTAATCATGTTGGGAGTCTGGCTCTCGAGATTCGGAGGGCGGTGCCTCTTCGATTTTGGAGTAAGCAATCTTGTTGGGAATGTTTTCTCGGATGCGAGTAAAGGTTGGGCATGTTTGCTAGTCTACCTTGCCACGAAGCACGGAGGTTGACACACAGGGACTTCAATTATCCAGCAGTGGTACTGTTCCTTTACCCTTGTGGGTAATAATATGTTAGCTAGACCTTCAAAATTTATGTGTCTAAACTTTGTTAGTGCTGTTTCTTTGCTATTCTTTTACCTTTCTTGGTCAGAGCGATGTAGTGGGAGCTGCAAGCTTCACGTGCTCAACTTTGGCAGAGACTTTGGCAAAGTTATCTGTGGTACCCATGAGCTATTGTTGCGTGTGGGAAGTGGGTGATTGAACAGTAAGATTCATATGCTTTCTACTTCACCAGAAGTCTTCGACAGAATGCCCATAATTTCCGCTAAGGTGAGTGTGCGTGTGACAGGTGCTGACAAGGCTAGAAAAGTAGGTGCCTCTTCGATTTCTGAGATCGGCCCTCGTGGTCTCTGAGCAGCCCAGCTTTTGAGAAAGCGAGCGCCTCTTCGATTGATTCGGAGAACGATGCCTCTTCGATTTTTGAATCATGCTGGGGGTCTGGCTCTCGAGATTCGGGGAGCAGTGTCTATTCGATTTTTGAGAAAGTAATCATGTTGGGAGTCTGGCTCTCGAGATTCGGAGGGCGGTGCCTCTTCGATTTTGGAGCAATCAGTCTTGTTGGGGGTGTTTTCTCGAATGTGAGTAAAGGTTGGGCATGTTTGCTAGTCTACCTTGCCACGAAGCACAGAGGTTGACACACAGGGACTTTCCAATTATCCAGCAATGGTACTGTTCCTTTACCCTCTCTTCGATTTTTGAGAAAGTAGTCATGTTGGGAGTCTGGCTCTCGAGATTCGGAGGACGGTGCCTCTTCGATTTTGGAGCAAGCAATTTTATTGGGAGTGTTTTCTCGAATGTTAGTAAAGGTTGGGCATGTTTGCTAGTCTACCTTGCCACGAGGCACAGAGGTTGACACACAGGGACTTTCCAATTATCCAGCAGTGGTACTGTTCCTTTACCCTTGTGGGTAATAATATGGTAGCTAGACCTTCAAAATTTATGGGTCTAAACTTTGTTAGTGCTGTTTCTTTGCTATTCTTTTACCCTTCTTGGTCAGAGCGATGTAGTGGGAGCTGCAATCTTCACGTGCTCAACTTTGGCAGAGAACTTTGGCAAAGTTATCTGTGGTACCCATGAGCTATTGTTGCGTGTGGGAAGTGGGTGATTGGACAGTAAGATTCATGTGTTTTCTACTTCCCCAGAAGTCTTCGACAGAATACCCATAATTTCCGCAAAGCTGAGTGTGCGTGTGACAGGTGCTGACAAGGCTGGAAAAGTAGGTGCCTCTTCGATTTCTAAGATCGGCCCTCGTGGTCTCTGAGGAGCCCAGCTTTTGAGAAAGCGAACGCCTCTTCGATTTATGAGATCGGCTTTCGTGGTCTTTGAGCAGCCCAACTTTTGAGAAAGCAAACACCTCTTCGATTTATGAGATCAACCCTCGTGGTCTCTAAGCAGCCCAGCTTTTGAGAAAGCAAACGCCTCTTCGATTTCTGAGCAGGCGCCTCTTCGATGTCTGAAGCTCCGTCGAGTGCAGCTTTTTATAGGGGCTGGCATTAAGTTCCAAAGCACACTTGAATCTCCACCAGTAGAAGCTCCATTCTTGCACTTCTAAGATCTTGATTTGTTCGACCTCTTCTCTCTTGAACACCTTTGAAAATGTCTGGCCCCTCCGACCGTCGTTTTGACTTGAACCTTGTTGAAGAGGCAGCCCCGCCTTCTCCAGACAACATATGGCGCCCATCCTTCGTCTCCCCTACTGGTCCTCTTACCGTTGGGGATTCCGTGATGAAGAATGATATGACCGCTGCGGTGGTGGCCAGGAACCTTCTCACTCCCAAAGATAACAGACTACTTTCCAAACGGTCTGATGAGTTAGCTGTTAAGGATTCGCTGGCTCTCAGTGTTCAGTGTGCAGGTTCTGTGTCTAATATGGCCCAACGCCTATTTGCTCGAACCCGCCAAGTTGAATCATTGGCGGCCGAAGTGATGAGTCTCAAACAGGAGATTAGAGGGCTCAAGCATGAGAATAAACAGTTGCACCGTCTCGCACATGACTATGCTACAAACATGAAGAGGAAGCTGGACCAGATGAAGGAAACTGATGGTCAGGTTTTACTTGATTATCAGAGATTTGTGGGTTTGTTCCAAAGGCATTTATTGCCTTCGTCTTCTGGGGCTGTACCGCGTAATGAAGCTCCAAATGATCAACCTCTGATGCCTCCTCCTTCTAGGGTTCTGTCCAGTACTGAGGCTCCGAATGATCCCCCTCCGGTGCCTTCTCTTTCTGGGGCTCTACCGACTGCTGAGACTTCTCCTAAGCAACCTTTGTGAAGGCTCCCTCTTGTTTGTTTATTTTGACTCATGTATATGTACATATTTGTAGCTTATCGGGGATATCAATAAATAAGCTTTCCTTCAATTCAACGTATTGTGTTAAATACACCAAAGCCTTCTTCGCTAAGTTCTTTGAATTTTCTGTTGTTGGAGCTTTGTGAGTGGAGCATGTAGGTTGAGGTAGTGTTCCCTTAATTTCCTGAGTGAGGAAAACTTCTCAGTTGGAGACTTGGAAAATCCAAGTCACTGAGTGGGATCGGCTATATGAATCTTAGAACGCCATTGTGCTCGGTCCTGTGTCATGTCCTTCGTTAGATCTAAGTACTCTAAGTCTTTTCTTAGAGTCTATTCCAAAGTTTTCCTAGGTCTTCCTCTACCCCTTTGGCCCTGAACCTCTGTCCCATAGTCGCATCTTCTAATCGGAGCGTCAGTAGGCCTTCTTTGCACATGTCCAAACCACCGTAACCGATTTTCTCTCATCTTTCCTTCAATTTCGGCTACTCCTACTTTACCCCGGATATCCTCATTCCTAATCTTATCCTTTCTCGTGTGCCCACACATCCAACGAAGCATCCTCATCTCTGCTACACCCATTTTGTGTATGTGTTGATGCTTCACTGCCCAACATTCTGTGCCATACAGCATCGCCGGCCTTATTGCCGTCCTATAAAATTTTCCCTTGAGCTTCAGTGGCATACGACGGTCACACAACACGCCAGATGCACTCTTCCACTTCATCCATCCAGCTTGTATTCTATGGTTGAGATCTCCATCTAATTCTCCGTTCTTTTGCAAGATAGATCCTAGGTAACGAAAACGATCGCTCTTTGGTATTTCTTGATCACCGATCCTCACCCCTAACTCGTTTTGGCCTCCATTTGCACTGAACTTGCACTCCATATATTCTGTCTTTGATCGGCTTAGGCGAAGACCTTTAGATTCCAACACTTCTCTCCAAAGGTTAAGCTTTGCATTTACTCCTTCCTGAGTTTCATCTATCAACACTATATCGTCTGCGAAAAGCATACACCAAGGAATATCATCTTGAATATGTCCTGTTAACTCATCCATTACCAACGCAAAAAGGTAAGGACTTAAGGATGAGCCTTGATGTAATCCTACAGTTATGGGAAAGCTTTCGGTTTGTCCTTCATGAGTTCTTACGGCAGTCTTTGCTCCTTCATACATATCCTTTATAACTTGGATATATGCTACTCGTACTCCTTTCTTCTCTAAAATCCTCCAAAGAATGTCTCTTGGGACCCTATCGTACGCTTTCTCCAAATCTATAAAGACCATGTGTAAATCCTTTTTCCCATCTCTATATCTTTCCATCAATCTTCGTAAGAGATAGATTGCCTCCATGGTTGAGCGTCCTGGCATGAACCCGAATTGGTTGTCCGAAACCCGTGTCTCTTGCCTCAATCTATGCTCAATGACTCTCTCCCAGAGCTTCATTGTATGACTCATTAGCTTAATACCCCTATAGTTCATGCAATTTTGTACGTCGCCCTTATTCTTGTAGATAGGCACCAAAGTGCTCGTTCGCCACTCATTTGGCATCTTCTTCGTTTTCAAAATCCTATTGAAAAGGTCAGTGAGCCATGTTATACCTGTCTCTCCCAAAACTTTCCACACTTCGATTGGTATATCGTCTGGGCCTATTGCTTTTCTATGCTTCATCTTCTTCAAAGCTACAACCACTTCTTCCTTCCGGATTCGACGATAAAAAGAGTAGTTTCTACACTCTTCTGAGTTACTCAACTCCCCTAAAGAAGCACTCCTTTCATGTCCTTCATTGAAAAGATTATGAAAATAACCTCTCCATCTGTCTTTAACTGCATTCTCTGTAGCAAGAACCTTTCCATCCTCATCCTTGATGCACCTCACTTGGTTTAGGTCCCTTGTCTTCTTTTCCCTTGCTCTAGCTAGTTTATAGATATCCAACTCTCCTTCTTTGGTATCTAGTCGTTTATACATATCGTCGTAAGCCGCTAACTTAGCTTCTCTCACAGCTTTCTTCGCCTCTTGTTTCGCTTTTCTATACCTTTCACCATTTTCATCGGTCCTATCCTTGTATAAGGCTTTACAACATTCCTTCTTAGCCTTCACCTTTGTTTGTACCTCCTCATTCCACCACCAAGATTCCTTTTGGTGTGGGGCAAAGCCCTTGGACTCTCCTAATACCTCTTTTGCTACTTTTCGGATACAACTAGCCATGGAATCCCACATTTGGCTAGCTTCCCCCTCTCTATCCCACACACACTGGGTGATTACTTTCTCTTTGAAAATGGCTTGTTTTTCTTCTTTTAGATTCCACCATCTAGTCCTTGGGCACTTCCAAGTCTTGTTCTTTTGTCTCACTCTTTTGATATGTACATCCATCACCAACAAGCGATGTTGATTAGCCACGCTCTCTCCTGGTATAACTTTGCAATCCTTACAAGTTATACGATCCCCTTTCCTCATTAGAAGAAAATCTATTTGTGTTTTTGACGACCCACTCTTGTAGGTGATGACATGTTCTTCTCTCTTCTTAAAGAAGGTGTTGGCTAAGAAGAGATCATATGCCATTGCAAAATCCAAGATAGCTTCCCCATCCTCGTTTCTCTCCCCAAAACCATGGCCACCATGAAAACCTCCATAGTTGCCTGTCTCCCTGCCCACGTGTCCATTTAAATCTCCTCCTATAAATAACTTCTCCGTCTGAGCAATTCCTTGCACCAAGTCTCCAAGATCTTCCCAAAATTTCTCCTTCGAACTCGTTTCCAACCCTACTTGAGGTGCGTACGCACTAATCACATTGATAAGTTCTTGTCCTATTACAATCTTGATTGCCATGATTCTATCTCCTACCCTCTTGACATCTACAACATCTTGTACCAAGGTCTTGTCCACGATGATGCCAACACCGTTTCTCGTTCTATGTGTGCCCGAATACCAAAGTTTAAACCCTGAGTTTTCTATGTGGATTAGCTTTGACGATCCAAAATATTTCAAACTTTTATATTAACTTAAAGCTCTGACTATTGAGTTCCCTGTCCGGCTATCCCTGTCTCTCTCACACACTTTTATCCTTTTGTTCACTACTTCACAGATGGCTGCATATCGGTTTGCTCTTCTATCTCAAGTAGACTGTATTGAGATTGATGTTTCTCGTTCTTTAGATGGAGTTTTGCTTGCGCTCCATGACAGGTAGAGTGATTCACAAACTTCACATAATGTTCCTAGTTCGACTCCATATCTGATTGTTGTCATCATGCACCAATTTAATATTAATAATTATTTTCACTGAGCTTTTCTTTTTCTAACAACAAAAAATCTGCAATGAACTTCCCGTCAATGCTTTACTATATAATAAGACACTAGATGACCGTCCTACTGTCCAAAACCACACCAAAACATTATTCTATGTGGTTTCATAAACATAAGAAAAATTATATTAAGAAGACGTGCTTCAGTAATAAGCACAGTTTTTGCCCGTTGTGGGACATGATTTATCAAAGATATTTTATAAATTTTACATGTTCAATTGAGACATTATTAATTGATTTGGCATATATAAAAAGTTTCATATTTTATCCATATGGTATTTCCAGCAATACCAGCATTTGCATCCTTGGAATACCTCTTACTAATCAAATCCCCGTCATTGATCATATCAGAAGTCTAGACGTAATTGTAACTAAACAAACATTGAAGCTTTGGTTTAAATGGTCCCAACCAAACTTGAATTATGTGGACTAGGTGTTATTGGATCTCTGATGCGACGTTGAAATACCATGTCAACTAAAAGTTTGATTTCAAGTTCTGAACTATCATTATGCCTTGCATTGTTAGAATTTTAGTTGAAAGATTTGATTCTCAAATGCCACAGGCAGGGATTTGCAGAGGATAACTGGAAACAATACTTCTAAGGTTGGGTACTTAAGTATGAAAGAGGTGAGTTTGCTATCAAGCTTTTGTTTGAACTATGTTAATAAATATCTCTATCCTGGATTTCTTGAGAATGCCATCTTGTCTTCATTTTTAATTATACTGTTAGGTAGTTGCGATAATGTTGATTGAGAATATACTTTTGGTTTGTGGTTGTAGATAAAAGATCTTGGTTCCATGGATCATTCTGGAAAGGTCCCTGATAAAAATATTCTTACAATTGAAGAGGCTTTGGAGGTATCTTTCATGATCTGCTATTACATCAATGTAAATGATCCTTTTGGTGTGCCTTAGCAGCCCCCTCCCTCAAATTGCGCTTTGACTCTGGTTCTGATTATTGTTTCAGTTAGTTTCAGGTTCAGTTCGGCAGGTGATTCTAGATGTAAAGGTCGGGCCTCCCTCATTTGAAAAGGGGCTTGCTAAGGATGTACTCTCTGTTGTAAGTTTGTCTGCTTCATCTTCTGCCCTTATTCTTTATTTTTAAAATGTTACAATCACAATTTACACTTAGCCCCAGTTTGGGGTTAAGGTGATTTTAAAAAAAGCTCCTATGAAAAAAAGCTGGGAGTGTTTTTGGTGTTTGGTAAACTTAAAAAAAATAGCTTATTTTGGAAGCTGCTGTGAGAATAAGCTGAAATCAAAGGAAAAAGCTGAAGCTGCAATTTGTAGCTTTGGAAAACTGGCTTTTTTTCAAAGCACACAGAACTATAGTGCTCCTTTAATGAAAAGACCCACTATCAGACTGCTTTTTTTTCCAAAAGCACTTTTACAAAAAAATTTACCAAACACTCTGCTGATTTATTTCACAGCCGCTTATTCTCACAGCACAGCCGCTTATTCTCACAGCAGCTTTTTTTCAAAGCACAACAATACCAAACCAGCCCTTAGAATCCCCAAAGTAGTCAACATCTTCATCTTTACTGAAGTCATGTGAAATATTTTTCATTACTTTTATAATTATTGTTGTTGTTGTTATTATTCAGGTACATTTGTAATTTCAGTTAACATTATTATCCAAGTAACCTCAAGCTTCTCTAAAACTTTTTCCAGGTTAAGAGGGTGCAGTGTAAGAACTGCCTTGTATGGGCTAAAAGTGACAATTTAGCAAGGGATGTAATCAGACTGTCATCAGATGTCACGGTAACCAGCAACATGCGATTTTTCTTTTTCTGGTCTCTTGCATAATTTCTGCAGAAACACGTTTGAATTAAAGGATATTATTGGTTTGTGTTCGCTTCTGAATTTGATAATTTGATTAGTTGGGGAATTTTATCTCAAGAGAGTGGTTTCTTTACGTGCATAATTGTGGTCAAGTTGTAGGTTCCCATTTAACTGCAATCATCGCATATCTTGAGTACCAGGGGTCTACATGTTAAATAAAGTTTCTTGTAAACATGTTTGTTTAAACTCCGCCTATGTTTACATAGCCGGTCCCAAGCCCGGATAAAGGAGGAGGGGGAGGGCGTCAGGTAGTCGACAGCCGGCACTCCATGATCACGTCGAATCCTTATGAAAATGAATCCAGAACAAAATCACGCTAAAGCTAGGGCGTCACCCGTAAGTGGCGCGCTGTGTGGCCCGAGCACAGTGATAAGTGAGCAAGGGTCGCTGTATCTCCATCGGCACCCAGATGCAGTGTTAAATGAGCAAGGGGGCCATAGAAAATTCTTTTCGAACGACTCCACTCAAAGTTGTTTGGGAGCATATGCTCCTATCAACTTTACCCGGGACACACAAAAGAAGTACTTTGATCCTATTAGACGGGGGAGGGTGAAGAAGCTAGGACAGAAGAGTAGAGTTCAAGAGAGCAAAATGCGTTTAGGAACGTGGAATATAGGAACCTTAACGGGAAAATCTATGGAAGTAGTGGAAGTTATGGTGAGGAGAAGGATAAATATTATGTGCCTACAAGAAACTAAGTGGGTTGGTAGTAAGGCAAAGGATCTAGAAAACTCAGGGTTTAAACTTTGGTATTCGGGCACACATAGAACGAGAAACGGTGTTGGCATCATCGTGGACAAGACCTTGGTACAAGATGTTGTAGATGTCAAGAGGGTAGGAGATAGAATCATGGCAATCAAGATTGTAATAGGACAAGAACTTATCAATGTGATTAGTGCGTACGCACCTCAAGTAGGGTTGGATACGAGTTCGAAGGAGAAATTTTGGGAAGATCTTGGAGACTTGGTGCAAGGAATTGCTCAGACGGAGAAGTTATTTATAGGAGGAGATTTAAATGGACACGTGGGCAGGGAGACAGGCAACTATGGAGGTTTTCATGGTGGCCATGGTTTTGGGGAGAGAAACGAGGATGGGGAAGCTATCTTGGATTTTGCAATGGCATATGATCTCTTCTTAGCCAACACCTTCTTTAAGAAGAGAGAAGAACATGTGATCACCTACAAGAGTGGGTCGTCAAAAACACAAATAGATTTTCTTCTAATGAGGAAAGGGGATCGTATAACTTGTAAGGATTGCAAAGTTATACCAGGAGAGAGCGTGGCTAATCAACATCGCTTGTTGGTGATGGATGTACATATCAAAAGAGTGAGACAAAAGAACAAGACTTGGAAGTGCCCAAGGACTAGATGGTGGAATCTAAAAGAAGAAAAACAAGCCATTTTCAAAGAGAAAGTAATCACCCAATGTGTGTGGGATAGAGAGGGGGAAGCTAGCCAAATGTGGGATTCCATGGCTAGTTGTATCCGAAAAGTAGCAAAAGAGGTATTAGGAGAGTCCAAGGGCTTTGCCCCACACCAAAAGGAATCTTGGTGGTGGAATGAGGAGGTACAAACAAAGGTGAAGGCTAAGAAGGAATGTTGTAAAGCCTTATACAAGGATAGGACCGATGAAAATGGTGAAAGGTATAGAAAAGCGAAACAAGAGGCGAAGAAAGCTGTGAGAGAAGCTAAGTTAGCGGCTTACGACGATATGTATAAACGACTAGATACCAAAGAAGGAGAGTTGGATATCTATAAACTAGCTAGAGCAAGGGAAAAGAAGACAAGGGACCTAAACCAAGTGAGGTGCATCAAGGATGAGGATGGAAAGGTTCTTGCTACAGAAAATGCGGTTAAAGACAGATGGAGAGGTTATTTTCATAATCTTTTCAATGAAGGACATGAAAGGAGTGCTTCTTTAGGGGAGTTGAGTAACTCAGAAGAGTGTAGAAACTACTCTTTTTATCGTCGAATCCGGAAGGAAGAAGTGGTTGTAGCTTTGAAGAAGATGAAGCATAGAAAAGCAATAGGCCCAGACGATATACCAATCGAAGTGTGGAAAGTTTTGGGAGAGACAGGTATAACATGGCTCACTGACCTTTTCAATAGGATTTTGAAAACGAAGAAGATGCCAAATGAGTGGCGAACGAGCACTTTGGTGCCTATCTACAAGAATAAGGGCGACGTACAAAATTGCATGAACTATAGGGGTATTAAGCTAATGAGTCATACAATGAAGCTCTGGGAGAGAGTCATTGAGCATAGATTGAGGCAAGAGACACGGGTTTCGGACAACCAATTCGGGTTCATGCCAGGACGCTCAACCATGGAGGCAATCTATCTCTTACGAAGATTGATGGAAAGATATAGAGATGGGAAAAAGGATTTACACATGGTCTTTATAGATTTGGAGAAAGCGTACGATAGGGTCCCAAGAGACATTCTTTGGAGAATTTTAGAGAAGAAAGGAGTACGAGTAGCATATATCCAAGCTATAAAGGATATGTATGAAGGAGCAAAGACTGCCGTAAGAACTCATGAAGGACAAACCGAAAGCTTTCCCATAACTGTAGGATTACATCAAGGCTCATCCTTAAGTCCTTACCTTTTTGCGTTGGTAATGGATGAGTTAACCGGACATATTCAAGATGATATTCCTTGGTGTATGCTTTTTGCAGACGATATAGTGTTGATAGATGAAACTCAGGAAGGAGTAAATGCAAAGCTTAACCTGTGGAGAGAAGTGTTGGAATCTAAAGGTCTTCGCCTAAGCCGATCAAAGACAGAATATATGGAGTGCAAGTTCAGTGCAAATGGAGGCCAAAACGAGTTAGGGGTGAGGATCGGTGATCAAAAAATACCAAAGAGCGATCGTTTTCGTTACCTAGGATCTATCTTGCAAAAGAACGGAGAATTAGATGGAGATCTCAACCATAGAATACAAGCTGGATGGATGAAGTGGAAGAGTGCATCTGGCGTGTTGTGTGACCGCCGTATGCCACTGAAGCTCAAGGGAAAATTTTATAGGACGGCAATAAGGCCGGCGATGCTGTATGGCACAGAATGTTGGGCAGTGAAGCATCAACACGTCCACAAAATGGGTGTAGCAGAGATGAGGATGCTTCGTTGGATGTGTGGGCACACGAGAAAGGATAAGATTAGGAATGAGGATATTCGGGGTAAAGTAGGAGTAGCCGAAATTGAAGGAAAGATGAGAGAAAATCGGTTACGGTGGTTTGGACATGTGCAAAGAAGGCCTACTGACGCTCCGATTAGAAGATGCGACTATGGGACAGAGGTTCAGGGCCGATGGGGTAGAGGAAGACCTAGGAAAACTTTGGAAGAGACTCTAAGAAAAGACTTAGAGTACTTGGATCTAACGAAGGACATGACACAGGACCGAGCACAATGGCGTTCTAAGATTTATATAGCCGATCCCACTCAGTGACTTGGATTCTCCAAGTCTCCAACGGAGAAGTTTTCCTCACTCAGGAAATTAAGGGAACACTACCTCAACCTACATGCTCCACTCACAAAGCCCCAACAAAAGAAAATTCAAAGAACTTAGCGAAGAAGGCTTTGGTGTATTTAACACAATACGTTGAATTGAAGGAAAGCTTATTTATTGATATCCCCGATAAACTACAAATATGTACATATACATGAGTCAAAATAAACAAACAAGAGGGAGCCTTCACAAAGGTTGCTTAGGAGAAGTCTCAGCAGTCGGTAGAGCCCCAGAAAGAGAAGGCACCGGAGGGGGATCATTCGGAGCCTCAGTACTGGACAGAACCCTAGAAGGAGGAGGCATCAGAGGTTGATCATTTGGAGCTTCATTACGCGGTACAGCCCCAGAAGACGAAGGCAATAAATGTCTTTGGAACAAACCCACAAATCTCTGATGATCAAGTAAAACCTGACCATCAGTTTCCTTCATCTGGTCCAGCTTCCTCTTCATGTTTGTAGCATAGTCATGTGCGAGACGGTGCAACTGTTTATTCTCATGCTTGAGCCCTCTAATCTCCTGTTTGAGACTCATCACTTCGGCCGCCAATGATTCAACTTGGCGGGTTCGAGCAAATAGGCGTTGGGCCATATTAGACACAGAACCTGCACACTGAACACTGAGAGCCAGCGAATCCTTAACAGCTAACTCATCAGACCATTTGGAAAGTAGTCTGTTATCTTTGGGAGTGAGAAGGTTCCTGGCCACCACCGCAGCGGTCATATCATTCTTCATCACGGAATCCCCAACGGTAAGAGGACCAGTAGGGGAGACGAAGGATGGGCGCCATATGTTGTCTGGAGAAGGCGGGGCTGCCTCTTCAACAAGGTTCAAGTCAAAACGACGGTCGGAGGGGCCAGACATTTTCAAAGGTGTTGAAGAGAGAAGAGGTCGGACAAATCAAGATCTTAGAAGTGCAAGAATGGAGCTTCTACTGGTGGAGATTCAAGTGTGCTTTGGAACTTAATGCCAGCCCCTATAAAAAGCTGCACTCGACGGAGCTTCAGACATCGATGGGGCGCCTGCTCAGAAATCGAAGAGGCGTTTGCTTTCTCAAAAGCTGGGCTGCTTAGAGACCACGAGGGTTTATCTCATAAATCGAAGAGGTGTTTGCTTTCTCAAAAGTTGGGCTGCTCAAAGACCACGAAAGCCGATCTCAGAAATCGAAGCGGCGTTCGCTTTCTCAAAAGCTGGGCTCCTCAGAGACCACGAGGGCCGATCTCAGAAATCGAAAAGGCACCTACTTTTCCAGCCTTGTCAGCACCTGTCACACGCACACACAGCTTTGCGGAAATTATGGGTATTCTGTCGAAGACTTCTGGGGAAGTAGAAAACACATGAATCTTACTGTCCAATCACCCACTTCCCACACGCAACAATAGCTCATGGGTACCACAGATAACTTTGCCAAAGTTCTCTGCCAAAGTTGAGCACGTGAAGCTTGCAGCTCCCACTACATCGCTCTGACCAAGAAGGGTAAAAGAATAGCAAAGAAACAGCACTAACAAAGTTTAGACCCATAAATTTTGAAGGTCTAGCTACCATATCATTACCCACAAGGGTAAAGGAACGGTACCACTGCTGGATAATTGGAAAGTCCCTGTGTGTCAACCTCTGTGCCTCGTGGCAAGGTAGACTAGCAAACATGCCCAACCTTTACTCACATTCGAGAAAACACTCTCAATAAAATTGCTTGCTCCAAAATCGAAGAGGCACCGTCCTCCGAATCTCGAGAGCCAGACTCCCAACATGACTACTTTCTCAAAAATCAAAGAGAGGGTAAAGGAACAGTACCATTGCTGGATAATTGGAAAATTCCTGTGTGTCAACCTCTGTGCTTTGTGGCAAGGTAGACTAGCAAACATGCCCAACCTTTACTCACATTCGAGAAAACACCCCCAACAAGACTGATTGCTCCAAAATCGAAGAGGCACCGCCCTCCGAATCTCGAGAGCCAGACTCCCAACATGATTACTTTCTCAAAAATCGAAGAGACACTGCTCCCCGAATCTCGAGAGCCAGACCCCCAGCATGATTGCTTTCTCAAAAATCGAAGAGGCATCGTTCTCCGAATCAATCGAAGAGGCGCTTGCTTTCTCAAAAGCTGGGCTGCTCAGAGACCACGAGGGCCGATCTCAGAAATCGAAGAGGCACCTACTTTTCTAGCCTTATCAGCACCTGTCACACGCACACTCAGCTTAGCGGAAATTATGGGCATTCTGTCGAAGACTTCTGGTGAAGTAGAAAGCATATGAATCTTACTGTTCAATCACCCACTTCCCACACGCAACAATAGCTCATGGGTACCACAGATAACTTTGCCAAAGTCTCTGCCAAAGTTGAGCACGTGAAGCTTGCAGCTCCCACTACATCGCTCTGACCAAGAAAGGTAAAAGAATAGCAAAGAAACAGCACTAACAAAGTTTAGACACATAAATTTTGAAGGTCTAGCTAACATATTATTACCCACAAGGGTAAAGGAACAGTACCACTGCTGGATAATTGAAGTCCCTGTTTGTCAACCTCCGTGCTTCGTGGCAAGGTAGACTAGCAAACATGCCCAACCTTTACTCGCATCCGAGAAAACACTCCCAACAAGATTGCTTACTCCAAAATCGAAGAGGCACCGCCCTCCGAATCTCGAGAGCCAGACTCCCAACATGATTACTTTCTCAAAAATCGAAGAGACACTGCTCCCCGAATCTCGAGAGCCAGACCCCCAGCATGATTGCTTTCTCAAAAATCGAAGAAGCATCGTTCTCCGAATCTCAAGAGCCAGATACCACATACCACTTTTTCAAAGTGCTCTGACAGAGTTAAAACATGTGAAGTTGGCAGCTCCCACTACCGTGCTATGACCAAGCAGGGTAAAGGAATAGCATTACTACTTTCGTTAGGGAGACTCCTATATATGTCGACCTCCATCCCCAACGGATAGGCAGACCTGCAGAAATGCTCAACCCTTCCTCATATCTGAGAGGGCACTCCCAACGAAGCCTTTCGAAATATTCAGCTTTCTTTCCCCCCGATAATACCTCTGCAAACAAGCTATACTAGAGCAAGAATATCTCATATCATCAGGGTTAAAAGCAAGAGTATCCCATATCATGCTTTTTCCCTGTCTTTTCCTTTGGCCTTGTTTTTACCTGCAAGACAAGGAGAAAGAGAGCAATCAGTCAGCACTTGAAATCAAGTTCCCAGCCAGGAACTGACTGCCTGGAACCCCTTACCTGATTACTTACCTGGCATTGCTCTCGAGTACTCATCTTCAACATCTTATGTGTCCAGGGAAGATACCGCATCTGCTTGAGGGACAGATAGGGCAAGTGCGAAGGATACAAGGAAGCATGTGGAGACAAGCGTAACAGCACACATGCCGATACATCCATTACTCTGTCAAAAGCAAAAGTATCCCATATCAGCAGGGTCGAACGTACTCTAGATTTGATGGACTTGTTTTGACCCTCAAATTCTTCAGTCGGCCTTATACTCTGGAGGAAACCAGAAAACCCTCCAGCTCAGTTCAAGAATTAGCCTGTGGAAAGTTACTTCTTCAAAAGCAAAAGTATCCCATATCATCTCTTCTCATTTTTCTTCTCTTTATCCTTCATGCTGCTGCAAGATGGGGAGAATGTGAACAATCAGCCGGAGCTCTGATTGCTTACCTTGTCTGTCACCTCTTTCAGCAGATCCCCTAGCTCGGCGACTTGGGGGACTCCTACTACATGGTTTGTATCGCGCTTGACGAAGCCTGAAACTACAAGTAAGCTTCAAGTGAAATTGATACATTACCTTGTGCATCTCTACCAGTTAAAGATACCACCCCTGGATGGAGGAAGAGTATTTCCAGAGAAGCTGCCACATCTACCTATGCGACAGATAAGGCAAGTCAAGATGATACCACACTCCGATACTTAGAAGTTTCGTGATTACGAGATCATTCTCCCACAATATTTCCTAATGTCATTTGTACTCTAATGTCATTTGTACTAAATCATTCACTTGTACTCACTAAAGGAGAGCTTGAACCTATGTACTTGTGTAAACCCTTCACAATTAATGAGAACACTTCTATTCCGTGGACGTAGCCAATCTGGGTGAACCACGTACATCTTGTGTTTGCTTTCCTATCTCTATCCATTTATATACTTATAAACCACACTAATGATCGGAGCAATCTAGCGAAGATCACAAAAAACGACCGTTTTCGCTACCTAGGATCTATCTTGCAAGAGAACGGAGAATTAGATGGAGATCTCAACCATAGAATACGAGCTGGATGGATGAAGTGTAAGAGTGCATCCGGCGTGTTGTGTGACCGTCGTAGGCCACTGAAGCTCAAGGGAAAATTTTATAGGACGGCAATAAGGCCAGCGATGGTGTATGGCACAGAATGTTGGGCGGTGAAACATCAACACGTACACAAAATGGGTGTAGCGGAGATGAGGATGCTTCGTGGGATGTGTGGGCACACGAGAAATGATAAGATTGAGAATGAGGATATCCGAGGTAAAGTAGGAGTAGCCGAAATTGAAGGAAAGATGAGAAAAATCGGTTCTGGTGATTTGGACATGTGCAAAGAAGGCCGACTGACGCTCCGGTTCGAAGATGTGACTACGGGACAGAGGTTCAGGGCCGAAGGGGTAGAGGAAGACCTAGGAAAACTTTGGAAGAGACTCTAAGAAAAGGCTTAGAGTACTTGGATCTAACGGAGGATATGACACAAAACCGAGCGCAATGGCGTTCTAGGATTCATATAGCCGACCCCACTTAGTGGGAAAAGGCTTTGTTGTTGTTGTTGTTGTTGTTGTAAACATGTTTGTTTAAGAGCTAGAAGGTTTATTTCTCTGTTCTTTTATTTTTCTGCATTATTTCAACTTGTCAGGTGTACAGTTAGGTTCATCACTGAACCATGTGGCCTTTTGAGCATGGGGAGACCTGCATTGAGTGAGTTAAACTAACCAACAAAGTATAAGTTGGTGTGTGATTTGTGTGCTAGGAAGAAACCATGCTAACCATGATATGAAATATTGCTAGGCGTGGTTTACTAAAATGTCATATTTTATTTACTTTGTAAGTTAGATAGTTTTGTTTCTCAAAACAGTAAATAGTAAAGACAATAATAACACTACTACCAAGAGTTGGGATTGATTGTCATTGCCCACAGCAAGTCACCACTTATGCTGACAAATATAAACTCTTGTTGCAAGAGTTTGAGCAGATGTTGATAAATGTTTTAACACTTGCTGGCACGAGGAAGTGATTCTTCTATCTTTGTTTCTCCTTTCCGGTATTTGGATTTGATGAGGTCTCAATGCTTCTGGACCTATCAAGTACTCTGAACCAGCCTTTTTCTTACTAAACAGGTCCATTCTATTTTTGTTTTCTTAGCAATAGAATGGCCTTTCTCTTACACAGATTGATGTTAATAATTGTATATTAGTTTGTTTGTAGGTTGTCATTTGAAACCTTTTTCTTGCTCTTTGAGTTTGAACTGTTTTTGAGTATTAAAAGAACGAAAATTAAAAAAATCTGCAAATTGTGCACATATGAGTGGCAAAACAACTTGCTTACTGTTTCGAGATTTTAAAAAACAAACCTGATGTACAGCACCATCCTCCAGTGCAAATGCCAGTCTATGAACACCTTTCTAGATTTAAGTATATTTTGTTTCAGTTTATTGTTGATGTCCCGGCAGGGGTTAGTCAATGAAATTGTTTGTAGTCACGCACTATGGTAGTGGGAAAAAATATTGATACTAATACCAGATGTTTCAGTTCAAAAGGCAGTTATGTGATGTTTTGAATGAGCGTTTGGTGATATTACTGCAGGTCGGGTACATTGTTATGATGGATCCGTCGACCGGGGCCAGAAGCAACTTACTGAGGATGAAGGGTGCTGGTGTTGTTGGTGTGTACCACCCATTGATTGATGAGAAGCTTGTGAGAAATCTGCATGGGTATGACTTCAACTTAGATGCTTTAGCATTGTAAGATACCTAGAGTGTATAGATGCATGTTGATGAAATTTCATGCTTTGCGTCCGGGTTTCTAACAGGAGAAAGAAGAAAGTGTATGCGTGGACTGTCGATGATGTGGATTCCATGCAAGAAATGTTGTCCGAGCACATTGATGCCGTCGTAACGAGCAACCCAACTGTACTTCAAGGTCTAATGCAAGATATCAAAAGAGAGTGTCTGGAGCACGGTTTTTCCTTATCAGAATAGCACCTGTCTATTTCAAGTAGCGGAACATTTGGGCCAAAAACAAAAAGGGAAATTGGCATTGGACTGTTTTGAAAATCTCAAGTATCACCTGGACGTCCTTCCCTAGGAAAGTTGTTCAATACGCCAATGTATTTCATATCATCGTTTTGTTTCGACAGACAAATATGATGATTTCGTTTAAAATGTTTAAATCTTGCGCTTCATTTGAACAATGCATCGCATAGATTTATACAATGTACTACCTAAACTAAAAACAATTTACCGTCTCCTTTTTTCATGAGTGAATACGACGCTCTCGCAACTAACTCTCTGTAATGCCATGATTTTTTTTAAAAATCATTAGTGACACGTACGCGAAATGAAATGTGAGGATTGATGGGAGTCAATCAAACGGCTGGCAATAGATTAGGAGATTGGGAAATCAAAAACCGTTAAAAACTCCTACATGGACTGTTTGGACAAAAGAAAAACTAAATTACATTTTTCCTCCCTTCAGGTTTTGATGCAATTGCTAATGGATCTCCATCAAAATAGGACTCTTGTAAACTCTCCGCCACTTATGTTTTTGACATAATTTATAATGTTAGCATAAAAAGTATGCAAAAAGCATAAGGTACAACAACAACAACAACAACAAAGCCTTTTCCCACTAAGTGGGGTCGGCTATATGAATCCTAGAACGTCATTGCGCTCGGTTTTGTGTCATGTCCTCCGTTAGATCCAAGTACTCTAAGTCTTTTCTTAGAGTCTCTTCCAAAGTTTTCCTAGGTCTTCCTCCACCCCTTTGGCCCTGAACCTCTGTCCCGTAGTCACATCTTCGAACCGAAGCGTCAGTAGGCCTTCTTTGCACATGTCCAAATCACCGGAACCGATTTTCTCTCATCTTTCCTTCAATTTCGGCTACTCCTACTTTACCTCGAATATCCTCATTTCCAATCTTATCATTTCTCGTGTGCCCACACATCCCACGAAGCATCCTCATCTCCGCCACACCCATTTTGTGTACGTGTTGATGCTTCACTGCCCAACATTCTGTGCCATACAACATCGCTGACCTTATTGCCGTCCTATAAAATTTTCCCTTGAGCTTCAGTGGCCTACGACGGTCACACAACCCGCCGGATGCACTCTTACACTTCATCCATCCAACTTCTATTCTATGGTTGAGATCTCTCTCTAATTCTCCGTTCTCTTGCACGATATATCCTAGGTAGCGAAAACGGTCGCTTTTTGTGATCGTCGCTAGATTGCTCCGATCATTAGTGTGGATAAGTATATAAATGAATAGAGATAGGAAAGCAAACACAAGATGTACGTGGTTCACCCAGATTGGCTACGTCCACGGAATAGAGGAGTTCTCATTAATTGTGAAGGGTTTACACAAGTACATAGGTTCAAGCTCTCCTTTAGTGAGTACAGGTGAATGATTTAGTACAAATGACATTAGGAAATATTGTGGAAGAATGATCTCGTAATCACAAAACTTCTAAGTATCGGAGTGTGGTATCGTCTTGACTTGCCTTATCTGTCTCATAGGTAGATGTGGCATCTTCTCTGGAAGTACTCTTCCTCTATCCAGGGGTGGTATCTTTAACTGGTGGAGATGCACAAGGTAATGTATCAATTTCACTTGAAGCTTACTTGTAGTTTCAGGCTTGGTCAAGCGCGATACAAACCATGTAGTAGGAGTCCCTCAAGTTGCCGAGCTAGGGGATTTGCTGAAAGAGGTGACAGACAAGGTAAGCAATCAGAGCTCCGGCTGATTGTTCACATTCTCCCTATCTTGCAGGCAACATGAAGGATAAAGAGAAGAAAAATGAGAAGAGATGATATGGGATACTTTTGCTTTTGAAGAAGTAACTTTCCACAGGCTTATTCTTGAACTGAGCTGGAGGGTTTTCTGGTTTCCTCCAGAGTATAAGGCCGACTGAAGAATTTGAGGGTCAAAACAAGTCCATCAAATCTAGAGTACGTTCGACCCTACTGATATGGGATACTTTTGCTTTGACAGAGTAATGGATGTATCGGCACGTGTGCTGTTACGCTTGTCTCCACATGCTTCCTTGTATCCTTCTCACTTGCCCCATCTGTTCCTCAGGCAGATGCGGTATCTTCCCTGGAAGCATAAGATGTTGAAGATGAGTACTCGAGAGCAATGCCAGGTAAGTAATTTCCAGGCAGTCAGTTCCTAGCTGGAAGCTTGATTCCAAGTGCTGACTGATTGCTCTCTTTCTCCTTGTCTTGCAGGTAAGAACAAGGCCAAAGGAAAAGACAGGGAAAAAGCATGATATGGGATACTCTTGCTTTTAACCCTGATGATATGAGATATTCTTGCTCTAGTATAGCTTGTTTGCAAAGGTATTATCGGGGGGAAAGAAAGCTGAATATTTCGAAAGGCTTCGTTGAGAGTGCCCTCTCATATATGAGGCAGGGTTGAGCATTTTTGCAGGTCTGTCTGTCCGTTGGGGATGGAGGTTGACATATATAGGAGTCTCCTTAACAACAAGTAGGAATGCTATTCCTTTACCCTGTCAGAGCACTTTGAAAAAGTGGTCTGTGGTATGTGGAAAGTTGATGTTGCATGTGAAGATTACAGACAGCTTTATCCAAGGAGATCCGGCTCTTGCAGTTGGGAAAGTGTTGCCTCTTCGGTTTTTGAACAAGCAATCCTATCGGGGATCTGGCTCTCGAGATTCGGAGAACGATGCCTCTTCGATTTTTGAGAAAGCAATCATGCTGGGGGTCTGGCTCTCGAGATTCGGAGAGCGGTGTCTCTTTGATTTTTGAGAAAGTAATCATGTTGGGAGTCTGGCTCTCGAGATTCGGAGGGCGGTGCCTCTTCGATTTTGGAGCAAGCAATCTTGTTGGGAGTGTTTTCTCGAATGTGAGTAAAGGTGGGGCATGTTTGCTAACCTACCTTGCCACGAAGCACAGAGGTTGACACACAGGGACTTTCCAATTATCCAGCAATGGTACTGTTCCTTTACCCTCTCTTCGATTTTTGAGAAAGTAGTCATGTTGGGAGTCTGGCTCTCGAGATTCGGAGGACGGTACCTCTTCGATTTTGGAGCAAGCAATCTTGTTGGGAGTGTTTTCTCGAATGTGAGTAAAGGTTGGGCATGTTTGCTAGTCTACCTTGCCACGAAGCACAGAGGTTGACACACAGAGACTTTCCAATTATCCAGCAGTGATACTTTTCCTTTGCCCTTGTGGGTAATAATATGGTAGCTAGACCTTCAAAATTTATGTGTCTAAACTTTGTTAATGCTGTTTCTTTGCTATTCTTTTACCCGTCTTGGTCAGAGCGATGTAGTGGGAGCTGCAAGCTTCACGTGCTCAACTTTGGCAGAGAACTTTGGCAAAGTTATCTGTGATACCCATGAGCTACTATTGCGTGTGGGAAGTGGGTGATTAAACAGTAAGACTCATGTGCTTTCTACTTCACCAGAAGTCTTCGACAGAATGCCCATAATTTCCGCAAAGCTGAGTGTGCGTGTGACAGGTGCTGACAAGGCTGGAAAAGTAGGTGCCTCTTCGATTTCTGAGATCGGCCCTCGTGGTCTCTGAGCAGCCCAACTTTTGAGAAAGCAAGCGCCTCTTCGATTTCTGAGATCGGCCTTCGTGGTCTTTGAGCAGCCCAACTTTTGAGAAAGCAGACGCCTCTTCGATTTCTGAGATCGACCCTCGTGATCTCTGAGCAGCCCAGCTTTTGAGAAAGCAAACGCTCTCTTCGATTTCTGAGCAGGCGCCTCTTCGATTTCTGAAGCTCCGTCGAGTGCAGATTTTTATAGGGGCTGGCATTAAGTTCCAAAGCACACTTGAATCTCCACCAGTAGAAGCTCCATTCTTACACTTCTAAGATCGTGATTTGTTCGACCTCTTCTCTCTTCAACACCTTTGAAAATGTCTGGCCCCTCCGACCGTCGTTTTGATTTGAACCTTGTTGAAGAGGCAGCCCCGCCTTCTCCAGACAACATATGGCGCCCATCCTTCGTCTCCCCTACTGGTCCTCTTACCGTTGGGGATTCCGTTATGAAGAATGATATAACCGCTGCGGTGGTGGCCAGGAACATTCTCACTCCCAAAGATAACAGACTACTTTCCAAACGATTTGATGAGTTAGCTGTTAAGGATTCTCTGGCTCTTAGTGTTCAGTGTGCAGGTTCTGTGTCTAATATGGCCCAACGCCTATTTGCTCGAACCCGCCAAGTTGAATCATTGGCGGCTGAAGTGATGAGTCTCAAACAGGAGATTAGAGGGCTCAAGCATGAGAATAAACAGTTGCACCGTCTCGCACATGACTATGCTACAAACATGAAGAGGAAGCTGGACCAGATGAAGGAATCTGATGGTCAGGTTTTACTTGATCATCAGAGATTTGTGGGTTTGTTCCAAAGGCATTTATTGCCTTCGTCTTCTGGGGCTGTACCGCGTAATGAATCTCCAAATGATCAACCTCTGATGCCTCCTCCTTCTAGGGTTCTGTCCAGTACTGAGGCTCCGAATGATCCCCCTCCGGTGCCTTCTCTTTCTGGGGCTCTACCGACTGCTGAGACTTCTCCTAAGCAACCTTTGTGAAGGCTCCCTCTTGTTTGTTTATTTTGACTCATGTATATGTACATATTTGTAGTTTATCGGGGATATCAATAAATAAGCTTTCCTTCATTTCAACGTATTGTGTTAAATACACCAAAGCCTTCTTCGCTAAGTTTTTTGAATTTTCTTTTGTTGGAGCTTTGTGAGTGGAGCATGTAGGTTGAGGTAGTGTTCCCTTAATTTCCTGAGTAAGGAAAACTTCTCGGTTGGAGACTTGGAAAATCCAAGTCACTAAGTGGGATCGGCTATATGAATCTTAGAACGCCATTGTGCTCGGTCCTGTGTCATGTCCTTCGTTAGATCCAAGTACTCTAAGTCTTTTCTTAGAGTCTCTTCCAAAGTTTTCCTAGGTCTTCCTCTACCCCTTCGGCCCTGAACCTCTGTCCCATAGTCGCATCTTCTAATTGGAGCGTCAGTAGGCCTTCTTTGCACATGTCCAAACCACCGTAACCGATTTTCTCTCATCTTTCCTTCAATTTCGGCTACTCCTACTTTACCCCGGATATCCTCATTCCTAATCTTATCCTTTCTCGTGTGCCCACACATCCAACGAAGCATCCTCATCTCCGCTACACCCATTTTGTGTACGTGTTGCAAAAAGCATAAGGTAACAAAAAAAAAATCCAGACTCACTTTTTTAAGAGAAGCGTAGAGCACCAACTTCACGTTCGTTAATTTTAGCGGCATTCCAACGTCCACGTTGCTTCGCAGGTGAGTATCCTCTGCTTCTGGGGCACATCCATACACCGTAGTGTTATCCGCATTGGAATAAAACTTTCTCTTTGACTTGTAATTCAAATTCACACCCAACCGTCGGCCTCTCAATTCTCAATCTGCGTTTCTGAAAATATCTCTCAATTCACAAGGACAAAGGAAGGAAAAGGCAAGCCTAGAGCAGAAAATATCTCTCCATCTGCTTTTCTGAAATTCAGATCAAACCAAACCAAACCAAACCCAGTATTTCCAAAATTTCAATTTTGATTAAAACAAAAGCAAAAAATATCAAACGTGGGGTGAATTCTGAATTGTTGTTTATTGTTCAAATCTTTTGTTTTGTTTTTGTATTTCTTTCTTTGGCTTGTACTAGATCTGCCAGACAGACTAGAGGTGTTCTTTTCCTGAGAAAAACCCTGAATCCATTCAATTTCAAACCCTAAATCCATTCACTGAAACAAAAATATAAGAATTAGTCGTTGAAATTTGTAAAGGGGTTGTGATGGCGGCAACTAGTAATGGGGTGTCGATTTGGTTCAACAAGAAGGTGGTCGATCCCCTCCTCGAAATCCTCCGCAGGTACCCTGGCCTTTACGCTCTCTCTCTCTCTCTCTCTCTCTGATTTTCATTTTCCATTTCAGATTCACACTTTCTGTTTTGTTTTCTTGTTTTTTTCTTTTTGTTTTGGTTTGATTGATTGATAATGGTGCAACAATTTCCTAAAACAAAATCATGTTTCATTGGTACTTGTATTTGGCGGTTGCTGAGAAAGAAAGAAAGTTGTAAAATTTGATTTGGATTTTGAAGGGGTGCGGAACCTAAGCTGTTGGCCTTCTCTGCAGCTCTTGGCCTTACCATTGGATTGTTTCCAATATGCGGTACGTATGCATCTTTTATCTTCTCAAATCCCATGCTGCGCGGTTGATTCCCCACCTGAACAGATTTTTCTCTTATTCCTACGCTCATCCGAACAGATTTTATCGTGTCACGCTTTACTTCTAAATGCCCAACATATCTCAGTGTTAGTTGTTCATTACATCATTCATTAGTGAATATAACTCGGCTGATGTTGATGTGATTCCCCCTTTGTAGTTGTTGTAATGGATCTGGTATTTCTGGAGTTTTTTTTCAGAACTAGTGTTGGATTCTCGAAATGTTGATAAGCATCTCATATTAACTGATGTTTCATTAATAGGGACAACTGTGCTTCTGTGTGGAATGGTAATCGCATTGCTGGGATCCCATTGCCATGCTCCAACTGTCATGCTGGCTAATGTCCTTGCTACACCAATAGAGCTGAGGTAACTTGTGTTTTTATCCTAGCATCTTGTAATATTCTTACGTTTATGCTACATATACGATTGTTATCTGATTGTTTTGTTTTTTTGTTGTTTTGCTCTCAAGTTTGGTTGTACCTTTCTTGCGCTTTGGTGAATTTATCTCTGGTGGAGCTCATTTTCCTTTAACTTCTGACGCTTTCAAGAAAGTGTTAACTGGCCAAGCTTCAAATGAGGTCTTAATAAGTATTGCGCATGCGGTAGGTTGCCAACATAACACCTTGTAGTCATAACCTCTCTCTCTCTATTTATGTTTATGAAACCATCACGTCTAACTCGTATCAATCTTTGCAGTTGTTGGGATGGCTTGTTGCGGCTCCCTTAATTTTTGCAGCTCTGTACATAGTCTTTTTACCATGTTTTAAGGTGTTGGTTCCCAAGTTCAGTGCTGTTCCTTTGAGCCCAAAGAAATCAGTTTCACCCACAGAAGTCAGGCTTAAGGTAAGAGACGCCTGATTAACATTGTAATAACCATACAGTTATTTATCGTGGCATAAACAGGCTACTTTGTTCACATGTTTCTGACATTATTAGTACCCCATGTACATAGACCAGCACTGATGACACTATGCCTACTTTGCTCTCTGCCCGTATAAGTATGATGCTTTATGATGTTGCTGTTTCATATTTTAACCAAGGTGGCTTCTGGACAGCAGAAGTCCATGAAAGTCTGATGATGTGATTAACTAATTTGACAGGGAAACTGAAGCATTTCTCTCTATTGCTCTGCATCACCGGATATATTGCGGTGCCAGACATCTCATTCACGGAATGGGTATTAATGTATAATCTCAGAGAGAGGGAGAGGGGATTTCAGCGTTGGGCGCACAATAATGGAATACGGATGAATATATATATATATATATATATTTTGCGAGTATAAGTTTAGTTGATTACTTCCGAAGTTCACAATACTGCCTGTATTGTAGGCTTGTAGCCTGTTCTTTTTTTTTTTCTTTTTTTTACCAACGTTGACAAATTACTGTGGGAAAAAATAAGTAAATACGAGACTGTTTGGCTATCTACAGTGTTGCTTGCAAGGAGGAGGAGGAGAAGGAGATGGCAATGGATAAGTGGAGGGGGACATCTGTTTTATTATATTGTTAAACATGATAGATTTTGCTGAATAATATATGCTGCTTGTGACATGACCAAGTAGCCCCAACCACCGTGCCAAGACTCATCCATTTCTATAATCTCTTAGAATCCTTCCTGCGCTAAGCTTAAGTTTAATTAACACCAAAAAATGTTATAAAAACATCTTAGGCTTTTTAGCCAAAATGATCTCTAAGATTTGCATAACATATTACTTTGGTCTTTGAGATTGAAAATCAATATAAATTGTTTTTGAGATTGTCCACCATTCATTATTTTGGTTCTTCTATTAAAAATTTTGTTAAGTGTCCTGGAGCTTTTAACTAAAAGTTTGGACAATTTTTAAAGTTTCGTTACTCAATCATTTCTTAATTAAATTTGACCCATAATATATCAAAAATATAGGAAAATGTAGAATAAGATTATATCTATTTGGAAGCCCAATGGTTGTCGAAGATGGTCGGAAAATAGCGTGAAAGGTGACTGGTCTGCGGGAAAATTAGAAAACTTGTCGGGAACTTGGTAAACTTTAAACGTTCATAACTTCTTCTATACTCAACGAAATTGAGTGATTCAAAAACGAAAATCATACTTTTCGACTAGACAAAGAGAATGATACCTTTCTAGATGGCTAATTCGTCGTGGTTTGGCCGCAAAACGACTCGAAAGTAGCTCACTCAAGACCAAGACAGCCACTTTCAAGTCGTTTTTCGGCCAAACCACGTCAATGTAGCAATGAGAAATGTACCATTCTCTTCGTCTCGTCGAGAATTATGATTTTCGTTTTTGAATCACTCGATTTCGTTGAGTATTAAAGAAGTTATGAACATTTAAAGTTTACCCAGTTTCCGGCGAGTTTTCCAGTTTTCCGCAGACTAGTCACCTTTCAGACTATTTTTTAGCCATCTCCGGTAACCATTGGGCTTCCAAATAGACATAATCTTGTTCAACACTTTCCTATCTTCATTTTGATTTATTATGGGTCGAATTTGGTTAAGAAACGATTGAGTTACGAAGCTTTGAAAATTGTCCAAACTTTTGGCCAAGAGCTCTGGGACACTTAATAGAGTTTTTAATGGAAATGACCAAAATAATGGATGGTAAACAATCTTAGGGACCATTTCTATTGATTTTCAATCTCAGAGACCAAAATGATGTGTTATGCAAATCTCAGAGATTATTTTGGCTAAAAAGCCAACATTTTAATAGCAATTAGTAGCACAATATGAATACAATAGTAAAATTATGTTAAATTGAATAAATATTATGTTTTAAATAAATTTCTAGTACAAGAGGCAAATTCAGATTTCTAAATATAAAAAAAAAAAAAAACCCCAAAATAGAATATGGATGATATTTTATTAAAAATCCAAAATTGTAGCAATAGTCTTTTAACAACTTAATTGGAGCAATGATCATTCAACTAAAAATTCATTACCATTGGTCTTGTTAGATCATCACTCAGGGGAGTGGATCCTCTATGCCTTATATGTGCATGCTCACCTCCTTTAGCACGAGGCCATTTGGGAGCTCACTAGCTTCAGGTTCTGTAGGAACTTCGAAGTTCAGCGAGAAAATGGCCAAAGCATTCCCAGGATGGGTGACCTACTGGGAAGTTCTGCTCACGTGAGTTCTCATAAACAAAACCATGAAGGCGTGGTCGGAGCCCAAAACGGATAATATCGTGCTACAGCGGAGACGAGCCTAAGATGTGGTGGAGTCCGGGGCTGGGATATGACAAGTCCCTCAACTCATGAAAACGTGTAGTCATGGTCCCTCAACTAAAAATCCATTACCGTTGGTCCCTTAACTTTAATCCAACTCAAGAAATGTTTTTTCAACTTTAACCTATTGAAGCAATGGTCCCTAAATGATTTAGACATTCACAAAACTCATAAGCATATACCAAACTTGTATGATTTGTGTTAAGAGTTTTAGTTAAGTTTTAATTAAATAATGCTGACTAATTATGTAGAGACTTAGTCAAGCACAAGTCCTAGTTTATAGGAGTCGTGGATGAGGATGTTCACCACGATTAGGTTTGCTTCCGTTGCTTAGGGTTGAGATCTCCACGAAATCAGCCTGTGATCAGGGGAGAGAAGTTGTTATTTGTTTTCAGTATTTTCCCTTTAAAACTGTAATCTTCCTTCAACAAATTAATGAGAAGAACAATTCAATAATTTATGTGAGAGCATTGCTATGGTTCTTAAGTTTTGGTTATCAAAACCAACATTTGGTATCAAAGCCAGTTTTTAGGGATCTCAGAAAGAAAGACAAGTGAGAAAGTGACTTGCAAAGCAAGAAACATTGTCAAGTGAGAAGGCAACTGAAAGCTTCGTGTAGCCAGCCATTCCCAAGTTCGATGGTCATTACGACCATTGGATCATGTTGATGAAAAATTTCCTAAGGTCCAAAGAGTACTTTGACCTTGTGGAAGCGGGAATTGACATACCTGAAGATATCTTGAAAACGACACAACAAAAGAAGGTTGATGAACTGAAACTGAAAGATTTAAGGGTAAAGAATTACCTATTCCAGGCGATTGATACCTCCCACCAAATATGGGAGTCAATGAAGAAAAAGTACCAAGGATCGAGAAAGGTGAAGTGAGCACAGCTTCAAGCCATAAGAAGAGACTTTAAGACTCTTCAAATGAAGAATGGAGAATATGTGAATGAGTATATTGGAAAAGCTATGTCAATGGCTAACAAGATGAGAATCCATTGTCACAAGATTGAAGACAATGAAGTCATGGAGAAAATCTTAAGATCAATGGTTCCTAAGTTCGACTACGTGGTATGCTCCATTGAGGAGTCAAATGACATAGAGGATATGTCAATTGATGAGCTACAAAGCTCCTTGCTTGTTCATGAGCAGAAGCTCAACCGTGGAGGCTCCCAAGAGCAAGCTTTTAAGGTTTCCACCTTCACTGAATCTTCAAGTTCAAGAGGAGGAAAATGACGTGGAAGAGGTGGATGTGGTCATGGAAGAGGAGGTCGAGGAAATCGAGATGGTTGACGGTTTGGGAATAGAGATGATAGCAAATCATCTTATGTTTCCAAGAAAGAAGATGATCGTCAAGGCAAAGGCAAAAAGCAGTTTGACAAATCACAAGTTGAATGTTACAGATGTGGTAACTATGGGCGCTACATAAATGAGTGCTACACCAAGCTTCTTAAGGAGAAGGGAGATAAGTTAAATTTTATTGAGAAAAAGGAGGAAGAAACACCGTTGATGACATTTCATGTTATGGAGAACTTTGACCAGGAGACCTGGTATGTGGACACTGGTTGCATCAATCACATGAGTGGGTGTAAACATCCTTTGTTAATTTGGATGAAAGCTTTCGTACAATTGTAAGCTTTGGAGACAAGTCAACAATGAACGTGATGGGAAAATGAAAGATTCAAATCAAGACCAAAAATGATCTCATTGAGACAATTTCAAATGTCTTTTTCATTCCTGATTTGAAAACAAACCTTCTAAGTGTTGGACAGCTTCAAGATAAAAGGTATAAGATCACTATATTTCAAGGAGAATGTGAAATATATGATCCAAAGAGAGGCTCCATCACTGTGGTGAAGATGTCACTAAACAGGTTGTTCCCGTTGAAGCTTAAGAGTGTAAACACCTGTATGGTTGCAAAGAAAAATGATGAAACATGGTTGTGGCATCACATGTTTAGTCACTTGCACTTCAATGGACTAAGAACACTCTATCAGAAAAAGATGGTGACTGGTTTGCCCAAAATCACAAACCAAACTAAGGTCTGTGAGAAGTGTGTCATAACAAAGCAGCCGAGAGAAACACTTCCAAGTGGGAAAGCAACAAGGGCTCACTCAGTTTTGGAATTGGTTCACTCGAACCTATGTGGACCAATCAATCCACGTTCAAATGGAAGGAAGAGGTATTTTATCTTTTTTATTGATGATTTCAGCAGAAAAACATAGGTGTATTTCTTGCATGAGAAATCAGAGGCATTTGATGCATTCATGAGCTTCAAGGCTCTTGTCGAGAATGAATCTGAGAAGAAAATCAAGTGCTTGCGTACTGACCGTGGATGAGAGTTTTGTTCGAAAGAATTTGAAGCCTTGTGTGATGAAAGTAGAATGAAAATGCAGCTTACTCTAGCCTACACGCCGTAACTAAATGGTGTCTCGAAGAGGAAAAATAAAACCATACTTAACATGGTTCGAACCCTGCTAGCAAAAGGAGAAGTTCCAAAACAGTTTTGGGCTGAATTAGTTCTTTGGGCAATTCATGTTCTTAATAGAAGTCCCACATTTTCTGTTAAAAACATGACACCCCAAGAGGCTTAGAATGGGAGAAAGCCATCTGTAGAGCATTTTAAGGTGTTTGGGTGCATAGCATATGCACACATTCCTAATGAGAAAAGGAAGAAACTGGACAACAAAGGTGAAAAATGTGTGTTTCTTGGTGTAAGTGATGTATCCAAAGCTTACAAGTTATACAATCTTGAAACTAAGAAGATCATTATTAGTCGAGATGTGGTGTTTGATGAGAATGCAAAATGAAGTTGTTCTACAAACAAAACAACCACGCAACATATACAAGTTGATGATGACTTTGATGGTGAAAACACAATGGCTCAAACCTTACCTCAAATTGAAGAAGTACCACTGCAAGTTGAAGAAGAGAGATACAATCTAAGGGGTGAATGTTCGAGAAAGAGGCCAGCTTGGATGATGGATTACGATACAAGCTACACAAGCTTAGATGATGACAATGCTCATTTTGCACTGTTTGTAGACAGTGATCCAATCACTATTGAAGAGGCTTCAAAGGAAGTGAAGTGGAAATATGCGATGGAAAGTGAAATAAGGTTCATTGAAAGGAACAATATATGGGAGTTGACACATTTGCCTAAGGGACACAAAACTATTGGTGTCAAATGGGTCTTTAGAACCAAAGTCAATGAGAAGTCTCATGTTGGTCACCATTTCGATGAGTAGCTCGCTCCTCAACAAGAATACCCATGTCGAGGGCAAATGACCCTCCGTGCTGGGGGGTACCCAGTTGATGGTTGACTTCCACAGGGGTGATGAGCTCGTGTGTTTTAGTATACCTAGCCTTGTGGAGCATCTCGAAGACCTTCTCATACTGCTCTTAGAGGATCTTATTCTTCATCGCTATCTTGTTGTTATGAGCCTCCAACTTATCGACTTTAGCCTGAAGGGCAAACTTCTTTTGTTCTTTCTTTCGTTGCTTCACACTAGCTGCAACAGGTGTGTCATTCTGTGTGCGGTGGCTTCCTTCGCTCCCCATGTTGGAAAGGGATGCATGGTCAAAAGAGAGTGTACGAATGGTGGAAACCAGCTTAACAAAGCTGAAGAGAGTGGGAATAAGTGTCGTTCCCACAGACGGCGCCAAATGTTGATGCATAAAATGAGTGGGGACTTTGGTACAACATAAAGTGTTAATTTTGTAACCTTCGCTAGATTGCTTCAGTCACTAGTGTGGATAAATATGTAAATGGATAGAGACAGGGAAGCAAACACAAGATGTACGTGGTTCACCCAAATTGGCTACGTCTACGGAATATAGGAGTTCTCATTAATTGTGAAGAGTTTACACAAGTACATAGGTTCAAGCTCTCCTTTAATGAGTAGTAGTGAATGATTTAGTACAAATGACATTAGGAAATATTGTGAGAGAATGATCTCTATTTATAGAAGAGAGTTTCTAGTTTCATTCTAACATTGACACGTGTCGTGTTGTGATTGGCTTCTGATGTTAACACGTGTTGCGCTATGATTGGTTTCTGATGTCGACACGTGTCGCGCTGTGATTGGCCTCTTGGTTGGAGGGAAACTCTTCTGGGTCCTTGACGGTATAATGTTGACCGATGCTCAGTAGTTTCGGGATTGGTCAAGTATGGTACAAACATAGGTAAAATGTTAATTCTTTGCTTATATTTCGATGATTTGATATATACTGGTAACAATGTTGAGATGATGGAAGAGTTCAAGAAGTCTATAATGGAGGAATTCGAGATGACTGATCTCGGGCTTATGAGTTATTTTCTGGGAGTTGAAGTCATTCAAAAGGCTGATGGGAATTTTATTTGTCAGAAGAAATATGCACAGGAAATCTTTTAGAAGTTTAAAATGGCTGATTGCAAAGAGATTGGAACACCATTAGAGCCTGGATTGAAGTTATGTAAAGATATCAATGAAGTAGCAATGGATAATTCATTCTAAAAGCAACTCGTGGGAAGTCTTATGTATTTGACTTTCACACGACCTGATTTAATGTATGGTGTAAGTGTCATCAGCAGGTACATGGAGAGACCAACTGAAATGCATTTGAATGCAGCAAAACGAATTTTGAGATATGTAAAGGGAACAATGGATTATGGAGTGTTCTACAATAGTCAAGGAGGTTCAGATTTTGTTGGCTTCACTGACAGTGACTACCCTGGGGACATTGATGATAGGAAGAGTACTTCAGGACATGTTTTCATGCTAAATTATGGAGCAATTACATTGTCCTCAAAGAAGCAGCAAATTGTGACCCTATCCACTATTGAGGCTGAGTTTGTGGCAACTGCCTCAGGTGTATGTTAAGCTATTTGGCTGAGAATGATGCTAGAAGCACTTGGTGACAAGCAAGAGGGTTCAACAATCATTTTCTGTGATAACATTTATGCCATAAAGTTATCAAGAAATCTTGTAATGCATGGAAGAAGTAAGCACATTGATGTTTGCTTTCATTTTTTGAGAAATCTGTGCAATGATGGTGTAGTTGAGCTCGAGGATTGCAAGAGTGTAAGTCAATTGGCTGATATACTTACAAAGTCACTCAAGCAGCCCCTTTTCGAGAAATTGAAGAAGCTACTTGGAGTGCATTCACTCAAACATCTTGAGAATAAGTGGGTTGAAAACCTGGCAAGATATGTGATGGTTGAAGAAGCTGATGAAGATTTTGTGATGGTGTCTAAACCCTAAACTGTTTTAAGTAGAAATCAGTTTAAGGGAGGGTGTTAAGAGTTTTCGTTAAGTTTTAATTAAGTTTTTTAATTAAATAATGCTGACTAATTATGTAGAGACTTAGTCAATCACAAGTCCTAGTTTGTAGGAGTTGTGCCACAATTAAGTTTGCTTGGTTTGCTTAGGGTTGAGATCTCCACGAAATCAACATGTGATCGTGGGAGAGAAGTTATTTGTTGTCAGTATTTTCCCTTTAAAATTGTAATCTTCCTTCAACAAATTAATGAGAATAACAGTTAAATATTTTACGTGAGTTTTCATACTTAAGAGCATTGCTAGGATTCTTAAGTTCTGGTTATCAAAACCAACAATTTGGACATAAATCTCTACTAATTAAAGAAACCCTCTTTGTCAACTAAAAGAGGGTGAAAAGATAAATTAGTCTTTTATCACAAAAAAAGTAAAATGATGGCAATAATGTAATTTCACAAGTTCAAATTTTACTGTTTTTTATTGAAGCCTTATCTACATGTGATGTTAAAATACCTCCAATATTAAAAAAAAAAAAAAAACCAAAAACAAATACCTCCCACTCCTCCCATGTTCTCTCTCTCTCCCTCTCTCCCCTCTCCTTCTCATTTTCTAAAAAAATGTGTTCATACATAAAAAATGTGTAAGAAAATGCTGGTCTAAATTAATTAAACTAAGCAAATCAAATCAAATGAAATATATGTCACTTAGTATTACGGTCTAGTAGTATTCCTCATTACTTATAAGTGAGAAGTTTTAAGTTTGATTCTCGTAAAAGACAAATTCGAATCACATTATTATGGCTCACTCATTGTGAGGCTTAGTTCACTCCCCTACCATAATATTGCTTGTTAAAAAAAAAAAAATCAAATGAAGTAGGTAAGATATAGATGAAAGAATAAATGGTAAGTTTTATTTTTAAGTCATTCAATTGTTTTTCTTTTTCATAAAATATTTAATTAAATGCATAGGCAATTATGGATAGTTAAATTGACACATGACAATGACATGAAGGGGGTGATAATGATCACCTTGGGTTAGGTAAAGGGAGAGAATCCTAGTCCATCAAAACTGATGAACACTCAAGTATGCCAATTGCCCACCTATTGGATGGGCTTAACTCCCATGGACCAAGTAGTCAGGGTAAAATGGCTTGAGGCTTTGCTTGAGGCGATCTAACGATATGCTGGCATTAGACACGTTTTATTTTATTTTGCGTTGGGTGCATGGCCTGCACTTGTGATTAGGGGAGAGTGACTGACCAAAAAGTGCCTGCGGGACTTGGCATTGCAGGCCACATTAATCTGTCTTTCATGTGGGCCGTTGGATTTCTTAGATTTGATGGTCCATGTAAATCTATCTTTTTTAATTTAGAAAAAAAAAATGTAAAAAGAGGTTGAGCCCACGTGGCACAACCTGGGGTGTTGGGTTGCAAAAACTTATAATCCAACGGTCTATGTTATTCATTTAGAAAAAAATTAAAAACAAAGCACAGAAAAATGAGAAAATATCTAAACTTAAGAGAGTTTGAAATTATACATGATATTAATTTTTCTCAATTTTTTTTAATGCCAATGGTTCGGACAATTCATTTCCAGAGTAAAAATACTTTTTAACTGCCAATTGCATGATAACCCGAGCAATTACCGCCCCTAAGTTTGATACACTCTTTGTGTCTTGAATATTTTGAGTTTTGACCGTCATCCTATCCGTAGATGAGATCTGCCAGCCTACCTGCCTCTTCACTTCCTACTTGTCACTTCCCACTTGCCTGCCCTTCTTTCTTTGCTTCTTTCTCTCTGAATCTGTAGACTGTCTGTGTACACTTCCATTAGACAAATCTTCTCTCTTCTGGGTTTTGGGTTTTGTCCAAATTAAACTTCTACTTGTCCAGTTATCATAAGTATTAGCCATTTCTCAAGATATTAGTAATAATCAGATTCGATTCGATTAGATTAAATTTGTAGTGAAGAAGAAGGAAGGATGTGTTATAATCATGTATATCCGAGGTCGTCTTCTGCTAATTCAGAATCTTGTAACAACAGTAAGTCATCATCATCATCAAGGAAGGAAAGTTGGTTCAAGATGTACCAATTCTTGGTGTTTTGCATCCCCATCTTGTTCACTTTCATCCTCCTTTTCGTCTTCTACTTGTTCTATATTCGCCCTCGACGCCTCAGTTGGTCCTCCCTCCGAACGCCAACACCTCTTCCGCCTCCGGGGAATCACACTGTAAGTGTCGTCATTCTCTCATTCATTCATCCATTTATATATGTTTCTTAAATTGGCTTCCTGCCTGCAACTGTCAGGTTGAGTTGGGGTTGAAGAAAGAGCTCAGGGAGATGCTGCCCATTATTGTATATAAGGAGAGCTTCTCCGTCAGAGATACACAGTGAGTGGGGTTTCTTTTTCTTTCCTTAATTCTTAGTTAATATTGCCTTTTTTTTTTAATTTTTTGTTTTTATTATTTAACTTTGAGGAATCGGAATGCAATCGATTGTTTCGGTATCCTGGAAACATGGAATGAATCAATGGAATTATCTTTTGAATGATAAGGTAACTGAATTGTGGGCCAAGCTGATAAGAAAATTATCAGCTTGGCTTTCAACATGATATATTCAGTAAAAGCAATATAGATGATGAGTTCTAATATGATTAGAATTTGAAATTGACAGAAATGCTTTTCATTGAACATGGTAAAAGCAATATAGATGAGGTCAAGTTTGGTATTTTAAGTACAGTTTTTGGTGTGGGGATAATAGAAAGTTATAGCTTGCGTATCGGTTCATTCTTCTTGACATATGCTATGTTTGGTAGTCGCCAAAAAGGAATATCATTGATTCATAGTGTAAATCTCATTCTTCAAGCCTGGAAGAACTTTACCGAAGCAAAGGGTCCATATTTGGATGTTTCCTGATGAGCATTAACAATTTGTCTTGTGTAATACAATAAAGAATCATATGGAGCTACGTATTTTTATATTTTCTGATCTTTTAGTTTTCAGTTGATTATAACATTTTAAAAGCTACTGTTTTTACATTTCATTGATTTCAATATGATAGCAATGAGTTATTGACATTTTTTCGGGTGTGGAGATTTGACTCCAGTAGTGAGATCACTGGTCATTATGTTGTTCTAAGTAATCTCATATTATGCCACAGAAAGAGACAAGAGTGATATAGTAAGTTGACAAGATGACTATCCACAAATTAGTCTTCAGAATTCCTAAGGATAATAATGCGAATCTTTCCATATCCATGAACCAATTAGCCTACAAAAGGGGCTACATTGTAAGCTTTTGAAATAAGTGTTAGAGAACAGAAATTCTAGGTTTCCTGCTTGTGTGTGAAGCACAACAACCTTGGAGTGATTCCAAGGCACCTTCCGCGTCAAGTTGAAGGCCGATGTGATGCCGGAATTTTTCTAACTTCTCTCTTGGAGTGATTCAATACACCTTTGGTGTGATGCCACAGGCCTGAGTGAGTTCTATTCTATTTCTCTATCCCTTCTTATTGTCCTACATCACAAGAGTTGTGAAAAAATGAGCGTATGTACTTCATACAACAAAAACCAAGCCTTTTCCCACCAACTGGGATCGGCTGTATGAAAATCCGTAAGAAGGAATATTAAAACAGACAAGGCTATAGGAATGACTTATTTGAATGATTGATTGTGCAAAATCAATAATTGTTTGAGGCATAGGCTTTAGTTTCCAAATAAGTATGATTTAATTTCTCTGAATCATTTTCGTGTCATGCAATTATACCAACCACACAACCCCTCACCCCTACCTTGATTTCTCATCGGTACTGAAACTTGATGATAAGGAATTATATTTTCAGGATATTACTATAAAACAAAACAAAATAGGAAAGTAACGGTGATGGTGACATCTTGTGGTTGTTTAGACTTTGGAATAATTTATCATATTTAAACTAGAACGCTTGTTGTCCATAATTTTATATTTAGCATGATGTGTTTGCAGTGGTTTACAATAGCTTCAAATTTACTTCCAGTAAAGTGTGCTATTTTTAGATGAAAAGAGTGCTTTCAAATCTTAAGCTTTCTCTCAACAAATGAGGCACCTTCTGTATTTTTTTGCAGATGCTCAGTATGCCTGGGTGACTATGTAGCGGAGGATAGACTTCAACAGATACCATCTTGTGGCCATACGTTTCACATTGATTGCATTGACAGCTGGCTTTCTACCCACAGCACTTGTCCACTCTGCCGCTCATCCCTCCTTTCTGCCCATAAATATCAAAATGAATCGCCTGATGTACCAGTGGAACCGAGTCATGAATCTTCTGTTGCAGTGAATAATAGTGTAACATCTCTTCTACAGATGCCTCAGGCTTGTGAAGAAACAAAAGCTACAGAGTTTTCTGGGTTGAGGAATGGAGAACCAACAAGCGCCCAAAACAGTTCCAAAGAAGATGCAAGTTCTGAGTGGGTTGATTGCAAGAGAGGATTGAGGGATACAGGAAATGGAACTCAAGTGCATCAGCATACTGGTGGATCATCTGGTAATTTGTGATTTGCTGAAGATTAGCTTAACTGATTTTCTTTTTCCGGCCTTCTTGCCCCCCTTTTCAGAACAGTTTGCTAAAAAAAGGTTTTTCTGTTATTATTTAAATGCAATTAGCATAATTTGATTATTACATTTCCACTGAACGTCATATCGTGATGCGCATTGTGCCTTTTTCTTATTTTTTGTTTTTAACTTTAAGATTATGAGACACAACTTCTTGTACTAACTCTCATTTGTGAATATGTTTAACAAATGCTTCTCATTTGCACTAGCAAGTAGTACAGAAAGTAATAAAGTAATTAATCTGTTGTATCTCCCAAGTCAAGTTTATCTAATTGAGCATCGGCCTCCCCTGCTGATTGTCTGTCTGGGTAGATCGCGAGATGATAAAATCTGGTTCTAGTCATTTCCCAAACCACTTGTCAGGAAGATTGTCCAAATTGTCTCCTTCCCTGCCAATATACTAAATTTATTCCATATGATAAATTTTCAGCTAATGACATCTGGTTGTCTGTCTATCCATGCAGATGGACTTGAATTGAGGCATTAGAGCTGATGGTACCATCAAGAATTCAATTGCTGCATTCTGCATGCTAGTATCCAAGTGAGACGTGGCGGTTAGTATAAAAGCTTCCAAACATGCCATATGTTGAGAGAATATTTGGCCATATGCCTCTGTATATAGAAGCCAAGAAGCAGCTAAAGTAAAACAAACAAGAAGATGTTTCTTTTGATGTTGACGTCCTAGACCTCCGCATCAGCAAGGGGGGAGGTACCAAGAACAACTGATGAATGCAGGAACAAACAAGTATATGGATGCTTTCGGATGGGAAACCACATCTTCGTTGCAGAGTTTCCAAATTGATCTGGCATTGGTCTTGCTTGGGTGGGAACGTAGTGAACAATTTTGGTTTGGTTGTAGGTAAGTTTATCCCCGTGCCCAAGAACATTGTGAGCGGCTACGATTGTCGTTTGCTGAATGAATAGATAAGCGACATCCACTGTTATGTGATTGCCAATGGATTGGCGTATGAGAATTAAGACGTGATTTGAACAAGGGTTTAGTGTGCACTGAGAGCGAGCATTGTATGGTATTTTGCAAGGATGACGTAGTCTCACTAATTGAGAATATTGTCTTATTTAAATCTTCCAATCGACAATCAGAAGATATAGGTTCCTCTCAGACTCATGAGCATTAAGCATAGAAGCATGGATTAGATTAGACACCCAAATAAGACCATTTAAATCTTCCAAAAAAAACAATTTCATCTCAATTTGTAAGTACAAAATGCTAATATGGTCATTCCGTTTCTTTTGTCCTTAAATCATGAAAATTATTTTTACGAAGAATAGCGAAAAACAAACAAAAAGCAGCGGATATATCATATACCGAGTGTGAAAGACTAGTATTTATCATGTCATTTTCAATTCATAGTTACGCGTCCGTATTGTATGTAACATGTATTTGTGTTGGTAAGAAGACCCAAGCAAAGAAGACGAACCAAAGCAAGACAAGTCAAAATGTCAACCGGAAAGAACGCGTAGCGTACTACTTGACTTCACTTGTTGTTTAAGTCGCATCGCATCTTATCGCATCGCATCGCATGTTATAATCCTCTCGGTTTGAACTTTGGAGTTTGGAGTCTGGAGTTTGGCGTTTGAAGTTTGAGCAGCAGCAGGAGCAGCAGCAGCAGGTAAATCTGAATCTGTGTGTTGTTAGAACCTTTTTTGGATCTGTTTGGTTGGTCGATGAGAAATCTGTGTCTAATCTTGTAAACTCACACCGCCCTGTATTTGTACTATTTCTCCGTACCAATTAGCAAACACTCATTGACTGCCATCAACCAATAACCAATTTGAATTTACCTTACTCTCATTGAATTTACTTAATTTGGGGTTTAGACTTGTGGAAAACCCCAAACTTGATGTCTTTGTTTAATTTGAAACCTTCCTTCCAATGTCCTGAGTGCTCTCCGTTCCTTGTAATCACGGATTAGGATTAGTACCTTCAGAGACTAGTTTCTCATCTTGCTCCTGAGAGTCGGACAAGCCTACTTAAGCTGAACAACCACCCTTGTTGCTTTTTTCTGGATATGCTTTTGATTCTGTAGCGCATGTGTTGTTTGCATTTCATTTGGTCCTGCTTTTTTGATGACGAAAATAGCTTCTGGTCTTCGGATTCCTTAAAGGGAATCATATCCGGAACCGGAACCCTTTAAGGAATCCAATTTTCAAATCATCGTCTGACACTAGGTAAAATGAATGAAAGACCAAGGCGGTTTTGGTGATGCTGAGCTTGAGCTTCTACTGTAATTGCTTGCAGACTACAAGTGGAATTGCGTATTAACTCCAACGGTGTACTAGTGATGGGTTCCGTTCAAAATACAGTTTACTACTGTTGCGTGTCAAGGGGTAACCGGATCCTCTACGTGCATAGTGGCGGAGATGGTGAAATTGACAACTTGGCTTCTTTGTGTTTGGAAAAGACTCCTCCTTTTCATAGGTGGTATTTTGAGACGGTTGGTAAAAGGACTTATGGTTTCTTAATTGAAGATGCCTATGTTTATTTCACAATTGTTGATGATAGTTTGGGGAATACCGGGGTTCTTCAGTTTTTAGAGCATTTGAGAGACGAATTCAAGAAGGTATCCAGGAAGGGTTCAAGGGGAAGTTTGTCGAGTGTTATGAGTTCTGTTGGCATACAAGAACAGCTAGTTCCTGTTATCCACCGCTTGATCACCTCCTTGGAGAACGTTTCTCACGGTGGTAGCAATTGGACAGCTGAAGCTTCTCCATCACTTCATGCTGGTCTTTCTCCATCACCAAGTAGTGCCAATGGTCAAATTGAAGTTGCCAATTCTACAAAAGCCCCTCTCTTGGGGAAGTCCAGCAAGCAAGACAAGAAGAAGGCTAAAGAGCATGTGATTGCAATGAGAGACATCGAGTTGGAGGAACATAGGAAATCTACGGATAGGGGAGTCAGTATTGACTCAGCTAATTCGGGTTCCAATAACCAAGCTGGAGCAGGTTCTTCAATTGCATTACAAAAGGATTTGGGATCAATGAGGATTAGGTCAGGTTCTCAAAGCATTCGAAAGAAGTGGTGCCGCCAAGTGCGAATTGTCCTTGCCGTTGATGCAGCTGTTTGTGTTATACTGTTTGTGATTTGGTTATGGATTTGTCATGGTACCGAGTGCATCCGTTGAATATGTTGTGATCGGTGTCTAAAGTGGAGCTTGAGATCGTGACTGGAGAGGTGGAAAATCATGTCATCAAGAAACAGTTGTCGCAGAGAAGTCTACGGGAGTCGCATGTTAACCTTCTGAATGATGTTTCTGCATCTATTTGATTTGAAGGTACAGATGGTGGAGGAATTTGTTATATAGTTTGGTTCTACAGTTTCTTTGCTTCTTGTGCATATATATATGCAGATTTAGAAAATTATAAACTTGTGAGTCAGTAGGGAGCGTTTGGATGCCTTTATGCAATTTCATAATATTCTCTTGTAGTTGCTGCTGGGATTTTTGGTAGTGCTTTGTGTATCGTATCATCATCATCATCATCATGCAATGATTGAAGCATTCTGTTGGAAAGTCGTTTGCTTAACCTTTTTCTTGTTTAATATTTGTTCATTTTAAAACCATCTATGTTTCCTATTTCTTGGTTTCTTCCTTGACCCATTCAAGTAACAAGGCAAATACTTATAATCTTTGCATTCCGACCATTGCATTAACCGGTCATGTTCCTCGCCCGGAGAAGGGAGGCTGGCATGCCCAACCGTTCGAGCAAACCGTTTCAAAGGGAACATTTGCTTGAAATAATGATGACGCGGCATCCATAATATTACAAATAAATTAAACAGAGATGTTAGGGCATCAGATTTTTTACAACATATTTCAATGGGGAGGAATGTAAAGTAACATGAACCCATCAAACCATGAATTGAATCTTTTAGATAAGAGCCGAGCCGGGTCCATCCCATCCGATCCGATCCAGTTCAGTCCAGTCTGCTGACGAAATTGAAACATAAAAGCCTGTTCAAATGTTCTGACGGCATTGTTTTTCATTTAATATCAAGAAAAAGTAGAGACATCCCATGCAACCCCAGACTTAAGTTTCAGTGTAGGATTGAACCAAAAAACCATTCAGGAAAACCTGCTTATATGTCCAATCCAAAGCCAGAAGGGGTATCTTGAAATAAACAGTCTTCTAAAAACTCCTAAAAGGACACTTAAAAAGTCAATAAGAAAAAGAAAAACTACACGAGGTGGCATTATGTGTGTGATGGGGAAGTGGGGCCTTGATTTAAGGCCTTGCATTGCACAAAATGAACTCCTTGGACTCTCCACCCATTGCCGTTTGGTTCTAGGTTGGATTGCTTAACTTTCACAAGATACGATATCAGCCTATCAGGTAATCCATCCATGTGCTAAGACCAGTGTGAACACGAAAATTTCCTGAAAGGAAAGAGACAAGAACAACGTGCACAAACAAATATTTGTATTTGATGATTTTGGGTTACAATCTCTTTCTATTTTGATCATCTGATTCGATCTCCGTAAGGTGTTGATTTGTGGATGTTTCGTTGATCCAAGGGCCGTTGAGGCTTGATCTTGGATGAACTGTTGGAAGTTTCTTCAAGGGGCGTGGGCTTGATCTTTGAAGGTGGATTTGAACGGATCTTCAAGGAGCCGTTGGAGCTTGATCTTGAGGATGAGTGTTTCTTCAAGGGCCGTTAAGGCTTGATCTTGAATAACGGTGATGAACGGATCTTCAAGGGCTTTTGGGCTTGATCTTGAAGAACAGTGATGAACGGATCTTCAAGGGCTTTTGGGCTTAATCTTGAAGAACGGTTGGATGTGTGGATTTGTCGACGTTGTTGATCCAAAGGGCCGTTGGGGCTTGATCTTAAGATGAACGGATGATGAACGATGGTGCTTTCTTCAAGGGCCGTCGGGGCTTGATCTTGAATTGGTGGAAGTTCTTCAAGGGGCCTTTGGGGCTTGATCTTGAATTGGTGGATGGTTGATCCAAGGGCCGTCGGGGCTTAATCTTGGAAGAATGATGAACGAAGAACAAAGAACGAAGAGAGCTTTCTTGATTCTTCGAGAACTTGGATGCTTGAGAGCTTCGGAGTTTCAGAGCTTCAGAGCTTCAAGAATTTTGCCTAATGATTTTGGTTCCTCCCAAATGAATGAAATTGGCTTCTATTTATAGAATTTTCCAAGGCCTAATTTTGAATATAATATTTAGATGACATAAGTTGTTTTTGCCAGGTGTTGACACGTGTCCTGTTTGATGACTTTTCCAACTTATTTCGATTTTTTTTGTTTAGACACACGCTATGTGTAAAATTGATATAATATATGAGCGTTGACACTTTGATTTATCGGTCAACATTTATTTACCGAAATTTCGATGTCTACAAATGCCCCCACTTCAAGGCGCGTTGTATACATGTGCTTGTCGCGTGTTTTGAAGTCCCTTATTGTAGATATCGATCCAAGGGCCATCGAGGCTTGATCTTGAATTGGGCTGGAGATTTCTTCAAGGGCCATTGAGGCTTGATCTTGAATTGGGCTTTAGATTTCTTCAAGGGCTGTTGAGGCTTGTTCTTGAACTTTTGTTTGAAATTTCTTCAAGGGCCGTCAAGGCTTGATCTTGAAGGTTGAAATTGGACCACAAGGAGCTTCATGTGGTAGATGATCTTTGGCTTTGGTAGTGGATGAATCGGCACGTATTTGTTTTTGCGCTTTGTTGACTTTCCACAGCTTTGATCTTGAACTAGGTTGGAGGATTTTCTGGATTCCTCCAATTGTTGATTTTCCACAGCTTATTCTTGAACTAGGTTTTGATTCAAGGGTGGTAGACACTTGATCTTGAATTGGACTTGTGATTTCCTCAAGGGCCGTCGATGCTTGATCTTGAATTTGGCTGGAAACTTCTTCAAAGGCCGTTGAGGCTTGATTCTTGAAGGTTGACTCGAACACATGACAAGCAGGCACGAGGTGAAGGTGACGACTTGTTGCTCTGTTTAATCTTTCTAATTCATACCTGAGCAGTTTGGTTAACTGTATGATCTTCAAGATTGATGTGCTCTTCTTCCAGTTGGTGACTTGATCTTTAAGGATTTGATTCAAGGGTGGTGAATCGGCATGTGCAGCCCACAACGCCTAGCGAGTCGACCCAAGAATTTGAGGGTCAAAACGAGTTCTCCACCCAGAGTGATTGCAACCCTGATGATATGAGATACTTTTGATTTTGAAGAAGTAGCGGATGAATCGGCACGTGCTTTATTGTGCTTGTCTCCACATGCTTCAATGTATCATTTTCCCTTGTCTTATCTATTCTTCTGGCAGAATGTGGCATCTTCTCGAGTTCTTCAGCTCAGACTCCTTCTGCTGAGTTGATTGTGCAAGCTGCATTCTTCTCTGCTTGTTTCTTCTGCACGTTATCTCCACATGCTGCAAGGTATCATTTTCACTTGCCTTATCTGTTCTCCAGGCAGATATGGCAGCTTATTTGGAAGTACAGCAGCAGTGGAAGACGAGTACTCGAGAGCAGTGCTAGGTAGGCAATCAGGGAAGGGTTCCAAGTAGTCGGTTCCTTACCCGAGTTTGAGTGGAGGTTCCGGCATATTGTTTTCTTTATCCTTGTCTTTGTAGGTAAGAACAAGGACAAAGGAAAGGACAGGGAAAAAGCATGATATGAGATACTCTTGCTTTTTACCCTGGTGATATGAGATACTTTTGCTTTGGAGTCATTTGCTTGCAGAGGTACCCCAAGGAATAAGGAACACTGAGTGACTCGAGAGGCTTCTTTGGGAAGGCATTCTCGGAGATGAAGAAAGGTTCTCAGAGATGAAGAAAGGTTCTGTATGTCTGCCTTGCTATGGAGGGTGAAGGTGGACAGTTATAGGAAGTTTTTTTAATACCTGTAGAGGTACTATTCTTGTTTGTACCATACTTGACCAATCCCGAAACTACTGAGCACCGGTCAACGTTATACCGTCAAGGACCTAGAAAAGCTTCCCTTCAACCAGGAGGCCAATCACAATGCGACACGTGTCGACATCAGAAGCCAATCACAGCTCGACACGTGTCAACATCAGAAGCCAATCACAACACGACACGTGTCGATGTTAGAACAAAACTAGAAACTCTCCTCTATAAATAGGGATCATTCTCCCACAATAATCTCTAATGTCATTTTGTACTAAACTATTCACTAGAACTCACTAAACCAGAGCTTGAACCTATGTATTTGTGTAAACCCTTCACAATTAATGAGAACTCCTCTGCTCCGTGGACGTAGCCAATCTGGGTGAACCACGTACATCCTGTGTTTGCTTCTCTATCTCTATTCATTTACGTACTTATCCTCACTAGTGACCGAAGCAACCAAGCGAAGGTCACAAAACCTGACACTTTCTGTTGTACCAAAGTCCTCGCTGATTTTGTGCATCAACATTTGGCGCCGTCTGTGGGAAAGACACTTACTCCCACTCTCTTCAGCTTTGTCAAGCTGGTTTCCACCGCTCGTACACTTTCTTTTGGCCAAGCATCTCTCTCCGACATGGGGAGCGAAAGAAGGCACATCACACAGAATGACACCCCCGCTGGACCTAGTATGAAGCAGCGAAAACAGGAAGGAAATAGAGTTACTCTTCAAGCTAAAGTCGATGAGCTAGAAGTTCAGAACAACAAGATAGCGATGAAGAATGAAGTCCTCCAGGAACAATATGAAAAACTTTTCGAGATGCTTCACGAGGCTAGGCAGGCTCAAACACATAAGCTCGTCGCCCCTGTTGAGGTCAACAATCAACTGAATGCCCCCCAACACGGAGGGTCGCCGATATCCAACACGGACATCCCTGATAGGGATCGAGCTACACATCAATGTGATAATCAACATGAGACTTCTCTCAACCCAGCTGCTTCAACCTGAAGCAGGAGAAGTAGAGGAAAACACCTTCTCACAAAGGGAGTGGAAGGATCAAAAGTTGTCTATTGCGATTGTCGAGACTTCCTAAAGCAACGTCGAGAGAATCCCATCCACATAAGCTCGAAGATCAATGACCCAAGGGTTTCTGAAAGACTCGGTCCTCTTCCACGACCCAGGCCAGCCGCCAATTTGGAGAATGGGCAACAAGTCCCAGAAGAATATGAAGGTACTGGGGACTCGGAAACATTCCGACATACTCACTCTAGAAGTCAGTGTGGCGAGTCCAGAGAAAGATCACGCTATCTTGATCAAACTTTCCTACTTCCAAGAGGCGATGGGGACTTAAAGAAGAAAACTTTGGTGGTGCACGACTCCGCTCAGGACCCCCTTGTCCTGCAGCTCCTTGAGGAAGTAAACAAGCTGAAGGCTGAACGTCAAGCCGAGATACCTAACTGGAACCAACCCAAGCCTGGCCCTCTCACAAGAAGGATCCTCAACACTCCCCTCCAAGCGAAGACAAAGCAGAAGCTTGACTTACAGCTCTATACTGGAAGGGAAGACCCGATTGAACACCTTAATCTCTTTGAGTCCACCATGGTATACCGGGGACACACCGACGAAGAACGGTGCCTTCTCTTCCCCTCCACCCTCTCTGGCGGAGCTTTAAACTGGTATTGCCGTCTTCCACCTGAGATAGTAGACTCATTTGAAGAGTTGAGGAAGCTGTTTGTCTCTCAACACATCTTCCAGACCAATCGCTTGCATTTCGCAGATGACTTGTACACTATTCGCCAGAAGCCGGACGAGTCATTACGAAAGTACACTGGCCGCTTCAGCCATGAGTATTCTCGCTGCGCTGAGGCAGATGACAAGACCGCCCTCAAGGCTTTCACGGCAGGCTTACGTGACTGTTTCTTCAAGTACATGATCAATGCCAACACCTGGAAGACTTACTCTGAGGTGATGACACAAGCTTACAACCATGCCTCCGCCGAGGCAAGGACATATCAAGGGAAACCCCCTACAGTCACCCCTTATCAGCAAGTAGGGAGTGGAGGCCAGATCCAACCAAATGAAAAGACCTCAACCTTCCAAATGGTAGCAGCACATCCCCTGCCTCATTTAATGCTTCGCCAAGTCAGCAGACATATCAATCTCAGGGCAAAAGGAAAGACTTCCATCCTCACCAATCTCATTTTAATAAAAAGAATAAGGGGCACTATCGCGATAACTCAGGATATCGTCACAATAATGCCCGCCCCCAGGCAGTCAACGCAGTGGGCCAATCACGTGTCAAGACAGGCCCTACCCCGAGGTATGAGACATACACCTCTTTGAATGCTACATGTGCTGCCATCTACCCCAGTATAGCTCACCTGATACCAAAGCCAAAGCCAAGACAGCCAGACTACAAGTCCACGAAGAACACGGGCATGTTTTGCTGCTACCACGAGTATAATGGCCATGATAGTGAGAAGTGCATTATCCTCCGTGACCATATTGAAGCTTTGGCACGTGAAGGAAAAATTGATCAGTTCCTCCTTCACCCTCCAAGGGATAACCGTAACCAACGCCAGGTGAATGTGATATATTCCATAAGCGGCGGCACACCCATGTCTGAATCTTCCAATAGGGCCATGAAAAGCAGTGAACGAACTTTGAGACCTGGCCATCAAGTGTTTCACGTGGAAGACATCAGAAGAGGCAAGTATCAAAAGCCTAACTGGGATCCAATATGTTTATACCCTGAGGAAGAAAGAGGTATCATCTACCCTCACAATGACCCGCTGATCGTGGAAGCTCACATAGCAAATTTTGATGTGAAACGAATCCTGATAGACACAGGTGCTTCAGTCAATATCATGTTTGCTGAAGCTTTCAAGGCACTTAATGTAGCTGAACACTTGCTCGATCGCTCGATTTCTCCTCTGATAAGCTTCTCTGGCGATATCGTGCAACCTTTAGGGAGTATACATTTACCCTTCACCATTGGTACAGGCCCCTACACAGCTACTATTACCACTAACTTCCTAGTGGTCAATTGCCCGACGGCATACAATGTCATCTTCGGGCGCACATGCATCAATGACCTCAAGGCCATGGTATCCACACATATGTTGTTGATGAAGTTTCCAACCCCTTTCGGCAATGGATACATCAGGGGAGATCAACTTAGTGCTCAATCATGTTACAACACTTCAGTTAAGCAACAACACCTGCATGTCCCCAAGGAGACCCTCTCTATACATAACCAGGTAGTAAAGACCAGTCCAGATGAAGCTAACTCGGATCTTCATGATGGCAACAGTCAACCCGACGACCCTCGAGATGACTCCTTCACCCAGCAAGCACAACCCGCTGAAGAGTTAGAGAATGTCTCTATTTCCAAAGACCATCCAGATCGCATGGTGAAGATTGGCACCACTTTGTCACCACCCCTTCGGTTGTCGCTGATCTCATTTTTACAAGAGAACGCCGAAGTCTTCGCTTGGTCATATAAAGATATGCCGGGCATCTCTCCTGATATCATCTGTCACCACTTGAGTATTGATCCCAAGACCAAACCAGTAAAACAGAAGCGAAGATCTTATGATGTTGAGCGATACGAGGTGATGAAAGCAGAAGTTGAAAAACTCAAGGACATAGGCTTCGTCCGTGAAGTCAATTACCTAACATGGGTAGCAAATGTTGTCCTTGTTAAGAAAAATCCGACCAAGGAAAGTCTCCTGCTTCAAAAGGTCTTGTGGAGAATGTGTGTCGACTACACCGACCTAAACAAAGGATGCTCGAAGGATAGTTTCCCTCTTCCTCTCATTGATAGACTTATAGACTCTACAGCAGGGTGTGAGCTCTTGAGCTTCATGGACGCTTATTCAGGATACAACCAAATCCTCATGAACCCCTCAGACCAAGAACACACGGCCTTCACTACTGACAGGGGACTGTATTGCTATAAAGTCATGCCTTTCGGCCTAAAGAATGCAAGAGCAACTTATCAGAGACTGGTCAATTCAATGTTCGCCGAACAGATTGGGAAGAGCATGGAAGTTTACGTTGATGATATGCTAGTCAAGAGCAAACATGCTGACCAACACATCACCAACCTATCTGAAACTTTCACCATTCTAAAGAGGTATCGAATGAGGTTGAACCCCAATAAATGTGCCTTCGGCGTGGGTTCTGGAAAATTCTTAGGCTTCATGATTAGCCAACGAGGTATTGAAGCTAACCCCGAAAAGATCAAAGCAATCCTCGACATGAAAGAGCCAGTAACTTTAAAAGATATCCAAAGCCTTACTGGCAAGGTGGCAGCCTTAACCAGATTCATCTCTAAGGCCACAGATAGATGTGCTCCTTTCTTCAAAGCACTCAAGGGAAATAAAAAGTACATTACATGGACGGAGGAATGTGCCAAGGCATTCAGGAACCTCAAAGAGTACATGAGTAAAGCCCCTCTGCTCTCCAAACCAGAAGTTGGTGACACTCTCATTATCTATCTATCGGTTTCGGCTTCAGCAGTCAGTTCTGTTCTTATTCGAAAGGACAGTGGGGTTGAAAGACCCGTCTACTACGCTAGCAAGGCTCTACAAGATGCAGAGACACGATACTCCAACATTGAGAAATTAGCTCTAGCATTGGTCATGTCTGCTCGAAAACTTCGCCCTTATTTCCAAGCACACGCCATCATCGTGCTTACCAATCACCCTCTTCGACAGATACTCCAGAGTCCTGACACGTCTGGGCGAATGATCAAATGGGCGATAGCATTGGGTGAGTTTGACATCTCCTACCAACCAAAACCAGCCGAAAAGGGTCAGGCTGTAGCAGATTTCATAGCGGACTTCACATATCCTGTTGACATTACTTCTACACCTGAAGCAGTAGCTTCATTACCATCGGAAGCTCAGAATATAAAATCAACAACCCCAACATGGAGTCTATATGTTGATGGCTCATCCAACCAACAGGGCTGCGGAGCAGGATTAGTCCTCACTACCCCCGACAAAGTGGCGATGGAATACGCTATTCGTTTCAAATTCAAGGCATCGAACAACGAGGCCGAATACGAAGCCCTTCTAGCAGGCTTACGTTTGGCCAAGCACCTCGGGGTTAAACGAATTGATATCTTCAGTGACTCCCAATTAGTGGTCAACCAAGTCACAAACAACTTTGATGCTAAGGATAGCTCCATGGCAGCATATCTTGCGTAAACGCGACTTTTGCTCAAGCACTTCCACTACCAGATCACCCAAGTTCCTCGAGCGGCAAACAGTCATGCAGACGCTTTAGCTCGCCTCGCCTCGGCAGTGGAAGACAAGATTGGGAGAAAAATTCATGTCGAATTGTTGGCAGTACCGAGCACCATGGTCATGGAAGTGTGCAATTTACAGCAAGGAGATAGTTGGATCACCCCAATTTATAAATTCCTTGCTCATGGCACCCTCCCAAATGACAAAGTCCAAGCTAAGCAGATCCGATACAAGTCTGCCCGCTACCTGGTCATTAATGACCAACTCTACAAGCGCAGTTTTACCCTGCCATACCTAAGATGCCTTACACCTGCGGAGGCGGAAATTGTCCTTCGGGAAATACATGAAGGAGTCTGCGGAGATCATGCTGGGTCTCGATCCCTAGCACACAAGACTTTTCGCCAAGGATACTATTGGCCAACACTCCACCAAGATGCCATCAGAATATCTCGCTCATGTGATAAGTGTCAACGCTACGCAACTATCCCTCACTCCCCTCCCGAGTCGTTCACTCCTATGATCAGCCCTTGGCCCTTCGCCCTATGGGGACTTGATTTGATCGGCCCAATGCCTGCAGGGAAAGGCAAGGTCCGCTATGCAATCGTTGCAGTTGACTACTTCACAAAGTGGGCTGAAGTAGAACCCTTGGCAACCATTACTGAGGGAAAAATAGAAGACTTCGTATGGAAGAACATCCTCTGCAGATTCGGCATTCCCAATGCGATAGTCACGGACAATGGGCGGCAGTTCGACAACAAGAAGTTCAAGATGTTCTGCTCTAAGTTCAACATCAACTTATGTTTTGCCTCTCCAGCCCATCCCCAGTCTAACGGACAAGTCGAGGCCGTTAACAAAATAATCAAGCGCACTCTGAAAACTAGCTTGGACAAAGCTAAAGGTTGTTGGCCAGAATTCGTACCCCAAGTCCTTTGGTCATACCGCACTTCATATCGGACTTCCATAGGAGAAACTCCATTCTCACTTGCTTTTGGTACAGAAGCAGTTGTCCCAGTTGAGCTTGAGCAAGCAACATACCGAATCCAGAACTACATACAGAGTGAGAACGACAAGCAACTCACCCTCAACCTGGATCTAGTCGAGGAACACAAAAATCAGGCTCACCTGAGGAATGTCGCCTACAAGCAGCGCATCTCCAACTACTACGACTCAAGGGTCAAACCTCGCTCTTTCAAAGTGGGAGACTGGGTACTGAAGAAAAGATTACTCTTTGATAGAGTCCCGAGTGAAGGAACACTCAGTCCTAACTGGGACGGACCGTTCGAGGTCGTCGGCATCAGCCGCCCTGGCTCCTACAAGCTCAGAAACTCCGACGGCAAGACCCTCGGCCATCCATGGAATGCTGACCACTTGAAGTACTATTACAAATAGACTTACATTGTACAAGTGTTAAGCTACAGCCGTTCGGCATCCAATGTAACAAAAGACCATTTGGTATGAATTCAATAAAGAGGTGATTTAGCCAACTCGGCCCTAAACTCTTTTCCATTCTGAGCAATGAAACACTCAAGTGTTGAAGCTTCAACGCAAATGTTTCCAATACAAAACAAAATCTAAGTATGTGTCAACAAGACTATACAAAGGATCTACATCATACATTCCAACACATTCATACATAAACATCATACATTCCAATACATTCATACATAAACATCATACATTCCAACACATTCATGCATAAACATCATACATTCCAACACATCCATACATAAGCCAACTGTGCTTCGAAAGGGTTCAACACACTTTGTGTCATTCAACATTTGCCACAATGTGCCTCGACACCTTGCCCTTATTCTCACCAACTAGGTGATGAAGGAACTCACCTTCGTAACACCAACTAGGTGATGAAATGTACAACTCGTACTCTAATATTATTTGGAAACTTGCCACCCTTATCACCAATCAGGTGAAGAAGGAACTCATCTTCATGCCACCAACCAGGTGATGAAATGTACAACGCGTACTTTCCTTCATGCCACCAACCAGGTGATGAAATGTACAACGCGTACTCTCCTTCATGTCACCAACCAGGTGATGAAATGTGATGAAAGGTGATTAAGGAATTCACATTCGTACCACCAACCAAGTGATGAAAGCAACCTACCATTCATTCCATTAACCAGAAGACGAGTGGTACAACTTGTACATGTGAACTCCTAGCATTCACAAATAATCAAAAACCATCAAGCTTTACAACTCAACTAGGGGAGCACTTATGCCTAACAAGAGCTATAGTCACCAACAAAGTCTTATTGCAAGCCAACAATGGCTTCAATGCATGGTATACGAAGATCAAGCTCTTCAGCCCTCTTGCATCTGCTTCAGACATTTCTCCTCTGTAACAATGCAAACACTACAACTCATAGAAAGCTTCAAACGCTCTTGATCAAGACTGTTCGAAGCAAATTCAATTTATATGGTTCATCCAAACCTTCGACTACTACAAGATGTGGCTTGCATCACAATCTCTCGCTTAACAGTATGGAAGCAAAATTTGTATACGTTGTCTCTCCCACATTTTCAAATTTCTAGTTTTCCCAAAAAAAAAAAAAAAAAAAGAGGAAATTGGAAATTGGGAAATTCAACAAAGCTTCATCAATGGAGGACAAATATCAATCTCAAAGGCTTCGCACTATGTTCATCAAGATCGTGCGAAGCATAATCAATTTATGGTGCCAACAAAAGCTTCATCAATGGAGGACACATATCAATCTCCAAAGCTTCGCACTATGTTCATCAAGATAGTGCGAAGCACAATCAATTTATGGTGCCAACAAAAGCTTCATCAATGGAGGACACATATCAATCTCCAAAGCTTCGCACTATGTTCATCAAGATAGTGCGAAGCACAATCAATTTATGGTGCCAACAAAAGCTTCATCAATGGAGGACAAATATCAATCTCTAAAGCTTCACACTATGTTCATCAAGATAGTGCGAAGCACAATCAATTTCTGGTGCCAACAAAGGCTTCATCAATGGAGGACAAATATCAATCTCAAAAGCTTCGCACTATGTTCATAATTCATGATGCCAACCAAAGCTTCACTTACAAAGCTTTAAAAAAAAAAAATATATATATATATATATATATATATATATTTTTTTTTTTTCGGAAATTCGAAAATTAAAAAATCCGAAAATTTGAAAATTTGAAAAAAAAAAAATTCGAAAAAAAAAATATAAAAAAAAATTCCAAAATAACAAATACAAAAAAAAATTGCCTAGGCCTCCTCTTCTTTGGGCTTAACAACTTTCATCACAAATATATATGAAGAAGGAGTTTTGGGCTACCACTTAGAAATGAAATGCCTCATTCGTCAACTCCATCGACCAGAGACTTGGGAGACTCCCACCATATGCTACTGCACCTTGATACTCGGAAGTCTCACAACCACTCAGTGACTTGGATTTTTCAAGTCTCCAACCGAGAAGTTTTCCTCACTCGGGAAATTAAGGGAACACTACCTCAAACTACACGCTTCACTCACAAAGCTTCAACAATACAGGTTTCAACAAAAGAAAAAATTCAAAGAACTTTCTGAAGAAGGCTTTGGTGTATTTAACACAATATGTTGAAATGAAGCAAAGCTTATTTATTAATATTTTCGATAAGCCACAAATATGTACATATACATGAGTCAAAATAAACAAACAAAAGGGAGCCTTCACAAAGGTTGCTTAGGGGAAGTCTCAGCAGTCGGTAGAGCCCCAGAAAGAGAAAGCACCGGAGGGTGGTTATCCGGAGCCTCAGTACTTGACAAAACCCCAGAAGGAGGAGGCATTGGAGGTTCATCATTTGAAGCTTCATTACCAGGTACAGCCTCAGAGGACGAAGGCAATAAATGCCTTTGGAACAAACCCACAAACCGCTGATGATCAAGTAAAACCTTACCATCAGATTCCTTCATCTGGTCAAGCTTCCTCTTCATGTTCGTAGCATAGTCATGGGCGAGCTGGTGCAACTGTTTATTCTCATGCTTGAGCCCTCTAATCTCCTGTTTGAGACTCATCACTTCAGCAGCCAATGATTCAACTTGGCGGGTTCTAGCAAATAGGCGTTGGGCCATATTAGACACAGAACCTGCACACTGAACACTAAGAGCCAGAGAGTCCTTAACAGCCAACTCATCAGACCGTTTGGAAAGTAGTCTGTTATCTTTGGGAGTGAGAAGGTTCCTGGCCACCACCGCAGCGGTCATATCATTCTTCAGCACAGATCCCCAACGGTAAGAGGACCAGTAGGGGATATGAAGGATGGGCGCCATATGTTGTCTGGAGAAGGCGTGTCTGCCTCTTCAGCAAGGTTCAAATCAAAACGACGGTCAGAGGGGCCAGACATTTTCAAATGTGTTGAAGAGGGAAGAGGTCAGACAAATCAAAATCTTAGAAGTGCAAGAAGGGAGCTTCTACTGGTAGAGATTCAAGTGTGCTGTGGAACTTAATGCCAACCTCTATAAAAATCTGCACTCGACGGAGCTTCAGAAATCGAAGAGGCATTTGCTTTCTCAAAAGCTGGGCTGCTCAAAGACCACGAGGGCCGATCTCAGAAATTGAAGAAGCACCTGCTTTTTCAGCCTCGTCAACACCTGTCACATGCACACTCAGCTTTGCGAAAATTAAGGGCAATCTGTCGAAGATTTTTGGTGAAGTAGAAAGCACGTGAATCTTACTGTTTAATCACCGCTCTCCACATGCACCATCAGCTCCTCGGGTACCACATATAACTTTGTCAAAGATCTCTGACAAAGTTTAGGCACGAGAATTTCGAAGTTCCAGCTACCCTACTATTACCCACAAGGGTAAAGGAACAGCACCACTGCTTGACAACTGGAAAGTCCCTATGTGTGTCGACCTCCGTGTTTTGCGGCAAGACAGGTTGGCAAGAACGTCCAACCTTTACTCACATTCGAGAAAAGACTCCCAACATAATTACTTTCTCAAAAACCGAAGTAGCACCGCTTTCCGAATCTCGAGAGTCAGATCCTCAACGGGATTGCTTGTTCGAAAAACGAAGAGGCACAACTCTCAGAACTTCGAGAGCCAGATTTCCTTAGATAAAGCTTGTCTGTAATCTTCACACGTAACATCAGCTTTCCAGATACCACATACCACTTTTTCAAAGTGCTCTGACAAAGTTAAAACACGTGAAGCTGACAGCTCCCACTACATTGTTGTGACCAAGAAGGGTAAAGGAATAGCATTACTACTTGTTATTGGGAAATCCCTATATACATCGACCTTCCTCCTCCACGGACAGACAAACCTGCAAAAATGCTCAACCATTTCTCGCATTCGAGAAGGCACCCTCAACGTAACCTTTCGAAATACTCAGCTTTATTTCCCCCCGATAATACCTCAGCAAATAAGCCACACCAAGAACAAGAGTATCTCATATCATCAGGGTCGAAAGCAAGAGTATCCCATATCATGCTTTCTCCCTGTCTTTGTCTTTGTCCTTGTCCACACCTGCAGGACAAGGAGAAAGAGAGCAGTCAGTCGGAACCTGAAATCAAACCTCAAATCTGGAACTGACTGCCTGGAACCTTTGCCTGGTTGCTTACTTAGCATTGCTCTCGAGTACTCATCCTCAACTGCTGTCAAGGTCACGAATTCCACCAGCAAACACCTCATGACAGTTGATCAGATATTGGCTCTTTACACTGAAGCTGCCAAGCGTGGATGAGTCACTATGAAGGAATGTTCTGAAGGACCATTTAAATGCAAAGGTTGCACACCACTTATGCCATGCAAAAGATTGAAGCAGAAGGTTCAACGGTGAGCTGAAACAGATCACTACAGCACGACACCTTTCCATACCACATTCACTATTCCGTCAACAGCAACAGTATCCCATATCATCAAGGTCAAACATACTCTAGATTTGATGGACTTGTTTTGACCCTCAAATTCTTGAGTCGGCCTTATACTCTGGAGGGAACCAGAAAACCCTCCGGCACAGTTCAAGAATTAGCCTGTGGAAAGTTACTTCTTCAGAAGCAAAAGTATCTCATATCACCTCTTCTCCATTTGTTTCTCCTTATCCTGGCAGCTGAATGAGAGACAAGGAAAAGGAGAACAATCAACCGGAAGCCGAAGACGAACCTCCGATCCTGGGTTGCTTGCTTGGAAGTTTGACTGCTTACCTTGTCTGTCACCTCTTTCGGCAGATCTCCTAGCTCGGCGACTTGGGGGACTCCTACTATAAGGTTTGTATCGCACTTGACCAAGCCTGAAACTACAAGTAAGCTTCAAGTGAAATTGATACATTACCTTGTGCATCTTCATCGGCTAAAGATACCACCCCTGGATGGAGGAAAAGTACTTCCAGAGAAGATGCCACATCTACATATGAGACAGATAAGGCAAGTGAAGACGATACCACACCTCAGTACTTAGAAGTTTCGTGATTACTCAGCGGCTTGAATCTTGCAAGTCCCCAACTGAGGAGCTTCCCTCACTCGGGAACTTAGGGGAGCACTGTTTGTACCATACTTGACCAATCCCGAAACTACTGAGCACCGGTCAACGTTATACCGTCAAGGACCTAGAAGAGCTTCCCTTCAACCAGGAGGCCAATCACAATGCGACACGTGCCGACATCAGAAGCCAATCACAGCTCGACACGTGTCAACATCAGAAGCCAATCACAACACGACACGTGTCGATGTTAGAACAAAACTAGAAACTCTCCTCTATAAATAGGGATCATTCTCCCACAATAATCTCTAATGTCATTTTGTACTAAACTATTCACTAGAACTCACTAAACCAGAGCTTGAACCTATGTATTTGTGTAAACCCTTCACAATTAATGAGAACTCCTCTGCTCCGTGGACGTAGCCAATCTGGGTGAACCACGTATATCCTGTGTTTGCTTCTCTATCTCTATTCATTTATGTACTTATCCTCACTAGTGACCGAAGCAACCAAGCAAAGGTCACAAAACCTGACACTTTCTGTTGTACCAAAGTCCTCGCTGATTTTGTGCATCAACAATTTTTTCACTTGTGTCGGCAACCATTGAGTGATTGATCAGTATGGCTTCACGTGTTTTCTTCTTCAACAGAAATCTTCGACAAATTATCTGTAATTTCTGCCAAGCTGAGTGTGCATGTGACAGGTGTTGACGAGGCTGAAAAAGACTGGCGCCTCTTCGATATCTGGGATTGGCTCTTCGACAAATTGCCCGTGATTTCCGCAAAGCTAAGTTTGCGTGTGACGGGTGCTGACGCATCTGGAAAAGCAAGATGCTTCTCCGATTTCTGAGCTTGCCTCTTTGATTTTTGAATTGGCCTCTTCGAATTCTGAGCTCGCCTCTTCGATCTCTGAAATCCCGTCGAGTGCTGATTTTTTATAGAGGCATGCAGTTCGTTTCAAAGCACACTTGAATTTTCGCTTGTAGAAACTCCATTCTTGCACTTCTAAGATCTTGATTTGTCCGACCTCTTCTTTTTTCAACACCTTTGAAAATGTCTGGACCCTCTGACCGTCGTTTTGATTTGAACCTTGGTAAAGAGGCAGTCCCGCCTTCTCCAGACAACATATGGCGCCCATCCTTCATATCCCCTACTGGTCCTCTTACCGTTGGGGATTCGATGATGAAGAATGATATGACCGTTGCGGTGGTGGCCCGGAACCTTGTCACTCCTAAAGATAACAGACTACTTTCCAAACGGTCTGATGAGTTGGCTGTTAAGGATTCTCTGGCTTTTAGTGTGCAGTGTGCAGGTTCTGTGTCTAATATGGCCCAACGCCTATTTGCTTGAACCCGTCAAGGTGAATCATTGGTGGCTGAAGTGATGAGTCTCAAACAGGAGATTAGAGGGCTCAAGCATGAGAATAAACAGTTGCACAGGCTTGCACATAACTATGCTACAAACATGAAGAGGAAGATTGACCAGATGCAGGAATCTGATGGTCAGATTTTACTTGATCATCAGAGGTTTGTGGGTTTGTTCCAACAGTATTTGCCTTCGTCTTCTGAGGCTGTACCGCGTAATGAAGCTCCACATGATCAACCTCCGACTCCTCTTCTTCCTGGAGTTCCGCCGAGTGGTGAGGCTTCAAATAGTCAACCTCCGGTGCCTCTTCTTCCTGGAGCTCTACCGAATGGTGAGGCTTCACACGAGTAACTTTCGTGAAGGCTCCCTCCTGTTTGCTTTTTTTTTTGACAGATGTAAAATGTACATTTATGTAAATTTTTCAGAGAAATCAATAAACGAGCTTTATTTTATTAAAGCGTAAATTTTTATTTTTTTAAATGCCACCCATTCATTTATATATATATATATATTTTTTTTTTTTCCTTTTCTTGCACATGGTGCCAGATGCACCATCCATTAGATGTATATATATATATTTTGCCTTTAATCATGGTGCACCCCATTTTTTTCACATGGTGCCAGACGCACCAAAGATCAAACTTTTTTTTTTTGGCCTTTAATCATGGTGTCAGACACACCAAAGATCATACATTTTTTATTATATATATATTTTTGCCTTTAATCATGGTGCCAGACGCACCAAAGTTTAAACATTTTTTATTATATACATATTTTTTTCAGAATGGTGTTGATCCACCACCCAAAACACTTTATATTATATTATATATATATATATATTTTGTTTTTTGTCGGCCAACACCTTCCTTTCTTTTTATATTATTATTTTTTTCTTTATATGGTGCTCTCTGCAAGCTGGGTTCGTGGGTGAAAACCCAGGTCGAGTCCGAGAAAAGACGAAGGAGGAGGGGCTGCACTTGCTGCTGAAGCTGATGGGCAGAAGGAGAAGGCTTGCAGAGGAGGACGAGTGAGCTGGGAGGAAGATGACTTGCTTGCTGCTGACGGTGCTACCACGGGAGGTGTGAGAGCAGCTGGTCCTGGAGTGAGCGACACCATTGTTGTTCGTCTAAGAGAGACGGAGAGAGAAGGTGGAAAGTAATGGAGAGGAGCTTCGTGGTGGGAGGAGGAAAGAGGTCCACTTGCTCCGGGTGTGCACACCATGTGAGCATGTGGGGTTTGGGTGGAGTGAGGACGAAGGAGACTGGCGCCGCCACCGCAACTGCTTCGATTCCGGCATCTGATCTTGGAGCCCTTGGTGGCAGAGACGGGTTCCATTTTCAATGTACTCGCGGTCAAGCAGATGTACTCGTAGACCAGCATAGGTTGCTCTAACTCGACGCAGTGGCCGAGTAGGTGGACAAGGCCTTTTTTAACTTCGGACCTTATTGTTAGTTTTCTGTTTAGTAATGACAGAAACGGCGTCGACTTCGTCATCCTCGTCGTTACCGTCGAGTGGCTACTTCTCCAGCTCTTGCAACGTGCCCATGATCGTCTTCTTCCCATCTAACTCCGCCGTCGGGCACTTCCGCTTCAGCCACAGCCCGATGCTCCTGTACTGCCTCTGATAGCACTATCTTCATTAGGTATGCCAGGCTGTTGCAACTGCTGGATGTTCATAATGTGAGATTGTCATTGAAAGGAGGATTTAGAAGGCTGAAACGACATGGTTTTGAGCACATGACTGAATCCATCCCTTCGCAGCCTGCCATGGCGCTCTGCTCGTAACCACACCTGCTCATCACCTTTGCTTCTTTTGTTGGGTGATCTCACCTATAACAAAGCCTTGAACTGCAATCATAGGAGGTGAATATTGAGGGGAACAACTGACCCAAGTAGGATGACCCTTCGATGAGCTCCACTTTTTCGGCGTCTTGCCATGTGATCCTGTGATGGACTCGATAGTGAGAGCACCGAGTGTGATGAGCATGGTGAGGATCATGGAGATGATGTGCTAGTGTATTTCCAGCTGGAGAAAGAGAGCGTTTTTAGCCGAATTAGAGGCGATATTGGGCTGAGGATGCGCAAAGGAACTGGGCCTGGACTTGTATGTATATATATTTCCTTTTTTTTTTCTTTTAAAGAAATTGTCTCTTTTTTTTTTTTTTTTTTGTATATACATAATAACATATGTATTCATTTTTTATTGCTAAGAAACTGTAATTTAATTTTGTACAAAGAAAAATTGCAAATTTGTTTTTTAAGAAAATAAATTTTTTAATAAAATTGACCTTCATCAATGAAACTTTAATCAAACCCCTCCTTTTTTTTGTTTTTGTTTTTTGATGTGACTGAACTCGAAATTGAATGCTCGAGTTGCCTACGTACCCTTCCAAAGAAAGAGATCAAGTCAAAACGTAGTTCAAAAATACATATATATATATATATATATATATTTTTTTTTTTTTAGACTTCTTTTTTTTTAGTTCAAATACATACATATATTTTTTTTGGTATTTTCTTTTTTGTGCCGTTTGCAGTTTCAGCTCATGCAGGCAAGGAGCGTTGGTGTTGCCTTTTATGCTCGTGCAGACCAGGAGCATTGTGCCGTGTTGCAGTTTCAGCTCGTGCAGGCAAGGAGCGTTGGTGTTGCCTTTTATGCTCGTGCAGACCAGGAGCTTAGTGCCATGCAGTTTAGGCTCGTGCAGGCGAGGAGCCTTTGGTGTCGCCTTTTATGCTCGTGCGGACCAGGAGCGTTGGTGTTGCCTTTTATGCTTGTGCAAACCAGGAGCGTTGGTGTTGCCTTTTATACTCGTGCGGACAAGGAGCGTTGTGCCATGCAGTTTAGGCTCAGGCAGGCGAGGAGCTTGGGTTGTATTGCCTTTTATGCTCGTGCAGACCAGGAGCTTTGGTTCATGCAGTTTAGGCTCGTGTGAACAAAGAGCATTGTTGTCACCTTTTAGGCTCATGCGAACGAGAAGCTTTTTTGGTTCGTCAAGCGATCTGAGAGAGTCGTTCCTCGCAATCTTCATAGCAAGGAGCCTTGACTGAGTAGTTGAAGAAGTCTTCTGGGAAGATGTCACGCATCGTGATGGGGATGGATGATCTTCGTGTCAAAGTTTCATTATCTCCAACACTTTCACATTGTTCTGAAGGTGGACAAGAGCTGCTTTGCCCCCTTTCCCATTGGTGAACTTATGGAGAAGACATATGCTTCTTGTGCAGTTTCTTCGGAGTGACATAAGTCCATCCTTCAACTTCACTCGGCTTGACTGGCATGGTTTTGGAGCATGCCCTCAGCGATTGAGGTGAAGATTTTGAGTTGACAGAGCCGGAAGTGACGTCTTCTTCCAGGATTTCGTCTTCTTTGTCTTCTTGGGCCTCCTCTTCAGTGCGGTCTTGGGTTTGTTGCCGTGAAGATTGGCCAGTGTAGATGATGGTGCGCCTCCTTACCTTCAGTGGTCCTTTTGTGTCGACTTCCAAAGTTGCTTGGCGCTTCATCCTTGAAGGAATCAAGCTTTGAACATCATCTTTTCCTGCTAGACTGTCGAGCTTTTCTCCCTTTGGCGTTGTCTTCCTGTTTCTAGAAGGCTTCTTAGTTTCTTCAAGTCTGTCCAAAGCCGACCGTTGCGGAGGAGATCTAGCTGTGCCGCTTTGTTTCTTGGGTTTTGATAACCTTTCAAAGACAGATCTTTGCGGTGTTGGCGTCTCAAGCCTTTTGAAGACGGAAGTTTGGTCTCGACCACTGATGCGATCAAGTGCCGAAATTCTAGGTTTTGAATAATTCAACCTTTCGAAGATTGAAGTTTGAGGGGCGGGTTTAGGCTCCTCTTTTGGCCTTGTGGCTTGTGGTCTTGGCTTCCTCGTTTTTTTGTAGGTCGCCGATGTCCACCCTTTCTTATCACCAGTAGATGCATCTTGGTTGCTTGCCCCCGGTGATGGTTGTGTAGGAGGTGTCTTGTGACTTGAACATTGACGGGAATGGTCATGCATGCTTCGGAGAGGCACATGATCAAGTGATCCAAACACGATAGTAGTAGTGTGTGCCGCAATCGTGTCTTCGAGGTCAAGCTCAATTTTCCCTTGTTGTGCTAGCTTCAAGATGAGATCTTTTAGTACGAAGCACTTTTCAGTTGGATGACTGATGAAACAGTGGAATTTACAGTATCTTGGACTGTCGGTACGATTTATCTCTTCCGGCCGTCTGCACTCAGGCAAACCGATCACCTTCTTATCCAACAGGTCATCCAGCATGGCAACCACATCAAAGTCGGGGAATGGATAAGTCTTCTCCTCAAGCTCCTTCAAAGTGCGTTTACGCATCTCTTGATCACGAAAAGCTTCGGTTTGAATCGCCTTGCCTCGTGTAGGGATTTTGACGGGAGCTGTGTTGACCGTCATTGCTTCCTTGGTGGATTTCCACACAGCCTTCTCCACCTTTGTCTTAAGAACTTTGTCATTCTTGTAGTCGGCGATCGGTTTCTTCTTCCCATGATGGGCGATGTTCAACTCCATGTCATGGGCGCGGGTGGCTAGCTCTTCGAAGGTCCGTGGTTTGATGCCTTGAAGGATGTATTGCAAACCCCATTGCATGCCTTGGATGCATATCTCGATTGAAGAGGTTTCCGAGAGCCTGTCTTTACAGTCGAGGCTCAGAGTGCGCCATCTATTGATGTAGTCAATGATTGGCTCGTTCTTCCACTGCTTTGTGCTTGTTAGCTCTAGCATGCTCACAGTGCGGCGGGTGCTATAGAAGCAGTTGAGGAATTCCCGCTCTAATTGCTCCCAGCTGTTGATGGACTCAGGCTCTAGGTCTGTGTACCACTCAAAGGCGTTTCCTTTCAGCGAGCGCACAAATTGCTTGGCAAGGTAGTCCCCTTCGGTCCCTGCATTGTTGCAAGTTTCAACAAAGTGGGCAACATGTTGTTTCGGGTTTCCTTTTCCATCAAACTGCATGAACTTTGGTGGTTGATAACCCCTTGGCATCTTCAGGGCATCAATCTTCTTGGAGTAGGGCTTCGAGTAGAACAAGGAGGTATGTGAGCTCCCTTCGTACTGTGCTTTGATGGTGTTGGTGATCATCTCCTGCAGCTGCTGGATAGAAAGAGATCCCATGAGTGCCGCTGCTTGGTCTGGCTCCGGCTTCACATCATTTTTCTCCACCTGAGGCTCCTCTTCTTCGTCATCTCTTCTCTTTAGTGGATCATTCTCTGGGTCGGGGTTCTCGTCGTCCTGTGGCTTCAGTCGGCTGACGAGTGCAGCGATTTGCAAGTCTTTTTCTTCAACAATCCGTGTTAGCCTTGCGATCGCTTCATTCATTTGAGCCAGTTGTTCTTCGATGGAGGTAACGCCGATGGTCATGACTTGTGCAACCAATAGACGTGACTTTCCTTTAGACATCCAGGATGCTGACGAAGAACGTTGTTGGCTGTTTTGGGATGTCATCTTGTGTGCCTCAGTAGCATGCTTCGGTGCCCCCAGTGAGGTCAGGTTGATGGCAGACTCATACCTTTGATGCTCCCTTTGCTCTTTTAGCGGTACCAACTTTGAAGTGGCATGTTGAGGAGCGGTTGTGGCGCCAATGGATTGTCCATTTGCGGTAAAAGTGCTTAGGATCCTTCCCTCAGTGGTTGCGAGAACGACTTGTCCCTTGCTTGATGCCATTGACTTTGAGGTGTGTTTGGATTCCTTGAACGGAGAAAGAGATGAGAGGCAGAGATGGTCCCACTGGGCGTGCCAATTTGTGAACACGAAAATTTCCTGAAAGGAAAGAGACAAGAACAACGTGCACAAACAAATATTTGTATTTGATGATTTTGGGTTACAATCTCTTTCTATTTTGATCCTCTGATTCGATCTCCGTAAGGTGTTGATTTGTGGATGTTTCGTTGATCCAAGGGCCGTTGAGGCTTGATCTTGGATGAACTGTTGGAAGTTTCTTCAAGGGGCCATGGGCTTGATCTTTGAAGGTGGATTTGAGCGGATCTTCAAGGAGCCGTTGGAGCTTGATCTTGAGGATGAGTGTTTCTTCAAGGGCCGTTAAGGCTTGATCTTGAATAACAGTGATGAACGGATCTTCAAGGGCTTTTGGGCTTGATCTTGAAGAACAATGATGAACGGATCTTCAAGGGCTTTTGGGCATAATCTTGAAGAACGGTTGGATGTGTGGATTTGTCGACGTTGTTGATCCAAAGGGCCGTTGGGGCTTGATCTTAAGATGAACGGATGATGAACGATGGTGCTTTCTTCAAGGGCCGTCGGGGCTTGATCTTGAATTGGTGGAAGTTCTTCAAGGGGCCTTTGGGGCTTGATCTTGAATTGGTGGATGGTTGATCCAAGGGCCGTTGGGGCTTAATCTTGGAAGAACGATGAACGAAGAACAAAGAACGAAGAAAGCTTTCTAGATTCTTCGGGAACTTGGATGCTTGAGAGTTTCGGAGTTTCAGAGCTTCAGAGCTTCAAGAATTTTGCCTAATGATTTTGGTTCCTCCCAAATGAATGAAATTGACTTCTATTTATAGAATTTTCCAAGGCCTAATTTTGAATATAATATTTAGATGACATAAGTTGTTTCTGCCAGGTGTTAACACGTGTCCTGTTTGATGACTTTTCCAACTTATTTCGATTTTTTTTGTTTAGACACACGCTACGTGTAAAATTTATGTAATACATGAGCGTTGACACTTTGATTTATCGGTCAACATTTATTTACCGAAATTTCGATGTCTACAACCAGTTTGGTCACACATGCTTTACATCACTCAATCCACGTGTTTTGCTCAGGAAAACCACTTGTGAAGGGATGCGTCGGTAATATGAATCAACATTGCGTTGTAAAGCGTTACATCAACCTTAACAAGTTTACCATAGAACTTAGTTTCATAGCTTAGAATAAACTAAGAATCAAGATTATGATCAACTCCTTTAAGGTCATTTATCATTTATCATTATTCTTGAATGGAAAAGTAAATATCTCCTCAAGTGTATGCTAGTATTGTCCTCAAACTGATGCTGATCCATGCATGTCGAACAGCAGTAGCACTATGACTACAACAGGGTACTGGCTGAAAAATAAGTAAATAACAAGACTGCAAGAGAGAACAAGAATAAATTCATCCTAACCCTTCCATTTTATTTAGGAATTTTTAAAGTATTAGCGTCATTTTGAATATTTAAAAGCATATCAGAAAAGGATGACGTAAATACTGCTGAAAGCACAATACTGATATGAGATCGAGAAAATATAATGGGTGAGAGAGAGAGAGAGAGAGAGAGAGAGAGAGAGAGAGAGAGAGAGAGTGTAATACTTTACCGAATTATCACCAGACTTTGCCAACTGAATAGCATACTTCATGAAGCTGAAGACCGAATGTGAGTCCTCTTCACTGAATCCAGTAATGCCTTCGATATTACTGTATTTAAAACGTAAAGGACAAACAAAAAAAAGAGTCAGGACAATATTAAACAAATATGATTTGGCATTTGTATTCTGGGAATGCAGAACGAGGAGCCCCCAGCAGAAAAAGGAAGTAACAAACCCACACTGCAGAGGTGCTGATAAAAAAGAACTTTTATGTAACTATCCCATATAATGCCTTATACTTGTAAGTGCCTAATTTTCCTGTTGGTGTTAGCATAACTTCATGCATGTATCATTGAGGCAACATTTATAGTATCTCGAGATTTTAATCATTCTAGGACTACTGTTCATCCTTACTGAACATCTTTCACCTTCTCATCACCTCAATCTTAGAAAGGAAAAACTAAAGACTCCTGAACAGCAATGATACATTTTAAAGAAAAAAATTAGTGCCAAAAAACAATTAGGTAAACAAACACACTTAAATTACATTTAATTTTAAAAGAGCAGAAGCTTACTAGGTTTTTTTTTTCCCAACAGAAGCTTACTAGGTTGGTGGATGATAAGATGTTGGCCATAGCTTGCACTGTTCTTCCCACTCATCTTTTGATGATGCTGCATACTTGCAAACCTAAATTTAGTGGATTTAGATGTTTGCCATATTCTTGTTTAACGATAAATTTGGAGACTACCAGAAGAATAGTAGGTTTTCAGATAGAGAAATGTTATTGGCACTCCAAAAATCTTATTCACCTCACAAGTGTATTTTTTTTCCCAATATAGAAAGTTTGGAGTGTAGAAAAAGATTTTTAGAGTGGTAATAACAATTCCCTTTAGATACTATTAATAATAATAAACACTCAAACAAATCAGATTCAATATCCAAAATGAGATAGTAAGTTCATGCGGAAGGGATCCATATCATTGTATATACAAGACAAGGCCTACGAGGAATTGCACAAAAATGAAGTAAACAAAATGCTAAGACTAGATTGGAATTCAGTAAAACACAATTAGAATAACAACAGCAGCAACAAAGCCTCATCCCATTAAATGGAAGTCAGTAAAATGGAATTACAATGATTCCATTCAATTCTAAGATTATACCGAAGAATAATAGTGGTACTAATTAATATCTTACAAATCCACGGATTTGTCTCTTATGACTACCTAAGGGGGAACACTTTGATCATACATCCCCAAAGCCCATTAACAGGGGAACTTTAACGAAAAGTTTCCGGTACTGTTCACTTTAACGAAAAACCACATTTTTACACTAGAAAGTCAATCATGATACTATTGATTTTACTCTTTATTTTGTTCTTATCGTTAAAACTCAAAGTTTGCAAGTCATTTTCATTAGTTTTCATTTCTTTCTAAGAATCTTGAGAAAGAAAAGAAAAGTTCCTCAAGTAATCGAGTAGCCTTACCTAATGTAAATTAACAGGAGGCCTAACTTCCATAAAGAAAACATAAGCAAGTATACAAATTAATAGATGATTTATAAGTCATATAGTTTGACAACGAGCTAATTAACTTGTAATGTAAATTTATTAATTGTGCAATAATTTTAAAAGAGAAACATTGAAGTTTACATTCTGAAATAAAACAACAACAATAACGAAGCCTTATCCCATTAAATGGGGTCATTATAATATCTAAAATATTACAATAGATAACAAGAATGGACGATACAGTAGATAATCAAACTTAAAGAACTAATTAATTAGTCGTTATAATGTATTCAATCATGAAAGAATAAAAAATATTACACTTAGATAATAAGAATGCACGATACATTTGTTCAGATTATTTGTTATTTGTGCTTTTATATTACTTTGAGAAAAAAAAAAGATAAGAAAAAAAAGTAGTAATTAAACATGATTGAAAGAAAAAAAGGAAGACCCACTTTTGTGATAAAAGGACTCAACTTGTAGGAATTCATCAGCTCCCGTACATCATTCTGAATGCTGTCCAACTGATTACCATTCTGAGAAGCTAGACATAAGGTCACAGACAACTGAGTTTCTCCTGTAAAGTAAACTGATAGTCAACAGTGTATTTGAAACACCGCAAAGATAAGATAGTAAGAACAATGTGGTCACCATGACCCCCCACATCGGGGCAATATCAAGTAGGAGTTGGAAATGTGCATAATTGTTAGACAGATCATATAGATATGCTAGGTTAACAAGATATTCATACCTCATTTGGTCAAGCTGATGATTATTGTGTTCTGATAGACACGTTTGCAAGGATATTAAAGGTAACATAGGACATAACGCCCCAATCCATCATAGAGATGTGTAGTTTTGTTTGACTAATTGCTTTGAGCTTTGTGGTTAGACAATCTTCTACGGCCCTTCCCTCAGTAAATAATCTTTTGTCTGACCAATGCAATGCAATGCAATGAAGAAAATCTTGTTCATTGGTAAAGAATATGAACATCTCCGATTCGCTACCGATGAACCCTTTTTAATCGAGTCCAGATCACACTCAAACATAACATTTTAATAACTAACTAGAATAAATTTAAGATTTATCATTTTTATTCAAAATCATTGGAAAAGTTGCAGTGAATAAAATGAATACTTAATGAACCACAGAATAAACCGCATGTGGTATAAACCGAAAAACACAATTAGCAGTAAAAAGATGTTCAATGCATCAACCATACTGAATTGGTTTCTTGTTTTTGTTGTTTGTAAAAATTGAATTGGAAAGGAATTAATTCTCATAAAAGGGGGTTTAGGGTTTAAGAGAGAGAGAGAGAGAGACAGACCTCCTTGAACAAATTTCTTGTGCAACCGCTTGAGGTGTCGGAGATTTTCCAGCGGCGCTATTTGGTGAAAACAAAAGTAAGAAAGAATGTAAAGAATTGGGACATAGCCGGCCGGCAGTAAAGGAAACCAAGCTTACCAAACGAGCGTTGGCAAAGTCAGGGTGTATGACCAAAGCAATGGCATCCACCGTAGGCTGTTGGTCAGGAGGGATTGGGATTGGGATTGGGATTGGGATTGGGATTGGGGGGTTATCCGACGGGTCACTCAAACTAAAATCGTTGAATTCACCTTCTTGCTTCCTGTTGTTGGATATATAACAACAATTGGTGGCACTTGAACTATCAAAATTCAACAAGTACATCACCAAAGTAAACATGAAAAAATCTTCACCCAATTACCTCCTACTTTAGCTTAAAGTTACATATATTTCATGCTGAAAATAATCACTTAAGCCAAAAGAAAAGCCTACACCAGGTCAAATAAGCTTTTGGCAACACAGCAAAATACACCATACACCACCATAAGTCCATAACAAGTCCATCCTAGTAGGAACCCAAACTTGCTAGTCCTAGTTCCTTTAGCTTGTTATAAAGATGAGATTCGAGAGGCGGACTTCATCTATCCCACTCCTCCAAAAGCTGTGGAACCGCCTTTGATTCTTGCCCTCCTCCACCACCACCACCTGCTGGCATCTTGTTCGTCAATCTATCCCAACCCATTATGTGGGGCAATGCAAACTGCATGAGAAAAATTCGTTCTCTTACATGCAATACAATTTTATTGAAATATTAAAGTGCATATCAATCATTGTTTTTCCAGTTATAGAAAACTTCAAATTTATAGTCATGTCATACACTGCAAGCAGTCTTCATAACAGCAAATTCAGCAGTCGTGACAGGAACTGAGAAACTCTCTCTGGTCTTTAGCAGGTTGTTGACAACAGCTGCCAATGAAAACGGGAGGAAAATGTCAACTCAGATAGCATCAATCCCCACATCAGCAAATGACTCAAAAACTTAATTTTATATTAAGTTTCAGTAACCAAAAAGCACACGTATGTGATAATCAATACATAAAAACTTCCAAGTCACTCGGTCAGATTTTAAGTCGATGCCTGGATATATCGCAACTTCAAATTATTATTCTTATTATATATAAAGCACATACAAAATAACAAATACGAGAAGATAATCCACTTATTAAGGACTTCACATTCATTAAGTACACAAGAGAATATGAGAAGATATAACACGCTTACTTAAGGAAACAAAGTAGCCACTGCCATCCGCATGAGGCTTAATCGATAAGCTCTTCCTCACTTGACCAGCATTACTGTAGCACAGATTGCTCATTAAAGTCTAACTATCTATTTCCAAAAATAATAACAATTTTAGGAAAAATAAAAAAGTGACGCTTTCATATTAAAGCACCATGGTCGATATTATGCCATCTGAAAATTGGTTTGAACTTTGATCAAAATCCGGTTCTTTCCATGACGTATGAAAAAATAAATAAACCCTTGTTACATATGTTTCCACAATAGTGGGAGGAAAATCAACCTTGATTTCATTGAGGGATCATGAAATAGTTCACAAGAATCATTGGGACCCAAGCTTATCAGAGCGCCAACCTCTGTAGCTGATAAAGCAAACATCTGGAAGCAAATGTCATTGAAATTATAAGTCAAGCAGCATGAAGAGAGTAGTTTGGAAAGTAAACAATATATACATCTACATAATGTAAATAAGAAGAGGTACAGAAGTTACCTGTCTCTTTTCCCAATCATACTTACGTTCACCAATGGCAGGAGTGAACTTCAACATGACAGAACCACGCCGATCAACTACAAGACTTCCAGACTATGCAATACAAAAAGAGACGAATGAGGGGATATGGTATTGGCTCCCTTCAAAAGACATGAGATCAATGAAATTACGAATGAAAAGAGACATGCGTACTTCCAATTTAGTGAATGTTGGAAGAACAGGAGTCAAAGAGAGTGCAGCTTTGCCCTTGAAGATATCAAAAGAAGCATATACTTGATGAGAACTGGGACCTGAAGGTTCAGGATCAAAAGGTAAAACTTGATCTGTGAGGAGAAAACTACATAAGAGGTAAAACTTGAAATATTAACCGCATAAACTAATTACCTTTAACAGAAAATTTCTGAGTGGCAGTTGAAAATCTGGTGATATGAGTATAAGCATACATTGATGAAGCATCTCTAGTGCAGAAATGGCTCCTGGTTTCCACAAAGAAAATCAGAACAATAATAAGAGAGACGGAAGAATGGAGCGTAATCTTAGGAACGGGATTCAATGGAAGAACCATTCAAAAACTTACATTCCTAAGAAAGAATTATCGCAAGATTTTCACCTTAACTTAAAACAATAGCAAAAAGGCTGGAGATGTGCTTCTATTACAAGAATTGGGTTTTACGGATTTACCAATGTGAACCAGAATTAACTGGAAGTAGATGGTATCTAGTATCAACACAGATAAACTGGCAGAATTTAATTGTACCAGATTAAATTAGATTTTGAAATTAACAAAACATTGCCACTCAAAGTTTCAGCCTTTACATCCAGTACACCTATCGATTTGCAAAAAGGAAGCAAATTTACATTTCTTGGCAGCCAGATTCGATCAAACATGCTTACATTTGTCGCTCAGTTTTCTAGAGAAGGTAGTTTTGAACTTGAAGGGTATATTTTGAACTTCAAGGGTGTATTTTTCAGGGTTTTAAGTAAAACAGATAAATTGTAAGGGTTTTTCCTTTTTCCTTCAAAGTAAAACAGAAATTAGTAAAAGAAAAAACGGGAAGAGAAATGGTACCTGAATTTCGTGGTGGAAGAGGACAAGACGCGCAACACCTTCAACATCTTTGATGCGAGAGAGAGAGGGAATGCCACTGCTAATGCTTCTGCAGTTCTGCTTCGATACCTTTGGAATTTCGAGACGACTTGCCGTTTTTCTCGACTCAACCGGTCCACACGAGCCAGGGCTTTTTGAGCTTGTTCGGGCCGGCCCGTGACAAGATGGACCGAGCCTTGACTCGCCCCTTTAATCCTTATGTATTCTCCCAAAAGCAATAGAATTTACGATAACAACGAGGATTCCAAGGATTACTAATTACATGGACTAGAAATTTCTGTTTTGCAAAGTAAATATCAATTCGCTGAAAAAAAATATCAATTCATCCATCCACAATGGGGCATCATTTGAAATTTTGATCTGGGCCTTAAAAAACTTAAGACATATTGATTTTAATTTGATTCGCTTTTGACGAAAATTGAACTTCTCACACACAAATGAGAAAAAATTAATACCACTAAATCGTAAAGCCCTAAAAATATATTTTTTTTAGTTGATTTTCGATATACTTCTTAAGAGTTTGTTTTACATATTATGCATGCGATGAGGGGCTATTTCATTACAGACACGTCCACAAGTGTCGGCTTAGGTAGTAAATTAGGACGTGCATGACATGAGTAATTAATTAGCTCAATGGTTCCGTTTCCAGGATGGAAAGATATTTCATGGAAACTCCATTCCTTGTAAGATTCATGCATTAATTTCATATAATTTGACGGTTTTATTTTTTATTTTCATCAAGAAGAACAGGAGAATGACACTTGTTTCATCTTGGACAAAATTCTGACTACGAAAAAGAGGTATAATCTATGCACGCCAAAGATAGTTATTGTGATCAAGTTTAATGGTAAGAAAGGACGTTGAGGAAGGAGAAAAACCATAATCTTGGGAATGTAAGTTCTGATGAGAGCTACACTTGGTTATCACTTGTTTTTCACGTGGGAATATTAGAGATCAAGATTGACAATGTTTCTGAGCTGATAAGGAACATGTATGTTAGGATTCATTAGCTGGAACACTCATGATATTACTAGAAGTCTTTCTAGCTGATATGAATAAAGGAATTCACGGTGATAATGTTGAGATCAATCAGGATTACTCAATGGGAAGAGTCCTAGTTGATTACCATTGTGTATGGTATATATATTAGGGTCCCTACACTCTCTCTGATTACGCAAGATTACAGAAACTCAAACCCCATTCTTGAGACCTTGCATACTGAAGACGAGAGCTGCAGAAGAACTCTAATCCCAACAAGCATGTCATCGTCTACAGGTAAGTGGTTAACTTGGTACTGTGATATAATATTCAAAGTTCATAATCAAATTCTCTATATGTTTTACATTTGGTATCAGAGCTTTCACATACCAACTAACCCTAAAAGAAGAAAGCATAAGGAATTGTGTGAATTTTCAGATTAAGGTCTAATGGTATACTATACAGGAAAGACATAGATTCGAACATGGTAGCTAAAGCTATCTGTGCTATGCATGGTTTTTTATACAGTTTACGAATTAGAATTGGCACTATGGGTCAAAATATAATCACTAATCATCTAAAGATGTTTTAGTTGTTTATGTATTGATTTCATAGTGGCATGACAATTCATATACTGATATGCGAACCAAGTCACTTATTGCAACCACAAAGGTTTGTAATTGTGGCTACAAAGAATCGCATATTGGATGTGAAAGTGTCATGATCAAGAAAATTTTCATACAACTCTTAATCCAAAGATTCTTGAGTTTGTGATATAAAGTTTGGGGATTAAAGTTTAATATCTTTCATGTTACATGATTGTTCAGCCATGAACCCTAACTCCATGAACTTGAATACTGTGAACCACTCACTGGGGTCAACTATAAGAAATGGAGACAAGACTTGGAGATAGTTTTGGGTGTTATGGATATGGACCTGGCACTAAGAACTGAGGAACCCCCACTGCCTGCCGATGGAAGTACTTCTAGCCAAAGATCGAAATATGAGAAGTGGGAGAAATCCAACAGAATCTCACTGATGATAATCAAAAGAACCATGACAGATGCTGTTCGTGGAGGTTTCCCTTAGGCAACCAACGCCAAGATGTTTATGCAATCCATTGAAGAAAAGTACAAAGAATATGAGAAGACAGAAACAGGCAATCTAATGAATGCACTCACTACAATCAGGTATGATGGTGAAGGAAGTGTACGTGAATATATCCTCAGAGTGATCGATATTGCTGGAAAGCTCAAGAGGCTAGAGGTACCAATTTCTTAAACCTTCCTTGTATTCCTACACTCAATTGAAGGTATCTTACAATGCTTTGCAAGCTAAATGGGATGTGAATGAATTAATCTCTATATGTGTGGGTGAAGAAGTAAGGATTAAAAAAGATAGAATGGAAAAAGGGGAGTCAGTCAACTATGTTCAAAGTCACAACAAGGGCTACAAAAATTCCTTGTCTGATGCTACCAAAAGGGATAGTGCTAAGGTTCCATCTCCAAAAAGAATTTCAAACTTAACAATTCTTCAATTTTCAAATGCTATTTTTGCAAAAAGACAGGCTATATGAAGAGAAACTGCCCTAAATACAAGGCATGGCTTGCAAAACAGGAGGCAAAGAAAGGTAAAAATAAATTTTCAAGTGTTTTTGCTTGTTTTGAGTCAAACATAATTGATGTTCCTAGCAATGCTTGGTGGCTTGACTCTGGCTCTTCTATTCATGTTACGAATTCATTGCAGGACTTCATAACAAAGAGAACACCAAATAAGGATGAAGTCAAAGTTTCAGTTGGCAATGGAAGAAGAGTTGAAGTCAAGGCAATAGGGACTGCTAGGATAAAGTTAGATTTTGGTTTTATTTTAGAACTAGAAAACGTGGTCTACGTACCAACTATGAGAAGAAAACTTGTTTTAGTTTCCAAGCTAGTTTTATTAGGTTTTTATTTTACTTTGAATAACATTGGCTTCAACGTTTTTTACAAGTCTTCTCATATTGGAAGTGGTTCTTTGTGTGATGCAATGTTTAAATTTAAACTTAATAATCTTGAGAATGTTTTTAATGTTGAAAAAGAAGTGTCAAATCCAAAGCATTCATCAAACCTTTGGCGTAAAAGGCTTGGCCACATATCAAAACCAAGAATGGAACTTTTAGTCAAAAACCAAATTTTGCCTCCTTTGAATTTCAACGATTTTGATTTTTGCATTGATTGTGTTAAGGGAAAGATGACAAATAAAAGAAAGGAGGGTTCGACTAGGAGCAAACAGCTCTTGGAAATAATCCATACAGACATTTGTGGTCCTTTCCCTACACAAACAATTGAAGGATACAAGTATTTTATAACCTTTATTGATGATTTTTCAAGATATTGTTACCTATACTTAATTTCTGAAAAATCTAAAGCTTTAGACGTTTTCAAATTTACAAAAAGGAAGTGGAAAATCAACTAGAAAGAAAAATAAAGATTGTTAGGTCTGATAGAGGTGGGGAATATTATGGAAAATATGCACAAACTGGTAGACATCCTGGACCCTTTGCTTTATATTTGCAAGAACATGGAATCATAGCTCAATATACCACCCCAGGCACACTCGAGCAAAATGGGGTTGCAGAGAGAAGAAATAGAACCCTAATGGACATGGTGAGAAGTATGATTTGTAGGGTGAATTTGCCTAAGACTCTGTGGGGAGAGGCAATGAAAACTGCTAATTATTTGCTTAATAGAGTCCCTTCAAAAGCTGTTGAGTCTACACCATTGGAATTGTGGACTACTAGAACACCTAGCTTAAACCATTTACACATTTGGGGGTGTGCGGCTGAAGCCAAGGTATATAATCCCAATGGAAGAAAACTTGACCCTAAAACTATTAGTTGTTTTTTCATTGGTTACTCAGAAAGATAAAAAAGGTTCAGATTTTATTGCCCTAACAGTCATGATACTAGAATTGTAGAAACAGGGAAAGCTATGTTCATGGAGAACAACTTGGAACAAGATAGTTGGAATAATGATGATGATTTTATTTTTGAAGAAGAGAATGAAGTGGAAAATGCAAATACTACGTCAACTTCAATGCCTTATATTGAGATATATGGGCATGCAATTAAAGATGTCGAAGAAGTTACAGATGACTTGCAACAAGGACACAATGATGAAGTGGAAGGGCCCACAACTGCAAATGAAGTCATTAATCAAGATTTGACAATGGTAGAACCTGAACAACATGGAGAAGATGAAACAACAATCTAAGCTCATCCCATGAACTTGAGAAAATCAACTAGGGTAAGAAGAACTATTGCCCTAACTGATTTTGTTTATATGACTGAAAGCACTGAGAATGATATAGACTTGTCTGAGTTTGATGATCCAAAATCTTTTAAAGAAGCTGTCTCAAGTGTTAACTCTTGTTGATGCACAAAACAGGAGGTCTTGGAACAACGTAAATCCGACCGTGAATCTGCAAGAAATGTAAAGAACACAAGATGTATCGTGGTTCACCCCAAGGTTTGGGCTACGTCCATACTGATTGTATTGTATTTCTCTGAGAAGTGAGGGAGAGAGTGTGAGAGCTTTGCTCTAGATAGGAGAGGCTTAGGGTTTGTGAGGGTGATGAGGCCCTTTTATAGAATAAGGGCTCCTCCCCTAATTACATATTTGCCCCTTCCTTTATTACATAATTACATTTAAGTCCCCTGATTATTTATACGAGGTCTAAATACGAGGCCCTAAATATGGTATAAATAGTAGTCCCCTAAGTCTTCAGTCAAGAGAGTCTTTTGGTTGGAGACTTGAAATTCAGTCCATGTGTGGGCCGAAGTAACTAAATGTTGTCTTGAACTAATGCTCGATATGAGGCAGTGCTCAATCTGAAATGACGCTCAAGTAGAAGTAGCACACGCTGCGAGGCTGCTCGGCTCGTGGCTTATGTTGCCTTGGTTGGCTCGGCTTGCGGCGTTTGAAGGTGAGGGAGTCCCTTTTTATAGAATAAAGGCTCGCTCCTCCATACATGAATGATGGGCTAGAGTTGATGCTCTCAAATAATGGTGAGGGAATCCCTTTTATAAAATAAGGGCTCGCTCCTCAATACATAAGTGATGGGTTAGGAGTGATACTCGCGACGAGGCGGTTGCTCAGCTGGCGGCGTTGCTCTCTAATGATGGTGAGGGAGTCCCTTTTATAAAATAAGGGCTCGCTCCTCAGTACATGAATAATGGGTGCTCTCTAATGAAAGTGAGGGAGTCATTTTTATAGAATAAGAGCTTGCTCCTCAATACATAAGTAATGGGCTAAGTCCCCCAAGTATTTTTCATGAGGCCCAGTTGAGGCCCAATATATGGTACATAATGTAGTCCCCTAAGTCTTCAGTCAATAGAGTCTGTTGGCTGGAGACTTCAAATTGAATCCATGTATGGGCCGAAGTGGTGGTTGTTCGGAGGCGGTATTTGTATACCCTGCACTGAAGCTTTGCAAGTGAAGCTTTGCAGCTAGAGCTCTATAAATGAAGCTTTCGAAGCTAGAGCTCTGTAAATGAAGCTTTTGAAGCTAGAGCTATTGTAAATGAAGCTTTTGAAGCTAGAGCTCTGTAAATGAAGCTTTTGAAGCTGATTGACATGAGTGATGCTCATGAATGTTTATGTTGATTGACATGAGTGATGCTCATGGATATTGTCATGAGTGATGCTCATGAATGTTAACATGAGTGATGCTCATGAATGTTGACATGAATGATGGTCATGAATGTTGACATGAATGATGGTCATGAATGTTTATGTATGTTTGTCATGAGTGATGCTCATGAATGTTTATGTATGAATGACATGAGTAATGCTCATGTATAATTTTAGAGTACTGGGCGTACTTTTGATCACCTGGTTGGTGGCATGAATGGCTAGTTGTCAAATGATATTAGAGTACTGGTTGTACATTTCATCACCTGGTTGGTGGTAATAGCGACAAGTTACCGAATAATTGTGGAGCACTGGACGTATTTTTGATCACCTGGTTGGTGGTAATAGCGGCAGGTTGCCGAATAATTATGGAGTACTTGGCGTACTTTTGATGACCTGGTTGGTGCTATTTCGTGCTTATGGGCCTTCGCCCTCCACAACATACCAGCCCATTTATTTTAGGCTTTTCCGTTTTTTTTTACCCTATGATGGGGTTTATACAGATGTCTCCGAAAGATAGGAAAAATAAATTACATCATACAAAAACAAGAAAAGTAAATCACATCATTATGGTGGGGTGTTTATTCCTTGCTTTTGCTTTCTGCTTTTTCTTTTCCACCGCACCTCTCCATCTCTATCTCTGTGTTGCCAAAGATCTGGCTTCCACTTAGTGACGCTGTTCCTTTCCACTTTGGATAGTAGCCAGCTCCTGTTTGTAAAAGCAAGAAGATACCATTTGTAAAAGCATCTTTTCCTTTTCCTTTTTCACTTTGTTTCCCACTGCCTTTCTCTTTTGCTTTTTATGCTGTCATCTGCTGCTGGGATCTACAGCCATCGCTGAAGAAATCATCTCATCCACATCATCCAACTTTGCTGATAATTTATCCAAATCCTTGGCTATTTCCAACTCGTCCAGATGCTGCGTTGACTGCGACGGAAGTTTTGTAACCTCCAATCCAAGGGCTTCAATTTTTTGAACGCAATTCAACTTCTTCTTTATTGATCCATGCTTCCACCTGTTGGAGGACACCAGAGATGAGCTAAAATAGTTGGGCATCTGGCTTTCCTTCCTCTGCCATGGGAAAGATTCGTCACTTGTCACATGTGTTCCTTCAGACAGTTTCGCTTTTGCTTCGGTTTCAACTAGGTGAAGATCACTCCGTCGGCGCCAATGCAAGTAGTAATCCAGAAATCTATACCTGCTTTAGTCTGTACAACTGAAAATCATGTGATCCAACAAAGCCAAAACCTTCTTCACACCCTCTGATTCATCATCATTCGCCCCAAGTCCGACCCACCCTAAAGCCTCATTCAACTCCACCGCCTCCTTAATCCTAGCCTCCCTCAACAACCCCTTATAAGCCCACTTCCTCACACCGCCTCCCGACACGATATTCGCACCTAGCATTGCCCTCAGAAACTTCAAACCCTCACGAACCATCCCTTTCCTACAAAACCCATTAACCAAAAACCTCACAAATTCTCTCATCGAGCCCACACTGGGACCCTGGCCTCACCAACCAGCTAAACACCTTGAATGCCTCTCTGGGTCTGTTTTTCTTCGAGTATGAGGCAATGGGCATCGTTGCGATGGGCGTAAGGTGGGGATGCGAATGCGGGTTATGCTTGAGACGGATTTGAGAGGTGGGTTTGCGAGCAGGGCGGTGATGACGAGATGGGTTGCCGTGTCGAGGTGGTTCAGGAGGCAGAGGTGCGGGAGTATGAGGTTGATCTTTGTGAAATCTTCTTTTGTTAGGCCATCAGGTTGGGGTTGCTTGGTTGGTTTTGGTGCAGTGATTGGCTCAGAAGCTGAAGAGGAGATGGAAAATGAGAGCAGTGTGGTTGTGAATTTTGAGGCACGGGACAGGATTTGCAATGATTTCTGAACTGATTTCATTGTCTTTTTTGAAACCACTATGTGTGTGGATGAGAGAGAGAGCAGCAACATGGATTTGGGTATCTTTGGATTTTCAGGTAATCATTTAGGCTTATTTAGTTGAAACGGAGGATGAATAATTGAATCAGAAATGAGTGGGAGGAAGAGTGTATGGGTTTTGCAGTGACTGTGTAGGTATTTGGTTCTTAGGTTTTTGCAGATTCATGGTGGTGAGATGAAAAAATGAAGGAGAACCGACATAAATTTTTGTGTTGTTTCCCACAGACGGTGCCAAATGTCAATGCACAAAACCGGAGGTCTTGGAACAACGTAAATCCGACCATGAATTTGCAAGAAATGTAAAGAACACAAGATGTATCGTGGTTCACCCCAAGGTTTGGGCTACGTCCACACTGATTGTATTGTATTTCTTTGAGAAGTGAGGGAGAGAGTGTGAGAGCTTTGCTTTAGATAGGAGAGGCTTAGGGTTTGTGAAGGTGAAGAGGCCCTTTTATAGAATAAGGGCTCCTCCCCTAATTACATATTTGCCCCTTCCTTTATTACATAATTACATTTAAGTCCCCCGAGTATTTATACGAGGTCTAAATATGAGGCCCTAAATATGGTATAAACAACTCTGAAAAGTGGTTGGAAGCTATGCAATGTGAGCTAAATTCGATGAAGAACAATGAGGTATGGGAAATAGTAGAGCAAAAGGAAGAAATGAAACCAATAGGGTGTAAGTGGGTATTCAAGACAAAGAAAGATTCAAATGGAAATGTGGAGAGACACAAAGCACGACTTGTAGCCAAGGGATTCACTCAAAGAGAGGGTGTCGATTACAAAGAAACTTTCAGCCCTGTGTCAACCAAGGATGCGTTTAGGGTGATCATGGCGATTGTTGCTCATTATGATTTAATTTTACACCAAATGGACGTTAAAACTGCATTCTTAAATGGTGATTTAGATGAGAATATATTTATGAGACAACCAGAAGGGTTTATAAAAGAAGGAAAAGAGAAGCTAATCTGCAAGTTGAAGAAATCTATCTACGGCCTCAAGCAAGCATCGAGACAGTGGTATGTTAAGTTTCAGAGGGTGGTGAAAGAGTACGGTTTCATTGAAAATCCCTCTGATGCTTGCATCTACATGAAGATCAGTGGGAGCAATTTTATCATACTTGTTCTTTATGTGGATGACATTCTCCTTACCACCAATGTTGTATGTTTGTTAAATGAAACTAAACCATTCTTGCAGAAGAATTTTGAAATGAAGGATCTCGGGGAAGCAACATATGTTCTTGGAATTGAAATTAAAAGAGATAGAAGGAGGGGATTACTAGGGCTGTCACAAAAAGGATATATCAAAAAGGTTCTTAAAAGGTTCAACATGTCTTCTTGTGGAACCACAAAAATGCCGATCTCAAAGGGTGATAAACTAAGCAAGTCTCAGTGCCCTAAAACCGATTTAGAGAAGAAAAACATGGAGGAAAGACCATATGCTTCTCTTGTTGGAAGCCTGATGTATGCACAAGTGTGCACACGACCTGATCTTGCCTTCAAGATAAGTGTGCTTGGCAGATTTCAATCTTGCGCGGGTGAAGCTCACTGGAATGCAGCAAAAAGAGTTTTATGGTATCTCCAGAAGACCAAAGAACACATGTTGGTTTACAGAAGCACTGATAATCTTGTATTCAGATGATGATAAATACATTTGCACACATTTTCAATACTATAATTTCATATCTTGTTGGGGTTTAATGTGTTAGTCAGCTTTGTAAATGTGATTATGGGGATATTATTCAAGATAAAGAGTATGTTACCCTTTAGTCCTTTACAGATGCTGGTTAATGACCTAAGCCTGGAATCATGATTTGTGTCAATATTGATTTCGTGGCCATTTAAGAATAATCTCGCATTAAGGTTAGCAATGGTTAACCAAGTGTAGCTCTAGTGGGAGAATGTAAGTTCTGATGAGAGCTATACACTTGGTTAGCACTTGTTATTCACGTGGGAATATTAGAGATCAAGATTGACAATGTTTCTGAGCTGATAAGGAACATGTATGTTAGGATTCATTAGCTGGAACACTCAGGATATTACTAGAAGTCTTTCTAGCTAATATGAATAAAGGAATTCACGGTGATAAGGTTGAGATCAATCAGGATTACTCAATGGGAAGAGTCCTAGTTGATTACCACTGTGTATGGTATATATATTAGGGTCCATACACTCTCTCTAATTACGCAAGATTACAGAAACTCAAACCCCATTCTTGAGACCTTGCATACTGAAGAGGAGAGCTGCAGAAGAACTCTAATCCCAACAAGCATGTCATCGTCTACAGGTAAGTGGTTAACTTGGTACTGTGATATAATATTCAAAGTTCATAATCAAATTCTCTATATGTTTTACAGGGAAGCCATGGAGATGATGGAGCTGGCAAACACTATTAGTGCAAACTCACTCGGAGAAAAAGAAAAAACAAACAGGAGAACAACAACAACAAAGCCTTTTCCCACTAAGTGGGGTCGGCTATGTGAATCCTAGAATGTCATTGCGCTCGGTTTTGTGTCATGTCCTCCGTTAGATCCAAGTACTCTAAGTCTTTTCTTAGGGTCTCTTCCAAAGTTTTCCTAGGTCTTCCTCTACCCCTTCGGCCCTGAACCTATGTCCTGTAGTCACATCTTCGAACTGGAGCGTCAGTAGGCCTTCTTTGCACATGTCCAACCCACGCATTCCTAATCTTATCCTTTCTCGTGAGCCCACACCTCTAACGAAGCATCCTAATCTCCGCTACACCCATTTTGTGTACGTGTTGATGCTTCACCGCCCAACATTCTATGCCATACAACATCGCCGACCTTATTGCCGTCCTATAAAATTTTCCCTTGAGCTTCAGTGGCATACAACGGTCACACAACATGCCGGATGCACTCTTCCACTTCATCCATCCCGCTTGTATTCCATATATTCTGTCTTTGATCGGCTTAGGCGAAGACCTTTAGATTCCAACACTTCTCTCCAAAGGTTAAGCTTCGCATTTACCTCTTCCTGAGTTTTATCTATCAACCCTATATCGTTTGCGAAAAGCATACACTAAGGAATAACATCTTGAATATGTCATGTTAACTCATCCATTACCAATGCAAAAAGGTAAGGACTTAAGGATTTTTGATGCACAAAATCAGTGAGGACTTTGGTACAACAGAAAGTATTAAGTTTGTGACCTTCGCTAGATTGCTCTGGTCATTAATATGGATAAGTATGGAAAAGGATAGAGACATGAGAGCAAACACAAGATGTACATGGTTCACCCAGATTGGCTACGTCCACGGAGTAGAGGAGTTCTCATTAATTGTGAAGGGTTTACACAAGGACATAGGTTCAAGCTCTCATTTAGTGGGTACAAGTGAATGATTTAGTACAAATGGCATTAAGAAATATTTTGGGAGAATGATCTCCTTTTATAGAAGAGAGTTTCTAGCCTTGTTCTGACATTGACACGTGTCGTGTTGTGATTGGCTTCCGATGTTGACACGTGTCGCACTTGCCTTATCTGTCTCATAGGTAGATGTGGCATCTTCTCTGAAAGTACTCTTCCTCCGTCCAGGGGTGGTATCTTTAACTAGTGGAGATGCACAAGGTAATGTATCAATTTCACTTAAAGCTTATTTGTAGTTTTAGGCTTGGTCAATCGCGATACAAACCATGTAGTAGGAGTCCCCCAAGTCGCCGAGCTAGGGGATCTGCTGAAAGAGGTGACAGACAAGGTAAGCAATCAGAGCTCTAAGCAATCAGTCCCAGATCAGAAGTTTGATTTCGAGTTCTAGCTGATTGTTCCCAGTCTCCTTATCTTGCAGGCAGCATGAAGGATAAAGAGAAGAAAAGGAGAAGAGATGATATGAGATACTTTTGCTTTTGAAGAAATAACTTTCCACAGGCTTATTCTTGAACTGGGCTGGAGGGTTTTCTGGTTACCTCCAGAGTATAAGGCTGACTGAAGAATTTGAGGGTCAAATCAAGTCCATCCAATCTAGAGTATGTTCGACCATGCTGATATGGGATACTTTTGCTGTTGACAAAGTAGTGGAAGTATCGACACGTGTTCTGTTACACTTGTCTCATATGCTTCCTTGTATCATTCTTACTTGCCCTATCTGTTCCTTAGGCAGATGTGGTATCTTCTCTGGAAGCATAAGATGTTGAAGATGAGTACTCGAGAGCAATGCCAGGTAAGTAATCAGGTAAGGAGTTCCAGGCAGTCAGTTCCTGACTGGAACCTTGATTCCAAGTGCTGACTGATTGCTCTCTTTCTCCTTGTCTTGCAGGTAAGAACAAGGCCAAAGGAAAAGACAAGGAAAAAGTATGATATGGGATACTCTTGCTTTTAACCCTGATGATATGAGATATTCTTGCTTTGGTGTAGCTTGTTTGCAGAGGTATTATCGGGGGGAAAGAAAGCTGAGTATTTCGAGAGGCTTCGTTGGGAGTGCCTGTTCGTTGAGGATGAAGGTCGACATATATAGGAGTCTCTCTAACAACAAGTAGTAATGCTATTCATTTACCTTTCTTGGTCATAGCACTGTAGTGGGAGCTGCCAGCTTCACGTGTTTTAACTCTGTCAGAGCACTTTGAAAAAGTGATCTATGGTATTTGGAAAGCTGATGTTGCGTGTGAAAATTACAGACAAGTTATATCCAAGGAGATATGGCTTTCGAAGTTGAGAAAGCGATGCCTCTTCGGTTTTCGAACAAGTGATCCTGTCAGGGATCTGGCTTTCGAGATTCGAAGAACGGTGCCTCTTCGATTTTTGAGAAAGCAATCCTGCCGGTGTCTCTTTGATTTTTGAGAAAGTAATCATGTTGGGAGTCTGGCTCTCGAGATTCGAAGGGCGGTGCGTCTTCGATTTTGGAGCAAGCAATCTTGTTGAGAGTGTTTTCTCGAATGTGAGTAAAGGTTGGGCATTTTTGCTAGTCTACCTTGCCACGGAGCATAGAGGTTGACACACAGGGACTTTCCAATTATTCAGCAGTGGTGCTATTCCTTTACCCTTGTGGGTAATAATATGGTAGCTAAACCTTCAAAATTTGTGTCTAAACTTTGTTAGTGCTGTTTCTTTGCTATTTTTTTACCCTTCTTGGTTATAGCGATGTAGTGGGAGCTGCAAGCTTCACGTGTCTAAACTTTGTCAGAGATCTTTGGCAAAGTTATATGTGGTACCCATGAGTTGATGTTGCGTGTGGAAAGTGGATGAATGAACAGTAAGATTCATATGCTTTCTACTTCACCAGAAATCTTCGACAGATTGCTTGTAATTTTCGCAAAGTTGAGTGTGCATGTGACAGGTGCTAACAAGGCTGAGAAAGCAGGTGCCTCTTCGATTTCTGAGATCGGCCTTCGTGGTCTCTGAGCAGCCTAGCTTTTGAGAAAGCAAGCGCCTCTTCGATTTTTGAGATCGGCCCTCGTGGTCTTTGAGCAGCCCAACTTTTGAGAAAGCAAACGCCTCTTCGATCTCTGAGATCAGCCCTCGTGGTCTCTGAGCAGCCCAACTTTTGAGAAAGTAAACGCCTCTTCGATTTTTGAGCAGGCGCCTCTTCGATTTCTGAAGCTCTGTCGAGTGCAGATTTTTATAGAGGCTAGCATTAAGTTCCAAAGTACACTTGAATCTCCACAGTAGAAGCTTCCTTCTTGCACTTCTAAGATCTTGATTTGTCCGACCTCTTCTCTCTTCAACACCTTTGAAAATGTCTGGCCCTTCTGACCGTCGTTTTGACTTGAACCTTGGTGAAGAGGTAGCCCTACCTTCTCCAGACAATATATGGCGCCTATCCTTCTTATCCCCTACTGGTCCTCTTACTGTTGGGGATTCCGTGATGAAGAATGATATAACAGCTGCGATGGTGGCTAGGAACATTCTCACTCCCAAAGATAACAGACTTATTTCCAAACGGTCTGATGAGTTGGCTTTATGGATTCTCTGGCTCTCAATGTTCAGTGTGCAGGTTCTGTGCGATGGTGCAAGTTCTGTGTTGAATCATTGGCGGCTGAAGTGATGAGCCTCAAGCAGGAGAGTAGAGGGCTCAAGCATGAGAATAAACAGTTGCATAGGCTCGCACATGACTATGCTACAAACATGAAGAGGAAGCTTGACCAGATGAAGGAATCTGATGGTCAGATTTTACTTGATCTTCAGAGGTTTGTGGGTGTGTTCCAAAGGCATTTATTGCCTTCATCTTCTGGGGCTGTACCGCGTAATGAAGCTCCAAATGATCAGCCCCCGATGCTTTTTCCTTCTAGGGTTCTGTCCAGTACTGAGGCTCCGAGTGATCACCCTCCGGTGCCTTCTCTTTCTAGGGCTCTACCAACTGCTAAGACTTCTCCTAAGCAACCTTTGTGAAGGCCCCCTCTTGTTTGTTTATTTTGACTCATGTATATGTACATATTTGTAACTTATAGGAGATATCAATAAATAAGCTTTGCTTCATTTCAATGTATTGTGTTAAATACACCAAAGCCTTCTTCACTAAGTTTTTTGAATTTTTCTTTTGTTGAACCTTGTATGTTGAAGCTTTGTGAGTGAAACATGTAGGTTGAGGTAGTGTTCCCTTAATTTCTTGAGTGAGGAAAACTTCTCGATTGGAAACTTGAAAAATCCAAGTCACTGAGTGGGGTCGGCTATATGAATCTTAGAACGCCATTGTGCTCGGTCCTGTGTCATGTCCTCCGTTAGATCTAAGTACTCTAAGTCTTTTCTTAGAGTCTCTTCCAAAGTTTTCCTAGGTCTTCCTCCATCCCTTCGACCCTGAACCTCTATCCCGTAGTCGCATCTTCTACCCGGAGCGTCAGTAGGCCTTCTTTGCACATGTCCAAACCACCGTAACTGATTTTCTCTCAGCTTTCCTACAATTTCGGCTAGTCCTACTTTACCTCGGATATCCTTATTCCTAATCTTATCCTTTCTCGTGTGCCCACACATCCAACGAAGCATCCTCATCTCCGTTACACCCATTTTGTGTACGTGTTGATGCTTCACCGCCTAACATTTTGTGCCATACAGCATCGCCGGCCTTATTGCCGTCCTATAAAATTTTCCCTTGAGCTTCAGTGGCATACGACGGTCGCACAACACGCTGGATGCACTCTTCCACTTCATCCATCCAGCTTGTATTCTATGGTTGAGATCTCCATCTAATTCTCCATTCTTTTGCAAGATAGATCCTAGGTAGCGAAAGCAGTCGCTCTTTGGTATTTCCTGATCTCCGATCCTCACCCCTAACTCATTTTGGCCTCCATTTGCAGTGAATTTACACTCCATATATTATGTCTTTGATCGGCTTAGGCGAAGACCTTTAGATTCCAACACTTCTCTCCAAAGGTTAAGCTTCACATTTACCCCTTCCTGAGTTTCATCTATCAACACTATATCGTCTGTGAAAAGCATACACCAAGGAATATCATCTTGAATATGTCCTGTTAACTCATCCATTACCAACGCAAAAAGGTAAGGACTTAAGGATGAGCCTTAATGTAATCCTACAGTTATGGGGAAGCTTTGGGTTTGTCCTTCATGAGTTCTTACGGCAATCTTTGCTCCTTCATATATCCTTTATAGCTTGGATATATGCTACTTATACTCCTGCTTCTTCAAAATCCTCCAGAGAATGTCTTTTGAGACCCTATCATACGCTTTTTCCAAATCTATAAAGACCATGTGTAAATCCTTTTTCCCTTCTCTATATCTTTCCATCAATCTTCGTAAGAGATAGATTGCCTCCATGGTTGAGCGCCCTGGCATGAACCCGAATTGGTTGTTCGAAACCCGTGTCTCTTGCCTTAATCTATGCTCAATGACTCTCTCCTAGAGCTTCATTGTATGACTCTCTCCTAGAGCTTCATTGTATGACTCATTAGCTTAATACCACTATAGTTCATGCAATTTTGTACGTCGCCCTTATTCTTGTAGATAGGCACCAAAGTGCTCTTTCGCCACTCATTTGGAATCGTCTTCGTTTTCAAAATCCTATTGAAAAGGTCAGTGAGCCATGCTATACCTGTCTCTCCCAAGACTTTCCACACTTCGATCGGTATATCATCTGGGCCCACTGTTAAAAAAAATTGAATCTTTGGCATTACACGCAGGCTATTCATACCATGAAAGAGACACTTATGTATTTGTATAATCTCAGCTCTGTAATTAGAGCGAGGGTTCGCATTTAGCATTTGTAATAGCTATAGATACAATATTGTATGAAAAATTAAGTTTATAATATACGGTTTATAAGGATCGCACACAATAAATGATTATGAATCCTTCTCCTGATCGACCGTTAGGTGAGAACACAAGGGGCCTATGCAGACAACCATTTCAATCAAGTGCTTTTGTATTAAAATAATTAATTGAAAATTCACAATAAATTCATTAAGAACCAGAAAAACGTCCAATATTTTAATTTTTCTCTAAAAGGAACAACTATAAATTCCTTCCATGGCTGTCGAATTTGGTATATTTGCCTTAATATATAAAATATGCATGGTTAGAGCCATTTTGGTTTGGTAATTAGCTCTAATCCATATTATTTTGCATAGCCCCAAAAATCCATCTCTCCACGCAACGAGAGGTGCTGGGGGTTAATTTGGTTGACAGAAGAGGGTGCATTTGCATCCTCATACCTGGCTGCTCCTTTGGACGACGAATCTTGATCATTTCCAAGGTCATGAGAAGTAACCAGGCGGTCGAGCATAGCCCATTCACTCATCCCCTGGTGATCATGATTATTATCTCTTCCGCCAGCTGCTCCAGCTCCTCCTGCAACCGTATTCAGTTGATGGTTTGGTTCGCACGTGCCAACCTCTAACACCTGCTCACAAGCTTGGTACCGGAGGCCCTCACTGCCACTTTCGCGGTCTCTAGGGTTTGTCATGAGCTGCTTGACCATGCCGTGGCTAGGTGAATCGTCGGAGGGGTGCTGGGATGAGTAGTCGTCGTAGGCGGAAAGGGGCTTGTGGGCGAGGGTGGGGATAGGGGCTTGGGATTGGAAAAGAGAGTAGGGAGGGGGTGGCTGCAGGTGGGTGTAGTGAAGGCTTGGGTTGTTGTTTAGCTCGAATGCTTGGGCTGCTGCATGGTGTTGTTGGCGTAGTAAGTACTGGTTGTCTCTGTGGCTATGCATGAAGGAGTGAGCTTGCAATTGGCTGTTGCTTGATGTATTTTTGAGCTGATGATGGTCTGAAGAGTTCATGCTAGAGCTTCCTCCTTCATTCGCAACCTTGAATAAATTTTTCTTCTTGAAAACCCTGCAGATCACCCACCCATCTTCCTGCATGTGTTTGCAATATTTATCGTTACCAATTAAAATCTCCGAATTAATGAAAGATATATTAGGTAACAAAAATCCTAAACCCTAGCTAATTAATTTCCTTATTATATATAATATAACATAAAGTGACGATCGAGATATAGACTGATGAAAATGAAATGGAGATGGAGATAGTAGTGCATACACTAGATAGGTTTCCATGAGGATCATCGCCATCTTCGAGGCGGTACTCGTGCATAATCCAGTCAGTCTTTTGGCCGTGGGGAGCTCTGCCTCTGTAGAAAACAAGGGTTTTTCTCATGCCAATCTGCTTGAAGGTGTTTCTGATGCATTTGTCCCGCCCTGTTGCCTTCCAAAACCCAGCATTTGTAGCCCTATTTGTCCTCGACCCTGTTGGGTACTTCCTGTCTTTGTGGCTGAAAAAGTACCACTCGTTTTGTGGAGTCGACCCAATCCTACATCTCTCTGTGTACTTGCACCAAAAAAAAAAAAAATAATAATAATAATAATTACAGATTATGTAGGATTTGGTTTTTTTGGTTTTTTTTTTTTTTTGTTTGTGCATATATATATATATATATATATATATATATATATATATATATATATATATATATATTATGTGTGTGTCATTAAGTTAAAAATTAATTTCAAAATGTGCATGTCCTGGGCAACCGGTTGACTTGACTACCTGAGAAAGCCGTATCTACAAGGAAGACCAGCTAATTATTTGTTTACAAGAAATGCTATACTTACGATCTATTTATACTATTATGTGTATTATCTCACTATTAGAGGTAAGACTCATCAACATATATAGAATAGAGATAGTACAAATAAATAATGGTATAAATAATATTTTTGTTTACTAATTCCATCAACTTTTTTAACGTGTAAATTCCCGCTCTTGAGTGTTAAGTTATATGATGCATTTGTTAATATTCCTTGGTTTATATTCATATATAAATTGTTCAACCAAACCATTCTTTGAATCTAATTGTTAAGTCGTGCGCGTTGCATATTAGTCAAGACTCAACCAATATTGATATAATTTAGTCTCCCTAACATACCCTTTTTAAAACAAATTTGCAAGCTAAATAATGTGTCACCAATAGAAAATAAACGCGCTAGTCAACAGTTAAGTAATAATCCAATTATTAACAATCACATCATTCAATTTACAAAATTTGATTTAAGAATTTGATCTCTCTAGCATACCCTTTTACTTTTCATGGAATTGCATAAATTGAGAAACTTCAAATCTTTTAAACGTTTTTTTTTTCTCCTCTTTGTATCAAATTTTTTTCTACTCCAGCTACAATTACTTAAAAAAAATCTTGACCGAAACCAATTAAGATCGAGTAAAGACAATCTTGAAGAAAAACATTAACAAAGTTCAAAGTTGAATATATTAATCTCAATTGACTAGAAGCGAAGCTTATTGGGTGTTTCCGGCCAGCTTATTAATTAGAAACGAAGCTCTTGAGCAAATTAACTAGATCGTAATTGAGCTCAAAGTAGAATTAATATAATTGCAAAAACATAAAAAAGTTTTCATACCTTGCAAGTCCCAAGGTTCCATCTTATTCAAGTCCACCTCTCTAATGACCTCCATGTCAAACTTCTGAAAGGACACCTTCTTCTTCAAATAATAGTGAAGCAACTCTTCGTCCGTGGGGTGGAATCGGAATCCCGGAGGCACACCACCACTCGATGAATTAGCCATCAATCTTCACGTATACCAATCTCAAAATATATATACGACTCAATCTCAATATAAAATAGATATTTGCACTAAACAATCAAGTTAGCTAGCTCTATAGTGCTATAGAGGTTTAGCCCTTCTCTCTCTCTCTCTCTCTCTCTCTCTGTGTTTAGTTTGAACAATGAATCAAATTTTACGTGGGGATGTTGTCATGGGGCTTAAATATCATTCTAATTGTCAACGGGGGCTATGATTTATGGGAAATGGTTGACGGCCGGTGACGACGCCGACGGAGATGGTTAAAGCTATCGTAAAACTCAAGTCTACGGAATGAGACGACTAGGATGGCTTTTTCGCTATAATTTACACTTCGTGCGATCTTCTTCACCTGCTTAACTTGGAGAGTGGCTACACTCTCTTCCAATTTACTCATCAATAACAGCGCCATGCACCTTTGGAGTTTTTACTTTGTATTAATTTTTGGCCAAATTGGATTGTTCATCCCCGTGGTTATAGGACACTTGCATGATGACCCCCGTGGTGAAAAAACTAGGAATTAAACCCCTGTAGTCTAAAATGTTAGCAAATTTAGTCCAAAAGTAAGATTTATGTTAAAGGACTGTTAAAAGTTAGGGTAAAACTGTATTTTCAGTTCCAATTGACATTGAATTGGGGCTATTTTTTATTTAAAAAATTAAGCATTATTTTTTTTGTTAATTGTTATAAAAAAAATTATTTATTTTAAATGTCAATTGGAACTGAAAATACAGTTTTACCCATACTTTTAACAATCATTTAATAGAAATCTTACTTTTTGACTAAATTTGCTAACATTCTAGACCACATGGGTTTAATTCCTAGTTTTTTCACCACAGGGATCATCATGCAAGTTTCCTATGACCACGGGGATGAATAATCCAATTTGGCCTTAATTTTTTGTTGGGACACTTTGGATGTGGTCCCTAACTATCAATATTCTTTTATTGAAACTTTATCTATTTTTAGATTTTGATCGAAGTCCTTGACATTAATATAATAATGTAAGTTACTATAGTTTTTAAATTAAAAATTAAAAATTGAAATGTGTATTATTTTTTTTTTTTGGAAATGTTTGAATCGAAAATTAATTAGGAGTTTAATAGAAGTGTGAGTATTAAAACCCTAAATAAATTACTAATTTTTATTTCAAGCTACTGGGGTTAGCCCAATGCTGAACGCGAGTTGCGTGATGGATAAGAGACTAAGTAATTCATAGTTCGAACTGTCCAAGATAACCTTACTCTTCTGCCTTTTGTTACAATATGCGGCATTTTGGGTCACACCTTCATGTGGTATGTAGAGATCTGGTTACCAATTGAAGTTTAAAGGAGCATTATTTTCAGAAATAAAACTCTTAGCTTCGATTCGATGTACGTATAGAGGTACATATGTGGTATATATTTGTTAACTGTCCTTAATTTGATCTATCAGTTAATCCATTCAACTCATTACATAGCCACATATGTGAAACTGTCTCTATCTTGTTTCTAGAGACATAATTAGCATGTCTCTTTTTATCATTAGAGGCAATACAACTACAATTGGCGACCTGTTTGTATCATTGGTGTTTAGGAACATAAAGAAGGTCTGTGATGAGTCAATATTATACTATATATTTTACCATAATCTTAATATTAATTTATTGGTTATTTTGGTAATTTTGATACTTTGTTATGTATTCTTAATGTAGGATATTCGACTTCCTCTGGAGCAGAAAGTGATCAAATAGATGAATTTTGGAGTGATTCTAATTGGAGGATGTTCATGTGCCTTTCATAATGATTGTGTCAAAATTCCAGATTTTTCTACCAAGCCGTTTGACAGTGGCGAAAAAATAAAGGCCCAACGTGCAGCTTTCCTAGATTGATGTTCCTGGACGTTTTGGGTATTTTGAAGTTCAAGACGGCATATTTTGAGGAATATTCATTCTGAGGATTTGTAGTGGACGTCTATAGCTTTCAAAAGAGACATTTTGGGACCAAATCGGAGTTGATTTGGTCAGTTAAAAGACTAATTTTCTGATAATTCCGAATTTTAGTTTAAATAGGAAACCTTTTATTTTCTGTTTTATTATTTATTATGTTTCCAAGTTTTATTCTAAGACCTTTTAGGGTTTTATTTTGTATTAGTATAAATAAGATATTTAGCCATTATGTTAACGGGGAGAAAAAAGGGGGAGAACATACGCACACTTTGAGTTCAAGTTTATTTTCAAGGTGTTTTCTATCCTTATTTTTAATAATATTTTATTTTATGATTGTTCATAATTAGTTTCGTTTGCTAGGAAGAGACCATGAGCCTTAGCAAGAATATGTAGTTTATTTTTGTTTGTACCATACTTGACCAATCCCGAAACTACTGAGCACCGGTCAACGTTATACCGTCAAGGACCCAGAAGAGTTTCCTTCCAACCAGGAGGCCAATCACAGCGCGACACGTGTCGACATCAGAAGCTAATCATAACGCGACACGTGACAACATCAGAAGTCAATCACAACATGACACATGTCAATGTCCGAATGAAACTAGAAACTCTCTTCTATAAATAGAGATCATTCTCTCACAATATTTCCTAATGTCATTTGTACTCATTTGTACTAGATCATTCGAAAAAAAAAAAATTGCCTAGACCTCTTTTTCTTTGGGTCTAACAACTTTCATAACAAATATATATGAAGAAGGAGTTTTGGGCTACCACTTAGAAAGGAAAGGCCTCATTCGTCAACTCCCTCGACCGGAGACTTGGGGGACTCCTACCATATGCTACTGCACCTTGATACTCGGAAGTCTCACGACCACTCAGTGACTTGGATTTTTCAAGTCTCCAAACGAGAAGTTTTCCTCACTTGGGAAATTAAGGGAGCACTACCTCAACCTGCATGCTTCACTCACAAAGCTTTAACATACAAGCTTTAACAAAAGGAAAAATTCAAAGAATTTAGTGAAGAAGGCTTTGGTGTATTTAACACAATACGTTGAAATGGAGCAAAGCTTGTTTATTGATATTTCCGATAAGTTACAAATATGTACATATACATGAATCAAAATAAATAAACAAGAGGGAGCCTTCACAAAGTTGCTCAGGAGAAGTCTCAGCAGTCAGCAGAGCCCCAGAAAGAGGAGGCACCAGAGGGTGATTATTCGGAGGGTGATTATTTGGAGCCTCAGTACTAGGTAGAACCCCAGAAGGAGGATGCACTAAAGGTTGATCATTTGGAGCTTCATTACGCGGTACAGCCCCAGAAGATGAAGGTAATAAATGCCTTTGGAACAAACCCACAAACCTTTGATGATCAAGTAAAATATGACCATCAGATTCTTGCAGCTGGTCAAGCTTCATCTTCATGTTTGTAGCATAGTCATGTGCGAGCCTGTGCAACTGTTTATTCTCATGCTTGAGCTCTCTGATCTCCTATTTGAGACTTATCACTTCAGCCGCCAATGATTCAACTTGGCGGGTTCGAGCAAATAGTCGTTGGGCCATATTAGACACAGAACCTGCACACTGAACACTGAAAGCCAGAGAATCCTTAATAGCTAGCTCATCAGACCGTTTGGAAAATAGTCTATTATCTTTGGGAGTGAGAAGGTTCCCGGCCACCACCGCAACGATCATATCATTCTTCATTTGCTTCTCCTTATATCTTATATCATCTCTTCTCCATTTGCTTCTCCTTATCCTTGTTGCTGTTTATGACACAAGGAGAAGGAGAACAATCAATCGGAAGTCGAAGTCGAACCTCCGATCCAGGTTGGTTGCTTGGAAGTCTGATTGCTTACCTTGTCTGTTACCTCTTTCGGCAAATCTCCTAGCTCGGCGACTTGGAGGACTCCTGCTATAGGGTTTTGTATCGCACTTGACCAAGCCCGAAACTACAAGTAAGCTTCAAGTGAAATTGATACATTACCTTGTGCATCTTCATCGGTTAAAGATACCACCCCTGGATGGAGGAAAAGTACTTCCAGAAAAGATGCCACATCTACATATGAGACAAATAAGGCAAGTGAAAATGATATCACACTTCGGTACTTAGAAGTTTCATGATTACTCAATGGCTTGGATCTTGCAAGTCCCCAACCGAGGAGCTTCCCTCACTCGGGAACTTAAAGGAGCACTGTTTGTACCATACTTGACCAATCTCGAAACTACTGAGCACCGGTCAACATTATACCGTCAAGGACCCAGAAGAGTTTCCCTCCAACCAGGAGGCCAATCACAGCGCGACACGTGTCGACATCAAAAGCCAATTATAGCGCGACACATGTCAACATCAGAAGCCAATCACAACACGACACATGTCAATGTCAGAATGAAACTAGAAACTCTCTTCTATAAATAGAGATCATTCTCTCACAATATTTCCTAATGTCATTTGTACTAAATCATTCACTTGTACTCACTAAAGGAGAGCTTGAACCTATGTACTTGTGTAAACCCTTCACAATTAATGAGAACTCCTCCACTCCATGGACGTAGCCAATCTGGGTGAACCATGTACATCTTGTGTTTGCTTCCCTATCTCTATCCATTTACATACTTATCCATACTAGTGACCGGAGCAATCTAGCGAAGGTCACAAACTTAACACTTTCTGTTGTACCAAAGTCCTCGCTGATTTTGTGCATCAACAATTTTCAATTTGCTTATGATATTATGCATGCAAGTTTTGAATTATTAATCACTGTGCTTTAAACTATTTAATTGTCTTGATGATTGGCCACCATTAGGTTATTTAGAAAACTAATTTGATGTAATTTTGGCAGAGGGTTGTCCCTGAAATTGGCGATGGCTTCTTGTGGTTAATATGTGTAACTTCTTAGGATGGACGACACGTGTTAAGGGTTGTATGGTTTTTCAAAAGGATTTCACAAAACTTAATGAGTCTTGCATGTTCACATTCGATCTGGACGCCACAGACAGGTTGCATGTTAGATATACGTTCTATGTTGGAGGTTCCAAGTAGGATATACTTTAGGAAAACCTAACCTTCAAAATATACATATGTAATTCATAAGTAATTGGAAGAATTACGTAGGATTTTTAAGGTGACGGCGGAATCCTAGTGCTCAAATTTATTTTCAAAACTATTTTCTTTTGATTTATTTATTTTCCCAATTTATTTAATTATTTTTAATTAAATTCGTTTTCAATATTTTAGATCATAAAATCAACATCTTCGAAATTTTGTTTCAAATAATTAATTAAGATTTGGTTTTAACATAAATTATTCATTCAATCCCTGTAGAGATCGACCTTGCTTGAGTTGCTATACTACGATAACCTTGTACTCTTGCTAGTATTTTAAAATGTTTTTATCCATACTTTTGCAGGTGGTAAATTCCCTATCAGTCTGTCTCTCAATAGAGTACTCCACCAAATCTTTATCAAGCCTTGATTATCTGTACCAAACTTTCCATCAACATTCATCATTCTTAATCACCTGCTTCACTTATCAATCAAACATACGATATGTTAGGAAGACCTATATTGTACATACTCTTTCTCTAATAGATTTAAGACTCACCAATATAAGTAGGTCTAACTTTTATTAGAGAGGATGCAATGTAGTGTCCATACAAGCATTTTCCACCCTGTAATGGGATGTCGTGCAACCCATACTCATTTCTGTTCCACATTCCTACTCATGTCGATTCATATGATTTCCTCCATTTTCAAGTAAGCACATACAGAAAGTGTTAAGTAATTAAATCGAGACTTAAGCCAATGAGCCCCATCAGATTTGAAGTTTGATCCTTAATGATCATATACAATCCACGCGCTCCATTGTGACTCTGGAGTAGCTCTTGTTAACTAGTTTTCTAGTTAGTTTAAAGGAACTATATATTTAAAGCAAACGATCCCAAGAAAATAAGAAGCAATATATAACCATGGGATACTTGATTGTTTCCAAAGCAATGCTTGGAAAACCAACTACTAAGCCTTCTTGGGATTTTCGCATTTATTTGGACGGCTGCAGTATTATATGCATTATTGGCAATATTCATATTAGGTTTAATGGTTTTGGGTTTGGTCTTAAATCTTAATATCAAACAGTTGGAGATGCAGTCGCCATAGCTCGAGGCTAGAGCTCGATCGCACATGTATGATGTATGTAGGGGGATGACCTTCAACTTCAAGGGCTTCAGATAAACAAGCCACTTGATTGAACTGCACTCTTCCTTTCTGTTTTATTGTGATTTGATTTATTTATTATCCTTTCTGTTCGGGTCTACTCTCTACTTATCATCTTAAGCTGTTTAATCTGAGGATTTCATTTTCTTTGACGTACAATGTTGTCAAGCCATGCATGAGACCAACCACGAGTGTAGGCTTAGGCTTAGCTAGCTAATTATAGTATGCCACTTGCATGACATGAATAATTTGCTAAATGCATATGGCTCCGTTTCTCTCAAGATTCATCCATTTCATCTACTTTGTCTTTGATCATCATCTACTCTTTGGTCTTGTTGCCTAGGCTATTTTCTAAAGTATTTTTTTTTTATAAAATTAATATAATGTTATGATATTGACAATATATTAATCAAATTTCAATGAGACTTTAAGGTACACTATAACATGTCAATCTAACAAAATTTACTAATTCATGCCACTACAGCTGCTAGCGTGCAAATCCTTTGATTTCGAATCAGGTCAATCTCATGCACCACTTACACGTCTCCTACACTTCACACCTCGCACGACTCTGTGAATTCAGATATTACATTGCAGTACGTTTGTCTCCTGGTTCTGTTTTTTATTTTGTTTTTACATTTGGATTCAGACGCTACATTACAGTGTTCGTTTCTCGTTTATCTTCTACATTTGGATTTAGACTCTGCCTTGCAATCACTGTTTCTGGTTATGCTTTTACATTTGGAGTCAGACTTTACAATGCAATGTTTATTTATGGTTCTGGTTTTACATTTGAATTCATACTCTACAATGTTGTGATTATTTTTGTAGTTCTATTTTCCCATGGATTGTCTTCAAGTTTTGGAATGGTGCAATTTTTGTGATGGTTCCATTCTCTATGACGTCTTCAATGCACTTTCAAATCTTATTCTAGGGCAGCGTTTGAATATGATTCGTTAAAACATGCCATCATCAACAATTTGTGTGTCTTTTTTGTTAACTACATTGGAAGAGGCATGAAACTATCGAAATTACAAAGAAGAAGAAGATGAAGGTTTAGAAGGAAATCAAAACTTGTATTTGATAGTTGAACATATTACATAAAATGAGAGAGATTTTGCAATTTATACTAGCCTACAAAGTAACTAACTCTAACCTTCTAACAAACTCTTACTACGCCAATCTCCACCATTCAATCATAAACCAATCTCCACCATACATCTATTAATACTCCCCCTCAATCTCAACTGGGGTATCCCGGTTTGAGATTGTAGCAAAGTGAGTATGAGATGAATTGTTGAGTACTACAATTTGAGACATCTGCTTCTTATTGATCTTTGCAATCTCCAAAGTGGTCTGCCCTGCACCCGGTTCAGACTCCAATATATGACTCTTCTGCTCAGATACCATGTTGGATTTTTGGATCGCCGGGCCCGCCCCACTCTAACGACACCAATACTGTCCCCAACTTTATCACCTGCCCAATCCTTCATGTGTAGGGTTTTATCACAAAAGGTCTTAATGGTATTAGTTAGAGTGGGGTAATCCTATTTAAACCCCCCTTAGTTTCTTTTGCACCCACTGATGTGGGACTCCCCCTCACTGAAGGGAAAAATATGAGTTTCTAGCATGGGATTTCATAATGACTATCATGCATATCCAATCAAAATTTAATATACGAAAGCAGCGGAAGCATTTAAAACATTTTATCAAAGCTATAGTCATGCAAATCCCCTTCAAGGTTCATAGGTTTATATATAATGCATCAAAACATTTTAAAGAATCAAGAACAAAGTGAAGGTTAGTCTTATACCTCTTGATCTAGACTTGAGACCAAGGATGGACCACCTCCAAGCCCTTTGCTCCTTGAAATCCTTGAGCCTAGCTTCCCTCCTTGCCTCCTCCACTTTGTAAGATTGAGTGCTCCTAGGTTCTCTTCAAGTTTCCAAAGTAGGAAACCTCTAAAGATCCTCACCCACTAGTGTAGTGAGAAGGATGAAGGAATAACCAAAAGGGTGTATTAGAGGTTAGTAAAAACCCCCTTTGGTGGCCGGCCTTTGTGTAGTTTAGAGAGCTATTTTTCTTTTGCCTCTTTGTTGTTTTAACACACAAAAACCCTAATGAACAATATCTTTATAAAGTTCCTTATATAGACAAAAGAAACCTAGTCAACACTTGACTAAATATCTCACCCTTTCCACCTTAAAGTGGCCGGCCTCTTTGTTGTTTGTTTGGGCTTTGGGCTTTTATTATTTCAAGTCATCCAATGCTTGAATATAAGCCCAATGGGTTTAGGCCCAATGGGCCCAATTAAACCCGAACGTTTCTTAAGCCCAAAACGATCTTTATCGCTTTTATGATTTCTTTAGACTTTCTAAATTAATCACAACAATTAATTAATCCAATTAACTATTTCCATCATCCATTAGTTACTCACTACAATAGTGTTTTGGTGAACAATCTTTTAGGTTCTAATTAGCAAGGCAGTGAGGTGATTGACATCAATCCAATTGCTTATATTTAATTCAATCACTTAGTGAATTAAAACTTCATTTTAATTCACCTTTCTTCTTTGATGACTACATTTAATCATCTAGAAGAACTCACAAGCTATGAGTGACATCTAACCATATGTCATAGCTACCCAAGCTAATGTAGAAGTTTATTCGAAGAACCTAGTCAGTTGGAATTACAATGTAATTCAATCCTTCCCTAATACAATACTCTTAATCACATCATTAGGGTATGGATATATCATGTCAAACCCCTAATGTGATTATTCCATCTTATATGATCCAATTGAGTCGTATAGGAACGCTTTCCTTTATTACGCTCGATACTTCGGCCGAAGATTCCCGAATCATATTTTAGAGTATTCTTCCTCTCTTATCGAGGATTAGAGATTCCTTGTTGCGCATACACTTGCCTTCATGACTAAGTGGCTTAACCCCAATTATGCCGTGGACACCCTCGAATGGGGAGACTTTGACATAATCAAAGATTAAGTACTTAACCACAAGACAACGACGATGCCTCAGGTCTAAGGATTACTTACATCTTTCCAACCATTAGAGTTACTTGCTTGACATGTGATTAGACCTCCATGCAAGTACTCTTGTTCGATTGTGTTCAGTGAACTCATTCCCATAATGAGCACCTACATACTTGTCTTGGTGTCATAACACGAATAGGATGAGACTTTCCATCCTTCCAATTGAAGCGGACACAGTATGTACCGGTCTACGCATTGTCGGTATCCCTCCGACAATCCAATGACCAGGAACCTTTTGGACATCTGGTTATGTGAAGAAGGTCTCTGTAGTCTAACATCATTAGATTACTTCTTCAATCGATCCATTGTCCATGGATACACTATTTAGGACATATATCGTTTATTGAGATAGTCCTAATTCGTGTCTTTGCCATTTTGATGTATAAGATTCATCCATACATCCATTCATTTGTCCTGAAAGATTTCTTCCAAAGATTGACTTTCAGGGCATATTTCCAACAATCTCCCACTTGCACTAAAGTCAATCACTAGTGTATCTTATACATCTTGTCGAGAGAGTTTATGCTTGTAGGTTAACTTGGTTATGCATTAATCTCTTTTATATTTAAAAAGGATTTACTTATCAAATGTTTCCAAGACATTTGATGATGTCTCTTTAATGTGTTCGAACACTTTGATGAGACCTTGATTCCATGGCTTGAGCTATCGCCCCATTACGTCGTAGTACTCTACTAACGACCTTATGGTTTGGATTCAATCATTGGTTCTTAAAGAACCCCTTCCATTCAAAACACCTTTTGAAGCAGTTTCTAAAACTATATATCTTCATATATTTCGTTTGTATACTTTATACAAAATTTACTTCAAGCTTGAGACCATTGTAGTACAATACTAACAATTCATTCATATGATTAGTACTTCATCCTTCATGAAGTTCCATTTGTTAAAATGGCTTATTTTCACTTTGGTTGAAAACCTAAGTAAATGCACGCTTCCAGAGTCCCACTCTGATGTTTCTTTCTTAAAGGCAATAATACTCTATCAGTTGCTTTGGTTCTGATCCTGGGATATAGTAATATCTCAAAGTAATAAACTCAGTGGTTTCTTCACTTTTGGATATCTACTTCACAAGTCAATACATGTGTCCCTTTTGTGATTTTATGACACATTCATTATAAGGGTTATGAAAGTGATTTCCTATCACATAAGAAAATGCTTTCTTAAATCTTCAACATTTGAGATTTAATTCCCATATAACATTATTGAGATAGCCTTGCTATATCAGTAAGTCCAATTTCAAGTCTATACTTCAAAATTGACCGTGTCATGTTTTGTCATTTTCGAGTAACATCTATGTTTCATCAAGCCTATCAAATAGACTTTATTCACATCTTGTTGCTCAAATTATGACATCACTCCCACTGGCCTTGTTGTAACTTAGCATTCATTCAAAATTAACAATTATCTTTTCTTGATTTGAATGCGTATTGCTCCCACTAACTTGTCTTGGATCCATTGAGAATCATTGAGATCCATTAGCTTATTGATGATGTCTCAACAATTTTGAGACCATCAACAACCCTAGCTAACATAAGTTATTTAAACGAATCACATACAAAAGAGTTCCTTCTAAAGTAATTCCTTTTGTATATGTGACTTGTTTTATCAAGTCTATTCATTTAATTATACAATGTCATACACCATACTACATGTTTTAGTCATACTAAGACCTTTAATGTAGTCATATAAGAATTATCCAATTCCTTAGTGGAAGCATGGCTCCTACTAAGGATATAGATACTCAACCATTCCTTCTAAGTGGTTGATATAATTCTCTATCAAAACTACATAGAGCAATATCGTTACATGAGATGTTGAATTTGGATTGTCTTGTTGTTAAACCATATGTTGTGACTCATTTTGAAACTTATTCCCTTTTGTTTCATCAACTTGTCCATATGCTTTGTTATTAGCATGTTCTCATAAAAGAGAATGATGGACAACTCCTAACATATAACCATTTTATGCTAGGTTGACGAAACCAACATTCAAAGACTATTCTTTAAATGTTACACAACATAGAATTTTAACATTTGAAGAGCTTGAGTCCTTTTAACAATTTAAAATTACAAACTCTTAATAATAGTCAAGTACTATTATTCTTTAGACAACTATAAACCAATCACATTCAAGTTTATATCCATTTTCACACCTCCCACTATTTCTCATGACTTTAATGAGAAATCATTTCATACATTCAAAATGTATAAAAGTGGATTATATTGGTAGAAGACATTGTGTAGTAGCTTTGATACATTTCAAGCTAAGTTGTTTCAATCTTCACTAAGTTAATGTCTTGTTGTTAAGTGACTAAAGTCTTTAAACATTTTTATAGATTTAGACACTTCTTTCTTGGTTTAATCACTAACACAATTGACATTTTAAAACCTTTGAAGAATGCCCAATTAGTTGTTCAAAAAACTCCTAATTGAATCAAGAGTGATCTTGATCATTTGTGTTTCAAGTGATAACAATATAAGAAACATTTTTCTTATTACTTATATCATTATAATGTGATCTTCCTTTTCTCCAAGAAAGGAATCTCTAGACTTTTGTCAATTCATATAGAACTCATAGGTAGATAATTGGAACCAAATCTAAAGATTCATTGTATCCTTTTATGTCCTACATGTGAGATCTATCCATAATTGATAAATCTAAAGTTTGGTTTATCACATTACAATTAAGTGATATAACTCTTGTATCTCATCTAGGATACAACAAGACAATTTTTCAATTCATAACACTACTTTAAGGAAATAGTATATTAAAAAGGCATATTTCACATTACATTAATATGATACTTCAAACATTCATAATGTTTAATACAAAAAGTATTAGCTCTATACATTTAGAGACTAATATAAATACCTTTATACATTTAGGCACTATTAGTGGTCTTCCATCATAAGAAGCCACATAAAAGGTTCTTAACAAAATAAGAAAGTTTTAAAGACAATCTTTAAATGCCTAACAAACTTCCTAAGTAGTAAGCAAAAAATCATAGTGGCCGAACACTTCTCCACTTCTTCCTTGCTTGTCCTTCTTCTACTTGGCTTCTCCACCTATATACAATTATACAAGTGATTAGCTCTTTATATCAAATATAAATATTTAGAAGATCTAACATTTAGAATTGAAGATAAGAACATAAACCATACCTTGTGGCTTGTCCTTAAGAGTTGCAAGGTATAACCTGCAATTCCTCTTCCAATGCCCCTCCTTTCCACAGTGGTGGCAAGTCCCTTTGGGCTCCTTTGCCTTCTTTTTCCTCACTCCTCCTTTCGGCTTAGGAGTGGGGGACTTCTTCTCCTTCCCTTTGCCTTTGCCTTGCGGCTTGGCCTTGGAAGAGGATGGCTTGTTGTAGGCTACTGCAGCAGTCCCTACAACGTTCTCTTTCTTCATAGTCTTCTCGGCAGTTACTAACATGTTTAGTAACTCGGAGAGAGTACTATCCATTTTATTCATGTTGTAGTTCATTACGAACTGCGAGAATGAATCAGAAAGAGAAGCCAATATGAAATCCTGGGCCAATTCCCCGTCAAGTGGAGTACCAAGGTTCTCCAATTGTTCAATGAATCCTATCATCTTCAGTACATGTTGATGCACTGGAGCCCCCTTGACCATCTTGGTCTTCACAAGTTCACAGACAGTGCTAAAGCGACGGTTGCGCGTCCCTTCACCATATAACTCCGTAAGATGGAGTATTATGGAAGATGCACTATCCATGCCCTCGTGCTGTCTCTGTAGCTCCTCATTCATGGAAGCCAACAGATAGCACTTGGCTTGTGTATCATCCTCAACGTGCTTGTCATACTTAGCACGTTCATCCTCAGTGGCGTCAGGGCCAAGAGGTATGTGAGGTGGAGCCTTGTCTAGTACGTAAACAATCTTCTCCAAGGTTAGGAGAATCTTGACATTACGATACCATGATGGGAAATTGTGCCCCTCTAGGCAATGTTTGTCGAGTATTTTCGCGAGTGTGCTTCCAACCATATCTATATACATAAACAAATAAAATAATTAGATTGATTGTTTGATTAAGTCAAACGATTTTGGTCTTTAAACCGAATGACACCACCCACTATTTTTGGCAAATTCCATATCCCCCATAATGGAATCCGGGAGATTTCAAAGAAAGCTCCTAGCGGGTTATGGGAGGCTCACTATTACCAAGCCCACCTCACGATGATACGATGTCGGCTAGCAACAATAATAATGAGAGGATACAAGTACCCATTCACAACAACCTCTTGTGATTACCCATCTTTTTGGCCTCTAGAGAAAAATACCTCACGATGATACGATGTTGGCACCTTTTCTCTTAGTTAAGTTCTTTCCCACCATGCCGGTTTAGCTAGGGGTTCAAGCATGACCTCACGATGATACGATGTTGGCCACACTCGTTGCCTACCTTAACCTCATCAAATGTTTTAAATAAACTCCTCCTAAATATAAGCATGCACTTTGTCACTTCCCCATGATAGGGTGAAGGCGGTGTACAAGTCATAAACGCTTGGAGCCTACCACGGTGGAAGGCCACGAAAAAGTGTTCTAAGCACTCTTACGCTTACAACTTAATATGATTGTTGTTTGAGGGATTTTAAGGTTTCACCAATTTTATTTATTTAATCACAATCAAATAAATTGTCCTATTATAACTACTAGTCCATGGTTAATGAAATTAGTAGCATATGATATCCCCACTATTCGTTTTTCATAAAACAAATCAATATCAAAACATTTTTCAAAATATTGGAGATATATATAACTACTAATTAGATTCATTATAGTCTAGTAGCGTATGATACTCCCACTATTTGTTTTGAAGAAAACAAAACAATATCAAAAACGAATTTTTTCAAATATTGGAAGTAACTACTACTACTAAGGTTTTTGCATTCCTTTGAAATTGGACTTTATAGTTATCTTAGGCTCTTGGATGACTATGGACTTATTAGATTATTGCAACAACGAGCCATCATTGTTGAATATAAACTCGGGGAGGTTGAGTCAATTTAATTACGTGCTTATCAATCCAATTAAAACATTTTCATTGAGCCATTAGAAATGAAAGACAATCTTCATTGCTAATTAAGGCATTGGACCCATTTAATCTTTAATCTCATGTCAAAAACCATCTTTTAGTTATGTCTCCTTTACCAATAGTTAAAGAAACTCTAGTCTAGCACTAGAGGGAATCCACTAACGAATAGAGATTAAGAAGTAATAAGAATTACAAACCGATTTGTACAAATTCCTACAAATTACATATACTAAAAGGGGAGAGATAGATTAATGTCAAACGTGACAAGGTCCAATTAAACAGTAATTAAAACACATTCCCAAGGTTCAAACAATTTGATTTTAGCGCCTTATCATATAGCTCAATTATCGTTTAAGGCATAAGTCCAAAGTCATCCATTTCATAACTACTTAAACATATTTAAATAATCTTAATGGAATGCAACATAAACATTTAGATTTAGTGCATATGGGCATAATATAATTATGAGTTTAAACAACTAACAAAATTAAAATCAAATATTTCAACTTTCTAGTTAGTAGGGGCCTAAATGCAAATATGAAAAGTTAGGGGTAAAACCGTAAATACTCAAAAGTAAGAAACAACTTTTTCAAGATATTTAGAAAACCCTCACAAGAGGGTTTTGACTAGGGAAGGCCGGCCATCCAAGGGAGGGTGGGAAGTCTCACCCACTTGCAACAATTTAATGCAAAGTAGAAAAAAATCCAAATTTTGCTTGTCATTTGGTTTGGCATTAAATGGCTTTAATGAAAAATTTGAGGGAAATCTCCTAGACAAGTCTAGGGTTTTAAAGAGTTTTAATATAGTTATGGATGGTAAGATCATCACCCAAAACCATAAAACCATGCATGAAAACCAAATAAAACCATTTTCACCCAAAACCAAACTATGAACACCAAGAACAAAACCATGAACACTTTTTTCAAGATTTGTGTATTCTTGGTGATTTTTCAAACCCAAAAACAAGAGTGACAAGGACACTTCTTTTAAGCTTTAAAAGGATGTGTGAGTGGTTTACAATAAAACACAAACACATGCCTAAAAACCACCCCAAAACCGTGCCTACCCTAAGCAACAAAACCCCAAATTTTGTTCATGACTTATTCTTCATTCATGCATACAAAACAACTTTCACATGCATATCTTTTACAACTCTTGATTTATATTTTTCAACCATTGAAAAACAAAAGATAAACATACTTTTAAATGAAGAAATAATATGTCAAACTAGTTCTAAACTCATTTTTCATTCATGCATACAAAACACTTTTGCAAACATATCTTTCTCAACTTTTGACTAACATTTTTCAACTATTGAAAAACAAAAGATAAACATACTTTGAATGAAACAATAAACATGTCATACATAATATTAATACCCATATGCATAAAATCCAAAAGGACACATTATATATAAACCATTGGCTCTGATACCACTTGAAGGGAAAAATATGAGTTTCTAGCATGGGATTTCATAATGACTATCATGCATATCCAAATCAAAATTTAATATACGAAAGTAGCGGAAGCATTTAAAACATTTTATCAAAGCTATAGTCATGCAAATCTCCTTCAAGGTTCATAGGTTTATATATAATGCATCAAAACATTTTAAAGAATCAAGAACAAAGTGAAGGTTAGTCTTATACCTCTTGATCTAGACTTGAGACCAAGGATGGACCACCTCCAAGCCCTTTGCTCCTTGAAATCCTTGAGCCTAGCTTCCCTCCTTGCCTCCTCCACTTTGTAAGATTGAGTGCTCCTAGGTTCTCTTCAAGTTTCCAAAGTAGGAAACCTCTAAAGATCCTCACCCACTAGTGTAGTGAGAAGGATGAAGGAATAACCAAAAGGGTGTATTAGAGGTTAGTAAAAACCCCCTTTGGTGGCCGGCCTTTGTGTAGTTTAGAGAGCTATTTTTCTTTTGCCTCTTTGTTGTTTTAACACACAAAAACCCTAATGAACAATATCTTTATAAAGTTCCTTATATAGACAAAAGAAACCTAGTCAACACTTGACTAAATATCTCACCCTTTCCACCTTAAAGTGGCCGGCCTCTTTGTTGTTTGTTTGGGCTTTGGGCTTTTATTATTTCAAGTCATCCAATGCTTGAATATAAGCCCAATGGGTTTAGGCCCAATGGGCCCAATTAAACCCGAACGTTTCTTAAGCCCAAAACGATCTTTATCGCTTTTATGATTTCTTTAGACTTTCTAAATTAATCACAACAATTAATTAATCCAATTAACTATTTCCATCATCCATTAGTTACTCACTACAATAGTGTTTTGGTGAACAATCTTTTAGGTTCTAATTAGCAAGGCAGTGAGGTGATTGGCATCAATCCAATTGCTTATATTTAATTCAATCACTTAGTGAATTAAAACTTCATTTTAATTCACCTTTCTTCTTTGATGACTACATTTAATCATCTAGAAGAACTCACAAGCTATGAGTGACATCTAACCATATGTCATAGCTACCCAAGCTAATGTAGAAGTTTATTCGAAGAACCTAGTCAGTTGGAATTACAATGTAATTCAATCCTTCCCTAATACAATACTCTTAATCACATCATTAGGGTATGGATATATCATGTCAAACCCCTAATGTGATTATTCCATCTTATATGATCCAATTGAGTCGTATAGGAACGCTTTCCTTTATTACGCTCGATACTTCGGCCGAAGATTCCCGAATCATATTTTAGAGTATTCTTCCTCTCTTATCGAGGATTAGAGATTCCTTGTTGCGCATACACTTGCCTTCATGACTAAGTGGCTTAACCCCAATTATGCCGTGGACACCCTCGAATGGGGAGACTTTGACATAATCAAAGATTAAGTACTTAACCACAAGACAACGACGATGCCTCAGGTCTAAGGATTACTTACATCTTTCCAACCATTAGAGTTACTTGCTTGACATGTGATTAGACCTCCATGCAAGTACTCTTGTTCGATTGTGTTCAGTGAACTCATTCCCATAATGAGCACCTACATACTTGTCTTGGTGTCATAACACGAATAGGATGAGACTTTCCATCCTTCCAATTGAAGCGGACACAGTATGTACCGGTCTACGCATTGTCGGTATCCCTCCGACAATCCAATGACCAGGAACCTTTTGGACATCTGGTTATGTGAAGAAGGTCTCTGTAGTCTAACATCATTAGATTACTTCTTCAATCGATCCATTGTCCATGGATACACTATTTAGGACATATATCGTTTATTGAGATAGTCCTAATTCGTGTCTTTGCCATTTTGATGTATAAGATTCATCCATACATCCATTCATTTGTCCTGAAAGATTTCTTCCAAAGATTGACTTTCAGGGCATATTTCCAACACTCACGTGTAACCCCATTTAGTGGTTCACACGTGGAGACCCACATATCGGTAATTGAAACTCAAAGGTCGGCTCTAATGGAGTCCAAACTTCTTTTCAATGGAACTGAGTGGCCGGCTCTATGTTAAGAGTCATGACTTGTTTCCTTCTTGGTGACAAGCTCGTTGGCTTGCACGGGCCTGAACCTACCATGTTAACTACATTGGATGAGGCATGAAACTATCAAAATTACAGAGAATAAGAAGATGAAGGTTTAGAAGGAAATCGAAGCTTGTATTTGATAGTTGAACAAATTACAGAAAATGAGAGAGAATTTACAATTTATACTAGCCTACAAAGTAAAACTCTAACCTTCTAACAAACTCTTACTAGACCAATCTCCACGATTCGATCATAAACCAATCTCCACCATACATCTATTAATAATTTTGTCGAAATAATTTATGCTTGTCCTACATTATAGTTTCAAAACCCACAACAGAGCGCAGGAAGTTTTCTAGTATAATGCTATATCTATATCTATATAATCAAATAATCAACTGCATATATAATATATATATATATCCTTAATTTGAGAAATTGGATTGACTACCTTTGTGTGATCTTTTGTGAAAAAGGCTGTAAGCTTTGGAGGATCAAACATTGACCCAACGGCGTGGCAAGACAAGAAGTGCAAAGGAGAATCAAGATATCCAGCACAGGTATAGTGCTAGTAGGGATCAATTAGTATTTCAATTGACATACTATTTATTTAAGGTTTCGATTCGGTCATTTGAAATTGAGAATGAATTGGATTTGATTAATTTCAGTTTAGAATTGGAGTGAAGGAAAGGTGCAAGCCACTAGAAGAGGATGCATTTAGGCCAATACTCTACCATTATGATGGCCCCAAGTTCCGTTTACAACTCTCTGTGCCTGAGGTCATTTTTCATCACAATTAACTTGTTTCTTTACAATTCTATATATGCCAGAATACATACATACATACATACATACATACATACATACATACATACATATATATAACTATGTATTGCTTTATAGTGAAAGTTGGTTAATATTTTTGGGTTGGCTTGCTTCTGAAACTTATGGTTTGGAATATTGACTTTTGCAGGCACTTGCATTGTTAGACTTGTTTAAGGAAGAGAACCGCTAACTCCGCTGCGATCCATCAATAGAATTCAAAAGGAATCATGTGTGTGTGTGTGTGTGTATATATATATATGTTTAAGAATGGGGGATCGAGATGAGATGCATGTAACATGCATGGTTTTATGTTTGAAGGATCGATGATGTAGATGCAGCAGCTAGCAGGCTTCCATTACTGCAATTATGTATCCAATATTTGTGTATATATTGTTGATGCACAAAACAAGAGGTCTTGGAACAACGCAAATCCGACCGTGAATCTGCAAGAAATGTAAATAACACAAGATGTATCGTGGTTCATTCCAAGGTTTGGGCTACGTTCACATTAATTATGTATTTATCTGAGAGGTGAGAGAGAGAGCTCTGAGAGTGAGAGCTTTGAGAGGGTTGAGAGGGCCTAGGAATTGGCCTCATTCAATTGTGAGGGTGATGGGTCCTTTTGTAGAATAAGGACTCCTCACTTATTACATATTTGCTTATTCCTTTATCACATAATTACATTTAAGTCCCACAAGTATTTGTACGAGATCTAAATACGAGGCCCTAAATATGGTATAAACATATATATTTGACCAAGATTATTAAATTTGAACTGCTAGTGCAGTGCTTGGTATTTGGCAATGAAATGAAAGCACATGAAACTAAGTTATGTCTAGCAAGAAATTTTTCATTGTGACTGGAACGTATTCCACTATTTATATAGTAACACGTGGTATACCATCCCGCATTTCCGTCACTTTGAAAAATCTTTCATGGTGAGCAGACTTATGTAGCCTTATAGGGATGATGATCCTCCCTCGTGCACTGTTTTCTTTTTGAACAAACGGTTATGAAATGAGACAAAACACAATATAAAGGAAAACTCAAATTAAACAACTCTGAAAAGCCAAAAGCCGAAGCCGAAGCCGAAGGGACAATAACAATGTAAAAACCAAAGCAACACAAGGGTAATACAAAGCAAGGAAAAGACGAATTGGGCCTCTCTATTGATATGAACTTGTAAGACTTTGGCCCAATAATCCTGTCAATGCTTTAAAAAATGTTCCAAAGTTTCGAATACTAGAAAGAAAAATTAATCAATAAGTTCATAATGCAAATTCAAAAAATTTGAAGTCTTAAGTCTTAATTTCATATACAACAAAAAATAACGTTTAAAAATGTGACAATTGCGCATAACAACCTTATCTGTGAGAATCACAATGAAAAATTTCTTGTAGATGAGATTGTTATCCGCAATTTTAACAAGTTTCTCACAGATAAGTTAGTGAAAGAAACAGAAAGAAAATGTAGTATTTAACATTTAACTGCAAGTAAAACTGTAAAAATGTGTGTCACGTGCCAGCCAAACCCAACATTCTTCCTAGTTCTTAATTCTTTCATTCTCTCCTTTAACAATGGTTGGTCTTATCAATTTCTAATCTAATATGCTAGTAGATACTATGCTGCTCCTCCTCGTTCTTCTTCTTCTTGTTCAAATTCTCAAGACAGAGAGTGATGTCGGTAGTGGCGGCGGCGGTGATGGTTTTTTTGGCGGCATTGCGTAGGGGGAATAACACACATTCCTCTACACAACCCCACAAACACATCTCTCTCTATGTCGTCGGCCCCCATCCCATGTCAGATAAAATAGGCTACAACGCGTTATCAGAACGCTCATACCGTTGCACCTAGGAATCTGACGTGGAAGCTTTCTGCATCAAATCAGTTCACCAATATCATCACGTAATCAGGTTCTTCCAAAACAACGGTTTTTATCTCCATATTTTTGTGGCCCTGATAGCATGAACATTCACCATAATGCATGCCCCAACTTTATGTTTTTTGAATTTTAGATTCTACATAAATTGTGTATGCATCATATCCATAATTGTTGAATTATGTGAATTTGATATTGCCATGAATTGCATTAAATATATATCCATGCATTCAATTATTAAATTGAATATGCATGCAATTGAATTTTATAATCTAAAAAAAAATAAAAAATTTCTAGGGTTTTTCGAACCCATGACCTGAGCTACAAATCTGAGTTGTTAGCCCAGGCCTACAGCCTGTATGGCTGAGCCGAGCTACGAGACCATAGAGCTGGAGTCATGGGCTTCTGGTTTTGAAACCCAGAAAACTCGATGCCTTCAATGGTGTCTTTGATAGGAATTTTTACTACACATGTGAATGCGATAAAAACCTCCTATTTTACTTGCAAGAATCACAAGGTTATTGTAGTATAAACGGATCTCGCAAGGTCATTCTCCACAGGGATTATTAAATAATTCGAAACAAACCAGATTCTAATAAATTATTGTAAAGTAGAAATTGGGGTGATTGATTTTATAACCTAATTAAAATAAAAACGAATTTAATAAATTAAAATAAATAATCTGCAATATTAGGACTAGAGAGAAGAAAATAGTTACGAGAAAATCAAATTAAGAAGGCACTAGGGTTCCACCATCACCTAGCAATCCTATGAATTTTTACCAATTACTTATGATCTACACATGCCACTTTGAAGGTTAGATTTTCCTAATTCATATTCTACTTGGAACCTCCAACATAGAACGTATATCTAACATGCAACCCGTCCGGACGTTCGGATCAAATATGAACATGAAAGACTCATTATGCTTTATGAAAATCCTTTGAAAAACCATGCAATCCTTGAGACGTGATATTCATCCTAAGTGAAATTACAATTATTAATCACAAGAAGCCAGCGTTAATTTCAGGGAACCTTCCGACCAAAATTGCATCAAATTACTTTTCTAAAGATCCTAATGGTGATCAGGCATTAAAACAATTAGATAGTTTTTATCCCGGTGATTAACAATTCAAAGTACGCATGCAATCAATCATAAGCAATTAAATAAAAATCACATATTCATGCTAAGGCTCAAGGCTTCGCCCTAACAATAGAAATTAGTTCCGCATATTCATAATTGAAACCATAGAAAATATTCTTAAGAAAAGGATTGAAAACACCTTCAAGTAGAAAATCTTCAAAACCCTAGCACTTCTCTCTGTCTCCAAAATTGCATAAAATAAAGCGTAGTATCTAAAACTGTAGATGGCTAAACAATATATTTGCCAAGCCACCACACAAACCCTAGGAAACATAACCCTAAATTAAATAATAAAATTCGTCTAAAATCTGAACAGCCACGTTTTGGCCCATAAGCTGCTCCAAAACTGGCCCAATATAGCTGGATTTAATGTTTGGAATATTCTGAACACTTTTCCAGAAGGCCACGAACCCATCCGAGGTCATCTTGGGCTCCAAAAACGCAATTTAAGCCCAAAAACGTCATTTTCCAGCACTGCGCACTGCTTCTTTATTTCATCGCCAGAAAATCACCGCTTGGTGGAAAAATCCCAAATTTTGATATGATCAAGCTAAGTGACTCACGAACGTCCTCCAACTGGAATTACTCCAAAATTCGTCCATTTGGTCCTGTTTTGCTCAAGAGGAAGTCGAAAGTCCTATATTGAAAGTACAATTCAAAGTATCAAAATTCTTCCAAAATATTAACCAAAATATACTAAGATTAGGGTAAAATATATAATATAAAATCTACTCATCAAATACCCCCAAACTTAGCTTTTTGCTTGTCCTCAAGCAAAACAAGACTCAAACAAAAATGAAAACTTAACAAACTAGACAACTAGCTGAATTTAACTGACAAAAATTTTCACCTTCAAAGTTGCAATCCATAGCAAATTTTAAAAACTAGAACATATTTTCAAAAGTTCCAACTAATCCCACCATAGAGTCTAAGCCATTTAGAATCAATTAGAAAAGAATTCACAAACTTCATTTGGTGTAAAGTGAACCAACATAGTTAAGGAGACTCGACTAAAACCCTTACCTCTTGTCCTTATTTATTTCACACATAGTAACTTTAAATATAACTCTCTTTCTTTTTCTTTTTCTTTTCTTTTTCAATTTTTTTCTCTTTTTCTTTTTTTCTTCATATATAACATTTTTTTTTTTCAGTAACAGTAGTGGTCGTGCAATGTTGGTTCACTTAAGCTTTCAATCCAACCCATGTAGCGAGCTTTAGGGCACTAGGTGTAGAACACCCCTAAGGACTTATTAACCCGAGCTGAAAAGGCTACGAAACCAACTAACCACCCTGCCCCATGCCAAAACTCTACCGTTTGACGCGAGAATCACTGCTGATTAGGCAGGACTGGCCCGGTTACTAGGCAAAACCTCGGGTGAGACAATTATTACTTTATTCACAATAATAACTAACTTTACTTAAAACAAAAATTAAAAATTAAAAATAAACTTAGACTAAAAGCAAGTGTTTCAATCTCACTCCCCACAAACCATGTTGGTGTGATGTGCAAAGTTCAAAGTATAATTCATGAATTAGTGTCTAAGCAACGATAAATAGAAAAGACTCTAATGTGAGATTAATCTTCACCATGTCCATTTGTTCTAACGTTTAAAATAATCCATGGATATTAACTTAGCAAAAATGAAAATTTATAAACGGACACAATAATAAAAAAAACTACAACCCAACCATGACCTTGGGTCATCGTCTCGATAGCCTGAAGCTCGTCCATCGACGTAGATTAACCAAGATTCCTTCGAATCTCGTTGGATTTTCTTTGAAATTCCATTTCGAATTTCTAGTGTTTTGGTTGAAACGTTGAGATTCCTCTATCTCCGTTCATATTCGTGATCCCTATTGCCTCGCGAGCTCACCCGAGAGTTTTTGTCCCAAAACATAGCAGCCTGAAGCGACAATGCAAATCTTTTTTCCCAACGAGCGCACCCAGCTACAGCTATGGGTGTTTTTGGTCCCAACTCGAGCCTAATTGGGCCTCAGTTTTCTCAGCCTAAAAGAAATTGTTTTTTCCTTTCTTCTTGGGTTCGCCTAAAACAACCCAAACCTTTAGCTAGGCCTACTTCGACACCAGCCCGTAGGGCTATAGTGTCCCCGTGCATGACACCTCACCTGATCCCAGCCTGTAGCTGGTGAATAGGTGCACATGTACCGTGTCACGCCCTGTCCCCGAAATATATGTTTTCGGGAGTTAATTATAGTATGCCCAACTCACAATCATAGTTAATTTATTTCCATTAATCACATTCCTCTAAGTCAATAATTAGAATTCTTAAAATCTATCCATATTTCTTAAATGTCCAAACATATCTTTAAATTAACATTTGAAGTCACTATCATTAGTCATTATTCTCCAAATAATTTCCTTCATCCCACGTAATCCATAACCATTTATCATTTACCAAATCATACAATTGACTTCCAATTTAGAACCATTTCTTTCTCTTAGATCAAAATTCCATCTAATTATTAATTCTCGATTTTTTTAATCTTACTTATTGTATGGTTGCATCTAATGTCTCATTAGACTACCTACGTATCCTAAACAGGGATCAAACCATTCGTAGTTCACATTTCAAAAAATTCAAACCAAATCCAAATATATTAATTTAAAACCAACATATACCACAATCGTATTAATATTCAAACCACAACAGTTACATTTCAAAAGCATAATTAGAATAACGAAATTCGCATAAAAACACAATGTCAGCTCCCTGGCCATGCGCCGCCGCACCCATCACCGCAGGTGGCAGTCGGCCTCACCGAATCGCCGAAAAATATCAACTATTTCAAAAAATTACCAAATTTTAAAAAAGGTAGATCTCAATGAGTGGAGCAACTTTCATACCTGAGGCCAAGTCTAATTTAGCTGAGAAACACCTCAAATTTTCCACGAACCGCCGGAAACCCTTGTTTTTGGGTGTTCTTGATTCAATTCCAAAACAACTCCGACGCCCCAAACAATGCATTGGCTTTGTTCCTGGGATTGAGTGGAGTCTTTTGGTGGGTGCTTCAAATTTGGTGAAACACCACCTAAACATGCCGCACCCTTCTTTGAGGGTTTTCCATAAAATCGAACCCAAATTTGTCGGGTTTAGAGATAAATTATGAGGGATATCGAATGGAAACAACATGAGGGTCATTTTGGCACCTTTGCCGTCGTCAAAGGTGGCCGGAAACTCAACATGGGTCTGGGTCGGGGCGCGGGTCGAGGGAAGACCCGGTTTCCCCTCCTTTTCACTTCCCTCCTTTCTCTCATTTTCTTTCTCCCTCATTCATCCGTTTCCCCTTCCTTTCTCCCTCCTTTCCCTCCTTTCTAATCCTTTCTTTTCATCACAGTCGTCCATCTCATTTTTTCCCTTTAATCCCAGCCACAAACGTGGCATGTCACATGGCTCCAGATTTTCTGGAGCCTTCCAAAGAAGGATAAAATTACCAATTTATCCCTGACTTTAAACGTTAATAACTTCTTTGTTATAACTCCATTTTATGAACGGTTTATGCCTACACGTTCCTAAGTTCAAGCCCTATTCAAAAAGATAAATTGTGACCTAAAAAGGTCTACGAATTTTAAATAGTTAAATTCCAAACTTTAAACCTCGTAAGCAGTTTAATTTAAAACTGAACTCAACTGAATTAATATAAATTCCCGAAAAATAATATAAACTCTCAATACCATGAATACGTACATTATAATAATTCCCGGAACAAAACTTTACGATTTTCCCAATTCTATATTTGGGACTGTACATCGATTTAATTTTGATTTTCTTCACATATTCACAATTATGAATATAAAATGCATATATTTAAATTTTTAGGGTATTACATATCGTGACACATAGGATTGCGTCCCTTGGGAACACAGACACTGTGAAGCGGTAGAGCACTCCTCTGCATAGGGCTTGCAGTCTTAGCTTGCTCCTCGCTGCACCAGATCAGAACCTGTTTGGGCCTCTATCTTTGGGCTTGCACTTGCAGCCCATTTTCTGTGATGCTAGGCCTCCCTACATGCTAGGCTCGTGCAAGAATATATGAACCTGAAGTTCATAATTATTTCGAAACGTGAAGTTTCTAGAAACATGTCTTGTTTGAAAACCTAAAGTTTTCCTTAAAAACATCACCCATGAAAACTCTTCATGCGAATTTAAACCAATATATGTCTATTAGAACCTGAATGTTCTACTCCTATGTGAATGGATTGATTTTTTCTCCATTACACTATAACCACATCTTATCCATTCATTTTGTGATAGGAACATGTCAAATTTGAACAAACTTGACTTCATCGCTTTAGAGGTCTCTGGAAGGAACTACCTCAAGTAGGTCCAAGATGTGAAGCTCCACCTCATTGCAAAGAATTTGCGTCCTGCCATTGAAGATGAGATAGACAACCCAGTTGGCGAAGCTGAGAAAGCCACTGCAATGATCTTCATCTGAAGACATATTCATGACGCATTGCAAACCGAGTACCTTGTTGAGGAGGATCCATGAGCACTATGGGTCACTTTGGTTGATAGTTTTGATCACCAAAAAGACATCTTTTTGCCTTAAGCAAGACGTGACTGGCAGCATTTGCGCTTCCAAGACTTTAAGTCTGTGAATGAATATAATTCTGAAGTTTGTCGAATCCGATCATTTCTCAAGTTCTGTAATGAGACCTTGATCGAAGAGGATCTCTTGGAGAAGACCTATTCGACCTTCTCTACTACTAATATTGTCCTGCAACAACTACAGAGCTCAGAAGTTCACTAAGTTCTCAGATTTAATCTTTGTTTTACATATCGCTAAAAAGCAGAATTAGATGTTGATGAAAAATCATCAAGCTCGACCTACTAGGGTGACTGCTGTGCCTGAAGCACATTATAGCACAGACAAACACCTAAAATGCCAACATAGGCATGGTAGGGGTGACTAGAAGCCACCCCATCAAGGTCAACAGAGCCAATATCCATCTAAGGGGGGAAACAAAGCCCAGAAGTGCCCTAACCTCGCTCCCAAGGCCCCAGACTTCAAGAATAAGGGCAAAGCACTTGAAACCATGGATACAGACATGTGCTATCATTGAGGTTCAGACGATCATTGGTCCTGTGTTTGCTGAGCTCCCCAAGAGGTTGTAGCTAACTATCATTCTCGTCGTAAGAAGTTTGAATCAAACTTTGTGCAAGTGGATGAACAGGAGATTACCAAGATGAAGGTTTCTAACTTTCAAGAGAATATTACCCCTATGGAAGATTAGAATCTTAGACATAAACTATTTTTCTAGTTGAAATTTAGACATTGGGGCCGAATTCCACCTAGTGGCCGAACCTTCCCCCTTTGTTTTTGTTTATTTTTTGAACAATTTTTCCTTTATGTTTGGATTATTTGTTGGTGATTTGTTTTTTGAATATTAAGTTTTTAATTAATTACCATTCTTGAATACTTAAATTATTTTGAATGGATATTTGTTTTTAGAACTTTTATGCATGTGACCGATTCAAATTAATTTTCATTCTAGGTATGACTAACGGGGAGGTTAGTTGTCTGGCCATTAGTACAACCACGCACACCGTTTTACGTGCACGCATCTATTTCACTAACTTCATACCTAAGAATGCACCTCTGACAACCCTCTCTGGCCCATCCAACCTGATCGAAAGATACGGTAAGACATGCATAATGTTGTCCATGTGAGACCTCGAAATTTTAAAGTGCTTATAAAGTATTGTTATGAATTTTGGAGTGTTTTCGAATTTTACGATTTATAGTTCATTTTAAATGGGTGATAATTTTACTTGAGTTCCAAGATTATTTTGGGGTAAAAAGATGAAAGTGGACGTCATTAAGAGTTCGTAGCATTTTTCGGATTACCTTTTAGAACTAAGACCAATTTTTAAGGTGATTTACATGTTGGACCAATGATTAAGGGACACATGGCAGCCACAAGTGATGGAATTAGCCACGTGTAGATCAATTTGTTAGCCACCTTCCGTAAGAGAACCTAGTAGCTTATTCATGGTTATATATTGATAAGCTCCACCATGTTGCTAATTTATAAGAATTATCAAGAAGCATTGTTGTCAACTTTGCATGGCATGCTGATGACTAATACGTGTTGCATGCATGGAATAAGTTTCTCCCAAACCTACACGCAGGAGCTTGTTGAAGAACTAGATAGGTCCATTGGTTTTATCCTTGCCGTCACACCATCCAATCGAGTTACATTGGTAGCCACCTTTTCCCCTTGATCGGATCATATTTATATATATTTTTACTTCAAATTCACTCGTCTTTTCTTAGTTAGTTCCTTATATTTTTGAGTTATTTACGTTATTTTTGTGTTTATAGGATTTGTTATGCTATTTACATTATTTTTGAGTTTTTTACGCTATTTACGTTATTTAGTAGTAACACAATTTTCTATGTTTTTGAATTATCTGAATATTATATTAACTTTGTTAATAACTTACTATACGCATATTGGTGCAATAGAAGAGTGGAGCATGGTGGGATAGCGGAAAGGAGAGGCTGCCCTTGCAGCCTTGAAAAACTGAAAGCAGAAATAATAAAAAAATATGAATCAGTGGAAGACAGGAGAAAGAGCGTTTGGGTAGCTGCTTTGGCGAGCTGAAAAGAAAAACGTGGGCAAAAGATGGTGAGGTGAGTGACGCGGATCCAAGGAGGAAAAAATAAAAGAGGAAGTGCGGCACTGGAATAAGTGGAGAAAAGAAAAAAATAAAATAAGAGAAGAAGATAGGTCAGTGGGAGAGAGGAGAGGACGCGGACAGAAAGAAAAGAAGAATATAGGGGACAGAGAGGTAGGAAACAAGGGGGGGAGAGGAAAGAGGTGGTCAGAAACGGAGAGAAAGGGGCTGCCCTTTGGGGCAGCTCGCAGAGAGAGCAGTAAGGAGGGCAGAGGCTGCCATTTGGCAGCAGAGGCAGGAACCAACAGACGCGGGAATAGGGGATTGGTGCGAAGGTGATTGGCTGCCCTTTGGGCAGCGTGGGAGGTCAGAAGAGAAACAGCGAGAAGGAGAGGAGAAGCTGCCATTGGGCAGCAGGTCTGACGTGCAGGAAAGAAGAGGTGCGAGGCTGAGAGAGAGAGCACTGAGAGCACTGTGCTCAAGAAAACAGAAAAAAAATATAGAGAGACATAAGGCTGCCTTGCGCAGCCTGAAGGCAGAGAGACTGTCAGGTGCTGCCATTTGGCAGCTTGAGGAAGAGAAATAGGGGGACTGACGCAAGGGAAGGTTAGCGAGAGGAGAGATACAGCGCAGAAGGCGCGGAAAATAAAAAGGAACAGTGCCAGGCAGGACAGAGGAGAGTCCACGCAGGGGAGAGGAAAGAAACGAAAAAAAAAGAGGGGCGCTGCCTTGGGCAGCGTAATCAAGCTAGGGAGAGAGGTCAGTACGGGGAGAGTTAGAGGGAGCACATCGTAAAGGGGCTGGAGAACCAAGGCTGCCCTGGGGGGCAGCGCTGAGGCGCAGAGAAGTGAAAGGCGCGGGAAAGATGGAAGGCAGAGAGAAGGGAGAGCGCAGGAATGGAAGAGAGAGATGGGCAGAAAGCTGCCCTTGCAGCAGGAGACTGACAGCGAAGCTGCACAGAACGCAGCACTCTCTTCTCTCTCGGTTTAATCTTTCCAACTTCTATTTTTATTTCTGTTTCAATAATGTGTAAATAAATTTATTTTGGCTAGAGATTAATTCAAAACCATGAATATATTTGTAATATGAATTGATTACCTTCAGTTGTGATTTCTGAGTTGTGATTTAATTTGCTTAACTGCTTGATTGATAACTTATTTTTGTATGTTGATTAAGGATGCATACTTAATTTACATGCATGAATTTGATGCTAGAATATAAGTGAATTTCACCTAATCGTTATGAACTTATATTCACAAGTAGTGAAGGTTGTTATCCACAATCGTGTTATGTGAATTCTAGGCTGGATTAACATGCGTATTCCATAGTTATGAATGCCTAGTCAATGTTTATGATTTCCGTTGAACTTAATGATCTTTGTTGAATGTCTTTATCATGCGTATTCCATAGTTAGAGACTTTGATGAGGAATAATTTGGTTGTAATGCGTATTCCATTCAATCCAATGAATCTAGGGAAATCTAAGAGTTAATTTAAGCGGACCTAATTAACTTGGAACATTGTGATTTACAATTTATTGAAAGAACAACTGAAAATCAATTTAGGTTGCATATGTGTCATGTGTGGAGAAAAACCCTCTAGCTAATCCGTCATATATCTTTTCATTTTAATTTCATGTTTTTGTCATTTTCGTAATTTATTTAAGTTTAATTTACTTTTCACCAAAATCAAACACCTACCCATTATTATATTATATTATTTAGTTAGTTTTCTTTATTGTTAGTTTTTTTTAATTCAATTTCCGTCCATTTCAAGTCTTAGTGTTTAATTTAATTGTTTTCATTATTTTGAGTCATTTTAAGTGTGTTTCGAGTTATTAGAGTTTTTAGTCTAATTTTGTGTCCTTGAGTCTTGTTTAATATTTTTAACTTTGTTTTTATGTTTTTAAGAGGTTTTAGCAAGCCCTCCTAATCCCCGGCCTAGAACGATACCCTACTTATACTTATACTACAATTGTCACAAGAGGGTTTAATTTGTGTGTAAAGTAATTTTCACATCAAATTTTGGCGCCGTTGCCGGGGATTAGTAACTTTGCTAATCCTTTTATTTTTGTTTTTGTTTATGTTTATATTGGTGTTTGTGTATTTTTCTTTTGATATTTGAGTTATTTTTCTTTCTTTGATTTTAGGTTCAAATGGAGCCGAGAGAAATTTAAAGGAAATATGCGTCCGGCTAAAGACGTTAAATCAAGCGCTTCTTGGGAGGCAACCCAAGCATTCAACGAAAGGAGACTTTGGAACCGCTAACCCAATCAGCTTTGCATTCTTCCACCCTTATCTTTACTGCTTTCATTTTGTTTTGTTTAGTTAGTTGTGTTATTTGGTTGATTTTTGTGAGATTGTGTTATTTAGTTTAAGTGTGGGGGAAGGTTAACCAAAGTCTCTTTACATTAATTTACATATAAAAAAAAAAAAAAAACATAAAAAAAAAAAATTAAAAAAAAATAAATAAATACAAAAAAAAAAAAAAAAAAAAAAAAATAGTACAAATATTTACAATGAAGTGTGAGCTAATAATAATCAGTGGTCCGGTGGTGCTTCAGTAGTCGGCGGGGCTTCGGCAGTCGGCGGGGCCACAGAAGGAGGAGGCGGCAGAGGTTGATTAGTTGGAGCTTCACTACGCGGTGCCGCTCCAGAAGACGAAGGCAGATGTTGTTGGAACAAACCCACAAACCTCCGATGATCAAGTAAAATTTGACCATCGGTGTCCTGCATCTGGTCAATCTTCCTCTTCATGCTGGTGGCATAGCTGTGTGCGAGCTTGTGCAATTCCTTATTCTCATGCTTGAGCCCTTTAATCTCTTGCTTGAGACTCTGTATTTCAGCCACCAAGGATTCAACGTGACGGGTTCGGGCATATAGGCGTTGGGCCATGTTGGATACGGAACCCGCACACTGCACGCTAAGAGCCAGAGACTCCTTAACCGCCAATTCATCAGATCGTCTAGCGAGCAGTCTGTTATCTCTGGGGGTGACAAGGTTTCGGGCCACCACCGCAGCGGTCATGTCATTTTTCATCACCGAATCCCCCACGGTAAGAGGACCGGTAGGGGATATGAAGGTTGGGCGCCATATGTTGTCTGGTGAAGGCGGAGCTGCCTCTTCACCAATGTTCAAGTCAAAACGTCGATCGGAAAGGCCTGCCATTTTTCAGAGGTGTTGAGAAAGAAGTGATCGGACAGATTAAGATTAAGGAAGTGCAAGAAGGGAGTGTTTACAGGAGGGCGCTCAAGTGTGTTGTGGAACACGATTAACGCCTCTATAAAAAAGAAGAATTCAAAGAGGCACTCCTTAGAAATCGATGAAGCGTCCTCTCGCAAATCGAAGAGTCGGGGCTCCTTTCTCAAAAGCCGGATTCTTTTCTCAAAAGAGGAGTTTCCGTTCTCAAAAGCCAGATTCTTTTCTCAAAAGAGGCGTTCATTTCTTAAAAGTTGGGCTTGCTCAGAAACCACGAGCCGAACCCCGGATTTCGCAAGATCAATTCGTCCAGACGTGTTGTCACCTGTCACACGCAAACTCTGCTCTGCGAAAATCACGGACAGTCTGTCGAAGCGCCGATTCCAACCATCTGTCTTTCTCAGCCTAGTCAGCACTTGTCACATGCAACTGGCAGCTTTGCGGAAATTACGGGCAGCTTTGTCAGAAAGCGCGTAATTTGTATTCTTCACCCATCCACCGGTTGCCGACAATGAGTGAGAGAACAATTCCGGTTGTGAAGAAAAGTCCTATAAGTTTATATCTTCGCATTCCACAGCAAAGGCACACCCTCTCAGCACTTCTTCTCTCAGCACTTCTTCATATCTGAAAATGCATTCCCAAAGAACCCTCTCGAGTCACTCTGTATTCCTCATTCCTTGGGATACTCCTGCGAACAACCCATTCAAAGCAAAAGTATTTCATATCATAAAGGTTGAAAGCAAGAGTATCTCATATCATGCTTTCTCCATGTCCTTCTCCTTGTCTTTGTTTTCCGACAAGGAGAAAGAGAGCAATCAGCCAGCATTTGGTATCAATCTTCCGATCTGGAGCCAACTGCCTGGAACCACTTCCTGATTGCTTACCTAGCCTTGCTCTCGAGTACTCATCTTCTTCATCTTGTGCTTCCGTTTTGTCTACCACATCTACTTGGGGGACAAGTAAGGGAGGTGAAAATGATAGCTCGAAGCATGTGGAGACAACGTGCTGATTCATCCTCAGCTAGGGACAAGGAGAAAGAAAGCAAGAGGTGGGCACTTGGAAAGATTGAAGAAAGAATCAGACCAACACAGCTACCTTGTGCCTGCCCGCCGTGCTGAGGAAACAAGCAGAGAAGAATGCAGATTGCATAATCAATCAACCCAGCACAAGGAGTGCGAGTTAAATCCAAGAACTCGAGAAGCCTCAACAACATTTGGAGGGCACCTTCACGAAAGAGCAAAGCCTCGCCGTACAATATCATAAGATCATCACTTGCAAGTGAAAAGCTAAGTGTCAACCCGTTCAAGAGGAAGGCTGTGGAAAGTTAACAAGCACGACCAATGATTACTTATTAGTTTTATTCATTATCTTTTATCGTAATTTTCAATTTTTCGTTTGCAATTGTTTTTAATTAATTTTCTTGCGTGCTTAACTGAATTATTTCTTTTCTTTGCAGGAACTTTTGGTTATTTCCACCCTTGAAGTTGATTGCAGAATTTTAGCTTGGGGGTCATCGCTTGATTTTACTGCAAATTAGGGAAGTTTTCAGTCCAATTGCTTTATTTTGTTTATTTTATTTATTTTTGCATTATAGTGTTTTCTGACATTGGGGACTACTTAAACTGGACATTGCAGAATTTTGTTTAAGTATAGTGTTTTCAGTCCAATACTCTGGACGAAGTATTTTTGCTTTATAGCCCAAATGACCCCGAACTTTTCTTTTAATTCTTCTTCTTCTTTGATGACTACTTATTTAATCATCTAGAAGAACTCACAAGCCATGAGTGACATCTAACCATATTTCATGGCTACCCAAGCTAATGTAGAATTTGATCGGAGAACCTATTCAGTTGGAATTACAATATAATTCGATCCTTCTCTAAAACAATACTCTCAATCACACTATTAGGGTATGGATATATTATGTCAAACCCCTAATGTGATTATTCCATGTTATATGATTCAATTGAGTCATATAGGAACACTTTCCTTTATTACGCTCGATACTTCGTCCGAAGATTCCCGAATCATATCTTAGAGTATTCATCCTCTCATAATGAGGATTAGAGATCCCTTGTTGCGCATTCACTTGCCTCCATGGCTAAGTGGCTTAACCCCAACTATGCCGTGGACACCCGCGGATGGAGTGACTTTGACATAATCAAAGATCAAGGACCTAACCACAAGACAACTATGATGCCTTAGGTCAAAGGACTACTTACATTATTCCAACCATTAGAGTTACTTGCTTGACATGTGAGTAGACTTCCATGCAAGTACTCTTGTTCGATTGTGTTCAGTGAACTTATTCCCTTAATGAGCACCTACATACTTGTCTTAGTGTCACTACACGAATGGGATGAGACTTTCCATCCTTCCAATTGAAGGGGACATAGTATGTACTGGTCTTTGCATTGTCAGTATCCCTCTGACAATCATACGACCAGGAACCTTTTTGGACATGATGGTTATGTGAAGAAGGTCTCTATAGTCTAACATCATTAGATTACTTCTTACATCGATCCATTGTCCATGGATTCACTATTTAGGACATATATCGTTTATTGAGATAGTCCTAGTTAGTATCTTTGCCTTTTGATGTATAAGAGTCATCTATACACACATTCATTGTCCTGAAAGGTTTCTTCCAAAGATTGACTTTCAGGGCATTTTTCCAACAGTGACAGACAAGGTAAGCAATCAGAGCTCCAACTAATCAGTCCCAGATCAAAAGTTTGATTTCGAGTTCCGGCTGATTGTTCTCATTCTCCCTATCTTGCAAGCAACATGAAGGATAAAGAGAAGAAAAAGGAGAAGATATGATATGAGATACTTTTTCTTTTGAAGAAGTAACTTTCCATAGGCTTATTCTTGAACTGGGCTGAAAGGTTTTATAGTTTCCTCCAGAGTATAAGGCCGACTGAAGAATTTGAGGGTCAAAACAAGTCCATCAAATCAAGAGTGCGTTCGACCTTGATGATATGGGATGCTTTTGCTACTGACAAAGTAATAGATGAAACGACACGTGTTCTGTTGCACTTGTCTCCACATGCTTCCTTGTATCCTTCTCACTTGCCCTATCTATTCCTCATGTAGATATGGTATCTTTTCTTGAAGCATAAGATGTTGAAGATGAGTACTCAAGAGTAATGCCAGGTAAGTAATTGATGTGAGAATTACTTGACACACAAATTAAACCCTCTTTTGACAATTGTAGTATAAGTATAAGTAGGGTATCGTTCTAAGCCGGGGATTAGGAGGGATTGCTAAATCACTTGAAACTTAAAAACAAAGTTAAAAATGTAAATAAAAGAACTTAAAAACAAGAAAGAAAAAGGGGGATTTGAGTTTGATTAAGTGAAAGTAAAACCAATAAACTAAAACTTTAAAACGAACTTGATGGGCTTTAGCTAGAGGGTTCTTCTCCACACATGTCTTGCTTGCATACAAAACGATTTCCAATTGTATTTCAATAACTTATTAATTCTCAATGCCCCAAGTTAATTAGGTACGCTTAAATTAACCCTCAGATTTTCCTACTTTTATTGAGTTGGATGATTGCATACGACAACCCAAAGCATTCCTCACAAGTTCCCTACATGAATTGCATAATAGAGATACAAGCAAGAATCATTAAGTTCTATGAAAATCATAAGCATTGACGAGGCACTCGTTACTATGAATTGCATGAAACTTATGCCAAGAATTTACTTAACGCGATTGTGACTAGCAACCTTCACTACTTGTGAATATAAGTTCATGACGATTAGGTGAAACTCCCTTATATTCTAGCATCGAATTCATGCATGCAAACTAAGTGTCGACCCTCAATCAACATACACAAATCAGTTTTTATACGAACGGATAAGTAAATTGAATTCATAACTTATGAAACGCAATTAAAAGTAATCAAATCATAATGCAAGCAAGGACATGTGTTTCGAATCCCCCCCTAGCCAAGGGGGGTTTAGTTCCTCATTATTACAAAACAAAGATAAACAAATTTAAACATTGAAAAACAAAGGAAAGAAAGCACCTAAACGTTCCAACGATCCATGTTGGATAGCAAGCGCGTCCAAGGACTTTTCTCCTTCTCTTTGCCGCAACAACAAGGTTGGAATGATGTTGAAGGGTTGGTTATTTGGAGGAATGGATGGGGGAAGTTTAGATATGTAGGGAGAGGCAAGGAAAGGCTTATAGAATGGTTTATTCTTGGATGATTTGAATGAGGTTGCTACCATGGTATTTATAGGAAGAGGATGGACTTGTTTAACACAAAATTTTGGTGGAATTGAGTAGGTGAGCACTATAAAGAGTGGGAATTGTTGGTGAAAAATGTTGGTGGGTTAGGTATCCACTCAAATGTCATGGTTAGCTAAGCATTGCATCATCCACTCAAATGTCATGGTGAGTTAGGCATTGCATCATCACTCAAATTTCTGGTTGCTTTGAAGTAAAAGCCACGACATTGAGGTTTTTGAGTGAAGTTTTGGCCAATCCTTCTAGAAACCTATCCCCTCTTGCACTTTGTATTTGTTTCACCACATTTTTAGCATGTTTCTATCCTCATTTGACTTCAAATTCGTCCATCCATCTTGCTCATATCATATGTAATCCATTCCAAGCTCAAAACTGCTCCAAAATGCACCAAAATGCACTTTCTTGCTACCTTAGCCCTTTGGACCTACAAACACACGAAAATGGCTTAAAGTACTAAAATAACTAAGAACTAATAACGTAAATGCAAGAAAACTAGTTAACTAAGTCGCATAAATATGCGTCTATCACCCCTATAAATAGGGACTTCATTCCTCTGGTTTTGGTTACCAACTGGTGCATGGGTTGGACCATGTGGTGAGATACATGGTTACATGCAAGCATGCATGTTAAGCCTTTGCAGAGAAGAAAATTTCTATTAATCTTTTGAAATTCGTAACTTTCAATCAGGGATTCCGATTGAAGAGCGGTTTTCGCCTACATGTTCAGTGAATCGAACTTAACGTTTTAAGGTAAATTTTGAGAAATTATTATTTAGGTTTGAATAATTCGTTCAAATTAGGTTTATGACTAATTAGGTTTAAATGTTCGATTCAAGCTTGTTCTTGCACGATTTGAGGGCCTTGAAGCCTATTTGATGACTGGACAACGATTTCTAAGACATTAAGGTAAAGATTTATATATGATCAGATTTCTGGGATTTTGTACAAGTTTTATATGGATGAGATTTAGAGAAATATGATGTTTGACTCAAAATTCATCAAATTTGGTCTTTAAAGGACATTTGTATGGAAGAAGTGAGTTGTAATATTGATGGATTGTGTTTTGGCTTGAAAGATATGTTGAATTTCTAGGAAAACAAACCTCAAAGCCGCTGGTTTCATACCAGGGATTGAACTACGAAAATAGTTGTTGTTATGGGAATAAAGTTTAGTCATTATAGATGGACATATAGTGACATACTGTAATTGTTGAACTAGGGACTACAATTACTCACGGTGCTTGCATTTGATCGAGGTATTGGTGTGGAATATTGCTTGCTTGGCTTGGAGACCAGGTAGGGGGATCCTCACTTACCCTAGTTATGGAATTTTGTGCATGTATGTATATGTAAATATACGAATACTTGTGAAAGCTGCATAGATTTTGTTGTGATAGAACCATGAGGAAAAATGGTTTTGTTTTATATCATGACATGCATGTTGTTTTATGCTACAAATTAAAGTGATGACTTGAGAGTGAAGGGGGCATAGCGACCGCCTTGGGTTTCGATCCCCTAAACCTCTGGAGGGGCTACTACAAAGGGATTAGTACTGCTACCTTTCTAGGAGAGGTACTTGGATATCTAAGGGTAGGGCATTAAAGGACACTCTCGCTACACCTTACTGTAAGTATGTTTGTTTGGAGTTGGTTCAAGTAAGGGGGTAGTTGGTCATTAGACCAGTTATCAGGCATGTAGCGATTAATAGGGATCCCTGTTTTCTTTTTAAAAGGAAATTATGTGAGCATACAATCTATTTTCGAAACTAAAGCTTTTGTTGTGCATCAATCATTTTCCTATAGTATATATAGTGTTGTATACTATTTTCAAACCTAGATGGGGTGGATTCCCTGAGGGGGAGTGATGAACGTTTATGATGCTCACCACTACTTTATTACAAGATCGGTGCACCTACAAATAGACAATCTGGACTAAAGTCGGAACTAGCATTGTTTATCACTTGTCAACTTCTCGGTCGTTCATTGCCTCACCGTCTTGAAGGAATCTTTTGTAGCTAAACTTAGCACTTTGTACTCACCAAATTGTACCTAAGAGTTGGTTTAGTATGTTTACTTACTTTAAACTTTTTGGTTTTGTTGTATGTTGTAAACTTCATCTTTTATGTAAAAAAATTATCCAAATTCTATTGCCCTTTTATTCTTCGTTTTACCAAAATGATTTCCCCTTCTGTACTGCTTAAAAATAAATTATTTTACTTCCCTTCAAATAGCCTTATGTTCTATTGGGAATGTAATGCTATAGTGTTGGAATTTAACACCATAATATTGCGTTGCTAATAGAGCGTGGCACTGTTACGTGCCTGTTTTTAGGGTGTGACAGTCCAATGGTACAATTTTGTCCATTTATGAGACACTTTATTCTCCACATTCTGGAAGAACGTTGTTGAGTTTCAAGGACATTAGAGATAATAATTACCATGCTGAAACCTATGTAGAAAATGGAGTTGAATTTATATGCATAACTTTCTACGAATATGGCCAGAAGCATATTCTAGAGAAGATGAAGCGTATCTTGAGTGGTATGTATACTATGACCATACGCCCTATAGAAAGCCATTATGTGGCCGACCCTACCTCTGGGATTGCGAACAAAATTACACTTTGACACGATCGTTTAGGACACCCTGGACGAACAGTGATGTGCCGTATCCTCAAATCATCACACGAGCATCCACTAACCCAAAGTTTAGGTTCGATTCAAGAAATCGCATGTCAAACTTGCTCATTGGGAAAACTTATTATTAAGCCTTCTTATGACAAGATTCATTCGAATCCTCCTATTTTTCTACCAAGGATTCAGGGGGATATTTGTGGACCGTTTGACACGCCCTAACCCCGATATCCCCACATACCAGGGTAGGCACGTACTGGTTGACACCCGAGGGTGACGAAGCCATTTAAAACCCGTATATAATAAAAATATATGCAATTAGAATGATTATACCAAAGTAGGAACGTGCTCAGAGCACAAAACTAATAAAGAATAGTAAGAAAGAAAGACTATAAAAAGATACGAACAAGAAAGTGATACCTATACCAAGAAGACTCAAAGATAACTAAGCCGAAATACCCTGACGCCGGGATCATGTGCCTTGATTCTATCTCCTGAGGGGGCTCAAAAACTGAAAAGGTGAGTGGACCAAGTTTATAATAATAATACTAATAATAGGAAAACATTTTCTTTATGAACATACTAACCGCCTGTTTTGAAAACGTATATAATATACTACATATAGGTTTTATGAAAAACCCTGGCATGCAATGAAAAATGTTCATTAAATCGATATGGGTTCAAAAATACTGAAAACGTCGCCCAAAGGCAAATCCGTAAATCTCATCAGTGAAGTACTCAACTAAGGGTATCATAGTCGTCCGAAGGCAATACCTATCCATCACCTGAAGGTGAAGCTGTATAATCTGTCCATCACCCGAACGTGAAGCTTAATAACCTGTCCATCATCTATAGGTGAAGCTGAATCAAATAGCATAACATCCACATCGACACTAGTTGTGGCTAGTGAAGCTGTTCGACATTGCTTTCGACGGTGAAGTTGGGGGTATATAATATATCATATCTCACTCCTCCATCATCTGTGTCCTATGGCCATAAACATAATACCGGTGGTGTGCGGATGTGCCGTATGATAACCAACTAGATAAGTACTAAAAACATGTCTCAAAAACTCATATTAAATCTCGGAGTTCAAATGCTCAAAGCATCATCTCATAAAATCAAGGCAATCATATTCATAAATCCAAGATATATCACATTCATAAAATCATAAAATAAATCATACTTGAAAGCCATATAAAATCATTACTCAAATCCCATAATTATAACTCATATTTGAAAACCGTAATATAAGTCATATTCGAAATTCATAGAAATTTATATAAGCAAATTCAATAATTCATAACCGTTATTAAACGTAAATTCGATAAATTATACTATTTTGTGAAGCAATTTAATTAAATCATGAATTCTATATAAACCATAATTATAAAACTTTGGAAAAACATAATATAAAACATATTAAATGCACGAAATATAGGATGCATGCTAGGCTAATATTTTATAAAAACATATAAGTTAAGAAGGGATCCACTCACATATTTTATTGTCTGAGAATTGCCTGAACTAGCGAGGATGACGTCGATTTTCGCCAATGCGCCTAAACACAATTAGAGACCTTTTAGTATAACTATACCTAAACGATAGAATTTGGGAAAATGGATGGAGGATTCGGATTCAACACGTCGAAAAACCTAAGGAGGAACCTAGGGTTTTTCCTCCATGCACCGCCGCCCTGACTCGCCGAAAAATCGAACAATTCAAAAAATTCTCAAATTTTACAAGAATGAAGATCTTGATGAGAGGAACAACTTTAATACCTGCGACTAAGGCCAATTTGGCCAGGAAAAGCCCAAATACCACTAAAACCCGTTGGAAACCCTAAAAATGGTGATTCTTGATTCGTCCTCAAATCGACTCCGATGCTCAATGATTAGGCATTGTTCTTGAGCTCAAGGGAAGGCTAATGGTGGTAGTGGTCGAAGGGTTATCCTTCAAAAATGGCTGATTTTCGCAGATCTCCCCCATGGTGCCGCCGACGCCATCCCTATGAAAACAAGACCAAAAACCTTTAGGTTTTGGGTGGAACTTGAAGAAGGGTCGTGGAGTCGTGTGTAGGTGGTGGCGATGATCAATTCATCGGGAAAACGCCGAAATTGGCGTCGGGGTGTGAAGAAATCAAGTTGGGTCGGCGGGGAGGAACCGGGTCAAGGGTGATCTGGTGCTTTTCACTCCTCTCCATTTCCTCCTTGCTTTATTTCCTCATTGGTTCACTCCCTTCTCCTGATTGGTCCTCACCTCTCCCTCATTTTTCTCCTCTATTTTCCATCTCCACCGACCATCTCTCCTGTCCTTTAATATGGGCCACACATGTGGCTTTCCAGATTTTGCTCCAAAAATCTGGAGCATTCTAGAAAATAATTAATTGACCATTTTGTCGTCGACTTCGTTCGTTAATAGCTCCTTCATTATAGCTCCAAATTACATTTTGTTTGCTCCCACGTGTTCGTAGTGACAAGTACTACAAGGATACGCCAAGAAAACAAACCTTACGTGACACGACAAGGTGGTCAACATAAGTCAACTTATTTGCCTCGAAGGGCATTTTAGTAAATTCACGTATTAAGTTTATACAAATCAAAATTTTTGGGGACGGGTCGTTACAATCTACCCCCTTAAGAAAATTTTGTCCGTGAAATTTAAAATAACTTGCTAAATGTAAAATACTTGGAAATAGAGAGAAAATATGTATATAAATATATATAAGGAAGAAATCAAGTTGGAGTTGTTGCATAAAATAGAATGTCATTCCGTCACGATCGGATTGCAATTATTTCTCTTTCATGCCTCCAAGCTCATATCTTCATCCTTCCTCGATAATATAGTAGTATAATTATAATATAAAATATAGAGTCGAAAATATGTAATACTATGTAACAACACAAGGTCAAAAATATATGCATATAATAAGATAACAACAAGAAATAGATATATAAAAACATACGATTCAAATACTTGTGTTGAGTTTAAAACCAAGAGTGGAAATAACTAACCCAAAATTTAAAATGGTAAAAATACCCATATAAATAAAATAATGTAGTAGGAAAATAATTTGCATTGAAAATCAAAACCAAAAATGAAAATGGACCTTGCCAAGCATTCGTCGTGTCATGAACTTCGAGATTAAGCATGTATGCCATGAGGCGAGTCTGAACCATAGCTAACCAGTAAGTGTTGCCGTAGACAAGCCGTCTTGCCCACTTGCTTATCGAACCCAACAAATAAGCCATCGATATTATAGTCTGCAGCCTGTAACGCCGATAACCCATTGTTGTCTTAATAAGCTAGTGAGAAGTTCCCGAGGATGCCAAAATATCGTTTTGCTCCTCATGTGCGGATATACCTAGATTAGCCGATTCATGCCTCGATCGCGATGTCATATTATCTCAGAGCGCACTAATCCAGCTGCTAGAAGTGTTTCGACGTCCATGTAAGCCCAAACCATCAAGTCCTAAAGTGAAGTAGTGAAAATGCATCTGGACAAACATTTGTAGTAAAACATTTCTTTCGCGACTAACCACGATGATCGCTTTCCAAATCGATAGTATAAGATCTAAAAAATTGAATTAGAGAAACTATATCTCTGACCACATTCTTCAAATGACAGTTGCAGTCTCGAGTCACACATAGAAATTGACGCCACAATCGTCGAGCTTTATACCTTCACCAATACTATGTTGAAAACTGTTCAATCTAGAAGAATGTGATATAACCGTCTAAGTGAGTATTTAACTAGTCAGGGATATGTGAACAACGAATGATGCCCTTGTGCATTCATTGAGAAGTCACAATCCGGTTTTGCGATAGTTGCAGGATATGTCGATGACATGAACCTTATAGGAACTCTTGAAGAGTTCGCGAGAATTGCCTCGCACCTGAAGTAAAAATTCGAGATGAAAAATCTAGGAAAGTCTCGATACTATCAAGGGACGTATCCTGAAGTATATTTGCATGATCTTAATGTACTTTTTTCCTTACGATTAAGAGCATTTTTCTCACTGGGTTTTTGCTACCTAACTAGGTTTGAGCGAGGCACCCACATTGGGTTGATCATATCCTTAATGACATCCCGTAGACATTTCATTTGATTTTGCATTTCTCACGCATTTTTCCTTAGACTATGGGTTCTGTCCCTACTCGGGTTTTTACCATAGCCATAGGGTTTTTTTGTGAGACTTGCTTCCTTATGCAAGTTCCTACCTTATTGAGAATAGCGTGTTCCCAGAATCAGTGCTGACGAGTTGACTTGTTCAACCTCTACATGATGCCAAATCTACTTGAGTATTTACACACTCAAGGGGAAGTGTTGTAAACTTCTAGTTTAAGTATGATTATGTAAATCCTAGATTATATTTGTTTCTAGTTATTCTTTCCTATATGGACTTATATTCCTTAGAGAAGAAGGATTTCTTCTCTCTCTTATTGCTATAAGAGAGATTATATTCACACACCTCAAATTACTGCTCCCACCCTTTTAATTTTTTAATTTTTTGTACACACCACTAACACTTGATAGAAAAATATTAAAAAGTTAAAAGGGTGTGGGAGAAGTAATTTGGGATGTGTGAATATAATCTCCCTTACAATAAATAAAGGCACTGCGTATGAGGAATAACACACATTCCTCTATACAACCCTAGAAACATATCTCTCTCTATTTTCTCTCTATGCCACCGACCCCCTTCCCTATCTCACAGATAAACTAGGGGGCATTTATAATTAGATGCCTCATTGTGCTATTTGTTAGATTAAACATCTATAGCTTTTAGATTTTTTATTAAACATTTTCCTACATTTTAGTTGCCGCATGTATTATAAGTAGCATTTTATTAATTCAAAATTACACAATTTTCCATTATATATAATGTACCAATTAATTAATAATTATTATATTAATATTCCAAATCTCCTAGAATCTAGTAGACGTATGTTTTAAAAATCTAAAAACTATTCAATTTGATCTATTTCTACTAACGTGATATATACTTCTGCCATTTTCTTCCATGACCATTCAACAATCTTTTCATGCCATTTCTTTACTGATGCCAGTTGACACTCTTCTGTTCTCCCTTGTTAGTTATATTAATTTCCTTTGTATTTTAATTTTATGCACCTCTTGATTTGAGTATCCGTACCATGGTACATTTGGAAAATAGATTATAGTGGTAGATGGTATTAGGTACATTTCAATTTAGCATTGTACAATTGAGGACCCTTACCTTGGTACATTTGGAAAATAGAGTCTAGTGGTAGATGTTAAAAGGTACGTTTCAATTTAGCATTGGTACATTTCTAGCCGATATGTTGGTACGTTTCAATTTGGCATGGGTACATTTTTATAAGTAGCGGTACATTTCAATTTGGCATTGGTATGTTTTAAGCCAATATTGGTACGTTTCAAAATGGCACAGATACATTTCTATTAGTATCGATACGTTTCAATTCGGCATTGGTATGTCTTAAGCCAATATTAGTACGTTTCAACATGATATGGGTACAATTCAAATTAGGCATATGGATAGACGGAGAAACACACATTAACCATATATGCAATCCTCTTCTTTAATGGAACCTCCTCTTTGTTCTTCATGAATTGGTTTTGAGAGACTCCTTATTTGGGAAAGAAATCAAGATGTTTTTTTTCTCTCCAAAGAATCAAGATGTTTGTAGTGTTCTTCTTTTAGCACTGTTTGTACCATACTTGACCAATTCCGAAATTACTGAGCACTGGTTAACGTTATACCGTCAAGAACCTAGAAGAGTTTCCCTCCAACTAGGAGGCCAATCACAGCACGACATGTGTCGACATCAGAAGCCAATCATAGTGCGACATGTGTCAACATCAGAATCCAATCACAACACGACACTTGTCAATGTCAAAACAAAGCTAGAAACTCTCTTCTATAAAAGGAGATCATTCTCCCACAATATTTCCTAATGTCATTTGTACTAAATCATTCGCTAGTACTCACTAAAGGAGAGCTTGAATCCATGTACTTGTGTAAACCCTTCACAATTAATGAGAACTCCTCTACTCCATGAATGTAGCCAATCTTGGTGAACCACGTACATCTTGTGTTTGCTTCCTTGTCTCTATCCATTTACATACTTATCCACGCCAGCGACCGAAGCAATCTAGCGAAGGTCACAAACTTGACACTTTCTGTTGTACCAAAGTCCTCACTGATTTTGTGTATCAACATTTGGCGCCGTCTGTGGGAACGACACTTATTCCCACTCTCTTCAGCTTTGTTAAGCTGGTTTCCACCATTCGTAAACTCTCTTTTGACCAGGCATCCCTTTCCAACATAGGGAGCAAAGGAAGCCACAACACACAGAATGACACCCCTTTTGCACCTGGTGCGAAGCAGCGAAAGAATGAACAAAAGAAGTTTGCTCTTCAGGCTAAAGTCGATGAGCTGGAGGCTCAGAACAACAAGATAACGATGAAGAATGAGATCCTTCAAGAGCAGTATGAGAAGGTCTTCGAGATGCTCCACGAGGCTAGATATACTAAAACACATGAGTTCATCATCCATGTGGAAGTCAACCATCAACTGGGTGCCCCCCAACGCGGAGGGTCATTTGCCATCGATATGGGTGTTCCCGCTGAGGAGCGAGCTACTCATCGAAATGGCGACCAACATGAGACTTCTCTCAACCCAGCTGTTTCGACCCAAAGCAGGAGGAGTGGAGGAAGACACCTCCTTACATAATGAGTGGAATGATCGAAAGCCATTTTTCACGACCGTCGAGACTTCCTCAAGCAACATCGAGACAATCCCATCCATGTAAGCTCGCAGATCAACGACCTAAGGTTCTCTAAAAGACTCGGTCCCCTCCCATGTCCCAGGCCGGCTACCAACTTGGGGAAAGGGCAACAAGTCCTAGAGAAACACAAAGGTATAGGGGACTCAGAGATGTTCCGACAGACATACCTTGGAAGTCAGTATGGTGAGTCCATGGAAAAATCACATGTTCTTGATCAAACCTTCCTACTTCCAAGAGGAGATGGAGATTTACAAAAGAAAGCTCCAGTGGTACATGACTCCACTCAGGACCCTCTTGTCCTACAACTCCTTAAGGAAGTTGTTGATACACAAAACCGGAGGTCTTGGAACAACGTAAATCCGACCGTGAATCTGCAAGAAATGTAAATAACATAAGATGTATCGTGGTTCACCCTAAGGTTTGGGCTACGTCCACATTGATATTGTATTTCTCTGAGAGGTGAGGGGAGTGAGGGAGAGAGCTTCTGAGGGTGAGAGAGCTCTTCCTATGGCCTAAGAAAATGACATCCCTCAATGAGGATAGTGATGGGTCATTTTATAGAATAAGGGCTCCTCACTTATTACATATTTGTCCCTACCTTTATTACATAATTACATTTGAGTCCCCCGAGTATTTATACGAGATCTAAATACAAAGGCCCTAAGTATGGTACAAGCAATAGTCCCCCAAGTCTTCAGTCAAGAGAGTCTTTTGGCTGGAGACTAGAAATTCAGTCTATATGTGGGCCGAAGTAACTAGATGTCGTCTTGAACTGATACTCGATATGAGGGGGTGCTCAATCTGAAATGATGCTCAACTAAAAGTAGCACATGTTGCGAGGCTGCTCGGCTTGTGGCTTATGTTGCCTTGGTTGGTTCGCTTGCGGCGTTGAAGGTGAGGGAGTCCTTTTTATAGAATAAGGGCTCGCTCCTCAATACATAAGTGATGGGCTAGCGTTGATGTTCTCTAATGATGGTGAGGGAGTCCCTTTTATAGAATAAGGGCTCGCTCCTCAATACATGAATGATGGGCTAGAGTTCATGCTCTCTCATGATGGTGAGGGAGTCCCTTTTATTGAATAAGGCTTGCTCCTCAATACATAAGTGATGGGTTAGGAATGATGCTCGCGGCGAGGCGGTTGCTCAGCTGGCGGCGATGCTCTCTAATGAAAGTGAGGGAGTCATTTTTATAAAATAAGGACTCGCTCCTCAGTACATGAAAAATGGGCTAAGTCCCCTAAGTATTTTTCATGAGGCCCAGTTAAGGCCCAATATATGGTACATAATGTAGTCCCCCAAGTCTTCGGCCAATAGAGGTTGTTGGCAAGAGATTTCAAATTCAATCCATGTATGGTCTGAAATGGCGGTTTGTTCGGAGGCGGTCGTTGTAGACTATGCACTGAAGCTTTGTAGGTGAAGCTTTGCAAGTTGAAGCTTTGAAGCTAGAGCTCTGTAAATGAAGCTGTTGAAGCTAGAGCTCTGTAAATGAAGCTTTTGAAGCTAGAGCTTTGTAAATGAAGCTTTTGAAGCTAGAGCTTTTGTAAATGAAGCTTTTGAAGCTAGAGCTCTGTAAATGAAGCTTTTGAAGCTAGAGCTCTGTAAATGAAGCTTTCGAAGCTGGAGCTTTTGTAAATGAAGCTTTTGAAGCTAGAGCTCTGTAAATGAAGCTTTTGAAGCTAGAGCTCTGTAAATGAAGCTTTCGAAGCTGGAGCTTTTGTAAATGAAGCTTTTGAAGCTAGAGCTCTGTAAATGAAGCTTTTTAAGCTGATTGACATAAGTGATGCTCATGAATGTTTATGTTGATTGACATAAGTGATGCTCATGGATGTTGACATGAGTGATGCTCATGAATGTTGACATGAGTAATGCTCATGAATGTTGACATGAATGATGGTCATGAATGTTTATGTATGATTGACATGAGTGATGCTCATGAAATGTTTATGTATGATTGACATGAGTGATGCTCATGTATAATTTGAAGTACTGGGCGTACTTTTGATCACCTGGTTGGTGATAATAGCATAAGGCTACCGAATAATTTTGGAGTACTAGCGTACTTTTGATCACCTGGTTAGTGATAATAGCGGCAGGCTGCCGAATAATTTGGAGTACTGGGCGTACTTTAGATCACCTGGTTGGCGATAATAGCGGCGGGGTGCCGAATAATTTTTTGTAGTACTGGGCATACTTTTGGTCACCTGGTTGGTGCTATTTTGGGCTTATGGGCCTTCGCCCTCCACACAACATTCCAACCCATTTATTTTGGGCTTTGCCGTTTTTTTTATTACCCTCTGATGGGGGTTTATACAGATATCTCCGAAAAATACGAAAAATAAATTACATAATTCAAAAAATAAGGAAAGTAAACCACATCATTCTGGTAGGGTGTTTATTCCTTGCTTTTGCTTGTGTTTTTCTGCTACACTCTCTCTGTCTCTTGATCTGGCAGACAGAAGGAATCATAATAATAGGAAGATTTTTTTTGCTTTTCTTCTTTTCTCTGCTTTCCCTCTGCTTTGCTTTTTGCTTTGTTGGTTGTAATTCCACTTGCATACATGAAACCGTGGGTGGCTGGTTCCCATGGCCGACAGTTGTATGTTTACAGCATGGGTGAGCAGCGCAAGAGGGTAAACTTTGTCAGGAGCCAAAACCTTATCCATTTCTCCCATTTTGTTTGCCATTAAGCTCAAGAACTCTGCGAACTCAATGGTCCCATTTCCATCAACGTCCACTTCGCTTATCATGTCCTGAAGCTCTTCCTCCGTTGGATTCTAATCCGGAGACCGAATCACTATCACCAGTTCATCCACAGTAATGCAACCATCTCCATCCTCTCCCGTGGCTAAGACAACAGGGTCGACCATGAGCTCTCCGGAAATGAGGCATCTGAACTCTTTAGGAACGCCAGCAGTGCCGTCGCCGCCTCCGTGAAGCTTGAAAGAGAGAGACTTTTTGGACTTCAAGTCTTTCAAAGAAGACAAGGCTCTGATGTTGCAGAGGTCAAGAGAGACTTCCATGCCGGAGTTTCCACACCCAACAACAAGTACTTTCTTTCCCTGAAATTTTCACTGGACTTGTACTCATACGCGTGCATAACTTCAGCTCCAAACTTCGACAAGCCGTTGATTTCTGGCACGACACACTCGGCATTTTCGCCAGTGGCAACGATGAGCCACCTGCAAATGTACTCAACCTCAGACCGGGTCGACTCGATTGAGGTAACGGTCTTGACTCTCGAGAAACTGCTTGTCTCATCGTACCTTGCGGATTGAACGCAGGAGTTGAACTTTGGGTTGATCTCAAAGTGTTTTGCATATGACTTAAGGTAGTCGATGAATTGTCTTTTTGTTGGGTACTCAGGGAAGTCTTCTGGGAATGGAAGCTTGGGGAGTTGGCAAAATGCTTTTGGAAGGTGAAGTTTGAGCCTATCGTAGGTGTGTTTTTGCCAAAGCGATGCTATGCACTCGACTCTCTCAAGGACAACAAAGGGTACTCCTTGGTCTCTGAGACAGGCCACCGTTGCTAGACCTGATGGTCCGACTCTAACTATGATTAGGCCATTGACCATGATGCAACGTCGAGCGAAGAAATCTTCATGATCAGCTAATCGAAACAAGTTCTCCATGCTTATGATCAAAGAAGTAGTTGCTCAAACACTAAAAGTGTGAATTTTTGGTGGGATTTTGAGTAATGGGTTTTAAGTACAACACAATTTGGGATTGTTTGTTGTTGTAGTTGAAAGTAGATCAAAGATCTTGAGAATTTTGAGAACGTTTGTAAGTCGAGGTTTGCAAATGTAGAGAACATAGCGTGTTGAGTTTGGTTTTTGGGTTTCTGCAGATTCACGGTGGAGGTGAAAAAAATGAAAGAGAACCGACATAGCTTTTCGTGTTGATTCCCACAGATGGCGCCAAATGTTGATGCACAAAACCGGAGGTCTTGGAACAATGTAAATTCGACCGTGAATCTGCAAGAAAGTAAATAACACAAGATGTATCGTGGTTCACCCTAATGTTTGGGCTACATCCACACTGATTATTGTATTTCTCTAAGATGTTGAAGAGGGAGAGAGGGAGAGAGGGAGAGAGAGCTTCCTCATGTGAGGATGAGCTTCTCTGCATATGAGAAGGGATGTGAGGCCTTCTCTAATTGTGAGGGTGAAGGGTTCTTTTATAGAATAAGGGCTCTTCACTTATTACATATTTACCCCTTATTTTATTACATAATTCCATTTAAGTCCCCCGAGTATTTATACGAGGTCTAAATATGGAGGCACTAAGTATGGTACAAACAGAAGTAAACAAGTTGAAGGCCGAACGACAAGCTGAGATACCTGATTGGAACCAACCTAGGCCTAGCCCTTTTACAAGGAGGATCCTCGACACCCCCTTCCAAGCAAAGACAAAGTAGAAGCTTGGCTTGCAACTCTATACTGGAAAGGAGGACCCAATTGAACACCTTAACCTCTTTGAGTCCACCATGGCATACCGGATGCACACCGACGAAGAGCGATGTCTTCTCTTCCCCTCCACCCTCTCTGGCGGAGCTCTAAACTGGTATTGTCATCTTCCACCGGAGACAGTAGACTCATTTGAAGAATTGAGGAAACTGTTTGTTTCTCAACACATTTTCCAGACCGATCGCTTGCACTCTGCAGATGACTTGTACATTATTCGTCAGAAGCCAAACGAGTCATTATGTATGTATGCTGGCCGCTTCAGCCATGAGTATTCTCGTTGTGCTGAGGCAGATGACAAGACTGCCCTCAAAGCCTTCACGGCAGGCCTACGTGATTGTTTCTTCAAACACTTGGAAGACTTACTCTGAGGTGATGGCACAGGCTTACAACCATGCCTCCGCTGAGGCAAGGACATATTAAGGGAAACCCCCCACAGCCACCCCTTATAAGCAAGTAGGGAGTGGAAGCCAAATCCAACCAAATGAGAAGACCTTGACCTTCCAAACGGCAGCGGTGCCTTCTCCTGCCTTACTTAATACTTTGCCAAGTCAACAAACATATCAATCTTAGAGCAAAAGGAAAGATTTCCATCCTCACTAGTCCCATTTTAGTAAAAGGAGTAAGGGACATTATCGTGATAACCAAGGGTATCGCCACGATAATGTTGGCCCCCAGGCAGTCAACACAGTGGGCCAAGCACGTGTCAGGATAGGCCCTACCCCAAGGTATGAGACATACACACCTTTGAACGCCACATGCATGGCCATTTACCCCTGCATAGCACACTTGATACCGAAGCCAATGCTGAGGTAGTCGGGTTACAAGCCCACGAAGAACACGGGCACATTTTGCTGCTACCACGAACATAACGGCCATGACGGCGAGAAGTGTATCACCCTTTGTGATCATATTGAAGCTTTGGCGCGTGAAGGAAAAATTGATCGGTTCCTCCTTCACCCTTCAAAGGATAACCATAACCAACGCCAAGTGAATGTGATATATTCCATAAGCGGCGGCACATCCATATCTGAATCTTCCAATAGGGCCATGAAGAACAGCGAACAAGCTTTAAGGCTTGGCCACCAAGTGTTTCACGTGGAAGATCAACTTAGTGCACGATCATGTTGTTGATGAAATTTCCAACCCCTATGGCAATGGTTGCATCAGAGGAGATCAACTTAGTGCACGATCATGTTACAACACTTCGGTCAAGCAACAACACCTACCTATGCCCAAGGAAACCTTTTCTATACATGACCAAGTCATAAAGATCAGCCCGGACAAAGCCAACTTGGATCTTCACGGTGGCAACAGTCAACCTGACGATCCTCAAGATGACTCTTTCACCCAGCAAGCACAACCTGCTGAAGAGTTGGATAAGGTTTCTATATCAAAAGATTATCTAGATCGCATGGTGAAGATTGGCACCACCTTGTCACCACCTATTTAGTTGGCATTGATCTCTTTTTTGCAAGAGAACACTGAGGTCTTCACCTGGTCATATGAGGACATGCCAGGCATCTCTTCTGATATCATATGTCATCTCTTGAGTATTGACCCCAAGACCAAGCTGGTGAGACAGAAGCAAAGATCTTATGACGCTGAACGATACGAAGCAATTAAGGCAGAAGTTGAAAAACTCATAAGCATTGGCTTCGTCCGCGAAGTCAATTACCCAACATGGGTAGCAAATGTGGTCCTTGTTAAGAAAAATCCGACCAAAGAAAGTCTCTCGCTCCAAAAGGTCTTGTGGAGAATGTGTGTCGACTACACCGACCTAAACAAAGGATGCCCGAAAGATAGCTTTCCTCTTCCTCTCATTAACAGACTTATATACTCTACGGCAGGGTGTGAACTCCTGAGCTTCATGGATGCTTACTCAGGATACAATCAAATCCTCATGAACCCTCCGGACCAAGAACACACAACCTTCACTACTAAAGAATGCAGGAGCGACTTATCAGAGACTAGTCAATTCAATGTTCGCCGAAAGTTCTGTTCTCATTCGAAAGGATGGTGACACTCTCATTATCTATCTGTTGGTATAGGTTTCAGCAGAAAGTTTTGTTCTCATTCGAAAGGATGGTAATGTCGAACGACCTGTCTACTACGCTAGCAAGGCCTTACAAGATGCAGAGACACGATACTCCAACATTGAGAAATTGGCTCTAGCATTGGTCATGTTTGCTCGAAAACTTCGCCCTTACTTCCAAGCACACTCTATCATCGTGCTTACCAATCATCCTCTTCGACAGATACTCCAAAGTCCTAACACTTCGGGGCGAATGATAAAATGGACAATAGCATTAGGTGAGTTTGACATATCCTACCAACCAAAGTCAGCTGAGAAGGGCCAACCAGTGGCAGACTTCATCGTCGACTTCACATATCCTGTTGACATTTTTTCTACGCCTAAAGAAGTGGTTTCATTACCCTCGGAAGCTCAGAAAATAGAACCAATAGCCCCAGCATGGAGTCTATATGTTGATGGCTCGTCCAACGAACAGGGTTGTGGAGCAGAACTAGTTCTTCCGACCCCTGACAAAGTGGCGATGGAGTATGCTCTTAGTTTCAAATTCAATGCGTCAAACAATGAGGCCAAATATGAAGCCTTTCTAGCAGGCTTACGTTTGGCCAAACACCTTAGGGTTAAACAAATTGATATCTTCAGTGACTCCCAATTGGTGGTTAACCACGTCACCAATAACTTTATCGCTAAGGATAGCTCTATGGCAGTATATCTGGTACAAACACAATTGTTGCTCAAGCACTTCCACTACCTGATCACCCAAATTCCTCGAACGACAAACAATCATGCAAATGCTTTGGCTCGCCTCTCCTCAGCGATGGAAGACAAGATTGGGAGAAAAATTCAGGTCGAATTGTTGGCAGCACCAAGTACCATGGCTGCGGAGGTGTGCAACTTACAATAGGAGGATAGTTGGATTACCCCGATTTATAGATTCCTTGCTCATGGTACCCTTCCAAATGAGAAAGTCCAAGTTAAGCATATTCGATACAAGGCTACCCGTTACTTGATCATTAATGACCAACTCTACAAACGGGGGTTTAACCTACCATACCTAAGATGCCTTACGCCTGCAGAGGCGAAAATTGTCCTTCAGGAAATACATGAAGGAGTCTGCGGAGATCATGCTGGATCTTGATCCCTAGCACACAAGGTTTTTTGCCAAGGATATTACTGGCCAACACTCCACCGAGATGCCATCAGAATATCTCGCTCATGTGATAAGTGTCAACGCTACACAACTATTCCTCACTCCCCTCCCGAGCCGCCCACTCCTACGATCAACCCTTGGCCCTTTGCCCAATGGGGACTTGATTTGATTGGCCTAATGCCTGCAGGGAAGGGTAAGGTCCGCTATGCAATCGTTGTAGTTGACTACTTCACAAAGTGGGCTGAAGTATAACCCTTGGCAACCATTACTGAGGCAAAAATAGAAGACTTCATATGGAAGAACATCCTTTGTAGATTCAGCATTCCTAATGTGATAGTCATTGACAATAGGTGACAGTTCGACAGTAATAAGTTCAGGATGTTCTGCTCTAAGTTCAACATCAACTTATGTTTTGCCTCCCCAGCTCATCCCCAGTCTAATGGACAAGTTGAAGCCATCAACAAAATAATTAAGCGAACTTTGAAAACCAACTTGGACAAGGCTAAAGATTGTTGGCCAGAATTCGTACCCCAAGTTCTTTGGTCATACCGCACTTCGTATCAGACATCAACAAGAGAAACCCCATTCTCACTTGCCTTTGGTACAGAGGCAGTTGTCCTAGTTGAGCTTGAGCAAGCAACGTTCCAAGTCCAGAACTACGTGCAAAGCGAAAATGACAAACAATTTACCCTCAACTTACACAGAAACCAGGCTCACTTGAGGAATGTCGCCTACAAGCAGCGCATCTCCAACTACTATGACTCAAGGGTCAAACCTCATTCTTTCAAAGTGGGGGACTGGGTATTGAAGAAAAGATTACTCTGCGACAGAGAGCCGAGTGAAGGAACACTCAGTCCAAACTAGGATGGACTGTTTGAAGTTGTTGGCATCAGTCGCCCTGGCTCCTACAAGCTTAGAAGCTTCGATGGCAAGACCCTTGGTTATCCATGGAACGCTGATCACTTGAAGTACTATTACAAGTAAACCCACATTGTACAAATGTTAAGCTTCAGTCGTTCGGCATCCTATGTAACGAAGACTATTTGGAATGAATTCAATAAAGAGGTGATTTAGACAACTCGGTCCAGGGTTCAAAGCTTCAACATGAATGCTTCCAACATGAAACAAAGTCTATGTCAACAAGACTATACAACTAAACGAACAGCTTCACAGTATATTCGTTCAATCATACATTCCAACACATTCATACATAAGCCAACCGTGCTTCGAAAGGGTTCAACATACTTTGTGTCATTCGACACTTGCTACAATGTGCCTCGACACCTTGCCCTTATTCTCACCAACCAGGTGATGAAATGTGAAGAAGGAACTCATCTTCATGCCACCAACCAGGTGATGAAATGTACAACCCGTACTTTCCTTCATGCCACCAACCACGTGATGATATGTACAACCCGTACTCTAATATCATTTGGCAACTTGCCACTCATGCCACCAACCAAGTGAAGAAGGAACTCATCTTCATGCCACCAACCAGGTGATGAAATGTACAACCCGTACTCTCCGGTCAACGTTATACCATCAAGGATCCAGAAGAGTTTCCTTACAACCAGGAGGCTAATCACAGCGCAACACGTGTCGACATTAGAAGCCAATCATAGCGTGACATGTGTCAACATCAGAAGCCAATCACAACACGACACGTGTCAATGTAAGAATGAAACTAGAAACTATCTTCTATAAATAGAGATCATTCTCTCACAATATTTCCTAATGTCATTTGTACTAAATCATTCACTAGTACTCACTAAATGAGAGCTTGAACCTATGTAATTGTGTAAACCCTTCACAATTAATGAGAACTCCTCTACTCCGGGGATGTAGCCAATCTGGGTGAACCACGTACATCTTGTGTTTGCTTCCCTATCTATATCCATTTACATGCTTATCCATACTAGTGATCGGAGCAATCTAGCGAAGGTCACAAACTTAACACTTTTTGTTGTACCAAAGTCCTCACTGATTTTGTGCATCAACATTTGGTGCCGTCTGTGGGAATTGACACAAAACGTTATGTCTGTTCTCTCTCAATTTTTCACAGTCGCCGTGAATCTGCAAAATCACAAAATCTGCAAAAACCCAAAGTATTTCAACGCAAAGCACAACCTCACCAAAACGCCTTCATTTTATAAAGGCTGATCGCCAATTCCTTGCATTTGGAGCTTCTCATTTCTCCCTTTGCATTTTTGCTTGCTACCAACTGAGCAATGACGCCGGAGATTCCACCAGAGAGATCTTTGGCGGAGAGAGAGACACATACAGGGAAAGTTTAAAGAGAGAGAGAAGGGTCGCCTACCGCTTCAGTTTATTATGATGACTTTTAGCACCCTCTCCCTCATCATCTCCTCCTCATCGATCCTCATCATTTCTCATTGATTCCATTTCTCTGCTCACCCTCTTTCCTCTCAGATTGTGCCTTCTCACACCCTCTTCGGGTCGTCTTCTTCTGTGGGGTTTTAGCTTTTGGGGGTTGGATCATGAAGGAATTGAGTACAGATCTATTCGACCCGAGAACTACGCTGATGGAACCCAACTTCTCACGGGCCGTAACACCGTTGGCCGACGCTAACGGCGACGATTTCACCTTCGCCTTGAACGACAGTAACTTCTTCGAACGACAACTTCGGATCGAGATCATGGGTGACACACCCGAGTCCAGACCCGATTCCGAGGCCTGCACCAGTATCGCTGATTGGGCCCTCCACCAGAAGCGGCGGAGAGAAGACATCAAAAAGGAAAACATTATGGATCTTGCTGAATGCCCTGAAGGGCAAATCTTGAATGACAACCAGCCTGATATGGATAATTGCGAGGGCTGTGAAAATCTAGTTGGAGTGCTTTCTGAATCGCAACTTGCAGCTCTTGCTTTGGTTCCATTTTTTTTGGCAGCTTGGCATGCGAGGCCGCCATCGTGTGGAACATGTTGAAACGGTCCAGTAAGGGCGTTGAGTCAGTGACTCAGTTGGGGTACCATCGTCATGAGCAATTGAGAGGGATTTGGGTGAAGGTGATGAACAAGAACCTGGAGTGGGCCCTGACGGTTATGCAAAGGAAGATGACATCGAGGGGGATTAAGAGGATGATAAAGCGGGAGCAAACCCACCACCTTAAAAACTCTAAGAAACGAATCTTGGCTCACAAGAATCTCGAGCAGAAGCTCCGGTCTCAAGACCTTGCTCGCAAGCTCAAGGTCGTCCTCCTCAAGAAAGTCAGAAGCTCAGATTCAGCAATGGGGGCAGTGCTGAAAGATGCGGTCAGATTAAGCTATGCCCTCCATCTGATGTTAGTTTTTCCTCTCTTAAACTTTTCTCTGAGGGTAAATTTGGATAAACTGTGCATCAACATTTCTGCTCAGGGGTTTGTACAATTCTGGGCCTTCAAAAGGTGCAAATTGGAGCGTCTGACAAAGTGCAAAAGATAGTGTGCGCCATACTTGAAGCTACATTTGCTTTTGTAGACCACCCATATGGAAGTTTGCTGTAAAGCAGATACGCAAATCTGCAAAAAAAAAGGATAAAGGGAGCAACTGACCAAACCCCATGATCTAAATCTGCAATGGAAAGAAAAGGAATATAAAAAGGAAAAAGATGTCTTGGGAGAAAAACAAAAAAGGTGTCGACCACTAGAAGAAGATAAAGAACTCTATTATCTTTATCAGGCAAAACAATGTAATTTATTTTTCGTATTTCTCTGAAACATCTGTACAAACCCCATCAGAGGGTAATAATAATAAATAAAAAAATAAATAATCGAAAAGAAAAAAATTTCGAATTTTTTTTTTTTTTTTTGCCTAGGCCTCCTCTTATTTGGGCCTAACAACTTTCATAATAAATATATATGAAGAAGGAGTTTTGGGCTACCACTTAGAAAGAAAATGCCTCATTCGTCAACTCCCTCGACCAGAGACTTGGGGGACTCTTACCATATGCTACTGCACCTTCATACTCGGAAGTCTCACGACCACTCAGTGACATGGATTTTTAGAGTCTCCAAACGATAAGTTTTCCTCACTCGGGAAATTAAGGGAGCATTACCTCAACCTACATGCATCACTCACAAAGCTTCAACATACAAGCTTCAACAAAAGGAAAAATTCAAAGAACTTAGTGAAGAAGGCCTTGGTGTATTTAACACAATATGTTGAAATGAAGCAAATCTTGTTTATTGATATCTCCGATAAGTTCAAATATGTACATATAAATGAATCAAAATAAACAAACAAGATGGAGCCTTCACAAAAGTTGCTCAGGAGAAGTCTCAGCAGTCGGCAGAGCCCTAGAAAGAGGAGGCACTAGAGGGTGATTATTCGGAGCCTCAGTACTAGGCAGAATCCCAAAAGGAGGAGGCACCGAAGGTTGATCATTTGGAGTTTCATTACGCGGTACATCCCTAGAAGACGAAGGCAATAAATGCCCTTGGAATAAACCCACAAACCTCTGATGATCAAGTAAAATCTGACCATCAGATTCCTGCAACTGGTCGAGCTTCCTCTTCATGTTTGTAGCATAGTCATGCGTGAGCCTGTGCAATTGTTTCTTCTCATGCCAATGATTCAACTTGGCGGGTTCGAGCAAATAGGTGTTAGGCCATATTAAACACAGAACCTGCACACTGAACACTAAGAGCCAGAGAATCCTTAACAGCCAACTCATAAGACCAATTGGAAAGTAGTCTGTTATCTTTGGGAGTGAGAAGGTTCCTTGCCACCACCGCAGCAGTTATATCATTCTTCATCACAGAGTCCCCAACGATAAGATGACCAGTAGGGGATAAGAAGGATGGGAGCCATATGTTGTCTTGAGAAGGCATGGCTGCCTCTTCACCAAAGTTCAAGTCAAAACGACGGTCAGATGGGCCAGACATTCGCATAAATGATGAAGGAGAAATGAGGTGCAATAAATCTCTGAAGTAAGGGGAAAATTCCTATAAGCAATAACAATCCGAATGTACTCCTTGCACACAATTGGTGCCCTTATAAAAGAAAGGGCAACAGGACCGTTGGTTCAAAAATCAAAGAGGCACCACTCTCAGGATTTAGAAGAGGCACCACTTTCCACAAGCAACATCAGCTCCTCGGGTACCACAAATAACTTTGCCAAATATCTCTGACAAAGTTTAGACACATAAATTTTGAAGGTCCAGCTACCCTACTATTACCCATAAGGGTAAAGGAACAACACCATTGCTTGATAACTAGAAAGTCCCAATGTGTGTCAACCTCTGTGCTCTGTGGCAAGGCAGACTGGCAAAAATGCCCAACCTTTACTCACATTCGAGAAAACACTCCCAACAAGATTGCTTGCTCAAAAATCGAAGAGGAACCACTCTCCGAATCTCGAGAGCCAGACTCCCAACAGGATTACTTTCTCAAAAATCGAAGAGACACTGCTCTCCGAATCTCAAGAGTCAGACTCCCAACATGATTGCTTTCTAAAAAATCAAAGAGGCACCGTTCTCTGAATCTCGAGAGTCAGATCCCCGACAGGATTGCTTGTTTGAAAACCGAAGAGGCACCGCTCTCCGAATTTCAAGAGCCAGATTTCCTTGGATAAAGCTTGTCTGCAATCTTCACATACAACATCAGCTTTCCAGATACCACTGACCACTTTTTCAAAGCGCTCTGACAAAGTTAAAACATGTGAAGCTTGCAGCTCCCACTACATTGCTATGACCAATAAGGGTAAAGGAATAGCATTATTACTTGCTCAAATATCGAAGAGGCACCGCCCTCCGAATCTCGAGAGCCAGACTCTAAACAGGATTACTTTCTCAAAAATCGAAGAGGCTCTGAATCTCAAGAGCCAGACTCCCAACAGGATTGCTTTTTCAAAGATCTTGCCTCTCCGAATCTCGAGAGCCAGATCCCCGTCAGGATTGTTTGTTCAAAAACCAAAGAGGCATCGCTTTCCAAACTTTGAGAGCCAGATTTCCTTGGATAAAGCTTGTCTGTAATCTTCACACGCAACATCAGCTTTCCAAATACCACACACCACTTTTTCAAGGTGCTCTAACAAAGTTAAAGCACGTGAAGCTTGCAGCTCCCACTACATTGCTACAACCAAGAAGGGTAAAGGAATAACATTACTACTTGTTGTTAGGGAGACTCCTATATATGTTGACCTCCATCCTCCACGGACAGACAGACCTGCAAAAATGCTCAACCCTTCCTCATATCTGAGAAGGCACTCCCAACGAAGCCTCTCGAAATACTCAGCTTTCTTCCTCCGCCAATAATACCTATGCAAACCAGCCACACCAGAGTAAGAGTATCTCATATCATCAGGGTCAAAAGCAAGAGTATCCCATATCATGCTTTTTCCCTGTCTTTTCCTTTGCCCTTGTTCTTACCTACAAGACAAAGAGAAAGAGAGCAATTAGTCAGCACTTGGAATCAAGCTTCCAGTCAGGAACTGACTGCCTAGAACCCCTTGCCTGATTACTTACGTGGCATTGCTCCCGAGTACTCATCTCAACATCTTATGCTTCCAGAAAAGATACCACATCTGCCTGAGGAACAGAAAGGGCAATTGAGAAAGATACAAGGAAGCATGTGGAGACAAGCGCAACAGAACATATGTCGATTCATCTATTACTTCGTCAACAGCAAAAGCATCCCATATCATCAAGGTCGAACGTACTCTTGATTTGATGGACTTGTTTTGACCCTCAAATTCTTGAGTCGGCCTTATACTCTGGAGGAAATCAGAAAACCCTCCTGCCCAGTTCAAGAATAAGCCTGTGGAATGTTACTTTTTCAAAAGCAAAAGTATCTTATATCATCTCTTCTCCATTTGCTTCTCCTTATCCTTGTTGCTGTTTACGACACAAGGAGAAGGAGAACAATCAACTGGAAGCCGAAGTCGAACCTCCGACCCAGGTTGCTTGCTTGGAAGTCTGATTGCTTACCTTGTCTGTTACCTCTTTCGGCAAATCTCCTAGCTCGACGACTTGGGGGACTCCTATTATAGGGTTTTGTATCGCACTTAACCAAGCCCGAAACTACAAGTAAGCTTCAAGTGAAATTGATACATTACCTTGTGCATCTTCATCGGTTAAAGATACCACCCTTGGATGGAGGAAAAGTACTTCCAGAGAAGATGCCACATCTACGTATGAGACAGATAAGGTAAGTGAAAATGATACCACATTTCGGTACTTAGAAGTTTCATGATTACTCAATGGCTTGGATCTTGCAAGTCCCCAACCGAGGAGCTTCCCTCACTCAGGAACTTAGGGAAGCACTGTTAGTACCATACTTGACCAATCCCGAAACTACTGAGCACCGGTCAACGTTATACCGTCAAGGACCCATAAGAGTTTCCCTACAACCAGGAGGCTAATCACAGCGCGACACATGTCGACATCAGAAGCCAATCATAGCGCGACACGTGTTAACATCAGAAGCCAATCACAACACGACACGTATCAATGTCATAATGAAGCTAGAAACTCTCTTCTATAAATAGAGATCATTCTCTCACAATATTTCATAATGTCATTTGTACTAAATCATTCCCTAGTACTCGCTAAATGAGAGCTTCAACCTATGTACTTGTGTAAACCCTTCACAATTAATGAGAACTCTCTACTCCGTGGACGTAGCCAATCTGGGTGAACCATGTACATTTTGTGTTTGCTTCCCTATCCATATCCATTTACATACTTATCCACACTAGTGACCTAAGCAATCTAGCAAAGTTCATAAACTTAACACTTTCTTTTGTACCAAAGTCCTCACTGATTTTGTGCATCAACATTTGGCACTGTCTGTGGGAATCGACACAAAAAGTTATGTAACGATAGTTAAGGGGATAAGTCACGAAATATCGTCATCTAAAAAAAACGATAATATCGACTATATTTTACAGATATTTGTGTCCTTGCTAATCATTTCTACCTAACACAGCACAGTGACACAAGACATATGTTCCATAAATTGCCATCTTCACAAAACAATATCATAACCTCTCATTTCATTATCCTTATCCAAAATTGAAGCCAACCTCTCATGCAAGCACATATACCACCTGGATTGTATCCTCTCCTGGCTCTCAATGCGTAACTCGTGCCCGGTTTGTCGACACGAGCTGTCCGCTGACCAAAACAACCGTAATTCAGATCCGAGTCTCAAGGAAGAGACGATGGGTTTGACTATCTGGAGCTTACCCGGCGGTGGATTTGCAGTGGGGAGATTAACCGTAATTCGTACCTTTACCTTCGCCAGTCGTTTCGATCCGAAACTGGGCACAGCAGCAGGCTTTGCCGAAGCAATCTCCTTGATGGGCATAACAGCCTTGTTCTCACACCAGTATTTGACGTTGTCCCTTCCAGTTGTTCATCATCAGATTCAAGCCTTGGTCAGAGAGAGACCATAAAGAAAAGAACTTCCGAAGGAGAAAGTAGTTCTGCTGCTAAGGGGAAGAAAATGAATGGGTCAGTGTCAGCATAAAATCCTAGTTCTAGCCATGGCATCTCAATTTCTAATTCAAGAAGAGCTAGAAATATGCCTTCTAACAGGGATAACAATGGTGTTGCATCAGTTAGGACTCAGAGAACTGCCACTAGTCCCACTTGCAGAGCATGTCCACCGACCCTCTCAAAGCCCAATCCTGGATTCAGCAGCACGTGTAGCCCCATCTCTTCCAGACCAAAATCACATGCATCAAATGTCAGGAACGAAGTCCTTGACGGCACCAACACCCAGCTGTTTTTTCTCAGCCATGGCGTCCGAAGGTCAGAGCCCTCTGATGAGCTGGAGAGACTCGTACAAGGTTTATGCATGTGGGTCAGAGCCCTCCGTCTGTGTAGCTGCTTCAATTGAATCGATAAATAGCATTCTTTCTGCAAAGTTTATGCGTGCTTCCATACACGATGCCGAAGATACAGATGTTATAATTATATCCAGAGTGAAAGCAAAGGCATCTAGTCTCATGAGTGGAGAATGAGAAGGTGGTGAAATTAAATTGGATGATGAAGAAACCTCCAAATTTTCAAGATCGTCTTCTTCCTGTCATCATTGGATTGCTTAGAACTGTTAACGGTATGGAAAAGTTATGGATATGTTTGCTATAAAGCAAGTCTGCCAGAGAGGGTAGAGGTGGACAGAGAGAGTGACGCAGTGGAAAGCAAAAAGGAAAAGAAAAAAAGAAAGAATTATGCTTTCGTTAGTTGAAAGCTGAAGCAATTCGATAAGAGTGGTTGGTGCTCTCTTTATTTTGTCGACCACCCACAGAAAAGCTATGGATAGCAGGCACGTAAATCTGCAAAAGCAAGGAACAAACACCCTACCAGAATGATGTAATTTACTTTTTTGACAGATGTATGATGTAATTTATTTTTCTTATCTCTCGGAGACATCTGTATAAACCCTATCAGAGGGTAAAAAAAAAAGGCAAAAGCCCAAAATAAATGGGCTATAATGTTGTGTGGAGAGCGAAGGCCCATAAGCCCAAAATAGCACCAACGAGGTGATCAAAAGTACGCCCAGCACTACAAAAAATTATTCAGCATCTCGCCGCTATTACCACCAACCAGGTGATGAAATGTACAACCCGTACTCTCCTTCATGCTAGGAACCAAGTGATCAAAAGTACGTCTAGTACTCCAAAATTATTTAGCAACCTGCCGATATTACCACCAACCAGGTGATGAAATGTACAACCCGTACTCTTATATCATTTGCCAACTAGCCATTCATGCGACCAACCAGGTGATGAAATGTACAACCCGTATTCTAATATCATTTGGCAACTAGCCATTCATGCCACCAACCAGGTGATGAAATGTACAACTCGTACTCTCCTTCATGCCACCAACCAGGTGATCAAAAGTACGCCCAATACTCCAAATTATACATGAGCATTACTCATGTCATTCATACATAAACATTCATGAGCATCACTTATGACAATCATACATAAACATTCATGACCATCATTCATGTCAACATTCATGAGCATCACTCATGTTAACATGCATGAGCATCACTCATGACAACATCCATAAGCATCACTCATGTCAATCAACATAAACATTTATGAGCATCACTCATGTCAATCAGCTTCAAAAGCTTCATTTATAGAGCTCTAGCTTCAAAAGTTTCATTTACAGAGCTCTAGCTTCAAAAGCTTCATTTACAAAAGCTCCAGCTTTGAAAGCTTCATTTACAGAGCTCTAGCTTCAAAAGCTTCATTTACAAAAGCTCCAGCTTCGAAAGCTTCATTTACAGAGCTCTAGCTGCAAAGCTTCACTTGCAAAGCTTCACCTACAAAGCTTTAGTGCAGGGTATACAAATACTGCCTCCGAACAACCGCCACTTCAGCCCATACATGGATTCAATTTGAAGTGTCCAGCCAACAGACTATATTGACCGAAGACTTGGGGGATTACATTATGTACCATATATTGGGCCTCAACTAGGCCTCATGAAAAATACGTGGGGGACTTAGCGCATTATCTATGTACTGAGGAGCGAGCCCTTAGTCTATAAAATGGACTCCCTCACTTTCATTAGAGAGCACTCATGAAAAATACTTAGGGGACTTAGCCCATATTTTATAAAAGGGACTCCCTCACCTTCCAGCTGATCAACCGCCTCACCGCGAGCATCACTCCTAACCCATCACTTATGTATTGAGGAGCGAACCCTTATTCTATAAAAGGGATCCCCTTACCACCATTAGAGAGCATCGCCGCCTACTGAGTAACCGCCTCGCCGCGAGCATCAACCCTAGCCCATCATTCATGTATTGAGGAGCGAGCCCTTATTCTATAAAAGGGACTCTCTCACCTTCAAACGCCACAAAACTGAGCCAACCAAGGTAACATAAGCCACGAGCCGAACAGCTTCGCAATGTGTGTTACTTCTAGTTGAGCATCATTTCAGATTGAGCACTACCTCATATCGAGCATCAGTTCAAGACAGCATCTAGTTACTTCGGCCCACACATGGACTGAATTTCAAGTCTCCAGCCAAAAGACTCTCTTGACTGAAGACTTGGGGGACTACTGTTTATACCATATTTAGGGCCTTCGTATTTAGACCTCGTATAAATACTCGGAGGACTTAAATGTAATTATGTGATAAAAGAACGGGCAAATATGTAATAAGTGAAGATTCCGTAATCTATAAAGGACCCCTCAACCTCACAATTAGGGAAGGCCAATTCCTAAGGCCCTCTCACCCCCTCTCAAAGCTCTCATTCTCTGAGCTCTCTCTCCCTCAGATAAATACATAATCAGTGTGGACGTAGCCCCAAACCTTGGGGTGAACCACGATACATCTTGTGTTATTTATGTTTCTTGCAGATTCACAGTCGGATTTACGTTGTTCCAAGACCTCCTGTTTTGTGCATCAACACCATTCATGCCACGAATCAGGTGATGAAATGTGATGAAAGGTGATGAAGGAACTCACCTTCGTACCACCAACCAAGTGATGAAAGCAACTCACCATTCATTCCACCTATTAGAAGACGAGTGGTACAACTTGTACATGTGAACTCCTAGCATTCACAAATAATCAAAAACCCTCAAGCTTGACAACTCAACTAAGGGAGCACTTATGCCCAACAAGAGTTATAGTCACCAACAAAGTCTTATTGCAAGCCAACAACAACTTCAGTGCATGGCATACGAAGATCAAGCTATTCAGCCCTCTTGCATCTGCTTCAGACATTTCTCCTCTGTAACAATGCAAACATTATAACTCGTAGAAAGCTTCACACACTATTGATCAAGACACTGTGAAGCAAAACCAATTTATGGTGCCAACAAGAGCTTCATCAAAGGAGTTCAACCATAATTCTCAAAAGCTTCACACACTCTTGATCAAGACAGTGTGAAGCAAAACCAATTTATGGTTCCAACAAAAGCTTCATCAATGGAGGGCAACTAGAATTCTTAAAAGCTTCACACACTCTTGATCAAGACAGTATGAAGCAAAACCAATTTATGGTGCCAACAAGAGCTTCATCAATGGAGGTCAACCACAATTCTCAAAAGCTTCACACACTCTTAATCAAGACAGTGTGAAGCAAAACCAATTTATGGTGCCAACAAGAGCTTCATCAAAGGATTTCAACCACAATTCTCAAAAACTTCACACACTCTTGATCAAGACAATGTGAAGCAAAACCAATTCATGGTACCCAACAAAGCTTCACCACAAAAGCTTTACCAACAAAAGTTTCATCAATGGAGGACAACTACAAATTCTCAAAAGATTCACACTATCTTGATGAAGATATTGTGAAGCAAAATCAATTCATGGTACCCAATAAAGCTTCAACCTCAAAGCTTCACCTACAAAGCTTCAACCTCGAAAATTCAAAAATTCAAAAAAAAATAAAATAAAAATTTGCCTAGGCTTCCTCTTCTTTGGGCATAACAACTTTCATAACAAATATATATGAAGGAGGAGTTTTGGGCTACCACTTAGCAAGGAAAATGGTGAAGTTTTGTTACTTTGGAAACTTGGCTTCTAGCAAGACACCTCCTTCGTCAACTCTCTCGACCGGAGACTTTGGGGATTCCTACCATATGCTAATGCACCTTGATACTTGGAAGTCTCACGACCACTCAGTGACTTGGATTTTTCAAGTATCCAACCAAGAAGTTTTCCTCACTTGGGAAATTAAGGAAGCATTACCTCAACCTACATGCTTCACTCACAAAGCTTCAAAATACAAGCTTCAACAAAAGAAAAAAAAATTCAAAGAACTTAGTAAAGGAAGCCTTGGTGTATTTAACACAATACGTTGAAATGAAGCAAATATTATTTATTGATATCTCCGATAAGTTACAAATATGTACATATACATGAATTAAAATAAACAAACAAGAGGGAGCATTTACAAAGGTTGCTCAGGATAAGTCTCAACAGTCGGCAGAGCCCCAGGAAGAGGAGGCACTTGAGGGTGATCATTTGGAGCCTCAGTACTGGGTAGAACCCCAGAAGGAGAAGGCACCGAAGGTTGATCATTAGGAGCTTCATTACGTGGTACAGCCCCAGAAGACGAAGGCAATAAATGTCTTTGGAACAAACCCACAAACCTCTGATGATCAAGTAAAATCTGACCATCATATTCCTGCAGCTGGTCGAGCTTCCTCTTCATGTTTGTAGCCTAGTCATGTGCAAGCATGTGCAACTGTTTATTCTCATGCTTGAGCCCTCTGATCTCCTGTTTGAGACTTATCACTTCAGCCGTCAATGATTCAACTTGGCGGATTCGAGCAAATAGACGTTGGGCCATATTAGACACAGAACCTGCACACTGAACACTGAGAGCCAGAGAATCCTTAACAGCCAACTCATCAGACTGTTTGGAAAGTAGTATGTTATCTTTGGGAGTGAGAAGGTTCCTGGCCACCACCGCAGCGGTCATATCATTCTGTTGGAAATGTGCCCTAAAACCAATCATATGATGATACTTTACGGACATTTCACATGTTAAACTAATCTAGTTTAATATCAAGGGCAAAGATTATTGTTTAAGCCGTCTCATATAAATGTTATATGCTTAAACGATAAAGTCCAAGGAATATGTGATTGGGAGAATGCAATCTAAAGAAGTTAGATTCATGAGACCATTCTTTCGTAGACACATCCTAAACGTTCCTGATCATAGGATTGCCAATTGGGCATTGACAGTCCGTTAAGATCAGTACGTGTTATGTCTTCTCTCAGGGAGAGTGACTAGTCTCGAGTCATTGGTGTGTGTGACATCAAGACAAGCATGTAGGTGGTCAATAGCGAATGAGTCCACTGAACACGATCAACGAGGAGTTCTCATACTCATGTCACATGAGAACTCATGGTTGGGATAATGCAAAGTAGTCCTTTGACCTGAGGCATCATAGATGTCTAATGGTTAGGTCCTTGATCTTTGATCATGTTAAATGGCATTCCATTGGAGTGTCCACGGCATTGTTGGGGTCAAGCTATCTAATCATGTAGGCATATGAATGCGCAACAAGGGATCTATAACCTTCAAACTGTTTGAGGGAGAATACTCTATGATATGATTAAGAATCTCTGGCCAGAGTATGAATGAGATTTAGGAAGTCGTTCCAAATCACATTCAAGGTAATCATATAAGCACACGAATCACATTGGATAGTAGACATGAATAAACTAAACTATCAAACCAAACAATGTGGTCAAGAGTATTGTATTAGAGAAAGACCGTATTGCATTTGTAATCCTAAATTGAATAGGTTCTCTACCTCTTCTGATTAGCTTGGGTAACCATGATATGCTGCTAGGTGTCACTCATGGTTTGTGGAAGCCCTAAACGTGTATAATCACTAAAGGGAGAATAGAAAGTAAGTTTCAATTCACAATCGATTAGAAAGAGTTTTAATCGCCCACTGCTTCGTTAAAAGGAACCTAATGGATCGTACACCGTGTAAGGTAAAGATTGAAGAAACAACGGAGATGAGTAAGAATGATTAAATGGTTTAATTATTTATGGCAAGGATTACTTAATATGATTAATTAATCAAACGAATATAGTTCGTTAAAAGACCACGGGTTAGTTTTGGGCCTCAAGGCCCAATGGGCTTTGAACGTCAAGCCCATTGACTTAAGTTGTATGACAACTTAATGACTAAAATTCACTAAGGCCTAAAAAGCCCAATGAAACCCTATGGCCGGCCATATTGTCAATGGAGTGGGTTTTGAACTTAATTACAAGTTTGCCACTCCAATGAATAAAGGTATAAATATGACTTTATAGCCAAAATTCATTAAGGGTTTCTTTTAGGAAATTGGAGAGAACACAAAGCTCTCTTTTCTCTCTAAAGAGGCCGGCCCCCTTGGAGGGATTATCTAGCAATCCTACTCCTCCGAGGTCACTCATTTCTTCTCCAATCTTACCTTGGTGTGGAGACTTAGAGGTTCTCAATTTTGGGAACTTGGAGAACCATTTCATCCATCCAAATCCATAGATCTAAGATGCAAGGAATGAAGGCCCTCTCTTTGGGTGATTATCCTTTGCTTATGCAAAGAGGAATCTACAAAGGTATATATTTCTCAACTCACTTTGATTTGAGTTGAATCTTGGTTCACCAATCTACTAGGCTTTGAATTTCATGGGTAATGTTTTGTTTTTGAGTGCATATAAGCATGATTCCGCATTTAATTGTTAATTGCATGCTATATGATGTTGCTCAAATGAACATGTTTTTACAAAATAATCCTTCACATTCTTCATCACAGAGTCCCCAACGGTAAGAGGACCAGTAGGGGATAAGAAGAATGGGCACCATATGTTGTCTTGAGAAGGCATGGTTGTCTCTTCACCAAAGTTCAAGTCAAAACGACGGTCGGATGGGCCAAACATTCTTAGAAATGATGAAGGAGAAATGAGGTGCAATAAATCTCTGAAGTATAAAAATAAGGGGAAAATTCCTACAAGCAATAACTCTCTGAATGTACTTCTTGTACACAATTGGTGCCCCTATAAAAGAAAGGGCAACAGGGTCGTTGGTTCAAAAATCGAAGAGGCACCACTCTCCGGATTTCGAGAAGCAGATTTTCTTGAGTAAAATATGTCGACAATCCCCACACGCAACATCAGCTCCTCGGGTACCACAGATAACTTTGCCAAAGATCTCTGACAAAGTTTAGACACATAAATTTTGAAGGTCCAACTACCCTACCATTACCCACAAGGGTAAAGGAACAACACCACTGCTTGATAACTGGAAAGTCCCTGTGTGTGTCAACCTTTGTGCTCCGTGGCAAGGTAGACTGGCAAAAATGTCCAACCTTTACTCACATCGAGAAAACACTCCCAACATGATTACTTGCTCAAAAATCGAAGAGACACCGCTCCCCTAACCTCGAGAGCCAAACTCCTACAGGATTGCTTTCTTAAAAATCGAAGAGGCACCGCTATTCAACTCTCAAGAGCCAAACTCACAACAGGATTGTTTTCTCAAAAATTGAAAAGGCACCGCTCTCCGAATCTTGAGCCAGACTCCCAATAGGATTGCTTTCTCAAAAATTGAATAGGCATCGCTCTCCGAATCTCGAAAGCCAGACTCCCAACAGGATTGCTTTCTCAAAAATCGAAGAGGCATCGTTCTCCGAATCTCGAGAGCCAGGTCCCCGACATGATTGCTTGTTTGAAAATCGAAGAGGCAATGCTCTCTGAACTTCGAGAGCCAGATTTCCTTGGATAAAGCTTCTCTGCAATCTTCACACGTAACATCAGCTTTCCAGATTCCACAGACCACTTTTTCAAAGTGCTCTGACAAAGTTAAAACACGTGAATCTTGCAGCTCCCACTATATTGCTATGACCGAGAAGGGTAAAAGAACAACGTTACTACTCGCTATTGGGACAATTCCTTTGTATGTCGACCTTCATCCTCCAAAGCCAGGCAAACCTACAAATAAAGAAAATGCTCAATTTTTCTTCACATCCAAGAGGACACTTTCAGCAACGTCTTTCGAAATACTCAACTTATTTTCCCCTCGATAATACCTTTGCAAACAAGCCATACCAGAGCCAGAGTATCTCATATCATCAGGGTTAAAAGCAAGAGTATCCCATATCATGATTTTTCCCCGTCTTTTCCTTTGGCCTTGTTCTTACCTACAAGACAAGGAGAAAGAAAGCAATCAGTCAGCACTTGGAATCAAGCTTCCAGTCAGGAACTAACTGCCTGGAACCCTTTGCCTGATTACTGATAGACGCATATTTATGCGACTTAGTTAACTAGTTTTCTTGCATTTACGTTATCAGTTCTTAGTTATTTTAGTACTTTAAGTCATTTTCGTGTGTTTGTAGGTCCAAAGGGCTAAGGTAGCAAGAAAGTGCATTTTGGTGCATTTTGGAGCAGTTTTGAGCTTGGAATGGATTACATATGATATGAGCAAGATGGATGGACGAATTTGAAGTCAAATGAGGATAGAAACATGCTAAAAATGTGGTGAAACAAATACAAAGTGCAAGAAGGGATAGGTTTCTAGAAGGATTGGCCAAAACTTCACTCAAAAACCTCAATGCCGTGGCTTTTACTTCAAAGCAACCAGAAATTTGAGTGATGATGCAATGCCTAACTCACCATGACATTTGAGTGGATGATGCAATGCTTAACTCACCATGACATGTGAGTGGATGATGCAATGCTTAGCTAACCATGACATTTGAGTGGATACCTAACCCACCAACATTTTTCACCAACAATTCCCACTCTTTATAGTGCTCACCTACTCAATTCCACCAAAATTTTGTGTTAAACAAGTCCATCCTCTTCCTATAAATACCATGGTAGCAACCTCATTCAAATCATCCAAGAATAAACCATTCTATAAGCCTTTCCTTGCCTCTCCCTACATATCTAAACTTCCCCCATCCATTCCTCCAAATAACCAACCCTTCAACATCATTCCAACCTTGTTGTTGCGGCAAAGAGAAGGAGAAAAGTCCTTGGACGCGCTTGCTATCCAACATGGATCGTTGGAACGTTTAGGTGCTTTCTTTCCTTTGTTTTTCAATGTTTAAATTTGTTTATCTTTGTTTTGTAATAATGAGGAACTAAACCCCCCTTGGCTAGGGGGGGATTCGAAACACATGTCCTTGCTTGCATTATGATTTGATTACTTTTAATTGCGTTTCATAAGTTATGAATTCAATTTACTTATCCGTTCGTATAAAAACTGATTTGTGTATGTTGATTGAGGGTCGACACTTAGTTTGCATGCATGAATTCGATGCTAGAATATAAGGGAGTTTCACCTAATCGTCATGAACTTATATTCACAAGTAGTGAAGGTTGCTAGTCACAATCGCGTTAAGTAAATTCTTGGCATAAGTTTCATGCAATTCATAGTAACGAGTGCCTCGTCAATGCTTATGATTTTCATAGAACTTAATGATTCTTGCTTGTATCTCTATTATGCAATTCATGTAGGGAACTTGTGAGGAATGCTTTGGGTTGTCGTATGCAATCATCCAACTCAATAAAAGTAGGAAAATCTGAGGGTTAATTTAAGCGTACCTAATTAACTTGGGGCATTGAGAATTAATAAGTTATTGAAATACAATTGGAAATCGTTTTGTATGCAAGCAAGACATGTGTGGAGAAGAACCCTCTAGCTAAAGCCCATCAAGTTCGTTTTAAAGTTTTAGTTTATTGGTTTTACTTTCACTTAATCAAACTCAAATCCCCCTTTTTCTTTCTTGTTTTTAAGTTCTTTTATTTACATTTTTAACTTTGTTTTTAAGTTTCAAGTGATTTAGCAATCCCTCCTAATCCCCGGCTTAGAACGATACCCTACTTATACTTATACTACAATTGTCAAAAGAGGGTTTAATTTGTGTGTCAAGTAATTCTCACATCAAATTTTGGCGCCGTTGCCGGGGATTAGCAAATTTGCTAATCCCTTGTTTATGTTTTTGTTTGTGTTTATTTATATTTTTTTCTTTTTATTATTTTTGTGTTTTTGTCTTTTACTTTTGATATTTGATTTAGTTTTCTTTCTTTGAATTGAGGTACAAATGGAGCAAGACCTGGATTCTACTAGCATTCAAGATCTATTGGCACAGCTCACTGCTCAATTAACTCATAATGCCGAACGGACCACAATGCCAAGTATCCCTACACTTGATGTGCCCTATGGGCAAGGATATCAAGGTCCTCAATTTTCTGCAAATGAAGATGTTTGGGGATATCAAGGCCATAACCAATCAAGGGGCAACATGTTTTCCAATGCTTACAATTCAGATTGGAGAGATTATTCAGATTACATGTGGGGAGAACCTCAACAATTCCAACAAGGTGGATATTGGCAGCAAGAAGACGCGTTCTATTCAAGACCTATGCAGCCACCACAGCATCCCCCACAACAACTCCAATCGAATCAAAGTATGCCCGTGGATTATAATCAAATGCTTGAAGAATTAATTTCTTCGGTACAGGGTTCACAAAAAGAAGAACAATTGCCGCCATCGGAAGAGTTCTATCAGTGGCCATATGAATCGTCACAGCCACCACAACAATCAACCCAATTCAATTCAGGTACGTCCTTGGATAATGATACACTTAATAATTTACTCACCTCTTTGAATCAGGGAGTAGAAAATCAAAACCAGGAGATGCAAGACCGAGTCAGAAGAGTGGACGAATTGGAGATGCATGTTGGGCAGATTATGGAATTCATGGCACAGATTCAAGAGCAAAGTGAAGTCTCCAACTCAACTCTTGAAAATTCAAAGGCAGAAGTTGAAATCGATGAAGCCATCACCTTGGAAGGTGACATAGAGGATGACGTTGTCCCAGAACTATCCAAACACAGCCCGAACAGGGATGAATTGCTGCTGCAAGCAGAAGATGAGGAGGACGACCTGGGCAGTTTAGAAGAATTCTTGCTACAAGCTCCTCAAATCCCTATGTCATCCAACTCAGGTGAGGAAGTTCCCATTTCATTTCATTCTAATGATATTCCTATTCTTGGTGCAACAAAGCAGGTCCTAGATCGTGTTGAATATTTCAAAGGCCTTTGTTTCCCAAGAAGAATGATTCAAGAGAAAGTAGTGGCTAAAGAATGTCAAGACTTCATCCAAGAGGCTATGCATGAGACAATCAAGCCCGAAGCAGTAGAGTTTGATGACCCGGGACAAGCCACAACCATCATAGTAAACCTGGCCAAGTTCAAAGTCCCGGAAATGTTCAAAAATGTCGTGTTTGTTTTTGAGTTTGTGTCAGAGAAAGAAAGTAAGCCATCTTCTCCAATTTTAATTTTAATGTATACTAACATTTTTCTGATTTTGATGTTTCAGGCACCCACTCGTGAATTCAGACCATTGCCGAATCATTTCAAGTATCACCTCCCATTAAAAGATAAATTCCATGCTTTGGAGCCGATGGGAGTTAAGGGAAAGATTCGTCCGGCTAAAGACGTTAAATCAAGCGCTTCTTGGGAGGCAACCCAAGCATTCAACGAAGGGAGACTTTGAAATTGCTCAACAAATCTTTTTCCGATCAGATTTGCACTCTTAAACCCTTCTCTTTACTGCATTTATTTTACCTTGTTTAAGTTCATTAATTGTTAGTTTATTTAAGTGTGAATCTTGTTTAGGGTAAATAAAGTTTTTTTACTTTGATTTACATATTTTACATTACATTTTTTTACATTGCTTAAAAAAAAAAAAAAAAAAAGATAAAATTTAAAATTAATGATAAATACAAAAAAAAATAAATAAATAAATAAAAAAAACATAAAAAAAAAAAATAAAAACATAAAAAATAAAAAAATAAAAAAATAAAAAAAAAGTAAAGTACAAATATTTTACAATGATGTAAACTAATAGTATTCATTGGTCGGGTGGTGCTTCAGTAGTAGGCGGGGCTTCAGCAGTCGGCGGGGCCACAGAAGGAGGAGGCGGCAGAGGTTGATCAGTTGGAGCTTCACTACGCGGTGCCGCTCCAGAAGACGAAGGCAGATGTTGTTGGAACAAACCCACAAACCTCCGATGATCAAGTAAAATTTGACCATCGGTGTCCTGCATCTGGTCAATCTTCCTCTTCATGCTGGTGGCATAGCTGTGTGCGAGCTTGTGCAATTCCTTATTCTCATGCTTGAGCCCTTTAATCTCTTGCTTGAGACTCTGTATTTCAGCCACCAAGGATTCAACGTGACGGGTTCGGGCATATAGGCGTTGGGCCATGTTAGATACGGAACCCGCACACTGCACACTGAGAGCCAGAGACTCCTTGACCGCCAATTCATCAGACCGCCTTGCGAGCAGTCTGTTATCTCTGGGAGTGACAAGGTTTCGGGCCACCACCGCAGCGGTCATGTCATTTTTCATCACCGAATCCCCAACGGTAAGAGGACCGGTAGGGGATATGAAGGATGGGCGCCATATGTTGTCTGGTGAAGGCGGAGCTGCCTCTTCACCACGGTTCAAATCAAAACGACGATCGGAAGGGCCAGACATTTTTCAAATGTGGTGAAGAAAGAAAAGAGATCGGACAGATTAAGATTTCGGAAGTGCAAGAAAGGAGTGTTTACTGGAGGGATAAGTGTGTTGTGGAACAAGATTAACGCCTCTATAAAAAGGAAGAAATCAAAGAGGCGATCCTCAGAAATTGAAGAGGCGTCCTCTCGCAAATCGAAGAGTCGGGGCTCCGTTCTCAAAAGCCGGATTCTTTTCTCAAAAGAGGCGTTTAATTTCTTAAAAGTTGGGCTTGCTCAGAAACCACGAGCCGAACCCCGGATTTCGCAAGATCAATTCGTTCAGACGTGTTGTCACCCGTCACACGCAAACTCAGCTCTGCGAAAATCACGGGCAGTCTGTCGAAGCGCCGATTCCAACCATCTGTCTCTCTCAGCCTAGTCAGCACTTGTCACATGCAACTGGCAGCTTTGCGGAAATTACGGGCAGCTTTGTCAGAAAACGCGTAATTTGTACTATTCATCCATCCACCGGCTGCCGACAATGAGTGAGAGAACAGTTCCGGTTGTGAAGACAAGTCCTATAAGTTTCTACCTTCGCCTTCCACAGCAAAAGCACACTCTCTCAGCAAACCCTCTCAACATTTCTTCATCTCCGAAAATGCATTCCCAAAGAATCCTCTCGAGTCACTCTGTGTTCCTCATTCCTTGGGATACTCCTGCGAACAACCCATTCAAAGCAAAAGTATTTCATATCATAAAGGTTGAAAGCAAGAGTATCTCATATCATGCTTTCTCCTTCCTTCTCCTTGTTCCTGATTGCTTACCTAGCCTTGCTCTCGAGTACTCATCATGTTGTGCTTCCTCTTCGTCTCTCACGTATAAGGGAAGTGAAGATGATACCTCGAAGCATGTGGAGACAAATTGCCAATTCATCCCCAGCTAGGGACAAGGAGAAAGAAAGCAAGAGGTGGGCACTTGGAAAGATTGAAGAAAGAATCAGACCAAAACACCTCTACCTCGTGCCTGCCCGCCGTGCTGAAGAAACAAGCAGAGAAGAATGCAGACTGTGCAATTCTCGCTCAGAATTCCAAACCAGTTCGAGATCAAAGCTGTGGAAAGTCAACAAGCACGACCAATGATTACTTATTAGTTTTATTCATTATCTTTTATCGTAATTTTCAAATTTTCGTTTGCAATTTTTTTTTATTTTCTTGCGTTACTTAACTGAATTATTTCTTTTCTTTGCAGGAACTTTTGGTTATTTCCACCCTTGAAGTTGATTGCAGAATTCTAGCTTGGGGGTCATCGCTTGATTTTACTGCAAATTAGGGAAGTTTTCAGTCCAATTGCTTTATTTTGTTTCTTATTATTTATTTTATTTTATTTTATTTTATTTGCATTATCGTGTTTTCTGACATTGGGGACAATGTCAAGTTTAAGTGTGGGGGGGTAACTAAGTGTTTTTGGTGCAAATTCGTGGGATTTTATCACCCTTAACTTAAAGACTTGTTCCTTGCTGTTTTTAAGTGTTTTTAAGTTGTTTTGATGTGTTTTAGTATGTTTTGAAGTAAAAATCCGAAAATCACATAAAAATTTGAAAAATTTGTTTTAAAAACCCAAAGAGGGTTGTTTTTGTGTGGTTGTTTGTGTCGTAGGGTACCTTCCAACACAATAATGAGGATTCGATTTGTAATTGCATGACGGTTAAAGAAAGTTATAAACATGGATAAAAGTTTGATTTACTCTTTGGTTTATGCTTGGTTGTGGTTATAACTTATGAATTCACATAAAGGAAAAATTAGTTTTTGTAACATGCTTGAAGGAAGTAACTCAAACTAACGCTACAACCTTGTGAGACTTGAGCCTAAACGTTTATTTGGAGAGTTAATAATCTGTGAACTTGTTGCTTTCTTAAGTCGTTGCATGATCTCATTATTCTTTGCTTGGTTGCTACTTAGAAGGCGTGTCATCATTTAGTTCCAAATGCTAGAACTCATGCCCAATTCATTCAAAGCATGTTATTGATTTGCATAACACATATTCAAGATAAAGTTGTGTAGTGACCACCACCATAGCCAAAAAGCCGTAAAACCTTACTCCATTATATGTTTAGGTGTTAACCCCATTGAGCCTTGTTTAGCCTTTTCTTTGTTAACCCACATCATTCTCACCTAGCCTAGATTAGGACTATCCATACCCTCGTTCTTAAAGTATAGTAAGCATAATTCAAATTGAATTCCTTTGTGGCAGAAACCAAGTGTGGGGGAAATTTTTATTTTGTGAATTGTGTGCCATAGGCACGGGTAGAAAGAAAAGAAAAGAAAAGAAAAAAAAAAATTGAAAAAAAAAAAAAAAAAAAAAAAAAAAAGTTGTGAAAAGAATTCAAAGTGTTGAAGTAAGGGTCCAAAACAATAAATTCGGCCCTAAAAAGTTGTTTAAATCTTCCCCTTGTGTTTTAAAGTTAATTTCTGCAATCTAAGTGAATTCTAAGTCTCAATTTTACTACTTTGCTTACTAACGCTTGAAGAACGTTTGTTTTCCCTATCCTTTCTTTGTTAAACCAATACCCCAAGCCCCGTTACAACCCTTAACTTCTATCTTGAGTGTTATGTGCTTCAATTTGTGGAGTTTGAAATTGGTATGAGCATATGGTGTCATTGGTTCTCGCATCTAAGTAGTAGCATTCCATTCATGAGATCATATCTAAACATGCTTATTAACTCCGGAAATTGCATTCTTTGTGATACTTATATGTGAGCATTCGTTTTTATATCCACATCAATTCTCTCACATATAACTAGTATAGGGTGTGTAGTTAGAAAATCTGAGTGAAAATAGAGTGCATATCTTGTAAGGATTGAGGGAATTCTCTAAGGCATGTTACTACATTCAAAACATTGTTTTAATTGGTTAATTGTGAACTAGTATGTAGTGACTATGATTAAGTATGTGCTTAAGTGTTAAATTAACTCAAATCTGTGAGAATGATAATCCTTAACATGTCATGTGCATTGGAAATCCCTAAAGCAAACGTTGGAAGGTTTAGGTTATGTTGGTTTTGTTTTGTTTTATTTCTTTGTTTTGCTCGAGGACTAGCAAAAACTAAGTGTGGGGGAATTTGATAGACGCATATTTATGCGACTTAGTTAACTAGTTTTCTTGCATTTACGTTATTAGTTCTTAGTTATTTTAGTACTTTAAGTCATTTTCGTGTGTTTGTAGGTCCAAAGGGCTAAGGTAGCAAGAAAGTGCATTTTGGTGCATTTTGGAGCAGTTTTGAGCTTGGAATGGATTACATATGATATGAGCAAGATGGATGGACGAATTTGAAGTCAAATGAGGATAGAAACATGCTAAAAATGTGGTGAAACAAATACAAAGTGCAAGAAGGGATAGGTTTCTAGAAGGATTGGCCAAAACTTCACTCAAAAACCTCAATGCCGTGGCTTTTACTTCAAAGCAACCAGAAATTTGAGTGATGATGCAATGCCTAACTCACCATGACATTTGAGTGGATGATGCAATGCTTAACTCACCATGACATGTGAGTGGATGATGCAATGCTTAGCTAACCATGACATTTGAGTGGATACCTAACCCACCAACATTTTTCACCAACAATTCCCACTCTTTATAGTGCTCACCTACTCAATTCCACCAAAATTTTGTGTTAAACAAGTCCATCCTCTTCCTATAAATACCATGGTAGCAACCTCATTCAAATCATCCAAGAATAAACCATTCTATAAGCCTTTCCTTGCCTCTCCCTACATATCTAAACTTCCCCCATCCATTCCTCCAAATAACCAACCCTTCAACATCATTCCAACCTTGTTGTTGCGGCAAAGAGAAGGAGAAAAGTCCTTGGACGCGCTTGCTATCCAACATGGATCGTTGGAACGTTTAGGTGCTTTCTTTCCTTTGTTTTTCAATGTTTAAATTTGTTTATCTTTGTTTTGTAATAATGAGGAACTAAACCCCCCTTGGCTAGGGGGGGATTCGAAACACATGTCCTTGCTTGCATTATGATTTGATTACTTTTAATTGCGTTTCATAAGTTATGAATTCAATTTACTTATCCGTTCGTATAAAAACTGATTTGTGTATGTTGATTGAGGGTCGACACTTAGTTTGCATGCATGAATTCGATGCTAGAATATAAGGGAGTTTCACCTAATCGTCATGAACTTATATTCACAAGTAGTGAAGGTTGCTAGTCACAATCGCGTTAAGTAAATTCTTGGCATAAGTTTCATGCAATTCATAGTAACGAGTGCCTCGTCAATGCTTATGATTTTCATAGAACTTAATGATTCTTGCTTGTATCTCTATTATGCAATTCATGTAGGGAACTTGTGAGGAATGCTTTGGGTTGTCGTATGCAATCATCCAACTCAATAAAAGTAGGAAAATCTGAGGGTTAATTTAAGCGTACCTAATTAACTTGGGGCATTGAGAATTAATAAGTTATTGAAATACAATTGGAAATCGTTTTGTATGCAAGCAAGACATGTGTGGAGAAGAACCCTCTAGCTAAAGCCCATCAAGTTCGTTTTAAAGTTTTAGTTTATTGGTTTTACTTTCACTTAATCAAACTCAAATCCCCCTTTTTCTTTCTTGTTTTTAAGTTCTTTTATTTACATTTTTAACTTTGTTTTTAAGTTTCAAGTGATTTAGCAATCCCTCCTAATCCCCGGCTTAGAACGATACCCTACTTATACTTATACTACAATTGTCAAAAGAGGGTTTAATTTGTGTGTCAAGTAATTCTCACATCAATTACTTACCTGGCATTACTCTTGAGTACTCATCTTCAACATCTTATGCTTCAAGAAAAGATACCATATCTACATGAGGAATAGATAGGGCAAGTGAGAAGGATACAAGGAAGCATGTGGAGACAAGTGCAACAGAACACGTGTCGTTTCATCTATTACTTTGTCAGTAGCAAAAGCATCCCATATCATCAAGGTCGAACGCACTCTTGATTTGATGGACTTGTTTTGACCCTCAAATTCTTCAGTCGGCCTTATACTCTGGAGGAAACTATAAAACCTTTCAGCCCAGTTCAAGAATAAGCCTATGGAAAGTTACTTCTTCAAAAGAAAAAGTATCTCATATCATATCTTCTCCTTTTTCTTCTCTTTATCCTTCATGTTGCTTGCAAGATAGGGAGAATGAGAACAATCAGCCGGAACTCGAAATCAAACTTTTGATCTGGGACTGATTAGTTGGAGCTCTGATTGCTTACCTTGTCTGTCACTGTTGGAAAAATGCCCTGAAAGTCAATCTTTGGAAGAAACCTTTCAGGACAATGAATGTGTGTATAGATGACTCTTATACATCAAAAGGCAAAGATACTAACTAGGACTATCTCAATAAACGATATATGTCCTAAATAGTGAATCCATGGACAATGGATCGATGTAAGAAGTAATCTAATGATGTTAGACTATAGAGACCTTCTTCACATAACCATCATGTCCAAAAAGGTTCCTGGTCGTATGATTGTCAGAGGGATACTGACAATGCAAAGACCAGTACATACTATGTCCCCTTCAATTGGAAGGATGGAAAGTCTCATCCCATTCGTGTAGTGACACTAAGACAAGTATGTAGGTGCTCATTAAGGGAATAAGTTCACTGAACACAATCGAACAAGAGTACTTGCATGGAAGTCTACTCACATGTCAAGCAAGTAACTCTAATGGTTGGAATAATGTAAGTAGTCCTTTGACCTAAGGCATCATAGTTGTCTTGTGGTTAGGTCCTTGATCTTTGATTATGTCAAAGTCACTCCATCCGCGGGTGTCCACGGCATAGTTGGGGTTAAGCCACTTAGCCATGGAGGCAAGTGAATGCGCAACAAGGGATCTCTAATCCTCATTATGAGAGGATGAATACTCTAAGATATGATTCGGGAATCTTCGGACGAAGTATCGAGCGTAATAAAGGAAAGTGTTCCTATATGACTCAATTGAATCATATAACATGGAATAATCACATTAGGGGTTTGACATAATATATCCATACCCTAATAGTGTGATTGAGAGTATTGTTTTAGAGAAGGATCGAATTATATTGTAATTCCAACTGAATAGGTTCTCCGATCAAATTCTACATTAGCTTGGGTAGCCATGAAATATGGTTAGATGTCACTCATGGCTTGTGAGTTCTTCTAGATGATTAAATAAGTAGTCATCAAAGAAGAAGAAGAATTAAAAGAAAAGTTCGGGGTCATTTGGGCTATAAAGCCCAAACCCATTGGGCTTTTATTCAAGCATATGATGACTTGAAATGATAAAAGCCCAAAGCCCAAAATAACACTTAGGGGATCGGCCGAAGGAGAGAGAGAGTGAGTCAAGTTGTTGACTTATTTCTTTGTGTTATAAAAGGAACTTTATAGTGAAAAGTTCAATTAGGGTTTTGTGTGTTCTTTCAACAAAAGAAGAAAATATCTTTCTCTCTAAAATAGACACACAAGGCCGGCCACCAAAGGGGTAAAGTAGCTAATCATCTTCTCTCCCTTTGGTTATTCCTCCATCCATCTCACTACACTAGTGGGTGTGGATCTTTAGAAGTCTTCAACCTTGGAGACTAAAGGAGAACCAAGGAGCACTCATTCTAGCAAGGTGGAGGAAGCAAGGAGGGAGGCTAGGCTCAAGGAGTTCCAACAACAAAGGGCTTGGAGGTGGTCTATCCTTGGTCTCAAGGCTAGATCAAGAGGTATAAATCTACTCCTACACTTTGTTCTTTAATAAAATGTCTTGATGCATCAAATATAGACCTATGCTTCTTGAAGGGGATTTGCATGACTATAGCTTTGATATTATGTATCAACATGCTTCCGTTGCGTTTGTATATGAATTTTGAATTGTATATGCATGCTAGTCACTAGAAATCCCACATGATTCTCATTATTTCCCTTCAGTCACCTCTTTCGGCAGATCTTCTAGCTCGGCGACTTAGGGGACTCTTACTACATGGTTTGTATCGCGCTTGACCAAGCCTGAAACTACAAGTAAGCTTCAAGTCAAATTGATACATTACCTTGTGCATCTCCATCGGTTAAAGATACCACTCCTGGATGAAGGAAAAGTACTTCTAGAGAAAATGTCACATCTACCTATGAGACAGATAAGGCAAATGAAGACGATACCACACTTCGATACTTAGAAGTTTCATGATTACTCAGCAGCTTGGATCTTGCAAGTCCCCAACCGAGGAGCTTCCCTCACTCGGGAACTTAGGGGAGCACTGTTTGTACCATACTTGACCAATCCCGAAACTACTGAGCATCGGTCAACGTTATATCGTCAAGGACCCAGAAGAGTTTCCCTTAAACCAGGAGGTCAATCACAGCGCGATACGTGTCGACATTAGAAGCCAAACATAACACGACATGTGTCAATATCAGAAGCCAATCACGACACGACAAGTGTCAACGTCAAAACAAAGCTAGAAACTCTCTTCTATAAAAGGAGACATTCTTCCACAATATTTCCTAATGTCATTTGTATTAAATCATTCACTAGTACTCACTAAAGGAGAGCTTGAACCTATGTACTTGTGTAAACCCTTCACAATTAATGAGAACTCCTCTACTCCGTGGACGTAGCCAATCTGAGTGAACCACGTACATCTTGTGTTTGCTTCTCTGTCTCTATCCATTTACATACTTATCCACACTAGCGACCGAAGCAATCTAGCGAAGGTCACAAACTTGACACTTTTTGTTGTACCAAAGTCCTCACTGATTTTGTGCATCAACAAGCTCTAAACGAAACAATGATGGATTCTTCTCCATCAGAAAATCCTTAATGCTCTACTTGAACCAATATTTTTATGGTTGCACCATTCCTCAAAGCAGCATAACCAATTATTAGGTATACTTGTTGAACCATGAAACGTACCTCAAGTTCTGCAATTCTTTGCTGGAGAAAAATAGCATGAGGTACAGATAATATACAAGTGAAAGTGAGCTGCAACAGAAAAAATAAAAAAAAATAAAAAAATTGTTCAAAATTCAAAATTCGGGAGATGATATTGATGATTTAATAGTTAATATCCATTAATAAGGGACAGATAATTTTGATGATTTAATAGTTAGTATTCATTTAATAGTTAATATATCCCTTAAAAAGGGGCATAAATTCTGACAGGTAAAAAAAAACCTCCAACGACGGAAAGATAAAGTGGGAAATCAATATATAATATTTTTCATTTAAAAGAAATAAACTAATGATATGTAAATAAAAAATTTAAAATGCTTAGGTGGCCATTAATCCAAACGTTTTGATCAAATCTTTAAAAGACACAAAAATTTAATTTAAAAAATGTAGAAAAAGAGTGGGGCATTCTAATTTCCCCATAAATTAGTGACAGAAACCTGACAGAAAAGTTGGCGAAAGAAACCGAAAGAAAATGTAATATTTAACATTTACCCGCAAGTAAAACAGTAAAAGTGCGTATGTCACGTGCCAGCAAACCTAACATTCTTCCAAGATCTCAATTCTCTCTCTTTAACGGTGGTTGGTCTTATCAACCATTAATCTAATACGCTGGTAGATACTATGCTGCTCCTCCTTGTTCTTCTTCTTGTTCAAATTCTCGAGACAGAGTGATGGCGGCGGCGGCTGTGGTTTTTTTGGCGGCAGTGCTCCTCTGACACTGAATTGGTCCATTGCCAAAAGAGAGAATGGAGGGATCCTCGTCCTCTTCTTGCTCATCCTCCTCATCCGCTATTTTCTACGACTTTCTCGATCGAATGCGAGACCCTGCTTCCCTCGATCTCGTCCGATCTATCAAAAGGTACTGCCTGAAACTTAAACCTAATCAATGGAATCGAATCGAATCGAATCAACATTTAAATTGTTTGGTTTTATATTTGTTTCAGTTTTATCGTTTCCTTGTCGTTTTACGCGGCCAACCCTGAAAGTGATGGCAAAAAGGTTCAGGAATTCTACGCAAAGATGGAAGATATTATTAGGGATCATCCTTTGTGGGCAGGTGCCACTGATGAGGAAGTCAATTGTGCAATGGAGGTACTGTAACTCGCTCCCTGTTTGTTTCAATTCAAACACGGTGGGCGAATTTGGTTCAGTCTATATTGGTCTTCTTAAGAATTTCAAAATTCGCTTCACCCGATAATCAGTTTCTCCTTACATCGCATCCCTTTTGGTTAACAAATTAAGGGAAGACAATGTAGGATGTACAACCAAATTATTTTTTTAACATGTGGGATATTGAGTTTGGAGTGTGTCTGCCTATGGCTACTGCAGGGTTTGGAGAAATATGTCATGACAAAGTTGTTCTCCCGGACCTTTGCTTCTTCACCCGAGGATGCAAAGATTGACCGTGAAACCTCGCACAAAATACACTTGCTGCAGACCTTCTTGAAGCCTGAGCATCTGGATATTCCAGTAGTTCTGCACAACGAAGCTTCATGGCTGGTGTGTGTGTGCTGCATTTGCACTGATTGTTGGAAGTGCTAATTACTGCTGGCACTGCATTCCTTCTTAGTGCTTATTTAGTTCCCTTTAGTTATGCTAATACAATGTTCTGTATATTGTTTATCATTTTAGATTTAGTATTCATAGTTACAAGGTTATTCTAATATCTCTGTTTTACCAAGCGCTGTAGTAGAGGTCATTATATTTGAAGGTGACGACTTCCAGCTAAATACTTGGTTGTTCTTAAATAAGTAAATCAACCCTAAAAGACATGTCAATTAGGCTCACATTTTCACTTTTATCTCAATGATTATATTTCCTTGGAATAACGAATCAGGTTTAGTTTCATAATTTTCATTCCCAGCTCAGACTGAATGTATTCATCTTGTATTTTAGTGGTTGTGACTTCAGTAGACACACATTTTCTTAGGATTAGTAGTCCTCAATTGCAATTCATTTTCCAGCAGAGCTGCTTTAATTCTTTATTAACTACGTGCACCAAACAGCAGCCTTGTTGCCCTGCCTGATACACAACAAAACCAACATATGAATGAATGCGCATAGCATCAGACTTGAAAACTCAAGCTAAATACGGTATATATACATATCTATGCAGTCACACTTTTTAAATCCTAACAGTGCCTTTTGATTTCAGCCATTCCCGATATTGATAATAAAAGGAATTTCTGCTTCTGCTCTTTCCTTTTGTTTTCCTTTGGAGGTGAATGTGTGGTTTGAGAGATAATAAATAATCTGAAAAGAAATTCTTTGGTAGGAATAATTGCAGAAAATATTGGATAGTATCCTTCTCCCCCTTGAATGGATTGGTTTTATGAAGATGAATGGTCATCCAGAGAACTAGATTCTTCAAGATCTTTTATAACTGCATTACTCAGCTTCTCTATTTTCCTTTTATTATCAATTTAGAGTTGTAAATTGTTTTTATTTGATATAAAAATGTTGTACTTATTCCGTGTAAGAACCAAGGACTAGCCACAACTTCTCTCTTTTCTACTCAGCTTGCAGAAAAAGAATTGCGGAAAATCAATGCCTTCAAAGCCCCTCGTGAAAAGCTTCTGTGTATTATGAATTGTTGCAAGGTCATTAACAGTCTGTTGCTGAATGCATCAATGTCAGAGAATCATGTATTAGCAGGAGCTGATGACTTCCTTCCTGTCCTTATTTATGTCATGATCAAGGCAAGCTTCCCTTGGTAATAAGCCATTCTGTCAATCGTGCCAGTTTTAATTTTTCAGATTTTAACAGTGTGAGGTCACGTCGTACATGCCTAAAGATATTTGGTTTTATTACCTCATTTGTTTGGTCCTGGAGTGTGTTAAATGTTAATTTTTTTTCCTTACTATTGATTGCCTTGTCAGCATCATCAGATTGTTTTAGTTGGTCATAAGGTGTTAATTGGTGTTCATGGTCATTTTGTGTTATCTAAGTAAGATATTATATTTGATGCTAGTTGTTGATCAATCATTTTCAAGTTTTTTAAGAAGTGCTGTGTTAGCTGTGAAGCTTGATTTCCATATGCTACATCACTAGTTACTAACTCTTTCAGCTTTGCACTAACAGGTCAATCCTCCACAGTTGCATTCCAACCTCAAATTTATTCAGTTATATCGAAGGCAGACAAAACTTGTGTCGGAAGCGGCTTATTACTTCACCAATCTTGTCTCGGCCAAAACATTTATTTTTGAGTTAAATGCGAAATCTATTTCTATTGATGAAATTGAATTTGAAAAGAGTATGCAAGCTGCAAGATTGACCAATAAAGCAACAGAAAAGGGCGCCACACATGCTTTGGAAGAAATGACAGCCTCACAAGGCCAGACAGATCCTGGTTCATCAGCGGCATCGCATTATAAAGGAAGAAGCGGTAAGGTTCAAACTCTAACTCATTTTCCTAACCCTATGTTTGGATGAGGAACTTTCAATGTCTTGAGGAACTTTTAAAGTCTCAAGGAACTTGAGACTCAATTGTTAAAAATGCATGAGAAGAAGCACTACCAATTAACTGCTAGAGCAGTACAAAGCTACTACTAAAACACTACAAATGCACTACAAAGACGCTAAACAAAAGACTTCCAAATGACACGTTTCAAGGAGTCATTCGAAAGTTCTCTCAAATGTATTGCATTTAGTCATTTTGAAGTCTCTCTATTTAAATTCCTAAAAAATTTGCCCTTAGATCCATGGAACTTTAAAGTTCCTCATCCAAACGCACCATAAATGTTACATTTTCGTCAATCCTTAATTTTGAGGTGTTTGCATTAATCAACACCGCCTGATAACTTTAAGGCCTCGTTTTGGATTGGATTGGGTTGGTTTGCATAATTCACTAGATTCTATGTATGTTGAAGCAAGAAAATGAATATCAACTTGAAAATCTTGTCCAAGTTGAAGTTAGAAGATGGATTAGTTAGGTAGGGAATGAATCCATTCCAATCCTACCAAAGGGAAGAGTTTTGTTCATGAGGCATGACTAATCAATGATCTGCCTTCGTTGCATAAAGTATGTAATTCAGTGAGGATATCTATTTCAACTTGTGATTTATTCACAACCTTGATTCCTTATCTTGGTAATCCAATATCCGTTTGGCTTTGTTTGTTGCCATGGATTGGATTGGGTTAGATGACTTTCAATGTATGACGGTGTGCAGATAACAAAATAATATATCGCTTGCCACTGGCGGAGCCTGTTAAAACCTAGGAGGGTCATGTGAACCCTCTCACAATTTGGAAATGTTGTATTTATATGTGCTATATTCATGTAGCTTGGCTTTTATAGTTATAGTTGACCTTCCTCACAATTGTAATTTGCTCATAGTTGAGGGTCCAATACATAATTTCATAATATCATTCTTTGCCTCTTAATCAAATAAAAGATATTAAATTTCATGTCCTCATACTCATATCCAGTTACTTTTATTTGAATTTGCACCAAAATGCGTAGGCATGATTGCTTTCTGCCATTGTTGGAAAGCATCATTTGCTATAATGTAATTAATTAAATCATAACGATACCAAGGCTGGAAACCTGGTATATTTTTATGCTAATTAAGTTGATACTTGTGATCTTTTGTGAAGTAATTTTCATTTATAAGGTCAATTTATCATAATTTGATTGACCCTCCTTCACAGAATTTCTAACTCCGCCATTGCCGCTTGCTTTATTTTTGCTTTTGTATGCTCGAATAATTGGAGCTTTGGACCGTACATTTTTAGTATGGTGTCATATTCCAATCCAAAAATCCATACGTAACGGATAAATGCATCCACCATTGTGAAAATATTTTTATCCGTTGAGGTTATATACTTTGTTATTTTGTTTCTGCTAGTTACCCTTCCAGACTCTCGACTATGATTTAAACATTCTGTTGAAAACTACAGGTTCATCAAATTACCCTTATGTGGACAAAGAGGCTGGAGATGTCGAAAGACTGCTAAGCGCGTATAAGGAAGTGGTTACCAAGTATACGAGTCTCTGTGCGGCTGTTAGAAAGCTTTCTTTTTCAAGGACTGAACCCCATGCCACTGGTTTAGAAGCCAGAAATGTAGTGTTGACAGAGTCGGAGGAAACAGATAAGAATTCTGCTCAAAGAGGATGATGAAGGGGCAACTTTCAAGATCAGTTACCATTTTCAAAATCATGACAAACAAAGTTTAGCTAGGCACACAATGAATAAATAGCCTTTTCTTTCTCCATTCAGCCATTTACAGAGAAATTTTCTCAATAAACTACCATGCAAGGAACTGCTAAGACGACAAAAAACCTGCCCCCATCCAAAAACTAGCGAATGTTAACTGTACAGAAGGTTACAATTACAAAGCAGCCAACACCGAATGTCATGCTCACGTCAGATGCCACGCTGGGACCCTCAGTTGCGGCCGCCTTTGCTCTGCGAGCTGAGCTGGAGAAAGAAACACTCTTGTTAACTCCCTTGGCTTGTTCATGGGTGTTTTGGGCTTTCTTGGCTCACACATCTCATGCAAACAAACTTTGCAGGCATCTCATCAGAGCTCTGAATCCCGGCACACCTGGTGTGCTGCCAAACACCACATGTATCACAAGCCAACATCCTCTCCCCGTCGTCATCCTTGGCCCCACATGTGCAATCAACGGTCCAGCTTTCAAGTCCTCTCTCCATCCGGAAACGGTTCAGCCCATGTTTAGCAGGGCATCTCCCTTTCAATGGAATTGAGCCACATGATCCAAGCAGAAGTTTTACTGTAAATGAATCCTTTATGGAGCCATATCCAAGCAATTCCTCTACTTCAAACCTCTTGAACATGGCATATACTTCCTGAAATGCTGTGGTGGCTTCCTTTTTAAGGTCAGCAACTGTCGCACCCAAGGGCAAGACAATTAGTTCCGGAGGCAGGACAAAATCATCCTTGGACTCGTCTGAAAGCGCTACGTGACACCAGAGGTGAATCCCAAAGGAGCTTTCCTCTGCCATTTTATAAGGCTTATAGTCCTTCACGAATTGCTTGCAATCAAGAAGCTTAGTTGCTGCATCGATAATGCGTTCCCTCATCACTTGAGGTGTATGGCTTAGCATGGTGTCAGGGTGGAGAATGGAATCATATAAAAATTTGAGGTCACAAAGGATTTGCTCTTCTGAAGGAAAATTCAAATCGGACTCGTATCCATCAACATTTTGAACACTTGATGACTCAAGCCTGTTACCATAATTAATGTCAGGACAACACTCAAAGAATGTATTAATTTGACAAAAGCAACTGTACCAAACAATGATGGTCTCTAATTACCTGTATTCTACGTCAACTGAAGCGGGACTACATCGGGCCTTAACTACCATACCATTAGGTGCCAACTTCCCTCCTAGGTGTTTAAGGCAGTAATCAAGAAGCTCCAGAGAGGAATTCTTGTACAATGCACCCCTGAGAGCTCGTTTTGACACCCAGCTAACCCCACCAGTACCAAATGCTGCAAGCAGCACCTTGATCATAGCTTGCTGCACATGTTCGATATCATTGGCCGTCCACGCACATAAAGCATTGGAAGGGTACTGCTGCTCGGGTTTCGTGTTAGATGATGTATGCACACGGGCTCTATGGATGAGACTCAGCATAAACGTAAAAAGATCCTTGATTGTTAGGAGTTGGATATTGGATAAAGATTGGTAAAAGGCAATAACAGACTGGAGGCGAGTCCGGGGTTTCCTTGGTTGGAATAGAAAAGGGTCTAGGGGCAAGCTGGACAGGGTATCCACTGCTTTTTGGTAAGAATGTTGAGTGAGAGCATAGCTCCCAGCACCAAATTCATAACCCCAATTGCCATACCAAGAACGGCCGCTGGTGACAGCGTGCAGCATTCGGTACTCCATGCCGTACTTCTTGGACACATCCATCACACTAACTTTCCTGTCGAATGTAATTCCAATTTCAACACAAGTAATGCAATTCAGTTTCCCATTGATCTCCAAATCAAACATAATTTGCAGAATAACATAACAAAGTAAAAGGAAAGAATTAAGGACCTGACGGAGAGGGCTAGACATAGCCTATCCCAAAAGTCCAAAATGTGACGGCCAGAGAGAATGGCGGAGCCGCCTTGTCTACCGTTGAGGGTGAGAAGGTGGGCGAAGCCATTGGAGTGAATGACGGCGTGGAGGAGGTGGGCGTTGTCATGAAGCTGAAGATACGCCCACTCTTCCACAGCATCCATCTCTGCAGTCGTGGTGGTGGCACTAATAGAGTTGCACCACTTGCTGCCGCCGCTTCTCTGCATCTGCTCATTCTCACCGCTCTCAGCCCCTCTTCTTATTATGAAGTGGTACCGCTTCTTGCACACCGGATGCCCACTCCAACCTTCGTGTTTGTATTTTTGCCAAACCAACGTTAAGTAAAACATTATCCAAAACATAATTATTAATTAATAAATTAATCAATAACAGAGAGAGAACGAGAGTGGGTGAGTGGACTCACCAACGACTCGGCACTGGTCGCAGTAGACGGATCTTCTGGAGCGGGTGACGTCCTCCTCCACCACGTCCAAGGGAAGCACGGCGGTCGGGTCGCCCGGATGCCCGAGCCGGAGCGAGATCTGCGACGTCACCAGGGAAGGGAACAGCGAGGAGGATGGGCACGTGACATGCGCGTGGTGAATGAGGAAGCGGCGAACGCTGTCGCGGAAGGGCTGGGGCTCGACCTCGTGGTTTTGGGGGAAGGGGAAGGTGAAAAAGTCGGGGAGATCGGCGGTGACCCTCCTCCTGGCGCGCTTGGAAGGTCTGTCGTTGATGACCATGGTAGATCTGGCTTCGTAGTTTGGTTTTTTGTTTGTTTGTTTAATTTTGTGAGTGATTTGGTGTTTGGTTCCTTTAAATTCAAAAGCCTTGTTCACAGAGTTCCACACACAGAGATTCACAGATTCAAATAAACATCTTTAATAAAAAATAAAAAATAAAAAATAAAAAATTATACTAACAAGGTAGGAGGTAGGAGGTAGGAGGTAGGAGGTAGGAGGCGAGACGAGACGAATCGAATCGAATCGAGGCAAGTCGCAGGAGTATTTTTAAGAATTTAGATTAAATTAAAACAAGAGCAGAAGAGCAACTGAATTCTGAATCTTGGATGTTTGATTTGACTGGGTCGCTTCCTTTGCTTTTTACTTTTATTTTTATTAAATAAAAGAAAATAATCTTAAATTTTAGAATTGGTAAGGTTTCGGAAGGCGGTTCCTGATTTTTCTTTTGTATTCTGTTTCCTTTTCCATCCCCACTTTTCTACATTTCTACTTTTCTTTCTTCTCATCTTTTGCTGATAAGAAGTTGTATTACGCTATTCGCATTCTTATTTTTATTTATTTATTTATTAATTTTATTCAACTCATTAGAAAAAAACCAAATAAACGTGTTAATAGCACTATATTTATCAAATTAGGATTAAATGGGAAAATATTTTTTACAATTTTTTTTTTGTTAAACGGTAGATTTTTATTTAGATTAGATATTAGATTAATCCCACTGACGAAGTTCTAACTCACGCTGTTATACAAAAACTCAACACCTTTTCACCATTGTAGTAAATGGTCACCTGCCTACAATTATTCTTCCCTTGTTGCAGTCCTATTAGAATAGGAATGTGATTGTGTAAATCCTAGTATATCTTGGAATATCTCTTATATTCCTATTAGGACTAGATTGCCTATTAAATGTTGTAATCCTAAAGGAAAATGTTTTTATCTTTCCTACTACTATAAATAAAGACACAATAGGGTGGAATAACACACACCCACAATTACACATCTTTCTCTTTCTCTTTCTCTTTCTCTCTACTATTGTCGCACCCCCTCTCTCTATGATCTCCATAATTGTTTAGTAAATTATGCCTACAACACGTTATCAACACATTTTTAACGCTACGCTAAAGAGAGTTTATTCTTCAATCAGATGAGTATTACGTTTTTAATCATTTTTTATGATTAATTTATTGTTTTGAATTGATCTACATGCTATTGATTCAATTTAATTTTTCTATGTTGAACGTGATACAATGCATTGGAGATGCAATTCCGACTTTCCAAGATGGATCTTCTACAAATTCAAATGCTTTTGTAGTTTTCTGCCAATCAGGCACGCTTAAAATAAAGTAAGATATTTGAAACGACCTTGAAGCATGAAAACATTCTCCATGATGCATGAACTCCCCTATATTTATATTTTCCTTCCGATATCTATATTGTATATGTTCATATATTTGTCAATATATATATTTGTTTCATGCATTACGCAATTTTTGCTATGTGGAATATGTGAGTTGTTTCTACCATACTTGATCAATCCCGAAACTACTGAGCACGGGTCAACGTTATACCGTCAAGGACCCAGAAGAGTTTCCCTCCAACCAGGAGGCTAATCACAATGCGACACGTGTCAACATTAGAAGCCAATCACAACACGACACGTGTCAATATCAGAACAAAGCTAGAAACTCTTCTATAAAAGGAGATCGTTCTCCCACAATATTTCCTAATGTCATTTGTACTAAATCATTCGGTAGTACTCACTAAAGGAGAGCTTGAACCTATGAACTTGTGTAAACCCTTCACAATTAATGAGAATTCTTCTACTCTGTGTACGTAGCCAATCGGGGTGAACCACGTGCATCTTGTGTTTGCTTCCCTGTCTCTATCCATTTACATACTTATCCATATTAGTGACCGGAGCAGTCTAGCTAAGGTCACAAACTTAACATTTTCTGTTGTACCAAAGTCCTCACTGATTTTGTGCATCAACATTTGCCGCCGTCTGTGGGAATGACACTTATTCCCACTCTCTTCATCTTTGCCAAGCTGGTTTCCACCATTCGTACACTCTCTTTTGACCAGGCATCCCTCTCCAATATAGGGAGCGAAGGAAGCCACAACACACAGAATGACACCCATCTTGCACTTGGTGCGAAGCAACGAAAGAAGGAAGGAAAGAGGGTTGCTCTTCAAGCTAAAGTCGATGAGCTAGAAGCTCAAAACAACAAGATAGCAATAAAGAATGAGGGCCTCCATGAGCAATATGAGAAGCTCTTTGAGACGCTCCACGAAACTTGGCGTACTCAAACACGCGAACTCGTTGCCCCTGTGGACATCAACAATTATCTGGGTGCCCCCCAACACGGAGGGTCGCCTCCCTTCGACATGGGTATCCCTGATGAGGAGGGAGCTAATCATCAAAACATTGATCAATAAGAGACTTCTCTCAACCAGATGCTTCGACCCGAAGCAGGAGAAGTGGAGGAAGACACCTTCTTGCAGAAGGGTTGGAAGGATCGAAAGCCATTTATCGTGACTACCGAGACTTCTTAAAGCAACGTCGAGAGAATCCCCTTCACATATGCTCGAAGATCAATGACCCAAGGATTTCTGAAAGACTCGGTCCCCTCCCACGACCCAAGCCAGCTGCCAATCTAAGGAAGGAACGACAGGTCCCAGAGGAACATGAAGGTACAGGGGACTCTGAGGTATTCCGACAGACTCGCCCTAGAAGTCAGTGCGCCGAGTCCAAGGAAAAACCACACACCCTTGCTCAAACTTTCCTACTTCCAAGAGGTGATGGAGACTTACGAAAGAAAATTCCAGTGGTATATGACTCCACTCAGAACCCCCTTGTCCTACAGCTCCTTGAGGAAGTAAACAAGTTGAAGGCCGAACGTCAGGCTGAGATACCTGACTGGAACCAACCCAGGTCGGGCTCTCTCACAAGAAAGATCCTCGACACCCCCTTCAAGCGAAGACAAAACAAAAGCTTGGTTTACAACTCTATACTGGAAGGGAGGACCCAATTGAACACCTTAACCTCTTTGAGTCCACCATGGCATATCGGATGCACATCGACGAAGAATGATGTCTTCTCTTCCTCTCCACCCTCTCTGGCGGAGCTCTAAACTGGTATTGCCGTCTTCCACCTGAGATAGTAGACTCATTTGAGGAACTGAGGAAACTGTTTGTTTGTCAACACATCTTCCAGACCGATCGCTTGCATTTTGCAGATGGCTTGTACACTATTCGTCAAAAGTCGGACGAGTCACTACGAGAGTATACCGGTCGCTTCAGCTATGAGTATTTTCGCTGCGCTGAGGCAGATGAAAAGACTGCCCTCAAGGCCTTCACGGCAGGCCTATGTGATTGTTTCTTCAAGTACATGATCAATGCCAACACTTGGAAGACTTATTCTGAGGTAATGGCACATGCTTACAACCACGCATCTGCCGAAGCAATGACATACCAAGAGAACCCCCATATGGTTAACCCCTATCAACAAGTGGGAAGTGGAAGTTAAGTTCTACCAAGTGAGGAGATCTTGGCCATTCAGACACCCATTGCATCATCTCCTACCTCATTTAGCTACTCGCTAAGTCACCAAACGTATCTGTCTCTTGGTAAGAGGAATGATTTTTACTCTCAGCAAACCCATTACAACAAGAGGGATAAAAGTTCGTATCAAGACAATCAGGGGTGAACGTATCGTTGACTATTATGACTATGGGGCCAAGCCTCACTCTTTCAAAGTGGAGGACTAGGCACTGAAGGAAATGCTATTATAAGAAGGCATACACATTACAAATGTTTTGACTCTCAACCGCTTGAGATCTTTTGTCACACAAGCCATTCGGCAAATATTTAAAGAAGAGAGAATTCAGACAACTTCTTCTGAGTCTTTTGCGTTCCTACCACTGGAACACTTGGTCTACGCTGACATACCCTTATACTCCAACTTAAAGCTTTAACATGCATACTTTGACATAAAGTATGTGATACTAAGTGTTACAACCAACATGGTTCACATATCAAAAGCATACATGGTTCACATATCAAAAGCATGGATCCCTTCATGCATAGCAAAACATTCATAAGCATCACTCATATCAATCAAAATAAACATCATACATTCCAACACATTCATACATAAACATCATACATTCCAACACATTCATACATAAACATCATACATTTCAACACATCCATACATAAGCCAACTGTGCTTCGAAAGAGTTCAACATACTTTGTGTCTTTGACACTTGTTACAATGTGCCTTGACAAGTTACAATTCATGCCACCAACCAGGTGAAGAGGGAACTCATCTGCGTTCCACCAACCAGGTGATGAAATCTACAACCCGTACTCTAATATCATTTGGCAAATTGCCACTCATGCCACCAATCAGGTGAAGAAGGAACTCATATTCGTGCCACCAACCAAGTGATAAAATGTACAACCCGTATTTTAATATCATTTGGCAACTTGCCACTCATAACACCAACCAGGTGAAGAAGGAACTCATCTTCGTGCCACCAACCAGGTGATGAAATGTACAACCCGTACTTTCCTTCATGCTACCAACCAGGTGATGAAATGTATAACTCGTACTCTAATATCATTTGGCCACTTGCCACTCATGCCACCAACCAGGTGAAGAAGGAACTCATCTTCGTGCCACCAACCAGGTGATGAAATGTACAGCCCGTACTTTCCTTCATGCCACCAACCAGGTGATGAAATGTATAACCCGTACTCTAATATCATTTGGCAATTTGCCACTCATGCCACCAACCAGGTGAAGCAGGAACTCATTTTCGTGCCACCAACCAGATGATGAAATGTAGAATCCGTACTCTCCTTCATGCCACCAACCAGGTGATGAAATGTACAACCCGTACTCTAATATCATTTGGCAACTTGCCACTCATGCCACCAACCAGGTGAAGAAGGAACTCATCTTCGTGCCACCAACCAGGTGATGAAATGTACAACCCATATTTTAATATCATTTGGCAACTTGCCACTCATGACACCAACCAGGTGAAGAAAGAACTCATCTTCGTGCCATCAACCAAGTGATGAAAAGTACAACCCGTACTCTCCTTCATGCCACCAACCAGGTGATGAAATGTACAACCCGTACTCTAATATCATTTGACAACTTGCCACTCATGCCACCAACCAGGTGAAGAATGAACTCATCTTCGTGCCACTAACCAGGTGATGAAATGTACAACCCGTACTCTCCTTCATGCCACCAACCAGGTGATGAAATGTACAACCCGTACTCTAATATCATTTGGCAACTTGCCACTCATGCCACCAACCAGGTGAAGAAGGAACTCATCTTCATGCCACCAACCAGGTGATGAAATGTACAATCCGTACTCTCCTTCATGCCACCAACCAGGTGATGAAATGTACAACCCGTACTCTAATATCATTTGGTAACTTGCCACTCATGCCACCAACCAAGTGAAGAAGGAACTCATCTTCGTGCCACCAACCAGGTGATGAAATGTACAACCCGTACTCTTCTTCATGCCACCAACCAGGTGATGAAATGTACAACCCGTACTCTAATATCATTTGGCAACTTGCCACTCATGCCACCAACCATATGAAGAAGGAACTCATCTTCGTGCCACCAACCAGGTGATGAAATGTACAACCCGTACTCTCATTCATGCAACCAACTAGGTGATGAAATGTACAACCCGTACTCTAATATCATTTGGCAACTTGCTACTCATGACACCAACCAGGTGAAGAAGGAACTCATCTTCGTGCCACCAACCAGGTGATGAAATGTGATGAAAGGTGATGAAGGAACTCACCTTCATTCCACCAACCAAGTGATGAAAGCAACTCACCATTCATTCCACCAACCAGAAGACGAGTGGTACAACTTGTACATGTGAACTCCTAGCATTCACAAATAATAAAAAACCCTCAAGTTTTACAACTCAACTAGGGGAGCACTTATGCCCAAAAAGAGTTATAGTCACCAACAAAGTCTTATTGCAAGCCAACAACAACTTCAGTGCATGGCATATGAAGATCAAGCTATTCAGCCCTCTTGCAATTGCCTCAGACATTTCTCCTTTGTAACAATGCAAACACTACAACTAGTATAAAGCTTCACACACTCTTGATCAAGACAGTGTGAAGCAAAACCAATTTATGGTGCCAACAAGAGCTTCATCAATGGAGGGCAACAACAATTCTCAAAAGCTTCACACACTCTTGATCAAGACAGTGTGAAGAAAAACCAATTTATGGTGCCAACAAGAGCTTCATCAATGGAGGGCAACCACAATTCTAAAAAACTTCACACCCTTGATCAAGACAGTGTGAAGCAAAACCAATTTATGGTCCTAACAAAAGCTTCATCAATGGAGTTCAACCACAATTATCAAAAGCTTCACACACTCTTGATCAAGACAGTGTGAAGCAAAACCAATTTATGTTGCCAACAAGAGCTTCATCAATGGAAGGCAACCACAATTCTCAAAAGTTTCACACACTCTTGATCAAGATAGTGTGGAGCAAAACCAATTTATGGTGCCAACAAAAACTTCATCAATGAAGGGCAACTACAACTCGTAGAAAGCTTCACACACTCTTGATCAAGACTGTTCGAAACAAATTCAATTTATATGGTTCATCCAAACCTTCGACTACTACAAGGTGTAGCTTGCATCACAATCTCCTGCTCAACAGCGTGGAAGTAAAATTTGTATATGTTATCTCTCCCACATTTTCAAATTTCTAATTTTCCCAAAAAAAAGAAGAAAGGAAATTGGGAAATTCAACAAAGCTTCATCAATGGAGGACAACTACAAATTCTCAAAAGCTTCACACTATCTTGATCAAGATAGCGTGAAGCAAAATAAATTCATGGTACCCTACAAAGCTTCAACACAAAAGGTTCACCTACAAAGCTTCAACTCCAAAGCTTCACCAACAAAGCTTCAACACAAAAGCTTCACCAATAAAAGCTTCATCAATGGAGGACAACTACAAATTCTCAAACCTTCACACTATCTTGATCAAGATAGTGTGAAGCAAAATCGATTCATGGTATCCTACAAACTTCAACACAAAAGCTTCACCTACAAAACTTCAACACAAAAGCTTCACCTACAAAGCTTCAACTCCAAAGCTTCAACACAAAAGCTTCACCAACAAAAGCTTCATCAATGGAGGACAACTACAAATTCTCCAAAGTTTCACACTATCTTGATCAAGATAGTGTGAAGCAAAATCAATTCATGGTACCCAACAAAAGCTTCAACTCCAAAGCTTCACCTACAAAGCTTCAACTCCAAAGCTTCACCTACAAAAGTTTCAACATAAAAGCTTGACCTATAAAAGCTTGACCCACAAAAGCTTGACCCACAAAAACTTCACCTACTAAAGCTTCACCCACAAAAGCTTCACCCACAAAAGCTTCATCCACAAAAGCTTCACCTACAAAGCTTCAACACAAAAGCCCCACCTACAAAAGCTTCACACACTCTTGATCAAGATAGTGTGAAGCAAAATCAATTCAAAGTACCCAACAAAGCTTCAACCTCAAAGCTTCACCTACAAAGCTTCAACACCAAAGCTTCACCTACAAAGCTTAATATATATATATATATATATATATATATATTATTTTTTTCGGAAATTCGAAAATTTGAAAATTCAAAAATTCAAAAATTCAGAAATTCGAAAAATCGAAAAGAAAAAAAAAATTGCCTAGGCCTCCTCTTCTTTGGATCTAACAACTTTCGTAACAAATATTATGAAGGAGGAGTTTTGGGCTACCACTTAGAAAGGAAAATGGTGAAGTTTTGTAACTTTAGAAGCTTGGCTACTAGCAAGACACCTCCTTCGTCAACTCCCTCGATCGGTGATGTGAAAATTACTTGACACACAAATTAAACCCTCTTTTGACAATTGTAGTATAAGTATAAGTAGGGTATCGTTCTAAGCCGGGGATTAGGAGGGATTGCTAAATCACTTGAAACTTAAAAACAAAGTTAAAAATGTAAATAAAAGAACTTAAAAACAAGAAAGAAAAAGGGGGATTTGAGTTTGATTAAGTGAAAGTAAAACCAATAAACTAAAACTTTAAAACGAACTTGATGGGCTTTAGCTAGAGGGTTCTTCTCCACACATGTCTTGCTTGCATACAAAACGATTTCCAATTGTATTTCAATAACTTATTAATTCTCAATGCCCCAAGTTAATTAGGTACGCTTAAATTAACCCTCAGATTTTCCTACTTTTATTGAGTTGGATGATTGCATACGACAACCCAAAGCATTCCTCACAAGTTCCCTACATGAATTGCATAATAGAGATACAAGCAAGAATCATTAAGTTCTATGAAAATCATAAGCATTGACGAGGCACTCGTTACTATGAATTGCATGAAACTTATGCCAAGAATTTACTTAACGCGATTGTGACTAGCAACCTTCACTACTTGTGAATATAAGTTCATGACGATTAGATGAAACTCCCTTATATTCTAGCATCGAATTCATGCATGCAAACTAAGTGTCGACCCTTAATCAACATACACAAATCAGTTTTTATACGAACGGATAAGTAAATTGAATTCATAACTTATGAAACGCAATTAAAAGTAATCAAATCATAATGCAAGCAAGGACATGTGTTTCGAATCCCCCCCTAGCCAAGGGGGGTTTAGTTCCTCATTATTACAAAACAAAGATAAACAAATTTAAACATTGAAAAACAAAGGAAAGAAAGCACCTAAACGTTCCAACGATCCATGTTGGATAGCAAGCGCGTCCAAGGACTTTTCTCCTTCTCTTTGCCGCAACAACAAGGTTGGAATGATGTTGAAGGGTTGGTTATTTGGAGGAATGGATGGGGAAAGTTTAGATATGTAGGGAGAGGCAAGGAAAGGCTTATAGAATGGTTTATTCTTGGATGATTTGAATGAGGTTGCTACCATGGTATTTATAGGAAGAGGATGGACTTGTTTAACACAAAATTTTGGTGGAATTGAGTAGGTGAGCACTATAAAGAGTGGGAATTGTTGGTGAAAAATGTTGGTGGGTTAGGTATCCACTCAAATGTCATGGTTAGCTAAGCATTGCATCATCCACTCACATGTCATGGTGAGTTAGGCATTGCATCATCACTCAAATTTCTGGTTGCTTTGAAGTAAAAGCCACGGCATTGAGGTTTTTGAGTGAAGTTTTGGCCAATCCTTCTAGAAACCTATCCCTTCTTGCACTTTGTATTTGTTTCACCACATTTTTAGCATGTTTCTATCCTCATTTGACTTCAAATTCGTCCATCCATCTTGCTCATATCATATGTAATCCATTCCAAGCTCAAAACTGCTCCAAAATGCACCAAAATGCACTTTCTTGCTATCTTAGCCCTTTGGACCTACAAACACACGAAAATGGCTTAAAGTACTAAAATAACTAAGAACTAATAACGTAAATGCAAGAAAACTAGTTAACTAAGTCGTATAAATATGCGTCTATCAAATTCCCCCACACTTAGTTTTTGCTAGTCCTCGAGCAAAACAAAGAAATAAAACAAAACAAAACCAACATAACCTAAACCTTCCAACGTTTGCTTTAGGGATTTCCAATGCACATGACATGTTAAGGATTATCATTCTCACAGATTTGAGTTAATTTAACACTTAAGCACATACTTAATCATAGTCACTACATACTAGTTCACAATTAACCAATTAAAACAATGTTTTGAATGTAGTAACATGCCTTAGAGAATTCCCTCAATCCTTACAAGATATGCACTCTATTTTCACTCAGATTTTCTAACTACACACCCTATACTAGTTATATGTGAGAGAATTGATGTGGATATAAAAACGAATGCTCACATATAAGTATCACAAAGAATGCAATTTCCGGAGTTAATAAGCATGTTTAGATATGATCTCATGAATGGAATGCTACTACTTAGATGCGAGAACCAATGACACCATATGCTCATACCAATTTCAAACTCCACAAATTGAAGCACATAACACTCAAGATAGAAGTTAAGGGTTGTAACGGGGCTTGGGGTATTGGTTTAACAAAGAAAGGATAGGGAAAACAAACGTTCTTCAAGCGTTAGTAAGCAAAGTAGTAAAATTGAGACTTAGAATTCACTTAGATTGCAGAAATTAACTTTAAAACACAAGGGGAAGATTTAAACAACTTTTTAGGGCCGAATTTATTGTTTTGGACCCTTACTTCAACACTTTGAATTCTTTTCACAACTTTTTTTTTTTTTCAATTTTTTTTTTCTTTTCTTTTCTTTTCTTTCTACCCGTGCCTATGGCACACAATTCACAAAATAAAAATTTCCCCCACACTTGGTTTCTGCCACAAAGGAATTCAATTTGAATTATGCTTACTATACTTTAAGAACGAGGGTATGGATAGTCCTAATCTAGGCTAGGTGAGAATGATGTGGGTTAACAAAGAAAAGGCTAAACAAGGCTCAATGGGGTTAACACCTAAACATATAATGGAGTAAGGTTTTACGGCTTTTTGGCTATGGTGGTGGTCACTACACAACTTTATCTTGAATATGTGTTATGCAAATCAATAACATGCTTTGAATGAATTGGGCATGAGTTCTAGCATTTGGAACTAAATGATGACACGCCTTCTAAGTAGCAACCAAGCAAAGAATAATGAGATCATGCAACGACTTAAGAAAGCAACAAGTTCACAGATTATTAACTCTCCAAATAAACGTTTAGGCTCAAGTCTCACAAGGTTGTAACGTTAGTTTGAGTTACTTCCTTCAAGCATGTTACAAAAACTAATTTTTCCTTTATGTGAATTCATAAGTTATAACCACAACCAAGCATAAACCAAAGAGTAAATCAAACTTTTATCCATGTTTATAACTTTCTTTAACCGTCATGCAATTACAAATCGAATCCTCATTATTGTGTTGGAAGGTACCCTACGACACAAACAACCACACAAAAACAACCCTCTTTGGGTTTTTAAAACAAATTTTTCAAATTTTTATGTGATTTTCGGATTTTTACTTCAAAACACACTAAAACACATCAAAACAACTTAAAAACACTTAAAAACAGCAAGGAACAAGTCTTTAAGTTAAGGGTGATAAAATCCCACGAATTTGCACCAAAAACACTTAGTTACCCCCCCCACACTTAAACTTGACATTGTCCCCAATGTCAGAAAACACGATAATGCAAATAAAATAAAATAAAATAAAATAAATAATAAGAAACAAAATAAAGCAATTGGACTGAAAACTTCCCTAATTTGCAGTAAAATCAAGCGATGACCCCCAAGCTAGAATTCTGCAATCAACTTCAAGGGTGGAAATAACCAAAAGTTCCTGCAAAGAAAAGAAATAATTCAATTAAGTAACGCAAGAAAATAAAAAAAAATTGCAAACGAAAATTTGAAAATTACGATAAAAGATAATGAATAAAACTAAAAAGTAATCATTGGTCGTGCTTATTGACTTTCCACAGCTTTGATCTCGAACTGGTTTGGAATTCTGAGCCAGAATTGCACAGTCTGCATTCTTCTCTGCTTGTTTCTTCAGCACGGCGGGCAGGCACGAGGTAGAGGTGTTTTGGTCTGATTCTTTCTTCAATCTTTCCAAGTGCCCACCTCTTGCTTTCTTTCTCCTTGTCCCTAGCTGGGGATGAATTGGCAATTTGTCTCCACATGCTTCGAGGTATCATCTTCACTTCCCTTATACGTGAGAGACGAAGAGGAAGCACAACATGATGAGTACTCGAGAGCAAGGCTAGGTAAGCAATCAGGAACAAGGAGAAGGAAGGAGAAAGCATGATATGAGATACTCTTGCTTTCAACCTTTATGATATGAAATACTTTTGCTTTGAATGGGTTGTTCGCAGGAGTATCCCAAGGAATGAGGAACACAGAGTGACTCGAGAGGATTCTTTGGGAATGCATTTTCGGAGATGAAGAAATGTTGAGAGGGTTTGCTGAGAGAGTGTGCTTTTGCTGTGGAAGGCGAAGGTAGAAACTTATAGGACTTGTCTTCACAACCGGAACTGTTCTCTCACTCATTGTCGGCAGTCGGTGGATGGATGAATAGTACAAATTACGCGCTTTCTGACAAAGCTGCCCGTAATTTCCACAAAGCTGCCAGTTGCATGTGACAAGTGCTGACTAGGCTGAGAGAGACAGATGGTTGGAATCGGCGCTTCGACAGACTGCCCGTGATTTTCGCAGAGCTGAGTTTGCGTGTGACGGGTGACAACACGTCTGAACAAATTGATCTTGCGAAATCCGGGGTTCGGCTCGTGGTTTCTGAGCAAGCCTAACTTTTAAGAAATTAAACGCCTCTTTTGAGAAAAGAATCCGGCTTTTGAGAACGGAGCCCCGACTCTTCGATTTGCGAGAGGACGCCTCTTCAATTTCTGAGGATCGCCTCTTTGATTTCTTCCTTTTTATAGAGGCGTTAATCTTATTCCACAACACACTTATCCCTCCAGTAAACACTCCTTTCTTGCACTTCCGAAATCTTAATCTGTCCGATCTCTTTTCTTTCTTCACCACATTTGAAAAATGTCTGGCCCTTCCGATCGTCGTTTTGATTTGAACCGTGGTGAAGAGGCAGCTCCGCCTTCACCAGACAACATATGGCGCCCATCCTTCATATCCCCTACCGGTCCTCTTACCGTTGGGGATTCGGTGATGAAAAATGACATGACCGCTGCGGTGGTGGCCCGAAACCTTGTCACTCCCAGAGATAACAGACTGCTCGCAAGGCGGTCTGATGAATTGGCGGTCAAGGAGTCTCTGGCTCTCAGTGTGCAGTGTGCGGGTTCCGTATCTAACATGGCCCAACGCCTATATGCCCGAACCCGTCACGTTGAATCGCTGGTGGCAGAAATACAGAGTCTCAAACAAGAGATTAAAGGGCTCAAGCATGAGAATAAAGAATTACACAAGCTCGCACACAGCTATGCCACCAGCATGAAGAGGAAGATTGACCAGATGCAGGACACCGATGGTCAAATTTTACTTGATCATCGGAGGTTTGTGGGTTTGTTCCAACAACATCTGCCTTCGTCTTCTGGAGCGGCACCGCGTAGTGAAGCTCCAACTGATCAACCTCTGTTGCCTCCTCCTTCTGTGGCCCCGCCGACTGCTGAAGCCCCGCCTACTACTGAAGCACCACCCGACCAATGAATACTATTAGTTTACATCATTTTAAAATATTTGTATTTTTATGTTTTTTTTTTTTTTTTTTTTTGTATTTATCATTAATTTTAAATTTTATCTTTTTTTTTTTTTTTTAAGCAATGTAAAAAAATGTAATGTAAAATATGTAAATCAAAGTAAAAAAAACTTTATTTACCCTAAACAAGATTCACACTTAAATAAACTAACAATTAATGAACTTAAACAAGGTAAAATAAATGCAGTAAAGAGAAGGGTTTAAGAGTGCAAATCTGATCGGAAAAAGATTTGTTGAGCAATTTCAAAGTCTCCCTTCGTTGAATGCTTGGGTTGCCTCCCAAGAAGCGCTTGATTTAACGTCTTTAGCCGGACGAATCTTTCCCTTAACTCCCATCGGCTCCAAAGCATGGAATTTATCTTTTAATGGGAGGTGATACTTGAAATGATTCAGCAATGGTCTGAATTCACGAGTGGGTGCCTGAATCATCAAAATCAGAAAAATGTTAGTATACATTAAAATTAAAATTGGAGAAGATGGCTTACTTTCTTTCTCCGACACAAACTCAAAAACAAACACGACATTTTTGAACATTTCCGGGACTTTGAACTTGGCCAGGTTTACTATGATGGTTGTGGCTTGTCCTGGGTCATCAAACTCTACTGCTTCGGGCTTGATTGTCTCATGCACAGCCTCTTGGATGAAGTCTTGACATTCTTTAGCCACTACTTTCTCTTGAATCATTCTTCTTGGGAAACAAAGGCCTTTGAAATATTCAACATGATCTAGGACCTGCTTTGTTGCACCAAGAATAGGAATATCATTAGAATGAAATGAAATGGGAACTTCCTCACCTGAGTTGGATGACATAGGGATTTGAGGAGCTTGTAGCAAGAATTCTTCTAAACTGCCCAGGTCGTCCTCCTCATCTTCTGCTTGCAGCAGCAATTCATCCCTGTTCGGGCTGTGTTTGGATAGTTTTGGGACAACTTCATCCTCTATGTCACCTTCCAAGGTGATGGCTTCATCGATTTCAACTTCTGCCTTTGAATTTTCAAGAGTTGAGTTGGAGACTTCACTTTGCTCTTGAATCTGTGCCATGAATTCCATAATCTGCCCAACATGCATCTCCAATTCGTCCACTCTTCTGACTCGGTCTTGCATCTCCTGGTTTTGATTTTCTACTCCCTGATTCAAAGAGGTGAGTAAATTATTAAGTGTATCATTATCCAAGGACGTACCTGAATTGAATTGGGTTGATTGTTGTGGTGGTTGTGACGGTTCATATGGCCACTGATAGAACTCTTCCGATGGCGGCAATTGTTCTTCTTTTTGTGAACCCTGTACCGAAGAAATTAATTCTTCAAGCATTTGATTATAATCCACGGGCATACTTTGATTCGATTGGAGTTGTTGTGGGGGATGCTGTGGTGGCTGCATAGGTCTTGAATAGAATGCGTCTTCTTGCTGCCAATATCCACCTTGTTGGAATTGTTGAGGTTCTCCCCACATGTAATCTGAATAATCTCTCCAATCTGAATTGTAAGCATTGGAAAACATGTTGCCCCTTGATTGGTTATGGCATTGATATCCCCAAACATCTTCATTTGCAGAAAATTGAGGACCTTGATATCCTTGCCCATAGGGCACATCAAGTGTAGGGATACTTGGCATTGTGGTCCGTTCGGCATTATGAGTTAATTGAGCAGTGAGCTGTGCCAATAGATCTTGAATGCTAGTAGAATCCAGGTCTTGCTCCATTTGTACCTCAATTCAAAGAAAGAAAACTAAATCAAATATCAAAAGTAAAAGACAAAAACACAAAAATAATAAAAAGAAAAAAATATAAATAAACACAAACAAAAACATAAACAAGGGATTAGCAAATTTGCTAATCCCCGGCAACGGCGCCAAAATTTGATGTGAGAATTACTTGACACACAAATTAAACCCTCTTTTGACAATTGTAGTATAAGTATAAGTAGGGTATCGTTCTAAGCCGGGGATTAGGAGGGATTGCTAAATCACTTGAAACTTAAAAACAAAGTTAAAAATGTAAATAAAAGAACTTAAAAACAAGAAAGAAAAAGGGGGATTTGAGTTTGATTAAGTGAAAGTAAAACCAATAAACTAAAACTTTAAAACGAACTTGATGGGCTTTAGCTAGAGGGTTCTTCTCCACACATGTCTTGCTTGCATACAAAACGATTTCCAATTGTATTTCAATAACTTATTAATTCTCAATGCCCCAAGTTAATTAGGTACGCTTAAATTAACCCTCAGATTTTCCTACTTTTATTGAGTTGGATGATTGCATACGACAACCCAAAGCATTCCTCACAAGTTCCCTACATGAATTGCATAATAGAGATACAAGCAAGAATCATTAAGTTCTATGAAAATCATAAGCATTGACGAGGCACTCGTTACTATGAATTGCATGAAACTTATGCCAAGAATTTACTTAACGCGATTGTGACTAGCAACCTTCACTACTTGTGAATATAAGTTCATGACGATTAGGTGAAACTCCCTTATATTCTAGCATCGAATTCATGCATGCAAACTAAGTGTCGACCCTCAATCAACATACACAAATCAGTTTTTATACGAACGGATAAGTAAATTGAATTCATAACTTATGAAACGCAATTAAAAGTAATCAAATCATAATGCAAGCAAGGACATGTGTTTCGAATCCCCCCCTAGCCAAGGGGGGTTTAGTTCCTCATTATTACAAAACAAAGATAAACAAATTTAAACATTGAAAAACAAAGGAAAGAAAGCACCTAAACGTTCCAACGATCCATGTTGGATAGCAAGCGCGTCCAAGGACTTTTCTCCTTCTCTTTGCCGCAACAACAAGGTTGGAATGATGTTGAAGGGTTGGTTATTTGGAGGAATGGATGGGGAAAGTTTAGATATGTAGGGAGAGGCAAGGAAAGGCTTATAGAATGGTTTATTCTTGGATGATTTGAATGAGGTTGCTACCATGGTATTTATAGGAAGAGGATGGACTTGTTTAACACAAAATTTTGGTGGAATTGAGTAGGTGAGCACTATAAAGAGTGGGAATTGTTGGTGAAAAATGTTGGTGGGTTAGGTATCCACTCAAATGTCATGGTTAGCTAAGCATTGCATCATCCACTCACATGTCATGGTGAGTTAGGCATTGCATCATCACTCAAATTTCTGGTTGCTTTGAAGTAAAAGCCACGGCATTGAGGTTTTTGAGTGAAGTTTTGGCCAATCCTTCTAGAAACCTATCCCTTCTTGCACTTTGTATTTGTTTCACCACATTTTTAGCATGTTTCTATCCTCATTTGACTTCAAATTCGTCCATCCATCTTGCTCATATCATATGTAATCCATTCCAAGCTCAAAACTGCTCCAAAATGCACCAAAATGCACTTTCTTGCTATCTTAGCCCTTTGGACCTACAAACACACGAAAATGGCTTAAAGTACTAAAATAACTAAGAACTAATAACGTAAATGCAAGAAAACTAGTTAACTAAGTCGTATAAATATGCGTCTATCAATCGGAGACATGGGGGACTCTTACCATATGCTACTGCACCTTGATACTCGGAAGTCTCACAACCATTCAGTGACTTGGATTTTTCAAGTCTCCAACCGAGAAGTTTTCCTCACTTGGGAAATTAAGGGAACACTACCTCAACCTACATGCTTCACTCACAAAGCTTCAACAAAAAAAAAATTTAAAGAACTTAGTAAAGAAGGCTTTGGTGTATTTAACACAATACATTGAAATGAAGCAAAGCTTATTTATTGATATCTCCGATAAGTTACAAATATGTACATATACATGAGTCAAAATAAACAAATATGAGGGAGCCTTCACAAAGGTTGCTTAGGAGAAGTCTCAGCAGTCGATAGAGCCCCAGAAAGAGAAGGCACCAGATGGTGATCATTCGGAGCCTCAGTACTGGACAGAACCCTAGAAGGAGGAGGCATCAGAGGTTGATCATTTGGAGCTTCTTTACACGGTACAGCCTTAGAAAACGAAGACAATAAATGCCTTTGGAACAAACCCACAAACCTCTGATGATCAAGTAAAATCTGACCATCAGATTCCTGCATCTGGTCAAGCTTCCTCTTCATGTTTGTAGCATAGCCATGTGCGAGCCTGTGCAACTGTTTATTATCATGCTTGATCCCTCTAATCTCATGTTTGAGACTTATCACTTTAGCCGCCAATGATTCAACTTGGCGAGTTTGAGCAAATACGCGTTGGGCCATATTAGACACAGAACATGCACACTGAACACTAAAAGATAGGGAATCCTTAACAGCTAACTTATCAGACCGTTTAGAAAGTAGTCTGTTATCTTTGGGAGTGAGAAGGTTCCTGGCCACCACCACAGCGGTCATATCATTCTTCATCACAGAGTTTTCAACGGTAAGAGGATCAGTAGGGGATAAGAAGGATGGGCGCCATATGTTGTCTTGAGGAGACATAGCTGCCTCTTCACCAAAGTTCAAGTCAAAACGACGGTCAGATGGGCCAGACATTTTCAAAAATGATGAAGGAGAAATGAGGTCCAATAAATCTCTGAAGTACAAAAATAAAGGGAAAATTCCTACAAGCAATAACTCTCTGAATGTACTTCTTGCACACAATTGGTGCCCTTATAAAAGAAAGGGCAACATGGCCATTGGTTCAAAAATTGAAGAGGCACCAACTCTCCAGATTTTGAAGAGGCACCATTTTCCACACGCAACATCAGCTCCTCGGGTACCACAAATAACTTTGCCAAAGATCTCTGACAAAGTTTGGACACATAAATTTTGAAGGTCCAGCTACCCTATTATTACCCACAAGGGTAAAGGAACAACACCACTCTCCGGATTTCGAAGAGGCACCACTTTCCACACGCAACATCAGCTCCTCGGGTACCACAGATAACTTTGCCAAAGATCTCTGATAAAGTTTAGACACATAAATTTTGAAGGTCCAGCTACCATACTATTACCTATAAGGGTAAATGAACAGCACCACTGCTTGATAACTGGAAAGTCCCTATGTGTGTCAACCTTCATGCTCCGTGGCAAGGCAGACTAGCAAAAATGTCCAACCTTTGCTCACATTCGAGAAAACACTCCCAACAAGATTGCTTGCTCAAAAATCAAAGAGGCACCACTCTCCGAATCTCGAGAGCCACACTCCCAACATGATTACTTGCTCAAAAATCAAAGAGGCACTGCCCTCCGAATCTCGAGAGCCAGACTCCCAATAGGATTACTTTCTCAAAAATTGAAGAGACACAGCTCTCTGAATCTCCAAAGCCAGACTCCCACCATGATTGCTTTCTCAAAAATCGAAGAGGCACCATTCTCCGAATCTCGAGAGCCAGATCCCCAACAGGATTGCTTGTTCGAAAACTGAAGAGCACAGCTCTCCGAACTTCGAGAGCCAGATTTCCTTGAATAAAGCTTGTCTGCAATCTTCACACGCAACATCAGCTTTCCAGATACCACAGACCATTTTTTCAAAGTGCTCTGACAAAGTTAAAACACGTGAAGCTTGCAGCTCCCACTACATTGCTATGACCAAGAAGGGTAAATGAATAACATTACTACTTGTTGTTAGGGAGACTCTTATATATGTCGACCTTCATCCTCCACGGACAGGCAGACCTGCAAAAATGCTCAACCCTTCCTCATATTTGAGAGGGCACTCCCAACAAAGCTTCTCAAAATACTTTGTTTCTTCCCCCCCTAATAATACATATGCAAACCAGCCACACCAGAGCAAGAGTATCTCATATCATCAGGGTCAAAAGCAAGAGTATCCCTTATCATGCTTTTTCCATGTCTTTTCCTTTGCCCTTGTTCGTACCTGCAATACAAGAAGAAAGAGAGTAATTAGTCAGCACTTGGAATCAAGCTTCCAGTCAGGAACTGACTGCCTGGAACCCTTTACCTGATTACTTACCTGACATTGCTCTCGAGTACTCATCTTCAACATCTTATGCTTCCAAAGAAGATACCACATCTGCATGAGGAACAGATAGGGCAAGTGAGAATGATACAAGGAAGCATGTAGAGACAAGCGTAACAGAACACGTGCTGATACATCCACTACTTTGTCAACATCAAAAGTATCTCATATCATCAGGGTCGAACGTACTCATAGATTTGATGGACTTTTTTTTTACCCTCAAATTCTTGAGTCGGCCTTGTACTCTGGAGGAAACCAGAAAACTCTCCAGCCCAGTTCAAGAATAAGTCTGTGGAAAGTTACTTCTTCAAAAGCAAAAATATCTCATATCATCTCTTCTCCTTTTTCTTCTTTTTATCCTTCATGCTACCTGCAAGATAGGGAGAATGAGAACAATCAGCCGGAACTCGAAATCAAACTTCTGATCTGGGACTGATTGCTTACCTTGTTTCTCACCTCTTTCGGCAGATCTCCTAGCTCGGCGACATGGGGGACTCCTACTACATGGTTTGTATCGCGCTTGACCAAGCCTGAAACTACAAGTAAGCTTCAAGTGAAATTGATACATTACCTTGTGCATCTCCACCAGTTAAAGATACCACCCCTGGATAGAGGAATAGTACTTCCAGAGAAGATGCCACATCTACCAATGAGACAGATAAGGCAAGTGAAGACGATACCACACTTCGGTACTTAGAAGTTTCGTGATTACTCAGTGGCTTAGATCTTGCAAGTCCCCAACCGAGGAGTTTCCTTCACTCGGGAATATAGGGGAGCACTGTTTGTACCATACTTGACCAATCTCGAAACTACTAGGCACCGGTCAACGTTATACCGTCAAGGACCCAGAAGAGTTTCCTTCCAACCAGGAGGCCAATCACAATGCGACACGTGTCAACATTAGAAGCCAATCACAACACGACATGTGTAAATGTCAGAACAAAGCTAGAAACTCTTCTATAAAACGAGATCATTCTCCCACAATATTTCCTAATGTCATTTGTACTAAATCATTCACTAGTACTCACTAAAGGAGAGCTTGAACCTATGAACTTGTGTAAACCCTTCACAATTAATGAGAATTCTTCTACTCCGTGGACGTAGCCAATCTGGGTGAACCATGTACATCTTATGTTTGCTTCCCTGTCTCTATCCATTTACATACTTATCCATACTAGTGACCGGAGCAATCTAGCGAAGGTCACAAACTTAACAATTTATGTTGTACCAAAGTCCTCAATGATTTTGTGCATCAACATGAGTCAAAGAATCAAAATAAATTAGAATCATATTAGGGTTTGTAGAACCCTAACAATTTCGAAAAATAAAGATAGGAACTTGGGATTTTGTGGCACCACTATCGTGGCACCACCATAAGGACCTCTGTGCTGGCCTGAAGCCCAGCCGTGTGGAGACCCCCCTTAAGATAACGCCGTTTGACGTCTTGGACCTGCGCTAAAGCTTTTGGGCTTCGCTACCTTTGTGAAAAACCAAGTTGTGTGCCTGGATTGGTTTTTTACCATAAGGCTGTAGCCCTGACCCACACTAGCACATGTTGAGCTGGTCCTCAAGTCTTGGCCCACGCCATCAACCTTGGCTGCTGAGCTTAGCCTCTGCCACAACCCGCGTCTTTATAAGCCAGCCTATAAAGGTGGGTTTAGTTTTTACAGCCCAAAACTTGAAACCCAGCTACGGTTTCCTTCGCAACCCGCAAACCTTTGGCCTTGCTCTCGTGCCTATCCTTGGCCCAAAGCTAGCAGCATTAGCTGCTAGGCTTCCTGTTTCTCGGCTGTGACCTGTAGCTCACTCCCGAGGCCCTTTTTGGGCCCTGCCTTTTACTCAAGGCACCCAACCCAAGCCCAATTATTTTTGGGGCAATATTTTTCGACCCAAATGCTATTATTTTAGCATTCTAAATAATTTGAACCCGTATGTTAATATTATTTTTCTTCTACGATCGACCCCGAATGGTCCCGATCTATTGAATGAATTAAAAATGACCTGCAGTCCATTAATCTGATAATGAATCCAAAATTATTAACCTGAAGATCACTTTTGGACATTAACGATTCAATAATTTATTTTTATACTTTAAACCGTTGACTTACTTTCGTAGTCCCAAAGCACTCACACTTGAGTTCCCGAAGAACCTCAAATCCACTACACTTAAATTAGCATATTGCATTATGTGTTCTTACAGGAACCTCTCTTTTATGAACTAAACGTGCATAAACTAAGTTGAACCTGTAGTTTCAAATTTAGTGCCTTCGAAACCCGAAGATTTCATAAAACAATACACCCATGAAAACCCGACGTTTTTCATGAAAACCATGTCTTAGAACTCGAATGTTCTAACTTTGATGCTTATGGATAATTCATTCCCATATCACCAATCACAATATTGTTCACTCCAATTTAGTGGATTGGCGAACCGTCACAAGTTTGATTTTCCTAATTTGGATGTTTCTAATAGAAACCACTTTATATGGGGTACAAGACGTGAATCTCCACTTGACTATCAAGAAGCTGAGACACCATTGAAGCCAACAATGGCATGGAAGAGCTGAATAAGCCTCCACCATGATCTTCATTCGAAGACTTATGCTCAAAGCGTTACAAATGGAAATACCCCCCGATTGAGGATTCCATGGCTCTTTGGCTCACTCCTACGGATTGTCTAATCATGAAAGACATTGCCTGAAGCACACCATGATTACGTCCATGAATGAGTACAATTCTGAAGTTTTTAAATCCGATCGAATTTTGACTGGAGAATATTTTTCTCGTTCTTCCTTGTTTCTAACTTACCCCTGAAGCAGCAGTGTAGATGGCGGAAGTTTACCAAATTCTCAGATCTGATTACTACCACAAATATGAGAGAAAGGTATGGACCTAGTTTAGTTGGAGTATACCGAATAGCTCGACCTAGTTCGGTCAAAGCCTACCGAATGGTGATGCACTACTTTGGCAAGGATACATCGAATAACATATTCTCTCACAATCCAATTTCGAGTTTGTTTTTACAACATATGGTATAATCAGGGCCGGCCAAGGTGTGGCATCATGCTCGAAACATGATCCTTGATACCTAAGACCTAAAACTTCAAGAATAAGGGATAATATTCTCAAACCTTAACCTTGCAGAATCTACTTCCATCTCGATGGAATAGATCATTGGTTATGCACCTATTCGTGCCCCTACCAATGTTGTTGAGGAGTACCATTCTAGAAGTCAATATGTGAGACTAATTTTGCTCCACCAAACATCGTTGGAAAAGCAGAATTTTGATATGGATGGCCTTGTTGGCCAAATCCCCTTAGTAAACCATTTACTTTGTGAACATTTTTCCATGTTCCTGGATTCAAGTTTGTGTATGTTTTACTTATTGATTATCTTATTGATATTGTCCTCGAATATGAGTTAATTGAATCATGTTTCTTAATACTTGTGACCGATTCAATTAAACACGTGATTAGGTAGGAATGTGGGAAAGTTAGTTGTCTGGATGAATGTGTACAACGCACACTAACTTTACACCTAAATCACATCTTTAACAACGACTTCAGGTCTATCCAACCTGATTAAGAGCATTGACATGCTCCTTGTTGTATGAATGGTACTACATCACCATTTAAGGGACCTTAAATTCTCCCTAATGTTGAGTTTTTAAGGATATTCGAGATGACAATGATCATAAATGAAACCACTGAAGAAAATAAAGTGAAATATCTTTGCACCACCTCCAAAAATGAGCTTGAAGCTTTGATTTGGGGCCAATGGGTTGTCTCCTAACCAGGAATACACCACATGTGGTCGGCCTGGAGCCTAGTGATTGAGCAGTTTACTTGCTTTGGTACGACCTTTTGGAACACTTAGGTCGAACAATGATGCTACAACGCATCTACTTACCCAAAGTAAGGATCTTGTGCCTACAAACACACTTTGCCAAAACCCGCTCATTTGAGGAAATTTGATTTCTAAATCATCCCTAGCAAAGATACAAAGCGACTCCTTTTTCACAGTGGATTCAAGGGAATGTATGTGGACTAATCCAACCAAAATGCAGACCATATAAATACTTATGGTTTTGGTTGTTGAATTGACAAACTGGTCACATGTTTGTCCACACACATTGCTGCTAAACCTCATAGCCGATTAAGGGTTCACCACCCTACTTATCCCTTAAGGTCCGGGAGAATGGATAATGCCTGAGAGTTTATATCGACGGTTTTTGATAAAGTATTGCATGTATTTTGGGTTTATAATTGAACATCAAATTCCCATGTTCACCCCAAATAGCCTCGCCTAGTGATCATAAAGCACAATTTAAATGATCGCCCGAATTTTGGAAAACGTACCGAGTTTTTGGTTTCTGCTTAGGGCTATGTAATCATTGTACACAGTTATGTTGGTCCGCCTTGAGGCCCATTGCCACCCAACCTATATGACTTTACAGTTAGTTACTGGGTACGAACTTGACAATTTTTCGTATTTAACGCATTTGGGTGTGCATTTCATATGCCAAGTTGCGCCATCGCCACGTACCACCATGGGTCCTCAAAGAAGAATGTGTATCTTTTGTCGATCATGATTCTCTTTCACACTAGTTCTCTTCGAGCCCTTGCACGCGATCTCTTTATCGCTCATTTGCTGTTTGTCACTTTAATGAGACAGTCTTCCTGCCGTTAGGGGGAGATAAGAATGGTGCGAATTTGTATGGACGTTGCCCACTATGTCTCATCTCGATCCCCATACCATACAAGTGTGTAAGCAAGTGCGATGAATTCTAGATTTCAGACTGTTGCCCCAGACGCATTCCTTTGATCTAGCTAAAGTGACGAGATCATATAGTAGCTGCAAACATGCTTGTAAGGATAGACGTACTTAATGGACGTCGAGTCAACATCCCTGGAGGGTGCGCCGCCCTTGTTGGACGGTTTGGACGGTTTGGACGCCTCTATTGGACGGTCCAGTACACTGACGGATAGCCAATCAATCTGTCATGGCCTGGAGAGCGACAGATCATTCGGTTCGTAGGATTCACTTCCCTAGAAGAGGAAGATACGGCATAACAATGAATCTAAACTCGATCGCTATCTCAAATCATTTACATCTCATAAGATTAATCCAGATTTCTCCCGAGACTTAAAGTTCTTGGTCCAGTATACTAGTTTGGATGAGCTAAATGGAATTGAAATGAGATTATCATCGATGATGTTTTCACTTATATGGTAGCTACCGACATAAATGAAAAGCGACGATATCAAACCGTGTTCCGTTGATTAAATGACAACGTAGAACTGATTGGACAACTAAAGTTACAATCTAGGTTAAATTCCTTACCAAAGTGTGTATTGGATATGTCATTCCTACACTGCCCAAGGTAACCCCGTTGTGTTCCAAATGGGAAAGGAAGTGTTATGAGATGAATGAAATAGTGCAATATCATGCATGCCTTACGGCGCAAGGTTTCTCTCAAATGCCCTGTGATTGATAGCAGCATTATGAAATGTGGTTAATGTTTTCTCTATGGGGATATAGATACGGAGATTCACATGTAAGTTCCCGAAGAATTACATGGACTGTTTCAAATAGTTCCAAAACCACGAAACACCCTTTTAACTTGTTTTGAGGCGTTCACTTACAATCCGACGAATGTGGTATACCCGTCTAAGTGATTATTTGATCAGTCAAGGATATGAACTATGCCCTTGTATGTTAAACCATGAAGTCTTATTCCAAATTGCTAGAGTTACAATTTATGTCATTAACATGAATCTCACTAAGACTCCGGAAGAGCTTGAGAAAACTGCCTCGCACCTGAACATGGAATTTGAGATGAAGGATCTTGGGAAAACTCATTTATGCCTTGACCTAAAGTTGAAGCATTGTTCTGACGGCATTTTGGTCTACCAGTCGAACTACACCCTAAAGGTGTCACTTTTGAGTATACCTATGATCTTCCATACGTTATATGCAAATGAGACCTTTGAAGAGGTTATGGAATCCAAAATTTCATATCTAAATTCAACTTTGCGCTTCGTTGTACTTAGCTTATTGTATTTAGACAGAACATCTCATTCGCTATTGATCTTGGTAAAGATGCAGCATCGCGCCTACACACAACCACTGAATTGGTATTAAAGACATACCCTGAAGGTACTACATGGGCAAATCCCAACACATCTTAGTGGATCTAACCCCCCTGGTCGTCGAAATGATGATTGCCTTGTTTGTTATGCTGACACAGGTTACTTATCAAACGCGCACAAGGCAAAATCCCCAAATTGTTATGTCTTTACCGTTAGGGATATCGCAATATCTTGGAGGTCCATGATATAACCTTAGTTACGAAATCCTCGAATCGTTCCAAGACTCACCTTACTTCACTATGCCACAAGTGAGACATGGTTAAGAGTTCTTGTTGAGCATATTCGAAGTACTTGCTGTGTTTTCATCCATCGTTGAGTCCCAACGACGATGCATGAAGATTATGCCACATGTATCGACCTGACGAAGCCATGATACATCAACGAAGTCAACGCCAAGACATATTGCGTCCACATCTACATCAGCAAAGCATCAGGAGATTGAAGTCATGCAAGCCGATCCCAGATAACCTTGCCGACCTCTATACGATGTCACTGTCGAAGTCAACCTTCCAGAAGTTTGTCCGAGGAATTGGTATGCCTAACTATTCATATGCAAATTCTTGTAGTTCTCATTTGGAAGTTATGCCAAACTCAGGGGGAGTATCCAAAAATATACTCACTTGATCTTAATGTACTCTTTTTCCCTATGCTTAGGAGCATTTTTCCCATTGGGTTTTTGCCACCTAACTAGGTTTTAATGAGGCATCCATCCTGGGCTGATCATACCCTTGTGAGCTCTTCTGCTTGCGTCCAAAAGACATATAGTTTTGACTTAATGCAACTTCTCACTTTTCTCCTTAGACTATGGGTTTATCTCACACATTGGGTTTTACCATAGCGAGGTTTTGTAAGTTTTACTTTTTATGCATTCTTCCGTTGATTTGAGACTCGCATTCACTCATTGTGCTGATGACTTCATCAACTGTACTTCCTTCATCACTGAATACCTGATGCGCCATTTACTTGAGTATTTACACACTTAAGGGGGAGTGTTGCAATCCTATTATAATAGGAATGTGATTGTGTAAATCTTAGTATATCTTGGAATATCTCTTATATTCCTATTAAGAGTAGATTACCTATTAAATGTTGTAATCCTAAAGGAAGAAGTTTTTACCTTTCCTACTACTATAAATAAAGGCACAATGGGGTGGAATAACACACACCCACAATTGCACATCTCTCTCTTTCTCTCTACTATTGCCGCACCCCCTCTCTCTATGGCCTCTATAATTGTTTAGTAAATTATGCTTACAACATCCCTCACATTTTCAACATAATATTTTAGAAAAAATTTGGTAATGAAAGGTAGACATCAAAGTAACTCATAATAACGAAGTAGATCGTGACAAATACAGAAATGCGAGCTTTTCTTCTCAACTTATAAGCTCTTGAATTAAATTTTTTTATTCTTCAAACAATCATAATAAAACTTCAAATTATGAATTATCCCAAAAAAAAGTGTAGTGAGGGGAAATCCCGATCCTTTCTCTGTGGACTTGTACTATGTTGACTAAGTGCACACAGACGAGACTACCCAAAGCCCCAAGGGCCAAAGCCTTTGATGTGTCAGGTGTGTGTGCCGTTTACAAGTTGTGTTCTTTCTTCGTTTTTTTATTCTTTTTTAAGAGAATGTTAAGTAGACTATCTCAAAAATAGAATTCTTCATATATTATGCATTATTTTATGTTTTTGGCACAATTTTTTTATCATAAAATATTGTACAAAAAAATATAAAATGGCTAAAAGTCATACTTTAAGATAATCACTTTAACATTTCTTTATCGGTAAACTTTTGTACTCATTGCACACAATCCCAATCCATTTTATAATTTTCTCCATTAACCCCTCTCTCTACTCTTTGAATCATTTGTGAGGATCCTGGGGATCTTTCAATCACATCTGTTCATCGTACATCGTACGGTCAGTTAAAGTCAGGTACTGTTTATATTTAATTTTAAATAAAAATATTTACAATAATTTCTAATCACACGATATACGATGAACGAATATAATTGGAGGATTCTCAAAATCCTCTAGAGGATCTGGAGAAGATCCTCATTCCTTTGAATCTTGTCTAATTCTGTGTGAGCTGGCCTTGTTCTAGCATCCTATTATAATAAACAAATAAATCTTCGATATAATAAGTAGAATCCGGATCCTTGTCGGAATCTTTTGTGAGGATCCCGATGATCTGTGAATCATATCTGTTCATTGTACATCGTATGATCAGAAATCATTTTAAATATTTTTATTTAAAATTAAATACAAAGAGTACCTGACAAAAATCGACAACACAATGTACGATGAACGTACACGATGTACGGATCCCCAAGATCCTCACCAAAAGGATCCGAAGAGGATCCTATTGGATAATAAGTAGTTCTTGGATGCAATGTGCTCCTAGCCTCTTACCTGAAGAGATTGATTCTTAGAAGGGTGGTGCTATTCGCACACTTATTTTTACTTTTAACACACATTTTGTTAATTTAAGTTTTTTTTATCTTCTTCAATTCATTCGATTTGACGGTCATAAATTGAGAAAAATGTGTAAAAGATAAAAAAATGAAGTGTTTGGAAAGCACCACCCTACTTAAAATAATGACTTGAGTTTTTAAATTCCATAAACATAAAAAATAATATAAGAAGTGATGAATAGATTATTTGGAAATTAGATATAAGGACAATAAATAAAGACAAAGAAAGGACCACATACAACCTTTACATTTATCAGATGCAGATTGGAGTAATGGATAAGATCAAGGTTGTTGCCTGTTGGCATTGTATTTGGCTGTAACATTATTTCATGCTGTCATTAACTCATTTAAACTAAAATACATAGTCGACCATGAGTTTATTTATAATTTAAGACATATTCACATATTAAAATATGTATTAATTCATAATACTACATAACGGTGCTATAACCATACTTAAAATAATAAAATATGGGTATGTGCAAAAAAATGGCGGGAGACAACACAGACTAAAACTAATTATAAATTTGGTTTGAAATGACAAAAAAGAAAGAAAAATGGCGGGAGAGAGAGTTTCTTTGTGGATCTCAGCAGAGAGCTGAGCAGCGCAGAAATTTGAGACGGAGCAAATGAAGTCATGACTGTGTACAAAATGACTAAAATGCACCTCTCTTAATCTCGATCCGTTGCTTTAGTTTTGGTCCAACACCACCCTTTATTAAAGGGGCTGTGAATAGACCGGGATTGTTTGTAGGGAGTTTTAACGAAAAGCTCACGATACTGTTCATTTTAACGAAAAATCACATTTTTACACTAAAAAGTCAAACCTGATACTATTCACTTTACCCTTTATTTTGTCCTTATCATTAAAACTCAAAGTTTTCAAGTCATTTTCATTAGTTTTCCTTTGTTTGTAGTGGTTTGGCACTCTGGCTGGGAAGAGGATCCTTTATCTGGATCCATTAGGATTTCCATATTTTATGCGTTTATTGTACATCATACAGTCAATTTTCGTCCGATATTATTTGTATTTAATTTTAAATAAAAAAATCAAATGATTTATGATTGCATGATACACGATGAATGACTAAAATATGAAGATTCTTAAAATCTCCAGAATTTGAATCTAAATAGGATACAAATCTCTCTAGCTGAGGAGTGGGGGGCCCATTTCACCCACCAAAATTAAATAAATTAAAAGTTAAAAAAGAAGGGAAAAGAAAGTGTTGAATGTTTTCCTTTGTCGAATAAACAACCTCGGGCCCAGTCCCCCACCCACAACCACCACCACCAGACTTATTGTAAATAAGGCGTTGATAGATGGTGACGGAAAATGATCCTCTTCGGATCTACTTTGTAGGATTCTAGGGATCTTCACTTTCTAATCGTTCATTGTACATCGTGCGGTCAATTTTTGTTAGATATTATTTATGTTTAACTTTAAATAAAAAAATGAAATCATTTCTGACCGCACGATATCCAATAAATGGTTAAGATGCGAAGATCCCTAGGATCCCCACAAAATGGATCTGGATAAGATCCAATTCTATGACGGACAAGATCTATGGTAACGAGCATGACGATAATTAACACAATGGTCGATTTACATTTCACAACTACATCATGTAATTTTTCCAATATTGTAGAAACTTTAGCTTGTAATTTTGCAAATATCACTTTAAGAAAAATGTATTAACGTGCCTTAAAGTCATTTTTTTAAGTACAATTTTATCAAAATCTTACGTGAGACACCCTGACCCAGAGTGTCCACTAGGACTCCGAATCGAGCTGTGTTGGCCAACACCTGGAAGGTGACGAAGCCATAAAGTGTAGTGATGTGGAAAATGTGAATAAATTTAAAACTAAAAGTGCCTAAATACAAGAGTGCACTGTGAGCGGGAATGAACCTATTTCACACATGATGTCAGAGCATAAGTAAAGTACAGTAAGATAGAATAAGGATTATACCCTCAAATGTAACCACCTATACTGAGATTTGCCAAGAATCCTCGTCGATAAGATAGTTCAGCTGCTAAAACCTGGAAGGGCGAAAAACAAGGGTGAGTGGGCCTGAAAATAAAGTTTTATAAAAACCTTTCTCAAAACATTATAACCCTCTGTTGTAAAACAAGTATAGTTTTCCGAAAATCATACTACGTATAAGTATGAAATCAAATGCATGCCAACAATAAATCCAGAAATATGCCACAATAGAATATCTCAACGGCAATATGAATATAATCATAAGCTTAACAATATATACAAGCATGCAAGTCGAAGTCACCTAATATGACATGTATGACTGCACCTATTGCTCATCAGTCTATGCTTACACACAAGTCGGAGTCACCTAATGTGACATGTATGACAGACTATGTGTAATAATAAATGCTCTAGTGCTATGATCACGTGAAGCTTGCGTTATGCGCAGTCACCTATGAGTCGGAATTGCCTATTGCAATTTGTACGACAGGCTAACACCTACTTGGATCCAAGGCGAGCATGTGGTGCTGAGAGGTGAACATACACGTGAAGGCTAGCTTGGCCTCAGTTGAGCACTCACCTAGGGTGTAGCAATGATGAGCAAACTATATGTACGCATGCCATAGTGATGCAATAATTCCAATCAACATAATAAACTTACCTGAACTTACCTGCGCTTCCCGTAGGATCATTCACAACAGTGCAACATTTCTCATAACATAATTTAATCATGGCATAAAGTGCATGAATCAATTCAAAACTATCAATCATATATATATATACACTATAAAAAGGAAAAGACCCACTTACCTGAGGTCTGCGCTACAACTTCTTAGCACGAATATTGAGGCATCACAACGACCCGCGCCTAGAACAATTATCAAACCATGTCTCAGAATTCTTATTGAAAGAACACATAACTTGCATAAAACCCATCCCTAAGGACATTCTAGAATGATTTGAAACCCATTGACCAAAAGTCAACCGTCGGTCAAAGGTTAGCGACATGGTCCATAACCTTACGTAACTCAATTCGAAAGATCTGCACCTTGGATTTCTGATCCGTAACTTCCAAAATCCACAATATGCTTCTAGAACATCATACTAAAGTTTCATTACGATCCAACGGTTGGATTTCCGCCAATTGCAAATTCAAGTGGAGGTCAACACTTTATTTTATGAACTTACAAATCCAATTAGGAAAGATCCGTATGTCGGATTCCCAATCCATACGTTCCTATGGTCCTCAAATATTACATACTACAATGTATTAAAGTTTAGTGACAATCCAATGGTCGGATCGTCGATTGCGATAATATTCAAGTGGCGGACCTTAATGGAACTAGGTCCAAACGACGGAATTTCGTCAATCAGACTTCACATATGGAATTAGAGTATCAAATTTAGCCTAGGAAGATCAAGGGATGCTTCGCCCCACGCTCCGCCGCCAAGGTCTAAAATATCGATATTATCCCGATATTTCCATCGAAATTTCCGTGTTTTTGGACTACCGATATTTCCAATATCATCGATATTTTAAACCTTGATAGGAACTCTATGTGGTACTAAGTCACTCATGTATCTTACCATGCAATGTATAAAGTGTAAAATATTGTACTAATTCATTATATATAAATGATTATGGTGTGTTTAAACTTATTTCATTAATTATTACATATTTTCTACACTCACAATGTTTGCCAACTCGCTATATAATCAACTTAAATTAATTAAATCCATCATGCAATGCATTTTCTTCCAATTTATTTGTGATAAACTAATAGATAATTGATTAAATAAACATCTTGCAAAGTTCCAATAAAAATTTTCAAGTTTTTCTTACAATTTTTGTGGTTTTTATTCAATTTTTATCGATATTGATAATATCCCGATATTTTCATTGAAATTTCCGTATTTTTGGATTACCGATATTTCCGATATCATCGATATTTTAGACCTTGGCCACCGCACACGGTGGTCGTCTATCCTAACTCGCCGGAAAAATCAACTATTTCTAAAAATTCTCAAATTTCACATAAATGAAGATCTCAATGAGTAGAGCAAGTTTTATACCTGTGGCCAAGTCCAATTTGGCTGGAAAACCCCTCAAATCGCCACGAACCCGCCGGAAACCCTAGAATGGGTGTTCGTCGATTCGACTTCTTTGGTGTTCCAACGCCCCTATCACTGGTTGGGTTTTATTCCTGGATCCAAGGGGAGTTGATTAAGGGTGGTGGTGGGTGGTGAGACTTGCTGGAACGGTGGATCGCCGTCGAGAACCTCTGGGTTCTCCGATGAGGTTCTACACTGTTTTGGCCTTAAAAAATCTTGATTTTGGGCGGAAATGGTAAAAGGGAGGTGGTGGAAGAAGTTGTAGGTGACAGATGTGTGAATTTCAACTGAAAAAATGGTGGAGATTGGCCGGAATTTGGTCGGGTTGAAATTGGGTTTGTGGTGTGCATGGGTTGAAAGGGAAGGAGATGAGGTTCATCTCTCTCCTTCCTAATTGGCTAATCCCTCTCTCTCATTTTTTATTGGTCACTTAAACAAAATAGCTAATTGGTCCCCTTATTCTTGCTTAAATCTGATTGGGCTTCTTTCCCACAAGGTGGGAGTTTAATTAATTCATAATCCAAAATATAAATAACCAAATTCAAATGTCCGTAACTATATTGTTATAATTCGGACTCGCGAACGGCTTCCGCCTATGTGCTCGTAATGACGAGGATACACTAAAAGAATGAGTCCTACTTCTCTCTAACCAATGGTCAACAAAAGTCAAAATCTTTGCCTCTAGGGCATTTTTTTTTAAAATCACTATTTTAAAATTTATAAAATTGTAAAGGTAGGGATGGGTTGTCACATTACGTGTGAAAACATTTTTGGTTATATTTTTTAATACAAAATAAATTGGTTTTTTTATGTTTTTAAATTATTGAATTTGAAGTGGTTTTCAAAGTGTAATTTTATTGAAACCTTACGTGGGAAAACAAATAATTTTTCTTATATGAAGTTAGGGCACAATTTTAGCATCATCCTGGGCCTCAAAAACCTCAAGTCCCATCCTGTTAAGGATTTCATTTCATGTAACTCTCCCTCTTTCTCTTTAAAATTATATATGAAATGAAATGAAAGCTAAAGTTTAACGTTCCAAACAGCACCACTTTCTTCCCCGCACAAATTATGCACGTCTTTCATCCTCTCCACGGAGTCGCATATTCCACTTCACTTCCAATCAAATGACACCACGCATACGTTCCCTGCTTTTGCACTCCTTCCGTAATCTACACATACATACATACATACATGCATACATATGTACGTATGAATCACATCATACATTTACACATACATATTCACATACATACATACATACATACATACATTTAACCCACGTTAATTAACAAATGAATCACATCATATTACTGTTTATACTATAATTCTTTTTAAATTTATCCAATGAGCCAAGACATTAGTGTTACTCCACGATTAGCACAGTCATACGGAGCCAAGACATCATAATTACAGATGTCTATTTCCTCTTATATTTGAATAGGTGTCAGCTAGCTTGTTCTTGGCTGCATCAGTTTTGGCTGCTACATTTATTGGTTTATTGCTTTCATTGCAGTTACAAACTGCTCAGTCTCTTGTGAACATTTTAGTGTTAACACAGCCATAATTTCTTCTAGAAAAATGATACTAACAATCCGCGAAATGGTCCAGAAAATAGACATCTGTAGCTTTCCAAGCATATAATGCTCATTCTCTAATTCATTCTGAGCTGTTCGCAACTTGCTTCCAAAATCAGTTGATCTGCACATGAAGTTTTGACGAATTTGTTACTTAAGATCTCACTTGTGCTATTTTTCTTTTCTTTGCTTGATAACCCACGTTAATTAACACATGAATCACAAATTCGATTTATTATCACATCATAATTACAGTTTATACTTTTCTTTAATTTATCCAATGAACCAAAGCATTAGTGTTACTCCGTGATTAGCACAGTAATACCTGGAGGCTAGAAGGGTCGCACAACACATGGAGCGATCATTGGTGTGCTCAACTTCAAGCCTAATGAACCAAGAACCCAATAATACATAGGAATGGACAATGGTTATGGCGGGCGGATAACCGCGGTTATTTATTCATAACCGTTTGTTCTCATACCCGTATAACCGTTTACTCGTTGGGTAATTGCCTAAACGGTTATACCCATATGCATAACCATTTATAAATGGTTAACCATACCCATAACCGTGTACCCATTTAACCGTAAACGTTTAGTACCTGTTTATCATTTTTTAACCCGTTTATCCTTTTTTTTTTTTACCATTTACTCATTTTTCATCCGTCTACATGTTTTTTTAACAACTTGAAAATTAAAAAAGAAAAATTTGTCATAATTTTTTTTTCTAACAATTAAACACCGTTATAGGTACATTCATCATACATTTCCGCATTTTAATTTTTTAAGTCTTTATACCCTTCCAATAATTGAAATAATAGTTTACCGACAATATTTTTAACTGTTAACAATGAAGGTATTATAAAATTTGCTAAGTATTCTTGGGTTACGAAAACTGTTAAAAGACAGTATTCTTGGGTTATTTAACTCGGAATGTAAAGTATTAACATAATTTATATAATGGACCATGAAATTTAATGTGGTTAAGGAAAACTATATTATATTAGCTACATAAATCATGCACTACAGTCAATAGCATTGGTCAAAGTTTTGTTCGATAGGGAACATGGTTTGTGTTAATTTTACATATATAAAATAAATGGGTAAACGGTTACCCGTTTATAACCGCGGTTAATACCCATAACCGTCCATTTAAATTTTACGGGTAAACGGTTATACTCATAACTGTTTATTTATCTAAACGGTTACCCATAACCGTAACCGTGAAATTTAAATGGGCGGGTCACCTTGGTTACCCATAACCGATGGGTATTTGCCCATCTATCAATACATCCTTATTGGTATACCTATGCAAGGTGGGCCTGCAAACATCTAAGAACATATGTATATAGTAATTAGCAGCCCAAGCCCACTCATTTGGCCAAAGAATAAAAAAAATCACACGCCCATGCACATTGTTAGAGTGTATATGTGGATGTTTAGATTTTGACATTTGTCTTCATCTTAGAGGTTAGTTAGTTAGTTAGTTATGAAGCTTGTAATGTAAGGGTGCGTTTGTTGCACCGAACTATCTTGGAATGGATTATTTTCAAGGACTAAGTTGTATTGGTTTAGACTAAACTAAATTGAACTGGCTTAGTGAAGCGTTTTGTGCAGTGTATTAAGAAGCAGGATATGAAATAGTACTGTCATTAGTTTGATGTTCGCTTAGACTGGGACTAAGTTACTGTTCTATTTTAATTTTCTTTTTTATTAAACATATTATCACAATTAATAATATTGGATGAGAGTAAGACTCAATAAAAACATGTTGATTTATTATAATATTACTCCATTTCAATCGACCTTTTTCACATTACACTATTTTGCTTGCTTATCTGTTGCTTGGAAACGCTAGTTTTTCACCATCATCAAACTAGGTAAAACTCTCAGAGGAATTCAACATTTAATTAGGCACTTACAAAGCCGTTCCATTGTTACAACTAGCAGTTAAAGCTTGGCCATGGCGAAGGGGGCATCCCTATTAGTTTTCGGCTGACAACAAGCTCTAATGAAGCAAATCGAAGGCTTTAATTTTGCTGACAGTTTACATTAGACCAGCAAAGCTAGGTGCTCACACATGAACAAACTCAGAACAAGATAAAACCAAGGCTGCCCACTAATCAAATTTTAGGGAAAAATATTAAACCCATCTCATAACAAAATAAAATGAAAATCTTACTAAACAATAATCAACTTCTTGATTTTCAAGCCCTGAAGACTTACACAAAGTGAAAACTTTGTTACTTGTCATTCAAGTTAAAGAGCAATGCCCTATACAATCTTTAAGGCGAAATCCAATTCTCAAAAGTACCAAAGAGAAGAAAATGCAGCTAGAAATGGGATGAACTAATCCCAAATGCGAAGGAGTAAGTAACTTAGTAGGAAGCCGGAAAAAGATAGGCTTTATATATACTAGGTCCAGCTGACAAGAGTATTCCCATACATTAAGGAATATGGGAAAAGAACTCCTCCAGCTGATTTTCTGTTACGACCACGCCAAGATTTTGAGTAAAAACTGCATCAGTCACTTCAACTCCTGTTCCTGTCCCCCCATCTTTAGCATGGATCTGAAAGTAACCATCCAATTTATGTACAGTCCCATCTGCACAAGTTTATGAAACCCAGGAAAAAATAAATTCACTTCTGTACCATGTAGATTGCTTAATTCTAAAGCCAAGAGAGTGAGAACGAAACAATTTCAATACTTGTTTCTATCGACTAACACACTTTCTTAAACAGTCTTTACAATCTTTGGTTCTCGTAGACCCCTCCCTCATCATATATGTTCACATAATCTACGTGTCTTCTAAAAACCTTTACAATTTAACTCACACACACACACACACACACACACACACAATCTGCACACAAATACACATAGAGGCAGTACATAACACACAACACAAACACACAATCTCCATACATCGACACACACACACACACACACACACACACACACAATCTGCATACATTGACACACACACAGAGAGTACATACATACACAGTGCGCACACATATAAAATCAGCATACATAGACACACACAGAGTACATACATACACGGTACACACACACAAGCAATCTGCATACATGGACACACACACACACACATACACACATTTGAAGGAAATGCACACCTTGTTCATTTCCATTCCTCTGCTTACAATGGCATAATTAGTTGGATCATATTGCAGGGATCATTTAGGGCATTGTCTATTGCTATGGCATAATAAGTCAGGCAAATTTGCTTGTGGTGAGTTTGGTTTTGCGGTGACCTTGCACAAGTTTCTGATGAATCATTTTAGCTAAGGTTCACCACTAAGAAACTATTGCATGTGGACTATTCTATTAATCATTACAACATGAATCTACAGAAAACTAAAAACAGGGGAATACAATGTATATAATAATTGTATTAACATGAATCTACAGCTAAGGTTCTCCAATGATTGCTTCACAGCAGACAAGCTTGGAGTGTGCAAAATTACATTAACAAATAGTATTTAAAATAATGAATGGAAATAAAGAAGCACAGATTAAACAAGATGGGGCATGTTCCCTTGGGTCAGGGAGATCTCAGGCAGGATCTCCTAGGCTTTAGAGAAAAAAAAGTCGTGGAAATAATGCATATTAATATTCCAACATTTTAGTTTGGCCTCTCACTCCCTCATTTTTTTGTACTTTGATCAGACTGCCCATCAACCATTACACTTTTACATCATCCTGTCTGGATCTTCGTATGCATTTTAAGCCCTAAATTTTTTAAGAGAGAACAAGTATACGATTATTAAACATGCATGGATGGAGCATTTGTCTAGACTCTAGGGACATCAAGGTTCACTGACACACCCACACACACAGAGTATATGCATACACATATTCAAAGGTGGCAGAACAAATATTAGATGAAATCCATATATATATATCAAATCCACTCCCGTAAGCACTGAGGACTAGCATATGAAATTTATATCAAATCCACTTTATGACAAATACTAGAGATCAAGAGGCAATATGAAGAAACACAGTGAGAATGCAAAAAAGTTGAGATTTGAAAACCCCAAATTTTAATCTCAATTTGAACCTTAAAATCAAAACTCTAAGGGTCTGTTTGGTATCTTACCCAAAAACTTTGGTTGCTCCTAAAAATAATTTTCAAATAACATCACTTAAAAACAGTTTCCTTTTAAGTCTCAAAATTTCAAAAATTTGTTTGGTTGACTTTTTAAAAATATTTTTTTTAGTTTGAATTCAAACTTCCTTGAGCAAAAATTGGAGGAGAGAAAGAATTGGGAAAGATAAAAGAGAGAGGAAATAGTTGGCAAGGAGAGAGAAAGATAGGGAGAGGATGAGGAGGATAGAAAGAGAGCAAAAAATTACGATCAGAAGGTGAGGAGTGAGAAGATAGAGTGTGACAAGAGAGAGAGACAAGACAAAGGTTGAGGGGAGAGAGAGAAGACAAGATGTGACATGGGGAGAGAAGAAAGAGAGGGTTGGGAGAGAAAAAAGAGAGGATACCAAACAAGCTCTATTTTTTTCAACTGCACAGGTCTATTATTGAAATTTTTTTAACCCAAAACAACGAAATCATTCATAACCCAGTAATAATTTACCAGACAAAATCGAAGTCGTTCGCGATTAGCAAAACAAAATCAATGAAGAAAATCGTCAGATTAAAAAATTACCAGGTGAGGAGTAAATGAGAGCGAGCAGGATCAGATGAGGGAGAGTAGGATGAGGGTGAAGGAGTAGGACGTCTGTCTCTCGCAGGATGTGTGGTGTCGGTCTCTTGTAGGACGAATGATGAATCCCTCTTGGTCTTACGAGTACCGTGAAATTTGGGGGTCCTCGCTAATAACTCTTAGCGAATGAGTTTGTCCAAGTGAGTCCGGCTTTGTCCCATTAAACCTAATCCCTCTACCTACCAAACATGAGACTACACTAAAAATTGTTGTAGTCTAGTCCAATGAAATTTAAAGAGGTCAAACAAACACACCCTAAGAGAGTATAAAGTCTATTTATTTGTATAACTTCCTCATTAAGAAAGCTATTCAAGAATTGTTCTTCCCTCTTGTTTCTCTCTCTCTCTCTCTCTCTCTCTCTCTCTCATGTTCTCACACATTCTGCAAAGATTATAGATTACATATTGATTCAATTCATATAGCTTAACATGGTATCAGATTGCTGACGCATGGTTTTCAATCCTCTATTGCTTCCATTTCTATGACTTTTAGACTTCGATTCTTTTGAATAATCTTCATTTTGTTTGCCTGACGACTTCTATTCTTCTTCTTCTTGAGTTTTTTAATTCTTGCGCGCAGAAGGTGTTTGTTGCAATTCCTAACTGAGATTTTCTCTCTAAATTCAAGAATTTACAATCTTTGATCTAGCAAAGATGGTATATGCATCTCAACTTCAGCTTTCCCAATCTCCGATCACAACTCTCATTTCTTCGATTTCCACGTTTGTTAACGCCAAGCTTGATGACTCTAATTATCTCAATTGGCACTTTTAGATGCAACTATTGCTAGAAAGTAATGGAATTATATGCTTTGTCGATGGCTCCACTCCTTGTCCTCCTCAACATGCGTCATAATCTGGTATTAGTTCTCAAAAGTCCTCTACTTTTGCTAAGAATGATGACTTTGTTGTTTGGAAAATGCATGATTGAGCTATAATGCAGTTGATTACTACTTCATTAAGACCTATTGCTATGTCATGTCCTATTAGAAGTACAAGTTCCAAAGATCTGTGGATTCAATTAAAGGAACAATGTTCTACAGTGTCTAGGACTAGTATTTTTCAGATGAAATCTAATTTGCAGACAATTAAAAAGGGCCTAGACTTTTCTGTGAACACGGAAAATTCCTGAAACGAAAGAGACAAGAACAACGTGGACAAACAAATATTTTGTATTTTGATGATTTTGGGTTACAATCTCTCTCAAATTTGATCCTCTGATTCGATCTCCGTGAGGTGTGTATTTGTGGATGTTTCGTTGATCCAAGGGCCGTTGAGGCTTGATCTTGGATGAACTGTTGGATGTTTCTTCAAGGGGTCGTGGGCTTGATCTTTGAAGGTGGATTTGAGTGGATCTTCAAGGAGCCGTTGGGGCTTGATCTTGAGGATGAGTGTTTCTTCAAGGGCCGTTAAGGTTTGATCTTGAATAACGGTGATGAACGGATCTTCAAGGGCTTTTGGGCTTGATCTTGAATTGGTGGAAGTTCTTCAAGGGCCGTCGGGGCTTGATCTTGAATTGGTGGATGATTGTTGATCCAAAGGGCCGTTGGGGCTTGATCTTGGAAGAACGATGAACGAAGAACGAAGAACACTTTCTTGATTCTTCGGGAACCTGGATGCTTGAGAGTTTCGGAGTTTCAAAGCTTCAGAGCTTCAAGGTGTAATATGAATTCGTCCCCTTAAATGAATGAAATAGGCTTGTATTTATAGAAATTTCCAAGGCCTAATTTTGAATATAATATCCCAGATGAAATAAGTCGTTTCTGCCAGGTGTTGACACGTGTCCTATTTGATGACTTTTCCAACTCATTTCAATTTTCGTTGAGTCACACGCTACGTGTAAAATTTATGTAATACATGAGCGTTGACACTTTGATTTATCGATCAACATTTATTTACCGAAATTTCGATGTCTACAAATGCCCCCACTTCAAGGCGCGTTGTATACATGTGCTTGTCACGTGTAGGAGATGTGTTTTGAAGTCCCTTACTGTAGATGTCGATCCAAGGGCTGTTGAAGCTTGATCTTGAATTGGGCTGGAGATTTCTTCAAGGGCCGTTGAGGCTTAATCTTGAATTGGGCTTGAGATTTCTTCAAGGGCCGTTGAGGCTTGTTCTTGAACTTTTGTTTGAAATTTCTTCAAGGGCCGTCGAGGCTTGATCTTGAAGGTTGAAATTAGACCACAAGGAGCTTCATGTGGTAGATGATCTTTGGCTTTGGTAGTGGATGAATCGGCACGTATTTTGTTTTTGCGCTTTGTTGACTTTCCACAGCTTTGATCTTGAACTGGGAAGGAGGATTTTCTGGATTCCTCTAATTGTTGATTTTCCACAGCTTATTCTTGAACTAGGTTTTGATTCAAGAGTGGTAGACACTTGATCTTGAATCGGACTTGTGATTTCCTCAAAGGCCATCGAGGCTTGATCTTGAATTTGACTGGAAACTTCTTCAAGGGCCGTTGAGGCTTGATTCTTGAAGGTTGAAATTGGACCACAAGGAGCTTCATGGCACGAGGTAAAGGTGACAACCTGTTTCTTTGTTCAATCTTTCTAATTCACACCTGAGCAGTTTGGTCAACGGTATGATCTTCAAGATTGATGGGCTTTTCTTCCAGTTGGTGACTTGATCTTTAAGGATTCGATTCAAGGGTGGTGAATCGGCACGTGCAGCCCACAACGCCTAGTAAGTCGACCCAAGAATTTGAGGATCAAAACGAGTTCACCGTCCAGAGTGATTGCAACCCTGAGGATATGAGATACTTTTGATTTTGAAGAAGTAGCGGATGAATCGGCACGTGCTTTGTTGTGCTTGTCTCCACATGCTTTAATGTATTATTTTCCCTTGCTTTATCTGTTCCTCATGTAGATGTTGCATCTTCTCGAGTTCTTCATCTCAGACTCTTTCTGCTGAGTTGACTGTGCATGCTGCATTCTTCTCTGCTTGTTTCTTCAGGCAGATGTGGCAGCTTCTTGAGTTCTTCAGCTCGGACTCCTTCTGCTGAGTTGACTGTGCAGACCGTATTCTTCTCTACTTGTTCCTTCTGCACGTTGTCTCCACATGCTGCAAGGTATCATTTTCACTTGCCTTATCTATTCTTCAGGCATATGTGGTAGCTTCTTTGGAAGTACAGCAGCAGTGGGAGACGAGCACTCGAGAGCAGTGCTAGGTAGGCAATCAGGGAAGGGTTCCAAGCAGTCGGTTCCTTACCCGAGTTTGAGTGGAAGTTCCGGCATATTGTTTTCTTTATCCTTGTCTTTGTAGGTAAGAACAAGGACAAAGGAAAGGACAGGGAGAACGCATGATATGAGATACTCTTGCTTTCTACCCTGGTGATATGAGATACTTTTGCTTTGGAGTCATTGGCTTGCAGAGGTACCCCAAGGAATAAGGAACACTGAATGACTCGAGAGGCTTCGTTGGGAAAGCATTTTTGGAGATGAAGAAAGACTCTGTATGTCTGCCTTGCTATGGAAGGTGAAGGTGGACAATTATAGGAAGTTCTTTAATACCTGTAGAGGTACTATTCTTTCACTCGTGTCGGCAACCGTTGGATGATTGAACAGTAAACTTCACGTGCTTTCTCCTTCACCCAAAAATCTTCGACAAATTGTCCGTGATTTGCGTAAAGTTGAGTGTGCATATGACAGGTGTTGACGCGGCTGAAAAAGACTGGCGCCTCTTCGACATCTGGGATCGGTGCTTCGACAAATTGCCTATGATTTCTGCAAAGCTGAGTTTACGTGTGACGGGTGCCGACGCGTCTGGAAAAGCAAGATGCTTCTCCGATTTCTAAGCTTGCCTCTTCGATTTTTGAATGGCCTCTTCGAATTCTGAGCTCGCCTCTTCGATCTCTGAAATCCCGTCGAGTGCTGATTTTTTATAGAGGCCCGCTGTTCGTTTCAAAGCACACTTGAATTTTCGCTTGTGAAAACTCCCTTCTTGCACTTCTAAGATCTTGATTTGTCCGATCTCTTCTTTCTTCAACACTTTGAAAATGTCTGGGCCCTCCGACCGTCGTTTTGACTTGAATCTTGGTGAAGAGGCAGTCCCGCCTTCTCCAGACAACATATGGCGCCCATCCTTCATATCCCCTACTGGTCCTCTTACCGTTGGGGATTCGGTGGTGAAGAATGATATGACCGTTGCGGTGGTGGCCCGAAACCTTGTCACTCCCAGAGATAACAGATTACTTTCCAAACGGTCTGATGAGTTGGCTGTTAAGGATTCTTTGGCTCTCAGTGTGCAGTGTGCAGGTTCTGTGTCTAATATGGCTCAACGCCTATTTGCTCGAACCCGTCAAGTTGAATCATTGGCGGCTGAAGTGACGAGTCTCAAACAGGAGATTAGAGGGCTCAAGCAGGAGAATAAACAATTGCATAAGCTCGCACATAGCTATGCGACAAACATGAAGAGGAAGATTGACCAGATGCAGGAATCTGATGGTCAGATTTTACTTGATCATCAGAGGTTTGTGGGTTTGTTCCAGCAGCATTTGCCTTCGTCTTCTGGGGCTGTACCGCGTAATGAAGCTACAAATGATCAACCTTTGATGCCTACTCCTCTTGGGGTTCTGCCTAGTACTGAGACTCTGAATAATCACCCTCTGGTGCCTTTCCGATCTGGGGCTTCGCCGAGTACTGAGGTGCCACCTGATCAATGAAGGCTTTTGTTTGTTTGCACTTTTTTTTTTTTTTTTTTTGGTATGTAAATGTTCCCTTTGTAATTTTCCAGAGAAATCAATGAAATGAACTTTATTTCTCTCAATTTTTTTTTAATTTATTTATTATTTGTTTAATTTAATTTAATTTATATATATATATATTTTTTAATTATATTTTTTCTTCTTTTCTGATGGTGCAATCCGCACCATCCCCCTTTTTTTTATTTGTTTATTTTATTTTATTTTATATATATATATTTTTTATATATTTTTTATTATATTTTTTTTCTTTTCTGATGGTGCAATCCGCACCATCCCCCTTTTTTTATTTTTTTATTTTTTTTATTTGTTTATTTTATTTTATTTTATATATATATATTTTTTATTATATTTTTTCTTCTTTTCTGATGGTGCAATCCGCACCATCCCCCTTTTTTATTTTTTTATTTGTTTATTTTATTTTATTTTATATATATATATATATATATATATTTTTTTTATTATTATATTTTTTTTTCTTCTTTTCTGATGGTGCAATCCGCACCATCCCCTTTTTTTTATTTTTTTATTTTTTTATTTGTTTATTTTATTTTATTTTTTTTCTTCTTTTTTGATGGTGCAATCCGCACCATCCCCCTTTTTTTATTTTTTTATTTTTTTATTTTATTTTATTTTATATATATATATATTTTTATTATATTTTTTTCTTCTTTTCTGATGGTGCAATCCGCACCATCCCCCTTTTTTTAATTTAATTTAATTTTTTTTATATTTTATATTTTTTATTTGTTTTAAATCATCACCCTCTTTTCTTTTTTTTTTCTATAAATACCCCCATAGGTTGCTTGGCAATGGGCAGAAGATTGAGCAGAGGGAGGATGCAGATGGTGCAGTAACAACAAGCTTTTAGGTATGTTTTAGGCTTTTTTTTTTTCTTTTTTTTTTGTGCGCCTCATATATATATATATATATAATCTGTTTATGATGCTAGAATATATATATATTCCTTCAATCGTCCCATCACCATCATTGTGTACACATTATATATATTTGTATATGGAACTTGGTTGCCGTGTCTTATATATATATATATATGAACACACACACCCATATACGCACACACATATAATACCATATAATGTGTCTATTTTTATACACGGTGTGTTTGTGCCCTCACTGATGGATTTCTTTGCTACTGTAACGTGTTCTGAAGGACCGTCTTGTAGCCGCCCACTTTTGCCGTGCCTATTCAAGCTTTGTGGCTAACTTTTCCGTTGCAGTCATGGTGTTTCTTAAGTGCTTTAAAAACAACACCATCACCATTCTTGCGAAGGAAGGCGATCCACAAGATAGTGGAACGACATTGAAGCTTTATGCGCCACTGACTGGCCCTAAGGCACTTGTTCTTCCCATAAAAGACAACTCCATGCATATTAAGTCGTGGTCTTCTGAGGTATCTTGGGAGCTGGTAGACTCCGTTCGACCAACTACAAAGAGGAAGGCGTGCAGATCGAGGATTCTTATCTTGAACTCTTCGCACCATGATCGTGCCAACCCTTTGGTTAAGTCTAAGCTTCTTGGTGATCGTATCCGTAGCGGAGCTATAGCTTGGAATTGCACCCTGTCGACTACTGGAGGAGCCGCCTTCGTTGAGTTTTATTGGGAATGGCTTGAAGATGTCTTGAGCCGCTCCAAAGATGTACTTACCAACACAGGCCTTTATCATGTTGTATACGCATCTTTGTTTAGTTATGATCGCCATCCTTCCGTCATTCGTGCATTCTTTGAGCATTGGTGTTCAGCGACCAACACGCTTCACACAGCTCGATGGGAGATGTCGATTTCACTTAGGGATCTCCACAGGCTAGGGGGTCTGCCCATCCAGGGAAAATTTTATGACGAGGTTGTTCCTAGTGTGGATGAGTTTTCTTGTCGCAACAGTCGAGGATTGCCTGCGAGCTGCCGCTATTTGTTTTGGGCGTACCATAAGCTTTTCCAAGAGGCCCCCGGTAAGTCAGGCGTGAAGATTTCTTCATGGATCCAGTTTTGGTATTGGGATGCCGTGAAGTACAAGAGGCCTTCGAAAGAAAATGGTCGTAACAAAACAACCAGGCCTAAGGGAGATTCTGATCCGTCAGGCGTCATTGGTCTAGCTGGGCGCCGTACCCCTAACGAGTTAAGGACATTTGAGGATCTTGGCGTGGCGTTAGAGCACTTGGAAGAATCTTACTTAGCTGCATTCTTAGCTTGTTGGCTTTGTAAGTTTGTCTTCCCTAAAGACGGTGTCAACTTGATTCGTTCGGGAGTCTTCAAAGTTGCTAGCAAGATGGCTGCAGGCGAATCTTTTAGTCTTGCTATACTGGTCTTAGCCAATATTTATGACGATTTAAGAGTTGTTTCGGACTTGGCAAGCACTGAAGATCGTGATGCGGTACTTCCTTACCATTATGTGTACGGTTGGTTGGGTGAGTACTTTGGTACTCATTTTTCTTTGTCAACTTTAGACAAGTCTGGGCCTTCCATAGTCAAGCTAGGACCTTTGATGATGAAGTATTCTGGCGTGTTTTCTGCGAAGAGTCTCGACGATCAGCAGGCGCAAGCTTTATTTAGAAGTTGTGAAGGATTGAAGATGGATCGCCTGGCGAGGTTTGGCACGGTGCGGCGAGACATCATAGATGATTCACATATCCACTTTTCAGATTTGTCTTACCTTAAAAGTCTCCGCTCAGGGTATGTTTCTTTGCGGCAAGAAGACCGATGTATTATTCAGCCGTACAGTCCTCATCGCTTTAGTAGGCAATTTGGTTTTGTCCAAAATGTGCCAGGCACGTTGAGGGAGAAAGCTCGATCAGAATCCTTGCAAGCTGTGTATATGCATTGGGAGTCGTGTACCCGTGCATGTACAAATGCTTCTATCACCCTGCCGACCAAGGATGAGTTCAAGAGTAATCCAGTAACCCGTGTTTACGTACGTTGGTGGTCAAAGGTATATTATGAGAATTTAGAGACGGCAAGTGGTACCAATTCTTCCCCTTCACATCATGATGCGTTAAAAGAGGGTTGTTATATGGTTCCTACACAATTGGTACCTTTTGATTGTGCGAGTGTCACTCCTTTGCGAGATAGACCTGTAGCTTTAGCTCCTCAACGCCCATGCTTGTCTCCTCGACATTCGGATGCTTTTGAAGAGGCAGGAGATGAAGGTGACTCACACGAAGATGGATTTACTTTGCAGCAGCGTCAACAAGTTTCAGACAAGCGACCACTTGAGGATGCTCAAGCTGATAGTGATGTCAATTTTCGTCATAAGAAGAAAGAAGTGTTTAGACTTTCTCAATTCAATGACCGGGCACCATTTGAGGGAGATGTATGTACTTTATTTTCTCTCACGATTTCTTCTGCTTTTATCATTTTGGCTTTTGTTTCTAACATCTTTCTTTGTCTTCTTTAGGTTGGGCCTTCCCGTCATTTTAATTTGGCGACTGCAGATGTTTATTCCTATACGGAGATGCTATTTGTAGACGGCCTACCTACAGACAGGGAGATCGGGGGTCCGCTTGGTGCATAGCTTGTTCCAGATCTGCCAAACTTCCCGAGTTTGCCATGTGTAGGTGGAGGTATGCAAGAACTTGTCATGCGTCCAACACCTTTGCCAGCTAGCTCTGAGATCTCTTTGAGAGGGCCGAACCTTAGTGGTACTGAGCGACTCATCCATCGCATCAGTCTTGGTGCGGCAATGGAGATTAAGGGCCATATTGAAGCGAGGATTTCTAAGTGTCCACTGGAAGACCTTACGTTGCTCAATGAGGATTTGTCAAAGTTTGTTTCTGTGATTGACAATCTTAACGTTGATTCCTCATCCTTGAAGATCAAGATTGCCGAACTTATGGCTGTTTTGACTGAGTATTCTTCCTTGCGTGCTATTTCCTTGGAGAAGTTGAGTCCAGATGTTAGAGCTCATCAGCTAGCAACGATAAACTCATCATTGGCTCAAGTCTGGTCTTTTCAGCAAGCTGTTTCAGGAAATTATCAAGTCACAGAGGCTTCTTTATCTTCTGTCCAGGGGCGTCTAGATGCATTGGTGCGAGAGCGGGAGCAGTTGGTAATCGAAGCCTCGCAACTTGAAAGTGTTCTTGCGGAGCAGGGAACTGTACTTTCTCAATACCAAGAGGAGATTTCGCGCCTAGAACGAGAGAAAGGCATGGCTATGAAGTTGCCCATCTTGTCTCCCACCGAGGTAGAGACTTTGAAGACTTTGGAAGGCTCGCTTGAAGAGCGCCTTCGTAGTTTTAAGGACATAGTTTTCAAGTAGTATCTTATTTGGTGTAATAAGGCTTTGGAGTCGACTCCTTCTTTTAAAGAAATAAAGTATTTATGTTCTTGAATTTTGCTCTTCAATCTTTTTTTTTATTTTATTTTTTTTGTGTAACTGTACTTGAAGTTTTGATGTTTCAAGTTGCCTACGTACCCTCTGTTGAGGAGGGATTAAGTCATAACGTAGTTCAAATGAGTGATGAATTTAACAATGATTTTGATGATGATTTTGTCGTACACAGTTTATGCTCTTGCGGGCCAGGAGCTTTGGTTCATGCAGTTTAGGCTCGTGCGGACAAAGAGCAGAAGTTGTTGCCTTTTTAGAGGTAGTAGCGCTTCAAGAATCTGCCATTGATAGGGCCGATCTTCAAGCCGTCTTCTGCCATGATTAAGTAGGCGCCATTGGTGTAGACTTCTTGTATTACGTACGGTCCATCCCACTTTGACGTAAACTTGCTATTTGTTTTGTGAGTTGTGATGATAGGCCTACGTAATGAAAGGACGAGATCTCCCATTTGAAAAGAATGAGGGAGAACCTTCTTGTTGAAGGCCTTGGAGAGTCGTGCTTGATAACACTCCAAGTGTTGCTGGGCTTCGAGTCTTTTCTCATCCAGCGCTTCCAGCTCTTGAAGGCGTAACTTTGCATTTTCTTCGTCAGTCAAGCCTTCTTGTATAGCCATCCTCAGCAATGGGATTTGACTTTCAAGCGGTAGAACAGCTTCTACGCCATATACAAGAGAATAAGGTGTAGCTTGGGTAGGCGTTCTATATGTCGTCCTGTATGCCCAAAGTGCTTCGCCTATTCTTTCATGCCAGTCTTTCTTTGTTCTGCCGATTACCTTCTTCAGGAGGTTGCACAATGTCTTGTTGAATGCTTCTGCAAGACCATTGGCCGGAGCATGATACATAGAGGATTTATGCTGCTTAAACTTGTATTTCTCGCAGAGCTTGTCCACGAGCCGATTAGAGAACTGTTTTCCGTTGTCAGTGACAATGTAGCGAGGCACACCATATCGATGGATGATATGTTCCTTGATGAAACGGACGACAGTTTCCTTCTTGACCTCCTTTAGGGGTATGGCTTCAGCCCATTTGGAGAAGTAATCTGTTGCAGCCAGGATGTAAGCTTCTCCTGCAGATGACTTTGGCGTAATTGGTCATACGACATCCAATCCCCATGCATCGAATGGCCATGAAGTAGCCGTGGGGTGTAATGGTTCAGGCGGTTGATGTATGAAGTTGGCGTGAAATTGGCAGGCTTAGCACCTTTTGGCGTGTTCTAGGTAGTCCTTTACCATGCTTGGCCAGTAGTAACCCATTCTTTTGAGCTGGAAATGAAGCTTCGGTCCGGATTGATACGCCCCACATATTCCTGAGTGTGCTTCTTCCATGGCTTGATTGGCTTCTTCCTCGCCTAGGCATCTCAGAAGTACTCCTTCAAAAGATCGCCGGTAGAGTGTCCCTTTGTAATAGAGGAAGCGATGTGCTTGCCGACGTACTTCAGAGCAGTGTTTTGGATCATCTGGAAGTATTCCATGCTCCAAGTAGTTGATTAGAGGCTGTCTCCATTCTTCAACGTTGACCGGAAGTATGGAAATAACATTGGTATCACTTATTACCATTTCAGTGACAAGCGAGATTACCCATCTTTGGCAGACTGGCACGTTTGCAGCTTCGTCTTCTCCTAATGTCATGCTTGAGGCTAGGTTGGCGAGAGCATCTGCCATTTGATTCTCTTTTCTTGGCACGTGTTCTAGTGTTACGGCCTCAAACCTTTGTAGCAATTGCGTTGCCAGCCGGAAGTATGGGACGAGATCATCTTTCCTCACCTCATATTCAATCAGGAGTTGATTGATTATGAGCTTGGAGTCGCCATATATCTCAAGGGCTGTGATTTCCATGTTGATTGCCATTTGGAGCCCGATGATCAGTGCTTGGTACTCAGCGACATTGTTGGAGCATAATTCGCTTAGTTGGAATGAATAAGGTAGTATTTGCCTTTGTGGCGACATGAATACTACTCCTGCCCCCGCTCCGTCTGCTCGTGTAGATCCATCAAAGAACATCGTCCATGTCAGGAATATGTCGATGTAGAACACCTCTTCGTCAAGCAAGTCGTCTGAGATTTTCCAATCGGCTGGGATTGGATGGTCGGCAAGGAAGTCTGCTAGTGCTTGTCCCTTGACGGCTTTAGCTGGGACGTAAATGATCTCGTATTGATTGAGAAGCAATGCCCATTTAGCTAGTCGTCCTGTCAAAACTAGCTTGGACATGACGTATTTGACCGGGTCAGCTTTGGCAACCAAGTGGATGGTGTAAGCATGCATGTAATGTCTGAGCTTCTGGATGGCAAACATCAAGGCAAGGCACATTTTTTCTATTAGGGAGTAGTTCAACTCAGTGCCGGTGAGCGTTCGACTGAGGTAGTAGAGCGCTCATTCTTTCTGGGATTCGTTTTCCTGTGCCAAAAGTGCTCCAACTGATCTTTCCTGAGCAGCGATGTACAATATAAACGGTTTCCCTGGTACAGGTGCCCCTAGGACAGGTGGACTTGATAAATACTTTTTTATGCTTTCAAAAGCATTGTTGCATGCTTTGTCCCATACAAACGGAACATCTTTCTTCATGAGTCGACTGAACGGTTGACAACGCCTTGCAAGGTTGGAGATGAAGCGTCTGATGAAGGCTAGCCGTCCTTGTAGACTTTTCAACTCGTGCAGGTTTCTTGGCTTGGGCATGCTTTGAATTGCCTTGATCTTTGATTGGTCCAATTCAATGCCACGATGCTTGACAATGAAGCCAAGGAACTTTCCAGATGTGACGCCAAATGCACATTTTAACGGGTTCATCTTGAGGTTGTATTTTCGCAACCTTTCGAACACTACTCGCAAATCCTTCAAGTGATCTGATCTTTTCTTTGTCTTGACCACCACATCGTCTACATAGCATTCTACGTTCTTGTGTAGCATGTCATTGAAGATCTTTTGCATTGCACGTTGATATGTAGCTCCAGCATTCTTCAGACCAAAGGGCATCACCTTGTAGCAGTAGATACCTTTTGGAGTGTGGAAGGCTGTTAGTTCCTCATCTTCAAGAGCCATACGAATTTGATTGTATCCAGAAGAGCCATCCATGAATGATAGTGCCTCATGGCCAGTGGTCGCGTCCACCATGATTTCAATGATTGGCAAGGGGAAGTCATCCTTTGGGCAAGCATCATTGAGGTCTTAGAAGTCTACGCAAACACGTATTTGTCCAGATTTCTTAAGGACCATGATGATGTTGGAGATCCACTTGGGGTATTGCACCTCTCGAATGAAGCCTGCTTCGATCAACTTGTCAATCTCGGCCTCGATTTGTGGGATGAGCTCGGATCGATAGCGTCTTTGAGTTTGCTTTATTGGTCGTGTTCCAGGTTTAACTGCAAGACGATGCACAACAATGATAGGGTCGAGGCCGGGCATTTCCTTGTAGGTCCAAGCAAAGACGTCCTTGTACTATAATAGCAGCTGGTAATACTTCTCTATCTCGTCTGCACTTAGTAATGCACTTACGAAGATAGGTTTTGGTTCCTCACTTGTGCCTAAGTTGAGTTCTTTGAGATCGTTGACTGTGGCTTGCCCCCCATCTTCGAGTTGTGATGGCGCTGCAATGACATCTTCCTCGAGGATTTCATCTTCTTCACCTTCTTGGATTGTGATGTGGAAGACGTCTTGGGTCTCTTCTTCGGTGTTGACCTCTCGAGTTTGTTGGCATGAAGACTGTCCAGTGTGGATGATGGTGCGCCTTTTCACTTTCAATGATCTAACTGTGTTAACCTCCAAAATTGCTTGGCGTTTCATTCTTGAAGGAATGGAACTTCGAACGTCATCTTTTTCTGCCAGATGATCGATCTTTTCTACTTCTGGTGTCATCTTTCTCTTTCTGGAAGGCTCTTTGGCCTCTTCAAGTCTTTCCATAACTGACTGTCGTGGAGGAAAGCTAGTCGTTTTGCTTTGCTTCTTAGGTTTCGACAACCTTTTGAAAACAGAGCTTCGAGATGCTGACGTGTTAAGCCTTTTGAAGACGGAAGTTCTGTTTTGACTACCAATGAGTTTAGGTGCCGGAACTTTGGGCCTTGGATGATTCATTCTATCGAATACTGATGTCTGGGGGGCAGGTTGGTGCTCTTTTTTATCTTGTATAATGCTCATGCTGATGTGTTGAGCGCTAGCATTTTTTGCCTTGCTGGAGATCTTCACCGGTGCATTTAGTATGAAGCCAAGTCCAGCTTTGTTGTTGTTGACCCCGTAACCATGCTCCTCCAACTTTTTCTGAGTTTTAGTGAGATCACGTTCGTTGTCTTTGACGGTGTTCAAATCCTTCTTTCCCAAATTTGCAGATGATGTGAAGTTGTACCCAGCTCTCGACATAAGTTTGTAGGCGTTTGGATCAAAACCTTCTTCGGTCCTCTTGGTTGGGAGAAAGCTTGGTTCTACCCCCTTTGGCAGGCCTTTTATGAAGCCTTGTGATGGTTTTGCAACCTTAGTGTCGCCTAGCTGTGTCAAAGGTAAAACTGCATTTGTTTTAAGCAACTTTACGTTATCCATGTGCCGCTGTGCATCGGCTTTGCTTGCTGCAGTTTCGAATGGGGATTGACCATTCTTTCTTCTCGACGTCGGGATGTATCGCAAAACGGGTATGTTTGGTCCATTTGAAGGCGTCCTACTCCGTCTGGTTGTTGCAGGTTTCGCAAGCTCATCGTTGTTTTTGCTTGAAGATGGCATAGCTTCTTCTTTTTGCTTCTTGGGCACGACTTGCCACTCTTGCTTTTTAGGTGTTGCTTTGCCCATGGATTTGATCTCTTTTGGAAGAGTTTCGGGCACCATGTCTTCATCCATGTAGAACTTGGCATCTGCGAAATGTGATTCGGCTTCGGTCAATGGCTTGGTGTCGCCATAGATCACCTTCACTCTTTCTCGGTAAAATTTTAAGCATTGGTGAAGGGTGGACGGTACTACTCCATTCACATGGATCCAAGGCCTTCCTAAGAGCAAACCGTAGGAAGTTCTTGCATCAATCACGTGGAATATTGTGCTTGACTTGAGTTCACCGATGGTCATCTCCACTCGGATCATGCCCATCGCTCTTTGTCCTCCTTGTTAAAACCTTGGATTAGTAGACAGCTTAGGGATAGTTCATCCACCTTGATGCCGATTGCGATCATTGTTGACTTTGGCATGATATTTATGGCTGATCCGCCATCCACAAGCATACGGCTGACTTTGTGCTCCCTTACATACCCAGAGACGAAGAGAGGTCGGTTGTGAGGCTTGGATCCTAGTAGCAAGTCTTCATCGGTGAAGTGGATTGTGTCCTCGGCGGCACAGCATGTGGCACATTCATATGGCCGAAGTTTTAAGCCTTCGTTCTTGCTTTCTTGCCCTTCATGGTCGTCAGGACTTACCAAGATTGCTGCCAGTGCTTTTCGCATCTTCTTTGGCAACCGGAGTGCTTCCTCGATGCTAAGGTGTGTTGGCAGACCTTCTTTAGTTGTAAGAGTCTTTTCTCCCTCAGTGGTGACAACTTTGCCTTCTGAAGGTTCTTCTATTTCTACTTCGACCATGTGACATGTAGTGATAGTGCACTGTTGGAAGAAGTCCTCTGGGAAGTATTCGTGCAAGGAGACAGGAATACGTGGCTCTTGCTCCATAGGTTCCCCAGCATATGTTGGCTTAGCAGCTCTTATGCTTCTTTTAGGCTTCCTATTGTTGCGGTGGCGGTGCTTTCTCGCTTGCTCCTCCTTTGGCCTTTGTGGTCTTGGCTTTCTCGTCTTCTTATAGGTCACCAATGTCCACCCTTTTTCATCATCGATAGGTGCATCCTGGTTGTTTGCCCCCGATGATGGTCGTGCAGAAGGTGCCGTGTAGCTTGTGCATTGATAGGAATGGTCGGGCATTTCTTGAAGAGGCATGGGATCAAAGGATCCGAACACGATCGTAGTGGTGTGCGTTGCGGCTGTGTCTTCTAGGTCGAGCTCAATCCGCCCTTGCTGTGCCAACTTCATGATGAGTTCTTTTAGGATGAAACACTTGCCCACATGATGACCCACGATACGATGATACTTGCAGTACTTAGGATCATTGGTGTGATTCATCTTTTCAGGGCGTTTGCATTCAGGCAATTCAATCACCTTCTTCTCCAGCAGGTCGTCCAGCATTGCGTCCATGTCGGAGTCTGGAAAAGGGTATACCTTCTGCTCCAGTTCCCTCAAGGTGTATTTGTACCTATCTTGGGTGCGGGAAGGCTCACTTCTTTTTATCTCATTTGCTTTGTTATTGAAGGAAATTTTGACTGGTGGGGACGAGGTCTTGATAGGGGTGGTATTGGTGGTAAAAGCTTCCTTGGCGGGCTTTTTCCCATGATTGTCTGCTCTTGAAGTAAACACCTTATCCCTTTTGAAATCGATGATTGGCTCCTTCTTTCCATGGTGGGCGATGCTCAGCTCCATGTCGTGGGCACGGGTGGCTAATTCTTCAAAAGTTCGTGGTTTAATACCTTGAATGATGTATTGTAAACCCCATTGCATGCCTTGGATGCACATCTCGATTGAAGAAATCTCGGAGAGTTTGTCCTTACAGTCGAGGCTTAGATTACGCCATCGGTTGATATAGTCCATGACTGGTTCTTCCTTCCATTGCTTCGTGCTCGTCAGTTCTAGCATGCTCACAGTGCGGCTGGTACTGTAAAAGCGGTTGAGGAATTCCCTTTCCAACTGTTCCCAGTTGTTGATGGACTCGGGCTCCAGGTCCGTGTACCACTCAAAGGCGTTTCCTTTTAACGAGCGTACAAACTGCTTGGCGAGGTAATCTCCCTCCGTCCCTACATTGTTGCAGGTTTTGACGAAATGTGCGACATGTTGCTTCGGGTTTCCCTTTCCGTCAAATTGCATAAATTTCGGCGGTTGATAGCCCCTCGGCATCCTTAAGGCGTCGATCTTCCTGGAGTAAGGCTTCGAGTACAACGTGGAGGCATGTGAGCTCCATTCGTACTGCGTCTTGACGGTGCTGGCGATCATCTCCTGTAACTGCTTGATGGAGAGAGATCCCATTAGCGTTGCTGTTGGGTCGAGCTTCAGCTTTTCTTCAGCTTTCTCCACTATAGGCTCATCTTCTTCATCGTCTTCATTCTTTAGAGGATCAATCTTCGGGTTGGGTTTCTCGACGTCTTGCGCCTCTAGTCGGTTGACGAGTGCTGCAATTTGCAAGTCTTTTTCTTCCACAGTTTGGGTTAGCCTTGCGATTGCTTCATTCATCTGAGCCAGCTGCTCATCGATTGAAGTTGCTCCAGTGGTCATAACTTGCATGGTTGAACTGCCGCTTGAGTCGGCATCAGAGAGCATGGATTATGAGTACTTCCTTGGGCTCTTCTCCCCTGGTGCCCTTAGTGAGGCTAAGGTGATTACAGGTTCGTACTTTGGGTGCTCTTGTCCCCTTAGCAGAGTGGATGCAGAGGTGAAAAAGGTGGCAGAAGTAGCTCTTGCCATGCTTCGAGTCGTGATGCCCAAAGTGACACCAGTTGCGACGAGGATGCTCTTGTTCTTTTCGCCAGTTGCGGGAACAGTTTGAGCCTTCCTTGATGCCATTAATTTTGGAAGTGCGTTTGGTTTCCTTGAACGGAGAAAGAGATGAGAGGTAGAGACAATCCCACCGGGCGTGCCAATTTGTGAACATGGAAAATTCCTGAAACGAAAGAGACAAGAACAACGTGGACAAACAAATATTTTGTATTTTGATGATTTTGGGTTACAATCTCTCTCAAATTTGATCTTCTGATTCGATCTCCATGAGGTGTGTATTTGTGGATGTTTTGTTGATCCAAGGGCCGTTGAGGCTTGATCTTGGATGAACTGTTGGATGTTTCTTCAAGGGGTCGTGGGCTTGATCTTTGAAGGTGGATTTGAGCGGATCTTCAAGGAGCCGTTGGGGCTTGATCTTGAGGATGAGTGTTTCTTCAAGGGCCGTTAAGGTTTGATCTTGAATAACGGTGATGAACGGATCTTCAAGGGCTTTTGGGCTTGATCTTGAATTGGTGGAAGTTCTTCAAGGGCCGTCGGGGCTTGATCTTGAATTGGTGGATGATTGTTGATCCAAAGGGCCGTTAGGGCTTGATCTTGGAAGAACGATGAACGAAGAACGAAGAACGAAGAACACTTTCTTGATTCTTCGGGAACCTGGATGCTTGAGAGTTTCGGAGTTTCAGAGCTTCAGAGCTTCAAGGTGTAATATGAATTCATCCCCTTAAATGAATGAAATAGGCTTGTATTTATAGAATTTTCCAAGGCCTAATTTTGAATATAATATCCCAGATGAAATAAGTCGTTTCTGCCAGGTGTTGACACGTGTCCTATTTGATGACTTTTCCAACTCATTTCAATTTTCGTTGAGTCACACGCTACGTGTAAAATTTATGTAATACATGAGCGTTGACACTTTGATTTATCAGTCAACATTTATTTACCGAAATTTCGATGTCTACATTTTCATCTTAGCATCTTCATAGAATCAATGAGGCTAGAGATTACTTATCTGTTGTTGGAGTATATTTTGCTGATGAGGATATAGTAATTCTAACTCTAAATGGATTACTTGCAAAGTATAGCACATTTAGGTGTCTGGTGAAGGGAAGAGAGAGTGTCATATCATTGAAAGTCTTTAGATCACAATTACTTGCTGAATAAGTAATTGTGGAAAGTTCTTCCAATGCACCATTTCTAACTAATATGGTTGCTAATAATAATCAATTTGGCCAAAGGACAAATTTTCCTTCTCAGCAATTCCCCGCTACCACTGGTTAGTCTCAGTTTTCTTCAGGAGGTTTTAAACCTTATAATAAGAACAAGAATAAAAGCAAAGGTAGATTTAATCAGGGCTTTAGAAATTACAATCCTACACCAGTGTATCCTACTCAGACACATGTATTTCCTACGGATAACCCTAGAGTGCTCGGTCAATAACCAATGAAACGTTTTGGAAGTTCTTTTGCCCCTTCAGTGCCTACTTGCTAGCTGTGCGACAATATATTGGTCTGCCTGAAGCCCATTGCCACCCAACTATTTTTAGTGTTATAGTTGATTACTGGGTATGACCTAACGCTTCATACTTACGTGTTTTGGTGTACACCCTATATGCCAAGTTGTACGCTGCAACGTATCAATATGGTTCCTCAAAGAAGAATGTGAATCTTTGTCGATTCTCCTTCACACTAGCTTTTTAGAGCTTTTGTAAGCGATTTTTTTTTCCACTTATCTTGTAGATTGTCATTTTAATAGGACAATCTTCCTGACACTAGGGGAGATAAGAATGTCAACGTCTTTTAAGAACGCCACGAATTAGTGTGGATGTGGCCCATTATGTCTTATCCCAATCTCTATACCACACAAGTATGATAAGCAAGTGCAGTGCATTCTACCTTTCATAATGATGCTCCAGACAGTTCTCTGATCTAGCTAAAGTGACGAGACCATATACTAGCTGTAAACATGATTGTGAAGATAGACATACCTAACAGACATCAAGTTATAATCCCCGAAGGGTGTGTTGCTTCTAAAGAATGATTGGTCACCCCTATTGGATGGTTCAGTACACCAGCGGATAACTAATCAATATGTCTTTGGCTAAAATCATAACATATCACTTGTCATTGGATTTACTTCCTCATAATAGGAAGGATATGACACAAAAATGAATTCATACTCAATCGCTGTCTTAATCATTTCCATCTTATAAGATTAATCTAGATTACTCCTCAGACATGAAGTTCTTGGTCAAATATAATAGTTTGAGTGAGATATTGAATTAAAATGAGATTATTGTTGATGATTTTTCAATTATATGGTAGCTACTGACATAAATGAAAAGCAATGATATCAAACCATGTTCATTTGATTAGTGACAACGCAAAACTAATTGGACAACTCATATTACAATCTAGGTTGAATTAGATTCCTCACCAAAGAGTGTTTAAACCTTTTGTTCCTACACCGCCCAAGGTAACTCTATTGTGTTATAAGTGCGAAAGGAAGCGTAATTTGATGAATGAAATAGTGTGATATGATGCACGGCTTATGACGTAAGTTTTCTCTCAAACGCCATGTGAGTGATTGTAGTATTATGAATGTTGTTGGAACCAAACTTGTGCACCTCCATGACCGGTGGTTGAGCACAAATTTGAGCAACCTTCAAAATAGTGAAACAATCGTGAGCAAGCCTAGGGGGTGTGCAAATCAAAGGCTCTTCAACGATCAAGTTAATGAATGATTTTAGAGTAAAGTAGTGGGCAAGAGAATTTAAGTGTTTAGATTGCGTTGCCATAGGTGAACCCCAGATAGGTGTATTTATACCGTGGTGAGAGAGACATTTTTAGGATAGAATCCTCGTTCTAAGCTAGGAGAATCCTAGAGGATATTTAGAAGCAGATATTGCATCCCCTTAGGAGTTGTGATTACTTGAGGTGCATGTGAATCCCTAGATTGTAAGAACTCTAAGACTTATGTGAATCCCTAGATTGTAAGAACTCAAAGAAAAAAATTGTGTCCATATTCGGATCAGATCGTCTGTCTTGCAAAATAAACATGGTCATCCAGTGGAGTTGCTAGGACTTCGCCTAATGCTTCGGAGTAGAGTGATGGTGACACTGCTTCGTCTGGAGCTGGTGAGTCTATGACCGGACTTCTGAGATAATTGTATTCAGATTAGCCTTACTTCGGCCCTAGAAAATTGAATATGTTGAAATTAATTTTGCATGTTCAATTCATTGGATGATTTTCGTAGTGTGCAAAATTAATTTCAACAATCTAACCATCAAACAACATACTTCGAGATCGCATACGCCAAAAATCACCAAAAACAAATTGTTTGTACCATACTTGACCAATCCCGAAACTACTGAGCATCGGTCAACATTATACCGTCAAGGACCCAGAAGAGTTTCCCTCCAACCAGGAGACCAATCACAGCGCGACACGTGCCGACATCAGAAGCCAATCATAGCGCGACATGTGTCAACATCAAAAGCCAATCACAACACGACACGCGTCAATGTCAAAATGAAACTAAAAACTCTCTTCTATATATAGAGATCATTCTCTCACAATATTTCCTAATGTCATTTGTACTAAATCATTCACTTGTACTCACTAAATGAGAGCTTGAACCTATGTACTTGTGTAAACCCTTCACAATTAATGAGAAATCCTCTACTCCGTGGACGTAGCCAACCTGGGTGAATCACGTACATCTTGTCTTTGCTTCCCTATCTCTATCCATTTACGTACTTATCCATACTAGTGACCGGAGCAATCTAGCGAATGTCACAAACTTAACACTTTCTGTTGTACCAAAGTCCTCGTTGATTTTGTGCATCAACATTTGGCGCCGTCTGTGGGAACGACACTTATTCCCACTCTCTTCAACTTTGTCAAACTGGTTTCCACCATTCGTATGCTCTCTTTTGACCAGGCATCCCTCTCTAACATGGGGAGCGAAGGAAGCCACAACACACAGAATGACACCCCTCTTGCACCTAGTGCGAAGCAATGAAAGAAGAAAGGAAAGAGGGTTGCTCTTCAAGCTAAAGTCAATGAGCTAGAAGCTCAAAACAACAAGATAGCAATGAAGAATGAGGTCCTCCAAGAGCAGTATGAGAAGCTCCATGAAACTATGCGTACTCAAACACGCGAGCTTGTTGCCCCTGTGGACATCAACCATCATCTGGGTGCTCCCCAACATGAAGGGTCACATTCCTTCGACATGGGTATCCTTGATGAGCAACGAGCTAATCATCAAAACATTGATCAACATGAGACTTCTCTCAACCCAGCTGCTTTGACCCGAAGCAGGAGAAGTGGAGGAAGACACCTCATTGTAGAAGGGTTGGAAGGATCGAAAGCCATTTATCGTGACTGCCGAGACTTCCTAAAGCAACGTCGAGAGAATCCCCTCCACATATGCTCGAAGATCAATGACCCAAGGGTTTCTGAAAGACTCAGTCCCCTCCCACGACCCAGGCCAGCTGCCAATCTAGGGAAGGAACGACATGTCCTAGAGGAACATGAAGGTACATAGGACTCTGAGGTATTCTGACAGACTCACCCTAGAAGTTAGTACGGCGAGTCCAAGGAAAAATCACACGCCCTTGCTTAAACTTTCCTACTTCAAAGAGGCGATGGAGACTTACGAAAGAAAATCCTAGTGGTACATGACTCCATTTAAGACCCCCTTGTCCTACAGCTCCTTGAGGAAGTAAACAAGTTGAAGGCCGAACGTCAGGCCGAGATACCTGACTGGAACCAACCCAGGCCTGGCCCTCTCACAAGGAGGATCCTTTACACCCCCCTTCAAGCGAAGACAAAACAAAAGCTTGGTTTACAACTCTATACTGGAAGGGAGGACCCAATTGAACACCTTAACCTCTTTGAGTCCACCATGGCATATCAGATGCACACAGATGAAGAGCGATGTCTTCTCTTCCCCTCCACCCTCTCTGGCGGAGCTCTAAACTAGTATTGCCATCTTCTACCTGAAACAGTAGACTCATTTGAGGAACTGAGGAAACTGTTTGTCTCTCAACACATCTTCCAGATTGATCGCTTGCATTCTGCAGATGACTTGTACAAAGTTCGCCAGAAGTCAGACGAGTCACTACGAGAGTATGCTGGTCATTTCAGCCATGAGTATTCTCGCTGCGCTGAGGCAGATGGCAAGACTGCTCTCAAGGCCTTCACGGCAGGCCTATGTGATTGTTTCTTCAAGTACATGATCAATGCCAACACTTGGAAGACTTACTCTGAGGTGATGGCACAGGCTTACAACCATGCCTCTGCCGAGGCAAGGACATATCAAGGGAAACCCTTCACAACCACCCATTATCAGCAAGTAGGGAGTGCAAGCCAGATCCAACCAAATGAGAAAACCTCGACCTTCCAAACGGCAGCGGTGCCTCCTCCTGCCTTAATTAATACTTTGCCAAGTCAATAGACATATCAATCTCAGGGCAAAAGGAAAGATTTCCATCTTCACCAGTCTTATTTTAGTAAAAGGACTAAGGGACACTACCGCGATAACCAAGGGTATCACCATGATAATCCCCGACCCTAGGCAGTCAACATAGTGGGTCAAGCACATGTCAGGACAACCCCTACCCCGAGGTATGAGGCATACACACCTTTGAACGCCACATGCGTGGCCATTTACCCCAGCATAGCACACTTGAAACCGAAGCCAAAGCCGAGGCACCTGGATTACAAGCCCATGAAGAACATGGGCACGTTTTGCTGTTACCACAAGCATAACGGCCATAACGGCGAGAAGTGTATCACCTTTCGTGATCATATTGAAGCTCTGGCACGTGAAGGAAAAATTGATCAATTCCTCCTTCACCCTCCAAGGGGTAACCGTAACCAACGCCAGGTAAATGTGATATATTCCATAAGTGGTGGCACACCCATATCTAAATCTTCCAACAGGGCCATGAAAAATAGTGAACGAGCTTTAAGGTCTGGCCACCAAGTGTTTCACGTGGAAGACATCAGGGGAGGTATCAAAAACCTAATTGGGATCCAATATGTTTCTAGCCTGAGGAAGAAAGAGGTATCATCTACCCTCACAAGGACCCACCGATCGTGGAAGCTCACATAGCCAACTTTGAAGTACGATGAATCCTGGTAGACACGGGGGCTTCGGTCAATATCATGTTTGCTAAAGCTTTTAGGGCACTTAATGTAGCTGAACACTTGCTCGACCGCTCGATTCCCCTCTGATAAGCTTCTCTGGTGATATCGTGCAACCTTTGGGGAGCATACACTTACCTTTCACCATTGGTACAGGCCCTTACACAGCTACCATTACCACTATCTTCCTGGTGGTTGATTGCCCAACGATATACAATGTCATCTTAGGACGCACAGGCATCAATGATCTCAAGGCCATGGTATCCACACATATGTTGTTGATGAAATTTCCAACTTCCTATGGCAATGGTTACATCAGAGAAGATCAACTTAGTGCACTATCATGTTACAACACTTTGGTCAAGCAACAACACCTACATGTGCCCAAGGAAACCTTTTCTATACATGACCAAGTCATAAAGACCAGCCCAGACGAAGCGAACTTGGATCTTCACGGTGGCAACAGTCAACCCGACGATCCTCGAGATGACTCTTTCACCCAGCAATCACAACCCGTTGAAGAGTTGGAGAAGGTACCTATTTAAAAAGATTATCCGAATCACATGGTGAATACTGGTACCACCTTGTCACCACCCATTCGGTTGGCATTGATCTCTTTTTTGCAAGAGAACACTGAGGTCTTCGCCTAGTCATACGAGGACATGCCAAGCATCTCTCCCGATATAATCTGTCATCGCTTAAGTATTGACCCCAAGACCAAGCCAGTGAGACAGAAGCGAAGTTCTTATGACACTGAACGGTACGAGGTAATGAAGGCAGAAGTTGAAAAACTCAAAGGCATAGGCTTCATCCGCGAAGTCAATTATCCAACGTGGGTAGCAAATGTTGTCCTTATTAAGAAGAATCCGACCAAGGAAAGTCTCCTGCTCCAAAAGGTCTTGTCGAGAATATGTGTCGATTACACCGACCTAAACAAAAGATGCCCAAAGGATAGCTTTCCTCTTTCTCTCATAGACAGACTTATAAACTCTACGGCAGGGTGTGAACTCCTGAGCTTCATGGATGCTTACTAAGGATATAACCAAATCTTCATGAACCCTCCAGACCAAGAACACACAGCCTTCACTACTGACAAGGGACTATATTGCTATAAAGTCATGCCTTTCGGCCTAAAGAATGCAGGAGCGACTTATCAGAGACTGGTGAATTGAATGTTTGTCGAACAGATTGAGAAAAGCATGGAAGTTTACATTGATGATATGCTAGTCAAGAGCAAACATGCTGACTAACACATCACCAACGTATCTGAAACTTTCACCATTCTAAAAAAGTATCGAATGAGGTTGAACCCCAACAAATGTGCCTTCGGCGTAGGCTCTGGCAAATTCTTAGGCTTCATGATAAGCCAACGAGGCATTGAGGCTAATCCCGAGAAGATCAAAGCAATCCTCGACATGAAGGAACCGGTAACTTCAAAAGACATCCAGAGCCTTACTGGCAAGGTGGCAGCCTTAACTAGGTTCATCTCTAAGGCCACAGACAGATGTGCTCCTTTCTTTAAAGCACTTAAGGGAAGTAAGAAGTACATTACATGGATTGATGAATGTGCTGAGGCATTCAAGAACCTCAAAGACTACATGAATAAAGCCCATTTGCTCTCCAAACCTAAGGTTGGTGACACTCTCATTATCTATCTGTCGGTATCAGTTTCAGCAGTAAGTTCCGTTCTCATTCGAAAGGATGGTAATGTCGAACGACCTGTCTACTACACTAGCAAGGTCTTACAAGATGCGAAGACACGATACTTCAACATTGAGAAATTGGCTCTAGCATTGGTCATGTCTACTCGAAAACTTCACCCTTACTTCCAAGCACACTCCATCATCGTGAAGGAAATTTTGTGAAAAACTTGTTCATTTAAGCAACATCTATTAGCATGCAATTAACAATTAAAGGCGGAATCATGCTTGTATGCACTTAAAAACAAAACATTAACCATGAAATTCAAAGCCTAGTAGATTGGTGAACCAAGACTCAACTCAAATCAAAGTGAGTTGAGAAATTTATACTTTTGTAGATTCCTCTTTGCATAAGCAAAGGCTAATCACCCAAGGAGAGGGCCTTCATTCCTTGCTTCTTAGATCCATGGATTTGGATGGAAGAATTGGTTTCTCCAAGTTCTCAAAATTGAGAACCTCTAAGTCTCCACACCAAGGAAAGATTGATGAAGAAATGAGTGACCTTGGAGGAGAAAGATTACTAGCTAATCCCCTCCAAGGGGGCCGGCCTCTTAGAGAGAAAAGGGAGAGATATGTTCTCTCCAATTCTCTAAAAGAAACCCTAAATGAATTTTGGCTATAAAGTCATATTTATACCTTTATTCATTGGAGTGGCAAACTTGTAATTAAGTCCAAAACCCACTCCATTAACAATATGGCCGGCCTTAGGGTGTTTTTGGGTTGTTTGGGCCTTTGTGAATATTTAGTCATTAAGTTGTCATACAACTTAAGTCAATGGGCTTGACGTTCGAAGCCCATTGGGCCTTGGGGCCCAAAACTAACCCGAGGTCTTTAATGAACTTTATTCGTTTGATTAATTAATCATATTAATTAATCCTTGCCATAAATAATTAAACCATTTAATTATTCTTACTCATCTCCATTGTTTCTTCAATCTCTACCTTACACGGTGTACGATCCATTAGGTTCCTTTTAGCGAGGTAGTGGGCGATTAGAACACTTTCAAATCGATTGTGAATTGAAACTTACTTTCAATTCTCCCTTTAGTGTTTATACACGTTTAGGGCTTCCACAAACCATAAGTGATACCTAGCAGTATGTCATGGTTACCCAAGCTAATCAGAAGAGGTGGAGAACCTATTCAGTTTAGGATTACAATGCAATACGGTCTTTCTCTAATACAATACTCTTGACCACATTGTTTGGTTTGATAGTTTATTCAGGTCGACTATCCAATGTGATTCATTTACTTATATGATTACCTTGAATGTGATTTGGAATGACTTCCTAAATCTCATTCATACTCTGGCCAGAGATTCTTAATCATATCATAGAGTATTCTCCCTCAAACGGTTTGAAGGTTAGATATCCCTTGTTGCGCATTTAATTGCCTCCATAGCTAAGTGGCTTAACCCCAACTATGCCGTGGACACCCTCTGACGGAGTGACTTTGACATAATCAAAGATCAAGGACCTAACCACAAGACAACTTTGATGCCTCAGGTCAAAGGACTACTTTGCATTATCCCAACTATGAGTTCTCATGTGACATGAGTATGAAAACTCCTCGTTGATCGTGTTCAGTGGACACATTCGCTATTCAGCACCTACATGCTTGTCTTGGTGTCACTTACACCAATGACTCGAGACTAGTCACTCTCCCTAAGAGAAGACATAGCATGTACTGATCTTAACGGACTGTTAATGCCCAATTGGCAATCCTATGATCAGGAACGTTTAGGATATGTATACGAAAGAGAATGGTCTCATGAATCTAACTTGTTTAAATTACATTCTCCTAATTACATATTCATTGGACTTATCGTTTAAGCATATAACATTTACATGAGACGGCTTAAAACAATAATCTTTGCCCTTGATATTAAACTAGATTCGTTTAACATGTGAAATGTCTGTAAAGTATCATCATATGACTGGTTTTAGGGCACATTTCCAACACATCGTGCTTACCAATCATCCCCTTCGATAGATACTCCAAAGTCCTGACACTTCTGGGCGAATGATCAAATGGGTGATAACATTGGGTGAGTTTGACATCTTCTACCAACCAAAGCCAGCTGAGAAGGGCCAAGCAGTGGCATACTTCATCGTCGACTTCACATATCCTGTTGACATTGTTTCTACGCCTAAAGAAGTGGTTTCATTACCCTCGGAAGCTTAGAAAATAGAACCAACAGCCCCAACATGGAGTCTATATATTGATGGCTCGTCCAACCAACAGGGTTGTGGAGTAGGACTAGTCCTTACGACCCCTGACAAAGTGGCGATGGAGTATGCTCTTCGTTTCAAATTCAAGGTGTCAAACAATGAGGCCGAATATGAAGCCCTTCTAGCAGGCTTACGTTTGGCCAAACACCTTGGGGTTAAATGAATTGATATCTTCAGTGACTCTCAATTGGTGGTTAACCAGGTCACCAACAACTTTGACGCTAAGGATAGCTCCATGGCAGCATATCTGGCACAAACAAAATTATTGCTCAAGCATTTCCACTACCAGATTACCCAAATTCCTCAAGCGGCAAACAGTCATGCAGATGCTTTGGCTCACTTCGCCTCAGCGGTGGAAGACAAGATTGGGAGAAAAATTCGGGTCGAATTGTTGGCAGCACCAAGCACCATGGCTACGGAAGTGTGCAACTTGCAACAAGGAGATAGTTGGATTACCCCGATTTATAAATTCCTTGCTCATGGCACCCTTCCAAATGACAAAGTTCGAGCTAAGCAGATTCGATACAAGGCTACTCTCTACTTGATCATTAATGACTAACTCTACAAGCAGGGTTTTAACCTACCATACCTAAGATGCCTTACGCTCGCAGAGGCGGAAACTATCCTTCGGGAAATACATGAAGGAGCCTGCTGAGATCATGCTGGATCTCGATCCCTAGCACACAAGGCTTTTCGCCAAGGATATTACTAGCCAACACTCCACCAAGATGCCATCAGAATATCCCGCTCATGTGATAAGTGTCAACTCTACGTAACTATTCATCACTCCCCTCCCGAGCCGCTCACTCCTATGATCAGCCCTTGGCCCTTTGCCCAATGGGGACTTGATTTGATCGGCCCAATGCCTGCAGGGAAAGGCAAGGTTTACTATGCAATCGTTACAGTTGACTACTTCATAAAGTGGGCCGAAGTAGAACCCTTGGCTGGAAGAACATCCTTTGCAGATTCGGCATTCCCAATAAGATAGTCACTGATAACAGGCACAGTTCGACAACAATAAGTTCAGGATGTTCTGCTCTAAGTTCAACATCAACTTATGTTTTACCTCCCCAGCTCATCCCCAGTCTAATGGACAAGTTGAAGCCATCAACAAAATAATCAAGCGAACTTTGAAAACCAGCTTGGACAAGGCTAAAGGTTGTTGGCCAGAATTTGTACCCCAAGTTCTTTGGTCATACCGCACTTCGTATCGGACATCAATAGGAGAAACCCCATTCTCACTTGCCTTTGGTACAGTGGCAGTTGTCCCAGTTGAGCTTGAGCAAGCAACGTTCTGAGTCCAGAACTATGTGTAAAGCGAAAATGACAAACAACTTACCCTCAACTTAGATCTAGTCGAGGAACAAAGAAACTAGGGTCACTTGAGGAATGTCGCCTACAAGCAGTGCATCTCCAACTACTATGACTCAAGAGTCAAACCTCATTCTTTTAAAGTGGGGGACTGGGTATTGAAGAAAAGATTACTCTGCGACAGAGTCTCGAGTGAAGGAACACTTAGTCTAAACTGGGATGGATCGTTTGAAGTTGTTGGCATCAGTCGCCCTGGCTCCTACAAGCTTAGAAGCTCCGATGGCAAGACCTTTGGCCATCCATGGAACGTTGATCACTTGAAGTACTATTACAAGTAAACTCACATTGTACAAGTGTTAAGCTTCAGCCGTTCGGCATCCTATGTAACAAAGACTATTTGGCATGCATTCAATAAAGAGGTGATTTACACAACTCGATCCTAATCCTCTTACATTCCTAGCAATGAAACACTCAGGTTCAAAGCTTCAACCTGAATGCTTCCAACATGAAACAAAGTCTAAGTATATGTCAACAAGACCATACAAATAAATGAACAGCTTCACAGTATATTCGTTCAATCATACATTCCAACACATTCATACATAAGCAAATTGTGCTTTAAAAGGGTTCAACATATTTTGTGTCATTCGACACTTGCTACAATGTGCCTAGACGCCTTGCCCTTATTTTGACCAACCAGGTGATGAAATGTGAAGAGGGAACTCATCTTCATGCCACCAACCAGGTGATGAAATGTACAACCCGTACTCTCCTTCATGCCACCAACCAGGTGACGAAATGTACAACCTGTACTCTAATATCATTTGGCAACTTGCCACTCATGCCACCAACCAGGTGATGAGATGTACAACCCGTACTCTCCTTCATGCCACCAGCCAGGTGATGAAATGTACAACCCGTACTCTAATATCATTTGGCAACTTGCCATTCATGCCACCAACCAGGTGAAGAACGAACTCATCCTCGTGTCACCAACCATGTGATGAAATGTGATGAAAAGTGATGAATGAACTCACATTCGTACCACCAACCAAGTGATGAAAGCAACTTACCATTCATTCCACCTACCAGAAGACGAGTGTTACAACTTGTACATGTGAACTCTTAGCATTCACAAATAATCAAAAACCCTCAAGCTTGACAACTCAATTAGGGGAGCACTTATGCCCAACAAGAGTTATTGTCACCAACAAAGTCTTATTGCAAGCCAACAACTTCAGTGCATGGCATACAAAGATCAAGCTATTCAGCCCTCTTGCATCTGGTTCAGACATTTCCCTTCTGTAACAATGCAAATACTATAACTCGTAGAAAGCTTCACACACTCTTGATCAAAACGGTGTGAAGCAAAACCAATTTATGGTGCCAACAAGAGCTTCATCAATGGGCAACCATAATTCTCAAAAGCTTTGTGAAGCAAAACCAATTTATGGTGCCAACAAGAGCTTCATCAATGGAGGGTAACCACAATTCTCAAAAGCTTCACACATTCTTGATCAAGACAGTGTGAAGCAAAACCAATTTATGGTGCCAACAAGAGCTTCATCAAAGGAGGGCAACTACAATTCTCAAAAGCTTCACACATTCTTGATCAAGACAGTGTGAAGCAAAACCAATTTATGGTGCCAACAAGAGCTTCATCAAAGGAATTCAACCACAATTCTCAAAAGCTTCACACACTCTTGATCAAGACATTGTGAAGCAAAACCAATTTATGGTGCCAACAAGAGCTTCATCAATGGAAGGTAACCATAATTCTCAAAAGCTTCACACACTCTTGATCAATACAGTGTGAAGCAAAACCAATTTATGGTGCCAACAAAAGTATCATCAAAGGTGTTCAACCACAATTCTCAAAAGCTTCACACACTATTGATCAAGACAGTGTGAAGCAAAACCAATTTATGGTGCCAACAAGAGCTTCATCAATGGAGGGCAACCACAATTCTCAAAAGCTTCACACACTCTTGATCAAGACAGTGTAAAGCAAAATCAATTTATGGTGCCAACAAAAGCTTCATCAAAGGAGTTCAACTACAATTCTCAAAAGCTTCATACACTCTTGATCAAGACAGTGTGAAGCAAAACCAATTCAACTACAATTCTCAAAAGCTTCACATACTCTTGATCAAGACAGTGTGAAGCAAAACCAATTTATGGTGCCAACAAAAGCTTCATCAATGGAAGGCAATTACAATTCTCAGACCTTCGAAGCAAATTCAATTTATATGGTTCATCCAAACCTTCGACTACTCCAAGGTGTGGCTTACATCACAATCTCTTGCTCAATAGTGTGGAAGCAAAATTTGTATATCTTGTCTTTCCCACATTTTCAAATTTCTAGTTTCCCAAAAAGAAAGAAAGGGAAATTCAACAAAGCTTCATCAATGGAGGACAACTAAAAATTCTCAAAAGCTTCACACTATCTTGATCAAGATAGTGTGAAGCAAAATCAATTCATGGTACCCAACAAAAGCTTCAACTCCAAAGCTTCACCTACAAAGCTTCACCTACAAAAGCTTCAACACAAAAGCTTAACCCATAAAAGCTTCACCCACAAAACCTTCACCTATAAAAGCTTGACCCACAAAAGCTTGACCCATAAAAGCTTCACCCACAAAAGCTTAACCTACAAAAGTTTGACCCACAAAAGCATGACCCACAAAAGCTTGACCTACAAAAGCTTGACCCACAAAAGCTTCACCCACAAAAGCTTCACCTAAAAAAGCTTCACACTATCTTGATCAAGATAGTGTGAAGCAAAATCAATTCATGGTGCCCAACAAAGCTTCAACCTCAAAGCTTCACCTACAAAGCTTCAACACCAAAGCTTCACTTACAAAGCTTTAAAATATATATATATATATATTTTTTTTGGGTAAAAGACTGTTTACTACCCTCATGTTTTGTGGTTTTCAACATTTAGTACATCAAGTTTTTTTCGTCTCAGATTCATACCTAAAGTGTAAATTTTGGGACAGTCTCATATATCCGTTAGTCAAACTGTTAAGTCTCCCGTTAACTGTGACGTGGCGCATTGATTGGGCGCCACGTGTCATCCACATTTTTTTGTTTTTTCTTTCTTTTCTTTTCTTCTTCCTTCTTCTTCTTCTTCTTCCTCTGACCGCAACTTTTTTTTTCTTCCTCCTTCTCCTTCTTCCTTCCTCCTTCTTCCTTCCCCTTCTTCCTTTTTCTTCCTTCTCCTTCTTCATCTTCTTCTTCCTTCGAAATCTGGGGAAGTTTTTTTTTTTTTATTTTTTTTTCTTTCTTCTGCTTCCTCATTCTTCTTCCTTCCTTCTTCTTCTTCCTCCTCCGACCGCAACTTTTTTTTCTTCCTCCTTCTCCTTCTTCCTTCCCCTTCTTCCTCCTTCCTTCCTTCCTTCCTTCTTCTTCTTTTTCCTCAAAAAAAAAAAAAAAAATCTTCATCTTCCCCCAGATTCGGAGGAAGAAGAAGAAGAAGAACGAAGAAGGGGAAGGAAGAAGGAGAAGGAGGAAGAAAAAACAAACTAAATCTGGGCAGATTCAGAGGAAGAAGAAGAAGAAGAAGAAGAAGAAGAAGAAGAAGGAAGAAGATGAAGAAAGAAGGAAAAAAAAAAGAAAAAAAAAGAAAAAAAGAAAAAACTGAATCTGGGTAGATTCGGAGGAAGAAGAAGAAGAAGAAGGAAAAAAGAGGAAAGAGAAGGAAGAAGAAGAAGAAAAAAAAAAAAAAAAAAAAAAAAGCTTCCCCAGATTCGGAGGAAGAAGGAAGAAGGGGAAGAAAGGGAAGGAAGGAGGAAGGAAGAAGGAGGAGGGAAGAAAAAAAGAAAAAGAAAAAAGAAAGTTGCAGTCGGAGGAAGAAGAAGAAGAAGAAGGAAGAAGAAAAGAAAAGAAAGAAAAAAGAAAAAAAAAATGTGGATGACACGTGGCGCCCAATTAGTGCGCCACATCACAGTTAACGGGAGACTTAACAATTTGACTAACGGATGTATGAAACTGTCCCAAAATTTACACTTTATGTATGAATCTGAGACGAAAAAAACTTGATGTACTAAATGTTGAAAACCACGAAACATGAGGGCAGTAAACAGTCTTTTACCCTTTTTTTTCGGAAATTCGAAAATTCAAAATTCAGAAATTTGAAAATTCGAAAATTCGAAAAAAAAAATTCAAAAAAAAACAAATGGCCTAGGCCTCCTCTTCTTTGAGCCTAATAACCTTCATAACAAATATATATGAAGGAGTTTTGGGCTACCACTTAGAAAGGAAATGCCTCATTTGTCAACTCCCTCGACTGGAGACTTGGGAGACTCCTACCATATGCTACTGCACCTTGATACTCGGAAGTCTCACGACCACTCAGTGACTTAGATTTTTCAAGTCTCCAAACGAGAAGTTTTCCTCACTTGGGAAATTAAGGGAGTACTACCTCAACCTACATGCTTCACTCACAAAGCTTCAACATACAAGTTTCAACAAAAGGAAAAATTCAAAGAACTTAGTGAAGAAGGCCCTGATGTATTTAACACAATACGTTGAAATGAAACAAAACTTATTTATTGATATCTCCGATAAGTTACAAATATGTACATATACATGAATCAAAATAAACAAACAAGAGGGAGCCTTCACAAAGGTTGCTCAGGAGAAGTCTCAGCAGTCGATAGAGCCCCAGAAAGAGGAGGCACCGGAGGGTGATTATTCGGAGCCTCAATACTAGGCAGAACCCTAGAAGGAGGAGGCACCGAAGGTTGATCATTTGGAACTTCATTACACGGTACAGCCTTAGAAGACGAAGGCAATAAATGCCTTTGGAACAAACCCACAAACCTCTGATGATCAAGTAAAATCTGACCATCAGATTCCTGCAGCTGGTCGAGCTTCCTCTTCATGTTTGTAGCATAGTCATGTGCGAGCCTGTGCAACTGTTTATTCTCATGCTTGAGCCCTCTGATCTCCTGTTTGAGACTTATCACTTCAGCCGCCAATGATTCAACTTGGCGGGTTCGAGCAAATAGGCGTTGGGCCATATTAGACACAGAACCTGCACACTGAACACTGAGAGCCAAAGAATCGTTAACAGCTAACTCATCAGACCGTTTGGAAAGTAGTCTGTTATCTTTGGGAGTGAGAAGGTTCCTGGCCACCACTGCAGCCGTCATATCATTCTTTATCACAGAGTCCCCAACGGTAAGAGGACCAGTAGGGGATAATAAGGATGGGCGCCATATGTTGTCTTGAGAAGGCATGACTGCCTCTTCACCAAAGTTCAAGTCAAAACGACAGTCGGATGGGCCAGACATTCTCAGAAATGATGAAGGAGAAATGAGGTAAAATAAATCTCTGAAGTAAGGGGAAAATTCCTACAAACAATAACTCTTTAAATGTACTTCTTGCACACAATTGGTGCCTTTATAAAAGAAAAGGCAACATGGTCGTTGGTTAAAAATCGAAGAGGCACCACTTTCCACACGCAACATCAGCTCCTTGGGTACCACATATAACTTTGCCAAAGATCTCTGACAAAGTTTAGACACATAAATTTTGAAGGTCCATCTACCCTACTATTACCCATAAGGGTAAAGGAACAACACCATTGCTTGATAACTAGAAAGTCCCAATGTGTGTCAACCTCTGTGCTCCATGGCAAGGAAGACTGGCAAAAATGCCCAACCTTTACTCACATTTGAGAAAACACTCCCAACAAGATTGCTTGCTCAAAAATCGAAGAGGAACCACTCTCCGAATCTCAAGAGCTAGACTTTCAACATGATTACTTTCTCAAAAATTGAAGAGGCACCGCTTTCCGAATCTCAAGAGCCAGACTCCCAACAGGATTGCTTTCTCAAAAATCGAAGAGGCACTGTTCTCTGAATCTTGAGAGCCAGATCCCCGACAGGATTGTTTGTTCGAAAACTGAAGAGTCACCGCTCTCCGAACTTTGAGAGCCAGATTTCCTTGGATAAAGCTTGTCTGCAATCTTCACACACAACATCAGCTTTCTAGATACCATATACCACTTTTTCAAAGCGCTCTGACAAAGTTAAAACATGTGAAGCTTGTAACTCCCACTACATTTCTATGACTAAGAAGGTAAAGGAATAACATTATTACTTGCTCAAAAATCGAAGAGGCACTACCCTTCGAATCTCGAGAGCTAGACTCCCAACATGATTATTTTCTCAAAAATCAAAGAGGCACCGCTCTCCGAATCTCAAGAGCCAGACTCCCAACAGGATTGCTTTCTCAAAAATCGAAGAGGCACTGCTCTCCAAATCTCGAGAGCCAGATTGCCGACAAGATTGCTTGTTTGAAAATCGAAGAGGCATCGTTCTCCGAACTTCTAGAGCCAGATTTCCTTGGATAAAGCTTGTCTGCAATCTTCACACGCAACATCAGTTTTCCAGATACCACATACCACTTTTTCAAAGTGCTCAGACAAAGTTAAAACACGTGAAGCTTGCAGCTCCAACTACATTGCTACGACCAAGAAGGGTAAAGGAATAGCATTACTACTTATTGTTAGGGAGACTCCTATATATGTCGACCTCCATCCTTCATGGACAAGCAGACCTGCAAAAATGCTTAACCCTTCCTCATATCTGAGAGGGCACTCCCAACGTAGCCTTTCGAAATACTCAGCTTTCTTCCCTCCAATAATTCGTATGCAAACCAGCCACACCAGAGCAATAGTATCTCATTTCATCAGGGTCAAAAGTAAGAGTATCCCATATCATGCTTTTTCCCTGTCTTTTCTTTGCCCTTGTTCTTACCTGCAGGACAAGGAGAAAGAGAGCAATCAGTCAGTACTTGGAATCAAGCTTCCAGTCAAGAGCTGACTTCCTGGAACCCCTTGCTCGATTACTTACCTGGCATTGCTCTCGAGTACTCATCTTCAACATCTTATGCTTTCAGAAAAGATACCACATCTGCCTGAGGAACAGATACAGCAAGTGAGAAGGATACAAGGAAGCATGAGGAGACAAGCGCAATAGAACACCTGCCGATTCATCTATTACTTCGTCAACAACAAAAGTATCCCATATCATCAAGGTGGAACGCACTCTTGATTTGATGGACTTGTTTTGACCCTCAAATTCTTGAGTCAGCCTTATACTCTGGAGGAAACCAGAAAACCCTCCAGCCCAGTTCAAGAATAAGCCTGTGGAAAGTTACTTCTTCAAAAGCAAAAGTATCTCATATCATCTCTTTTCCATTTGCTTCTCCATATCCTTGTTGCTGTTTACGACACAAGGAGAAGGAGAACAATCAACCGAAAGCTGAAGTCGAACCTTCAATCTAGGTTGCCTGCTAGGAAGTCTGATTGCTTACCTTGTCTGTTACCTCCTTTGGTAAATCTCCTAGCTCGGCGACTTAGGGGACTTCTACTATAGGGTTTTGTATCGCACTTGACCAAGCCCGAAACTACAAGAGCTTCAAGTGAAATTGATACATTACCTTGTGCATCTTCATCTGTTAAAGATACCACCCCTGGATGGAGGAAAAGTACTTCCAGAGAAGATGCCACATCTACGTATGAGACACAAAAGGCAAGTGAAAATGATACCACACTTCGGTACTTAGAAGTTTCGTGATTACTCAATGGCTTGGATCTTGCAAGTCCCCAACCGAGGAGCTTCCCTCACTCGGGAGCTTAGGGGAGCACTGTTTGTACCATACTTGACCAATCCTGAAACTACTGAGCACCGATCAACGTTATACCGTCAAGGACCCAGAAGAGTTTCCCTCCAACCAGGAGGCCAATCACAGCGCGACACGTGTCAACATTAGAAGCCAATCACAATACGACACGTGTCAATGTCAGAATGAAACTAGAAACTCTCTTCTATAAATAGAGATCATTCTCTCACAATATTTCCTAATGTCATTTGTACTAAATCATTCACTTGTACTCACTAAAGGAGAGCTTGAACCTATGTACTTGTGTAAACCCTTCACAATTAATGAAAACTCCTTTACTCCGTGGACGTAGCCAACCTGGGTGAACCACGTACATCTTGTGTTTGCTTTCCTATCTCTGTCCATTTACATACTTATCCATACTAGTGACCGAAGCAATCTAGCGAAGGTCACAAACTTAACGCTTTCTGTTGTACCAAAGTCCTCACTGATTTTGTGCATCAACACAAATGTTCAAAGATTAGGTAACTGGATGAAATCATTCAATAGTTAGAAATGAAAAATCACGTTTTAACGATCGTTTTAGCTCCGATTGTGATAATTTTTTTAACAAAAATAAGCCTCAATCCTAGAAGAATACAAAGAACAAACACTATCATCAATTTAAAATATTTAAAGTAATAGATACAACAAAAGGTTACATTCTACTTAATTAAAGTATAGAATAAACTCTAAATGTTTTGGAATCTATTGTTTTGATTGGGCATCCATTCTATGAAACTGGTTTTCAATATCCAATCGCCAAATATGTTTGTATATACTTGAAGATCTGATACGCCAAAAATCACCCAAAAAGGGTTTGGAAATTTGGATATGGGACAAAATCATCGGAAAATTCTATTCTAACATTGTCTAAGATTACTTTTTGAATAAAACCTTGTCTAAGATTAAAACTAATTCTAATCCTTGGGTTTCTTGGTCAGCTGATTCTACGGCTCCAGTGTTGTTTACCCAAACTGAAGATGTTGCCGATGGCCTCCACACTACTGTTTATCCAAACTGAAGGTGTGTTGGCGGGAAAAAAGAAAATAAAAATCTCAAAGTCTTTGAGAGGTTGTTTGCACAGATCAATTGTGTGTTGATTTGGAGGGTCTTTGAATGATGCACTCCCCTCTTTATTTATAGTAGCAATTTCCTCAATGATCAAGGTAGAACTTCACTCGGACTAGGATTCCTTAACCCAATCCGAATAGATCTCAACCAATCTTGACATTCATAGGACTTTGAACCCAGCTCCTTAATCATTCAGATTTAAACCTTGATTCTTGGCATCTTTTCTAATTCGAAGAATCGTTATTGGACTAGGATTCGACCACCTCACCCCTATCCAGATAAAACCATTTTCTGATAGGATTCGACCGAACTTTATTGGGCTAAGCCCATTGCAGAGAACATTCTCGATATTCCTTATTGGACCGAGAACAATCTTAGGCTTAGCCCAAAGTGTTATTTTGGGCCCAAACATTGCCCCCTCGCTTTTGAGGTCTTCGGCCTACAACATCCGGCTGAACTTTAGCCTTAAAGAACGAGTAGTTACCAACCAAAAATAAATTTTTGGCCTACACTATATGGCCAAACCAACGATCCTTACAAAAGGAATATTCTCCATTCACCCAGTCAGATGCATTTATAAGACACGAACCCCCCATATCAGTCTTTAAAAGTACCAAATTCCTGACACATGGCCACCTTTTATCATGACTGTCTAACTTCGACGACGCACATGCACCACGCTTGAGGTGCGTAGACATTGAAACATCTCTTCATAAAGATCGTGCCTCAAAGTTTGCCATTACACGCAATCGTGCAACCTCAATTCGCTTGCTTTTCAGCCTCTTTGCTTGGATTTTCAAATTTTGCAATAATTATTAAAGATTTTGGTTGGATTTGCCCTTCAATCATCAGATCTAAGACCGTCGATCTTCTTATCCATTTGTCTATAAATACCAACTCCGGCTTCATTCCAATTTTACGCTTAAAAAAAAAAATTCCAAAAAACTCTTGCCATTTTGCTCTGTTTATTCGAAACCCATAAAACTTCTAGAACCTAGAAAACCTCCAATCTTTTCTCCAATGGCTTCTAACACCTTCATCACCAAGCTTACTAAGGAATGCAATAAATCTCAAGACTTCATTAACCACAACGCCATCACAGCCCTCTGTTATGAGGATGAAGCAATCCCAACTCATCAAGATTTGGGACCTTTGTTCAAGGATACCATCCCAGAACCTATCACTAAGCTGTTAAAGAACAATTGCTTGAATCCTCTATTCCAAGGCCATGACTACTTGAAATGGGATTCAACCAAACCCCAAGGGACGTGGCCTTTTACCCCTGTATCTTAGGCCGCTTGGGTTGACCGAATAGAACCTCACTTTGGTGCATCTTGGAAAGAGCTTGGTATCTTCGACGCCATCAAACTCTCGACCATTGAGATTAGTATCAACTGAGAACTCTTGATGGCTGCTTTAAGTTTTTAATGTTCAGCTACTAAGACCATGGAACTCCCTCTCGGCCCCATGGGGCCAATTGTATTAGATGTGACAACTGTTATCGGCACCTCCCCATCTGGCCTTCCAATTGATATTGCCTTCTCTAAGTATTAAATCGACCTGGACCTAAAGATGGTCTTCAAGGAATGTGCTTACGAGGTCTTAAAGAAAAAGGACCAAGAAGTGCCAAAGAACAAGGCGAACAACTCCACAAGAATTTCTTCAATTACAAAACGCTCATCACCCATTTTGCTGGTCAAGAAAAAGATGACCTCAAGAAAGGAGAACATGAGGCCTTATTGTTTTATAATAAGTTCGTCTTTTGTACCAAATCAAACAAGTGCCTCATTGAGAACAAGCCAATTACTGAAGCAGGTGTAACAACCCGTCCTAGATTTTTCACTACGTTAGGGGTAAAATGGTAATTTCACACTCAGGGGAGATATTTTCTTATTATGTCTTTTATGGGATTGGTTGGGGAGCCACATGGGGCCAACCTTTCATTTTTGTCCCCTGGCCTCTCTTATATTTTCTTTCTTTTCTCCTCACTCTTATAGTCCCTTTCCCTCCCCAAGCTTTCCCTCGCCACTCTCTCCTTCCTTAGCACACCCATGACCACCCATGTCACCAACTCGCCACTCATACAAGTTCTGCCACCATCACCTCACCTTGTCCCATCTTCCTTCCCGAGCCCAAATCTATAGAACCATTCATGGATCCGTACTCAAATCGAAGAGAAGTTGGAAATAGAGAGCTCCAGCGAGATTTCTCGTCCTTCCGATTTGGGTAAGTCTCGGGACACTTGAAATCTCTCTATTTTCATCTTTTTGGACTAATTCTAACCTAGGTTATGTGTTAGAACAATGAGATAGCACATAGATACCTTGGGGGTGCTAAGCCCAGTTTTTCCGACGAGTGAACTTACCTTTACAGGCATATTCTTGCGAGATACAGCCACGATTAGCCATGAGAAAGGTATAACTCAATTCTTTATCTCACGGGCTTCAATTTTATGTATTGGGTAGTAATGTTTAGCTGGGATTTGAGCTCAATCAGGGCTCAAGATATCTTGGCCAAAATCCCGGTCTTTCCTTTCCATTAGGTCTGACGACTCACATACACAAAACCAACCCATCAGACCCAGTAGATCGGCCCAAACCCTTGAGCCGGGCCCAAGTCCATGTGATCCATCAAGCCCAACCCATTGTATAGCCCACACCCTTGGGTTAGGCTTTTAAGCCCAAACTCGTGTGAACCTTGCCCAAAACCCAGGCCTTTGGGCCAAAGGACCTGACCTAAACTCTTAGCACAACCTTGCGGCCCAACTCGGCTGAACCAGCCCAACCCAGAGGGAATATTATGTGGAATATTCTGTTAGGGAATATTATGTGGAATATTCTGTTAGAGAATATTCTTGGTGTTGACTTTGTCTTGACTTTTACGAAATTTGGCCTGGACCCTTCTTAGGGTAATTCGACATCTTGAATCTGTTTCTGAAAATGTCAAGTTTGTGACATTCGCCAGGTTGCTCCGGTCACTAGTGTGGATAAGTATGTAAATGGATAAAGATAGGGAAGCAAACACAAGATGTACGTAGTTCACCTAGATTGGCTACGTCCACGGAGTAGAGGAGTTCTCATTAATTGTGAAGGGTTTACACAGTACATAGGTTCAAGCTCTCCTTTAGTGAGTACAAGTGAATGATTTAGTACAAATGACATTAGGAAATATTGTGGGAGAATGATCTCCTTTTATAGAAGAGTTTCTAACTTTGTTCTGACATTGACACGTGTCGTGTTGTGATTGGCTTCTGATGTTGACACGTGTCGCACTGTGATTGGTTTCTGATGTCGACACGTGTCGCATTGTGATTGGTCTCCTAGTTGGAGGGAAACTCTTATGGGTCCTTGACGGTATAACGTTGACCGGTGCTAAGTAGTTGTGAGATTGGTCAAGTATGGTACAAACAAAATGTTTATGAGTAAATTAGATTTACACTTTATGAGATATCATGCTTTACTAAGAATATTTTGGAATACCATACTTTATCAATTTTCACGTTCTTTGTAGTATATATGATTGATCAAATTATACTACAAATAGGTTTTACGATATGACGTTTTATCTACTTAACTCTGATTAAGATAGATATATATTTATGTACTTAATTATTATTCGAACGGTCCTGCCTACGGGTGATGGAGGGGCCTACGGGTCGAATGATCTACCTACGAGCGCGTGATGTAGAACTTTTGGATGAATGAAGAAGTGTTCTATATGCTTTCGGCCAAATGCAATATTATATATATATGTATGTATGTGCCTTATAGATATACCACTACTAAGCACATTATATAATATATGATTTATGAAAGTTTTATGGCATGCTAGGGTTTTCGGAAAACCTATTACTTATTATGCTATACGAGTTTTCTAAACCTGGGGTTAGTACGTTGTTGAATAATTATGTTTTAATACTACTTATATATCAACTTGGTCCACTCATGTTTTGTTTTGCACCCCCTCAGGACTTAGAATCGAGACGTATAATCCCGACGTCAAGGCACTCCCGCATCAGCATCTTCAAGTCCTCTCGGTGTATGACCCATCTCTTTGTTCATTCAATTTTACATTATTTCTTTTTAGTGTTCTAGATTAATTGTATGCTCTGAATACGTTCCTCATTTGCATATACATTGTATTTAAATTTATAAGTCTTATCTATTTTTATTGGTTTTCATGCATATTAGTATGGTTTCGTCACCTTTGGGTGTCGGTCAGCACGTGCCTACCTCGGGTATTTGGAGGATATCGGGGTCGAGCGTGTCAATTTGGTATCAAAGTGTGGTTTATTTAGAGTATACTTAGGATCTTCTGTTGTCGGTGATGACCTCATTTGGAGGTCACGACTTTCAGATTTGTTGTCATTTGGCACAGTGGTGTAACCCTTATTCTGCATAATAGTCACATCGTATTAAAGAATAAGAAATCTTGTGTCAGGTTTATGCCTCATTGGTGACGTGGTGGATTGTTGGACGACTTTCAACATCGAACTGTAACTCTGCAACATGCGTTCCCTAGGAATTGTGGGCAAAGTCGTGTTTACTTAGGAGTGTGGTGAAATGAAACAATCTAAATGGTTTGAGTTTGGAGACCTAAAATGGTGATGTCTACGACATGTGTTCCCTAGGAATGGCGAGTAGAGTCATGTCTATATGGAAAATATTCATAGCATTCGAAGTGCGTGTTGGAGAAGGCTAGTAAGCGCTAGATGTAGTGAAGTTTAGTAAGTGTTAATTAGTGGGACTGAATTAATGTCCTCGGACTCGCTCTAGCTAAGGAAATTCAAGTGGATCCTTAGAACGATTCTCGGCGATTGTTCTATCGATAATCTTAATGCTTACTCTAATCATGAGGTCAAGTTCACTAAACATCGACTGTCAGCTGTACGTCAAATTCTTCGAACGCTATTTTGTTTAATGTAGATACTTTTCTTGGCAGTTTCTTTGGTAGCAGATGTTATTCTTATCAATTTCCAAAAGAGGTTGCGACTTTTGGAAATTGAAAATCCTCACATGGTGTTGTGAAATACGAAATGTCTTTGGCCTCGTGATAGGAGCATATTTATGCGACTTAGTTAGCTTATTTTCTTGCGTTTTCATAGTTAGTTTGTGTTTATTATAGTGTTTTAAACTATTTTCGTGTGTTTGTAGGTCCATATGACAAAGTTGGCAAGAAAGTGCAATTTGGAGCTTTTTTAGGCAGTTTTGGGCATCAAATGGATAGCTTATGAATGGAGCAAGATGGATGGACGAATTTGAAGTTCAAGAGGCTAGGAATGAGCTGAAAAGAGTGAAGAAATAAATCCAAGACAAAGAAGATAAGGAATTAGCTCAAAAGAAGGAATATTATCCAAAACCTTATCCAACCTTATCTTATCCAAACTAACCTTATCTTATCTTATCCTTTCCTAATCTAGCATTATCCAATCTTATGTTATCCAAATCAGTTTGTGCCTTAATTCCAGCTATTTCTAAGGGATAATTATGCATTTAAAACATATATTTCATATTCTAGAACCCTTATCCCTTAAGTGCCACATATATGCCCTTACCTAGGTGAATTAGGACTTGTAATCCTTCTCCAAAACCATGTCGTGTATCCTTATTCATTTAGGATCAGAAATAGGTGCTGGAACATCCTTTCTAAAAGCCTTATCCTTTCTCTTAAACCTGCCGCACCTTTGCTATCCTTATTTCCTTTGGTTTCTGATTGATTTAACCCATTCCACTTGGGTTTTGGGTACATAATCCTTGTCCCACTTTAATTTCAGAAACCTATCCAAATCCTTAGGGATTGTGAAATGTATTTCAGCCTATAAATACACACCCTTGCCACACAAATCATTCACCACCCTCTACCATATTTTTCTACACTCATACATCCCTCAAACACATTCACCCCTCATTGTGCCGTGAGTATTGCAAGGAGAAAGAGGAGGAGCCTTTGTGTCGTGCCTATGCCCAAGTCTTTGGGAGTGCTGGAGCGTTCTTAGGTGTTTTCCATCTTTTACTTTCAATGTTTAATTTAAGTTATCTTTGTTTAATTGCGAACATGAGGAACTAATTTCTTTATAGTCAGAAGTGAATTCGAAGCCATGATCATATGTTTTATATGAATTGATTTCCTCCAATTATTGTTTCATGAATCGTGAATGTGGTTTGCTTATTAGTTTTATTAAGAACTTGTTCTTGTATGTTGATTAGGTGGCCAACTTAGTTTGCATGCATGAATTTGATGCTAGAGTATAAGGAAATTTCACGTAATCATTATGAACTTATATTCATGAGCAGTAAAAGTCGCTAGTCACGATTGTGTTAAGTAAATCCTAGGCAAGAGTAACATGTTTTTCATAGTTAGGAATGCCTCGTCAATGCTTATGGTTTCCATTGAACTTAATGATCTCTGTTAAGTGTTTCTATCATGCATATTCCATAGTTAGGGAAATTGATAAAGAATAATTTGGTTGTGATGCGTTTTCCATTCAATTCAATGAATTTAGGGAAATCTGAGAATTAATTAGTTCAATACAATTAATTTGGGGCATTGTCATTCATGGTTTGTCGAAAGAATAATTGGAAATCGATTCGTATGCATATGTCATGTGTGGAGAAGGAACCCTCTAACTAGCCTTTCACCATTTTATTTCATCAATTTCGTGTCTTCTTATGTTTGTTTTACAAGTTTCTGTTTTTAAGTTTTAATTTCGTCAAAACAAAATCCCTTTTTCTTAAGTCTTGTTTTTAGAGTCAAAACCTGTTTTCTTTTAATCTTTTGAGTCAAGTTAAGTCTTATTTTCGTCCAAATCACTTGTTAGGTCTAGAATTGAGTCTTTTTGGTTGTTTCTTGTTGTTTTTAGTGTTTTAAGTCAGTTTTGAGTCTATAGAGTCTAGTTTAGTGTTTTTGAGTCTTATTTGTGTTGATTAGCATCCCTAGTTAATCCCCGGTCTAGAACGTTCACTCTTGCTTAATACTACAATTGTCATCTATAGGGTTTTATGTGTCAAGTTAATTTTCACCTCGTCAAATCCTATCAGTAGTTCTTAACTATTCTTTGAGCTTAGACCTACGTCCTTTTTGGCTAAGAAACCGGTCAACCTTATTGCGATGCTGACAATGGGGTATTGTCTCATCTGATTGTAGTTTTTACACTTTTCGAATTCTGCGGTGGTGTATTATTAAATGTTTGGTTGCACAATGATGCAACAAAATCTCACGCGTGTGCCTCCTGACGATTGGAACCGCATGATGTGAACCATCCTATCTTTGACCTAGAACTGATAACGATCTTCCTTGCTGAAAAATTTGGTGATGTTTTCTCTACAACGAGAAATGTTGCATCCTTTTTTACCAAAACGGTTGTAGTGTGTTTCACACATAAATGGCTGAGTTAGTAATGGAAGTGGTGAGATGGAAGCCATCATGCTTATCTCAATTTCTTTTTATTCCTATTCGGAGATGGGAAGAAATTCCCATGGTTGTCTTTCTTGGGTTGTCGGGGACCCACTGGTGATGCGAATGGAAATGGTTGAATGTCACCATAGATTTCCGGTACAAACCATCTTGTACATGTGGAGACTATGATGACATTTCGAATTTGTTGATCAACTCACTCGTTGTAGTATCTACTAGTTTGTGAGGACTATAATTTTGACCACTTGGCAAAAAAAAAAAAAAAAAAAAATCATTCTAGACTTTGTTAGACCAACGTCTCGATTCCCATTGATTTCAACTGTGATCTCAGTTTCACCCCTGGTATTAGAAAACTTTTTACTCAACTTTGGGTTCGTGCTTACCCTACAACACTTCGTATCATTTCACTTTGTATCTTTTCTATAGCAGAGAGACTATTCAGGAAAACCACTCAGATTTGAAAGTTTTAGTTGGAACCATCAGTCATTCAATCACCTAGTATTACCCTATCGAATGAATCATTACCACTGATGATTGAATATCCCTGAGGTTATCGTAGTAACAAGTTGTGGTGAATTTTTGGAATGGGGAATAAGTTTGAGATTTTGTCCATCAGATTACTATAGACTACCATTGAGTTGAGTCTGCACTCAACGATCTCGACTTACCACCACAGAATCAAGCTAGGTACTTGTATAAAGTCAAGGATCAGAGTTGTATATTCAAATCTAGATTTGTTGTGCTCTAGATTTAATGGACTTGTTTTGACCCTCAAATCCTAGAGTGTTTTTTTAGCCTTCTCGACGTGGTTTCATGCTCAATTAGTGAGGAACTCACGATAGATCGACTTGGCGGATGCATGTGCCCAGTTTCTTATTGATGTTAACATGAATATTTAGAGCATAACCTTCTCGCAAGCCAACCAGACTTATCAAGAAGAGTTTCATGTGGCCTTGAGGTTTGAGCCAGTTTCTGTGAATGGTTTGGAACGACATTCATTATTCGAAGGAAGTAGTCCGAGTGATTTTTTTTATAATTTAGTTCGAACCTTGTACTTCTCAGCTAGGAGAGCGATGATCGGTTAGTCATGAAAGACATGTTTACGATATGTGTTCGCCTCTACGCATCTTTCGACTACTTCATTCCAGGACCTTATAATTCGTGATGCGTGTTTCATATCTAAGTTTTATGAAGATTCGTAAAGACCTTGAGTACTAGGTTGTTTGTCCTGCATCACATTTTTATTTATAGACTATTGAACAGTCTGAACAAACTATATAGATCTTGAATGATGTGTTGCATTCTTTTGATTTGTGGTTTCTAAATGACTAGATTTTGCACTGATCTCTTTTGGAGTAGTTACGACGATAGTTTTATTTTTAGTTTGTGTATGGCACTATTTGATACTTGGTGTGATAGATTCTATTGGCAACACTGGTTAGACAATGGAGTTCTACGAGTTGGTTTTTGGATGTTTGATTTTATGATTTGAGAAACTGTGTGCTTGTGTTGTTGTTGACTTGGGTTTGGACAAATTGGTATGTTTGCACCCTTAGGAAATTACTACTTGCTTATGGAGACAACAATGTGTTGTCAATATCGCAGGCGGCCGACTGTAATATCGATGGCATATTTGTTGGGTTCGTTAAGCAAGTGGACAAGTAAACTTGTCTTCAATAGTTGTTACTTTTAGTTATTGTTGGGGCTCGACCCAAAGACACCTCTGTTCTCGAAGTATGTGACGTTACGAATGCTTGGGCGAGACCCTTCCATTTTTTATTTTGATTTTTAGTACAAGTATTTTAAATTACCTTATTATAGTAATATTTTTGTATTTTTGACGTTACAAATGTTAGGTTGAGACTTTGTCACTTTCGACTTTAAAGTTCAGTACAAGTTTTTTGACCTTTATGTTAGTACATATCTATTTTGACATTATCGTATTATACGTACATATTTTTGACCATACGTTATTATACAATTTCGACTTTATAAATATAGAGTATGTTTTTACTTTTAATATTGATGGGGGAAGAAAGTAGGAGCTTGAAGGCATGAAAGAGGATCTAGCAAACCGCTTGCCACGTGTGGCCTATTCTCTTTCATGCAACCGCTCTGATTTGATTTCTTCGCCACAAACACACACACACACATACACACACACACACACGCACACACACGCACACACACACACACACACACACACACACACACACACACACACACATATATATATATATATATATTTTCTTCCTCCTATTTTCGAGTATTTTAGCATAGCAAGTTATTTCAAATTTCGGGACGAATTTTTATTTAACGGGGGTACATTGTGACAACCCATCCCAGATTTTTCGGAACATTAGGGGTAAAATGGTAATTTCACACTCAAGGGAGATATTTTCTTATTTTGTCTTTTATGGGATTGGTTGGTGAGCCACATGGGGCCCACCCTTGATTTTTGTCCCCCGTCCTCTCTCTTCTCTCCTCACTCTTTCTGTCCATCTCCATCCCAAAGCTCTTTCCTTCACCACTCTCTCCCTCTCCCCTTAGCATACCCATGGACCGCCCATGTCACCAACTCGCCACTCATACGAGCTCTGCCACCATCACCTCACCTTGTCCCACCTTCCTTCCCTAGCCCAAATCTATAGAACCATTCTTGGACCCACACTCAAATCGGAGAGAAGTTGGAAATAAAAAGCTCTGGCGATATTTCTCGTCCCTTCGATTTGGATAAGGCTCGAGACACTTGAAATCTCTCTACTTTCGTCTTTTTGGCCTAATTCTAACCTAGGTTATGTGTTGGAACAATGAGATAGCATAGAGATACCTCAGGGGTGCTAAACCCAATTTTTCTGGCATATTCTGGCGAGATACAGCCACGGCTGGCCACGAGAAAGGTATAAATCGATTCATTATCTCATAGGCTTCAATTTTATGTATTGGTTTGTAATGTTTAGTTGGGATTTGATCTCGATCGGAGCTCGAGATATCTTGCCCAATATCCCGATCTTTCCCTTCCATTAGGTTCGGTGACCCGCGTACACAAAAACAACCCGTCATACCCAATAGGCTGACCTAAACCCTTGAACCGGGCCCAAGTCTATGTGATACATCAAGCCCAACCCATTGTACAACCCAGACCCTTAGGCCGGGTTTTTAAGCCCAAACCCGTGTGAACCCTGCCCAAAACCCAGGCCTTTGGGCCAAGGAACCCGGCCCAAACTCTCAGCCTAACCTTACGACCCAAACCACCTAAACCGGCCCAACCCACCCAAACCACCTGAACCGGCCCAACCCAGATGGAATATTTTGTGGAATATTCCGTTAGGAGATATTCTCTGGAATATTCTTTGTGTTGACTTTTTGTTGACTCTTATGAAGTTTGCCCGGGACCCCTCTTAGGGTAATTCGACGTCATAAATCCGCTTCCGACATCCGTTTCCCTAAATTCAAATAGTTATGATAAAGTTTTAATAATTGGCACCTTTATGTGCTTAGGTGCAATTGCGTATGGCATTTTCTTCCATGTGCATAATGATGAAATCAGCAGGAAGACTAAATTGATCAACACACACAAGTACATCTTCAACAATTCCTCTTGGATATTTCATGGAACGATCAGCGAATTGTAGAGAAATGGATATATGCTTTAGTTTGCCTAATTTGAAGTGTTCATAAACAAAATAGGGCATCAAATTCACACTTGCTCCCAAGTTAAGCAAAGCTTTGTTGAATTTTCTTTCTCCAATGACACATGGGACTGTAAAGCTACCAGGATCTTGAAGTTTTGGTGACAATTTTCTTTGAAAAACCACACTAACCGCGTCTAATAACTTCACCTCCTCATGTTCTTCATACTTTCTGTTGTTAGTACAAAGTTCCTTCAAAAACTTCGCATATGATGGAATTTGTTTGATCACATCAAGAAGAGGAATATTAATCTTCACCTTTCTGAATTGCTTTAAAATATCTCCCATGTACTTCACTTTTTTAGCTTGTCTTGCACGCTATGGGAAAGGTACAGAGTCATGAATTTCTGCAGTAGAAGAAGAATGAGTGGGATGATCAGATTTGTTAGCTTTGTCAAAGGTTGTGTCATTGCTTTTAGCCCTTATAGAACTTCCAGACTTCTTTTCAAGCAGCTGCCCTATATGTGCGCTGACCTCTTCATCTTCTTCTTTATTAATTTTTGGACTTCCCACATTATTATCAATCGTCTTTCCACTCATCAAAGTGGTAATAGCTTGAACATGCTTTTGATTCCCAAGATTTGTTTCAGTTTGGCTTGGAAATTGCCTTTGTGCTTGCTCGAACTTGTTCAAAGTAGTAGCTATTTGTCCCAATTGAGTCTCAAAATTAGATTGAGCCTTTTCCAGACCCTATGACTTTGTCTAAGCGATACAACTTCCTGTTCATACCGATCAGTTTTCTTTAAGAGTTGAGATATCATGTCCTTGATAGAAGGGTCTTGTTGTTGAATTGGAAGAGCTTCATAAGGCTGCTGACAAAAGGGTCTTCTTAAGTCATTTGGTGTTGGACACTGAGACAAACACATAGGTGCTTAAAAGGTAATCGAGTACACTGAACTACGATAAAAAGAGAGTTCAAATATACATGTCAGGTAAGAACTCGTAAGTTGCAATATGCAAAGTAGTCATTTGACCTGAGGCATCATAGATGTCTAATGGTTAGGTTCTTGATCTTTGATTATGTCAAAGGCATTCCATTAAGAGTGTCCACAACATTGTTAGGGTCAAGCTATCTAGTCATGTAGGCATATGAATGCACAACAAGGATCTCTAACATTCCATGGTGGATGGAAAATACTCTGAGATATGATTCGGGAGTCTTTGGCCAAAGCATATGAACATAACTTAGAAAGTTTATTCCAGATCATATTCAATTGAATCATATAGAGAAGTATCACATTGGATAGTAGACATGAAACAAACTATCACTCAAACAATGTGATTAAGAGTATTGTATTAGAGAATGATCGTATTGCATTGTAATTGTAACTGGATAGGTTCTCCAACCACTTCTACTTAACTTGGATAGCCATGACATACTGCTAGGTGTAACTCATGGCTTTTGGAAGCCTTGAAGATTAGCAAACATTAATCTTCATCAAAGGGAGAATTGAAATGTAGTTTCAATTCACAATTGATCGTTAAGAGTAACAATCGCTCATTGCCTTGCTAATTAGAACCTAATGGATCATACACCGAGTAAGGCTGAAAGTGAAGAAATATAAATGAGATGGATAAGCAATTAAATGCTTTAATTGAGAATGGTCAAGATTAATTGATTAGTTAGTTAATTATACAAAAGGTTTGTATTGGGCTTTCAAGTTAGTTTCGGGTCTCAGGGCCCAAAAGGTTTTTGGTCCACAAGGCCCATTATGTTTAAGTTGTATGACAACTAAAACAAAATGGGCAAATAGCCAAATAACTAAAGGATGGCTGGCCATAGGGTGAGTAGTAGTGAACTTGGCATAATTGCAAGTTTGCCACTCAAATATGAGGTGCTATAAAAGGAACTTTATAGCTTTACCACAAAAAGGGTTTCTTTTAGGCAAAAGAGCAAAACTCTTTCTCTCTTTGTCTTCCAAAGAGGCCGGCCACACTCAAATGTGGAGACTTAGAGACACCAAACTTTTGGTGTTCTTGGAGTTCCTCTCCTCAAATCCTCAAGGAGCAAAGGAGAAGCAAAGAAGCAACCATCCAAGGAGAAAAGGAGGTGACTTGAAGGCCCTCCACTTGGGAGAATCCCTTATGTAAAAAAGGATGAGCTTCAAGGGTAATGAAACTCAAACTCTTTCTTCTCTTTAATTTGTTAAAGAGTCTTTTGGTTCACCATTCACTAGGCTTTGAAAGTCATGGGTTTTATAATTGTTTTTTAATGCATGCCTACTTTAAAGTGTTATTAGTTTGCTTATCTGTTCAAATGTTCTCACATGTTCTTAGCTAGGACAAATTTTTTCCTTCATCTTGATCTATAGGAATCAACTCAAGTTGCAACGAACGTCTACCTTGCATATACGATCAAACTTTGCTCCTTGTTTGACCATTGCTCGGTATTTTGCAAATTTCCTGCAACTCAAATATCCAATCGTTGATATGTTTTTTGGGTTGAAAACTAGACTTCTGGGGCTTTCCAAGGATATAAAATGTGCCTGGTACAAAATTGAATAATTCAGTCCAAAACTGTGTCAAAACAGTGATACATAAACTGAAATAAAACAGTGACGAAAATTACTTTTACTTATCTTAATAGTAATGACTTGTATTCGAAAATAGAGAACAGAACAAAATCAAATTGAATAAACTACAATAAACGACTTATTAGATATGGAATAAGATATCAAGTTGGGGGACTCAATTAGAGTCCCCGGCAACGGCGCCAAAAACTTGGTGTAAACTTGCAAGTGCACAAGATAGTCGTAATATAGCGTGTTGCAAGTCCAAGTATCATCCCCACGAGGATTCTAATTCAATTTCCAATTTGATAAACTAAGCCAAATCTAATTATTTTAAAGACACAAACACAAAAATATAAACCCAAACAACAAACTAGACTCGATCTTAATTAATAAATCAATCAAAGATGTGAAGAGTTTGTTGTGATGATTTTATAAACAGAAACAGAACCTAAATTTAAACTAAAATTTAAGAGAAGAAAACATTGTGTTTTAAGGCAAGTGATGAAAAAGTCTATGGATTCGGGAATCAACCACAAGCAATCTAGTTTAGGTTTCAATGCATTCAATGGATCTTTCAATTCTTTAGATGATAATTCCCGTATCTAAGTCCTTGTCAGGCACATTCGACCATAGTTTTCCTTAAGTGAATGATTCTCTCTTAGTTTAGGCAAAGATTGTTTATCCTAACATGTAGTCTATCCTGGTTAAGACATAAATTTAACAAGTATGACTCTTTACGCTCTAGAAAACAAGGGAACCAAGCAAACCATTATTCTTTGCCAAACAATAATGTAATTTACCACACTTAACCACAAGAAGCTAATTGAAATATATTGCTAGTTCAGCCTCAAATTCATCTTTCAATCTTACTAGATGCAAAGTCCTAAGGTGATCAATCAGAGAACTCAAACAAAAAGTAAAAATTCAAACAGTGATTAAGCATTCATATGAAAGAAACTAGAAATCCAATGAATAACATTAAAAACCATAAACATCCATGCTAGGGCATCATCCTAACCCTAGAAAAAGAGTTTAGTTACTCATAGAATACAAAAACATAATTAAAAATCTTAAAAACATGAAAAACTTCCGAATGATGAAGATGGATAGAAAGACAGTTGGCAGCTGTGACCTCTTCTCTACTCTTTTGAATCCCAAAATCACGTTTCCAAAACCTTCTTTAAAAGTTCCTCTGTCTTTCTTCTTTTATTCTTGAATAAATGCTAAAATCCTTACTTGAATAGGACTCTTGAATTCTATTCTTACTTGGATTGGTATATTGATGATGTGGCAAACCAAACTAGTAAATATCTTTACTATGAACCTTTTATGATAATCTTGAACTCTTCCAATAGCTCTTCTTTTGCTCTGCACATTTCATTTTATTAAAATTTGTAATTCTGAAATCTCTTTGCAAATCCCGCGTAAACCTTGCTGAAAGACTTCCGGTACAAGAATCACTATAACATCTTCTAGGAAACTCGAAATCACGAACCGTAAAATTCCTCTGAAAGCTAGCTTCCATATGTTTCCAATAGTACAAGGCTCAATAGCTGTTCATTATGAGGAAATACAGTTTATCCCATAAAGTTGGTTGATCTACAAAAGTAGCTTCTGCTTCCAGCATGCAAACTCATTTTAATCGCAAAAGTGCTCATTTTTCTTCTTTCTTCATCTTCACTCTTCAATCTAAGAAAAACATAAAACGAAGTGAAACAACCTAAATTCACTCAAAAATATAACAAGAGTCTAAACTAAAGGGCATTAAAATGTATGCAATATTGATCATATCAACAGGTACTTGGTGACGTCACGTGTTGATCTGAGACGTATGTCGAGATTAGGGCCTGACAACCTAAACAACCTTGCAGTTGACGGTCTGATGAGCAATAAAAGTGTTGTTCACTTGACGACCATCTTGGAGCGAACTCAATTATACTTTGATATTTTCAAGAAGGCTTTACAGGCTAACGAGGACCTGAAAACTACAACGGTTGCTCAGAAGGCTATCTTACCAGACTTAGAGGCCATCAAAGCGAAGAAAGAGAAAATGGCAGATCTCGATCGTCAAATCACCGAGCTTCAATCCCAAATATTTGCCATTTCTTATGAGCTTGAGAAGGATTTTGAGGCAAACAAACCTCGTTTGGCAGAGTATGCGGCCAGTGGGAAGCGGATACAAGTGTTGAAGGCTAACAAGAGGACTCAGCATGCCGAGATCATTATGGGTGAAGTAAAATAGCCAGAGTTAAAAGCTACACTTAAAGCCTTTCTTCCCTCGACCCCATAGATTGTGTTCCCGGTGTCGACTTATGGACCAATTGACTTTTATGTATATACATATGTACTTTTCGTCATCTTAATGAAATATCTTCTCATTCTTGCATCTCCCAAGTAATTGGATAACACTTATTTAAGAATTTCCCAATGATTGGCAACTTGTATATTAAACCTGTGATGGTATGCCCTCTTGCCGAGAACCTTGTGAATGATAAACGGTCCTTCCCAATTCGGCAACCATTTTCCAAACCTAGGATCCTTGATCCCAACTAGCAACACCGTTTGCCAAACCAAGTCACCTTCACCGAACGTCTTTTGCTTTACACATTGATTATAAGCTCGCTCGATGATCTTTTTTTGTGCTACTAACACATTATAGGCATCAAGTCAAACCTCCTCTAGATCCTCTAAATCTTGCCTCATTGCTTGACTATAATCGGCGCTGAACAAACTACTTTGTTCAATAATTCACAACGAGTTTATACTTAACTCGACCGGTAAAATTGCATTGTGCCCATATGTCAAAGCCTATGGAGTCGTTCCTGTTGCTGATTGAAGTGAAGTGCAATATGCATATAATGCCTCATTTAATCTTAAATGCCACATGCCAGGCCTTTTCTTCACAATTTTCTCCAAAATTCCGATCAAAACTTTGTTACTTTTCTTCGACCTGCCCATTCGCGTGTGGGTAATATGGCGTAGACTATTCGAGTTGAATTTTCAAATTTTCTGTGTAGTCTTTAAACCTATCAGCTATGAAAATTATGACGTTATCTATAACAATTGTTTATGGTATGCTGAATCTTGTTACAATATTCTCTTCGACGAATTCGCAGACTTCTTTAGATGTTAACTCGGCATATGACTTTGCTTCGACCCACTTGGTGAAGTAATATGTTTCTACAAGTATCCACGCATGTTTTGCTAATCCAAATGACGGTGTAACTTTGCCAATCACATCCATGGTCCATCCTTTGAATGGCCATGGTTTGGTGATTGAATGAAACAATTCGGCCTGGACTTTTTGGATGGATCTGTGTATTTGACATTGTATGCAACTGCGTGCATATACTATGCAATCTTTCAAAATACTTGGCCACAAGTATCCGTGTCGTTGAAGCAACCAATGTAGTTTACGGCCGGATTGATAGGCACCACATATTCCTTCATGAACTTCAGCATTCACTTAAATGACCTATTCTAGGCCAAGACATAGCAATAACAAACCATCTTCGCCCTTTTGGTACAACTCATTTTGATATACCACATAATTTGTAACAAGTACCTTTTTCTTGTGGTCGTGCTTGCCACTAGGATTATTGAGGTACCTTATGATCGATCTTCTCCAATCATCTGGCAACATTTTGACCATGCCAATGTTTACAGGAGCCTCTCTTTCTAGTTATGAAGGTAAAGACATAACCCTTGTTCGAATTACACCTTTCAGTTTAAGAGCTTATTAATTAATTAAGGCCAGGTATGGACACTACTCGACTGGTATGACCCGACCTACTTCACCCCCAAGAGTTGTGCTACGAATGATTCGGCTAAATAATTGACAACCATATGATAGGGTGCCAGAGTACAACTCATGCAACGGAAAGTCCCATTGAGCTGGTTAATAACAAGTTCTGAATCGTCGAGGACAAGTACGCAGGTTGCCTTCAAGTTATGAATATTAAGACCGATAACAAGGGCTTCGTATTCGGCTTGGTTGTTGGTACAGTCAAAATCTAACTTGAGAGAAAAATACAATGCTGATACCAGCAAAGGTTACAATACTAGAACGTCAAAATATAATGTCCAATAATTGTCACGTGTTAACACCATGCCGATTTCAACATTGTTGCCCCCGAATCCATATAGAGAAAGGTGTTGGGCAAGGAAATCAACGAGGGCCTGACCTTTGACGGCTTTTTGGGGCACATATTGTAAACTAAATTCAGATAAAGCCATTGTCCATTTTCCAATGCAGCCTTTGCCTATTGGCTGAGTAAGCATATAACGAATAACATCGGTTTGGGCTATGACCTGAGTAATGGATGGGAGCAAGTAATGCCTGAGTTTGGATGTGGCAAAGAATAAAGCCAAGCAAAGTTTCTCGAAGGCCGATAATTTATTTTAGTCGATTTGAGATTTCGACTAAGGTAAAAATGGCCTGCTCCCGACCAGTATCGTTATCTTGTGCTAGAAGACAACCAATGAATTCTTCGGTAGCTAAGATATACAACTTTAAAGGCTTGCCTCACTGAGGCAGCATGAGAACATGAGGGATAGTGAGAGAAACTTCAATTTGTGTAAAGGCGTCCTAATGTTCTTCTCACCATTTGAATCGGTCAGAATCTTTAAGTTTTAGGAGCATGGAAAAAGCTTTCATTTTTCCCACCGAATTAGAAATAAATCGATGAAGAAAATTGATCTTGCCAAGCAAGGATTGCAACTGCTTCTTTATTATCGGAGGTAGGGCATCAATAATCGCACGATCCTTGTTCATATTGTCACGCCCCGATCTCGACAAACGTCTAAGATCGACACGTGACAGAAGACTGTAAGGGGATGCCAGGAAATACAAACTGAAATACCAAACTGAAAATAACAATAATCACATATGTTTAAGGAAAAGTATAGGGGTAACCTAACATTTCAAGCTCCCTGAAATCTATCTGCTACCCCAAAGCTCCTCGTATCTACTAAAACCTACACAATCGCTGCTACATCATAGGAATGGTGCACAGGGCAAATAACAACCCAGATAAGCCGTGAAGCTTGTGTGAGTGATAATAATTCTATGTATGTGATACTAATAAAAACCAATCATCGATCACGGTTTATAAACATCAAATATAAAATCATATTTTATGAAATCATAATCAAGTCACTAAAAATCCCGAATGAGTCACCCAGACATCCAACGGCTCGTCTGAAACAAGTCACAAAAGCTCACAACCATAAACTCATACAACACAATGAAAAGTAAGGCTAGAGTGACACAGTTCGACCGAAGCCTACATCTCTGAAGCTATCTCAATCCAAACTCAATCGGAAGAATCAACAAAGTAATTAATCGGGTTCCGGACCTCTCAACAGAACCATAACACTAAATGGGATTCTGACCACTCAATGGAATTCAACCAAGATACGATTCCGAACCACTCAACGGAATCGCAGAGTAGAAGGGATTCCGAACCTCTCAATGGAATTCGAGTGGATACGATTCCAGACCACTAAACGGAATCGCGGAGTACAATGGATATTAGACCACTAAATGAAATCCATGCTGGATACGATTCCGGACCACTCAACAGAATCGCAGAGCATGAGGGATTCCAGACCACTCAACGGAATCCAAACAAAGCAAGGAATCGGACCACTCAACAAAACCCTAGCGGAAACCTAGTTCTGGATCACTTAATGGAACCAAGCGGAAGGACAACAACCATAATGTACAATGGCTCAAAGAAACGAACATGAATCAAGTTACTCAATTTACAAAAGCTCAACAAGTGAAACAAGGCACAAATACTAAATTTAGAATTAATCAACGAAGTGGGAAATGAAACAATATCGAAGCAACAAATCCCCATCACAATGGGTTAACGGTCCACTACTAGCCCTCACATTTCGTCACAACATGCCAATCATACAAATCAAACCATATTTCAAATATGCATGTCAACTCTCATTTCATAAACATAATCGATGACTAAGTACTAAAAATAACAATTTAATAGAAAACATATTTATAAAACCAAGTCATATCCACACATGATAACAGTTGCGAAAACATGATAATCACCAATATCACATATAATAAAGTCACCCACCTGGAGTCCGCGCTAACGCACCCTAGCACAAGAATTGGGACATCATGCACTATTGTCGCCTAAAACAAAGTACAAGTCCACATTTAGATTTCTTTTGATAATTCACATACTCAAAAAATCCCATATGTCCCCCACAACAACATTTAATGAGAATCAAACTGTCTTTAAAAGGTAGGGTGCATGGTCCCACGTCACTTGCTCCGTAAGAAGCAACCACTAGATTTTCGATTCGTAAGTTCCTAAGGTCCTTAAATATTATGTACTATAATGTATCAAAGTTTGGTGACGATCCAACAGTTGAATCCTCGATTGCTATAATGTTCAAGTGGCAGACCTTAAAGAAATTTCGCCGAATTTTGCAGATTTTCTAGGCAATATTTAGAACTTCATATCTCACTCGTTTCTCACCCAAATTCGACCCATAAAATACCAAAACGAAGCTAGAAGTCCAAATGGTGGCCGAAAAATGGCCTGAAATATGGATGTCCGCGGGAAAACTGGTGACTCGTCGGAATTTAACATAATCAACAAAATCGAGTGATTCAAAACTAAAATCATAGCTTGGAACAAGATGAACATATTGGTACCTTTTCCGATGGCTAACTCGTCGTGGTTTGGCCGAAAAATGGTCTGGAAGGTCACGGGTTCGCCGGAACTGGGCAAACTTTAAATCGTTACAACTTTCTCATTTCTCAACCAAATCACACAATCCAAACATGAAAATTCATCTACACATCATGAAGAATCGATTTATACCTATTTTCAGTTCAAAATATGGCTTGAAATTGTCTGAAATTAAAGGGAAAGTCACGGATCAAAACTATGCTTTTGGAACTCTGTTCTTCTCAGATTTTTACTCCGTCTTCATGGATTAAAATCCATGAATCATTTCATTGTGGTGAGTAGAGAACGGTTGTGGTGGTTTAAGAAATCAAAACGCCAAAAATTTGGGAGTTGGAGGTGATGTGTTGTTCATGGGTGGAAGAGAAAGTTCGAGAGTTTTCAAAGAAATGAGAGAGCACCTGGAGAAAAGAAGAAAAGAGAACTCCAGAAAAGTTGGAATGGGTCCCACGGCACACACCCAAATACATCATGTGCTCAAATGTCAATTTACCAAAATGCCCTCGACATTCAAAACCTTATAAAATCTTTGTTATAATTTTGAATCACATTTTGTTTGCGCCCACGCATTCTTCTCGATGAGTACTATCCAAATATATAAAATTAAGTGGAACAATACGTAGGGGTCAAATACGCCGTAAATATAAAAGCGTCGAAACTAAGAATACGAAATATGTAATTTTAAATAGTGAAATTCGGGAATGGGATTTCACACTTATCCACCTCGATTCCTTGATGATGCACAAGGAAACCCAAAAATTTTCCTGCAAATATGCCGAAGGCACATTTAGCAGGGTTCATTTTTAGCTTATGCTGGCGCATGCAGAAGAAAGTTTGCCAAAGATCCTCTAAATGTGTTCGGCAGCATTTGGACTTGATTACAACATCATCGATGAATACTTCAACAACGGTGTCGATCAGGTCGTGAAGAACGACATTCATGGCATGCTGATACGTGGCATTGACGTTCTTAAGACCAAAAGGCATAACGACCCATTCATAGGTCCCTAATGCCCCAAGGCACCAAAAACGCGGTCTAATGGACATCTGCTTTGGCAATAAAGATTTGATTGTACCCAGCGTGGTCGTCCATGAAAGATAAAATCTTGTGGTTTGCTGCGGTGTTGATTAATAAATCTAAAATTAGCATTGGGTATTGGTCTTTAGGAGTTGCCAAATTTACATTATGAAAATCAATGCATATACGCAAGGCACCACTTTCTTCAAAATAGGCACGATGTTTGCCAATTGTTCGATGTATCAGGCTGTTCGAATAAAGTCAGCTTTTAAAAGTCAAACAAGTTCATCTTTTATGCCGAGCTAAACTTCAGTCGAGAATTATCCAAAAGGTTGGTAGAATAGTTTACATCCGGCTTTGATACATAGTTCATGTTCGACCAGTGTTCAGTCAAGTACAAGCATCTCATGGTAGCTCCAAGAAAAACAATATTTGAATTCCTCGAGTAATTTACAAAGTTCGGTCTTCATAGGTTGGGCCAACAGGGCGCTAATAAATAAAGGTCGAGGTTCATCGGTCGTTCCAACATTTATCTCTTCTAATTGATCTTTGACTTTAGGACAATTATCTTCGAGTTTGGCTGGTATAGCTTGGACTTTATCCAGTGATAGAACTGGGATGTTGTCTAATTCGGCGAGGAATTCTACTAAGTTTACGCCAGCATTTGGCTGCTTAGAAATGGTATAACAATGGGCCAGTAGTTGTTCCATAATAGATGAAACTGCGACCATGGATCTGTCATGTCATGTTGTATCAATCATCAGAACCATCAGCTAAATTGGCCAATCCAACCTTTACCGAATCTTGTTGAATAGTCTGGGTGCCAACCTTGATGGCTTTCTAGACAAAGATCTTGGTCGGCCTTCCCTCTTCATTAAAACCTTGTAGAGTGATATAGCTAACCTGGTCGTCATAATAATGAGCTCGAATCATATTAGCCTCAAATGGCTGATTATCCACTGGATAAACTGCAGTTGATTATCGACCGGATGAACTGCGGCTAATTTGTTGTCCTAGAAAATAAGGATCTGGTATAGTGAGGAAATGGTACAGCCAGTCTAGTGGATCCAATCACAACCGAGCAATGGATTGTACTCGGTCTTTAAATTAACTATACAAAACACAGTTATGTGATTTCGACCTTTGATATTTACTTCTAAAGGTAGGTACCTTTAGTTTGAGATTTATCACCAACAAAGCTATTCATGGTCACGCCGGATAGAATGAGTTCATCATTAGAGCGTTGTAGGCTTTCATTATAGAAACATGCATGATGTTGCCGTTACCCCACAGTCAACGAAAACTTTAGATATCAGATAACCATCAACATGGGTTGTTACGTACAATAGCTTCAGATAATGAAGGTTGGCGGCCAAAGAGCTGGGAAATAGCTCGGCTAAGTCTGCTCTGAGCTTGTCTTCCTTCGATAGCCACGAAGTCGACTTGTGTGGTCTCTTCGGCAACCACATCACCATCTAAAAAGCTTGGTTGAGGTGTGGTTGGTTGGAACTATGCAGATAGGACATGGACCATGCTAATTTCCATGTTGTCATGGACCAAAGGCCCTATTGGGTTGCAATCATCATCTTATGGATTGTTTGGCAGAATATCTTGATCTTCGGTACACCAACTGTGTCGTCTTCAGCCACAGCTAAAATATGTGCACCTAGTGTGTCTGGCGTGGCCGTTTTATCTTCGACTTCGGCAACATGTTCCATTAGTGATAAGACTTGGTTCTGTGTTTGCAAAGCCTTGAGAACCTGCACCTGATATGTGATGTGAGCATCATGTGTGTCCAAATAGATGTCCAAGATTTTAACTCACTCATTCTCTTCGGTCGTGAGGCCGAATAATGATACGACCGAAAAAACCTCAAAATGATGTCGCAAATAATGTAGATCATCTAAAGAGAATAAGAGGTATGCATGATTTAATTTGGTATAAAGGTCGACGTCGAAGCTGAGAACACTGGCTTCATGAATGTGTTGGAATCTGGCCTTCATTCCTAAATCCAACCATTTTTTGATAATTTGTTCAGCCTCGTGGCCAGTTAAAGCTAAATCAAGATACTCATAACATGCCTTTGGAAGGCTGTATAGGTCGTTTGCCGAATTCTTCTTGTGAAATTCCCGCTTGTATTCTAGAGCCTCGCCAAAAAATGGCAGATGTCGATTTCGTCTAACTTTAATCAATGGTTCTTGTGGCGGTAGTGGAGGAAGTTTGTTCTTAGTCTCCTTCCTGAAATGCTCGATGCAAGCTTTCATTTCTCCAAGCCGGATAAGAAGTTTGATTCATTTCTCAAATTCTTCAATCTCAGTTTCAAAGTCGCGATCAATTACCTTCTCGATCATGATCGCCAGAGTTTGTCAATCATCCTCATTTTTTTCCATTTCTTTAGGCTTGCATTTTGTGACTGAAACTTCCTGAGCCGTTCTGATGGAACATGGAATCCATCCTTTGTCAGCAACGTTTCTAGGACTTAGGTAAAACGGTGTATGCGTCGATAGGGGAATTGTAACTATACCAACATTGGTCGTATGGCTTTGGTGGTTTGAAGGTTCATTGGGTCGTGGATGAACTTGAACTTCTAGAGTTGTGTACATAGTACTCCTCATCATAAAACAGCCCGTCAAAATCAAGTCGCCATCTAGCTGAAGGCGGTTTGTAATTCTGTTATTGAGGGTCGAGTCTATCAAAAACCCTTTGCTGGCATTAACCTGAGCCTAGCATTAATTGAGATTTTGCTGAAATCGTAGGTGCGAGTTGCGGTGATTCGGCCGAAGGTTTCTGTGGTTTTGGCTCATCTATAATGACTTCTAATTGGCATCTACTACACATGATCATTGGGCTTTAAGACTTATCTAAACAGGAGTCAGATACTGGGTCGAGATAGATTGGATTCGAGAAGAAACTAGGCGGGTTGTTTTGGGATGAGAAATCGATTTTTAAACGCAGTCAAGGATTCTGTTTTGGGATGTGGTATGTTGGGATGTACTCAGCTTTTCTTTTTTGTTTTTATTATCCTTTGGTAGATGGGCATCTACTATGTTTACCGTTGTCGAAGGGAAATGATCATCATCAACTAACATTTGTGTCTTTTCTGGGAACTTCAGTTTGCCATTGTCAATCCAGCTTTGGATGGCATCACAGAACACGACACAATTATTTGTCGTGTGTTTGTTTGAGTTGTGATACTTGCAGTATGTTTTCCCTTTTAAATCTTCCGCCTTAGGAATGTCATCCCCCGTCCGAAGCTTGATGATCTTTGCAAGTAGTAGTTGGTCAAAGATAGCATCAGCCTTGGTGATGTCAAAAGTGTATACCCTTGATGTTTTGACGGCTGCTTCAACAGAGGCCGAGCACGTTTTGACGTCTTTGGAGCTAGTGTGAGCTAGTGCCTTGCAAAAATAAGGTTTGTCAATCACTATCTCTGTTGTGTCTATAATGACATTTTTTTATTCGTCAGCCTCGGATGATGCATAACTTACTGTTGGATTCTTATAAATCGTCCCATGGGTTAAAGTCAAGGATTAAAATATCAGCCATGCAGATAATATCGGGCCTCCAATTTATTGATATTTCGGGGGATATATCGTTATCGTTTTAGGTATCGGGAAAAAATTCAACAAAAATGACAGATATAGGCATTGAAACACATAACTTTGGTCTAAAACTTTCATAGATGTTATGTACATTATCAATGAATGTATTGAACAAATAAGACTCAAAATTTACTAATAATAAGATATACATATGATGAAATATGAGTGGTATGTAATGCGTGTTAACTTAAAGTTTTCTAATAAAATGTTTATTAGAATGAATAAACCATGCATAAATCCATAGTTTGTTTAAACATTAGATTACAATTTAGATAAGTGTCCAACTACATAAATGAAGAGCTCCTATGAGGTTCAAACAATGAGGAACAACCATCTAGATTCATACAATAGTCATACCAAGTCATGTAACCCGAGCAGTTTGCAAGCCATGTTTGAACATGGTGCACATATGTCTCTCTTGAGCTCCCTATTGTCCTCCCATACATGGGATAGTTAGGATTAACCCAACTAGTAGGTCCATAGTCTGTTTCATCATCTTGAGCTCCATAACTAGTTCCATTATAATCAGACATGACATACCCATAGCCATCATAAGATTCATTTAAGTTAGTACTAGGTCTAGTTCCTATGTTCATAGATCCAAAACTGATCACCATGTCATCTTCAGATGGATTGATTGGTTGGCTTCTTTTCCCTGAGTATTGCTTCCCAATTGCGTCAATGCTTGGTCCAGTTTCTCTGCATCCATGATCCTCATCTTGGGTGGCATGAGTAAAATCAGCCTCGATAGTAAATGGGCTATATTGTCTTCCTTCTTCATTACCTCCTGATCCAGCATTACTTCCTCCATCATTATCTGACGAATTGGATGAACTTTCCTTTCTACTAGTATTGGCATCGTCTCTCAAGGGACGTCTTTGACCTTGCCGAGTGCCAAGCATATCCCTTTCAAATGATGAAGTATCTCCACTGCTAACATCTTCGGATATGACTCTATCAACATTAACTCCTTCTTGGGCAGCATGTTGTGCTATAACGGCATCAGGGTTGCCTTGTTCATCATCCAAGTGAGCTATCATAATCCATTGTTGAATTGGATTATTATCATCATCAGATGGTTTCTGCAACCTTGTTCATTTCGGCCTCTTCATCACGTAGCTTAAGTTTCATATTATAACAGCAAAAGACAATCTTTGCCAGCCTAGTATATGCGAGACGGTTCCTTTGTTTTGTGTGAATAAGAGCAAATGTACTCCAATTTCGCTCACATGCCGATGATGATGCTGTCTGTGACAATATAAGCATAGCAATTTTTTTGCAAGTTTGGGGCAAAATCACCATGAAGATTCCACCATTCTGCTGGGGGGATCGATTTTCTTGATTTGACGGCCATCTCAGTGCTAAATGTCTTTCTACAGTCTCTAAAATTTATCACCTGGATTCACAATGTTTTGTGTTCAGTATGCATAAAACTAAACTTAATGAGGAAGACATTGTTTTGTGTTCATTTACCTCGGCCCCAAATGCTTGCAAACCTCTATCCCCAGTTGGATTCAACCTTTCAAATACGCTTTGGAGTCCACAAGAAGCTCAGACACATGTGCATCATTTTCTTGTGGGTATTAAAGATATATTTGACCAGAAATTTAATATTTGGATTCGTGTATTTCTTTCTCTTCAGATAAGACACGTATGCCCCCTCAATTCATTGTGCATAGATTCTTTATAGTAATAATTAATGGATACGCCAAAAAATCTTTTGAATTGGATATTGCCAAAAGCCTTCACACATATCAAATCACTGCCCACATACAACCAAAAAATCTTTTGGGTTTCAATTTGCTTCAAAACTTTTGAATTTTTTTGGGTTTTGTTATAGGTATCGGGAAATATCGAGAATATCGGCAAAATATCAAAGATATCACACTTATCGGGGATATATCGTCGATATAGGGGAAGATATGGCCTTACCCCCAGTATCGGTATCAACAGTTGAAAATATCGATATATCGGTGTATTGGCCGATATTTCAATCCTTGGTTAGAGTTTTTGAGATTTTACACGTATCTTGAAACAATCTTTTATCCTCGTCATAACCCTATCCATATTTATCAGAAATTTTCTCCAACAAGCATATCTGTACAGGGTAAGCTATCTATCACCAGAGTGATCATATATCATGACCTACATGCAGATTTACTTGTAGAATTAGAGATGTAGTAATAAAGAAAGGGGACAAGTTTGTTGGTAAAGATTGTTGCTTATGGGGACCATTAGATTTAGAGTAGTACTCCTTTAGCAAACATATATAAAGGTTGTAAATTATTTTGAAGTACTAGCTAGCTAGACTACCCTCAATTCTCTTCAAGCCAGTGACAGTAGATAGGAAGATGATAATGCGTTCCAACACAAGACATGCATGAGACATGTTCCATTCTTAACGCCAAAGTGACTGAGAAAGAGACAAGACAGTTCAGGAACAATACTTGTCCATTTTTAAGCTTAATTATGAAATGTTACTACTCTAATTATAGAGGCTTACAAGTTACAGGAAGTAATAATAATCTATATGTCTTGCACAATATTCTGAATTACATCATCATACATATGGCTAGATAGATTAGCTTTTACTTTTGCTTTTGTGAAAAATGACTAGTGTTTTAAGTAACCAAAAGCATATATAAAGCAGAAACCGTACCACTTACATGAATGTTCCTTTTTCCTCCTAAAAAAGAGCATTTGGAGCCCCCCATTTACATGATCAACGGAAAGACGCGTTGAAGAAAAGAGTGCACAATGGTTGAAAATAAACGGACGACCAAACAAAATATAATTATGAATATTATTTTATTAAAGGAGATTGTCGAGACGGTTATAATTATTGACTGAATTGTTCACAAGCGAATAACAAACATCATATTTATAATAAACTAAATTCTAATCGCTAAAGGAAAACTTAGTTCCAACGGGTTGAGCCTAAAACCCAAATAATTAAATAACTATAAAATAGTAATATTTTTCAACATCTCTGTCAAACTCATGCGGTGTACAACATGGGTTTGCCAACAAGTAGATGCAGACTAACTTCATTAGGCGGACTGAACTGTATTGGACTGGACTGGCGATGGAAGCACTGGACTGAACTGGCAAACTGGACTTGATGGCAAATTGACAAATTGGTTATGATGTAGGCATGCTGATATTGAGAGTATAAAAATAAAACATATGAGTGCTCCTCGTCACTAAACAAACGAGATAATTGCATCAACAAACGAAAGAAAACAATAGTATCACTTGAGTGGTCACAAGCTCAAACACTCGAATGATCGTTGCGAAGAACAACGTCAGATATCCAAATAGTATGGGCCTTCAAAACAAGGCCCACTATTCTTTCCTTCTTGCCCGCGTGGGCCTCTCAAACTAAACAACCAAATATTTCTTTTTCTTTCCTTTTTTTTTTCTTTTTCCTTTTCTTTCCTTTTTATTTTTTATTTTTCTATTTTTCTCTTTTGTGCTAAATTGCTAATGAGTAGTATCCTTCATATTGCACTAAACAAGAGCGCACCGATAACAAGAAATTCTAGCGAGCAGCAGCGTCAAAATTCTAACTCAGAGATTTTCTGGGTTCCTATTTAGACACTATCAAACGGCAACTTCCGACATGGATCGGCGATGACCAGGGAACTAGTGCGACTACAGGCAGGACGAATTCTGGCAGCAATCAGAGCAGATACTGTGACGATGGGTCGAGTTGCAAGATCATGGGTTACGTTCTCCGCCGTGATGCGGGCGGAAGATAGTGGTGATCACGGATGCTGGGCGTGGTGGCTTCGGTTACACAGACTTTAGGTTTCGGCTTGGCTCCAGTGCGGCTCGAATCCGGCGGCTCAACCCAATGACAGTTTTTCTTTTTCAGACTTCTTTGTTTTTCAAACTAAAACAGCGACAATCTAAACAAATAATAAACAACAGACAGACATACTGATAGAATCAAGAACAGATTAAGGGGATTATATTCAATTGGGATTTCGAGGGATTTTAATTCTTTTAATGAATTTAGGGTATTCCATTAGGATTTTAAGTGATTATATAAAATTCAATCTGTATTCAATTACGATTTTAAGGCTGTTTATTAAAATTCTTAGAAATCTGAGTGTATTCAATTAGAGTTTTAAATAAGTTTATAACATTACAGATGTATTTAATTAGAGATTGAATTTAAAGAATTTGGAAAAGTTGAGGAATTAGATGGAATTGGAGATATTTTAGAGTGTATTTTAACCATCTACAAATCTCACCTCTTTCCGTGAGAGTTCAAGGGAATTGAATCAAAATTTTACATGGAACATGTACAAATCAATTAAACTCTATAAAACTCAATAGATTTATATATCTATTATAATCTCTCAAATTCTCAATTGAATACACGCTCTTAAATCTTAAATGATTAAACCTGCTTTGATACCAAGGAGAAAATAAACAGACAAACAAACGAAATACAACTATGAACATTATTTGATTAAAAAAGATTATTGAGACGGCTACAACTAAATAACTACAAGTTGTTCACAAACAAATAACAAGCATTATATTTATAATAAACTAAACATTAATCGCTAAACAAAAACCTAGTCCTAACGCTCGGCCTAAGATCCAAATAATTAAATAATCATAAAATACTAATATTTTTCAACACAATATCTATCTATAGAATAGAAGTAGGACGACGGAGGGTTCATTCAATCGTGTAGACTTTTAGTTGATGGATCATACACCTAGTTAATTAGCTTCCTAATAATTCTTGATTCAAATATCGCATATAATTAAATAAAACCTGCTAGCACGCAGATGCTTAATTTGCACTAAATAATTAGAGGTGTGTGTGTATATATATATACTGTTAATCGATGGAGGAGCTTTTCCTTTTAAATTTGTACATGTACAACTAGTACAACTGCTACAACTACAAGAGCCGACGAATATGAGAATTAGTTCATCAAGTTAGAATATTAATTGTGAGGTTCAACAACAGGCTTTGAAGGGTTGAAGCTATTGCTTTCCAAGTCCTTTCCGTAGGAGGAAGAGGACTCTTTCGGTGATAAAGACGGGTTGTAAGAATACCAATTAGACCAGAAAAGGTAATTGAAGAAGTTGACGAGGCTGAGCGCAGCGAGCAGCCAATAGAAACGGTCTAGCCTATCCCTGTTGAGATCATTGTCACTGAGCCACCCACCATTTGAAGAAGTTGAGGTCACCTTGTTCACCAGAGAAACAAGGAGGGAGCTCAAATAGAAGCCGAACGAGTATGAGCAGTATGTCATGGCAGTCAGAAAGGACTGCATCCCCTCCAGTGACTGCTTGTAGAAGAACTCTATGAGCCCCACCGCGGTGAACATCTCCGAAAGGCCAAAGATGAGAAACTGTGGAGCAATCCAAAAGATAGAAAGGGCTTGGTTCGAATATAAGGCTGCGTTTCTTCTCTTTTGTTCAATCAATGCAGCTGAAACCATGGAAAAAGTAGCAATAAAGAGGCCAGCGCCAACTCTTTGCAAAGGTGAGATCCCCGAGTCCCTTCCTGTCACTTTTCTTGCAGCAGGGACAAAGACAATTTCATAGAGAGGGACAAGGAAGATGAGCATAATGTAAGGGATGGCTTGAAGCGAAGCTGGGGGAACTTTGAAACCTTTCGTGATCTTAATGTTCATGGAACTTCCTTGCTGGACGGAGAATGTCTGGAGTTGAGCTAAAATGGTGTTGAAGATGATGGTACATGCAAAAATGGGCACAATTGAGAAAATGATTTTGACTTGCTCCACCTGTGCGACGGTGCATAATCTCCAAGAACTTTCAATCCGCTGACTTCCATCTTCAATTTTGATGCATGCCTTGTCCAGGAATCTGCAGTATCAGTTGTACTAGTTAGAGTCATTAGATAGAAATTAGTTCTGATTACTATATGCTCCATAATCCCAACTTTTTCTATCAAAATTAAGCAGGATAAAGAGTGCTCTTAAAGGACGTTGACATAAATTGACATTAGCAAAAGAAGATGCATCTTGATTTGATACATTAATTCAAACTTTTTCTCCCTGATTAATGCAGAGGGCATAGGGGAAAATTTTGTATTAATCTTAGATTCTCAGACATAAAGGAAGATAAAAACAATAAAAAGGAAAAAAAAGAAAACAAGTAGAAGTTTATTAGTTTGTTACTTTACTAAATTTAAATTAAGCATTTGAATAATTCCACCTGAACTTTTCAGTGTGGAGGAGAGTGGTGACGTTTGGTGACATGGGAACAAAGAGGTGGTTTGACGTTGGCACACTGTTTCGGTTTCCATGAAGCATTTCTGTATTTGAAGGACAGATTTGCTTTCTCTTTGTAAACGCAGCAACAAAAACCTGATGAGCATAAAAAATGGATCAGTGAATTAAAGGGTTTCTCACATTTAAGTACCTATAACACATGTGGTCTAATATTCTAATGGATAAGATTTTTGAGTTTTCACTCATGCATTTCAAGTTTGAAACTTCCCGACTCCCCTAAATTAGTAAAATGGTTTCGAACAATCCATTTTCCTTTAATAAAAATAATATATCTTTTTCATGATAACATCATAATTTATATATAAAGAAATATCAATTTACTTTATAACCCCAACTAAATTTTACAACTTAAAATCAATTAGAACCTGACTTGTTAATAGATGAGAGATTTTTTTTTTCCCTCCAATTGAGTTGTTGAAGTATTTTGCTATAATTTATTGTTGGTGGAGTGTTTTTTCTAACACTATTGATTAAAAGGATTGAGAAGAGACGGTGATCAAGCCCACTTTCTAAATTTATTCATATTTTAAGTATTAGGTCGGTGCCAAATCGAACCTATATATCAATGTATAGACTAGTGTGTATATATGTTGGTGGTGCTAAAAGAAAGACAGAAAGGGTTCAAATCATCTTACTGGCATATACAAATTATTATTTTTTTTTTTGGAAGACTGGAAATTTTCATAACTAAAGTGAAAGCCAACGGTACAAAGAAAGCTCACAGGGCATATACAAAATTTTCAATTTGATAGAAAGAAAGAAAAGAAAGAAAGCATCACACAGCAATAGTGGTGTGTTTAGCAAATCTTCTATCCAATTTTGTTAATAGATCTTTTTACAAATCAGCAAAGAAAAAAAATACACTACTTTACTCTCAGGCCATGAATAATTACAATATAATAGAAATTAAACAATATAATAGAAACTAAGCCATAAGAAAGTCACTTAACAGCAACACACACCAGGCACACTCAAAACGACACAATTCTTGATCAAGTAAATAGATTTTTTTTTTTATAGGGAGAACTAAAAAAAAGTTCCTCACAAAACTTTTTTCAATTAAAAATACTTATACAACTTTTTTTATTATTAAAAACATGTTTTGTGCTATAAGGACAAAAAACAAAAAAAGAGTCACACTTTATGAGGGTTTTGAATTAAAACAAATGTCCTTCATAATTTAAAAAAAAAAAAGGGTACCCTTAGTGATAAAAGAAAGTCGTTTAAGAGTTTTTAATATAAAAATTTTAAGAAAGACTTTTTATTATTTTTTTTATTTTTCAAAGAACTGCATTCGGCTGTGTTTAACGGAATTTGAGTTAAAACGCTTTCTAACAATTAAAAGTGATTATATCAACCAAACTCAGCTTATAAAAATTACAACAAAAGCAATATATCTCAACAATTAAACGGAAGGAAGGACTAAATTAACAAAAAAAAAAAGGCTCCTCAATTTCTAAAGGACGGAAAAAAAGTAGAGAAGAAAAAAAGCACATAGTAACATTGGAGAAGTTAAAGAAGCAGGGAGAGAGGAGGCAATTAGTGAGATCATCAGGTTGGTTAATTACTTGAGCAATAGGAGTGAAAATACTTCCTCGAGGGGGTTTGTTCCTGTAAAGAGGTGTACCAAAAGTCAAGCAGAATAATCCCATTGCCATGGCAGCTGCTGAGACTCCAAACCCAACATCCATCCCGGAGTTTGTTTGGACCCAAACAAGGACTGTTAGTGCAATGAGTTCTCCGGTGCAGAAGGCGAAGTAAGCGCAGTTGAAGTAAGACGATAGCTTCTTAGACTGCTTGGAGTCGACCCTCCTGAACTGGTCGGCCCCATGAGAGATTATGTTTGGTTTTAGGCAACCGCTTCCTAAGGCCACCAGGTATATTGCAGCAAAGAATATCAAGGCCTTGTAGCCCTTTGCCTCAGGACATAACTCCTCGTCATGCTCATGGGATGACATAATATTGTTGCAGGAGAGTGGCCTTAATTGTGGGAGATGGGCTTGCACGCACAGCAATATAAAACCCTGCAACCAGTTTAATTACTCCAAAAATTAGTCATTAATCATACTAATTAGAAAGTAAAAATTAGTATTCTCTTCATAGTTTATGCATTCAGATTCAGGAGCACTATTATTATGCCACATAAAATATGCTTTATTCCTCTTTGGGGATGCAAAACAATGTGATCCCATATAAACGGTTGAGAATGAATCCCACATTGAAGGGAGGAGAGATCTTGCATGGACTCATAAAAGCTTGGGCTACTCCCATATTGCCACTTGGTTTTATGGTAGAACCCAACTTTCTTTATAAACCAACATGTAACATTCATACATATATATTTTTTTTAAGTTGGTGGTGTATACTGTATAGGAGTCTGAAATGATAAGAGTCGACTACTTTTGAATCTTTATTGATTTAGTTTTAGTAAAATAAGATAAGATTTTTATTTTTTTTCATTTAATAAGATAAACTTGGATTTGAGGAGAGACAGAGAATCTTGAATATATATGTAAACTCCACCATATACACACATATATATATAGTGCTTGAAATCATGACACCACCATATAAATGTAAAATCAGAAAGAAAAAAAAAGTGAGGGAACTGGACTGCTTACAGAGAGCTCGACAAAGCCGAAGATGATCATGGTCCAGAAGCTCCCAAGGTATGAATCAGAGAGGTAGCCACCAAGGAGGGAGAGGAGGAAGACTGTCCCTATGAAGTTCGTGACTATGTTTGCAGACTTTGACAGTGAAAAGTGCATCTCATTTAGTACATACGTAATCAGGTTGTTCCCAACACCTGCTATTGCCATCATCTCAAAACCCTGCAGACCTGCATATTTATGTATATATATCATTTACCATTTAGATTAATATCATCAGCAATGCCAAGAACTACAAGGGACAGCTAAATAAGATCACACACAGAGACACACATGTATGTATATATATATATATATATATGGTGTAAACTAAATAATTCTGAGAAAGGGAGAGAGACCAAGGACAAAAACAGCAGCCCTCATTCCACCATGGTTGGTAGGCTTGCAGGGTCTGCCTCTCCAATCAACAGACATATCCTCCGAATCCACCACTGCAACCTCACTTTTTGAATCTCCTCTTAATTTCATTGGTCTCTCTCTCTCTATAGACTGTTTATTACACACTCTCCCACTCTCTTTCATGTTATCTATCTTTGTGTATTTTTGTATGCGTCTCCTTTGTGAAATCAAAGGCTCTGACTTCCTTAAAAACTTCCTTTTGTGATTTGGAGACAATCTAACAAGTGCGTTTGCCTCGTATATTTATAGTGTCACGGTCACCTCGGCCTGCATTTCCTCGGGGCCGATCTATTCGACTCCTCGGCAAGTTGACCCAGCAGTAGAGGGGAGTGGCATGGCCCATCCATTCATTCTCCACAAAACAAAGCTGAACAACAAAAAAAAAAATCTACTTTTATTACATTTTTCATATTACATTTCTACCACCTCTCTAATAGAGATATGATTCACTTGTATTGGTAGATCACCTCTGTTAAAGAGGTGGTACAAATGTGATATAAAAAATATGATAAATGTAGTATTATTCGCTAAACAAAACTCAACAAGTGTAAATCCTATCTCTATTAGAAAGGTGATAAAAATGTAGTATGAAAAATATAACAAGTGCAACATTACTCGCTAAACAAAACTTAACAAGTCAGCTTCACACACACACCCACACCCCCCAAAACCATGTATTTATATATTATATATAAATAAACGATGACTTCCGTCTCCAGACTATACATCATCCATTACCACAGATTTGTGGCTCTGGGTACCGTGGGTTGTACTTTTCGCCAAACACTAGTCACTCGTGAATCATGCTCATTCTACTTACCATACCATCTCTCAAGTGGGCCTACAACCCTAGTGATACTGATCCAGAGTGGAGCATTACTTCCATTACTACTACGCTCTTTGTGGTACACCTTACTATTATTGTTAAGGTTCTAAAAGGTGCTAGACGGTAGTCGAGTAGCATGTAAGGACCTAACACATTCCATGGTGTTCTAGCTAGTAGCTTAGGAAGTTCAAGTCATATTAAGTGCGATTACAGTAGGTGGACTACAAACATTAGGACATGGCCCCTTGATCTAAAAGCTTCAAGTGCACCATCCAACCTCTGAAAAGTTTATGCAAACCTGGGCTATTCGAGGGAATAATCGAAAGGGCGAATCAAAAATCAATCGAGTGGTAGCTTTGAACTTCGGCCCTGAGTACAATTACTTCTATCTTAGTGATGCGAAAATTATCTTAACACTCAAATTTAACCTTCTTTTGACAATTGAAGTATAAGTATAAGTAGGGATCGTTCTGGACCGGGGATTAGGAGGGATTGCTAATAACCTCTAAATTGACTCAAAAACATAAAACTAAACTTAAAAAATACTTAATAAGACTCACAAGACTCAGAGCAAACTTAAAATACTCAAACCAGCTTAGAACAACTAAATAAACTTAAACTAGACACTAGGAATGACTTTGGACGAAAATCGACTTTTACTTGAATCAAAACATTTAAAAACACAAATTAAAACAGATTTTAACTAATTAGACACACTAAAGTAAAGGGGGATTGAGTTTTGGACGAAGTAAAACAAACAAACAAGTATGAAAAACTAGACAGGTTGTAAAACAAATTTGAGAAATAAGATGATGGATGGGATAGCTAGAGACCTTTTCTCCACACATGACATGTATGCAAATAACTCGATTTCCAGTTACTACTTCATTGAATTATGAACGACAATGCTCCAAATTAACCGTGACATCACTAGTTAACTCTAAGATTTTCCTTGTTTTATTAGATTGGATGACATCATTCGACAACCCAAAACATTCTTCTAAAGTTCCCTACATGACATCATAATAGAGGTACAATAAAAGATCATTACGTTTAATGAAAATCATAAGCATTGACAAAGCACTTGCAACTATGACATCATGTCACTCATGCTAGGAATTGAACTTAACGCGATCGTTTACAAGCGACCTTCACTACATGTGAATATAAGTTTGTAACGATTATGTGAAACTTCCTTATATTCTAGCAACGGATTTATGCATGTCAATTAAGTGTCGACCCTTAATTAACAAATACAAATAAGTTATCAATCAAATAGTTAAGCCAACTGCATTCACGATTCAAGAGTTCATAACTGGAATTTATCAAATTATATTGCACACATAATCATGGCTTTGAAACCAGCCCTAGCCAAAAGGGGTTTAGCCACTCATATTTACAACAAACGAAAGAAAATGAATTTAAACATTAGAAACAAAAGAAAGAAAACACCTAAACGCTCCAAGTTGGACAGCAAGCACGTCCAAGCACTTTGCTTCCCTTCCTTTCCTACGGCACAAGGTGTTGGTAAGTGTTTGAAGGTTTGTTTGTATGGAGGAATGGATGTGGAGATGAATGAATGTGTTTGGATGAAGGTTGTATTGAATGCGGCAAAGAGTGGAGAATTGTGTAGATGATGTGTGTGTGTTTTGGATGGATTTTTTCTCCCTTGTTATGGTGAAGGGTGAATGTATTTATAGGCTAGGGAGAGGACCACCATCTAATTAAGGTGGTAGTGGTGTATGTTGTGGTAATGAGTGGATGTAATGGGTGTAGTGGATGAATGTTTGGTAATGAGTGGATGTAATGGGTGTAGTGGGTGAATGTTTGGTAATGAGTGGATGTAATGGGTGTAATGGGTGAGTGTTGTGGTAATGAGTAGATGTAATGGGTGTAGTGGGTGAGTGATTGGTAATGAGTGGATGTAATGGGTGTAGTGGATGGATGTTTGGTAATAAGTGGATGTAATGGGTGTAGTGGTGGATGTTTGTAGTTGTAGGTCAACACACTTGCACACATACATGTTGATTTCTAGCCTTCAAATCTTCAAAAACGTCTATCCTCATGTCTCCATGCTTGCACTATCCAATCTTGGCCCAAAAATGCTCCAAAATGCTTCAAATAGCACTTTGTTGGTAACTTTGTTAGTTGAACCTACAAACACACAAAAATAGCTTAAAGTACTAAAATAACTAGAATTAAACTAAGTAAATGCCAAGAAACAAGCTAACTAAGTTGCATAAATATGCTCCTATCAAATTCCCCCACACTTAGCTTTTGCTAGTCCTCTAGCAAAACAAAAGAAATAAAACGAAACAAAACAAACAAAACACAACCTAACCTTCCAACATTTGCCTCAGGGATTTTTAATGAAACATGACGTGTTAAAAATCATCATTCCCATAGATTTTGGTCATCCTTACACTTGAGCACATACTTAATCACAGTCACCACTTACTAGTTCACAATTAACCAATTAAAATGATGTTTTGAATGTAGTAACATGCCTTAGAGAGTTTGCTCAATTCCTTACAAGATACTCTCTATTTTCACACACATTTTCTGACTACACACCCTACACTAGTATATGTGAGAAGATTGATGTAAACACGAAATATTAGGACTCGTATATGTTATAACAAAGAAAGCAATTTTCTGGAGTTATTAAGCATGTTTAGATATGATCTCATGAATGGAATGCTACTACTTAGATGCGAGAACCAATGACACCATATGCTCATACCAATTTCGAACTCCACAAATTGAAACACACAACACTCAAGATTGAAGTCAAGGGTTGTAACAGGGCTTGGGGGTAATGGCTAACAAAGAAAGGATAGGGATAACAAACGTTCTTAAAGCGATAGCAAGCAAAGCAATGAAATAGACACTTGGAAATCACTTTAGAATGCAGAATCAACTTTTACATACAAAGCGAAGATTCATGCAACACTTAGGGCCAAATTCAATGTTTTGGACCCTTTTTTAACAAACAACACTTTAGAGCTCTTTTTCATACTTTTTTTTTCTCTACCCGTGCCTTATTAAGGACTCTGGTACACACACACACACACAAGAATCACTTCCCCCACACTTGCTTTCTACAATACATTGATAAGAAATGAGTTCATTTTAAGTCATGCTTTACTATGCTTCAAGAACAAGGGTCTGGATGGTCCTAACACTAGGCTAGGTAAGGATAGTGTGGGTTAACAAAGAACATAGGCTTAACAAGGCTCAACGGGGTTAAACTTAAACACATAATGAAATAGGGGCACGACAATTTGGCTTTGGTGGTCACTACACAACTTCATCTTGAATATGTGTTATGCAAATCAATAGCATGCTTTGAATGAAATAGACATGAGTTCTAGCATTTGGAACTAAATGATGAAACGCCTTCTAAGTAGCAACCAAGCAAAGAATAATGAGATCATGCAACGACTTTAGAAAACAATGATGCATAGATTATTAACTCTCCAAATAAATGTTTAGGCTCAAGTCTCACAAGGTTGTAGCGTTCATTTGAGTTCCTTCTTTCAAGCATGTTACAAAAACTGATTTTTCCTTTATGATTGCATGTGAATTCATAAATTATAACCACAACCAAGCATACACCAAAGAGTAAATCAAATTTTCATTCATGTTTATAACTCTCTTTAACAGTCATGTAATTAAAAACCAAAGCCTCATCATTGTGTTGGAAGGTACCCTAAGACACAAACAAACACACAAAAACAACTCTTTTTGGGTTTTTCAAAACAATTTTTCAAATTTTTATGAGATTTTCGGATTTTTATGTCAAAACACGCTAAAACACTCCAAAACAGCATAAAAACACTTAAAAACAGCAAGGAACAACACTAGAAGTAATGGGTGATAAACTTCCACGAATTTCATGCAAAATAACTTGGTTACCCCCCTACACTTAAATCGAACATTGTCCTCAATGTTTCAAGTATAAACTCAAACAAACACAAGCAAACAATCAAACGAACAACGAATAAACATGATAAGTATGGCAAAGTAATAACCAGACAGAGTAGAGTTTAAGAACGCAAATCTGGTTTTGGAGATAGATGATCTTGTTGTCTTTCCACAGCTTTGATCTCTAACTGGTTCGGAATTCTGAGTGAGAGTTCCTTGGTTTCAAATCAGACTCCTTCTGCTGGGTTGATTTGATGTGCAGTCTGCATTCTTCTCTGCTTGTTTCTTCTGCACGGCAGGCAGGCACGAGGTTGAGGTGATGGTCTGTTTCTTTCTTCAATCTTTCCAAGTGCCCACCTCTTGCTTTCTTTCTCCTTGTCCCTAGCTGAGGATGAATTAGCACATTGTCTCCACATGCTTCGATGTATCATTTTCATTTCCCTTATCTATTCCCCAGGCAGATGTGGTAGACAAAGAGGAAGAATAAGATGTTGAAGATGAGTACTCGAGAGCAGGGCTAGGTAAGCAATCAGAAAGGGGTTCCAGGCAATCGGTTCCAGATCAGAAGATTGATACCAAGTGCTGGTTGATTGTTCTCTTTCTCCTTGTCCTGCAGATGAAAACAATGACAAGGAGAAGGACAGGGAGAAAGCATGATATGAGATACTCTTGCTTTCAACCTTCATGATATGAAATACTTTTGCTTTGGATGAGTTGTTTGCAGAGATACCCTAAGGAATAAGGAACACTGAGTGACTCGAGAGGCTTCGTTGGGAAGACATTCTAGGAGATGACGGAAGGTTATGTATGTTTGCCTTGCTATGGAGGGTGCAGATCGACATTTATAGGAAATAATAATCGGTACTATTCTTTCACTCTTGTCGGTAACCGTTGGATGATTGAACAGTAAACTTCACGTGCTTTCTACTTCACCAGAAATCTTCAACAGATTGCCCGTAATTTCCGCAAGGCTGAGTGTGTATGTGACAGATGCTGACACGTCTGGATAAAGTTGATGGCTCTTCGATATCTGGAATCGGCACTTCGACAAACTGCTCGTGATTTCTGCAAAGCTGAGTGTGTATGTGAAAGGTGCTGACACGTTTGGAAAAGCAGATGCCTCTCTGATTTCTGAGCTTGCCTCTTCGAGTTCTGAGCTCGCCTCTTCGAGTTCTGAAATCCGTCGAGTGCGGAGGTTGCATGTGACAAGTGCGGACAAATCTGGAAAAGAAGTTTGGCCTGTGGTTTCTGAGTAAGCCCAGCTTTTGAGAAAGCTAGCACCTCTTTGATTTTTGAATTGGCCTCTTCGATCTCTGAAATCTCATCGAGTGCTGGTTTTTATATAGGCACACAGTACGTTTCAAAGCACACTTGAATTTCTGCCTGTAGAAACTCCCTTCTTGCACTTCTACAATCTTGACTTGTCCGACCTCTTCTTTCTTCAACACCTTTGAAAATGTCTGGCCCCTCCGATCGTCGTTTTGACTTGAACCTTGGTGAAGAGGCAGCCATGCCTTCTCCAGAAAACATATGGCGCCCATCCTTCATATCCCATACTGGTCCTCTTACCGTTGGGGATTCGGTGATGAAGAATGATATGACTGCTGCAGTGGTGGCCCGAAACCTTGTCACTCCTAAAGATAACAGATTGCTTTCCAAACGGTCTAATGAGTTAGCTGTTAAGGATTCTCTGGCTCTCAGTGTGCAGTGTGCAAGTTCTGTGTCTAATATGGCCCAACGCCTATTTGCTCGAACCCATCAAGTTGAATCATTGGCGGCTGAAGTGATGAGTCTCAAACAGGAGATTAGAAGGCTCAAGCATGAGAATAAACAATTGCACATGCTCGCAATATAACTATGCTACAAACATGAAGATGAAGATTGACTAGATACAGGAATCTGATGGTCAGATTTTACTTGATCATCAGAGGTTTGTGGGTTTGTTCCAACAGCATTTGCCTTCATCTTCTGAGGCTGTACCGCGTAATAAAGCTCCAAATGATCAACCTCCGATGCCTCCTCCTTCTGGGGCTCCGCCGACTACTGAGACTTCTCCTAAGCAGCTTTTGTGAAGGCTCTCTCTTGTATTTTCCTGCTTAATATTCCCTTTTTTTATGAAAATGAATGTAAAATACCTTGCATATCTGTCAATGTTTCAAAAATAAACCCACACCAAAAATAATTAAACAAGCAACAAATAAAAATGACAATCATGGCAAAATAAAACTGCAGAAAAGGGAAGGTTTTTAGGAACGCAAAACCAATCGTGGAGCAATTCAAAAATCTTCCTTATTTGAATACATGGGTTGCCTCCTAAGAAGCGCTTGCTTTAACGTCTTCCAGACGGACGAAACTTCCTTCTAAACTTGGATAGGGCCCATAGCATAGAATTGATCCTTGAATGGAAGGTGATACTTGACGTGATCCAGCAATGGTTTAAATTCTAGTGTAGGTGCCTAAATCATCAAAATCAGCAAGTTAATATATAATAAAATTGAAGTTGGAGAAGATGGCTTACTTGCTTGTTCCAACACAAACTCAATTACGAACACCACATTAGGGATATGGGACTTGGCCAGATTTGGTGTTTTGAGAGTTATGACTTTTCCCCGTGTCATAAAATCCAACTTCTTAGGGAATTTTCGTCTCAAGTGTATCTTCTTTGATGAATTCTAGACATTCCCCATTCACTTCTTGCTCTTGATTATTTGGAAAGGTTTCGAAGATGCCTTTCTCACCCTCTTCTTCCTTGGATTGCATGATCCTGCAAGGAATAAGGACATTGGTGAAACGGGGTCAGGACAAATTGAATTGAGGCTTACCTTGGTTGTAGTGGATGGCATAGAGGGTATATGGGGCTGCGGCAAAGGTGGTTCTTCCCTTGTTGTGGCCTTGTTATTCTCCTCTTCTTCAAGCAGCAGCTGGTCATCCATGTTTTGGCTTGGTTTGGATGTCTTGGGTTCACCTCCAACCTCCTTAGCACTTCCCAAAGTGATAGCATCATGGATTTCAAAATCTTCCTTCAAATTTTCAATAGTTGAGTTGGAGAATTCACTTTGCTCTTGAATTTATGCCGTGAACTCCATAATCTCTCCAAGTTGATTTTTCAATTCGCTCATCTCCTTAGCTTGATTGAGCATTGTTTCATTTTGATTTTGCTGCCCCTGCACTAAAGAGGTTAGTAATTGAAAAATTTGATCATTATCCGTGGACGTACTTGAATTTGATTGGTTTTTGTTGTAGGGGAAGCTGTGGTGGCTGCATAGGTGTTAAATAAAACTCCTTAGATTGCTGCCAATATCCATCTTGTTGAGCTTCCTTGGTTTGATTTTGTAAGCCCTGCACCAAAGAATTTATTTCATCAAAAATTCGATCATAATCTATTGACGAACCTGAGTTTGATTGAGCATATTGTATATGAGGTTGTGATGGCTGCATAGGTCTTGAATGGAACTCCTCTTCTTGCTGCCAATATCCATCTTGTTGGAATTGTTAAGGTTCTATGTAATCTGAATAATCTCTCCAATCCGAATTGTAAGCGGTGGAAAACATGTTGTCCCATGATTGGCTATGGCCTTGATAACCCCAAGCATCTTTATTCACAGCGAATTGAGAATATTGCTGAGTTGGATATCCTTACCCATAGGACAAACCACATGTAGGGACACTTTGCATTGTGGTCCTTTCGGCATATTGTGACAATTGAGAAGTAAGTTCCGCCAATTGAGCTTGAATGGTAGCAAAATCCATGTCTTACTTCTCTAGTACCTGAAATCAAGGAAACAAAACTAAATCAAATATCAAAAGTATAAAAAAAAAAAAAAAAAAAAAAAAAAAAAAAAAAAAAACAAAAACAGAAACAAAGTCAGTAACTAAAAACAAAAGACACGAAAATAAACAAAAACAAATAACAAGGGATTAGCAAAGTTGCTAATCCTCGGTAACTGCGCCAAAAACTTGATGCGAAAATTATCTTAACACTCAAATTTCACCCTCTTTTGACAACTGTAGTATAAGTATAAGTAGGGATCGTTCTGGACCGAGGATTAGGAGGGCTTGCTAATAACCTCTAAACTGACTCAAAAACATAAAACTAAACTTTAAAATACTTAATAAGACTCACAAGACTCAAAGAAAACTTAAAATACTCAAACCAGCTTAGAACAACTAAATAAACTTAAACTAGACACTAGGAATGACTTTGGACGAAAATTGACTTTTACTTGAATCAAAACATTTAAAAACAAAAATTAAAACAGATTTTAACTAATTAGACACACTAAAGTAAAGGGGGATTGAGTTTAGGACGAAGTTAAAACAAACAAACAAGTATGAAAAACTAGACAGATTGTAAAACAAATTTGAGAAATAAGATGATCAATGGGATAACTAAAGACTTTTTCTCCACACATGACATGTATGCAAATAACTCGATTTCCAGTTACTACTTCATTGAATTATGAACGACAATGCTCCAAATTAACAGTGACATCACTAGTTAACTCTCAGATTTTCCTTGTTTTATTGGATTGGATGACATCATTCGACAACCCAAAACATTCTTCTAAAGTTCCCTACATGACATCATAATAGAGATACAATAAAAGATCATTACGTTTAATGAAAATCATAAACATTGACAAAGCACTTGCAACTATGACATCATGTCACTCATGCTAGGAATTGAACTTAACGCGATCGTTTATAAGCGACCTTCACTACATGTGAATATAAGTTTGTAACGATTATGTGAAACTTCCTTATATTCTAGCAACGGATTTATGCATGCCAATTAAGTGTCGATCCTTAATTAACAAATACAAATAAGTTATCAATCAAATAGTTAAGCCAACTGCATTCACGATTCAAGAGTTCATAATTGGAATTTATCAAATTATATTGCACACATAATCATGGCTTTGAAATCACCCCTAGCCAAGAGGGGTTTAGCCACTCATATTTACAACAAACGAAAGAAAATGAATTTCAACATTAGAAATAAAAGAAAGAAAACACCTAAACGCTCCAACGATCCAAGTTGGACAACAAGCACGTCCAAGCACTTTGCTTCCCCTCCTTTGCTACGACACAAGGTGTTGGTAAGTGTTTGAAGGTTTGTTTGTATGGAGGAATGGATGTGTTTGGATGAAGGTTGTATTGAATGCGGCAAAGAGTGGAGAATTGTGTAGATGATGTGTGTGTGTTTTGGATGGATTTTTTCTCCCTTGTTATGGTGAAGGGTGGATGTATTTATAGGCTAAGGGGAGGACCACTATCTAATTAAGGTGGTAGTGGTGTATGTTATGGTAATGAGTGGATGTAATGGGTGTAGTGGGTGAATGTTTGGTAATGAGTGGATGTAATAGGTGTATTGGATGGATGTTTGGTAATGAGCGGATGTAATGGGTGTAGTGGGTGAATGTTTGGTAATGAGTTGATGTAATGGGTGTAGTGGGTGAGTGTTGTGGTAATGAGTGGATGTAATGGGTATAGTGGGTGAGTGTTTGGTAATGAGTGGATGTAATGGGTGTAGTGGATGAATGTTTGTAGTTGTTGGTTAACACACTTGCACACATACATGCTGATTTCTAGCATTCAAATCTTCAAAAACATCTATACTCATGTCTCCATGCTTGCACTATCCAAACTTGGCCCAAAAATGCTCCAAAATGCTCCAAATAGCACTTTGTTGGTAACTTTGTTATTTGAACCTACAAACACACGAAAATAGCTTAAAGTACTAAAATAACTAGAATTAAACTAAGTAAATGCCAAGAAACAAGCTAACTAAGTTGCATAAATATGCTCCTATCACTTAGACCAACGTACTAAGTCAAGTACATTCTACAACGATCTCATGCCTAAAGCAGGTTCAAACAGGGCATCCAGACAAGGAAATTCCAAGATAGAAGTTTATTATAATGGAGCTCTGATGCACGAAAATGTGTTGTTTGATAGGAGACGCTCATGTTCGATGCATATAAGGTTTGACAAAAGGATTCCATAAATGTTTCAGTTGGTCAATGTGCAAGCGACAAAGTTCCTAACAAAACTTTTGTTTAAGGTTTACTAGGATAGATATGCAATTCGGACTGGAAAGGAAATTCCTTCTTGGTTACACATTGCGATTATTAAAATCCTCACATCTAGAATGGGGCAAGGTGAAATGAACAAATGGATATAAAGTCATGCTTAAAATATCTCACAAACACTTAGATTAATCTTCTATAAGTGTTTGCCATTACTACACTGCCAATAAGGCAATTGAAACATGTCGAATTGGCATTAAGATCTGGAGGCCATTCTGAAGGAAAAATTTTGTCCTAGCTTAGAACAAGTAAGAACATTTGAATACATATGCAAACTATTAACACATTAAAGTAGGCATGCATTAAAAAACAATTCATAAAACCCATGACTTTCAAAGCCTAGTATATGGTGAACCAATAAACTCTTTAACAACATTAAAGAGAAGGAAAGATTTAGAGTTTCTTTACCCTTGAAGCTCATCCTTGATTACACAAGGGATTCACCCAAGTGGATGGCCTTCAAGTCACCTCCTTGCTCCTTGGATCTTCCTTGTGATTTTCCTCCTTTTAGTGCTCCTTTGCTCACCTCCTTGCTCCTTGGATCTTCCTTGTGATTTTCCTCCTTTTAGTGCTCCTTTGCTTCTTTGAGGATTTGAGGATTTGTTCTCCAAAACACCAAAAACTTGATGTCTCTAAGTCTCTTCACCAAGGATATGATGTGAAGATGAAATGAATGACTTAGGGAAGAGAGAATGAGATAAAATGTTTCACCTCATTTCACCAAGAAAAACCCTAAATGAAAATAAAGCTATAAAGTTGCTTTTATACTTCATTACAAGTGAGTGGCAAACTTGTAATTAATCAAAGTTTGACACTTCTCACCCTAATGGCCGGCCATATCAAATTGATTGGGCTAATTGCCCATTTTGTTTTAGTTGTCATACAACTTAAACATAATGAGCCTTCTGGACCAAAACGCTTTTGGGCCCCGAAACCCAAAACCAACATATAAGCCCAATACGAACATTTCGTATAATTAATTAACTAATTAATTAATCTTGATCATTCTTCAATTAAACCATTTAATTGCTTATCCATTTCATTTCATTTCTTCACCAACATCCTTACTCGGTGTACGATCCATTAGGTTCCATTTAGCAAGGTAGTGGGTGATTGTTACTCTTAACGATCGATTGTGAATTGAAACCACATTTCAATTCTCCCTTAAAATTAGTGTTTACTAATCTTTAGGGCTTCCACAAACCATGAGTGACACCTAGCAGCATATCATGGTTACCCAAGCTAAGTAGAAGTGGTTGGAGAACCTATCCAGTTACAACTACAATGTAATACGGTCATTCTCTAATACAATACTCTTAATCACATTGTTTAAGTGATAGTTTGTTTCATGTCTACTATCCAATGTGATACTTATCTATATGATTCAGTTGAATATGATTTGGAACAAACTTCCTAAGTCATATTCATATGCTTTGGCCAAAGACTCTCGAATCATATCTTAGAGTATTCTCCTTCCACCATGGAAGGTTAGAGATTCCTTGTTGTGCATTCATATGCCTACATGACTAGGTAGCTTGACCACAACAATGCCGTGGACACTCTAATGGAATGCCTTTGACATGATCAAAGATCAAGGACCTAACCATTAGACATCTTTGATGCCTCAGGTCAAAGGATTACTTTGCATATTGCAACTCTCGAGTTCTTACATGACATGCATGTTCGAACTCTTTTTTTATCGTTGTTGAGTGTACTCGATCACTCTTTCGAGCACCTATGTGTTTGCCTTAGTGTCCAACACTAAATGACTTGAGACTTGTCATACTCACGCTTGAGTCGACATAACACATACTAACCTTAGCGGATTGTCAATGCCCAATTGGCAATCCTATGGCTAGGAACGTTTTAGGAATGAACATAAGAGAAAGGTCTCGATAATCTAACTTACTTAAATCACTTATCTCTTAGATCAAATACATTCCTTGGATTCCCTTATTGCTTAAACACATGATACAATAAATAGTGATTAACAATAAGCTTTGCCCTTCATTAAACATATAAAAGTTTAATACAATAAGTATTCCAAAAGCTATTACATCAAATGAGTGGCTTTGTGGGCATACTTCCAACACATTCCAGACAAAGTTTATCACTTTCTCATCCTCAATCCGATTAATGCATTGAACTAAGTTTCAAAGTAAATGATTTTCCATAGGTCTGGAACCTAGAGTCGTAATAAGGTGGTATTCCAATTATCAAGCTTATTCATGCTTGACTTCGTTGCATAACTCCAAAGTTTCCTTACTTCGGAAAGATTGTTGGATTAAGCTATATTTTGATGAGGAAGTAACGGATGAAAATTTCTAAGTGTTTTATCAAATAGGATTAAAGACTTGAGTAAAATAAACTTAGCAAATTATATCCAAAGGCATCTAAATCTTTCCAGAAATATATAGTCATTCCGCCTTGCATTCAACTTTTAGGGATGCATCCGAATCTCCAACCAAGGGTGTACAATATAGTTCCAAACTCCAAAAGATAGATCTTTGAGAGACAAGCAAGTATGACTAGCTGAACTTGGCTAGCTTCAAATCAAATAAGCAGTTCAAAGATCATTTCGATGCGTATCCTAAAAAGGTTGTTTTGGAAAGATTCGTACAAGGTCCGCTGATAATTATCCATCCTCGAGCGGAGGGCACTCTTAGAACAATAGTTAGATGCATTTGTAGGACAATGAGTTTCTAGGCCGATGACACGTGGGACTTAGGGTTGTGATGTGTTATAAACTAGCACTCAAATTAAACCCTCTTATTGACAATTGTAGTAAAGATGTAAGTAGGGATCGTTCTAGGCCGGGGATTAGGAGGGATTGCTAATCTACTTAAATTTGACTCAAAAACACAAAACTAGGCTTGAAAACACTTAACTAGGCTCAAAGAACTCGAAACAAACTAAAGAGACTCAAAACAACACAAAATAATCAAATAGACTCAAACTAGACACTAAAGGGTGATTTGGACGAAAATTAATTTTAACTTGACTCAGAACACTTAAAAACACAAGTTTGGACAAATTCTAACTAATTTGACACAACAAAGTAAAGGGGATTGGGTTTTTGACGAATTTAAAGTAAAGAAAAGTAGATTAAAGACTTAATCAAGTTTGGCATGAAATTGGGGGAAATTATGGGTGATTGGCTAGCTAGAGGGTCATTCTCCACAAATGATACATTTGCATACAAATCGAGTTCCAGTTGCTTTCCCAATAAACCATGAACCTCAACGCCCCAGATTAACTGTGAACAACACTAATTAACCCTCAAATTTTCCTTAAGTCATTGAATTAGATGGATAACGCATCGGCAACCAAATTATTCTTCAATAGTTCCCTACATGAGCAGCATAATAAAGATACAATCAAAGATCATTAAGCTTTGTGAAAATCATAAGCATTGATAAGGCATTCGTAACTGTGAATAGCATGATACTCCTGCCAGAAATTTACTTAACACGATTGTGACTAGCAACCTCCACTACTTATGAATATAAGTTCATAACAATTAGGTGAAACTCCCTTATATTCTAGCATCAAATTCATGCATGCAAACTAAGTATGCATCCTTAATCAACAAACAAGAATAAGTTCTGAATCAAACAGTTAAGTAAATTGCATTCACGATTTATGAAATCACAACTGGAAGTAATCAATTCATATTGCAAATATGTTCACGGCTTTGATTGCTCCTCTAGCTAAAACGAGTTTAGCTACCCATGTTCGCAAAACAAAGATAACTTAAATTAAACATCGAAAACAAAAGATGGATTACACCTAAGAATGTTCCTGATAGGAGCATATTTATGCGACTTAGTTAGCTTGTTCTTGGAGCATTTTTGGGCCAATAGTGCAAGCATGGAGACATGAGGATGGACGTTTTTGAAGATTTGAAGGCTAGAAATTGACATGTGTGTGTGCAAGTGTGTTGACTTACAACTCCAAACATCCATCCACTACACCCATTACATCCACTCATTACCAAACATCCATCCACTACACCCATTACATCATTACATCAACTCATTACCAAACATCCACCCACTACACCTATTACATCAAATCATTACCAAACATCCATCCACTACACCCATTACATCCACTCATTACCAAACACTCACCCACTACACCCATTGCATCCAATCATTACCACAACATACACCACTACCACCTTAATTAGATGGTGGTCCTCTCCCTAGCCTATAAATACATCCACCCTTCACCATAACAAGGGGGAGGAGAAAATATCCATCAAAAGACACCACATTCACATCTCACAACTCCATACACTTACACTTTCATTCCTTGGCCGGGAGAACACAATCCACCCATCCACCCTTCACCATAACTCACCTATATCCATCCACCACCATAATTTACCACTCATCCATCAAACCACACCTTGTGCCGCAGCAAAAGACACCACATTCACATCTCACAACTCCATACACTTACACTTTCATTCCTTGGCCGGGAGAACACAATCCACCCATCCACCCTTCACCATAACTCACCTATATCCATCCACCACCATAATTTACCACTCATCCATCAAACCACACCTTGTGCCGCAACAAAGAGAAGAATGAGGACCCTTGGACGTGCTTGCCATTCAAGTTGGATTGTTGGAGCGTTTTTAGGTGTTTTCATTCTTTTGTTTTCAATGTCTAAATTTGTTTATCTTTTCTTTGTGAGTATGAGGAACTAAACCCCCCTTAGCTAGGGGGAATTCAAAACCATGTTCATGCTTGCAATATGATTTGATTACCTTCAGTTGTGATTTCATAAGTTGTGAATTCAATTTGTTTAACTGCTTGATTGATAACTTATTCGTGTATGTTTATTAAGAGTGCACACTTAGTTTGCATGCATGAATATGATGCTAGAGTATAAAGGAGTTTCACCTAATAGTTACAAACTTATATTCACAAGTAATGGAGGTCGCTTATAAACGATCGCGTTAAATAAATTCTTGGCAAGAGTTTCATGCTCATCATAGTAACAAGTGCCTCGTCAATACTTATAGTTTTCATAATGCTTAATGATCTTTGATTGTATCTTTATTGTGCTGTTCACGTAAAGAACTTTGGAAGAATGCTTGAATTGTTGTATGCGCTTTCCCATCCAATTCAATAACTTAAGGAGAACTTGAAGGTTAATTTAAGCGGACTTAATTAACCTGGGGTGTTGAGTTTCATGATTGATCGAAAGAACAACTAAAAATTGGTTTATGTGCAAGTATGTCATGTGTGGAGAAGAACCTCCTAGCTACCCTTCCATCCATTCAATTTACTCAAATTCGTGCAGATTTCATTAGTTCTTTAATTTACTTGTTTTGTTTTCAAATTCGTCAAAACCAAAACCCCCTTTACTTTAAAGTGTTTTATTAGTCAAAATCTGTTTTGATTTGTGTTTTTAGGTGTCCCAAAAGTGTGTTAGAGTCCAAATCTACCCAGTTTGTATTTTTAGGCAGATTTGAGCGTTTTTAGCTTGTTTTGAGTCCTTTGAGTTTGTTTTAAGTTCTTTGAGTCTAGTTTAGTGTTTTTAACTTTGTTTATATATTTTTTAAGTCAGTTTAGAGGTTTTAGCAAGCCCTCCTAATCCCCAGTTTAGAACGATCCCTACTTGCATTTATACTACAATTTGACAACAAGAGGGTTTAATTTGTGTGTTAAGAAAATTTTCGCATCAGTTCCAGCAATCCAAGCTTGAATGGAAAGCATGTCCAAGGGTCCTCCTTCTTCTTCTTTGCTACGGCACAAGGTGTGGGTGAAGGTTTGAGTGATGAATTGTGTGAAAGAATGGCTGAAAGTATCAATAGTAGTCAATCGATGATCCTAAAAGCTGCGGCAAGGGCCTTTATTTATAGGTTTAAGAAAAACAAGGCCTAACTTAATTTGGTAAACATGTTTGATCCCAAATCCACAAGGAAAAGGAGAAATAAATGTCAGAATCCTAGGACTAAAGGGAAAGGATATGCGGCAGCTCTTAAAGGGAAAAGGGAATATGCTTCCTTGTGCGGCAAGGAAGGAAATTTAAAGGGATAGGTGCGGCAACCTTCTTTGACTGGGATTGTCCTTCTAGAACCATGTAATTAAGTGTCCTAATATGTTTAGAGATCCTCCTTGCAGCTGGAAATTAGGTGGTTTATGATTAGGACAAAATAAGGTAACTTGGTTAACATTCTTTCTTTCTTGGTGAGCTTCCTTATCTGCCTTGTTTTGAATTTATTTCCTTCATCTCTTCAACGCATTCCTAGCCTCTTTTGATCTTCAAATTCGTCCATCCACCTTGCTCCATACATATGCTATCCATTCCAAACTGAAAAATGCTCCAAAATGCACCAAATTGCAGTTTCTTGCTACTTTGGCCATTTGGACCTACAAACACACGACAATAGCTTAAAATACTAAAATAACTAGGAACTAACAACATAAATGCAAGAAAACAAGCTAACTAAGTCTCATAAATATGCTCCTATCAAATTCCCCCACACTTAGCTTTTGCTAGTCCTTGAGCAAAACAAAACAAACAAAACATAACCTAGACCTTCCAACAATTGCCTCAAGGATTTCCAATGAAACATGACATGCCAAAGATCACCACTCCCATAGATTTTAGTCATCCTTACCGTCGATCACATACTTAATCATAGTCACCATTCACTAGCTTGCATTTAATCAATTAAAACAATGTTTTGAATGTAGTAACATGCCTTAGAGAATTCACTCAATTCCTCACTAGATATACTTTCTATTTTCACACAGATTTTCTGACTACACTCCCTATACTAGGTATATGTGAGAAGATTGATGTAAACATGTAGACTAGTACTCACATATGTTTTAAACAAAGAAGGCAATTTATGGAGTTATTAATATGTATGTGTGTGTATATATATATATATATATATATATATGATCTCATGAACGGAATGCTACTACTTAGAAGCAAGAACTAGGGATTCCATATGCTTATACCAATCCCAAACTCCACAGATTGAAACACATAACACCCAAGATAGAAGCCTAAGGGTTGTAATGGGGCTAAGGTATTGGCTAACAAAGAAAGGTTAAGGATAAACAAAGGTTCTTAAAGCAAGAGTAAGCAAAAATAATGAAATTGACACTTAGAAATCACTCTTGAATGCAACAACTAACTTTAAACACAAGGGGAAGATTCACAAAACACTTAGGGCTGGATTCAAACTTTTGGACCCTTTCTTCAACAACCAATGCTTGTGAGTTCATTTTCACTTATTTTGAACTCTGTTCTTTTTTTTTTCTTTTCTTTTTCACGAATTTTTTTTCTTTTTTTTTTTCATTGGAAATAACCTTCCCCCACACTTGTTTTCTGCAATAATGTCACTCAAAAGGAATTCCCTCTAAATCATGCTCCATTATACTTTAAGTACAAGGGTATGGATAGTCCTATTCTAGGCTAGGTAAGGATAATGTGGCTAACAAAGAAAATAGGCTAAATAAGGCTCAAGGGGGTTAAACCTACAAAACATATGCACGGGATTAAGGCTTTTTGGCTCTGGTGGTAACTACTAAACAACTTCATCTTGTTATATGTTATGCACTCAATTTTAAGCTTTGAATGAAACGGGCATGAGTTCTAGTATTTGGAACTATAATGATGAAAACGCATTCTAAGTAGCAACCAAGGAAAGAAACAATGAGATCATGCAACGACTTTAGAAAACAAGAAATCACAGATTAATAACTTTCCAAACAAAGTTTAGGCTCAAGTCTCTCAGGGTTGTAGCGTTAGTTTGAGTTCCTTCCTTCAAGCATGTTACAAAAATTGATTTTTTTCCTTTGTGATTACATGTAAATTCGTAAACGTCAACTACAACCAAGCATTAACCAAAGAGCATATCAAACTTCCACCCATGTTTGTAACTTTCTTTAACAGTCATGTAATTTAAAACCAAATCCTCATCATTGTGTTGGAAGGTACCCTAAGACACAAACAAACACACAAAAATGACTCTTTTTGGTTTTTGTTTTTCAAAACTTTTTCTAATTTGTTTTTCAAATTTTCGTATTTTTCTTTCAAAACACACTAAAACACTTCAAAACACACTAAAAACACTTAAAACAGTGAAAAACAACTCTAGAGATGCTAGGTGGTAAAATCCCACGAAAATCAATGAAAAACACTTTGTTTACCCCCCCCACACTTAAACCAAACATTGTCCTCAATGTTTCAAACAAAGACTCACACTCAAACCATCAAAACAGCACATTAACAAACACAACTATCATGGTAAAGTAAAAGTAATAAAGAGTAGGGTTTAAGAACGCAAATCTGGTTGTGGAGCTGGATTTATTTGAATGCATGGGTTGCTTCCCAAGTAGCGCTTGCTTTAACGTCTTCCAACCAGACGATACCTCGCTTTAAGCTTCATTGGAGCCCACGGCATGGAGGGGTATTGCCTCCACAACATGCTCCTCAAAACTTTCATGCATTGGATCTATGAACGGAAAGGGATAATGATCCTTCATGATTGTGGTGTTGAGCTTCCTAAAGTCAATGCAAACTCTCCCACCAACTTGGATTCGATTGGGCACCTGAACCAAAGAAGGTAACAACCTATTAGTAGAAATGGGAATTGGAATAGGTGACTCACCAATATATTGAGATTAAGACTCAAAAGTAGCAGCACTGTCAACAAATTCACTAGGGGTGCTCTCGGCCATATTGGGTATTTTGAGGGTAGTGGCTTGTTCCTTGTGCTCCACTCCAATTTTCTCTTCGATGGTGGTTCTAGATACATCCTTCTTGATTGGTGTAGTTGAATGTTCCTGCCCTAAATTTTTAATCACATCTATGGCAAAACAAGAACGAACATCATTAGGATTCTTAACAGAGTAAAAAATATTGAATTTAATCATATCGCCACCAAACCCCATCGTTAATGCTCCCTTGGCCACGTTTTCATGAATAGTCATCCAAGTAAGATTGGCAATGGTGGAGAGTGGGTTGAATCCTCCATCTCAAGCACATAAAAATATGCCGGAAAAATCAAATGGTCTACCTGCACCAAAACATCTTCCAAAACTCATTTCAAATATGCATTAGATCGATCAGCCAATTGAATAATGACACCATCATTTTTAAGCTCTCCTAGATTCATATATGCATAAATCGAATATGGCATGACATTAATGGAAGCATCTAAATCTAGCATAGCATGTTTAAACCTTTTATTACCAATTACATAAGGGATAGTGAAACTACCTGGATCTTTGCATTTGGGTGGCAGCTTCCTTTGCAACATTGCTGAGACATTTTCACTTACATGTAGCACCTCTTTCTCCCGAATTCGTTTCTTTGTTGTACAAAGCTTCTTAAAAAACTTAGCATACTTTGGAATTTGCTTTATCGCATCAAGGAGCGGGATATTGACTTGCACCTTCCTGAAGGTCTCTAGAATGTCTTTTTCATTCTCTTCGTCCCTAGATTGCATAAACCTGCTAGGGAAAGGAACATTTGGTGGAATAGGGTTAGAAATAATTGAATTTGAACCAACCTTACCTGAATTGGACAGATTAGGGGGTGTAGGGAGTTGCGGCAAAGATTGCTCAATCCTTGCCGTGGCCTTGTCTTGTTCATTCTCCTCGAATTGCAGTTTCTCGTCCTCCTTTTGGCTTGATTTAGATGGGTTTGGGTCAGTTCCAACTTTTCTTCCACTTCTCAACATGATGTTCTTTGCAGGTTGAAATCCTCTTTTCGAGTTGACAATGGTTGAACAAGGCAATCTGCCTTACTCTCTGAATTGGCCCATGAATTTCGCCATTTGCTTCATTTGCTTCTCCAATTCATCCACCTTTTTGGCTTGATTTTGCATTCCTTGCGCCACAGTGGTTAATAATTGAACAATTTGATCATTATCCATGGACGAACCTGATTTTTGCTGGGCAGATTGTGGTTGGTGTTATGTTGGGGCGTATGGCCTTGGAAACATCCTAGGGGGTTGTGGTCGAAATCCTCCTTGTTATTGAGGTTGTTGAAACTCCCTCCACTTCATATTTGGATGATCTTTCCAGCCCAGATTGTAAGTGTTGGCGTATGGATCATATTTGGGTTGATTTTGGCCTTGAAACCCAATGGTGTTGCCACTTTCCCATCCTCCATTCTTGATCAATTAAGAGCATTTTTCAAATTGGTGTCCTTGGTGTCCTTGTATAGAGCACACGCCATATATTATGTTTTCTTGCACTTTGGGTCTTTCAACAACCTGTGACACAAGAAGAGTGAGATTAGCCAATTGAGATTGAATTTCAGATATTGCACTTACCTCATTCACATGTTGCTGCCGTGGGGGGTCTCTCTGTCTAACTCCTTCGTATTGTTGTGCATTCGAAGCTTGGTTGGCAATTAGGGTCTTGGTAGCAATGGGTGTTTTGTCAACCAAAGCTCTTCCCGATAAAGCATCTAGTATTTGTCTTTCAATTGGAAGAAGTCTTTCATAGAAATATTGAAGGATAAGCTCTTCTTTCATTTGATGTTGAGGACATGCTGCAACAAGAGTCTTGAAATGCTCATAATGCACCGGAAATGATTCTCCTTGATTTTGTTGAATGCCACTAATCCTCTTCCTCAAAAGAATGACTCTTGACGTTGGAAAGAACTTCTCTAAGAATGCTCTCTTTATGCTTTCCCAAGAAGTGACGTTCTAGGTGCCAATTCGTACAACCAATCCTTAGCCTTTTCCAAAAGAGAGAATGGAAAAGCTTTCATCTTCAATATGCTTCCATCGACGTTAACTGGGGTCATGCTTGAACAAACCACTTCGAATTCCTTCAAATGCTTGTTTAGATCCTCTATGGACAGCCCATGGTACTTTGGAATGTGCTACAGGAAACTGGACTTTAACTCGAACTCTTCGGTCTTGCCTTTAGTTGCTGTGGGATATTGAATGCATAGGGGCACGGCATTGTCCAATCCTGAAGCTGAGAGCTCCTTGATTTTCGATTGTCCGCTGCCATGACTTGTGCTTCCCCTAATTCCTGAGCCGTGGCCTCTTCTACTTCTTCTTCTTCAAGCTCGGGTTCAAGGTTAGGTGGGTTAGACTCTTGCTGATTCCTCTTCCTTTTCAAAGTTCGTTCAAAATCATCGTCAAAATCAAAGATATGCTCACGAACTGGTTGAGAACTTTGAGTCATAAACTAGTACCTAAAAACAAGAAAACAAAACAAAGTTAGAAACTAAAACAAAATACACGAAAAAGAAACAAGGGGGATTAGCAAAGTTGCTAATCCTCGGCAACGGCATCAAAAATTTGATGTGTTATAAACTAGCACTCAAATTAAATCCTCCTATTGACAATTGTAGTAAAGATGTAAGTAGGGATCGTTATAGGTCAGGGATTAGGAGGGATTGCTAATCTACTTAAAACTGACTCAAAAGCACAAAACTAGGCTTGAAAACACTTAACTAGACTCAAAGAACTCGAAACAAACTAAAAAGACTCAAAACATCACAAAATAATCAAATAGACTCAAACTAGATACTAAAGGGTGATTTGGATGAAAATTAATTTTAACTTGACTCAAAACACTTAAAACACAAGTTTGGACAAATTCTAACTAATTTGACACAACAAAGTAAAGGGGATTGGGTTTTTGACGAATTTAAAGTAAAGGCAAGTAGATTAAAGACTTAAACAAGTTTGGCACGAAATTAGGGGAAATTATGGGTGATTGGCTTGCTAGAGGGTCCTTCTCCACACATTACACATTTGCATACAAATCAAGTTCCAGTTGCTTTTCCAATAAACCATGAACTCAACGCCCCAGATTAACCGTGAACAACACTAATTAACCCTAAGATTTTCCTTAAGTTATTGAATTGGATGGATAACGCATCGGCAACCAAATTATTCTTCAATAGTTCTCTACATGAGCAGCATAATAGAGATACAATCAAAGATCATTAAGTTTTGTGAAAATCATAAGCATTGACAAGGCATTCGTAACTATGAACAACATGATACTCCTGCCAGGAATTTACTTAACACGATTGTGACTAGCAACCTCCACTACTTATGAATATAAGTTCATAACAATTAGGTGAAACTCCCTTACATTCTAGCATCAAATTCATGCATGCAAACTAAGTATGCATCCTTAATCAACAAACAAGATTAAGTTATGAATCAAACAGTTAAGTAAATTGCATTCACAATTTATGAAATCACAACTGGAAGTAATCAATTCATATTGCAAATATGTTATGGCTTTGAATTTTCCTCTAGCTAAAACGAGTTTAGCTCCTCATGTTCGCAAAACAAAGATAACTTAAATTAAACATCGAACACAAAAGATGGATTACACCTAAGAATGTTCCAGCAATCCAAGCTTGAATGACAAGCACGTCCAAGGGTCCTTCTTCTTCTTATTTGCTGCGACACAAGGTGTGGGTGAAAGTTCGAGTGATGAATTGTATGAAAGAATGGCTGAAAGTATCAATAGTAGTCAATCGGTAATCCTAAAGGCTGCAGCAAGGGCCTTTATTTATAGGTTTAAGAAAAACAAGGCCTAACTTAATTTGGTAAACATGTTTGATCCCAAATCCACAAGGAAAAGGAGAAATAAATGTCAGAATTCAAGGAATAAAGGGAAAGGATATGCGGCAGCTCTTAAAGGGAAAAGGGAATGTGCTTCCTTGTGCGGCAAGGAAGGAAATTTAAAGGGATGGGTGCGGCTACCTTCTTTGACTGGGATTGTCCTTCCAGAACCATGTAATTATGTGTCCTAATATATTTAGAGAACCTCCTTGCAGCTGTAAATTAGGTGGTGTAGGATTAGGAAAGGATTAGGACAAAATAAGGTAACTTGGTTAACATTCCTTCTTTCTTGCTGAGCTTCCTTATCTTCCTTGTTTTGAATTTATTTCCTTCATCTCTTCAGCACATTCCTAGCCTCTTTTGATCTTCAAATTTGTCCATCCACCTTGCTCCATACATATGCTATCCATTCCAAGCCCAAAATTGCTCCAAAATGCAACAAATTGCACTTTCTTGCAACTTTAGCCCTTTGGACCTACAAACACATGAAAATAGCTTAAAATACTAAAATAACTAGGAACTAGCAACATAAATGCAAGAAAACAAGCTAACTAAGTCACATATATATGCTCCTATCAGGTTGTCAGAATGACCAGAAAGCCCTTTGAGTGAGATCATAGCTACTATTCCAGATCAAATTACCATAGGCCACGGTAGTCCGACACAGCTCCATTAGCTCTAAGCCCATTAAAGATATTACTTGTCTCCTAAATACGGAAACCCTATTCAACTCCAATTAGGATATCTTGGGGATTAGGTAACATAATTATAATCCTAAGAGGATTGGATATCTTATCTAGACAGGCAATTCCTTACACGACATGTTAACCCTACCAAAACGACACGAAAATAACGGGTTTCGGGTCAACACATTAATTAATCGGGTTGTTGTCATGTCAGACGTTAAGGACCCATTAATAATGGGTTCGTAACACGTTTACACACAGGTAATCAGTTTCAATCTAATTAGAAAAAAAAATATTCGTTTGATAATTTTAAACTACTAAAAAAACCTTTCTACAATAGCTACAGTATTTTATCTCATATAAGTGAGATTTAAAAATTCAAAGCACATTAAAATATCAAAGCAATTTAAAGATACCAAAGCACATTAAAAAATTCATAATAGTTAATTTACAAGTGTAAAAAAATGTGAAAAAAATATGCAAACAATCGTGATTGCATCTTCTACGCTTTGAGATGGGTACATTGCCTTTGATTTTTTAAACCCTACAAACCCTCATGAATAGTGGTCTTTGTTTTAGTGCAAAATTAATAGAAATTTATAATAATTAATGCAGAAGTGTGAAAATGTAAAAAAATAAATATATATATACAATCGCTCGTGACAAGCTTTACATCTTTTCTGAACGTGTCAACTCCAAAATTTAACACCATAATCCATAAACCGCGTTTACACTCTATTCTTCTCACTAGATTTTAGTTTTTAGATTTCATTTTTTAAAGACATAATCTTTTAGAGGATGCTAAAAAATGAACTATTCGAATCGTTGATATCACATTATGATATTTACAGTTAATTGAAATATGAGTCAATGTTATATAATTTTTAGAGACTTTATGAACTCCAAGCAATATTTTCACCAACCGTAAAAAATCTATACATCATATTAATGATTCAAACTATTCATCTTTCTACATATGTTGATAAAATTTGAAAAAAAATTCATGAGAATAATGAAGCGCAAAATTGAACGACAACTAACAACTAAATTTTTAAATCTATAGTTTTATGGTATTATGGTGGTGAATTTTGGAGTTGACATATTCACAAAAGTTGTAAAGTTTGTTATTACGAGCATTTGTAATTTTTTTCTTATACTTTTCACATTTCTACATTAATTAAAAAACATTTGTAATTTTTTCTTATACTTTTCACACTTCTACATTAATTAAAAAAACCTTACTACAAGCATACCCATAGGATTTAGTCTCATACGAGATTAAAACCTTTTGTGAGATTAAATTCTTATCATTGGATTCTTTGATCTCACTTATGTGGTATGTAGATACTACTTTAGTATTACATTTTTCGTTTGATTATTTTTTGATTTAAAATATATTTTCTTTAACGGGTAACGGGTTTGGTCATATTACATGACCTGTTAAGATATCAGGTATGTTATGAAAATGACATGAAAGAGAAAAATACGATAAGAATGTCAGGTCTAATCTTATCCTAGATTTCCTCCTAGATTGATTCTGATCTAAATGAGATTACTCTCTCAAGATCTTTATAAATACTCTTTTATCAAGGGCTCTATCTGACTTCTCTTTTTCTACAATGTGTGTATATATATATAGGGAAAATCTTCCCAACTCCTGAAAATGGCCGACAAGCTAATAGCAAAAGCAGCCCTGCTTCAAAATTCTAGTGAAGAAGAAGAAGAAGAAGTCTCCAGTTCAAATTCATGAAAATGATAAATACAAAACAACTTTTGTAACTCCTTTTGGACACTATGAATGGAATGTAATGCCTTTTGGTTTGAAAAATGCACCAAGTGAATTTCAAAACATTATGAATGAGATTTTTAATCACTATAGCCATTTTTCTATTGTGTATATTGATGATGTGCTTATTTACTCAAAGTCTATAGACGAACATTGGAAACATCTACATTTGTTTGCTAGAATTATTAAGTCCAATGGATTAGTTGTATCTGCCACTAAGATTAAATTATTTCAGACGAATGTTAGATTTTTAGGATACAATATCCATCAGTCTACCATTCAACCTATAGATAGAGTTATCCAATTTGCTGATAAATTCCCAGACCAGATTACTGATAAAACCCAACTCCAAAGATTCCTTGGATCATTAAATTATGTCTCAGAATTCTATCCTCATCTTGATATCTGACCACTTAATAGAAAATTCTTATTCTTGTATTTATTGTATTTGGAATGTCTTTTACTAGGGTGTTTGGTTGGATACCTGTTGTAGGTATCTGACCGTTTTTTGTTAGAAGGAGCAATATGAGGTAATCCGTATTGTTCACAGAACGTTCAGAACCCTCTTCACAGGCAGTAGCCTTGAAATCATCCTCTACTTCCACAAGTAAAAAAATTGATCAATTATTATTGGAATTGAAGAAGGAAAAAACTGTCCATACTTTAAACTATCCTGAAGAATCTCAAACAGATTCCTCTCTTCCATCATCTGAACCAGAAACTGGTACAGATTCTATCTAAAAAGTAGAACAAGCTTTTCAAAACCTCGAACTAAAAAGGATTAATCATCGACGTATTAATTTCAAAGTCATATTTCAAATGCATTGGTGACTGATTAGCAGCACTAAGTATTTCTGTGGACTTATGAAAATATTTAGTGGGGATTATCCCTTCTTGAATACAATTCAAATCTGTACCTGAATCTACTAAAGCTATGGTTTCTAAATGAAAATCTTCAATTACTATCTTAACTTTAGAATACCATTTTCTAATTCTTATTTTGTCTAAATGATTTAAGACTAAATTTTCTGTGGATTGAGAACATGTGTCTGAACTGGAGGAAGAACTAGCAAGTTCTTCGTCATAAGGGTTTACTAACATATGAGTTTGAACTTTACTAAGTTGTGTTCGGACTTCTATATTTTGGGATTTTAAAAGCCTAATTTCTTCTTTGATTTTATTAATTTCCTGCTGGAGATCTTTGATGGTGATTTCTTTCTTAGTTTTATTAAATCTTTCCAAGGTTTTGCTAAGAGAGATTTTGGGAGTAGAATGGGTTTGGCTGGTGCCAGGTTCATCTGAAGAAACTAATTTCTTTTGTTTCTTCAGATAAAAAGACTTAAGTTCTGGGTCATCGACTTTACTTATTAGCTCAAGTAGAAGATCTTCCTGTTCTTCCTATTTATTAAGAACTGAGATCTTGTTATTGCAACAAGCATCAGTACATCCTATCTTGATGTCTGGAGATGAACTATTGTTCATTGAATGGTAATTAGAAGAGGATAATTCCAAATCTTCTTCTGACTGACTATGGTCTGTGTCTTTTAACTCTAAAACTTGGATTAATTGAAGCTTTTCCTCTTCAGAGATTTTCAACTGGTTGATAGTTTTCTTTACTCTACATTTGTTAGCATAATGACCAAATTTGCCACACTTGTAGCATTTGCCCTTTTGGGTTTGGTCTTTAGAATGGAAATTTTTGGAAGGTTTCTTCTTCCATTTGGAATGTTTTGGTTTTTCATAAAATTCATTTTTTTTCAAAATTCTTTTTCTTGTATTTATTGTATTTGGAATGTCTTTTACTAGGGTGTTTGGTTGGATACCTGTTGTAGGTATCTGACCGTTTTTTGTTAGAAGGAGCAATAGGAGGTAATCCGTATTGTTCACAGAACATTCCTAATTCATATTTAGCAATGGATTTATCTTTATTAACTTGTTTTGAAATTTTCATATCAATACACACCTTCAATCCTTCCTTCTGGATAATATTTATTATATTTCCATAAGTAAGGGTATGATAAAGGAGGCTACTTGCCACTCTGCCATCACCACCACCCAAAAAGGAATCTATTCCCGATTCCTCATCATCGGCCCTAGCCATGACCAACAGATTTGTTCCCTTAGGATCTCCAATAGAATTAACCATTGGCCAATTTCGGATTCATCCGACGTTTCGTCTCAGCCAAAGAAATGGGCGGACCAAGCAGATTTCACTGACCCGTATCTGGATGCCCAAGACCTGTATGATTTGTGAATCGCACAGAAGAAGTGAATTCCACAGGAAAAAGCAGTAATCAGCAGTAGCAGCAATCATTCAATCGACAAGTTACTATTCATTTACCACTCCAGACATCATCATCGTGATTACACAATGAAAACTTCATCATTTCTCAGCCTTTACATCCTTTGGCACATGCATTTTGGCAGAAAGCAGCGAGATTCTCGGATCTCAGTCTCTCTCCCTCCTATATCTTCCAAGCTCATTCACAGAAGAAGGGGACAGTAGTCGCAACAGCTAAGACTCTCTACGAATTCTAAAAAGAACAGAAGTCTGTTTAGCTCTATTCTCCATTCACCAAAAAATATCAAACACTTGTAATTTAATTTTTCAATCAAGGATGCCTGCGAGCTCCATTGTTTTCTCATTCAATCGTCAGTAGACGAACTTGCAAGTTGGATTCCAATTTGAAATAAATTTATTTTCAAATCTATAATTGCATCATTAATTTTAATTCATTATTTTATCATGAATATTACACCTACTTTCAATTTAGTTTTATTTATTTATGTTCTTATAATTGATTCAATTAATCTTCGATTTCTTATAAATCTTGAACTGATACTTGTCAAATATATTGAGATTCTCATATCCATATACATCTTTGGCTTCCGCACCCATTTGGTATCAGAGCCAAGTGAGTGGTAATTGCATTAGCATCTTCATAATCTGCAAAGTAAGTTTCATATCCAAGTTTTCAATTTACAGTCTATCTTATCTGTCAGTCCTCACAGTCGCTTGTTTAACTCCCCAACCAAACAGGAAGGCGTGTTCCAAACAATAAGACCCAGGAGAGGCATGAGCGGATCGCATGAGCGGGGCAGGGGTTTAGCTAGCGCAAGAGGAAGGTGAATCAGTATAAGTTTTCTGTATTTGATTGCTTGTTTTGTGAAATCTATGAGTAGATTATTTAGATCTAATTCAATGGCCAACACTAGCTCTAGGTCCAATTTAAGAGCTATACCTGATATTGTTAATGAAGAACAAAAACTTGATTTTCAAACTGATGATAGTATAGATTTTGGAGATTGGAACATCCCCAAAGTCTCAAGTAAAAATATTTATAAAAAGAAATGGTCAGTAACCTCATTTAGAAGTGAACACCATGTCAAGACAGTTGAAAAGACTTATGCTCTTAGCAAAGAACATGAGACTTGTCAGTTGTTTTCCCCAGAAAAAATCAAATCCCATAAGAAAGATGGTCATAATATTGCTCAATAAACTCCAACATATGTCCATGGTTGCTAATAGTTATATTACCAATCATAATCTCAGTCATTGTTGATCTTTTAGTCACTGGATTTACTGGAATGCTTCATTCCTGGTGGGAGAAACATCTCACTGAACAATCCAGAAATGAAATTTTAAATGCTGTTAAAAAAGATGAAGACGGAATACCAATTTTTGATATAAATATTGGACAAGGTGTCCCTGATGCAATTAACACACTTCTTTTTACAATCATTGAACACTTTATAGGAACACCTAGTAATATCACAACTAGGATCCATGATCAACTTAGTAATTTGAGATGTCCAACTCTAAGCGATTTTAGATAGTACAAAGATGTATTTATGTCTAGAGTCATGCTCAGAGAAGACAGTAATCAACCATTTTGGAAAGAAAAATTTATAAATGGAGTACCAAATCTTTTTGCACATAAAATCAGGAATGTTTTAGTAAACGAAGAAGGTACCATACCATATCATACCCTTACTTATGGAAATATAATAAATATTATCCAGAAGGAAGGATTGAAGATGTGTATTGATATGAAAATTTCAAAACAAGTTAATAAAGATAAATCCATTGCTAAATACGAATTAGGAACGTTCTGTGAACAATACGGATTACCTCCTATTGCTCCTTCTAACAAAAAATGGTCAGATACCTACAACAGGTATCCAACCAAACACCCTAGTAAAAGACATTCCAAATACAATAAATACAAGAATAAGAATTTTGAAAAAAAATGAATTTTATGAAAAACCAAAACATTCCAAATGGAAGAAGAAACTTTCCAAAAATTTCCATTCTAAAGACCAAACCCAAAAGGGCAAATGCTACAAGTGTGGCAAATTTGGTCATTATGCTAACAAATGTAGAGTAAAGAAAACTATCAACCAGTTGAAAATCTCTGAAGAAGAAAAGCTTCAATTAATCCAAGTTTTAGAGTTAAAAGACACAGACCATAGTCAGTCAGAAGAAGATTTGGAATTATCCTCTTCTGGTTACCATTCAATGAGCAATAGTTCATCTCCAGACATCAAGATAGGATGTACTGATGCTTGTTGCAATAACAAGATCTCAGTTCTTAATAAACCGGAAGAACAGGAAGATCTTCTACTTGAGCTAATAAGTAAAGTCGATGACCCAGAACTTAAGTCTTTTTATCTAAAGAAACAAAAGAAATTAGTTTCTTCAGATGAACCTGGCACCAGCCAAACCCATTCTACTCCCAAAATCTCTCTTAGCAAAACCTTGGAAAGATTTAATAAAACTAAGAAAGATATCACCATCAAAGATCTCCAGCAGGAAATTAATAAAATCAAAGAAGAAATTAGGCTTTTAAAATCCCAAAATATAGAAGTCCGAACACAACTTAGTAAAGTTCAAACTCATATGTTAGTAAACCCTCATGACGAAGAACTTGCTAGTTCTTCCTCCAGTTCAGACACAGGTTCTCAATCCACAGAAAATATAGTCTTAAGTCTTTTAGACAAAATAAGAATTAGAAAATGGTATTCTAAAGTTAAGATAGTAATTGAAGATTTTCATTTAGAAACCATAGCTTTAGTAGATTCAGGTGCAGATTTGAATTGTATTCAAGAAGGGATAATCCCCACTAAATATTTTCATAAGTCCACAGAAATACTTAGTGCTGCTAATCAGTCACCAATGCATTTGAAATATGAAATACCAAAAGCGCATGTTTGCCAAAATGATATTTGTTTTAATAAAAAATATTTCTGATCCAGTTATTTTAGGTCTCCCCTTTCTAGCACTTATATATCCCTTTAAGGTTTATCACAATAAAATTACTACTAGAGTGCTAGGACAGAAAGTCACATTTGAATTCTGCATGGAAACAGACCTAAAAAAACTTAGATATTTACAGAAAAATAATATTTCAAAAACTATTAGTATTATCACTAACAAGACACAATAAATTAATTTCTTAAAAAAAGAAATTAATCACAAAAGGATTAAGGAACAGCTAACAAACAAATCTTTGTTAGAAACAATTGATAAGTTTCAAAAGAAACTAATTAATGAAGTCTGTTCTGATATTCCCAATGCTTTTTGGCACCGTAAACAACACATTGTCAAACTTCCTTACATCAAAGAGTTTAATGAGTCAAAAATCCCTACTAAGGCCAGACCAATTCAAATGAGTCAAGAAGTGATGGAATTCTGCAAAACAGAGATCCAAAAACAGCTTTTGTAACTCCCTTCGAACACTATGAATGGAATGTAATGCCTTTTGGTTTGAAAAATGCACCAAGTGAATTTCAAAACATTATGAATGAGATTTTTAATCAATATAGCCATTTTTCTATTGTGTATATTGATGATTTGCTTATTTACTCAAAGTCTATAGACGAACATTGGAAACATCTACATTTGTTTGCTAGAATTATTAAGTCCAATGGATTAGTTGTAACTGCCACTGAGATTAAATTATTTCAGACGAATGTTAGATTTTTAGGATACAATATCCATCAGTCTACCATTCAACCTATAGATAAAGTTATCCAATTTGCTGATAAATTCCCAGACCAGATTACTGATAAAACCCAACTCCAAAGATTCCTTGGATCATTAAATTATGTCTCAGAATTCTATCATCATCTTCGTCAACAGTGTAAACCATTGTTTGATCGTCTCAAAGATAATCCTCCATCATGGTCTCCAAGTCATACTTCTATTGTTAAACAGATTAAAACACATGTTAAGACATTGCCCTGTCTTGGCATTCCAACTCCCAACTCTTTTAAGATAGTTGAAACCGATGCATCTGATATTGGTTATGGAGGTATCCTTAAACAAAAAACTTCTTCCAATGCTCCTGAACAAATTGTTCGTTTCCATTCAGGAGTTTGGAATTCTGCACAAAATAATTATAGTACTATCAAGAAAGAGATATTATCTATAGTATTATGCATTAGTAAATTTCAAGATGATTTATTAAATCAAAAATTTTTAGTTCGTGTTGATTGCAAATCTGCCAAACATGTTTTACAAAAAGATGTTCAAAACATTGCATCAAAACAGATTTTTGCACGATGGCAAGCCCTATTAAGCATTTTTTATTTTGATATTGAATACATTAAAGGCAGCCGTAACTGCATCCCAAATTTTTTAACAAGAGAATTTTTGCAGGGGAATCATGTCGGGAAAAAACACCAATAGCGGCCAGAGGAGGCTTCCTGCCACTCTGCCATCACCATCACCCAAAAAGGAATCTATTCCCGATTCCTCATCATCGGCCCTAGTCAGGACCCATAAGAGTTTCCCTCTAACCAGGAGGCCAATCACAGTGCGACACGTGTCAACATCAGGAGCCAATCAGAACACGACATGTATCAACATTAGAGGCCAATCACAATACGATATGTGTCAATGTCAGGACAAAGCTAGAAACTCTCTTCTATAAAAGGAGATCATTCTCCCACAATAATCCCTAATTTCATTTGTACTAAATCATTCACTAGAACTCACTAAAGGAGATCTTGAACCTATTTACTTGTATAAACCCTTCACAATTAATGAGAACTCCTCTACTTCATCGACGTAGCCAATCTGGGTGAACCACGTACATATTGTGCTTACTTCCCTGTCTCTATCCATTTACATACGTATCCACACTAGTGACTAGACCAATCTAGCGAAAGTCACAAACTTGACACTTTCTGTTGTACCAAAGTCCTCATTGATTTTGTGCATCAATAGAACTTATACGCATTTTTCTATTTGTCATATAAACTAAAATTTGAAGCAATTTGTGACCAACTTTTTGAAATCATTAATTTGTCATCTTTCTCTAACTCTGTTTTTTTTTTTTTTTCCGGTAAAACGATAGAGTTTGTAAGATTAGCCATCAACAGGGTTTGAATCCATGCCATCATGCAAGGGCTCAACACCTTTTCCTAACTCTGTTAAGTTTTTTATCCAATATAAGTCATGTGCGGGTTATTTCAATCATTTTAATACCTTACTTCCCTTTAATTAAGTTGTATTTGACAAAAAACTGTAGGGTTTTTCAGGCAATGAAACAATATTTTTGATATGAGAGCAATGAAATGATCATGCAATGCACTCTTTTTTTGTTATTTCAAATATGTAATGATGCACGAGTGGGAGTTTACATTTTAGCATGTATGGGCTCTATAAATGAGAAAAAGGTTAATGTTTTGTGCCATAAATGGTGTTGTAGATGCATATGCGCTAAAGAAAAGTAAAAAAAATTAGGTGTTTGAACTAAAGAAAAGTAAAAAACTTGTGAAAAGATGTTTAAATGACCTAAATAACCCCGAACACAAGTCATGTTCGAGGCACATGAGTTATATTAGATGAAAAACTTAATGGAGTTAGGGTGAGATGACAAATTAATGATTTTGTAAAGTTGGTACGACAAATTGTTTAAAATGTTAGTTTATATGACAAATTGAAAAATATGAACAAGTTCATATGACATTTCAAAAAATTTCCCTTAAAATAATTCCAAAATAACACTTAAAATATCAACAAGTGATATACTTCCATTAATAGTACTTGGCTCCACAAGATTTTGAACGAAGTCCTACATAAAAAGGAGGTGAAATAGAACAATACTTGGCTGCTCAATAATGAGTAGGAGTTTCTACTTAAAATTGTTGTAGATTTATAGAATTTTGTGTTTATGATCAGAATTGTTTATATTATGAATCACTTTGTAAAGATCATCTCTGCAAAAAAATAAAAATAAGGTCGTTTAGTCAATCTATTATAGCAAAAACATAGACGGTGCGCAATGTTTTTACCAATTCTGTTAATCTACTTTTATACAATTCGATGACTAACGGCGCACAATGCTTTTACCAATTCCTTTAATCTACATTTATACAATTTGACGACTAAACGACCTTAGTTCTAATTGGTTTTTTTGTAGAGACGATCTTTATAGAATGACTTTTAATATTGTTGAGTGGAATAAGTTGCTTAAGATAAAAAGATAAAAAGAAAAAGAGTGGCAACGTACCAGCATATGGAGGAACCACATCTATTTTGTAAAGTGTAATGCTAGGAAGACCAACTTTTTAAACCAAATTTGCAAACCAAATGATGTGATTGTAGATGATTGAATTATTAATTAAGTGTCGATTAACGTGCTTGTTTCTTAGTGGTGACATATCATTTGATGTGCAAATTTATTTTAAAATTTTATTCTCCCTAGCATTATCCAAAATGACTCCTTTCATAACCTTATGGAACCAAGTATTGTTCTACTTGTAATACCCATTCCAGCTCACTTTAACATCTTCCAAATAAATAAAAGGAAAACTAATGAAAAGTCCAAAAAAACTTTAGTTTTAATGAAAAATGACATATAAAGGTGTAGTGAATAGTACTAGAGAAAGGTAAAAATATGGTTTTTCGTTAAAAGTGAACAGTACCAAGAGTGTTTCCTTAAAACTTCCATAAATAAATGATGTCATTAATAAAAAAAATGTTCGTCCTTACACTCCCCAGTCATTCTCATGATAAGGAGTAGTCCAGTAATCCTATTTTTCTTTTACTGTCTATTTTATGAAAACCCAATAATATGTAGTTTATCTCTTGACAAATAAAAATCTCGTTTTGTTTTTATAAACTTGGGAAAAATGTTTCTAAGACTAATGATAATTAATCAAGTGGAAGAGAATATTAAAGTCTCACGATTGACAAAAGTAAGTGCTCGGTTGACATCTTGCTTGGAGATAGATAGTTAAGCAAATTCATGATTACCCATTGTCACTACATGTCAACCCTCTCTCGCATTAAAGAAAACCACATTTGAAAATCCATTTTTTTCCCTTGATTGTTGATTCAAAACCAAACTTCTTTCTGTGATAGATGCAAAGTACACAAGCGTGTGCAGTGTGCACATTATACGCGCGCGCGCACACACACTAATTAAACAAAGTCGAATAATAAAGCATTGAAACCATACATGAACCATACTTTTACTTGAACGGGCATGAATATAGAACACACACCTATAGACATAGTCGAAGAAGAAGCCATGACATACCTCTAAACATAACACCTTCTCCTCTCCTGCAAATCCACAATGCTTAGACAAACATTAGATCTTTGGTTCAACCATTAACCATAATATTGTGAGAATAGTGACCTCTATTTATAGCGAAACAATCCTCATAATTATTCTATTTTAGTCATTCCAGAAAACAGAAATAGAATTCTTATACAACTATGAATATTAAGTCGACAATTTCATAGTTTCAATTCCAAATTCACTAAGACAACCCCAACTCTTTTATTTAGACTTTTTTATACCAACTTAAAACACTATGTGATTTCTAGCATTCAGAATCATATTCATACTCTAATATACTCATCTCTTTACTTTTGAAAATTTTCATTGATCGTCAAGGAATGATGTCAAAAGAAGGGGTTAAGATTAGTTAGTGGAGTCAAAAGGAACTAGCTACAGAAGAAGTTGGTGGTTGATCACACAAGGCATCTTTTCTCTTTAGTTGTTCCTCTCTTTAACAAATATGTTTATCTAAAGCTACTCCTTCAAGAACTTTCTTCGATACCTTTCTCTTAATTTATTACATTCTTTTTAGACTTTTCCAAAACCAGCCAGCACAATTGCAGCTGAAAAAAAGGTGAATCACATAGAGAGGCCTATGACTTTGTTAGAGGCATAGAGATTAGAGAGCATCATTGCATTTTCCTCTCATTCATTCCCATTGTTGATGAGCTTAATTAACTAACTATTAATGAACTAGTAATTGTAATTCCCTCTAGCTACTAGGTAGTGATTAATTCCTTAGGAGCGCATAAGGGAAGGGACCCCTTGGATCTCTTAGGATATGCCACATGTCATTCTTTTTGGACAACCACCAAATACTGTGGGGTGGGTCTCTGTCGACATACCAAAATGCTTACTAGTGGGGGGACAACAATAAGTTCCATGTTTCCATCGCTTCTAATCCGAGAATAGAAAGGGAAAATAAGATGAGTAATTGCTTCCCTAACAAAAAACAATCAACCATATCCTTGAGTTAGGGTTGGTCACACACCCCGACCCAAGATGTCCACTAGGACTCCAAATTGAGCTGTCTTGGCCGACACCTGGAAGGTGACGAAGTCATAAAGTGTATTGATGTGTAAGATGTGAATAAATTTAAACCTAAAAGTGCCTAAATACAAGAGTGTGTGGTGAACGGGTATGAACCCATTTCACACATGATAACAGATCATAAGTACAGTACAGTAAAATAGGGTGAGAATTATACCATTGATGGTAATCGTCTACAACAAGATTTGCCAATAATCCTCGTCAGTACAAAAACTCTGCTAATAGAACTTGGAGGGGCGAAAAACAAGGGTGAGTGGGTTTGAAAATAAAGTTTTAATAAAAACCTTTTGAAAATGTTATAACCCTCGCTGTAAAACTTGTATAGTTTCCAAAAAATAATAATACTACGTAAGTACGAAAATGAATGCACAAGTGCAATGAAAACAGAAGCATGCCACGCTACATTATCTCAGCAATAATAAATGTAAGTCAGGTGTGAAATCTATCTAAACTAGCATGCCAGTCGGAGTCACCTAATGGGACCTGTACAACTAGACCTATTGTTCATCAGTCTATGCTAGCACATGAGTCGGAGTCACGTAGTATGACCTGTATGACAGGCTGGGTGTAAATATGTACGCTTTAGTGCTACGATCACGTGAAAGCTAGCGCTATGCGCGGGCCACCTACGAGTCAGAGTCGCCTAATACGACCTGTATGACAGGCTAGCACCTAACTTGGATCCAAGGCGAGCATGTGGTGTGGGAGGTGAACAATCACGTGAAGGCTATGCCTTGGCCCGAGGCAGGAGCACGAACACTGGGGTGCAACAATGATGAGCTCTAAATGAATATACGCATGCTCATATAATTCAACCATTTCAATCACATAATAACTCACACGCCACCGCATCCGCTGCTGCACGTGGTGATTGGTTGCCCCAACTCGCCGGAAAATCCAACAACTCCAAAAATTCCCAAATTTTACAAGAATGAAGATATCGATGAGAGTAATAACTTTCATACTTGTGACTACGACCAATTTGGTCAGGAAAAGCCTCAATTTCATCCAAACCTAATGGAACCCTAGATTTGGGTGTGCATTGATTCGACTCCTCCGGTGCTCCGCCACCTCTATGGTTGGTTGGGGTTTGTTCTTGGGTTCAAGGAGAGTCTAATGGTGGTAGAGATCAATAGAAATCATTTCATAATGGTGATTCAAGGCTGAGACCCACCCGGACCCCTCAGTGGGTTTTCTTACCACATTGGGGCAAAAATTCGTCAGGTTTGGTTAGAATTAGGTGATGGGGTGTTGTGGTGAGGTTTGGTGGTGATAGAAGTCGGGTCATCACGCGGGTCAAGGGGAACCTGACCGATTCCCTCCATCTCCTTTTCCCTCATTTCCCTTCTTGGTCTCTCTTCCCATTGGTCACTTACTTTTCTCTCTTCTCCCAATTGGGCAACGCCCATATTCCTTCCTCTACTTTATCTTTCATCTCCACCACCCAAATTTTCTTCCCTTTAATCTGGGCCACACATGTGGCTTTCTAGATTTTGCTTCGAAAACCTAGAGCATTCTAGAAAATAATAAATTTACAATTTTGCCCTCGACTTCATTTGTTAATAACTTATTCATTATAACTTCAAATTACATTCCATTTGCGCCCACGCGTTTGTAGCGATGAGTACTATGAGGATAACAAACCTTACATGACATGACAAGATGGTCAACAAAGTCAGCGTCTTTACCTTGAAGGGCATTTCTATAAATTCATATTAAAAATTATAAAGACTATAATTTTTTGGGACAGGTCGTTACAATCTACCCCCCTTAAAAAAATTTCGTCCTGGAAATTTAAAATAACTTGCTAAATGTAAAATACTCGAAAATAGGGAGAAAATATGTATATAAATACATACACAAGGAAGAAATCAAGTTAGAGCGGCTGCATAAAAGAGAATGTCATTCTGTTACAATTTGATTGCAATTATTCTTCTTTCATGCCTCCAAGCTCATACCTTCTTCCTTCCTTGATAATATAGTAGTATAATACCCGTATAAACCATAAGGTTGAAAACACCAATTATTACGTAAAACATAAGGAAAAAAATATATACATATAATAAAATAAAATAAATATATATATATATATATATATATGTATGATTCAAATACTTGTATTGAGTTTAAAACCAAGAGTGGAAATTGATGTGAAATTTAACTAACACTCAAATTAAACCCTATTGAATATGTAATTGTAGTATTAAGCAAGTAGGGATCGTTCTAAACCGGGGATTAACTAGGGCTGCTAATCTACACAACTTAAACTTTAAAACACTAAACTAGACTTAAAAACACAAAACTAGACTCTATAGACTCTAAACTGACCTAAAAGACTCAAATCAGCAAAACTAACTTAAAAAGACTCAAAACAGGTTCTAAGGACTATTTGGACGAATTTAACACTAGTGAGACTCAAAACACTAATTTAGACAGATTGAAACACCTTTTTAACTAATCTAAGACACTTAATTGAAAGGGGGGTTGATCTTTTGATTAAACTAAATAGATTGGAAACTAAAGCAAACTAGGTATGAAACTGGGTGAATTGAATGGTGAAATAGGCTAGTTAGAGGATCCTTCTCCACACATAAACATATGCAACATAAATCGATTTCCAGTATTGTTTCTTTAAACCATGAATGACAATGCCCCAAATTAATTGTGAATGCACAAATTAACTCTCAGATTTCCCTAAATTCATTGAATTAAATGGACAACGCATCGCAACCAAATTATTCTTCTCAAGTTCCCTATATGAACAGCATGATAAAGATACTAAAGATCATTAAGTTCCATGGAAATCATAAGCATTGACAAGGCAATTATAACTATGAACTGCATGATACTCTTGCCAAGAATCTACTTAACACAATCATGACTAGCGACTTTTACTACTCATGAATATAAGTTCATAACGATTAGGGGAAATTCCTTTATACTCTAGCATCAAATTCATGCACGCAAACTAAGTTGGCCACCTTAATCAACATACAAGAACAAGTTCTTAATAAAACAGATAAGTAAACCACATTCACGATTCATGAAACAATAACCGGAGGAAATCAATTCATATAAAACATATAATCATGGCTTCGAATTCACCTCCAACTATAAAGAAATTAGTTCCTCATGTTCGCAATTAAACAAAGATAATTTAAATTAAACATTGAAATCAAAGATAAAATACACCTAAGAACGCTCCAACAATCCAATCTTCTTGAATGGCAAGCACGGCTCCAAGTTTTTTTCTTCTTCTCCTTCCTTAGCCGCGGCACAATGAGGGATTTATGGTGAATGGTGTAGTGAATTGTGGTAGAGGGTGGTGAATGATTTGTGCAGCAGAAACTTGTATTTATAGGCTATAACCCACGACACAATCCCTAAGGATTAGGATAGGTTCCTGAAATCAAAGTGGGACAAGGATTATGCAACCAAAACCCAAATGGAATAGGCTAAAACAATCAGAAACCATAGGGGATTAGGATTACACATCAAAAACCATTAGGAACAAGGATATAGGGTGTGCCACAACTAGGAAAAAGGGTTCTAGAAGGGGTTGGGGTGCCACTTTTGTAGGGAGAGGAGATAAGGCTTCTAGAATCTGAAATATGTAGTTTAAATGCATAATTATCCCTTATAAATGGCTGGAATTAAGGCACAATCTGATTTGGATAAGATAAGATTGGATAATGCTAGATTAGGAAAGGATAAGATAAGATAAGGTTAGTTTTGATAAGATAAGGTTGGATAAGGTTTTGGATAATGACTCCTTTTGAGCTGATTCCTTATATTCTTTGTCTTGGATTTATTTCTTCACTCTTTTCAGCACATTCCTAGCCTCTTGAACTTCAAATTCGTTCATCCATCTTGCTCCACTCATAAGCTATCCATTTGGTGCCCAAAACTGCCTCAAAATGCTCCAAATTGCCCTTTCTTGCCAACTTTGTCATATGGACCTACAAACACACAAAAATAGCATAAAACACTATAATAAACACAAACTAATTATGAAAATGCAAGAAAACAAGCTAATTAAGTCGCATAAATATGCTCCTATTAGAAAGAACTCACCCAAAATTTCTAATGGCAAAAATACCCATATAAATAAAATAACATAGTAGAAAAATATTTGCACAAAAAATCAAAATCCAAAATGAAAATAGACCTCGCCAAACATTCGTTGTGTCACGAACTTCGAGAAGGAGTCCGAACCATAGCTAACTAGTAAGTGTTACTGTAGATGAGCCGTCTTGCTCACTTGATTAGTGAACCCAACAATTAAGCCATCGATATTACAGTCTACAACCTGTAATGTCGATAACTCGTCATTGTCTCAATAAGCTAGTGAGAAGTTCCCGAGGATGCCAAAATATCGTTGTGCTCCTCATGTGTGAATATGCCTAGATCGTCTTATTCATGCCTCAATCGCGATACCGTACTATCCTAGAGTGCACCAAATCAGTTGCTAGAAGTGTTTCGATGTCCATGTCCCCACAACAATAAGACCCTGGACTGAAGCAGTGGAAATATACGTAGAGACGAACACATAATGCGAAAACTTCCTTTGTGACTAATCACTAGAGTTGCTCTCCAAATCGAAGGGTATAAGATCTAAAAGCTTAAATTAGAGAAACCATATCTCTGATGACATTCTTTGAATGACAGTTGCAGTTTCGAGCCATAATAGAAAATTAATGCCACAATCGCCAAGCTCATAACCTAATTTCATACCTTCACCAATACCATGTTGAAATACTGCTCAATCCTCAAAGCCGCTTGGAATTTTTCTTGGTCAGTCTTGTAAACTCGCAAGAAGATTATACTCCAATGGTTCCTGCTAGCATTGATATGAAATTGGCGCACGCATCCGTCGAGTTGACCTATCGTGAATTCCTCACTTATTGAGTGAGAAACCATGTCAAGATGGCTAAAAGAACTCTCAAGAATTTGAAAGTCAAAACAAGTTCAACAAATTTAAAGTTCAAGATATCTAATTGATTGCCTGCCATCACACTACAAAACCAACTTCTGAAATATTCAATCACCAATGGAAATGATCCATTTGATGAAGTATTTGAGGGGTGATTGAAGAATTAATGATCACAACTAGATTTCAATATCCAAGCAATTCTTCTAAACAGTCTGCCTGTCTTTGGAATAATACGAACTGTAGTAGAGTAGGCATGTACCCAAAGTTGACTAGAATGTCTTTCCAGCACAAATGATTGAATATGGAGTCATAGTAAAAAAAAAATGTTGATCGAAATGCCAGAAAATCCGATAAATTCAAGAATGGGTAATTTTACCAAGTGGTCTAAAATGTAGTCCCTCTGGACCAATGAAAAATGGGTTGACTTGTCAAATCGATCTATAAATATCGAAACATCATCATAATCTCCACATGTACAAGATACCTTGTAACAGGAGCTTATGGTGATATTTCCCATTTGCACTTGGATACAAAAAAGAGTGATTATAACCATTCAAACGATTTCTTGATGGGTTAGAGGTAACGTCATATCGATACTCGTGAACTTCAACTAGAATGGGATAAGGAAGACTGAAAATGTTTAGGGGTAGAAACAACTCTTACTACGATGCTTAATAATTACGTTTGCACAACCGGGATGATCCACGATAGTGCAATCATAGACGTTGATTTAGTTCTTCCAATGCTGCTGTCAGAAACTTGCCTCTTTCCAAAAGTAAGTGAAATTGGGAAGTTCTAAGGTTAATAAAGATTTTGGACATATTTCTTAATAAAGATTTTGGACATATTTCTCAACAGAGAAGTACCATTCGGTTTTCAGATCAAAATGACAATTGTTGACTCTAGGTCATATACATGATGGTTCATTTTGAACGGTTCTACCATTGGGAAATGTAAGCGATACTCCATCATACTGCCTCTACACAGTTGAAATATCCAAGGAACATCATGGATCTCCAAAATGATCAACGTCATCGAAAAGTGTAAATCGATGGTGAGGTGAGAACAACAGTTCGATTGTCAAAAACTTTATCTATAATCAACACCTCAAGCTTAACTAACTTTCCTTGGTTGATAAGTGAGGAAAAACACTATAGCTGAAAATTGCTAACCAATTGTCGATAAACTCGACAAAACTAAGGATATCTTAAATCTCGCAACACTTTGTGAGAATTTCAACCTTCTTCCTCTAAACTCTTTTCAGAAAAAGGAAAGAACATCGTTTACGAAGATCACGTCTCCAGAGATAAGTACCAATCTAAACAAAACTAATGTTTGAGAAATTTGGTCTCCCTATCGAAGTAGATGAGATAGTCTTTGAAAAACTACTACGAAGTCGTCAGGTTATGGAAGAAAACTTGAGTTACAAAGAGTGGGTCGGCTAGATCATCAGCTTGAAGTAAGGGATAACGATTTTTAATCGTCACCCGAGGAAGTTGCTAAAATCTATGTATGATCCTAAGGTTCAAAGTTCCCAAGATAAGGGGCTTGGTTGAATAAATTCCTAATCGATAAGCTTTAGTAACTAAGTTCTTCCAAACGGTAGGAGTTGCTCGAAAAGACGCAAGGAAACTAGTGTAGTATGAGAAAGTGGATTGATGATAATATCTCAGGTAAGACTTTCGAATATGACACCTAAATGTACGTCCTCAAAACATACCATAATATTTCCTTTCACTACCGCACGTGCTAATAGGTCTTCACCATTTTCTCGATACTTAATTCACTGTAACAGTGAGTAATTAACTCGTACTTCAATTTTACGGTCTACCTGTGAAAGTGATTGAAAATGTGGCTAGTCGAAGAGGCTATGTTTATCTAGATAGGTGATAAGGTAAAAGCAACTATGAGCTTACTGTCCTAATACAAATCATGCTCCTAACTTTCTAAGATTTAGTTTCTTTGGCTCCAGCAGCCACTATTAATCAGTCTATTAGTCGCGTGCTAATTAACAGATTTTGATATTATTCATTACCCTGAAACTATGAACCGACATTCTGGTATAAAGGTATCACTCCCAGATACTAGCACCTGTGTCTCGTATCAGAAATCATACCGCTTGAATACTGGTTGATAGTTCCTGGATATCGGACAATATCGTCAATTAATAGCGCCACTATAGGCTGATTACAGACTAGAGCCTGCTCAGGTAGGTGGTTTTGGATGACTGATAAGGAACTGGTCCTGTGGGGGGGTTCCATAATTCTAAGGGAAATACTCACTATTTCGAAGATTTTATACTAATCATTGGTATAACAACTTGTACTTCGTTGCCTATACTCATCGAAATGACGAGTACATCACCAAAAGAAATTCGGAAACTAGTATTGGTTAGGATGTCCCAAAGCTGGAAAGAGGAATTTACTAATAATCTACTTTAGAACGGGCTTAAACGGAAGTCGATCTTTCTCCTGAAGATCCAAAATGATAACTAGTGCGTTTAAGAAGATTAGTACTATCGGGGACCGAAAGTGACTGTCCCCCAGATGTTTCCTTCGTCGAGTGCTACCACTTTAGCACCAGGTTGTTGCTCAAGACAATTTTGGAGTCTTGATGAAGTAAACTTCGTAGGAATCCTAATAAATGGTATGCTAACGGGTACTGCCAAGGAATCAAAATCAATTTTGGTTTCCTATCTCGAAAAGGTTGATTATAATGACGTGAAAATAATGATGAGATTGATTTATAGTTCCCTGGTGATACACCATTATTGATACATTAGCCCTGCTTTAGGAACATCAACTTGTCTCAAATCTACATCTTTCCTTGGCAGGGCAGTTCGTCACTTTAAGTCTAAAAGCGTTCGCCAAAGTGACCTTCTAAAATGCTGACAAGTGGACAAAACTACCCAAAACTTAGGAAAAGCTAACATATTTTTGGTATTTGACAAGGTGGCAAGATTCAAACATTAGGCTTAAGAACCGAGAATGCTTACATCACACATGTGATGAACGCAATATTGTCCAACTTATGCTCTGATACCAAACTGACACACCCCGACCCGGGATGTCTACTAGGACTTCGAATCGAGCTGTGTTGGCCGACACCTGGAAGGTGACGAAGCCATAAAGTGTATTGATGTGGATGATGTGAATAAATTTAAACCTAAACGTGCCTAAACACAAGAGTACGCGATGAGCGTGTATGAACCCATTTCACACGTGATGACAGAGCATAAGTATAGTATAGTAAAATAGGGTGAGAATTATACCATCGATGGTAATTGTCTACACCAAGATTTGCCAATAATCCTCGTTGGTACAAAAACTCTGCTACTAGAACTTGGACGGGAGAAAAACAAGGGTGAGTGGGCCTGAAAATAAATTTTTAATAAAAACCTTTTGAAAACATTATAACCCCTCGCCGTAAAACCTATATAGTTTCCAGAAAATAATAACACTACGTAAGTACAAAAATGAATGCATAAGGACAATGAAAATAGAAGCATGACATGCTACAATATCTCAACAATAATAAATGTAAGTTAGGCATGAAATTTGTCTAAACTAGCATGCTAGTCGAAGTCACCTAATATGACCTGTACGACTGGACCTATTGCTTATCAATTTATGCTAGCACACGAGTCAGAGTCACGTAGTGTGACCTATACGACAGGCTGAATGTAAATATGTATGCTTCAGTGCTATGATCATGTGAAAGCTAGCGTTATGCGCGGGTCACCTACAAGTCGGAGTCGCCTAATGCGACATGTACAATAGGCTAGTACCTAACTTAGATCCAAGGCGAGCATGTGGTGCAGGAGGTGAACAATTACATGAAGGCTGTGCCTCGGCCTGGGCTCGGCTCGGTCGTAGTACATCCTGGCCTAGGCCTTCACCACATCCCGGGCTTGGCTCCGTCGTAGCACGATATTGTCTGCTTTGGCCCCTGACCACGCCCTTATGATTTTGTTTCTAGGAACTCACACGAGAACTTCCCAAGTGGTTAGGTGGTTTGATTCGTTTGAAAATCGACGAAAAAGCCTCAGAAGATGGTTAAACTGGTCGGGTCTGACAACTTTTGCAGGTCGGCTCCCCTTTTTCTTCTTTTTCCTCTTCTCTCATTTCTCTCCTTCCTCTTGTCTCTCATTGGTCACTTCCCTTTCTCTCTCTCCCTCATTGGCCGACTTCCCTCCCTTATCTCTTCTTTATTTTTCATCTCCACCGCCCACTTTTCTTTCCTTTAATCTGGGCCACACACACACGTGGCTCAATCAGATTTTGCTCCAAAAATCTAGAGCTTTCTAGGAAATAACTAGTTTACTAAAATGCCCCCGACTTTAAACGTTTATATCTCTTTCATTATAACTCCGAATCGCGTTCCGTTTATGCCTACGCGTCCGTAGCGATGTGTACTACGAGAATAAGCCAAGAAAACGAACTTTACATGACATACCACGGTACTCAACAAAAGTCAACACTTTGCCTCGAAGGGCATTTTTGTAAATTCACTTATTAAAATTATAAAAATCATAATTTTTTAGGGACGGGTCGTTACAATCTACCCCCCTAAAGAAAATTTCATCATTAAAATTTAAAATAGCTTAGTAAATGTAAAATACTCGAGAATAGGAAGAAAATATCAAGGAAGAAATTGAGTTAGAGCGGCTGCATAAAAGAGAATGCCATTCTGTCGCGATTGGATTGCAATTATTCCTTTTTCATGCCTCCAAGCTCATACCTTCTTCCTTCCTCGATAATATAGTAGTATAATACCCGTAACCATAAGGTTGAAAGCACCAATTATTACGTAATAACATATGATTCAAATACTTGTATTGAGTTTAAAACCAAAAGTGAAAATAACTCACCCAAAATTTGTAATGGAAGAATTACCCATATAAATAAAATAATGTAGTAAGAAATATTTATACGAAAAATCAAAACCCAAAATAAAAATGGATCTCGCCAAACATTCGTTGTGTCACGAATTTCGAAAATGAGCGTGTGTGTCATGAGTCGAGTTCAAACCTTCATTAACTAATAACTGCTGTCGTAAATGAGTTGGCTTACTCACTAGCATAGCAAACTAAATAATTAAACCATCGATATTATAGTTTGTAGCCTGTAATGCCGATAATTAATTGTTGTCTCAATAAGCTAGTGAGAAGTTCTCGGGAATGACAAAATATCGTTTTGCTTCTCATGTGCGAATATGCCTAGATCGACCGATTCATGCCTGATCGTGATGTTGTACTATCTAGAGCACACTAGTCCAGTTGCTAGAAGTGTTTCAACGTCCATGTTACCACAACAATAAGGCTCTAGAGTGAAACAATGGAAATATACGTAGAGATGAACACATTGCAAAAAGCTTCGTTCGCGACTAATCACTAGAGTTGCTCTCCAAATAAAGGGAATAAGATCTAAAAGCTTAAATTAGAGAAACCATATCTCTGACAACATTCTTCGAATGAAAAACGCAGTTTTGATCCACACTTGAAAATTAACGTCACAATCACCAAGCTCAAAACCTACGTTCATACATTCACCAAAACCATGCTGAAATACCTCTCAATCCTCAAAGCCATTTGGAATTTTTTCTTGGTAAGTTTGGTAAGCTCGCAAGAAGATTAGACTCCAATAATTCCTGCAAACATCAATATAAAACTAACGCACGTATCCGTCAAGTCGACCTATTGTGAATTCCTTACTGATTGGGCGAGAAACCATGTCGAGAAGGCTAAAAGAACACTCAAGAATTTGAGAGTAAAAAAAAGTTCACCAAATTGAAAGTTCAAGATATTTAGATTGATTGTCTGCCATCCCACTACAAAAAGAACTTCCAGAATATTCAATCATCAACGGTAACGATCCATCCAACGAAGTATTTGACAGGTGATTGAAGAATTAATGATCACAACTAGATTTTAATATCCAAGCAATTCTTCTGAACAGTCTACCTATCTTCGAAATACTATGAATTGCAGTAGAGTAGACATGTACGAAAAGTTGACTAGAATGTCTTTCCAGCACAAAGGAGTGAATATGGAGTCACAGTCAGAAAAGATGCTGATCGAAATGCCAGAAAATCCAGTAAATTCAAGAATGGGTAATTTTACCAAGTAGTCTAAATGTAGTCCCTCTGGACCAATGAAAAATGGGTTGTCAAATCGATTTATAGACATCGAAACATCCTCATAATCTCCACATGTATAAGATACCTCGTACCAGGAGTTTATGGTTATATTTTCCATTTCCATTTGGATACAAAAAGTGATTATAACCATTCAAATGATTTCTTGATGGGTTAGAGGTAACGTTGTATCGATACTCCCGAACTTCAAGTGGAATGATATAAGGACCACTGAAAATGCTTAGAGGTAGAAACAACTCTTACTACGATGCTTCATAATTACATTTGCATAACCAGGATGATCCGCGATAATGTAATTATAGACATTGACTTAGTTCTTCCAATACTGCTGTCATAAATTTAGCTCTTTCCAAAAGTAAGCGAAATTGAGAAGTTCTAAGGTTAATAAAGATTTTGGACATATTTCTCCACAGAGGAGTACCAATCGGTTTTTAAATGAAAATGACAATTGTTGACTCTAGGTCATATATATGATGACTCATTTTGAACGGCTCTACTGTTGGGAAATGTAAGTAATACTCCATCATACTGCTTCTACTCAGTTAAAATATCCATGGAACACGTCATCATGGATTTCTAAAATGATCAATGTCATCAAAAAGTGTAAAGCGATGGTGAGGTGAGAACAACAATCTTCTTCCTCAAGCTTGACTAACTTGACTAACTTTATTCATAATCAACACCCCAAGCTTGACTAACTTTTCTTGGGCGATAAGTGAGGAAAAGCACTTTAGCCGAAAATTGCTAACCAATTGTCGATAAACTCGACAAGACTAAGGATACCTCAAATCTCACAATTACTTTGTGAGAATTTCAATCTTCTTCCTCTAAACTCTTTTTGGAAAAGGAAAGAATATCATCTACAAAGATCATGTCTCCCAAGTTAAATATCAATCTAAACAAAACTAATGTTTAAGAAATTTAGTCTCAATGCCGAAGCAGATGAGAAAGTCGTTGGAAAGACCAATACGAAGTAGGTAGGTTATGGAAGAAAACTCGAGTTACAAAGGGTGAGTCGGCTAGATCATCAGCACAAAGTAAGGGATAGCGGTTTTTTAATCGTCAACCCCAGGAAGTTGTTAAAATCTAGGTATGACCCTAAAGTTCGAAGTTCCCTAAATAAGGGCTCGATTGAATAAATTCCTAATCAGTAAACTTTAGTAACTAAGTTCTTCCAAATAGTAGGAGTTGCTCAAAAAGACAAAAGGAAACTAATGTGGTAGGAGAAAGTGGATCGATGATAATATCTTAGGTAAGACTTTGGAATATAACGCCTGACTGTATGTCCTCAAAACGTACCATAATACTTCTTTTCACTAGACCACGTGCTAATAGGTCTTCATAGCTTCCTCAATATTCCATTCACTCTAACAGTGAGAAATTAATTCCTACTTCGATTCTACTGTCTACCTGTGAAGGTGATCGAAAAGGTGGCTAATCGGAGAGGTTATGTTTACCTAGATAGGTGATAAGGTAAAAACAACTATGAGTTTACTGTCCTAATACAAAGTTTGCTCCTAACTTTTCGAGAGTTAATTTCTTCAGCTCCAGCAGTCACTATTAATCAGTTTATTAGTTGCGCACTAATTAATGGATTTATCACATTTTGATATTATTTGTTACCCTGAAACTGTGAACCAACATTCTGTATAAAGGTATCATTCCCAGATACCAGCACCTGTGTCTAGTATCAGAAATCATATCGCTTAAATACTAGTTGACAGTTCCTGGATATCGGACAATATCATCAATTAGTAGCGCCACCATAGGTTAATTACAGACTAGAGCCTGCTTGGATGAGTGATTTTGGACGACTAATAAGGAACTGATCATGTGAGGGGGTTCCAAAATTCTAGAGGGAATACTTACTACTTCGAAGATTTTGTACAAATCATAGGTATAACAACTCGTACTTTGGTGCCTATACTCATCGAAATGACAAGTACATCAGCAAAAGATATTCGGAAACTAGTATTGGTTAGGATTCCCAAAGCCAGAAAGAGGAATTTACTAGTAATCAACTTTAGAACGGGTTTAAACGGAAGTCAATCTTTCTCCTAAAGATCTGAAATGATAATTATTGCTTATGGAAAGATTAGTGCTATCAGGGACCAGAAGTGACTGTCCTAAGATGTTCTTCTGTCAAGTGCTACCACTTTAGCACCACATCGTCACATGAGACATTTCTAGAGTCTTGACAAAAGTAGACTTCATAGGAATTCTAATAGGTGGTAAGCTAATAGGTACTGCCAAGGAATCACAATCAATTCTGGTTTCCTATCTCGAAAAGGTTGATAATGATGGCGTGAAAATAGTGACAAGATTGATTTATAGTTCCCTGGTGATACACCATTATCGATACATTAGCCCTACTTTGCGGCCATCAACTTGACTTAAATCTACATCTTTCCTGGACAAGGAAGTTCTTCACTGTAAATCTAAAAGCGTTCGCCAAATTAACCTTCTAAAATGTCGACAAGTCAACAAAACTGCCTAAAGCTAACATATTTTTCGTATTCGACGAGGTGGCAAAATTCAGAAATTAGGTTTAAGAACCGAAAATGCTTACATCACGCGTGTGATGAATGCAATACTGCCCAACTTATGCTCTGATACCAAACTGACACATTTCGGCCCAAGCCCCCACCACATTCCAGGCTCGGCTCCGCCGTAGCACGATATTGTCCGCTTTGGGCCCCGACCATGCCCTCATGGTTTTGTTTCTGGGAACTCATACGAGAACTTCCCAAGTGGTTAGGTGGTTTGATTCGTCAGGAAATCGACGGAAAAGCCTCGGAAAATGGTTAAATGGGTCGGGTCAGACAGGTTTTGTGGGTCGGCTCTCCCTTTTCTTCTTTTTCTTTTTCTCTCATTTCTCTCATTCCTTTTGTCTCTCATTGGTCACTTCCCTTTCTCTATCTCCCTCATTGGCCAACTTCCCTCCCTTATCTCTCCTTTATTTTTCATCTCCACCGTCCACTTTTCTTTCCTTTAATCTGGGCCACACACGTGGCTCAATCAGATTTTGCTCTAAAAATCTAGAGCTTTCTAGGAAATAACTAATTTACTAAAATGCCCCTAACTTTAAACATTAATATATACTTCATTATAACTCCAAATCGCGTTCCGTTTGTGCCTACCCATCGGTAGCGACGTGTACTATAAGAATACGCCAAGAAAATGAACCTTACGTGACATGACACGGTAGTCAACAAAAGTCAACACTTTACCTTGAAGGGCATTTTTGTAAATTCACTTATTAAAATTATAAAAATCATAATTTTTTTAGGGACGGGTCGTTACATTACGTGTGAAAACAAATATTTTTTTATATGAAATGAGGGCACATTTTTTAACGTCGCTCCGTGCGTAAAAAATCTCTAGACCGGCCTTGTCAAGTGGTGGTGATGTTCACTACCCTATTAATTGTCGTTATCTTAGTTTAAAATTTTGAGATTTGTGTAGTTGATAAATTAAATCAAACTCATCCAACGGTAATGAATTAGGTGATGACAAACATAACCATTACTTTAGAGAGGTGGCAAAAATATTTCCTCAAATACCTAAGTATCAGGAATTGTAATTCCCTTTCTTTACTTTTCTTATTTTTACGTTATCTCATTCCTTTCTTATTTCATGTTTAAATTAAGTGAGATTCAAACTTTAAGGGGGCACCACACGGCAACTAATCCGACTAAGTTTTAACTACATGGGAATTTTTTTATTTTCTGGAATTATGGATGCTTTATTAGTCAGCATAAGATAGCTTAAAATTATTCATACCCACCCCTTAGTATTATGGTTTAGTAATATTCTTTTTCACTTGTAAGTGAGAGATCTTAGGTTTGATTCTTGCTAAAGCTGAATTTGAACCATATTATTGCTAGCCCATTGTGAGGCTAAGCCCATCCCCTCCCCTTAATGTAAATAATATCATTTGTTTAAAAAAAAATTATTATTCATACCCAAATGTGAATTTCAGGGACTAGGACAACATCTATATAAAAACAAAAACATGTGGTATGATTACCACGACGGGGCATAAAATACAAAGGATGCAAAAATCACCAATCCTAACTAAAACACAAATACAACGAAAAATCGAAGAGACAATAAACTAATGATGAGAGTCTCGCTAAAAACCTTAGAGAACAAGTAATTATGTAATTTATATAATAAAAAGGTTGTGTAATTTTCTTCTACATACAATATCTCGAGCAATACACAATTGTGCGACTCTTGATTTCTGTATTGTACATCACCAACTGTTCTATACTGTAGGGGAATAAAACAGTGGAACTGTGGAAGTCTTGATCAAGAGCTGTATATTTGTGCATAATCAACCGCAATATAATTGCTCTTATTCTATGCATGCACCAATGTATCTGTCATGGCATTGGTTATGAGCAAAGCAACTTGCACCATAGTGGCCAATATTGTTGAGTAATGAGTATTGTTTTGTGGGCTATAATATCAAAGCAAATATGTTCCTACCAATAACTATTTTTTTCCTCGAATCTTTCGGTGGTCTTTTCGATTTACCGAAACGCTGGGAAAGATGGTGTACATCATAAACCATATCCTCTTCAGTCACTCGTTTCAAAAATGACCACAGTACAAGTCTACATCAATTGATAAAGATAACTTGGCCTAAATCATAGTGATAGCCTAAATGGTGAATGACAGTTTAATGGATCAAGAGGAGGGCATATAAAGGTACAAGTAGTGTCAGATCCATGAATAATATTGGGTAAATTACACTTTATCACCTCCAGTTTGGGGTCGATTTCAATTCCTTACAACATCTTTGAAACATTTCACTTTTATACCTCAAGTACTATTTTATTTCAATATAATACATCCGTTACATTTTTCTTGTATTGATCCGTTAAGAGTTGACGTGGTTACCACATTTGTGTCACGTGGCTGCCAAATGTGTGACACGTGGTAAAAATAATAATTTTTTATTTTTTATTTTTTTTAAAAACCTAAATCTTCTCAACCAAAAAAAAAAAAAAAAAAACGAAAACGCAAAACCCACCTCAGGTGAACGCCGCCTCAGCCTCTTGGTGAGTTCTTGTGGAGGTGAGGAAGCTCCTTGGAAAGCATCTTATTTGGAACTCCCCTTTTGAGAATATCTTCTTTGTCTTGCTCTGCTAAGGTTGGGAGATCCACAATGACCCCAGGGAAATTAATGTTCTTCCTCTCACCAAAGACTGCAGAGTTCTCACAGTGGCATTGAACCAAACCCTTTTGCTTGTCGAAAGGACAGAACTATAAAGGAGATGGTGCCATCAGCACATAGAATCGTGCTCCCCGACTTGACATCCTCATGCTATTGTAGTAGCACCGCATGGGTTGCACCTTCTCCTTCACCTCGTCGTACCTCCTCCCGCTGCCGACTCAGACGACGTCGCTCCCTCAAGCTCTCGTTCTCCACTCGTGGTTTTTTTGTCCGTGTGGCCAGAGCTTAAGAACCCGGGGAGCAGATCTACGGATTCGAATGCCTTCGCCTCGCTTAGATCCTGCTTCTCCTCTCTGACACTGGCTTTTGCGAACTCTTGGACTTCCAATATGACAGCACAAAGGGGCTTTTCCTACCCGATTCCAAGAGGGAGGGCGGTTTTCTTGATGTATAAAACCATGTCGATCGGCTTTAGCTGGACGAGGGGTGGGTTCTTCGTTTTCTGTGTTTTTTTTTTTTTTGAGAAGATGCAGGTTTTTTTTTAAATTTTTTTTGCCACGTGGCACACATTTGGCAATCATGTCAACTCTTAACAGATCAATGGATGGAAAATGTAACGGATGTATTATATTGAAATAAAATAGTACTTAAGGTATGAAAGTGAAATGTTTTAAAGATGTTGTAAGGAATTAAAATTGACCCCAAACCTGAGGTGGTAAAGTGTAATTTACCCAATAATATTTCATGGGATCCTACAGTAAAAGTTCAAAAATAAAATAATTGGATAGCGCCTAGTGTGAAAATCTATTCCAAGGTTAGTGATTTTTGTTAACTTAGACCTCTTTTATTCAGACATTTCATTGAGTACTTATTATGTATATAGATATCTGGCGAGTCATGTTGTCAAGGCATGAATTGAGAGATTTTCTTTGGATTTCTATGTTAGGAGTCTAAGAACCAAGAGATCAAGACCAGTGAAGAGAGTGAGAGAGAAATCTGGACTCTTGATTTATGTGAGGAACACCGGTAAGATTAGCTAATGAGAGCCGCATGATTTAAAGTGAGTACTCCAGATCTCTTGGTCTATGAGCTCCGAACATTGAGATCGGAGAGGGTCTCAATTCGTCAAGGCATTTCAACATTTTCCAAGCCATGCTTTCGAGGCATGTAGATTTTTTACGTAGGAAATTGTGTTAAATGGTTCTCAACGTAGCAAAATGAGGTCCATGGATCCAAAATGAAGGAGGAAATTGGGTTGCTGGCAGTGGCTTTTGTCAATGAAGATGCATTATTCTAAAAATCCTTGCCTAGCACCGCCTAGGTGCTAGGCGGTTGGCCATCGCCTTAATTAATGTCTAGGTGTTTGAAAATTAAGAAAAGACGCCTAAACCTATTAAGGCGCCCGCCTAGCCCATTCAGACCCACCTAGATACTTGCCTAAGTTGTAACTGACTTAGATAGATAATAGATAACTTTCCTTTTGCATTTTATTGTTTCCAATAAATTGTAAGAGACTTATTGAACACTTAAATAAACACACATTATATGTTTGCTTATGTTCCAATACGTCATAATATATATGTCATTTTATTTTCTAGTTTATGATGAAATTATATATATTTTAAGTATAAACAGACACTTATTTACACAAAATACAATAGATTTACTTAAATCCGCCTAGTTTACCTAGGTGTTAGACCCCAACCCGCCGTCTGACTACCTTGCGAGTGTGCCTGGCAAACGAGTTGTGTCTATCGTTTTCATGTAACACCTGTTATCTTAAGGGTCGTGTCGTTTCATACTCGTTATCTTAATGGGTCCTTAACAGGTCAGGTCACTTTACTCAACAGGTAAAATGACCCAACCCGTTATGACCCATTAAGAAAAAAAAATTCTTAAATTTGTACATACCACATTGCCACATAAATATTACTTCAAAACTTTAAAACACATTTGTCGTTATGTACTACATCTACACTCCAAAATAAGAGCCTAATAAAAAGGCATCAATACATTACTAGTCTACTACAAAATATCAAATGTGCAAGGATATGCAAAATGAAAGAGTTTTTCTTTTCAAGGTTGTGAAGCCTTTCTCAGAAATTAAAACCTTACCAATGAAACTCAAAGCTTGCATGTTATTTCTTTTACAAAATTCATACCTTTAGCATGTGCTTGACTGTGTGTGGTTTTCTTGTGGCTACCGAAGTCGAGTCGAAGAAAGTGGATGGAGGAGGATGTGAGAGAGATGAGTGGATTCAATGAGAAAGGCACAAGTGTTGAAAGTCTGGAGAGATCGAGAGTGAATAAGAGAGAAGGATAGTCTAGGCTCCAACCTAATGTACAATAGACGGTTGAGATTAAATCTCAACCAATCCAATGGTCATTAATTTTCTAAATTTAATATATATATATATATATATATAATTATTATAGTAGTTTTTAGGGTATAAAATTATTAAATTAATATATATAATTATTATAATATTTTTTAGGGATATAAAATTATTATATTAATATTTTTCTTATCGTGTATCGTGTTACCCTTGTGTATACTCGGACCAACCTGTTATCTTAACAGGTGCTTATCAAGTTACGTAATAATGACCTGATTCATTATCGTGTTGACTTGAAAACCTGTTAATTTCGTGTCGTGTCATGTCGGGTTAACGGGTCGTGTCAGAAATTATCAGGCTTACTTGCGAGGGTGTCATGCAGCAGAAGGCGTGCCCCCTACCTGCATACCGTTGAGCAAAAGATCTCGTTTTTCATTGCCCATTAGTCGATTGATTTCCAACCATCAATTAATCTGAACAGTTAGATTTCCTTCAATGTTAGGCACGTCTCCTTCTTTGTTGTTCATATTTTTGCTCTTCTTTCTCTTGCAACCTTCTGTTGACTCTAAAAACTATCAAGCCTACGTGGCGCGCAGGCCGAGTCACTAATGAACTAACTACGTCATTCGATTAATGCGGGGCATGCTAACTCGTTAGTTGAGCTCGGCCGAGGAGTAAAATGTGTTGATGTTGCGCTGAGCACGCGGTTGACTTCTCGATCTTACGACTGTGGCCAAGGAAGGAACATTTTCGGCATTCAGGTTCTAGAACTTGAAGACAAGGCTACTAATTTTACGAAGTTCACAAATCGTCGGTGCCAAATTCGATCACAGTGATTATATTTGTAAGGATATAAGCACGCCGAATCGACACCAGAGTATAGGGGCACAGATACTCAAAATAAATATATGTCTTAATTGTAAATGTGGTTCGACCGTCAGAATGCTGAACTCTAAAGCTTACTATCGAGTATCCAATCATAAAACAACTCAGCGTTCAATGTGCCGAGCCCTAGTAAACTGTAACACCTCACCTCGCCGAAAAGGCTAATGATAACCAGGTGTTCAATGTGCCGACCCAAAAGTTTTTCTTGATCGAGACTTGGATAGATAACTAGTCGGCCTCAACGCAATGCTGTTTATCCAAACTAAAGGTGTTCCGTGGTCGGCTGGTTCTACAGCGATAATGTTGTTTATCCAAACTGAAGGTATCACCGGTTGCCTTCACAGTGTTGTTTATCCAAACTGAAGATGTGTCAGTGGAAAAGGAAAATAAAAATCTCAAGGTTGTTGAAAGGTTTCACGAAACCGAGGGTTTGCGTAGCGCAGTTTGTGTGTTGAATTAAAGAGGGCTTTAATGATGTCCTCATCCCTTTATTTATAGTAGTCAACCTGCTTCCAATCAAATCACAACCATACTCGGATTAGAACTTATTCCCTCGATCCAACCTTATCTCGGCCAGTCCTACTCTTACTAGGACTTTGAACTCAACCCCCTTATCAGGCCGCAATCAATCCCAAACTTCAACATCCTTATCCTGTCGAAACTCCTTCTTGTATCAGGATTCAACTACCTATGGACTCCTGATAGAACACAGCCGGCCTTGGCTATGTGGCCCATAAACCAGATGCCCCCTAGCAATTCCTACGTACGGCCTTTGGGCCGAGAACAACTCTAAACTCAGCCTAAACCGATATTTCGAGCCCAAACATTGCCCCTCGCTTCTGAGGTCGTCGACCCACACTCCTTGGTTCGAGCCTCAACCTTGAAGAAGCGAAACCGACTCAAAGACAAACACTGAATCCTCTTGAGAAATACCATTATCTGCATTTATGAGACATAATCCCACGATCTCAATTCTCCCAACCGTCCTGCCACATGTCGGTCCCCTGGTCAACCTAGCACCCCTTAATCATGACCTTCGAAAACACATGACCATCGAAACGTCTCTTTTGCACCAAACCCGCCGCAACACATAATTGTGCGTGCTCAAACTGCAAAAACCTCGGTTTCTTCGCCTCGATTCTCTTAATATCTATAATGATTAGCAACTTTCTCGCTCGATTCTTTCCTTAATTTTGAAAATCAAACGTTTAGCCTTCCTTCCGAAATGCCTATAAATACCCGAATCCTTTCCATTCGTACCTTACGCTTTCCAAAACCCTTGAAACTTTCTTGCCACTTTGCTTTCAAAACTTTCAAAACCCAAAAAATCCCAAGCTTTCATCTCAGAAATCTTTAAGCCTTTATCAATAGCCCCCTTCATCTCCCAGCTCTCCAACGAGTGCAACAAATGTAAGGACTTCATCCATCGGAATGCCATCAAGACTCTACGCTTTGAGAGTGACCTAAACATTACTCATCAAATCTTGGGACCACTCTTTAAAGACGCAGTGCCATCATCCATCACCAACCTATTCAAAGAACACTGTCTGGCACATTTCCTGCAAGGATTTGATTGGTTGAATGGTGCCTAACAAAGCCTCAAGGAGCCTGGCCTTCGACCAACGCGAACTAGGCAAACTGGGTCGCACGGATGGAAAAATTCTTTGGTAAAGAGTGGGAGGCTCTCGGCCTCCACGACGCCATTAAGCTTTCGACCATGGAGATTACCATAGATAAAGAACTCCTTATGGCAGCTTTAAGCCTTTGGTGCACGGCCACCAACATCATGGTCCTTCCGTTCGTCCCTATCACCCCTACCATCCTCGACATCTCGGCTATCCTCGGGACCTCTCCTTTTGGCATTCCAATAGACGTCGCCCTTATTGGATGCCCATCAAACCTCAACCTCAAGGTACGATTCAACGAACGGGCCATCGAGACGTTGAGCCAAGAAGGTCAAGAACCTTCAAAAGAAGAAGTTCAAAAATTGCATAAGAATTTCCTTCACTATAACACCCTCATCCTCCATTTTGTTGGCCGAGGGGAGGCGAGTCTACGGAGGGGCTAACATGAAGCCTTCCTATTTTATTGGTACAATAAGTTTATTTATTGTACCAAGTCAAATAAGTGTTTAGTCGAAAATATGCCAGTGACGGAAGCCCTAGCTAGTGGTCACTCTCTGGCGCTCAGTCCGGCTATCCTTGCCAACCTTCTGCGCTGCCTGACTGAAACGACCATCAACAAGATCGACTCATACCAAAATGGACCTCTCTGGGTATTCCAACTCTGGCTGTTGGTTTATTTCTCCATATTTCGGCCAGAAATCCTCAACCTCCAGTCCATTGCAGCACTCGGCCTTCAGTTAGCTCCTCGACCAGTGCCTCCTCATTGAGCTGAAAAAGTCTTCAAACACTTCTTCAGCCTAGACGTCTTTTTCAATGATGAATTTTTGATATGTCGTCATCAAGAATACCCCCACTTCATCAGACTTCCCATATCAACCTGGAATGAAAGCGAAGATGCTAGTTTTCATCAAAACTGGGGGTCATTCATGTTAACTCGTGACCTTCCCCTCGGTTGCGATGCTCGCCGAGCAAGTTGGGAAGTCTACCACCACCACTTTGTTGCCCGACAGCTTGGCTACCTTTAAGGTTGTCGGTGCCTCTACTTTCTTCCCGCTCCCTTCTAAGCCGAGGATGCCTCTCTGGTTCCTTAGAAAGGGAGTGCAGAGACACCGAGATGAAGTTCCAGGAATGGTGCAGGAAATTCTACCTTCGATCAACTGTTCTTGAATCTCTCAGCACCGACACCTTCGGTGATTGGTGGGAAGAATATACCCATGACTTTTTTAGCACTTCGATCGAGAACGTAGCCAACAAGATTTTTGGTGACCGACCTAAAAAACCTTATGCCCCTCAATCGAAAGAGACACCTCAGGGTATATGACTATCTCTACCTTCATTCTTCAAACACTTAATCGATTTTACTAATTAGATTTTGTTTTCTCAGGCGGTTGAGTATTGAAACAAGCAGACGTGGTCACCTCGATTGTAGCCACGAAAAATTTGGCCCCTTCCTCCAAGAAATCTAAAATTGCCACACAAAACACAACGAGCAAATGGCCTCACCAGGTTACCGAGACGACAAGTGAATACCCTCCCCCAACAAAATGCATCAATAAATTGGCAAAGAAAGGAGCACGGGAAATTCATGTTATCTCCAGCCATACGACCGGAGATACCGCTCCTAATGCCTTTCTCCTACTCCTGTTGTCCAAGCCTCAATGGAGAAATAACCATCTTTAACCAGCCTGTCACCCTAAGCTTACTGGCCCTTCAGGTCCCCGAGGTCGTGATCGAACCAGTTGCTGTGCTACTGGTCGAAAGACCTGCAACTCTAGGGTCGACCGTAGCACCCGTCCTGGGGAGGCCACCCCTTCGATCGGGAATAATCTCCCTAAGAATCCAAAACAATCCGAGATCATCTTAGAAGAGGTATGATTATGCTGGCAACTCTCTTCACTCATTAAATTCAAAAGTATTAACAGCTCTTTTGTTTCAGGATGATGAGAGTGACGAGATTCTACCGGCGAATCACTCTCGACCAACCGAAACTCCTTCCATTGATCTTCCCCATATGGTTGAGGTGACCGACCAGGTCGATCCTCCTGCAGACGATCGTGGAAAAAGGCCTATCATTGACCTGAGGCGACGTCAGAAACTCCAATTCACCCACAGGACCAAGGCCTTGGCATTCCCTTTCAAAAAGTAACTTTGGCTTTTGTAAGGCTTGATTACTTTCTCTTGTCAATTTTGTTATAATGAGTCTAAACTGAGAAAAATATTAGATGTCAAGTGCCCAGTTATTCATTTCATCAAAAATTCTATGCGCCGAAGGGTGTTATCTATATTTCCTGGCCACCCCAGTGGCCGTCGAATGTAGATAACCTTCATCGGCCGCGTAAATTAAGAAGCAGTCTAAAACATGGCCAAAGTCTCTTCTTAGCAGGTCTAAAACAAATTCTCTCTGCTACATTCTTTTATGATTTTCCTTTCGCCTAAATTCTTTTCGTGTGCAGCCTTCATGGGAAGTCGGCTTCGATGTTCTCCTATTAAGTACTTCGAGAGCAGCTGGCTCTTCGGTAGCTACAACCAGGCCTTCCGTATCAATAGCCGAATCGACTGTTCTTGTTAGGTTACAGGAACTCTTGTCTCTCTCAGATTTACAAGTTCTCGAATGCCAGGGCCTTGATTTAATGGGTGAATGTTTGAACGACCTCGCAGCTAATGGTCAATTAAGCACTGAGGCTATTACTTAAGCGTCTTCTACCTTGGACCGAACTCAAGAATATTTTGGTATTTTAAAGAAAGCTTTTCGGGCTGAAGATGACTTGAAAGCTGCAACAGCCGTTCGAGACACTTTTCATCCACAGGTTGAAATTTTCGAACTCCAAAATCAAAGATCAACAATTACTTCCGAGCTTGCAAAAGATTTTGAGTCGAGTGGCAAATCCTACTTAACCGACTACACGGCTAGCGTGAAGAAGGTCGAGCAGCTGAAGATGGACAAAAGGAATCAATAAGCTGAGGTCACGATGGGCGAGGTGTGGTGGTTGAAGTTGAAGACCATTCTTGAATCTTTCCTACCTTCATCACCCTAGAATTATTTGATTGTAATTGATCGCCCAACTCTATTTGTACACGTTTTTGCGAGCTTAATGAAATGAACTTTTATTCCCACATCTCCCTTATGACTGGATAGTATTTTTTTTTAAAAACCTCTCGTTGATGGGCAACTTGTGAACTCCACCAGTTCGATCCCTAAGATGGTATGCTCCCTTACCAAGAACCTTATGAATAACGAATGGCCCTTCCCAATTCGGTGACCATTTGCCGAACCTGGGGTCTTTAATTCCTACAGGTAGTACGGTTTGCCAAACCAACTCTTCTTCGCCGAACATTTTTTGTCTAACTTGCTGATTATAAGCTCGTTCGGAGATCTTCTTTTGCGCCACTAATAAGTTATAAGCATCAAGTCGAGCTTCTTCTAAATCTTCTAACTCTTGTCTCATCGCTTGACTGTACTTGGCACTGAACAAACTACTTTGTTCAATTACTCGCAACAAGTTTATACTTAGCTTGACTGGCAACATTGCGTCGTGTCCATAAGTCATGTATGGAGTCGTTCCAGTGGTTGTCCGTAGAGAAGTTTGATAAGCCCATAACGCTTCATTTATCTTTAAATGCCACATACCCGGCCTTTCTTTTATCATTTTTTTTCGAGAATACCGATTAGGACCTTATTACTTGCTTCAGCCTGTCCATTCGCCTGTGGATAATACGACGTATATTGCTCGAGTCAAATCTTTAGATTTTTCGAATATTCCTTAAAGTTGTCGGATGTAAAGATTGTAACATTATCTGTTATGATTGTTTCTGGCACACCGAATCTAGTCACAATGTTTTCTTCAACGAAATTACAAACTTCTTTAGACGTTAGCTTGGCATATGACTTGGCTTCGACCCATTTGGTGGAGTAGTCCGTTGCAACGAGTATCTACTCATGTTTGGCTGCACTAGAAAATGGTGTGATTTTACCGATAACATCTATGGCCCATCCTCAGAACGACCATGATTTGGTGACCGAATGTAATGATTCGGCCGGTACTCTTTGTATAGGCCCATGGATTTGACACTGTACACAACCCTTTGCGTACTCAATACAATCCTTCAGAATACTCAGCCAGAAATAGTCTTGCCGCCGAAGCAGCCAAATCATTTTTCGTCCAGATTGGTGGGCTCCACAAATTCCTTTGTGTACTTTTACCATTGCTTGAGCAGCTTCTTACAGGCCGAGGCACAGCAACAGTAACCCATCCTTACATTTTCTATGCAACTAATTTTGGTATAACACGTAGTTTTTGGCATGAACCCTTGTCTGTTGGTCGTGTTTTTCGTTGGGGTTATCAATATATCTCATAACCATCATTCTCCAATCATCTGGTAATGCCTGAACAGCACAAACCTCAATAGTGTCCTTCCATTCTAACAACGAAGGCAAGGACATGACCCGTGTATAGATCACGCAATCACGTTGGAGAACTTGCTGATTAATCAAGGTCGAATGTGCTTGTCGTGACATAGGTATTTCATCGGCATCAGTGTTATGAACTTGTGAAATGTGTTTGAAAGTAACGTCGTCAAAAGATTTGGCCAAATAGCTGGCAATCATGTGTAAGGCGCCAAAGTACAACTCATGCAACGAAAAGTCCCGTTGAGTTAATTAATGACAATTTTGGAGTCACCAAGAACAAGGACATGAGTTGCCCGCAAATCATGTAGCACGGCAAGGTCGATGACAAGGGCTTCGTATTCGGCCTGATTATTCGTACAATCGAAATAGAGCTTGAGAGAAAAATACCAACGATTATGAGTAGGGGATTGAATAACGATCCCAATGCCAGCCAAGAATGAAGTACTGGAACCATCAAAGTACATCGTCCAGTAATTATCACGTGTTTCGACCATGCCAATGTCAATGTCATTACCCCCGAACTCATACGGGGAAAGGTGTTGGGCCAAAAAATCGGCCAGAACTTGACATTTGACAGCTTTCTGGGACACATATTACAAGCTGAACTCTGAGAAGGCCATCGTCCACTTGCTGATTCGGCCCTTTACGATCGACCGAGTGAGTATGTAACGAATGACATCGGTCTAGGCGATGACCTGAGTGACTGACGGGAGCATGTAATGTCTGAGTTTTTACGTAGCGAAAAATTGAGTGAGATAAAGCTTCTCGACAGCGGAGTAATTAATCTCTAATGGGTTGAGATTTCGGCTAAGGTAAAAAATGGCATGTTCTCGCCCAGCGTCATTGTCTTGTGCAAGAAGGCACCCGATGGATTCTTCAGCCGCAAATATATATAGCTTCAAAAGTCGGCCACGTCGTGGTGGAACGAGGACGGGTAGAATTGTTAAGGAGACCTTGACCTGTGTAAATGCCTCTTGGTGTTCTGTACGCCATTCGAAGGTGTCGGAGTCCTTAAGTTTCAAAAGCGTGGAGAAAGCTTTCATTTTCTCGGCCGAATTAACAAGAAATTGATGGAGAAAGTTGATCTTGTTGAGCAACGATTATAATTGTTTCTTAGTCGTCGGGGGTGAAGCATTAATGATTGCGCGCGCCTTGTTATCTTCCACCTCAATACCACGGTGATGTACGAGGAAGCTTAAAAAATTACCGAAAGCACATTTGGCGAGATTCATCTTAAGATTGTGTTGGTGCATGCGTAGGAACGCCTGACGGAGATTATCCAAATGTGTCTACCGACATGCTGATTCAATTACCACATCATCGATATAGACTTCGACGATGGTACCAATTAAATCATGAAAAATAGTGTTCATAGCTTGTTGGTATGTGGCACTGGCATTTTTGAGACCGAAGGGCATGATGACCCATTCGCATATGTCGAGTGCCCCGGGGTAACGAAAAGCAATTTTATGGACATCAGCTTCAACAATGAAAATCTGGTGATAACCAGCATGCCTTTCCATAAAGGATAAGATCTCGTGGTATGCTGCGGCCTCAATTAACAAATCAAAGATCGACATCGGGTATTCATCTTTGGGTGTGGCCAAGTTCAGATTACGAAAATAGATACAGATGAGTAGGGCGCCATTTTTCTTTAGCACTGGGATGATATTGGCCAGCCACTCAATGTATCGAACGGTTCGAATAAACTCAACTTTTAAAAGTCGAACTAGTTCGTCTTTTATGTTGAGTTATACTTCGATCGAGAATCGATGAGAGGGCTGGTGAAAAGGCTTACAACCAGCTTTGATGCGTAATTCATGTTCAACAAGGGTCCGACCAAGGCCCGACATCTCATGAGAACTCCAAGGAAAACAATCTTTAAACTCGTTGAGTAATTTACAGAGTTTAATTTACAGAGTTCAATTTTCATGAGGGTTATCGGTCGTTCCAACATTTATTTCTTCTAAGGGGTCCTTAACTTGGGGTGGACTGTCCTTGAGTTCAGTTGGTACAGCCTGAACTTTATCTAACGATAGTACTGGGCCGTTATCTTCCTTTGCCAAAAATTTGATTAAGTTGATGCCCAAACATGGATGCTTGGGAATAGCATACCAATGAGCCTGCAGTCGTTCCATTGTGGATGAAACCACGGCCCGGCACCGTTCTCTTGTGGGGTCAGTCATTAGTGTAGGTGATTAAGTTGGCCAAGCCGAGTCATGCCGAATCCTAGTGTACAGTCTCAGCGCCTACTTCGATGGCTTTCTGAACTGAGACCAGAATCGATCGTCCATCTTTATTAAAACCCCGCAGGGTAATGTAGCCGACTTAATCGTCATAGCAGGCTTGAATCATGTTGGTTTTGAATGGTTGATTATCAGCTAGGTGGACCATAACCAATTTGCCATCCCAAAAAATGAGAACTTGGTATAAGGAAGAGGGAATGCAATTCGTTTGATGAATCCAATCCCGACCGAGCAAAGCATTATATTCGGTCTTGGAGTCGACGATGAAAAATACGGTCATGTGATTGCGTCCTGCAATGTTTACCTCTAAAGGGAGCACTCCTTTGGTTTGGGACTTATCACCGATGAAGCTGCTCATGGTTATCCTTGATGGGATGAGTTCATCGTTGGATGGTCATAATGCTTTCATGACGGATACGGGCATGATATTAATCGTCGCCCCACAATCGACGAAAATTTTGGAGATTGGGTAACCTTCAATGTGGGCCATGACATACAACGGCTTTAAATGTTGAAGATTGCTAGGATAAGCAAGGAAACAATATGGCTAGGGCTGTTTTAAGTTTTGTGTCATTGTTTGCTTGCTCATCTTCGGTGGTGGTGACGAAATCAACTTGTGTTGCTTCCTCGGCCACCACATCACCGTCCAAGAAATTTGGTTGGTGTGTAGTTAGCTGGAATTTAGCAGGTAGAACATGGACCATGCTAATTTCCATGTTTTCAATGACTAAAGGGCCCATTGGATCCTAGTTGTCGTCTTCTGGGTTATCGAGGACTGCAGCATCATTCGTTAGAACATCTTCGACCTAATTATCGTGTGTCTCAACACGTACTTGCTCTTGTGCCAGGTAACCCGACCTTGCTTCCTTATGACTGTTGTCTTCAAGCCCATTCATTTCTGGTGTCTGATTTTGCCCCTGTAGTGCTTTACGAGCTCGTTCCTCATACGTGATCCGGGCGTCCTGTATATCCAGGTAGGCGTCCAGACGTGCCACCTGATCTTTTTCATCGACCGTAAAATCGAAGAAAGATATGGCAGAAAAGACTTCGAAGGGGTGTCGTAAATATTGAAGGTTTTCAAGAGAAAAATGAAGCTCAGCCATATCAATGTCCGTCTATAGGTCGACCTCGAAGCCAAGGACCCTAGCTTCTCATATGTGTTGGAACCTAGCTTTCATTGCTGGTTCGATGGTTTTCTGGATGATCCATTCAGCATTAGGGCAGGTTACTGCTAGGTCGAGGGCTTCTTGACATGCCTTAGGCAGGTTGTACAAGTCATTGGCAGAATGTTCCTTATGAAATTCGCCCATGTACTCTAAGGATTCTCAGAGGAATGGAGGGTGAAGGTTCCACCGGATCTTTATTAATGGCTCTTGCGGGGGCAATGGGGGAAGCTTGCTTTTGGCTTCTTTTCTGAAATACTCAAAATGATCTTTCATCTCTCCGGGCCGAAGAAGGAGTTTGATGCTTTTTTCGGACTCTTCAATGGTGGCTTCGAAATCGTGATCAACTACCTTTTTCTCTTGAAGTAATTCGGCCATGATGGTCGGGGTTCGTCGATCATCTTCGCTCCCTGTTGCTTCTTTCGATTGCCATTGAATAGTCGGAATAGCCTTTGCTACCTGGCGTTAAGCCATGTAATATATCCACTGGCGTCAATGATTTTGAGATTTGGATAGTGCAATATACAAAGTAGTGGGAGAGTTGTAACTGTACCAACGTTGGTCGCGTGGCTCAGGTGGCTTGAAGGTTTTTTGATTCGCCGATGAACTCAAGCTACTGGAATTACGCCAGTAATAATCCTCATTATAAAACGGCATCTCAAAATCAAGACCCTGTCTAGCCGAAGTAGGGACATCTATCCATTCCTGAGGGCCGATGTATCGAACACTTTCTAGCACTAGCCTCTGCCAAGTTCGTTTGGCGGAGTCGTCGCGAACTTGGATAGTTACTGTGGTATCGGTCTCTCCTTTGGTTCGGTTAATACGACACGTGCCCTACAATTGCTGCATAAAACCATCAGCCCATCAATGCCTTCTACACTAGAATCTGACATAGATTCGCCACAGCCGGCACGAAAACTTGGTGGGTGGCTTATTGGAAAATAGATCAATCTTGAGTCGCTGCGGGGAATTTTTCTTTAGGACATGCTGTACTGGGACAAACTCGGCCTTCCTTTTCCCTTTGCTCTTGGCCAAATGGGCATCTACCATGCCAACTGTTGCCAAAGGGAATAGATCAACGTCGACCGCCATTCGTTTTTCGGGAAACTTTAGCTTGCCCTTGTCGATCCAGCTTTGAACATCATCACGAAATACGACACAGTTTTTTGTTGTATGCTTGGTCGAGTTATGGTACTTGCTATACGTCTTCCTTTTAAGCTCTTCGACCTTAGGAATGTTATGTCTTGGCCGAAGTTTGATAATTTTTGCTAACAATAATTGATCAAAAATTGCCTCGGCTTTTGTGATATCAAACATGTAAACTTTCGATGTTTTCACTGTCTCTTCAGTGCCCGAGCATGTTTTGGCATCCTTGGAATTAATTTGAGTCAATGCCTTGCAAACATATGGTTTGTCTATTACTATCTCAGTCGCGTCCACACTAACATATTGGGAATCTTTGCCTTCGGTCGAAGCGTAGCTGACCGTGGGATTTTTGTAAATTGTTCCCCGGGATGGGGACTTTGAGATCTTTTCCTCTCAGAGCAAATAATCATATTGCTCGACATGTTGGGCTAATTCATACATATCTAGGAAGTTTGCCCCCAAGAATTTCTTTTTGTACTCCATGTCGAGCATATTTAGAGCAAGCCTAACAAATTCAACTTCAGGAAGAGGTACTCGACACCAATTCCTAGCCGATTTAAACCTTGTAAGATAATCCATTGGTGACTCATTAGATGCTTGAGTCATCTTAGCCAATGAAGAAACTGACATTTCCATCCCCGGCCGATAAAACTGTTCATGAAACTTCTCAACCAGCTCTTCCCAATTTTGGATAGAATTAGGTGGAAGTTTGATACACCATGCGAATGCTTAGCCTGTTAACAAAAAGTTGAACAATCGTAGTTTATGGAAATAACTATTGACATCTCCGCATTGCGCCGTGAACCGGGCCACATGTTCTAACCATGACAAGGACGACTCTCCAGCAAAAAGGCTGAAATTTGGGATCTTAAAGCCTTTAAGATATTTGAACTTTTCCATATAAGCTGGATATGGATGCATGAATTTCGGGAACTTCGGCCCCTTTTTCATGGCTGAATTGATCATCCGTTGGACCTCGATCATATCGACGGATGCTGCTTCCATTCTCTGGTCGGATTCATCTGACCTACTACTTGATCCTCCCCTTTTTCCAAGTTATTTGTTTTGAGTTGAGTAGACGCTACTTTGACCTGTAGCAGGTTACTTTTAAGTCGAAGTTGTCGAGCCTAATCAACAGGTCCCCCTTCGAAGACTTTGCTAACTAATATTTCGAGCAATTTGGTGTAGGTCTGACCATTACTTCGTATTACCTCAAGGAAATTGTTCATTTTTTGGATAACAGTCTATTCAACTTGCCGAGATTGCTCGTCTAGTCATATTTTAAGAAACGACCTTGTTGGAGGGTCGGAGCCTTCACCACCATCTTCGTCGCAATCCTTCACTATTCTTTCAATGAAAGCGCCTGCAGTTCGATTGGGTACTGATGAGTAGATTTTATATTATATATTTTACCCTAATCTTCGTATATTTTGGTTAATATATTGGAAGAATTTTGATACTTTGAATTGTATTTTCAATATAGGACTTCCGACTTCCTCTGGAGCAAAATAGTACCAAATGGACGAATTTTGGAGTGATTCCAGTTGGAGGACGTTCATCAGTCACTTAGCTTGATTGTACCAAAATTTGGGATTTTTCCACTAAATGGTTATTTTCTGGCAATAAAATAAAGAAGCAGTGCGCAGTGCTGGAAAATGAGGTTTTTGGGCTTAAATTGCGTTTTTGGAGCCCAAGATGACCTCGGATGGGTTCGTGGCCTTCTGGAAAAGTGTTCAGAATATTCCAAACATTAAATCCAGCTATATTGGGTCAGTTTTGGAGCAGCTTATGGGTCCAAAACGTGGCTGTTCAGATTTTAGGCGAATTTTACCATTTAATTTAGGGTTATGTTTCCTATTTTAGGGGAATTAATTTTAGTTTCCTAGGGTTTGTGTGGAGGCTGAGCAGATATATTGCTTGGCCATCTACCATATTTCGGGACGCTTTCTTTTATGCAATTTTGGAGACAGAGAGAATTGTTAGGGTTTTGAAGACTTTTTACTTGAAGGTGCTTTCAATCCTTTTCTTGAATATATTTTCTATGATTTCAATTATGAATATGCGGAACTAATTTCTTTTGCTAAGGCGAAGCCTTGAGCCTTAGCATGAATATGTGATTTTTAGTTAATTGCTTATGATTGATTGCATGCATACTTTGAATTGTTAATCAACGGAATAAAAACTATCTAATTGTCTTAATGCCTGATCACCACTAGGATCTTTAGAAAAGTAATTTGATGCAATTTTGGTCGGAAGGTTCCCTAAAATTGACGCTGGCTTCTTGTGATTAATAATTGTAATTTCACTTAAGATGAATATCACGTCTTAAGGATTGCATGGTTTTTCAAAGGATTTTCATAAAGCATAATGAGTCTTTCATGTTCAGATTTGATCTGAACGTCCGAACGGGTTGCATGTTAGATATACGTTCTATGTTGGAGGTTCCAAGTAGAATATGAATTAGAAAAATCTAACCTTCAAAGTGGCATGTATAGATCATAAGTAATCGGTAAAAATTCATAGGATTGCTAGGTGATGGTAGAACCCTAGTGCTTTCTTAATTTTATTCTCCCAAAACTGTTTTCTTCTCTCTAGCTCTAATATTGCAGATTGTTTATTTTAATTCATTAATTTCGTTTTTATTTTAATTAAGTTATAAAACGAATCACCTAAACTTCTATTTTTCAATAATTAAATGGAATTTGATTAGTTTCGAATTATTTAATAGTCCCTGTGGAAACGATCTTGCGAGATCCGTTTATACTACAATAACCTTGTGATTCTTGCAAGTAAAATATGAAATTTATGTTGGAAATGTGCCCTAAAACCAATCATATGATGATACTTTACGGACATTTCACAAGTTAAACTAATGTAGTTTAAATATAAAGGGCAAAAGGTTATTGTTTGAGTCGTCTCATATAAATGTTATATGATTAAACGATAAAGTCCAAGGAATATGTGATTGGGAGAATGCAATCTAAAGAAGTTAGATTCATGAGACCATTCTTTCGTAGACACATCCTAAACGTTCATGATCATAGGATTGCCAATTGGGCATTGACAGTCTTTTAAGATCAGTACATGCTGTGTCTTCTCTCAGGGAGAGTGACTAGTCTCGAGTCATTAGTGTGTGTGACATCAAGACAAGTACGTAGGTGCTCAATAGAGAATGAGTTCACTGAACACGATCAACGAAGAGTTCTCATATTCATGTCACATGAGAACTCATGGTTGGGATAATGCAAAGTAGTCCTTTGACCTGAGGCATCATAGTTGTCTTGTGGTTAGGTACTTGATCTTTGATTATGTCAAAGTCACCCCATCCGCGGGTGTCCACGGCATCGTCGGGGTTAAGCCACTTAGCCATGGAGGCAAGTGAATGCTCAACAAGGGATCTCTAACCTTCAAACAGTTTTGGGAGAATACTCTATGATATGATTAAGAATCTCTGGCCAGAGTATGAATGAGATTTAGGAAGTCATTCCAAATCACATTCAAGGTAATCATATAAGCACACGAATCACATTGGATAGTAGACATGAATAAACTATCAAACCAAACAATGTGGTCAAGAGTATTGTATTAGAGAAAGACCGTATTGCATTTGTAATCCTAAACTGAATAGGTTCTCCACCTCTTCTGATTAGCTTGGGTAACCATGATATGCTGCTAGGTGTCACTCATGGTTTGTGGAAGCCCTAAACGTGTATAATCACTAAAGGGAGAATTGAAAGTAAGTTTCAATTCACAATCGATTTGAAATGGTTTTAATCGCCCACTGCCTCGCTAAAAGGAACCTAATGGATCGTACACCATGTAAGGTGGAGATTGAAGAAACAATGGAGATGAGTAAGAATAATTAAATGGTTTAATTATTTATGGCAAGGATTAATTAATATGTTAATTAATCAAACGAATAAGTTCGTTAAAGACCTCGGGATAGTTTTGGACCTTAAGGCCCAATGGGCTTCGAACGTCAAGCCCATTGACTTAAGTTGTATGACAACTTAATGAATAATGATTCACAAAGGCCCAATTAGCCCAATAATACCCTTAGGCCAGCCATTTAGAGATGGAGTGGGTTTTGGACTTATTTACAAGTTTGCCACTCCAATGAATTAAGGTATAAATATGACTTTATAGCCAAAATTCATTAAGGGTTTTCTTTTGGGGAAAGGATGAGAACACAAGCTCTCCTTTCTCTCTAAAGTGGCCGGCCTCCTTGGAGTGTTTAGCTAGCAATCCTACTACTCCAAGGTCACTCATTTCTTCTCCAATCTAACCTTGGTGAAGAGACTTAGAGGTTCTCAATTTTGGGAACTTGGAGAACCATTTCATCCATCCAAATCCATAGATCTAAGATGCAAGGAATGAAGGCCCTCTGTTTGGGTGATTAGCCTTTGCTTATGCAAAGAGGAATCTACAAAGGTATAATTTCTCAACTAACAAATGTTGTTTTAAGTTGAGTCAAGGTTCACCAATCTACTAGGCTTTGAATTTCATGGGTAATGTTTTGTTTTTGAGTGCATCCAAGCATGTTTCCGCCTTTAATTGTTAATTGCATGCTAATAGATGTTACTTAAATGAATATGTTTTCACAAAATCTTCCTTCAATTGAAGCCCGTTCACATGAGTAGTAAAAATCCTATCAAGAAAATGGCGCCGTTGCCGGGGATTATTTAAAATAATTCCTACGAATCAGATTTTCAATTAGTTATTGCTGTTTATACATATAAAAAAATAAAAAAATATTAACTTCGTTTTTATTTTATTTTTACAGATTACAATAGTACAGCAATGCAGATTTCAGAAATTTGTGCATGGTTAGCACCCGTTCAACAGTGCAGAAATTGATTCCACTTGATCCAGAACTTGAGCAGAATTTAAGGAGGAAACGCAGGGAGCAAACTTTGCAGAGGGTTCGTCCTCTGCAGGAGACTTTTCTGCAATCATTCTTTTCTGGGGACCTGCACAACAAAGATAAAATGGCATTTGTAATTCCAGAGGCAGGTCTGCCCCTGGGTGATTCACTGACAGCCCATACCACAAATATACCAAGTTGCATTACTTATCCAGCAGTGGAGGAAGGGTCTACATTTGAAATAAAGCAGCACATGTTGAATATTCTACCTACATTTCATGGGGTATCATCTGATGATCCTAACATGCACATTGCAGAATTTTTAATGGGGTCAAAAATATTTTGGTGAGGGGATTCTCAGCCGAATCTATTAAGCTGCGTTTATTTCCTTACATTCTAAAAGATCAAGCAAGGAGATGGCTCCTCACACTCCCATCTGGAAGCATTAGTACTTGGGCCCAACTTAGTGAAACATTTTTAAACAAGTATTATCTAGCTTCTAAGACTCTTGACATGAGAACTCAGATTTTATCTTTTGCCCAAAAACCAAATGAAGAGTTTCATGAGGCGTGGGAGCGGTTTAAAGAGTTGATTAGAAAATGTCCACATTCGGGTATTAACACTACTGATCAAATGTACATATTTTTCAAATGGTTGAATATGACTACAAAAACTCTTGTCAACGCATTTTGCGGAGGTTCGTACAAGGATAAAAATGCACAAGAGGCTTGTTTGTTATTTGAAAAAATGGCAGCGGATACACAACAGTGGGCAGTTGAGCAGCCACAATCTAGGTCTGTTTTTTAGATGTCTAACGGCTCTCCTTATGTTACAGCACAAATTGAAAAAATGGAGAAAAAGGCTTGATGCAAAATTTGACATGTTATTACAGAGAATATCAGGTTTACAGGTTGCTGTACAGCAGCCCTTACAAGCTGCCTGCAGCATTTGCAACATGATAACTCATGATTTTATGAGCTGCCCACATAGAGATGTTTCTCCAGATTTTACAGTAGAGCAGGTTAATGCATTTAACAATTTCCAGCGTCCCCGATACGACCCGTATTGTAACTTCTACAACCCAGGTTGGAGAGATCATCCTAATCTAAAGTGGGACAAAGAACAGCACACTAGGCTTCAATTTCAACAGCAGGTACAGCAACCTGTTGCACCAAAGGCTGCTTGGGAGGTTGCAATTGAAAAATTAGCAAATACCACAACTCAAGAAATCCAAAATCTACAGGCTGCAATGAAAAACATGGAAAAACAAATGGGGCAGATTGCTTTGCGGGTTTCGGAAAGGGCACCAGGTACATTTCCCAGCCAAACTGAGCCAAATCCTAGGGGAGGTGCAGATTGCAAGGCAGTTAGAGTTCTACGTTCTGGCAAAAATTTTGATAACAGGGATGAAAATTGCGTTCAAAATTCACGGGTGGCTTCACAACCAAAAACAAATTCAAGAATTGTTGAAAAATCTGGCAATTTGAAAGATTCAGGACAGCCCGTTAACAGTTCCAAAAATGGTGCAGATATTGTTGTAGATCGTGTATATGAGCCACCTATGCCTTACCCCGAAAGGTTGAAGCCTAAAGTTAAAGATCAACAATTGACAGATTTTATGAAGACTTTGTCTAAGGTTCAGATTAATCTACCGTTAATTGATGCCATCAAGAACATTCCGTCTTATGCCAAGTTTTTGAAGGATGTTTGCACAAAGAAAAAGAAGCTCGTTGATTTTGAGAAAGTGATTCTTACAGAACAATGCAGCGCTGTTCTACTACACAAGTTGCCCCCAAAGAAACAAGATCCAGGGAGTTTTACAATTTCATGAACAATTGGAAATTCTCATTTTAAACGTGCTTTAATTGATTTGGGTGCTAGTATTAATTTAATGCCTTTTCTGTTTTTCAGAGACTAGGACAAGGAGAAATCAAGCCTACATCAGTTATTCTACAACTAGCGGACCGTTCAGTTACTTATCCTAGGGGAATTATTGAAGACCTAATTATTAAAGTGGATAATCTCTATCTTCCTGCAGATTTTGTGATTTTGGATATGGATGAAGATATACAAACACCAATTATTTTGGGACGTCCTTTCATGGCAACTGCTCGAACGTTAATTGATGTAGAGGCAGGAACACTTACACTTAGAGTGCAAGATCAATCTGTTGTGTTCAGTTTATTTGAAGCTACCAAAAGGCCAGGTGATGTGCAAGATTGCATGCGTGTTGATGTGCTTGACAGCTTATTACATGCTGAAATTATGCCACGTTTGACATCTGATCCATTGTTAAATGTGTTGCATTGGTTTGAGAATAAAAATACAGAAGATGAAGAGGTTTTTGAGTATGTTTTAGCTTTGGAAAGTGTTCCTTTTCAACCCCCACGTTGGAGGCACGTTTTTTAGAGTTTGGGGGAACCCAAAAAGCTGTTGCAGCCTTCTAAGGTACAGCTGCCTAAATTGGAGTTAAAAGTGCTTCCAGAACACTTGAAATATGCTTATTTGGGTACAAATTCTTCACTGCCAGTTATTATTGTTGCTAATTTATCATCAACGGAAGAAGATAAACTGTTGCGCATTTTAAGGAGTTATCAAGATGCAATTGGCTAGACTATAGCTGACATTAAAGGGATCAGCCCTATAATTTGTATGCATAAAATTTTGATGGAAGATGGAGTAAAGACTGCTATTGACGCTCAACGTCGTTTGAATCCAATTATGAAAGAAGTTGTTCGTAATAAAGTTATGAAGCTTTTAGATGCTGGGATGATCTATCCTATTTCAGATAGTAAGTGGATTAGTCCAACTCAAGTGGTGCCAAAGCGTTCTGGTATTACAGTTGTGAAGAATAATAATAATGAACTTGTGCCTACTCGTTTGACTACTGGGTGGCGTATGTGTGTTGATTATAGAAAGATCAATGCAGGCACTCGAAAAGATCATTTTCCATTGCCATTCATTGATCAAATGTTGGAAAGGTTGGCTGGTCGTGCTTTCTATTGTTTCTTAGATGGCTATTCAGGGTACAACCAGATTCCAGTTGCCCCTGAGGATCAAGAGAAGACAACCTTTACTTGTCCTTTTGGGACTTTTGCATATAGAAGAATGCCTTTTGGTTTGTGCAATGCGCCTGCCATGTTTCAACGTTGCATAATGAGCATATTTACCGAGTTAGTTGAACATGTAGTTGAGGTATTTATGGATGACTTTTCTGTTTTTGGGGATTCTTTTGACCAATGTTTGCAGAATTTATCTCTAGTTCTTGAAATGTGCATTAAGACCAACCTGGTTTTAAATTGGGAAAAGTGTCATTTCATGGTTAAGCAGGGAATTGTCCTAGGCCACTTGATTTCTAATAGGGGTATGGAAGTTGATAAGGCTAAAATTGATGCAATTGAGAAGTTGCCACCCCCAACAACTGTTAAGAGTGTTCGATCTTTTCTTGGCCATGTCGGGTTTTATAGACGGTTCATCAAAGATTTCTCCAAGATTAGCCGATCATTGTGTAATTTATTGGCTAAGGATGCACCTTTTGTTTTTTATGAGGCTTATTTGGAGGCCTTCAAGAAGTTAAAGACACTCCTCACTACAACACACATTATTGCAGCACCTAATTAGAGCTTACCTTTTGAATTGATGTGTGACGCATCAGATTATGCAGTGGGGCAGTTCTTGGATAGCGGAAAGATAAACTTCCCCAAGTTATTTATTATGCTAGTCGAACCCTTAATGATGCACAACTAAACTATGCAACCACAGAGAAAGAATTGTTGGCAGTTGTTTTTGCATTGGAAAAATTCCGTTCGTATTTAATTGGGGCTAAAGTGATTGTTTATACAAATCATGCAGCTTTGAAATATTTGTTGTCTAAAAAAGATGCTAAGCCTCGATTGATTCGTTAGATTCTTTTATTGCAAGAGTTTGACTTAGAAATCAGAGATAAAAAGGGTAGTGAAAATGTGGTGGCTGACCATTTATCTAGATTAATTATTCCCACAGCTTCCGAAGAGGATTCCCTACCATTAAGGGAGAGTTTTCCAGATGAACAGCTATTTGTAGTCCAATTCGTACACCATGGTTTGCTGATATTGTTAATTATTTGGTTAAAGGTGTAGTGCATCCAGATTTAACGTTGCAGCATAAAAAGAAGTTTTTATCTGATGTCAAGCATTATTTTTGGGATGAGCCATACCTATTTAAGTATTGCCCAGACCAGATTATTCGCATGTGTATTCCTGAAGCTGAATAGGAAAGTGTTTTAAAGTTTGCTCATCATTTTGCTTGTGGGGGACATTTTGGGCAGAAAAGAACAGCAGAGGAAATTTTGCAGAGTGGGTTATTTTGGCCTACACTTTTTAAAGATGCACATAAATGGTGCAAGGCTTGTGATAGATGTCAAAGAGTCGGCAACCAGTCCAAAAGGAATGAGATGCCCCAACAAAGTATTTTGCTTGTTGAATTATTTGATGTTTGGGGTATTGATTTCATGGGACCATTTCCATCTTCCCATGTGAACCAATATATTTTAGTTGATGTGGAATATGTTTCTAAATGGGTTGAGGCCATTGCAGCACCAACTAATCAGGGATCAGTGGTCCTGAAGTTCCTCCAAGGGGTTATATTTCCACGTTTTGGAATTCCACGCATTATTCTTAGTGATGGGGGGAAGCATTTTATTAATAAACCATTTGCTAATTTGTTGGCAAAATATGGGATTAATCATCGTGTGGCTACACCTTATCATCCACAGACATCTGGTCAAGTGGAAGTTTCAAACAGAGAATTAAAATGCATTTTGGAGAAAACAGTTGGTTCAACACGTAAGGATTGGAGTTTAAAACTAAATGATGCATTGTGGGCCTACCGGACAGCTTATAAAACTCCTATTGGAATGTCACCATTTCGACTCGTTTATGGGAAAGCATGTCATCTACCTATGGAGCTTGAACATAAGGCTTACTGGGCAATTAAAGAGTTAAATTTTTCATATGACTCAGCTGGGGAACAACGTAAATTGCAGCTTAATGAGCTGGAGGAAATTCATCAGGCTGCTTATGAAAGTTCTCGCAGTTACAAGGAACGAACTAAGGCGTTTCATGATAGTCAAATTTTACGAAAAGAATTTCAACCAGGGCAAAGGGTTCTGCTATTCAGTTCACGGCTAAAGCTGTTTCCAGGGAAATTGAAATCTCGCTGGACTGGACCATATTTGGTTACTAAAATCTATTCTCATGGGGCAGTTGAAATAACTAATGAGGCTCAAGGCAACGCATTCAAGGTGAATGGTCATAGGCTGAAACCATACGTGGAGTCACCGTTCGATACTGCATACGAGTCTTTGACTCTGAAGGAACCAGTGATCTAGCCACAGGACTTCCGCAACGTCTAGCTACAGACTTAAAATAAAGCGCTAATTGGGAGGCAACCCAATTTTTCTAAACTTTTTCCTAATTTTAATTTTCGTTTAATTTTTTCTTCAATAAAAAAATGAAAAAAAATTAAAAAATTAAAAATTTAAAAAAAATGAAAAAATTGAAAAATGGAAGATTGCAGGTTGATTTTATTTACCCAGTTTATTTGATTTGATTTTAATTTATTTTTTTAACGCATATTGGTTAATTGCAAGTTGCGAATGTGAAAAATAAGTGAAAAATAAAGCGCATCATATGCTGGAATCCTGCACCCAGCAGCAAATCTACCGTTACATCAACCACATCTACACTATGCTAGGAATTTAAAGCAGTCAACATAAACAATCATTCACAGATGCAAGTTTGGGGGAGATTGTTGCAGATCCAGCTCATAGACATAATTTTGAGCAGTTAAATTTCTGCAGCTCAGTTTTGCAATGCATGGGGAAGCACAGTTAAATCACAGATCCATACACCATAGAACTGAGTACATCAATTATTATCAGATCTACAACAATTCAACTTGCAGGGATTCGAATTTTACCTCCCAGATGCACCAATCTGGGTCCTGAGGCCTTGGCTGTTTTTGTCCGATGAGCTTATGCGTTTACTTCTTTTCCCTCGGCTCTATCATTGATCTGTATACCCCTACACAAAGAGCACAAATATGAGTACATGTAGGACATTGAACGAGCATCTATACAGATCAAAACAGAACTAACCAGATTCATAAGTTAGCAACCAGACTATTTTTTCGCAGATTTATTACTCATGCATTGAAGTTGAATAGTATGTCATTATTCAAGTCTGGGATGGTTCTTCATTATGTCCTCTAACGGTTCTTGTTCATATGTTCTACCTGTATGTTCTCAGGTCAGATCTAGGGCGTACTTCATTCTTTTCTGGGAGCCCATGTGCTTTAGTTCGCAGTTGTTACCAGTTTAGAGATCCAAGTTATTCAAGTGATTGTATGTGTTCAGTTCGTATGGCGTCATTTTGGGAGTATATACACGGTAAAAATGGCATCATAAATAAAATGTAGTTGAATATGTAAATGTTGAGTCAAGCAGAAGCAGAAGAACGAGATATTTACCTTCTTTATTTGCAGAGGCCGAGACATTTGCCGTTTATTTTGCCTTCATGGACCACTGGACTGGAAGCTCAAGGTTGTTGTCTCTTGGTTGTACGCTGGATTGGAGTGTCATTTTTCAGTCACAGTAGTGGTTATTATTCAAGTATCAGATCATAGACAATCAATCAAAAGGGTTGCGGTTTCTACCTACAAATTTGCAGATCCGTGAGTTTGGGAGTTTTTCGAGTCTGTCTCTTCAGTCTCTTTGTGCATCTCGGGCACCTACTACAGAAAAAAATCCGTGTAAGTGGGAGATGATTACCGTTGCATGTGTGAAGTGGTCTCGATCTACAAGAATGGCACTCGAATTCGTGATGGTTGAAGCTTGGGAGACACATGAATTGGTTGAGAAGAGATGGCGACTCAGAGTGTTTTTCTTGTGTTGTTGTCTCAGCTTTGAAATTATTAGGGGTCTTCACACAGATAACACCACATGCATGTGTTAGATCTTGTTACATTTTCCTCCAATAGATAAATCTGAACAGGAAATCAAAAGGTTTGAGACTGATTTACCTTTCGCATTGCAGTTTTTCGGATTTCCCACCAGGGCCAGGTATTCACGGAGGTATGGTTGTTGCTGGGTTATGGAAGTCGACGGATGCAGCGTTTAGGGGGTAAAAAGAAGCTGTTGTAAAATGGAGGTTTGCATTGATGGCTATTTTTGAGAGTTTGCACATGGGAAGAGTTTCGCGAGGGAGAAGAAATTTTTTTTTTCTCATTTTGGATATCTATTTTTCATGTTAGAGAGACTAATCTTGCGTTTCTGATATGCTATGAAGGAGAGAGAGCAAAGAAATAGGGTCCGAGAGAAATGAAAAAAATAATGGGAGGAAGAAGGACTTGCTATGAAATGGAGAGAGTAAAAGCATTTTCAGATTTTCTAGAGTGAGATATGGACAAATGGGTTTATCTAAACCTTTTATTTGGAATCCTAAGGAGTGGTGAAACGGATGCGCGACACGTGTGCCCATCTTCCTCTTCCCGTGCTACCCGAGAAGGATGGTTTTGCATTGGTAGAGAGCCGTTGGCTCTGTGGTAATGACTGACAAAAAACTGAGGACTGATAGAGACTTTTCTTCTTCTGACATGACAACTCGCAAACGTCATTTTCACATTTGCATGCCAGCTGCATGCCATTCAAATATCTCATAGAATCCAATGTTTTTCTTGGACCTTTGCTTTATGGGTTGGGTTAAATCCCAAAGGGCCATCAATTGGCCCAGTGTGTAATTTTTCCACGCCCATCGTTTGGCATGCCATGCTGGTTTCCAATGCAAGCCCAGGTGCATTCTTTTCTCCTTTATGTTATTTTATTTATTTTGTTCCTTGTCATGTCATTTGGGTCATTTCTTTGTCCTATTTTTGTACTTATTCATAGCTTTAGTTGTTGTCTGTTTTCATATTTCATTTTCTTTGTAAAGTTGTTAATTTATTTTCTTTTATTTTTCCACACCTTGAAGACAAAGTGTGATATAAGTTTGGGGGTGGGAAAGTAAAATTTTAGGTTTTTAATTTTTGGTTTTTGTGTCAGTTAAGAATTTTCAATCTTTTTAAGTTAATATACATAGATTATTTTAAACGTTAGAACAAATGGACATGGTGAAGATTAATCTCATAGCAGAGTCTTGTCTATTTATCGTTGCTTAGACACTAATTCATGAATTATACTTTGAACTTTGCACATCACACCAACATGGTTTTGTGGGGAGTGAGATTGAAACACTTGTTTTTAGTCTAAGTTTATTTTTAATTTTTTTTTTAAGTAAAGTCAGTTATTATTGTGAAATTATTATTGTGAAAAAAGTAATAATTGTCTCACCTGAGGTTTTACCTAGTAACCGGGCCAGTCCTGCCTAATCAGCAGTGATTCTCGCGTCAAACGATAGAGTTTTGGCATGGGGCAGGGTGGTTAGTTGGTTTCGTAGCCTTTTCAGCTCGGGTTAATAAGTCCTTAGGGGTGTTCTACACCTAGTGCCCTAAAGCCCTAGTGGTTTGGGAATCATTGACCTAAAGCTCGCTACATGGGTTGGATTGAAAGCTTAAGTGAACCGACATTGCACGACCACTACTGTTACTTCAAAAAAAAAAAATTGAAAAGAAAAATAAAAATAGTTATACTTAAAGTTAGTATGTGTGAAATAAAGAAGGACTAGAGATAAGGGTTTTAGTGGAGTCTCCTTAACTATGTGCTTCACTTTACACCAAAGGAAATTTGTGAATTCTTTTCTAATTGATTCTAAATGGCTTAGACTCTGTGGTGGGATTAGTTGGAACTTTTGAAAAGATGTTCTAGTTTTTTAAATTTGCTATGGATTGCAACTTGAAGGTGGAAGTTTTGTCTTGGTTGAGTTTTAGCTAGTTGTCTAGTTTGTTAAGTTTTTATTTTTGTTTGAGTCTTGTTTTGCTTGAGGACAAGCAAAAAACTAAGTTTGGGGGTATTTGATGAGTAGATTTTATATTATATATTTTACCCTAATCTTCGTATATTTTGGTTAATATATTAGAAGAATTTTGATACTTTGAATTGTATTTTCAATATAGGACTTTTGACTTCCTCTGGAGCAAAATAGAACCAAATGGACGAATTTTGGAGTGATTCCAGTTGGAGGACGTTCGTGAGTCACTTAGCTTGATCCTAGCAAAACTTTGGATTTTTCCACCAAGCGGTTATTTTCTGGCAATAAAATAAAGAAGCAGTGCGCAGTGCTGGAAAATGAGGTTTTTGGGCTTAAATTGCGTTTTTGGAGCCCAAGATGACCTCGGATGGGTTTGTGGCCTTCCGGAAAAGTGTTCAGAATATTCCAAACATGAAATCCAGCTATATTGGGCCAGTTTTGGAGCAGCTTATGGGTCCAAAACGTGGCTGTTCAGATTTTAGGCGAATTTTACCATTTAATTTAGGGTTATGTTTCCTATTTTAGGGGAATTAATTTTAGTTTCCTAGGGTTTGTGTGGAGGCTGAGCAGATATATTGCTTGGCCGCCTACCATATTTCGGGATGCTTTATTTTATGCAATTTTGGAGACAAAGAGAATTGTTAGGGTTTTGAAGACTTTTTACTTGAAGGTGCTTTCAATCCTTTTCTTGAATATATTTTCTATGATTTCAATTATGAATACGCGGAACTAATTTCTTTTGCTAGGGCGAAGCCTTGAGCCTTAGCATGAATATGTGATTTTTAGTTAATTGCTTATTATTGATTGCATGCATACTTTGAATTGTTAATCACCGGGATAAAAACTATCTAATTGTCTTAATGCCTGATCACCATTATGATCTTTAGAAAAGTAATTTGATGCAATTTTGGTCGGAATGTTCCCTGAAATTGACGCTGGCTTCTTGTGATTAATAATTGTAATTTCACTTAGGATGAATATCACGTCTTAAGGATTGCATGGTTTTTCAAAGGATTTTCATAAAGCATAATGAGTCTTTCATGTTCAGATTTGATCCAAACGTCCGGACGGGTTGCATGTTAGATATACGTTCTATGTTGGAGGTTCCAAGAAGAATATGAATTAGGAAAATCTAACCTTCAAAGTGGCATGTATAGAACATAAGTAATCGGTAAAAATTCATAGGATTGCTAGGTAATGGTAGAACCCTAGTGCTTTCTTAATTTTATTCTCCCAAAACTGTTTTCTTCTCTCTAGCTCTAATATTGCAGATTGTTTATTTTAATTCATTAATTTCATTTTTATTTTAATTAAGTTATAAAACGAATCACCTAAACTTCTATTTTTCAATAATTAAATGGAATCTGATTAGTTTCGAATTATTTAATAGTCCCTGTGGAAACGACATTGCGAGATCCGTTTATACTACAATAACCTTGTGATTCTTGCAAGTAAAATAGGAAATTTAAGCCCGTTCACATGAGTAGTAAAAATCCTATCAAGTACCTCTATGTTTCGAGGCTGGGTACCGAGACAAACTTCCTTTTCTCGGTGTGTCACACTTGTAGCCTTAAGGGTCACAACAACGAGAGGATTTCGCGCATGTAACACTTCTTGTCCAGGACTATGAACTAGGAGATCAGCTGTTGATTTTCCCATGGTTGTTTTCTTTTTGACTGATCGTGTCTCGATGGTCATGAACTTCGTAGTTTTAACACTATGTCCCACCCGACGTGCCAAAATGTTTACACTAAAAACTACCAAGCCAAGCCTAAGTGGCGCGCAAGCCGAGCAACTAATGACCTAACTACATCCTTTGGCTGATGTCGGGCATGCCAACTCGTCAGTCGAGCTCGGCCGAGGAGTAAAATGTGTTAATGTTATGCTGAGCGTGCATCTGACTTCTCGATCTTGCGACTGCGGTCGAGGAAGGAACACTCTCAGCCTTCAGGTTCTAGAGCCTAAAGACAAGGCTGCTAATTTTGCGAAGTTCACAAATCGTCGGTGCCAGATTCGGTCACAGTGATTATATTTGTAAGAGTATAAGCACGTCGAATCGACACCAAAGTATAGGGGCATAGATACTTAAAACAAATATATGTCTTGATGGTAAGTGTGGTAATGCCGTCAGAATGCCGAACTCTAAAGCTTACTTGCGAGTATCCAATCATAAAACAACTTGTCGTTCAATGTGCCGAGCCCTAGTAAACTGTAAGATCTCACCTCGCCGAAAAGCTAATGAGATGACCTCTGCCAATAAAGACCCAAAAGTCTTTCTCGACCGAGACTTGGATAGATAACCAGTCGGCCTCAACGCAGTGCTGTTTATCCAAACTGAAGGTGTTCCGCGATTGGCTAGTTCTATGGCGATAGTGTTATTTATCCAAACGGAAGGTATCACCAGTTGCATTCATTATGTTGTTTATCCAAACTGAAGATGTGTCGGCGGAAAAGGAAAATAAAAATCTCAAGGTTGTTGAGAGGTTTCGCCAAAGCAAAGGTTTGCGCAGGGCAGTTTGTGTATTGAATTGGAGGGGGCTTAATGATGTCCTCCTCCCTCTATTTATAGTAGTCAACCTACTTCCAATCGAATCATAACCATACTCGAATTAGAACTCCATCCCCCGATCCAACCTTATCTTAGCGAGTCTTACTCCTACTAGGACTTTGAACTCAACCCCCTTATCAGGTCGCATTCAATCCCAAACTTCAACATCCTTATCCTGTCAAAACTCCTTCTCGTATCAGGATTCAACTACCCATGGACTCCTAATAGGACACAGCTGGCCTTGGCTATGTGGCCCATAAACCGGATGCCCCGCAACGACTCCTAAGTACGGCCTCTGGGCCGAGAACAACTATAAACTCGGCCCAAACCGATGGTTTGAGCCTAAACACCTTCTCAAGTTACCCTTTGTGGAAAGAACTTTCTTTTCCAAAAATCTCTGAATTGAGATGAGTACGGAGGATGGATGAGGCTTGGTGTGAGTAGATATGGTGGTTTGAAGGTTTTCTTTATGGAGAAATGTAAGGAAATTAGAAAATTGAATAAGGACATGACACTATAGGAATGGTTAGAATCTTAACAAAAATTTGTGCGGATATTATTAAAGGATAATGACATGTGGTGCAATGAAAGTAGTTGAAAATCTCATCGAAAACCTAATGCGACAATGACACGTGGATGTTCAGGCCAAAAAATACATAAAAAATATTTTAGTCAAAAAGGTCTCTGAGATTTGCTTAACACATCACTTTGGTCCCTGAGATTGTCCACCATCCATTATTTTGGTCATTTCGTTAAAAACTCCGTTAAGTGTCTTGGAGCTCTTAGCCGAAAGTTTGGGCAATTTTCAAAACTTCGTAATTAAATCGTTTCTTAACCAAATTTGACCCATAATATATCAAAATGAAGATAGGAAAGTGTAGAATAAGATTATACCTATTTGGAAGCCCAATGGTTTCTGGACATGGCCTAAAAGATAGTCTGAAAGGTGACTGGTCCGCGAGAAAAATAGAAAACTCTCTAGAAACTAAGTAAACTTTAAATGTTCATAGCTTCTTCAATACTAAACGAAATCGAGTGATTCAAAAACAAAAATCATACTTCTCGATAGGACGGAGAGGATGGTATCTTTCTTGATGGCTAACTCACCGTAGTTTGGCCGAAAAATGGCTCAAAAGTGGCTATGACCAAACCACAGCTAACTAGCCATTGAGAAATGTACCATTCTCTTCGTCTCGTTGTGAAGTATGACTTTCATTTTTTAATCACTCAATTTCATTGAGTATTGAAGAAGTTATGAACGTTTAAAATTTACCCAGTTTCCAATGAGTTTTCCAGTTTTTCTGCAGACCAGTAATTTTTGAGGCTATTTTTCCGGTCATTTCTAGCAATCATTGGGCTTCCAAATAGTTATAATCTTAATAGTAAAAAAATGTTGAAAACTACGAAACTTGAGCAATTAGTAAAGATTAATCCGTATGATAAACTTAAAATGTGTCGTTTCGGTTTGGGGTTTTGCGCTTCGTTGGAAAGCATTGGACCGAAAAGAAAAGGAAAGGTAAGGGAAGGAAAGGAATGGCGCTTTCAGTCTCTACCCAATCTTCTGCGTTGAGATCGCTGTGGACAGCTGTGGGTCGGCGGCGTTCCTACGCCAAGGTGGCATCTTCTTCCTCTTATGCGGCGGAAGGGCGGAGGGAGAAAAAACAAGTAGAAGCAGAGGCAGAAGAAGGCGTCGACGTCGACGTCGGTGGGTTCGCAGTGAGCTCCGGAATCTGCAGACCCCTCTCTGAAATCCTCAAGCAACTCAACAAGAAAGTCCCCGATTCCCTCGTCAAAACCCGCTCTGAAAATGGCTTCACCTCCAAATACATCCCCTGGTATTCAATTAATTTCCTTTAATTTCAAATCCAATACGAATCAAATAAAAAAGGGGTCTCTCTGATTCTGATTCTGGCCTGCCATTTTCATTGCAGGCACATTGTGAATCGGATTATGAACTTGCATGCTCCAGGTAGCCACCACACCAGTTGGTAGTTTTCTTTCATATTCCTAAATGTCTTCCAATTTTATTTTGTTTTCTGAAATATGATATTTGTAGAATGGTCCGGTGAGGTTCGAAGCGTCACTTACTCTGCTGATGCCAAGTCTGTATCGGTTGTTTATCGCGTCACGCTCTACGGAACTGATGCTGAGGTACAGTTTTCAAATTTCCATTTGTGTTCTTTTTTAACCTTTTAATTCGGATAGTGTTGTTGGAACTTACTGTGATTCCCAATTATTTATGTAAACATTGTAGGGATGAAATTGAATGAATGTAAATTAGTATGTTTAGACACAAACTTGTATTTATTAGTTTATGCATCTGGTATCTACAAATGGATGAATGGGATGCATCTCAGTTATATTTTGCAGAAACATAAACCTACTCACAGCTTAGGTAGCCATGAACTAATTAATATTTCTGTTCTTCATCAGAAAGCGTGTAGAGTCTTTCTTCGTTTCTGTTTTATTTTCAGTTGAGTACAGTCGTCCTTTGTGATTTGCAGGATCCGAGTTGTACACATCCTTTTGACCTCTTTGTTTGGTTTCTTTAAGGGTAATTGGGTCTCAGATATATTTTCAATACCAAAAAAAATAAAATAAATGTATACCAACCTTGTTCTATTAGTTGAAGTCAGGACTCCGGAAGCTTCCACAGGTTCTGTGAATTATGAAATTTGTAAACGGTTTAGTTGATGCTCCTTTACATGGGCTTCAGACATTTCTGAAAAGAATAAGAACAGAGAAAAAGAATGTGAACTTTAGCATGCATAACCAAGGAGGATCTGACTTGTTCTCTCCAACTATTTGTTCCTTGTTTCTCCAGATTTTTAGGGAGTCAATAGGCACTGCTTCAGTAGATGACACAAGTTATGGGGATCCTGTACAGAAGGCAGAGGCAATGGCATTTCGTCGAGCTTGTGCACGCTTTGGTCTTGGGCTTCATCTTTATCACGAGGACTTGTCGTAGTGGCACGTAGTGCTTGGTTCTGTGAAGTATAGGCTTCTTTGCACTTTTTGGTGGATGGATGATGCTTGATTTGGCTTATTACTTTTGTTTTTTGGGTTGGTAGATTTTGAACAGATGCGACCCTGTCACAGTACAAGCTCGTAATTAAGAAGGTAGCCTAATGTTATATTCCCTGTTAGGTTACTCATGGAGGATGTAATGAAAAGAACGATCTATCCTGGACTTATTTTGGTATACACCTTCTAGTGCTTCTTTGTGGAATGAATGAGATTCTGAATCTTGATAGGAGCCTGCTAGAAGCTGCAGTTTTGTATGTGTTTGTTGTAATGCATATGTAAGACTGTCGTAGGCTCGTATCAAAGACCATGGTATAGGGTGCCAATGCAGCCTGGAAAGACTGCTTGGCAACCACCACATGCACCATACTACAACTAAAAGAAGGTGGAGCTGTCTGCTGCACTGAACGAAAGTGTGGTAGAGGTCCATAAAATGCAGCAGATGAGATACTCATGCCGCAGGTGGATCCAGGAGGGTAGCCTGGGTGATTTCTGCAAAGGCAACTGGATTGCTGGCTCAGCTGGTTTTTCTTCTCAAATTGTAGAGACTGATTCCGAAGAGGCGCTTTAGTTAACTTGGGAAACATTTATTAATTTTGTCCATAATGATGGTGATTGCCTTGCCATGGAAGACCTGCTTAGGCTTTGGATGACTGAAATTCGCGGTCTAATGTCTATCGTCTTGTTTAGGATTTATTTCATATCAGCGGCATAGTTTCTAATATGACTCATATTATATGAGTCACAACCTAGGTTCTTAGAAGGCATGCCCTCCCAAGATTGTTTGCCCCAGCACTGCACCGTAGCCATAGTCCTGATTTCGATTCCCCTTCCCCGGTATCGCTTTCGCCTATGTCAAGAAAAATAATATATTTCTAGAGGACTGATGATGCTTTGCCTATGTATACATTTACTATGAGAGCCCTGAGCGAAGCAGTGCGGTTCATGGGCCTGCAAATATGAGTTTTCATTTTAGAATGGGCTGCCCATGCTGTTTATCAAGCTTCCCTTCCTTACAGTAACCCCAACCAACCCCACCAAAGCAGCTGTGATCTAACTTGATTGTTTGGACCTTTTGCCTAGCTAAGGTGGTGGCATCACTTGTGTTCCGAATACATGAGAAAATCTCTCCACACGAACTGAACTGAACCTTGAACAAAGGAAGTGGGGCCCCACGCAAGTGTTTACTGAGCTGGAAGCCTGCAGGAACTCAAGGGTTGTCTGTCACTCCGGGGGATAAAAGATAGGAAGATAAAGCAAAGCCGTGCATGCATGGAGCATGAGCTTGACTGTATATATACATGCATGAGACATTGATACAGACATGCACGCATGCATGTCAGCATGTGTATTTATGCATGCTTTATGAGTTGGTAATAAGTTAATAACACACCCCCACACACTATGCGCATGCGCGCATATATATATATATATATATATATATACACACATAATTAGGAGGCTTTAAGAGAAAGAGTTTCTATTTTTTTTTTAAAAAAAAAGGGATTAATTGTTAAGCTCACACCACATTGAACTTTAACGACCAAAACTGTTTATTTTTTAAGTTGCACTTCATAGATCATTCTTGTAAAATATTAGTTAAATCGGAAATATTCAAAACATCTAATTGAGCTCAACAAAATTGACGAACACTTCGTTCTATAAGAAATAAATTTTTTTTATCATGATAATTAAACAGGCAAATGGTTTCGGATTAAATAGAATTTTTTCAAGGATAATCTATGAATCAAAACTTACAAAATAGATAGGTTGGATCGTTGAACTTTCGATGTGGAGTGATCTCACATCTAAAGGGCATGTGTATAATTAGTACATCTAATTACATTTACACACCTGCCAAGTGAATGTCTCTCTATCACTCACTGTTTTTCGTCCCTCTCTGTCTTTACCCTCCCGCCCGGAAACTTGCGAGACTTAATGTGAAAAAGAAAACAAACAAACAATTAATGTGAAAAAAAAATAAAAAAATCACTGTTTTTCTCCCCTCTCTGTCTTGTTTTTTTGGAAGTACCTCTCTGTCTTTAAGTCCATGAGACCTCACACCTCACACCTCACACCTCACACCTCACACCTCAGAGTGAAAAAATACAAACAAACAATTAATGTGAAAAAAAAAAAAAAAAAACAACCGTGTCTATGTACACATCATGTAATATGTATGTGTAAGAGAGAGAGTGTGGGTTGGGCGGCGGATATGGGCATAAGGCTGGCTGTGGCATGTGGAGCAGGAAAAGTAAAAGCATGAAATGGAATGGAATGGATGGGATCGTCACTTTCTTTGGTCAAAGCAATTGGGAGACAGCTACCCACTTGACAGATAATACCACCTGCCTTCCTTCCCTTTTTCCCCTATTAACAAGTTTTGCTTCCTAATTGTTAGACCAATATTGGCAATTCTTGACAAAATGCATAAGTCTGTAATAGCTTAGACTTGTTATATATTTTCAATTGTAATTGTTTAAGTCTAGGGAGGTCTCTTAATCTTTTGATGAGAAGATGTTACGTGAACAAGATACACATTCAGGTATGTTTGCATGCATGCATCCAATTACATTCATCTATATCTCATGTTATTGTATTTGGGATAGGACTCTTACCCTTTGTGGGTTTTATCTCTTTAGAATGACTTATCCTTTCTACATTAATTATTAAAACATGCTTTCAAAATAATCTGATTGCACTTGGTGAGACTTATCTGATTGCATGGGAGTTATCTAAATGGTTTGCCGTCCTTATCAATTTATTTGGTGCGGTGCCGTGAGTTATATAAGAGATGTCAGGGATTTGTTTAAAAAATAGCCGCATTTGCATATAACCTGGTTTCTTTGATAAAAGATTGAGAGGCAGCAGCTTGGTGTTTTGAATAAGGAAAAATATTTTTGATATTGCTGCTGTCTTGTGGTTTCAACATCATGTGTTTTTAAAAGAGAAAATATTATTTTCATGCTGATTTTATTTGGGTTTTAAATTGAATGTCAATTATGAAAATGTGCCTTGTGATTTTCGTAATTGATTGTTTTTCAAACAAACACTTCATCATATAAACATTCTGCATGATCGAGTTAGTATCTTGCAAAGTTCGAGGAAAAGGTGATTGACGATTGCGTTAGGGTTGTGCCACTTCAACTCGAAGACTGAAGAAAGATCGAGTAGCAAAGCGCGGAGACAAAGCTGCCAACTGGTATGAGTGTCTAGTTGATGAGTTTTGTAAGTCTTTATGTATGCTTTCTTTCTTAGTGCTTCCTGGCTTGGTAGCCCGAGGATTTTCCCAGTGGTGGGTTTTGCCTCGTAAAATCCTACATCATGTGTGTACTCTTTATATTTATGCTGGATATTTTGTGTAGGATTAAAGCTGCATAACTGATTAACATAAATCACAATTTGAACTAGTTTTAAATTGAAATTTATTTATAATTCTAGTTAAGTTAGTACCCATCCTAGGACATTCACTAATTCCTCACCTCGATCACACACATGCACTATATATCTTTGCCTCTGCATCTTCTGATCTTATATCAGTCATCCAATATTAAGGTCCCCTTCATCTTAGATCCGTATTGGCATATACGCACGTACAAGAAGGCCCCTTGGGCAACCCGTACAAGCAGGAGGCTCTTTGATTTGGGAAATTTTATGTATTTTTTTAATTTAAAGGAGAGGTAAGTATTCTTTATTTTAATAAAACGACATTATACCCACTTAGCTATTACAGTCTAATAGTACTTCTCTTTACTTGTAAATAAAATGTCTTAAATTTAAATCATAAAAATGCCGAGTTTGCAACCCCATACTTCCTTAGTGTAAATATATTGTTGCTGTTCAGGTAGGAATTTCCCTGGAGATCTCCAGAAGGCCCTTGGCTTGAGCACACAGCTCCTCGAGGAGTTGGCATTTTGGTTGGTTGTCGGGCTCTTGTTTGTTGAAAGGCTGCAAGAGGAGCATAAAGTTAGTTTTGAAATATGCCTTTGTAGGGCCTTAGGTGTAGGCCTTGAGGCTCGCAATCAAAATTAACTAAGTGCTTAGGCGTGCCACAGCCATCTCAATATGGCAGATGCAGAACAAGTGTGTTTGAATCGATTACTTGCACTCCAAGTTATTCTAACTTTTTGTTATCAAAGGATTGTCGTAGATGGGTTAAGTCTACATTAAGTTCTTTTCTATGCCTTGAGATCAAGGACTTTTATTATCTTGTATGCTTTGAAGGTTAGAAGTCCAAATCTGATTAAGCCAATGATCTAGTTCCCATTCAATCAATCTTTTATAGAAGTAAAACTACTAAATTAACCAGATCTGAGTGCCAATGGGACATTTGATCATCAAATGACTGGAAATGACTTGAATATATACTAGAGAGTACATCATTCTAGAGCCAAAAATAATCACCAGACGACACGTGGATTTTTGGATTGAGAAGGACAAAAATAACCTTGAGGCATATCGGGATTCCTACGCGTGAGCAGCGGGCAATCATCCCTCAACCAAGTCAAAAGTGCCCAAAATAGGTAACAATTCAAAACCTATTTCATCCATCCTCATCAAATCCTGTCCACAAGGTAACTCCTAAATCTTTCCCTTTTTATTATACTAATTAGCTAATCAATTAGGCAATTATTCTATTAATTGACTAATTAATTAGTTAATTATTCAATTATACCCAATTAAACACAAATCAAGAACCTAGCCCACAAAGAGAGCCAAGTGAGCGGTCCTCTCTCACCCAAGGAGGCCTACCACACCCTTATAAAAGGCCTCTCATTCTCTCCAAAACTCAATTCCAATTCTCTTGCTAAATTTTCTAAAATTCTCAAACACTTTTCCCTCAAAATTCTAACTTTAGCATCGGAGGTTCTTCAGCCAAAGGCCCCCCCCATTCATCGTGGGTGCGTGAGGCTCTTGGCCTTGACCTAAGGTGTTATTTGTTTTGTAGGTGCAATTTTGTCTAAGATCAAGGAGAAAGAAATTTACATCCACAAATTGGTGCTTTCATTGAGAGTTGAGTCCCACACTTGTAGAAGACTCTCGCATCCAAGGTTTTCTATTTTCTTGTCCATTTGTAGATTTTCGTATGTTCTTATTTTTAGAATTTTTTATTTGCAAAAATTCTTTGATAAAATGTAAAAGAGAAGTACAATGGCTAGAAATTTAGAAAATTCCAATATTCAAGAGATGGGACCGTGGCGATCCATGAGGTTAAATGTGACAATAAATGGAGCGGCACCACCACATCAAGTTTCCACCACGGGAACCACTGCGGTGGCCACCCGCGACGAGGTCCATGGTGTCACCACAATGGCCCGAGCCGTGCCATCTAAGCAAGCCCAAGTCGTGCCATCCAAGGCCCATGACACCAAAGCCATGTCACTCTAAGCCCAACACGTTGCCAAGCCAAGCCCTAGTCTTGTACCCACATGTTCCACACGCCGAGTAGCCCACTCTTGTGGCCCAACTTGCTTTCACCGAGCAACCCACTATCATGGCCTAGCCTACTCCCACGGCCCAGTCTGCTCCTGTGGCCTTCCAAGCAGCCAAATCGATCCAAGATTAGCTCAACCGTCCCGGCTCCAAATTTCCTAATTGATGATTGAACTGGGAGCATTTTCACCACATTTTTCTACGGATTTGACATTTCCCAACTCAAACCTCGCGCCCAGAGTCTACCACACTTCCACTACTTAAGGAGACATATTACTTCCAAGCTATTCCAACCCAAATAGAGAACAACACTTGTCTCGACAAGTCATAGAGTTAACGAGCGCCCTCGCACAGCAGACGACCTTGGTGAACCAGCTCTTGTAGCAGACCGAGATGCAACTTGCCCCAGATGAGGTGTCCTGAAGTAGGACAATGGCAGACAAAGAACCTCTCCAGCAGTACCTCGACAAGCAGCCACTCGACCAGCCACCAACAGAGCTTTCAGGCAGTGTACAGTCCCGATTGGGCCCCCGAGATAGTGTATACTCCCATCTTAGCATGCGGAGGAGCATGCACTCTCGACTAAGCCCACGAACAAGCATACATTCATGGTTGGGATCACACTCTGATAGTCAATATGAGTAACCTTTCAGGCGAAGTGTTTATTCGCGGCTAAGCTCGCAAGGAGCATCATCCACCTTACATCTGAGTAGGTAGCATGATGTACGGAGAGAAGCAGTCACTTAATTCGGCTCAAGTTCAACCACCGGCCTGTGAAGAACTCGGTTGTCTGCTAGGAATGCACTACACGCACCGCATCCGCAACATAGACGAGCCAAACACATGGAAGAGCAGCCTAGACCAGCAAGTCACGGTTGGGGGCAGCCAAGAGCTCCGCTACCCCAACAAAGGCAAATTCAGGAAGAAGTAGAGAGACTCTTGACCAAGCGATTGTGCAATTTCCAATGCAACGAGGTCACCGACAAGGCACTACAACGGAACATGACCAACATAAACAGGTCATTCTTCACAGACGAGATTGATCTGGCAGAGCCTCCACGCGAGTTCATCATGCCACATTTCACATCTTTCAAAGGGGATGAAGACCCGAAGAGACACTTAAAGCACTACCGAAGCGTAATGATCCTCTATCGAAACAACGACGATCTCATGTGCAAGATATTCGCCACCACTCTACAAGGCGAGGCGCAAGATTGGTTCTACACCTTACTATGGAGTTTTAAAAAACTTTCTTTGGTTTTCACCAAAGAATATTCATCATATCGCTCGATCAAAAAGAAGTCCGACCATGTGTTCAAAGGAGTTGCTTCACGACTATTTGAAAAGGTTCAAAGCAGAGAAGGCATGGATAGTCAGATGCAATGACTCAATAGCTAGTGCAACCTTCCTAAAAGGACTTCCAACAGACTACCCATTATTCAGAAAATTGATCATGAAAGAAGATCTAACTCTGGCAGACTCTTTCGCTCTGGTAGATAAGCAAGCACTTTGGGACGAGATGCGCCAATGCACATTTAAGGACTCGAAGAAGTACCTGACATCACCTCTATATTATCCAAACCTGAAGCAGCGGAGGACTTATTCATATGTTTGACGGTATCTAAAGCAGCAATAAGCTCTACCATCATGCGAGAAGAGCTGAGGGCCTGACTACTTGTATTCCACAGTTCAAAAGCTCTCATTGATGCTATCAGAAATTTAAAAGCTAACTTTGGTGATAGTTGTTGCAACCCAGAAGCTCAAATTTTACCTTCAAATGCACGCAGTCATCCTCATGATGCACTATTCCACCGAATCCAGACGCGCGACAATAAAGGCGTAGACCTTGGCAAATGCAAAGTTTTCTGACAAACACAACAACTCGGCCTAAAAGACACACCAAGGGCAAACGAACATTGGAAGGACATACTCGGAAGCAAGTTTTGTCCTCGTCGCCCCAAAAGATTCTACATGGGAGCAACATGTACCGGTAATTGAGCACCACTTCCTGCTACGTGTCACACGGCCCTAGTCGACCCTTACTCTATAATTCAACTCTAGAGTGGTCCAATACCAGCAGTTAAGCATCTCTTGCTGCGTGTAACATGGCCCCAGCTCCATGGCTCGCTACCATGCATTCACGATGCAACAGAACGGCCCAACGACACCCCGGAGGTAGCCGAGCACGCCCTAGCCATGTTTGCTTCACTCTATGAAGACTTTTGGCATTTGCATGTCCACGACGCATCCAACTACAAAGGTTCGAAAGCAGGCGTAGTCCTTGTCACTCAGACGGTTCGATGCCTGAGCAGGCGATAACTCTAAGCTTCAAAGCATCCAACAACGAAGCAGAATACAAAACCCTACTAGCAAGCTTCCGAATGGCAAAAGACTTGGCGGTGAAAAAGCTCATAATTCATTATAATTCCCAGCTAATCACTAGCCAGACTGCTTGAGGTGTTTCAGACTTACACCCTCACTTAAGTTCCACAGGCAGACAATGCTCACGTAGACTCACTAGCAGACCTAGGCTTCACCCTCGATCACTAACTCAAACGCTTTATTCCGGCAGAGTATCTAGATGAGCTAAGCATAGAGGCGAAGCCAGCAATCGAGATGTCACAGGTTAGTACAACTCCAAACTGACAAGATTCCATTGTAAACAACTTGGTCAATGGAACATTCCCTATGAAAAGATTGGAGTTTAGGATGCTCCAAATCAAGGCAGGGTGCTACTACATGTGGAACGACATTCTCATCTGAAAATCCTATACCAGACCACATCTCCGCTGCTTAGTGCCTCATGATGACTTGAAGGTTCTAAGCTCAATCCATGAAAGCGTTTGTGGAAATCACTTCGGAGGTCGATCCTTAGTATAGAAGGCTCTTAACGTAGGCTACTACTGACCTACCATGCACCAGGACGCTAAAGAGTTAGTACAAAAGTACGACCGCTGCCAACGTTACAAGCCGGTACCAGCACTGCCTGCCAGCGAGCTACACCTGCAAACGAGTCCTTAACCATTCATGTAGTGGGCAATCAACCTAGTAGGACCTATGCCGCCTGTTACTAGGGGCAGAGGCATGATGATCGTGGCAACTGACTACTTCACCAAATGGGTAGAAACAGAGCCCATAATGACCACAACTTAGACGAACATAGAATGCTTTATATGAAAGAGCATCATTTGCCGATTTGGCATCCCTCAATCCATTGTCACCAATAATGACCAAGATATCCTTAATGAAATAGACGGGTCGAAGCATCCAACAAGATGATCCTTGACTACCTCAAGAAATCCCTCGCCAACAAGAAGGGAAAATGGCCAGACGAACTCCCTGGATGTCTACGGGCATATTGCACCACCAAAAGATGAGCAATCGGACAGTAAGGAGATGGCCACAAGCTTAGATCTAGCAGAGGAGAAGTGCGAGCAGACCATCACCCGCATCGCAGCCTACCAGTGGCAGCTCCTCTCCAGCTATAACAAAATGGCCAAGATCCGGCAGTTCCAGCCCGAAGATCTAGTCCTAAGAAAAGCCTTCATCATTGCCCATAAAGAAGGCTCTAAAAAGATGGATCCCATCTGGAAATGTCCGTACAAGATCAGCGGAGTAGGTGGCAAGAGTAATTACACATTTGCCACCAAGAAACGACAAAAAAATAAAAAAACAGTGGAGCGCCTAGAATATGAGGACGTACCATGTGTGACCTCCCACTACATCAAAGCTCGAAGACTCAAGCAGCTCGACGGGCACCACCTCACAAGCTGAGAACTATCTAGTTGTTATGCAGATTATACCTTACAACTAAGTTCTCATTCGTTTCACTCATTTTTCAATGGGGAATTCAAAAGTAATAACAACTTGGCTCGGCTGCATGCTTACAGCAACTGATCACTCCTGCACTTTAAAAGAAGATCGCGCTCTTCTTAGGGACTTATCGTATGAATTGCGCCTCCCAAGGGACCAACCATGCTCTTTAATGCGAAAGGGTAAACTAATTGCTCTCCAGTGCAAGAGGGTAAACCAATTCCCCGACAACCATATGGGTTAGCTTTCCAAGACGGAAGGATAAACTCTACACTCCGAATATCCATACGTGGATGAGCCTGGCTGCCCTAGTATAACTAGATGCACGATGGTTTGCGTCAGGATTCCTAGAATTATCCACAATGGTCCTTTTCAAGGCTTAGCTAATTGAAGGATTTTGGGTATCTTGGCTTAATCCACGAGGAATCGGGCCTCAGAGACGGATGGGGCACATTACACGGTACGCCCTACAGACGGTTGCCCTGAAACCCTAAAGCTGCTACCGAGTGCACTAAGGTAACTTACGGTTTCCAGAAGACTGCCTACGACTTGCCTTTCGACTAGTAAAACCATGTTAAACTTATACAACTGCACATTCTTGTGAGGTTAAACAAGCTAGCGTGCATATATGAAGCTTTATCCACTACCAACATGCTACATAGTCGATAAACGTCACCTCTGCCAAGCACGGAACAACCTACACTAAGTCCTAAAGTGTTGTGATACTTGCTACGCAACCTACGAAATTGGAGAAAGCCAAGGTTAACAACCTAGTGGTTACGTGGACTTGTCTGCTTCTGTAAGTAAGGCATCTGGCTGCCAACCATATGGCTAACAACTTTGCAAAGTTCTACACCAACACTTATGGCTGCATAAGCTACACGAGCCTGTTGCTTATAGAAAAGTAGCACGCCTGCCACCGGTCTATAAAGTCTAAAGGTTAAGGCATGAACAAAAGAAGTGAAGATGAAGAAAAGCGAAGGAAGCATGTTTATAAACAACTAGCAAATGCCGAAGGAGTTCAAGCAAAACAAGAGCTACAAGGAAAAACAAAGAAAATCCTAAAGTCTACCTAGAAGACACACTTCAGCAGCTTGGATATCCCACGACTACTTGGTCGCCACACCTTCAGTGCTTCGCCCCCGGTTGCCCTAACTTGGGCACCAACTTCTCCGACTACTTCACCAATGGAAGTCTCAAAAGTAAAAGCAAGCAAGTATTTCGGAGAAATAAAGAAGGTCTCAAAACCTCAAGCCCATCCTTCTCACCCTTCAATTGCTCATCTTCCTTGAGCAAACCAACACGGACACGCTGTAGCTCATCCACTTCCTTCTTCAGACTTTCGTTGATCTTTAGTACACCTTGTAGTTCTAACACTTGGGGTTCAAGCCTATCGATGATTCTCTTGAAGTTGATCACTTGATTATAAGCAGCGATCAACTCTTTATCTTTTTCATAAGCAGCGATCAACTCTTTGCCTAGCACTGCGCCCCAGCGCCTCAATCTGTAGCCCCAGCATCACAAGCTGCCCTTGGCTTTAGCCAAGCCAAGCAGCCTAAGCAGTGATCCTTGCCACAACACCTCCTTGGCCCATGCTGAGCCGACTTCTAGCCTCTGCCAGCCGACGTGCCACACCACCCCGACGGCTGCCTCGCGATAGCACTATCCAAGAAGAAGTCAAGGAAAATTAAATTTTTCTTACCTCGGTGCGGCGCGGAAAAGACAAAGAAAGCAACGAAAAACGGTCATTTGCACGAGCAAGGTGTAGAAGATTGCTAGAAGAGGTGGAACAAATATCCTCTAAGTTCTCTCTCTCTTGTAGGGTAGAATAAATTGCTCTCCAAAGTTAATTTAATAACCCACTTAAGGTGGACTTAAATAGGTCTTGAGAGAAATTTATTTCCCTTTCCTAGAAGGACCTAATTTCCAATTAAAGAGGGAATCTACGTCAAAATAGGAAACAATCCTACGTTTCCTAAAGCAAGAAGATCTCTACACCTGCTGCCCTTTCCTATGAGTAGCCCAACAGGTGTGGGGGCATTTGTGGAGCTAAAAATAATCACAAGACGGCATGTGGATTTTTGGATGAAAAGGACAAAAATACCCTTGAGGCATATCGGGATTCCTACGTGCGAGCAGCGAGCAATCAACTGATTGTTGATTGTTGGATGAAATTTGAAAGGTCCGGATCACTTGATCTGGTGGCCTTGGTGGAAGAGATCCAAAGAGGATCTCTTCTCGACTATTAGCAAGCAGAAACAATTTTCTTACAAGAAGCCACATAGAAAAATCAACTGAAAGTTAGCATTTTAATTGTATAAAAATATTGAAATGTAATTTAAACTAAACAAAAAAATGCTAACGTAATTATATCTATATGTCAAAGCAACTTAACCAAATCTTGAAAAAAAAAACAAATGTTTGATCTAAAAAAAGTTGAAAATTGTACGGGATTCTAAAAACTCTTCAACCGTGGAGATGGTTTAATTCGCTCCTAAAAAGATTTTAAAACATGAAGCTATGGAACCCAAAAGTGAATAATGATACGTAATAGGTAATTCTATGACAATACTAATAACTTTCTTTCATACTAAAAACGTTCATGGTGTAACAATCAACTTTGGTAATTTAATCATTTTATACGGCCTCACCATTAAGTTATGTTTGCAGTATATTATGATAATTATCATGTCATTTTATTTTTTGAATGCAACTATTTGGGTTAATATTTAAACTTTGGACCTAAAAGAAAGAAAGCCCAAAAGAACTAAAGGAAGGAGACTTGCCCGAAGCCCAGCACCAAGCCCATCCATCCATCTCAAGACAATATGACGGTTCCTCATTAATGCAAAGGATAAATGCTTACAAGGGAAGTGACAACTGACAGAAATCAACCTACTTGATCCGGTAGCCTTGGTGGAAGAGATCCAAAGAAGATCTCTTCTTCTGATAGTCTTTTCAGATTTGATTCGGTTTCCCATGTTTTATCTCCCATGTTTGAATTTTGAATGAACTTAACCATTTCAATCACTGGTTGTTTTCATTTGAGATAGATAGACGTTTATATGATCATTTCTCTGTTACTTCGGTCTTTGTTTTTGGCTACTTGAGGTTGGCATGCTGTGTATTGTGGCCTATATTTGACTGACATAGAGAGAGAGGGTTGGTGACACAAAGAGAGAATAGATAGATATGTATTTGTAGAGTTATGTAGAGGATGGTGTTATTCCCCCTATGTGGTGCCTTTATTTATAGTAATAAAAGAGAGGAAATCCTTCTCCTCCAAGGAATACAAATCCTAATAAGAAAAAATAACTAGAATCAAATCTAATCTAGGATTTACACAATCATACTTAAATAAGAAGTTTATCACACTCCCTCTTAAGTGTGTAAATACTCAAGTAGATTTGGCATCATGTAGAGCTTGGGGTAGTCAACTCATCATCATTGATTCTGGGAACACGTTATTCTCAATAAGGTAGGAACTTGCATAAGGAAGTAAGTCTCACAAAAAAAACCCTGTGGCTATGGTAAAAACCCAAGTAGGGACAAAATCCATAGTCTAAGGAAAAATGCGTGAGTAATGCAAAGTCAAATGAAACGTCTATGGGAAGTCATCAGGGATATGATCAACCTAAGGTGGGTACCTCGTCAAAACCTCTTTAGGTAGCAAAAACCCAGTGGGAAAAATGCTCCTATTAGTAGGGAAAAAGAGTACATTATGATCAAGCAAGTACACTTCAAGATACTCTCTTTGAGTTTGACACAATTCCAAAGAGAATTAGCAATGTTACAACTCAAAAAGTTTACACATACCAATTCCTTGAACAAGCTTTTAAAGCGTCGCATTCAATAGTGATTTGATGAAGAGGTCGGCTAGGTTGTCTTGTAAATAGATTTGCATGACTTCAATCTTCTAGTGCTCTTGTTATTGATGTGAGAAGAAGAACTTCGACGCAATGTGCTTGGTATTGTCTCCTTTAATGTAACCCTTCTTAAGCTGTTCAATGCATGATGCATTGTCTTCATAGATCATCATCAAGACATCAACGATGGGGTAAAGATCTCAGGAGCTTCGAATATGGCTCACAACTACTCTCAACCAAAAGCATTCCCGAGTTGCTTTGTGTAAGGAGAGAATTTCAACATGGTTAGACAAAATGAAAACAAAGGTCTGTTTAGTTGACCTCGAAGAGATTGTGGTGCCTCCAACGGTAAAGACATAACCCATTTGAGAATGCACCTTGTGTGGATAAGATAAGTATCATGCGTCGACATAACCAACAAGGCGAGAATCGACTCGAGATAAGGGAGTGCAGCATCACTTATGGATCTGTAGCGATAGAACAAGCCCAGATCCGTAGTACTCTTAAGTTAGCGGAAAATGTCTTTAACACCAATCAAGTGTCTGCTTGTTGGGGCATTACTGTATGTTGCCAAAAGATTAACAGTGAAGGAGATTTTGGGTCTAGTGCATTGAGCTAAGTACAATATAGCGCCTATCGCACTTAGATAAGGAACTTCAGGCTCCAAAATATATTTATCATCTTCCTTCGGACGGAAGGGATCTCGTTTTGCATCGAGCGATCGAACAACCATAGGAGTACTCAAAGGCTTCACTTTATCCTCGTTAAAACAGCGCAAGCTAACATAATGGACCGAAATCTCATGATTCTTGGAAGGTGGATTCGTCTCTTCAAGGAAGACATCAAAAGACATCAAAAGATCATTAGAGCATTAACAATTTATACAGGACTACAACCTAGGCTCTGATACCAAACTGACACGCCCCGATCCTAAAATCAAGGTGTGCTGGCCGTCACGTGGGTGTGACGTAACCAAAAGTGCGATGCGGAAGCAATAGATAAGAGCAATATGAAGAAATAAAAACCAAATACTAGCAATAATATCCATCTAGCATGCTAGAGTAAATTTTAGTGTGAAACACACATTCAGAGCATAAATACTAGGTGCAGTCAAATAGGAACATAACTAACTTACAACACTCGAAGGTGAGTCCTACATTTATGTAGTCTGTCAGAACGCCGTGGGAATCCTTGTGAGTCACCACACTGCTAACTAGAACCTAGAGGGGCGCAAAACAAAATTGAGTGGGTCAGTAAAACAAAGTTTTTCGAAAACATTTCATTTAATAACATTTCTAACCCCTCACTGTAAAACCTGTATATTTTCCCAGAGAATAACATAATATACATATAAATCTTCATATATCTCAATTCACAAATCTTTATCAAAAACCAGAAAGTATGCCATGCAATAAGCGTCAATAACAGAATAAGGATGCAACATTATAACAGGTGAAAAAAGGAATCAACCGGAGACCCTGCAGTTGGTCCTGTACAGTTAATTCTAAAGCTCAATATCCAATCCAACTGGATTCACCACAGTGACCTGTACGGCACTACTCTGCATATAAATCAAAACTACCTGAAGTAGTCTATACGATAAGAAAGGTGTAAGAATACGCTCTATTGCTTCTCTCATCAACAGCTGTATAATAATCTAAAATCACCTACAAGTCGGAACCACCTTTCATGGTCTGTACGACATGTCGGAACCCTCTAATGGTTTGTACGACATGCACCTACTTGGATCCAAGGTGAGCGTGTCGTGCGGGGTGAATAATATAAGCACTAACACCAAAGGTGCAGGTTTGAGCTTTCAATACAATTCACATCACAATAAATCACATGATTAACATAAAACTCACCTGATACTCACCTGTGCGTCCACGACACCAATTCATATATATATATATATATATATATATATATATATATATATATGCATCAAATACTAATTCACATATTCCATAATATGCATGCATGGCATTTTAAAACACACTTTCATTTAAATTCAATTTCTGGAAAAAATCAATAGTATATAGGTAAATACAGAAAATACTGCCTACTCACTGGTAAGTCGAAGGGTCGTAACCCTCGTGACGTCCTTGAATGCGCTCGTCCTTGGGATAGGTATCACCTATATGCGAAACAACTATAAAAACGTTATTTAAAGCGCATAACCAGCAATACGTAATAACTTCTCATCCGATGCTCAATTTGGGTATATGAATACACCACGGTGACCTACTCGACGTCACGGACGTCGAGGTATTTTTAAAATAATTTTTGGACTTGCCACGCACCCCCACGCGCCGGGATACGCATGGGTCCACGTGCCCCCATGCGCGTCATCCCCTACCTCCAGTCGCCGAAAAACTCGCCGGCGCCGGAAACTGGGCAACCCTACAATCGCCCTTTTCTCGCTCGATTCTCAACCATTTTCCATGAAATTTTCACCAAAACTTCACAAATTACGAGAGTAAGAAGGCTATACCATTAAAAACTTCCAAATCCTTCAAAATCACGTCGGGAAATTTCACCCAAAACCGGCCACCTTCAAACCTTGTGATCCCGACGTCCAAAACCTTCAAACAAACGTCCCCAGGCTTCGTTAGAATCTCCTAAAGCTCACTATGAGCTTGGATTGTCCTAAAAACCAACCATTACAAAGTTTGTGAATAGTACTCAAATCGTACCTCGGGTTTTCAATGTGAAATCGAAAGATTTCTTACCTGAAATGGGTATGGGTGAGTTCGTAAGGTCCTCACGAGTACAATGGTACCCCTGAAACCTTCAATTCGTGTTTGGATGATCGTGGGTGAGTGTGTCTGTATGGTTTCGAGAGGGAAGAGAGAGAGAGAGAGCACGGGATGAATGTTGTCCCGTGTGTATGGTCCATCCAAACAATAACAATCCCAAATCCAAAATCCTTTAATCCCTAACCACACAAAATGCATACAAAATAAATCCACTTAATTTATGTTCCAAGAAATTAGGAGAGTATGCATTATTCCAAATAATATGTCACACGTACCTTAATACTCGTCAAGGGCAATTTCATCTTTTCACATCAACGATAATGAAATTCCGTAACGGGTTGTGACAATTCCTATGTGTCATGACATGAAATGGCAGTAGAGGGAGTTGCTGTCAAATTTGACAGCGTCTACAAATTTATTTTAGTGGGTAATAAATGTTTTTTTTATAATTTTTGTTATTATCTTTTGTTTTAAAAACACAAATTGCAATTATAAAAAAATACTAATTACAATTATGAAAAGTAAATAATGCAATTAATAATAGTTTATTTTTAATGGGTAATAAATGTTTTTTTATAAAAAAAATTTCAAACGGTAGATTTTGTTAGATTAGATATTAGGTTAGCCACCGACGGGGTTTGAATCCACGATGTCATGCAAGGGCTCAGCACCTTTCCACCCTTGTGATAAAGGGCCACTTGGAAATGTTTTTTATTTATTTATTTATTTATTATTTTTTATAATTTTTGTTATTATCTTTTGTTCTCTTGCGGGACCCAAACATATCGAGTCGACATTTAGCAGTGAAGTGACGTTTGCTCAGTCGAAATTGCAGGTCCTTATAGATCGATACGTGTTGAGCGACCTATTCGACCTTGATTAGGTAACAATGTCACTCTGAGCAGTGTTCCGACCACCTTATGTCTCGTCCTAGACTTTTGCTTTTGATTGGTGATTGACACGTGGCCTGATTGGTGTTTGTGTACGCCTGTTCCTAAAGCCTTATGCCATAAAGTTGTCAGTCTTCCCACGGGTTCTTGGTGGTTAGAAAGTATTTTATGTTGCTCAGTAAAACCATGCTAGTAAGCAGTTGGCTCTAACGCTTGGACATATCCCCTTTTAACTCCCTTGGGCCTTGGGTTTCTTAATCTTCTATGGGCTTTGACCTTAATTGGACCTTTTATGGTCTCTTTCCCAGCCTCCGCTATTTTTTGAGGTGAAAAGGACCCTAAATTAACAGGCTTCTTCTCTTCGATACGCATCAAAAGCTTGCCAATTTTAGTAAATAAAGAGATATTTTCCACTTGCAAGAATCCCAAGAGTTCCACTCAGTTATGTGAGTGAAAATTATCAAATTTCCCTTGACTTCTTCTTTACATGTTTGATTTACATTATGTTTGCGCTCAAATGTCCACGTCGAAATTCCACTTAGCCTTTTCAGAGGTATTTTCGTAATTTTACAACTTCAGAGAAAACAAAATACAACAAATTTAGAAAGCGGTCATAACAGTAAATATACAAATTAAATGGCTGGTTCATCTAATCAGTACTCAATATCTGGAACTTTTTTTTTTCACCCAAAAAAAAAAAAAAATCTTCCACGAGATGAGATGCTTCTTTTTCTTCTTCACTATTTTATTATTCTCCTTTTACTTTAACATAGCTGCCATCTTTTCGTTTCTTACTGTTGCCAATGCTAAAAATTAATACAGTTCAGATTTTCCTTCCTGGTAAAACCCTAGCCTTCTCCCTTTTTTCTCAATCCTTGCCGTCCCCTAGGATATTTACCAAATATATTTTACCTTGTGCCGTGATCCCTTCCCCCCCTCTTCCACCATGGCTACTCAAGCCTTTTCGTCCTCTACCCCCATTGGACCCTCTCTCTCTGAACCTAACATTGCTCACTTTCTGGAACTCACTCATTTTAACTATCTTCTTTGTCTTAGCCAGATGAAACTGTTTCTTGCGAGGTCACAATTTATTTGGTTACTTGGATGGCACAATTCAGACTCATGCTGCTACTCTTCCTGCTGCTGACAAAGAGCCCACTCAATTGAATTCGAAATCCGTTACGTGGCTTCAAACTCATCAACTAGTTGCCAGTTATTTTAGTTGTAATCTGATCATCTAATTGGAAATAAAACAAAATTTTAACAAACTACTGACCTAGGCCAAACGTACCTAGTCAGAAAAAACTATACATGAAAACTAATCTAAAAATTTCTTTTAAACTTCGACGGCGGAAAATTGAAATTTTCGATTATCAGAATCAATACAAATAACTATTAGTGGAATGTGAAACTAGAACAAAAACTAACAATCCTACAACCTCATTCTTCGACTTCAATTTTTTCATATTACACTGTAGCACTACAAGGTATTAAAATTTTATCAATTTATGTCTTCTTTCTGATTGACTATTTTAAATTGATGACATGGTGAACAAGAGATTAATATATAGGCACATCAATTTAGAATCTCACCAAAATACATTGGAATCACATTGACAACAAAACACATCAATTTAGTAGAGGCTTAGTCGTTTGTACTTTTTTTTTTTTTTTTGAACTTTGTTTGTACCATACTTGACCAATCCCGAAACTACTGAGCACCGGTCAACGTTATGAAGGATTATTTTGTAAAAACATGTTCATTTGAATAACATCTATAGCATGCTAATAACAATTAAAAGGCGGAATCATGCTTTCATGCATTCAAAAACAAAACATTAACCAAGAAATTCAAAGCCTAGTAGATTGGTGAACCATTAATCAACTCAAATCAAAGTGAGTTGAGATTTATACCTTTGTAGATTCCTCTTTGCATAAGCAAAGGCTAATCACCCAAAGAGAGGGCCTTCATTCCTTGCATCTAAAAACTATGGATTTGGATGGAAGAATAGGTTTCTCCAAGTTCCCAAAATAGGGAACCTCTAAGTCTCTTCACCAAGGAGAGATTGGAGAAGAAATGAGTGACCTTGGAGTAGTGAGATGCTAGTGCACCCTCCAAGGGGGCCGGCCTCTTTAGAGAGAAATGGAGAGACATGTTCTCTCCAATTTTCTCCAAAACAAACCCTAAATGAATTTTTGCTATAAAGTCATATTTATACCTTTATTCATTTGAGTGGCAAACTTGTAAATAAATCCAAGTTCACTACCCTAAACATCATGGCCGGCCATTGGGATATTATTGGGCTATTAGGCCCTTGTGAATCTTTATTCATTAAGTTATCATACAACCTAAGTCAATGGGCTTGACGTTCGAAGCCCATTGGGCCTAAACGTCCAAAACTATCCCGAGGTCTTTTAACGAACTTATTCGTTTGATTAATTAACATATTAATTAATCCTTGCCATAAATAAATGATTAAACCATTTAATCATTCTTACTCATCTCCATTTAATCTCCAATCTCCACCTCTTATGGTGTGCGATCCATTAGGTTCCTTTTAGCGAGGCAGTGGGCGATTAAAACCATTTCAAATCGATTGTGAATTGACACTTACTTTCAATTCTCCCTTTAATGATTATACACGTGTAGGGCTTCCACAAACCATGAGTGACACCTAGCAGCATATCATGGTTACCCAAGCTAATCAGAAGAAGTAGAGAAAACCTATTCAGTTTGGGATTACAAATGCAATACGGTCTTTCTCTAATACAATACTCTTGACCACATTGTTTGGTTTGATAGTTTATTTATTCATGTCTACTATCCAATGTGATTCGTGTGCTTATATGATTTCCTTGAATGTGATTTGGAACGCATTCCAAAATTTCATTCATACTCTGGCCAGAGATTCTAAATCATATCATAGAGTATTCTCCCTCAAACAGTTTGAAGGTTAGAGATCCCTTGTTGCGCATTCACTTGCCTCCATGACTAAGTGGCTTAACCCCAACGATGCCGTGGACACCCCGATGGGGTGACTTTGACATAATCAAAGATCAAGGACTTAACCACAAGACAACTGTGATGCCTCAGGTCAAAGGACTAATTTGCATTATCCCAAACATGAGTTCTCATGTGACATGAATATGAGAACTCTTCGTTGATCACGTTCAGTGAACTCATTCTCTACTGAGCACCTACGTACTTGTCTTGATGTCACACACACCAATGACTCGAGACTAGTCACTCTCCCTGAGAGAAGACTTAGCACGTACCGATCTTAACGGACTGTCAATGCCCAATTGGCAATCCTATGATCAGGAACATTTAGGATGTGTCTACGAAAGAATGGTCTCATGAATCTAACTTCATTAGATTGCATTCTCCCAATCACATATTCCTTGGACTTTATCGTTTAAGCATATAACATTTATATGAGACGGCTCAAACAATAATTTATGCCCTTTATATGTAAACTAGATTAGTTTAACATGTGAAATGTCCGTAAAGTATCATCATATGATTGGCTTTAGGGCACATTTCCAACACGTTATACCGTCAAGGACCCAGAAGAATTTCCCTCTAACCAGGAGGCCAATCACAGCGCGACACGTGTCAACATCAGAAGCCAATCATAACATGACACGTGTCAATGTCAGAATGAAACTAGAAACTCTCTTCTATAAATAGAGATCATTCTCTCACAATATTTCATAATGTCATTTGTACTAAATCATTCACTAGTACTCACAAAACGAGAGCTTGAACCTATGTACTTGTGTAAATCCTTCACAATGAATGAGAACTCCTCTACTCCGTGGACGTAGCCAATCTGGGTGAACCACGTACATCTTATGTTTGCTTCCCTGTCTCTATCCATTTACATACTTATCGACACTAGTGACCGGAGCAATCTAGCGAAGGTCACAAACTTAACACTTTCTGTTGTATCAAAGTCCTCGCTGATTTTATGCATCAACATTTGGCGCCGTTTGTGGGAACGACACTTATTCCCACTCTCTTCAGCTTTGTCAAGCTGGTTCCACCATTCGTACACTCTCTTTTGATCAGGCATCCCTCTCCAACATGGGGAGCAAAGGAAGCCACAACACACAGAATGACACCCATATGGCACCTAGTGCGAAGCAACGAAAGAATGAAGGAAAGAGGGTTGCTCTTCAAGCTAAAGTTGATGAGCTAGAAGCTCAAAACAATAAGATAGCAAAGAAGAATGAGGTTCTCTAGGAGTAGTGTGAGAAGCTCTTTGAGACGCTCCATGAAACTATGCGTACTCAAACACGCGATCTTGTTGCCCATGTGGACATCAACCATCATCTAGGTGCCCTCCAACATGGAGGGTCACCTTCCTTCGACATGGGTATCCCTGATGAGGAGCGAGCTAATCATCAAAACATTGATCAACATGAGACTTCTCTCAACCCAGCTGCTTCGACCCGAAGCAGGAGAAGTGGAGGAAAACTTCTCCTTGCAGAAGGGTTGGAAGGATCGAAAGCCGTTTATCGTGACTGCCGAGACTTCCTAAGGCAACGTCGAGAAAATCCCCTCCACATATGCTCGAAGATCAATGACCCAATGGTTTCTAAAAGACTCGGTCCCCTCCCATGACCCAGGCCAACTGGCAATCTAGGGAAGGAACGACATGTCCTAGAGGAACATGAAGGTACAGGGGACTATGAGGTATTCCGACAAACTCGCCCTAGATGTCAGTACGGGGAGTCCAAGGAAAAATCACATGCCCTTGCTCAAACTTTCCTACTTCCAAAAGGCTATGGAGACCTACGAAAGAAAATCCAAGTGGTACATGACTTCACTCAAGACCCCCTTGTCCTACAGCTCTTTGAGGAAGTAAACAAGTTGAAGGCCGAACGTCAGGCCTAGATACCTAACTAGAACCAACCCAGGCCTGGCCCTCTCACAAGGAGGATCCTCGACACCCCCTTCAAGCGAAGACAAAACAAAAGCTTGGTTTACAACTTTATACTAGAAGAGAGGGCCCAATTGAACACCTTAACCTCTTTGAGTTCACCATGGCATATCGGATGCACACCGACAAAGAGCGATGTCTTTTCTTCCCCTTCCCCCTCTTTGGCGGAGCTCTAAACTGGTATTGCCGTCTTCCACCTGAGACAGTAGACTCATTTGAGGAATTGAGGAAACTGTTTGTCTCTCAACACATCTTCCAGACCGATCGTTTGCATTCTGCAAATGACTTGTACACTATTCGTCAGAAGCCGGACGAGTCACTACAAGAGTATGCTGGTCGTTTCAGCCATGAGTATTCTCGCTGCTCTGAGGCAGATGACAAGACCACCCTCAAGGCCTTCATGGCAGGACTACGTGATTGTTTCTTTAAGTACATGATCAATGCCAATACTTGGAAGACTTACTCTAAGGTGATGGCACAAGCTTACAACCATGCTTCCCCCAAGGCAAGGACATATCAAAGGAAGCCCCCCACAACCACCCCTTATCAGCAAGTAGGGAGTGGAAGCCAGATCCAACCAAATGAGAAGACCTCGACCCTCCAAACGGCAGCGGTGTCTCCCTCTGCCTTACTTAATACTTTGCCAAGTCAACATACATATCAATCTCAGGGCAAAAGGAAAGATTTCTATCCTCACCAGTCTCATTTTAGTAAAAGGAGTAGGGGACACTACTGCAATAACCAAGGATATCGCCATGATAATCCCCGACCCCAGGCAGTCAACACAGTGGGTCAAGCATATGTCAGGACAACCCCTACCCCGAGGTATGAGGCATACACACCTTTGAATGCCACATGCGTGGCCATTTACCCCAGCATAGCACACTTGATACCGAAGCCAAAGCCGAGGCACTCGGATTACAAGCCCACGAAGAGCACAGGCACGTTTTGCTGCTACCACGAGCATAACGGTCATGGTGGTGAGAAGTGTGTCATCCTTCATGATCATATTAAAGCTTTGGCACGTGAAGGAAAAATTGATCAATTCCTCCTTTACCCTCAAAGGGGTAACCATAACCAACGCCAGGTAAATGTGATATATTCCAAAAGTGGTGGCACACCCACATCTAAATCTTCCAACAGGGCCACGAAAAATAGTGAACGAGCTTTAAGGTCTGGCCACCAAGTGTTTCACGTGGAAGACATCAGGGGAGGTAAGTATCAAAAGCCTAACTAGGATCCAATATGTTTTTACCCTGAGGAAGAAAGAGATATCATCTACCCTCACAACGACCCACTGATCGTGAAAGCTCACATAGCCAACTTTGAAGTACGATGAATCCTGGTAGACACGGGGGCTTCGGTCGATATCATGTTTGTTGAAGCTTTCAGAGCACTTAATGTAGCTAAACACTTGCTCGACCGCTCGATTTCCCCTCTGATAAGCTTCTCCGGTGATATCGTGCAACCTTTGGGGAGCATACACTTACCTTTCACCATTGGTACATGCCCTTACACAGCTACCATTACTACTAACTTCCTGGTGGTTGATTGCCCAACGGCATACAATGTCATCTTCGGACGCACAAGCATCAATGATCTCAAGGCCATGGTATCCACACATATGTTGTTGATGAAATTTCCAACCCTCTATGGCAATGGTTACATCAGAGGAGATCAACTTAGTACACGATCATGTTACAACACTTTGGTCAAGCAACAACACCTGCTTATGCCCAAGGAAACCCTTTCTATACATGACCAAGTCATAAAGACCAGCCCAGATGAAGCCAACTTGGATATTCACGGTGGCAACAGTCAACCCGACGATCCTCGAGATGACTCTTTCACCCAGCAAGCATAACCTGCTGAAGAGTTGGAGAAGGTCTTTATCTCAAAAGATTATCCGGATCACATGGTGAAGATTGGTACCACCTTGTCACCACCCATTCGGTTGACATTGATCTATTTTTTGCAAGAGAGCACTGAGGTCTTCGCCTGGTCATATGAGGACATGCCAGGCATCTCTCCCAATATAATATGTCATCGCTTAAGTATTGACCCTAAGACCAAGCCAGTGAGACAGAAGCGAAGATCTTATGATGCTGAACGGTACAAGGTAATGAAGGTAGAAGTTAAAAAACTCAAAGGCATAGGCTTCATCTACGAAGTCAATTATCCAACGTGGGTAGCAAATGTTGTCCTTGTTAAGAAGAATCCGACCAAGGAAAGTCTCCTGCTCCAAAAGGTCTTGTGGAGAATGTGTGTCGATTACACCGACCTAAACAAATGATGCCCGAAGGATAGCTTTCCTCTTCCTCTCATAGACAGACTTGTAGACTCTACGGCAGGGTGTGAACTCTTGAGCTTCATGATGCTTACTCAGGATATAACCAGATCCTTATGAACCCTCCAGACCAAGAACACACAGCCTTCACTACTGATAGATGACTATATTGCTATAAAGTCATGCCCTTCGGCCTAAAGAATGCATGAGCGACTTATCAAAGACTGGTCAATTCAATGTTCGCCGAACAAATTGGGAAGAGCATGGAAGTTTACGTTGATGATATGCTAGTCAAGAGAAAACATGCTGCCAACACATCACCAACCTATCTGAAACTTTCACCATTCTGAAGAGGTATCGAATGAGGTTGAACCCCAACAAATGTGCCTTCGGCGTAGGCTCTTGCAAATTCTTAGGCTTCATGATGAGCCAACGAGGCATTGAGGCTAATCCCGAGAAGATCAAAGCAATCCTCGACATGAAGGAACCGGTAACTTCAAAAGACATCCAGAGCCTTACTGGCAAGGTGGCAGCCTTAACTAGGTTCATCTATAAGGCCATCGACATATGTGTTCCTTTCTTCAAAGCACTTAAGGGAAGTAAGAAGTACATTACATGTATTGATGAATGTGCTGAGGCATTCAAGAACCTCAAAGACTACATGAGTAAAGCCTATTTGCTCTCCAAACCTGAGGTGGGTGACACTCTCATTATCTATTTGTCAGTATCGGCTTCAGCAATAAGTTTCGTTCTCATTCGAAACGATGGTAATGTCGAACGGCCTGTCTATTACGCTAGCAAGGCCATACAAGATGCGGAGACATGATACTCCAACATTGAGAAATTGGCTCTAGCATTGGTCATGTTGGAAATGTGCCCTAAAACCAATCATATGATGATACTTTACGGACATTTCACATGTTAAACTAATCTAGCTTAATATCAAGGACAAAGATTATTGTTTTAAGCCGTCTCATATAAATGTTATATGCTTAAACGATAAGTCCAAGGAATATGTAATTAGGAGAATGTAATTTAAACAAGTTAGATTCATAAGACCATTCTCTTTCGTATACATATCCTAAACGTTCCTGATCATAGGATTGCCAATTGGGCATTGACAGTCCGTTAAGATCAGTACATACTATGTCTTCTCTTAGGGAGAGTGACTAGTCTCGAGTCATTGGTGTAAGTGACACCAAGACAAGCATGTAGGTGCTCAATAGCGAATGAGTCCACTGAACACGATCAACGAGGAGTTCTCATACTCATGTCACATGAGAACTCATAGTTGGGATAATGCAAGTAGTCCTTTAACCTGAGGCATCATAGTTGTCTTGTGGTTAGGTCCTTGATCTTTGATTATGTCAAAGTCACCCCGTCAGAAGGTGTCCACGACATAGTTGGGATTAAGCCACTTAGCCATGGAGGCAATTAAATGCGCAACAAGGGATCTCTAACCTTCAAACCGTTTGAGGGAGAATACTCTATGATATGATTAAGAATCTCTGGCCAGAGTATGAATGAGATTTAGGACGTCATTCCAAATCACATTCAAGGTAATCATATAAGTAAATGAATCACATTGGATAGTCGACATGAATAAACTATCAAACCAAACAATGTGGTCAAGAGTATTGTATTAGAGAAAGATCGTATTGCATTGTAATCCTAAACTGAATAGGTTCTCCACCTCTTCTGATTAGCTTGGGTAACCATGACATACTGCTAGGTGTCACTCATGGTTTGTGGAAGCCCTAAACGTGTATAATCACTAAAGAGAGAATTGAAAGTAAGTTTCAATTCACAATCGATTTGAAAGTGTTCTAATCGCCCACTGCCTCGTTAAAAGGAACATAATGGATCGTACACCGTGTAAGGTAGAGATTGAAGAAACAATGGAAATGAGTAAGAATAATTAAATGGTTTAATTATTTATGGCAAGGATTAATTAATATGTTAATTAATCAAACGAATAAAGTTCGTTAAAAGACCACGGGTTAGTTTTGGGCCTTAAGGCCCAATGGGCTTCGAACGTCAAGCCCATTGACTTAAGTTGTATGACAACTTAATGACAAATAATTCACAAAGGCCTTAAAAGCCCAATGAAACCCTATGGTCGGCCATTTAGAGGAAGGGTAGTGAACTTGCTTTAATTACAAGTTTGCCACTCCAATGAATAAAGGTATAAATATGACTTTATAGCCAAAATTCATTTAGGGTTTTCTTGAGAAAATTGGAGACAACACAAAACTCTCCTTTCTCTCTAAAGAGGGCGGCCACCCTTGGAGGGATTAGCTAGTAATCTTTCTCCTCCAAGGTCACTCATCTCTTCTTCACATCTTACCTTGGTGTGGAGACTTAGAGGTTCTCTATTTTGAGAACTTGGAGAAACATATTCTTCCATCCAAATCCATGGATCTAAGAAGCAAGGAATGAACGCCCTCTCCTTGGGTGATTAGCCTTTGCTTATGCAAAGAGGAATCTACAAAGGTATAAATTTCTCAACTCACTTTGATTTGAGTTGAGTCTTGGTTCACCAATCAACTAGGTTTTGAATTTCATGGTTAATGTTTTGTTTGTAAGTACATACAAGCATGATTCCGCCTTTTAATTGTTAATTGCATGCTATAGATGTTGCTTAAATGAACATGTTTTTCACAAAATTTCCTTCAAGTGGTATCAGAGCCTATGTCTAGTAGTTGGTGAATCCTTTTGGGTTTTGTAGTTCATAGTCTTTTATTTGAATGTTGTAATTGTTACAAGCTTTATTCTTGCTTCTTTGAATGTAAATTTTGCTAGAAAATTTGCCATCTCAAATGTTGTAGATGTAGTTCATATGAGCATGAATTTTGGAGCTAAAATTTGGTGCCATGGTTTTGGGGATTTTCGGCCAAATCCAAAGGGTGATTTTTTGGGTTCATTTTTGTCTTATTAAAAGTGTTTTAAGGTGACTTTTGGAACCCCTAAGTACCCTAGGATGTTAACCCCATTTTGAGAAGTGAAAATTTGAGTTTTATTGCTTGAAAATGTTCATGGAATTCTTATGGGTTTTCATGGATGTTCTTCATTGTTCTTGAAGTTCTTACCAAGAACAAAAAGGTTTGGTGTTTTGATTCAAAGTTTGGATGATTTCATAAAGTCTTTGTTTTGTGTTGTTGGGTGTGACTTATCTATCAACAAAACATTTATTGAAATTTTGAAAGGTGATAGAAATGGTAATGGGTGTGTAAGAAGTACTTATCTCACACACACACCACTTGCATGGCTTTATTCACACCAACCTATTTCCACTTGCATGGCTTTATGACTTTGTTGAAAAATTTTCAAAATTTTGTGGCTTGAATCTCTCCAAAACCGGCCACCCTACAAGTGGAGTGTTTTTGGGGCTTTTATGCAATTACATAAAGTTTTGGTACTTTTGTGTAATTTGTAGTTTGACCCAAAAGTTTACATATTTACGTAAAGGCCCAAAATCATTAAAAGACAAATTGTTTTGTTCCTTTAATGAAGTTTTTGAATTTGTTGAAATTTTTGGGTTATAGTTGTAATTACATGAAGTAATGGAATTTTGTGTTTTTACAAAGTGACCTCAAAAGTTTAAGTTTTGCAACATAGCCCAAAAAGTTGAGGTTATTGCATTTTGGCCCAAATTAGGTTGAGAACAAAATGGTTTTGTCTCTTTAAATGAGAATTGGATTTTCATTTTATTTAGCTCCATTTAAATCAATTCTATGGATACAAAAACCAAATGAAAATGTTGCATTCAAGTTTAATTAGTTAAAGCATTAATTAATTAAAGAAAGGGTGATTATGAACCTAAGCCTATTATAATTGAGCTATGTTAAAGGCCGTTTCAAATTTGTTTGAACCATGGGAATGTGTAGATTAGATTTTGGTTGTACTTTGGTATGATCAAATGTTGTAAAAGAGCATAAGCTCTTCTTTACTTTAAAGTACTCCTTTTCTTGTTTTATTTGATATGCATGAAATTGGAGTAGTTGGGTCCAATAGGAAAAACACGCCTTAATATGATTAAACGCGTAACTAAAATCAATCACCATCCCTAGACCGAGATTCAACATTAGGCTCGTGTTGGATCTAATCAAAGGTTCATAGTCATCCTAAGGCCCTGAGGCAACTATATAGTCCATCAATGAATGCAAACCTTATGTTAGTAGTATCATATACTCTTGCTTTAAAAACCGTTTTATAAGCATAGTGGGAGTATTATATACAACTAAAAACAATCAAATGGACCAATAGTTGTAATAGGACCAAATTGTTTTAATAAGATTAAAATGTATGTTTATATGTGATGAGACCTAAAACCCTCAACCAAACCATTATTAAGTTGATAAGCGACAGATGCTTTGAACATCTATTCGTAGGCATTCCACCATGGTGGGCTTCAATCGTTTGTGACTCGTACACCGTATTCGTCCAGTTCTGGGGTATGCAAAGTATGTGATTACATTCAGGAGAAGCCTATAAATATATGATGAAGTGAAGGTAGGCAACGAGGATGGTCAATATGATATTCTTCTGAGGCCATTCTTGAACCCCTACTTGAACTAGCATGGTGGGAATGACTTAACTAAGTGCAATGGTGCCAATATGATATTCTTCTGAGGCATCATTTTCTAGAGGCCAAATTAGATGGGTAATTACAAAAGTTGTAAATGGCTAAAGTGTTATCCTCTCATCATTATTGTTGCTAGCCAATATGATATTCTTCTGAGGTGGGCTTGGTAATGGTGAGTCTCCCATACCCTACTAAGAGTTTCATCCAAAACTCTCGAATTTCAATGAGGGATATGGAATTTGCCAAAAATAGTGGGTGGTGCTATTTGATTTAAAGACCCGGATCAAATGGCTTAAAATCAATCAATTTATATTCGTTATGTATTTGTTTACCAATATATTTGCAAACGCTATCCAAAACTTGACAAAGAAAAGCCGAATGCTTTAGTATCCGGACTTGGTACAACAATCCCAAAGATTGTTTTAAATGGATTGTATATGTACCTAAGTAGTCTCATCCTCACAATCTTCCTATTGATAATGTACCATTGGAAGAACATGTTAGATAAGTCTATCATAAAGAGGACAACACTTTTAAAGTCATAATTCTTCAATTACAAATCGTTGTATGAAGAAATAAGAGTTGCTTTGAACAACCCTTAACTAACGCAAACATTAGTGCTTGTTTCTTTGTTACATGAACAAGGAACTTAAGAAGAAAGCAAAAAGGCATGGACACTTTATGTGCCATAATTCTTCACTTACAAATTGTTGTATGAAGAAATGAGAGTTGCCTTGAACAACTCTTGAAAGTTTGTAATTATGTTTAGAACATAATGGTTGGTTGACAAAAATAGTCCATCAACATGGACTTATGATGATTTTGAATCATTGAGTGTTGAAGTGTTACACCACTTCTAGAGACGGAAACTAGGCAAGGACTTCACCTTTGTGTCCCTATCCAAATGGTTCACTAAGTTTATTGTAAACTATATAGTGAACAATAACCACACGCTCTCCAAATAGTTTGATGTGTATAACACAATTGAAATAAGTTTCAAGAGAGACAGTGGGAGTTTAAGGACCATGACTATTGTAGTCAAAGGAGAAGTCAAATGAAGAAGGCGAAATAACTCCAAGGGAACAAACTTTCTTTATGAAAGGATGGACATTGGAAGGATGAACAAACAATGTGGTCAAGAGTATTGTATTAGAGAAAGATCGTATTGCATTGTAATCCTAAACTGAATAGGTTCTCTGCCTCTTCTGATTAGCTTGGGTAACCATGACATACTGCTAGGTGTCACTCATGGTTTGTGGAAGCCCTAAATGTGTATAATCACTAAAGAGAGAATTGAAAGTAAGTTTCGATTCACAATCGATTTGAAAGTGTTCTAATCGCCCACTGCCTCGTTAAAAAGAACCTAATGGATCGTACACCGTGTAAGGTAGAGATTGAAGAAACAATAGAGATGAGTAAGAATAATTAAATGGTTTAATTATTTATGGCAAGGATTAATTAATATGTTAATTAATCAAACGAATAAAGTTCATTAAAAGACCACGGGTTAGTTTTGGGCCTTAAGGCCCAATGGGCTTTGAACGTCAAGCCCATTGACTTAAGTTGTATGACAACTTAATGACAAATAATTCACAAAGGCCTTAAAAGCCCAATGAAACCCTATGGTCGGCCATTTAGAGGAAGGGTAGTGAACTTGCTTTAATTACAAGTTTGCCACTCCAATGAATAAAGGTATAAATATGACTTTATAGCCAAAATTCATTTAGGGTTTTCTTGAGAAAATTGGAGACAACACAAAACTCTCAATTTTCTCTTTAGAGGCCGGCCACCCTTGGAGGGATTAGCTAGTAATCTTTCTCCTCCAAGGTCACTCATCTCTTCTTTACATCTTACCTTGGTGTGGAGACTTAGAGGTTCTCTATTTTGAGAACTTGGAGAAACATATTCTTCCATCCAAATCCATGGATCTAAGAAGAAAGGAATGAAGGCCCTCTCCTTGGGTGATTAGCCTTTGCTTATGCAAAGAGGAATCTACAAAGGTATAAATTTCTCAACTCACTTTGATTTGAGTTGAGTCTTGGTTCACCAATCTACTAGGCTTTGAATTTCATGGTTAATGTTTTGTTTTAAGTGCATACAAGCATGATTCAGCCTTTTAATTGTTAATTGCATGCTATAGATGTTGCTTAAATGAACATGTTTTTTAACAAAATTTCCTTCAGGTCATGTCTGCTCGAAAATTTCGCCCTTACTTCCAAGCACACTCCATCATGGTGCTTACCAATCAACCTCTTCGACAGGTACTCCAAAGTCCTGACACTTCCAGGCGAATGATCAAATGGGCAATAGCATTGGGTGAGTTTGACATCTCCTACTAACCAAAGCCAGCTGAGAAGGGCCAAGCAGTTGCAGACTTAATCGCCGACTTCACATATCATGTTGACATTGTTTTACGCCTAAAGATATGGTTTCATTACCCTCGGAAGCTCAGAAAATAGAACCAGCAGACCCAGCATGGAGTCTATATGTTGATGGTTCGTCAAACCAACAGGGTTGTGGAGCAGGACTTGTCCTTACGACCCCTGACAAAGTGGCGATAGAGTATGCTCTTCGTTTCAAATTCAAGGCATCGAACGATGAGGCCGAATATGAAGCCCTCTTACCAGGCTTACGTTTGGCCAAACACTTTGGGGTTAAACAAATTGATATCTTCAGTGACTCCCAATTGGTGGTTAACTAGGTCACCAATAACTTTGACGCTAAGGATAGCTCCATGGCAGCATATCTGGCACAAAGACAATTGTTGCTCAAGCACTTCCACTACCAGATCACCCAAATTCCTCGAGCGGTAAACAGTTATGCAGATGCTTTGGTTCACCACACCTCAGCCGTGGAAGACAAGATTGGGAGAAAAATTCAAGTCGAATTGTTGGCAGCACCAAGCACCATGGCTGCGGAAGTGTGCAACTTACAACAAAGAGATAGTTGGATTACCCCGATTTATAGATTCCTTGCTCATGGCACCCTTCCAAATGACAAAGTCTAAGCTAAGCAGATTTGATACAAGGCTACCCGTTACTTGATCATTAATGACCAACTCTACAAGCGGGGTTTTAACCTACCATAGCTAAGAAACTGTCCTTCGGGAAATACATGAAGGAGTCTGCGGAGATCATGCTGGATCTCGATCCCTAGCACACAAGGCTTTTCGCCAAGGATATTATTGGCCAACACTCCACCAAGATGCCATCAGAATATCCCGCTCATCTGATAAGTGTCAACGCTACGTAACTATTCCTCACTCCCCTCCCGAGCCGCTCACTCCTATGATCAGCCTTTGGCCCTTCGTCCAATGGGGACTTGATTTGATCGGCCCAATGCCTGCAGGGAAGGGTAAGGTTCGCTATGCAATCGTTGCAGTTGACTACTTCACAAAGTGGGTCGAAGTAGAACCCTTGGCAACCATTACTGAGGCAAAAATAGAAGACTTCGTATGGAAGAACATCCTTTGCAGATTCGGCATTCCCAATGCGATTGTCACTGACAACGGGCGACGATTCGACAACAATAAGTTCAGGATGTTCTGCTCTAAGTTCAACATCAACTTATGTTTTGCCTCCCCAGCTCATCCCTAGTTTAATGGACAAGTTGAAGCTATCAACAAAATAATCAAGCGAACTTTGAAAACCAGCTTGGACAAGGTTAAAGGTTGTTGGCCAGAATTTGTACCCCAAGTTCTTTGGTCATACCGCACTTCGTATCGGACATCAACAGAAGAAACCCCATTCTCACTTGCCTTTGGTACAGAGGCAGTTGTCCCAGTTGAGCTTGAGCAAGCAACGTTCCAAGTAAAAAACTACGTGCAAAGAGAAAATGACAAACAACTTACCATCAACTTAGATCTAGTCGAGGAACATAGAAACCAGGCTCACTTGAAGAATGTCGCCTATAAGCAGCGCATCTCCAACTATTATGGCTCAAGGGTCAAACCTCGTTCTTTCAAAGTAGGGGACTGGGTATTGAAGAAAAGATTACTCTGCGACAGAGTCCCAAGTGAATGAACACTTAGTCCAAACTGGGATGGACCGTTTGAAGTTGTTGGCATCAGTTGCCTTGGCTCCTACAAGCTTAGAAGCTCCGATGGAAAAACCCTTGGCTATCCATGGAACGCTGATCACTTGAAGTACTATTACAAGTAAACTCACATTGTACAAGTGTTAAGCTTCAGCCGTTCGACATCCTATGTAACGAAGACTATTTGACATGAATTCAATAAAGAGGTGATTTAGACAACTTGATCCTAATCCTCTTACATTCCTAGCAAGGAAACACTCGGGTTCAAAGCTTTAACATGAATGCTTCCAACACAAAACAAAGTCTAAGTATATGTCAACAAGACTATACAAATAAACGAACAGCTTCACAGTATATTTGTTCAATCATACATTCCAACACATTCATACATAAGCCAACTGTGCTTTGAAAGGGTTCAACATATTTTGTGTCATTCGACACTTGCTACAATGTGCCTACACACCTTGCCTTTATTCTCACCAACCAGGTGATGAAATGTGAAGAAAGAACTCATCTTCAAGCTACCAACCAGGTGATGAAATGTACAATCCATACCCTCCTTCATGCCACTAACCAGGTGATGAAATGTACAACCCGTACTCTAATATCATTTGACAACTTGCCATTCATGCCACCAACCAGGTGATGAAATGTACAACCCGTACTCTCCTTCATGCCACCAACTAGGTGATGAAATGTACAACCCGTACTCTAATATCATTTGGCAACTTGCCACTTATGCCAACAACCAGGTGAAGAAGGAACACATCTTCATGCCACCAACCAAGTTATGAAATGTACAACCCGTACTATAATATCATTTGGCAACTTGCCATTCATGCCACCAACCAGAGGAAGAAGGAACTCACCTTCGTACCACCAACCAAGTGATGAAAGCAACTCACCATTCATTCCACCTACCAGAAGATGAGTGGTACAACTTGTACATGTGAACTCCTAGCATTCAAAAATAATAAAAAACCCTCAAGCTTGACAACTCAACTAGGGGAGCACTTATGCCCAACAAGAGTTATAGTCACCAACAAAGTCTTATTGCAAGCCAATAGCAACTTCAGTGCATGACATACGAAGATCAAGCTATTTAGCTCTCTTGCATCTGCTTCAAACATTTCCCCTCTGTAACAATGCAAACACTACAACTCGTATAAAGCTTCACACACTCTTGATCAAGACAGTGTGAAGCAAAACCAATTTATGGTGCCAACAAGTGCTTCATCAATGGAGGGCAACCACAATTCTCAAAAGCTTCACACACTCTTGATCAAGACAGTGTGAAGCAAAACCAATTTATGGTGCCAACAAGAGCTTCATCAAAGGAGTTCAGCCACAATTCTCATAAGCTTCACACACTTTTGATCAAGACAGTGTGAAGCAAAACCAATTTATGGTACCAACAAGAGCTTCATCAATGGAGGGCAACCACAATTCTCAAAAGCTTCACACACTCTTGATTAAGACAGTGTGAAGCAAAACCAATTTATGGTGCCAAGAAGAGCTTCATCAAAGGAGTTCAACCACAATTCTCAAAAGCTTCACACACTCTTGATCAAGACAGTGTGAAGCAAAACCAATTTATAGTGCCAACAAAAGCTTCATCAATGGAGGGTAACTACAATTCTCAGACCTTCAAAGCAAATTCAATTTATATGGTTCATCCAAACCTTCGACTACTACAAGGTGTGGCTTGCATCACAATCTCTTGCTCAACAGTGTAGAAGCAAAATTTGTATATGTTGTCTCTCCCACATTTTCAAATTTCTAGTTTCCTAAAAAAAAAAGAAAAAAAAAAGGAAATTCAACAAAGCTTCATCAATGGAGGACAACTACAAATTCTCAAAAGCTTCACACTATCTTGATTAAGATAATATGAAGCAAAATCAATTCATGGTACCCAACAAAAGCTTCACCAACAAAAGCTTCATCAATGGAGGACAACTACAAATTCTCAAAAGCTTCACACTATCTTGATCAAGATAGTGTGAAGCAAAATCAATTCATGGTACCAAAAAAAAAGCTTCAACACAAAAGCTTCACCTATAAAAGCTTGACCCACAAAAGCTTGACCTACAAAAGCTTCACCTATAAAAGCTTGACCCACAAAAGCTTGACCTACAAAAGCTTCACCCACAAAAGTTTGACCCACAAAAGCTTGACCTACAAAAGCTTCACCCACAAAAGCTTCACCTACAAAAGCTTCACTCACAAAAGCTTGACCCACAAAAGCTTGACCCACAAAAGCTTCACCTACAAAAGCTTCAACAAAATGAAAAATTCAAAAAACTTAGTGAAGAAGGTCTTGGTATATTTAACACAATACATTGAAATGAAGCAAAGCTTGTTTATTGATATCTCCGATAAGTTACAAATATGTACATATACATGAACCAAAATAAACAAACAAGAGGGAGCCTTCACAAAGGTTGCTCAGGAGAAGTTTCAGCGGTCGGCAGAGCCCCAGAAAGAGGAGGCACTAGAGGGTGATTATTCGAAGCCTCAGTATTAGGCAGAACCCTAGAAGGAGGAGGCACCGAAGGTTGATCATTTGGAGCTTCATTACGCGGTACAGCCCTAGAAGACGAAGGCAATAAATGCAGTTTGAACAAATCCACAAACCTCTGTTGATCAAGTAAAATCTGACCATCAGATTCCTGCAGCTGGTCGAGCTTCCTTTTCATGTTTGTAGCATAGTTATGTGCGAGCCTGTGCAACTGTTTATTCTCATGCTTGAGCCCTCTGATCTCTTATTTTACACTTATCACTTCAGCCGCCAATGATTCAACTTGGAGGGTTCGAGCAAATAGGTGTTGGGCCATATTAGACACAAACCTGCACACTGAACATTGAGAGCCAGAGAATCCTTAACAGCCAACTCATCAGACCGTTTGGAAAGTAGTCTGTTATTTTTGGGAGTGAGAAGGTTCCTGGCCACCACCGCATCGGTTATATCATTCTTCATCACAGAGTCCCAATGGTAAGAGGACCAGTAGGGGATAAGAATGATGAACGCCATATGTTGTCTTAAGAAGGCATGGTTGCCTCTTCACCAAAGTTCAAGTCAAAACGACGGTCGGATGGGCCAGACATTCTCAGAAATGATGAAGGAGAAATGAGGTGCAATAAATCTCTGAAGTAAGGGGAAAATTCCTACAAGCAATAACTTTCTAAATGTAATCCTTGCACACAATTGGTGCCCTTATAAAAGAAAGGGCAATAGGGTCGTTGATTCAAAAATCTAAAAGGCACCACTCTCCAGATTTCGAAGAGGCACCACTTTCCACAGGCAACATCAGCTCATCGGGTAGCACAGATAACTTTTCCAAAGATCTCTGACAAAGTTTAGACACAAAATTTTGAAGGTCCAGCTACCCTACTATTACCCACAAGGGTAAAGGAACAACATCACTGCTTGATAACTAGAAAGTCCCAATATGTGTCAACCTCCGTGCTCCGTGGCAAGACAGACTGGCAAAAATGCCCAACCTTTACTCACATTCGAGAAAACACTCCCAACAAGATTGCTTGCTCAAAAATCAAAGAGGAACCACTTTCCGAATCTCAAGAGCTAGACTCCCAACAAGATTACTTTCTCAAAAATCGAAGAAACACTGCTCTCTGAATCTCGAGAGCCAGACTCCCAACAGGATTACTTTCTCAAAAATCGAAGAAACACTGCTCTTTGAATCTTGAGAGTCCGACTCCCAACATGATTGCTTTCTCAAAAATCGAAGCGGCACCGTTCTCTGAATCTCGAGAGCCAGAACCCCATAGGATTGCTTCTTCGAAAACCGAAGAGGCACCGCTCTCCGAACTTTGAGAGCCAGATTTCCTTGGATAAAGTTTGTCTGTAATCTTCACACGCAACATCAGCTTTCTAGATACCACAGACCACTTTTTCAAAGCACTCTGACCAAGTTAAAACATGTGAAGCTTGCAGCTCCCATTACATTGCTATGACCAAGAAGGGTAAAGGAATAGCATTATTACTTGCTTAAAAATTGAAGAGGCATCGCCCTCCGAATCTCGAGAGCCAGACTCCCAATAGGATTACTTTCTCAAAAATCGAAGAGGCATCGCTCTCCGAATCTCAAGAGCCAGACTCCCAACAGGATTGCTTTCTCAAAAATCGAAAAGGCACCGCTCTCCGAATCTCGAAAGCTAGATCCCTGACAAGATTGCTTGTTCGAAAACCGAAGAGGCATCGCTCTCCGAACTTCGAGAGCCAGATTTCTTTGGATAAAGCTTATCTACAATCTTCACACGCAAAATTAGCTTTCCAGATACTACATACCACTTTTTCCAAGTGCTCTGACAAAGTTAAAACACGTGAAGCTTGCAGCTCCCACTACATTGCTATGACCAAAAAGGGTAAAGGAATAGCATTACTACTTGTTGTTAGGGAGACTCCTATATATGTCGACCTCCATCCTTCACGGACAGGCAGACCTGCAAAAATGCTCAACCCTTCCTCATAAATGAGAGGGCTTTCCCAACGAAGTCTCTCCAAATACTCAGCTTCTTTTCCTTCCGATAATACCTCTGCAAACAAGCCACACCAGAGCAAAAGTATCTCATATCATCAGGGTTAAAAGCAAGAGTATCCCATATCATGCTTTTTCCCTATCTTTTCCTTTGGCCTTGTTCTTACCTGCAAGACAAGGAGAAATAGAGCAATCAGTCAGCACTTGGAATCAAGTTTCCAGTCAGAAACTGACTACCTGGAATCTCTTGCCTGATTACTTACCTGGCATTGCTCTTGAGTACTCATCTTCAACATCTTATGCTTCCAGAGAAGATACCACATCTGCCTGAGGAACAGATAGGGCAAGTGAGAAGGATACAAGGAAGCATGTGGAGACAAGCGTAACAGAACACGTGCTGATACATCCACTACTTTGTCAACAACAAAAGTATCCAATATCATCAGGGTCGAACGTACTCTAGATTTGATGGACTTGTTTTGACCTTCAAATTCATAAGTTGGCTTTATACTCTGGAGGAAACCAGAAAACCCTCCAGCCCAGTTCAAGAATAATCCTGTGGAAAGTTACTTTTCAAAAGAAAAAGTATCTCATATCATCTCTTCTCCATTTGCTTCTCCTTATCCTTGGTGCTATTTACAACACAAGGAGAAGGAGAACAATTAATTGGAAGCCGAAGTCGAACCTCCGATCCAGGTTGCTTGCTTGGAAGTCTGATTGCTTACCTTGTCTGTTACCTCTTTCGGCAAATCTCCTAGCTTGGCGACTTGGGGGACTCCTACTATAGGATTTTGTATCGCACTTGACCAAACCCGAAACTACAAGTAAGCTTCAAGTGAAATTGATACATTACCTTGTGCATCTTCATCGGTTAAAGATACCACCCCTGGATGGAGGAAAAATACTTTCAGAGAAGATGCCACATCTACGTATGAGACAGATAAGGCAAGTGAAAATAATACCACACTTCGGTACTTAGAAGTTTTGTGATTACTCAATGGCTTGGATCTTGCAAGTCCTCAACCGAGGAGCTTCCCTCACTCGGGAACTTAGGGGAGCACTGTTTGTACCATACTTGACCAATCCCGAAACTACTGAGCACCGATCAACGTTTTACCGTCAAGGACCCAGAAGAATTTGAAGGATTATTTTGTGAAAACATGTTCATTTGAGCAACATCATATAGCATGCAATTAACAATTAAAGGCGGAAACATGCTTACATGCACTCAAAAACAAAACATTACCCATGAAATTCAAAGCCTAGTAGATTGGTGAACCAAGATTCAACTCAAATCAAAGTGAGTTGATAAATATATACCTTTGTAGATTCCTCTTTGCATAAGCAAATGCTAATCACCCAAAGAGAGGGCCTTCATTCCTTGCATCTAATATCTATGGATTTGGATGGAAGAATAGGTTTCTCCAAGTTCCCAAAATTGAGATAAGTCTCCACACCAAGGTAAGATTGATGAAGAAATGAGTGACCTTGGAGGAGTAGGATTGCTAGATACACCCTCCAAGGGGGCCGGCCTCCTAGAGAAAAAAGAAGAGACATGTTCTCTCCAATTTTCTCCAAAAGAACCCCTTAATGAATTTTGGCTATAAAGTCCTTTATATAGTCCTTTCAAATAAATGACCTAAAGAACCAAAAAGCCATTCTCTCTAACATGGCCGGCCATAAGGGTTTTATTGGGCTTTTGAGCCTTTGTGAATTAAGTTGTCATACAACTTAAGTCAATGGGTTTGACGTTTGAAGCCCATTGGGCCTTGAGGCCCAAAACTAACCCGTGGTCTTTTAATGAACTTTGTTGATGCACAAAATCAGCGAGGACTTTGGTACAACAGAAAGTGTCAGGTTTGTGACCTTCGCTTGGTTGCTTCGGTCACTAGTGAAGATAACTACGTAAATGAATAGGGACAGGGAAGCAAACACAAGATGTACGTGGTTCACCCAGATTGGCTACGTCCACGGAGTAGAGGAGTTCTCATTAATTGTGAAGGGTTTACACAAATACATAGATTCAAGCTCTCCTTTTGTGAGTTCTAGTGAGTAGTTTAGTACAAAATGACATTAGAGATTATTGTGGGAGAATGATCCCTATTTATAGAGGAGAGTTTCTAGTTTTGTTCTAACATTGACACGTGTCGTGTTGTGATTGGCTTCTGATGTTGACACGTGTCGAGCTGTGATTGGCTTCTGATGTCGACACGTGTCGCATTGTGATTGGCCTCCTGGTTGAAAGGAAGCTCTTCTAGGTCCTTGACGGTATAACGTTGACCGGTGCTCAGTAGTTTCGGGATTGGTCAAGTATGGTACAAACAGTGCTCCCCTAAGTTCCCGAGTGAGGGAAGCTCCTCGGTTGGGGACTTGCAAGATTCAAGCCGCTGAGTAATCACGAAACTTCTAAGTACTGAGGTGTGGTATCGTCTTCACTTGCCTTATCTGTCTCATATGTAGATGTGGCATCTTCTCTGGAAGTACTTTTCCTCCATCCAGGGGTGGTATCTTTAACCGATGAAGATGCACAAGGTAATGTATCAATTTCACTTGAAGCTTACTTGTAGTTTCGGGCTTGGTCAAGTGCGATACAAACCCTATAGTAGGAGTCCCCCAAGTCGCCGAGCTAGGAGATCTGCCGAAAGAGGTGACAGACAAGGTAAGCAGTCAAACTTCCAAGCAAGCAACCCAGGATCGGAGGTTCGTCTTCGGCTTCCGGTTGATTGTTCTCCTTTTCCTTGTCTCTCATTCAGCTGCCAGGATAAGGAGAAACAAATGGAGAAGAGGTGATATGAGATACTTTTGCTTCTGAAGAAGTAACTTTCCACAGGCTAATTCTTGAACTGTGCCGGAGGGTTTTCTGGTTCCCTCCAGAGTATAAGGCCGACTCAAGAATTTGAGGGTCAAAACAAGTCCATCAAATCTAGAGTATGTTCGACCTTGATGATATGGGATACTGTTGCTGTTGACGGAATAGTGAATGTGGTATGGAAAGGTGTCGTGCTGTAGTGATCTGTTTCAGCTCACCGTTGAACCTTCTGCTTCAATCTTTTGCATGGCAGAAGTGGTGTGCAACCTTCGCATTTAAATGGTCCTTCAGAACATTCCTTCATAGTGACTCATCCACGCTTGGCAGCTTCAGTGTAAAGAGCCAATATCTGATCAACTGTCATGAGGTATTTGCTGGTGGAATTCGTGACCTTGACAACAGTTGAGGATGAGTACTCGAGAGCAATGCTAAGTAAGCAACCAGGCAAAGGTTCCAGGCAGTCAGTTCCAGATTGGAGGTTTGATTTCAGGTTCCGACTGACTGCTCTCTTTCTCCTTGTCCTGCAGGTGTGGACAAGGACAAAGACAAAGATAGGGAGAAAGCATGATATGGGATACTCTTGCTTTCGACCCTGATGATATGAGATACTCTTGTTCTTGGTGTGGTTTATTTGCTGAGGTATTATCGGGGGGAAATAAAGCTGAGTATTTCGAAAGGTTATGTTGAGGGTGCCTTCTCGAATGCGAGAAATGGTTGAGCATTTTTGCAGGTTTGTCTGTCCGTGGAGGAGGAAGGTCGATGTATATAGGGATTTCCCAATAACAAGTAGTAATGCTATTCCTTTACCCTTCTTGGTCACAACAATGTAGTGGGAGCTGTCAGCTTCACACGTTTTAACTTTGTCAGAGCACTTTGAAAAAGTGGTATGTGGTATCTGGAAAGCCGATGTTACGTGTGAAGATTAAAGACAAGCTTTATCTAAGGAAATCTGGCTCTCGAAGTTCTGAGAGTTGTGCCTCTTCGTTTTTCGAACAAGCAATCCCGTCGAGGATCTGACTCTCGAGATTCGGAAAGCGGTGCTACTTCGGTTTTTGAGAAAGTAATTATGTTGGGAGTCTTTTCTCGAATGTGAGTAAAGGTTGGACATTCTTGCCAACCTGTCTTGCCGCAAAACACGGAGGTCGACACACATAGGGATTTTCCAGTTGTCAAGCAGTGGTGCTGTTCCTTTACCCTTGTGGGTAATAGTAGGGTAGCTGGAACTTCGAAATTCCCGTGCCTAAACTTTGTCAGAGATCTTTGACAAAGTTATATGTGGTACCCGAGGAGTTGATGGTGCATGTGGAGAGTGGTGATTGAACAATAAGATTCACGTGCTTTCTACTTTACCAGAAATCTTCGACAGATTGCCCGTAATTTCCGCAAAGCTGAGTGTGCATGTGACAGGTGCTGACGAGGCTGAAAAAGCAGGTGCTTCTTCGTTTTTTGAGATCAGCCCTCGTGGTCTCTGAGCAGCCCAGCTTTTGAGAAAGCAAACGCCTCTTCGATTTCTGAAGCTCCGTCGAGTGCAGATTTTTATAGAGGTTGGCATTAAGTTCCACAGCACACTTGAATCTCTACCAGTAGAAGCTCCCTTCTTGCACTTCTAAGATCTTGATTTGTCTGACCTCTTCCCTCTTCAACACCTTTGAAAATGTCTGGCCCCTCCGACCGTCGTTTTGACTTGAACCTTGGAGAAGAGACAGCCACGCCTTCTCCAGACAACATATGGCGCCCATCCTTCATATCCCCTACTGGTCCTCTTACCGTTGGGGATTCTGTGATGAAGAATGATATGACCGCTGCAGTGGTGGCCAGGAACCTTCTCACTCCCAAAGATAACAGACTACTTTCCAAACGGTCTGATGAGTTGGCTGTTAAGGACTCTCTGGCTCTTAGTGTTCAGTGTGCAGGTTCTGTGTCTAATATGGCCCAACGCCTATTTGCTAGAACCCGCCAAGTTGAATCATTGGCTGCTGAAGTGATGAGTCTCAAACAGGAGATTAGAGGGCTCAAGCATGAGAATAAACAGTTGCACCGGCTCGCCCATGACTATGCTACAAACATGAAGAGGAAGCTTGACCAGATGAAGGAATCTGATGGTAAGGTTTTACTTGATCATCAGCGGTTTGTGGGTTTGTTCCAAAGGCATTTATTGCCTTCGTCTTCTGGGGCTGTACTTGGTAATGAAGCTTCAAATGATGAACCTCCACTGCCTCCTCCTTTTGGGGTTTTGTCAAGTACTGAGGCTCCGGATAACCACCCTCCGGTGCTTTCTCTTTCTGGGGCTCTACCGACTGCTGAGACTTCCTCTAAGCAACCTTTGTGAAGACTCCCTTTTGTTTGTTTATTTTAACTCATGTATATGTACATATTTGTGGCTTTATCGAAAATATTAATAAATAAGCTTTGCTTCATTTCAACATATTGTGTTAAATACACCAAAGCCTTCTTCAGAAAGTTCTCTGAATTTTTCTTTTGTCGAAACTTGTATTGTTGAAGCTTTGTGAGTGAAGCATGTAGTTTGAGGTAGTGTTCCCTTAATTTCCCGAGTGAGGAAAACTTCTCGGTTGGAGACTTGAAAAATCCAAGTCACTGAATGGTTGTGAGACTTCCGAGTATCAAGGTGCAGTAGCATATGGTGGGAGTCCCCCAAGTCTTCAGGCGAGGAGAGTCGCCGAATGAGGTGTCTTGCTTGCTACTAATTTGTCAACGTAACGAATCCTTGTTTCGATAGCTCAGATTGCAAAGTCGTCTTCATGAAAGTTGTTCCTTATCTTGTGAACTACAACATATCCAAATTTGAGATCCATCGGAGTAGTACAACTTCAGAAATTTAAGTATGATGAGTAACTGTTCATCAATTTTTTGTTAACCCGTCAGACTTGTTGTGAGCTTTGAAACTCCATTTTCTCTTGTTCAGATCAACATACTTTCTTCATCGAAGTTGTTCCTCGTCATCTCTTCCATAACATATCAAAAATTCAGAACAAACTAACGGTTGAATATTTCCAGATCTTCGAAACACTGCAGCAGCTTTGAAGCTTGCAGAAATCTGACCGTCATGTTTGGAGCTTCAACACTCTAAATTCCGTCGCTCAAATAGAAAAATTTCCTTCGTGAAAGTTGTTCATCTGCTCAAGAACTATAAGATGTCCAAAATTCAGCTCCACTGGAATTAGCTTCGCACTATCTTGATGAAGAGTGTGCGAAGCTTTTATATGTTTTGGTGTTGAAATTTTGTATTGTAGGTGAAGCATTGGGGTTGAAGCTTGATATGTGAAGCTTTATAGGTGAAGCTTTGGTAGTGAAGCTTTATAGGTGAAGCTTTGGTGTTGACACCATAAATTGATTGTGCTTCGCACTATCTTGATGAACATAGTGCGAAGCTTTTGAGATTGATATTGGTCCTCCATTGATGAAGCTTTTGTTGGCACCATAAATTGATTATGCTTCGCACTATCTTGATGAACATAGTGCGAAGCCTTTGAGATTGATATTGGTCCTCCATTGATGAAGCTTTTGTTGGCACCATAAATTGATTATGCTTCGCACTATCTTGATGAACATAGTGCAAAGCCTTTGAGATTGATATTGGTCCTCCATTGATGAAGCTTTTGTTGGCACCATAAATTGATTATGTTTCGCACTATCTTGATGAACATAGTGCAAAGCCTTTGAGATTGATATTGGTCCTCCATTGATGAAGCTTTTGTTGGCACCATAAATTGATTATGCGTCGCACTATCTTGATGAACATAGTGCGAAGCCTTTGAGATTGATATTGGTCCTCCATTGATGAAGCTTTTGTTGGCACCATAAATTGATTATGCTTCGCACTATCTTGATGAACATAGTGCAAAGCCTTTGAGATTGATATTGGTCCTCCATTGATGAAGCTTTTGTTGGCACCATAAATTGATTATGCTTCGCACTATCTTGATGAACATAGTGCGAAGCCTTTGAGATTGATATTTGTCCTCCATTGATGAAGCTTTGTTGAATTTCCCAATTTCCAATTTCCCTTTTTTTTTTTTTTTTTTTTTTTTTTTTTTTTGGGAAAACTAGAAATTTGAAAATATGGGAGAGATAACGTATACAAATTTTGCTTCCATACTGTTAAGCGAGAGATTGTGATGCAAGCCACATCTTGTAGTAGTCGATGGTTTAGATGAACCATATAAATTGAATTTGCTTCGAACAGTCTTGATCAAGAGCGTTTGAAGCTTTCTATGAGTTGTAGTGTTTGCATTGTTACAGAGGAGAAATGTCTGAAGCAGATGCAAGAGGGCTGAAGAGCTTGATCTTCGTATACCATGCATTGAAGCCATTGTTGGCCTGCAATAAGACTTTGTTGGTGACTATAGCTCTTGTTAGGCATAAGTGCTCCCCTAGTTGAGTTGTAAAGCTTGATGGTTTTTGATTATTTGTGAATGCTAGGAGTTCACATGTACAAGTTGTACCACTCGTCTTCTGGTTAATGGAATGAATGGTAGGTTGCTTTCATCACTTGGTTGGTGGTACGAATGTGAATTCCTTAATCACCTTTCATCCCATTTCATCACCTGGTTGGTGACATGAAAGAGAGTACGCGTTGTACATTTCATCACCTGGTTGGTGGCATGAAGGAAAGTACGCGTTGTACATTTCATCACCTGGTTGGTGGCATGAAGATGAGTTCCTTCTTCACCTGATTGGTGATAAGGGTGGCAAGTTTCCAAATAATATTAAAGTACGGGTTGTACATTTCATCACCTAGTTGGTGTTACGAAGGTGAGTTCCTTCATCACCTAGTTGGTGAGAATAAGGGCAAGGTGTCGAGGCACATTGTGGCAAATGTCGAATGACACAAAGTGTGGTGAACCCTTTCGAAGCACAGTTGGCTTATGTATGGATGTGTTGGAATGTATGATGTTTATGCATGAATGTGTTGGAATGTATGATGTTTATGTATGAATGTATTGGAATGTATGATGTTTATGTATGAATGTGTTGGAATGTATGATGTTTATGTATGAATGTGTTGGAATGTATGATGTTTATGTATGAATGTGTTGGAATGTATGATGTAGATCCTTTGTATAGTCTTGTTGACACATACTTAGATTTTGTTTTGTATTGGAAACATTTGCGTTGAAGCTTCAATACTTGAGTGTTTCATTGCTCAGAATGGAAAAAAGTTTATGGCCGAGTTGGCTAAATCACCTCTTTATTGAATTCATACCAAATGGTCTTTGTTACATAGGATGCCGAACGGCTGTAGCTTAACACTTGTACAATGTGAGTCTATTTGTAATAGTACTTCAAGTGGTCAGCATTCCATGGATGGCCAAGGGTCTTGCCGTCGGAGCTTCTGAGCTTGTAGGAGCCAGGGCGGCTGATGCCGACGACCTCGAACGGTCCGTCCCAGTTAGGACTGAGTGTTCCTTCACTCGGGACTCTATCACAGAGTAATCTTTTCTTCAGTACCCAGTCTCCCACTTTGAAAGAGCGAGGTTTGACCCTTGAGTCGTAGTAGTTGGAGATGCGCTGCTTGTAGGCGACATTCCTCAGGTGAGCCTGATTTCTGTGTTCCTCGACTAGATCCAGGTTGAGGGTGAGTTGCTTGTCGTTCTCACTCTGTATGTAGTTCTGGATTCGGTATGTTGCTTGCTCAAGCTCAACCGGGACAACTGCTTCTGTACCAAAAGCAAGTGAGAATGGAGTTTCTCCTGTGGAAGTCCGATATGAAGTGCGGTATGACCAAAGAACTTGAGGTAGGAATTCTGGCCAACAACCTTTAGCTTTGTCCAAGCTAGTTTTCAGAGTGCGCTTGATTATTTTGTTAACGGCCTCGACTTGTCCATTAGACTGGGGATGGGCTGGAGAGGCAAAACATAAGTTGATGTTGAACTTAGAGCAGAACATCTTGAACTTCTTGTTGTCGAACTGCCGCCCATTGTCCGTGACTATCGCATTGGGAATGCCGAATCTGCAGAGGATGTTCTTCCATACGAAGTCCTCTATTTTTCCCTCAGTAATGGTTGCCAAGGGTTCTACTTCAGCCCACTTTGTGAAGTAGTCAACTGCAACGATTGCATAGCGGACCTTGCCTTTCCCTGCAGGCATTGGGCCGATCAAATCAAGTCCCCATTGGGCGAAGGGCCAAGGGCTGATCATAGGAGTGAGCGGCTCGGGAGGGGAGTGAGGGATAGTTGCGTAGCGTTGACACTTATCACATGAGCGAGATATTCTGATGGCATCTTGGTGGAGTGTTGGCCAATAGTATCCTTGGCGAAAAGTCTTGTGTGCTAGGGATCGAGACCCAGCATGATCTCCGCAGACTCCTTCATGTATTTCCCGAAGGACAATTTCCGCCTCCGCAGGTGTAAGGCATCTTAGGTATGGCAGGGTAAAACTGCGCTTGTAGAGTTGGTCATTAATGATCAGGTAGCGGGCAGACTTGTATCAGATCTGCTTAGCTTGGACTTTGTCATTTGGGAGGGTGCCATGAGCAAGGAATTTATAAATTGGGGTGATCCAACTATCCCCTTGTTGTAAATTGCATACTTCCGCGACCATTGTGCTTGGTGCTGCCAACAATTCGACATGAATTTTTCTCCCAATTTTGTCTTCCACTGCCGAGGCGAGGCGAGCTAAAGCGTCTGCATGACTGTTTGCCGCTCGAGGAACTTGGGTGATCTGGTAATGGAAGTGCTTGAGCAAAAGTCGCGTTTGCGCAAGATATGCTGCCATGGAGCTATCCTTAGCATCAAAGTTGTTCGTGACTTGGTTGACCACTAATTGGGAGTCACTGAAGATATCAATTCGTTTAACCCCGAGGTGCTTGGCCAAACGTAAGCCTGCTAGAAGGGCTTCGTATTCAGCCTCGTTGTTCGATGCCTTGAATTTGAAACGAAGAGCGTATTCCATCGCCACTTTGTCGGGGGTAGTGAGGACTAATCCTGCTCCGCAGCCCTGTTGGTTGGATGAGCCGTCAACATATAGACTCCATGTTGGGGTTGTTGATTCTATCTTCTGAGCTTCCGATGGTAATGAAGCTACTGCTTCAGGTGTAGAAGCAATGTCAACAGGATATGTGAAGTCGGCTATGAAATCTGCTACAGCCTGACCCTTTTCGGCTGGTTTTGGTTGGTAGGAGATGTCAAACTCACCCAATGCTATCGCCCATTTGATCATTCGCCCAGACGTGTCAGGACTCTGGAGTATCTGTCGAAGAGGGTGATTGGTAAGCACGATGATGGCGTGTGCTTGGAAATAAGGGCGAAGTTTTCGAGCAGACATGACCAATGCTAGAGCTAATTTCTCAATGTTGGAGTATCGTGTCTCTGCATCTTGTAGAGCCTTGCTAGCGTAGTAGACGGGTCTTTCAACCCCACTGTCTTTTCGAATAAGAACAGAACTGACTGCTGAAGCCGAAACCGATAGATAGATAATGAGAGTGTCACCAACTTCTGGTTTGGAGAGCAGAGGGGCTTTACTCATGTACTCTTTGAGGTTCCTGAATGCCTTAGCACATTCCTCCGTCCATGTAATGTACTTTTTATTTCCCTTGAGTGCTTTGAAGAAAGAAGCACATTTGTCTGTGGCCTTAGAGATGAATCTGGTTAAGGCTGCCACCTTGCCAGTAAGGCTTTGGATATCTTTTGAAGTTACGGGCTCTTTCATGTCGAGGATTGCCTTGATCTTTTCGGGGTTAGCTTCAATACCTCGTTGGCTAATCATGAAGCCTAAGAATTTGCCAGAACCCACGCCGAAGGCACATTTATTGGGGTTCAACCTCATTCGATACCTCTTTAGAATGGTGAAAGTTTCAGATAGGTTGGTGATGTGTTGGTCAGCATGTTTGCTCTTGACTAGCATATCATCAACGTAAACTTCCATGCTCTTCCCAATCTGTTCGGCGAACATTGAATTGACCAGTCTCTGATAAGTTGCTCCTGCATTCTTTAGGCCGAAAGGCATGACTTTATAGCAATACAGTCCCCTGTCAGTAGTAAAGGCCGTGTGTTCTTGGTCTGAGGGGTTCATGAGGATTTGGTTATATCCTGAATAAGCGTCCATGAAGCTCAAGAGCTCACACCCTGCTGTAGAGTCTATAAGTCTATCAATTAGAGGAAGAGGGAAACTATCCTTCGGGCATCCTTTGTTTAGGTCGGTGTAGTCGACACACATTCTCCACAAGACCTTTTGAAGCAGGAGACTTTCCTTGGTCGGATTTTTCTTAACAAGGACAACATTTGCTACCCATGTTGGGTAATTGACTTCACGGACGAAGCCTATGTCCTTGAGTTTTTCAACTTCTGCTTTCATCGCCTCGTATCGCTCAACATCATAAGATCTTCGCTTCTGTTTTACTGGTTTGGTCTTGGGATCAATACTCAAATGGTGACAGATGATATCAGGAGAGATGCCCGGCATATCTTTATATGACCAAGCGAAGACCTCGGCGTTCTCTTGTAAAAATGAGATCAGCGACAACCGAAGGGGTGGTGACAAAGTGGTGCCAATCTTCACCATGCGATCTGGATGGTCTTTGGAGATAGAGACATTCTCTAACTCTTCAGCAGGTTGTGCTTGCTGGGTGAAGGAGTCATCTCGAGGGTCGTCGGGTTGACTGTTGCCATCATGAAGATCCGAGTTAGCTTCATCTGGACTGGTCTTTACTACCTGGTTATGTATAGAGAGGGTCTCCTTGGGGACATGCAGGTGTTGTTGCTTAACTGAAGTGTTGTAACATGATCGAGCACTAAGTTGATCTCCCCTGATGTATCCATTGCCGAAAGGGGTTGGAAACTTCATCAACAACATATGTGTGGATACCATGGCCTTGAGGTCATTGATGCCTGTGCGCCCAAAGATGACATTGTATGCAGTCGGGCAATTGACCACTAGGAAGTTAGTGGTAATAGTAGCTGTGTAGGGGCCTGTACCAATGGTAAGGGGTAAGTGTATACTCCCTAAAGGTTGGACGATATCGCCAGAGAAGCTTATCAGAGGAGAAATCGAGCGATCGAGCAAGTGTTCAGCTACATTAAGTGCTTTGAAGGCTTCAGCAAACATGATATTGACTGAGGCACCTGTGTCTATCAGGATTCGTTTCACATCGAAATTTGCTATGTGAGCCTCCACAATCAGCGGGTCGTTGTGAGGGTAGATGATACCTCTTTCTTCCTCAGGGTAGAAACATATTGGATCCCAGTTAGGCTTTTGATACTTGCCTCCTCTGATGTCTTCCACGTGAAACACTTGATGGCCAGGTCTCAAAGTTCGTTCACTGCTTTTCATGGCCCTATTGGAAGATTCAGACATGGGTGTGCCGCCGCTTATGGAATATATCACATTCACCTGGCGTTGGTTACGGTTATCCCTTGGAGGGTGAAGGAGGAACTGATCAATTTTTCCTTCACGTGCCAAAGCTTCAATATGGTCACGGAGGATAATGCACTTCTCCCTATCATGGCCATTATACTCGTGGTAGCAGCAAAACATGCCCGTGTTCTTCGTGGACTTGTAATCTGGCTGTCTTGGCTTTGGCTTTGGTATCAGGTGAGCTATACTGGGGTAGATGGCAGCACATGTAGCATTCAAAGAGGTGTATGTCTCATACCTCGGGGTAGGGCCTGTCTTGACACGTGATTGGCCCACTGCGTTGACTGCCTGGGGGCGGGCATTATTGTGACGATATCCTGAGTTATCGCGATAGTGCCCCTTATTCTTTTTATTAAAATGAGACTGGTGAGGATGGAAGTCTTTCCTTTTGCCCTGAGATTGATATGTCTGCTGACTTGGCGAAGCATTAAATGAGGCAGGGGGGTGTGCTGCTACCATTTGGAAGGTTGAGGTCTTTTCATTTGGTTGGATCTGGTCTCCACTCCCTACTTGCTGATAAGGGGTGACTGTAGGGGGTTTCCCTTGATATGTCCTTGCCTCGGCGGAGGCATGGTTGTAAGCTTGTGTCATCACCTCAGAGTAAGTCTTCCAAGTGTTGGCATTGATCATGTACTTGAAGAAACAGTCACGTAAGCCTGCCGTGAAAGCCTTGAGGGCGGTCTTGTCATCTGCCTCAGCGCAGCGAGAATACTCATGGCTGAAGCGGCCAGCGTACTTTCGTAATGACTCGTCCGGCTTCTGGCGAATAGTGTACAAGTCATCTGCGGAATGCAAGCGATCGGTCTGGAAGATGTGTTGAGAGACAAACAGCTTCCTCAACTCTTCAAATGAGTCTACTGTCTCAGGTGGAAGACGGCAATACCAGTTTAACGCTCCGCCAGAGAGGGTGGAAGGGAAGAGAAGGCACCGTTCTTCGTCGGTGTGTCCCCGGTATACCATGGTGGACTCAAAGAGGTTAAGGTGTTCAATCGGGTCTTCCCTTCCAGTATAGAGCTGTAAGTCAAGCTTCTGCTTTGTCTTCGCTTGGAGGGGAGTGTTGAGGATCCTTCTTGTGAGAGGGCCAGGCTTAGGTTGGTTCCAGTCAGGTATCTCGGCTTGACGTTCAGCCTTCAGCTTGTTTACTTCCTCAAGGAGCTGCAGGACAAGGGGGTCCTGAGCGGAGTCGTGCACCACCAAAGTTTTCTTCTTTAAGTCCCCATCGCCTCCTGGAAGTAGGAAAGTTTGACCAAGATAGCGTGATCTTTCTCTGGACTCACCATACTGACTTCTAGAGTGAGTATGTCGGAATGTTTCCGAGTCCCCAGTACCTTCATATTCTTCTGGGACTTGTTGCCCATTCTCTAGATTGGCGGCTGGCCTGGGTCGTGGAAGAGGACCGAGTCTTTCAGAAACCCTTGGGTCATTGATCTTCGAGCTTATGTGGATGGGATTCTCTCGACGTTGCTTTAGGAAGTCTCGACAATCGCGATAGACAGCTTTTGATCCTTCTGCTCCCTCTGTGAAGAGGTGTTTTCCTCTACTTCTCCTGCTTCGGGTTGAAGCAGCTGGGTTGAGAGAAGTCTCATGTTGATTATCACATTGATGTGTAGCTCGATCCCTATCAGGGATGTCCGTGTCGGATATCGGCGACCCTCCGTGTTGGGGGGCATTCAGTTGATTGTTGACCTCAACAGGGGCGACGAGCTTATGTGTTTGAGCCTGCCTAGCCTCGTGAAGCATCTCGAAAAGTTTTTCATATTGTTCCTGGAGGACTTCATTCTTCATCGCTATCTTGTTGTTCTGAACCTCTAGCTCATCGACTTTAGCTTGAAGAGTAACTCTATTTCCTTCTTGTTTTCGCTGCTTCATACTAGGTCCAGCGGGGGTGTCATTCTGTGTGCTGTGGCTTCTTTCGCTCCCCATGTCGGAGAGAGATGCTTGGCCAAAAGAAAGTGTACGAGCGGTGGAAACCAGCTTGACAAAGCTGAAGAGAGTGGGAGTAAGTGTCGATTTCCCACAGACGGCGCCAAATGTTGATGCACAAAATCAGCGAGGACTTTGGTACAACAGAAAGTGTCAGGTTTGTGACCTTCGCTTGGTTGCTTCGGTCACTAGTGAAGATAACTACGTAAATGAATAGGGACAGGGAAGCAAACACAAGATGTACGTGGTTCACCCAGATTGGCTACGTCCACGGAGTAGAGGAGTTCTCATTAATTGTGAAGGGTTTACACAAATACATAGATTCAAGCTCTCCTTTTGTGAGTTCTAGTGAGTAGTTTAGTACAAAATGACATTAGAGATTATTGTGGGAGAATGATCCCTATTTATAGAGGAGAGTTTCTAGTTTTGTTCTAACATTGACACGTGTCGTGTTGTGATTGGCTTCTGATGTTGACACGTGTCGAGCTGTGATTGGCTTCTGATGTCGACACGTGTCGCATTGTGATTGGCCTCCTGGTTGAAAGGAAGCTCTTCTAGGTCCTTGACGGTATAACGTTGACCGGTGCTCAGTAGTTTCGGGATTGGTCAAGTATGGTACAAACAAACTTTATTCGTTTGATTAATTAACATATTAATTAATCCTTGCCATAAATAATTAAACCATTTAATTATTCTTACTCATCTTCATTATTTCTTCAATCTCCTCCTTACACGGTGTATGATCCATTAGGTTCCTTTTAGCGAGGCAGTGGGCGATTAGAACTCTTTCAAATCGATTGTGAATTGAAACTTACTTTCAATTCTCCCTTTAGCGATTTCACACGTTTATGGCTTCCACAAACCATGAGTGACACCTAGCAGCATATCATGGTTACCCAAGCTAATCAGAAGAGGTAGAGAACCTATTCAGTTTAGGATTACAAATGCAATACGGTTTTTCTCTAATACAACACTATTGACCACATTGTTTGGTTTGATAGTTTAGTTTATTCATGTCTACTATCCAATGTGATTCGTGTGCTTATATGATTACCTTGAATGTGATTTGGAACGACTTCCTAAATCTCATTCATACTCTGGCCAGAGATTCTTAATCATATCATAGAGTATTCTCCCTCAAACAGTTTGAAGGTTAGAGATCCCTTGTTGCGCATTCACTTGCCTTCATGGCTAAGTGGCTTAACCTCAACTATGTCGTGGACACCCTCCTGATGGAGTGACTTTGACATAATCAAAGATCAAGGACTTAACCACAAGACAACGACGATGCCTCAGGTCAAATGACTACTTTGCATTATCCCAACCATGAGTTCTCATGTGACATGAGTATGAGAACTCCTCGTTGATCGTGTTCAGTGGACTCATTCGCTATTGAGCACTTACATGCTTGTCTTGATGTCACACACATCAATGACTCGAGACTAGTCACTCTCCCTGAGAGAAGACATAACACGTACTGATCTTAACGGACTGTCAATGCCCAATTGGCAATCCTATGATCAGGAACGTTTAGGATGTGTCTACGAAAGAATGGTCTCTTGAATCTAACTTCTTTAGATTGCATTCTCCCAATCACATATTCCTTGGACTTATCGTTTAAGCATATAACATTTATATGAGACGGCTTAAACAATAATCTTTGCCCTTGATATTAAACTAGATTAGTTTAACATGTGAAATGTCCGTAAAGTATCATCATATGATTGGTTTTAGGGCACATTTCCAACAGAATTTCCCTCTAACCAGGAGACCAATCACAGCGCGACACGTGTTAACATCAGAAGCCAATCAAAGCCCAACACGTGTCAACATCAGAAGCCAATCACAACATGACACGTGTCAATGTCATAATGAAACTAGAAACTATCTTCTATAAATAGAGATCATTCTCTCACAATATTTCCTAATGTCATTTGTACTAAATCATTCACTAGTACTCACAAAAGGAGAGCTTGAACCTATGTACTTGTGTAAACCCTTCACAATGAATGAGAACTCCTCTACTCCGTGGACGTAGCCAATCTAGGTTAACCACGTACATCTTGTGTTTGCTTCCCTGTCTCTGTCCATTTACATACTTATCCACACTAGTGACCGGAGCAATCTAGCGAAGGTCACAAACTTAACACTTTCTGTTGTACCAAAATCCTCACTAATTTTGTGCATCAACAAACTTTAACGAAAAGCTCCTGATATTGTTCACTGTAATGAAAAACCACATTTTTACACTAAAAAGTCAATCATTATACTATTCACTTTACCCTTTATTTTGTCATTTTCGTTAAAACTCAAAGTTTTCAAATCATTTTCACTAGTTTTCCTTTCTTTTTTTTTTTGGTAAACTAGTCGTTTGTATTTATGTGAGACATAAATGAATACAATTTTAAAACATTGGAAAATTAGAATCTCACCAGCTCTTTTCAAAGTTGTTGCCAAATGAAAAGTATAGTTAGCCTCAAAAAACACTTCTTTAAGACCTAGCCGCCTAGGTGAACTGGTGAACCCAGATAAAGTAGCTTGGTAATGTCACTATGCGTGACACATAATTCAATCATCTACAATCATATTATTTAATTTGTAAATTTAAATTAAAAAATTTAGGGTTTGTTTGATATTCTATTTGAAATTTTTTATCATTTCTCAAAATATTTCTTAAGAACATTTCTTAAAAACAATTTTTTTTAAGACTAAAAAACTTGATTGGTTTGCGATTTAAAATTTTTAAATCTTATGATTTAAACTAGACAAAGAGATATAAAAAGAGGGGGTTGCATAAGAGGGAGAAAGAGAAAAGAGGAGGAAAGAAATTAAGAGATGATTGAAGAAAAGAGAAAGAAGAAGAGAGAGATTCGGACTAGATAAAGAGGAAGATGAGTGAGAGAAAAAACCGAGAGAATGAAGAAAGCGGATTAAAGGAGAGAAGAAAAAGGTTAAAAAAAGAAGAGGAGAGATAAAGAAAAAAAGAGAGATAAATTTGGAGTGAGAGAGGAGGAGGTAAAGAAAAGAAACAAGTGAGTTTAATTTAAAAATTCTAAAAAACTCACTTTTTTATATTTTTAAAGAATAGACTATATTTTTGAGTTAGTATTGAGTTTAGTTTTTTAAAATAGTTATACCAAACAAGTTTTTAAAGCCTAAAATTTGAAAATTATTTTTGAGTTTAAAAAGTTGAATTCAAGTTGAGTACTAAACAAGCCCTTAATCTCTTTTTTTTTTTAAATGATTGTTGAAGATTAAAAGAGATGCACAAAATGACACCCTAGTAGATTGTGGACTGTAAAGGAATTGGATCCCATATGGATATACTTTGTGGGGATTCTAGGAATCCTTACATCTTAGTCATTCATTATGTATTGTGAGATCAGAAATCATTTGATTTTTTTATTTAAAATTAAACACAAATAGTATCTGACGAAAACTAATCGCACGATGTACGATGAACGGTTAGGATGTGAGGATTCCTAGGATCCTCACAAAGTGGATGTAGAAGGAAATGGATACTCTTTGGATCCTTTCCTCCTAATCCATCAAATCAGGGAATCCGAATTATTGAAATTTGATCCAACGGTTATAAACAGGGGGCTATTTTAAAAGTTATAATAACTTCAACCATTTGATTAAATTTCAATAATACGAATTTCCTGATTTGGTAGATAATGAGGAAGGAATCCAATCATCTTCGGACTGTAAACAGCGGAGGTTGCCAATTGGACGGCTGACCCTTGACTTCCCGTGATTGCTGTTTTTCAGATTGACGATCATTCCCTCTAAAAACTTACTTTCTCCGTTCCGTTCCGTTTCTGCCACCGATCAGTGTGTCTCACTTGCCACTAAAATGCTGAAGAAACGAACGCACTTGTTGTTGGTAAGTTTCGTAATTTTGGTGCAAAGACAGGGGCTAATGAGTCACTCAACATCTCCCCCTTAAAATAATCAAACGACAACAATGAATGAAAGACATAATAATGCAAACAGAAGCGATTCCCACTCTCTTATGATTACGCGTGGAACCATGCACCTATAAGGGATCACCATTATTCATGTTTGGGAGTCTCAGACCAGAAAATAATTATTATAAAAACCTAATTGGAAGTCATGTTGAGTAGAGAGGAGTGTGATAAAGACGCGCCAAAGGTAGAGCATGAGTGAATTTGGCACAATAATGTAAAGAGGTGGGGGCTGGCTTTGTATATAATTCATGTCCGTATTACGAGAGGGGCTTTCCACTTTTTTCTAACTTTTGCTTCCTCCCTCCTCTCTCTCTCTCTCTCTCTCTCTCTCTCTCTCTCTCTCTCTCTCTAGTTTTCTCTTCTATTCTGTTTTTGTTGATCTCTGACCTAATTGTCTGTCTGTGTGCTATCAACACCCTCACCACCAAACACCCCCCCCCCCCCCCCCCCCACCCAAAAAAAATCACCATTCAGAATCTCAAGCAAGATCCTCTTCTTCTTCTTGTACCGCCGCCGCCACCACCAACAGCACCAGCAGCAGCTAGGCTAGAGCTAGATCTATTGTTAGTGTAGTGCATACCAATTATTAGTAGCTAGATATATATATATATATATATATATATATATATATATAGGACTCAATTCGTAATTAGTAATCAACACCACCGCACAGGATTTCTAAGAGATCGATCGAGAGCTGATCATATAATCATATCGCCACGATCAATCAAGATTTGAAGATGACTCCAGCTAATCTGGCAGGGCAGTTTGGCGACACAACTTACACCAAGGTGTTTGTTGGAGGGTTGGCATGGGAAACCCAGAAGGAAACCATGAAGAAATACTTTGAACAGTTTGGAGACATCTTGGAGGCCGTTGTTATCACTGACAAGGCCACTGGAAGATCTAAAGGCTACGGATTTGTATGCACTTTCCCTTTCATTTCAGGCAATATATTGTATATAGGGTTTTTAGTTGGCTACTTAGATAGATCTTGAAATAAATGAAAGATCTAAATACGGTATTTAATTACTATTTTGATTATATGTGTATATGTAGGTAACTTTTCGGGAAGCCGAAGCTGCGATGAGAGCTTGTGTGGATGCTGCTCCCGTGATTGATGGGAGGAGGGCCAACTGCAATCTTGCTTCTCTCGGTGTTCAGAGATCCAAGCCTTCAACTCCAAAGCATGGTAATATTCTATTTCTTCATGGATCTTAGCTTGCAAAAGCTTCATCATGAACTAATCTCGCGTTTTCACGTGAACGTACATATACATATCTTTTAATACAAGGTACTTTAATTTATATATTATTTCTATTACCATCAGTTCTTGTTAATTAACTTGTTGAGGCAGCTAGCGAACAGCCTTAAAAGTTTTGGATATTTCTCACTAATATCATTGGTGCTTCCCAAGAAGAGGCTATTGAATATATTAGATTTTGACTGTGGTCCGAAAATAATTTTATTTGAGGAAAATTCTTTTCACAGTGAAACATATGCAATAGTGCAACTTTGGATATTCCTCAACTAAGAATTAAGTTTATTTCTGCAATTTTTTTTTTAATTTAAGTTCAATCAATTTTATCGAACAAGTCCAACATCTCATGTGCTTTTTGCAAAAATAGTTGGATATATATCTATATAGAAAAAATTGGTGTTATGCTAGCTCAAAATTACCTAGCTACGTACCATTCTAAAGAACCATATTTCCATAATTTGAACTTCGTTCAAGCAGATTTAAAAAGTTAGAAACTGATTATGGTAGAAATAATAAACTTGAGTTAATTAGTGGCATGCAATATATTACTCTTCCCCTTCTTCTGATTATTTTATCATTAGATTAATGTTAATGCAATTTCGTGTATTATATATTTTAGAGAAATAATGTTAATCTCTGATGTTATTACTTATTTATGCAGCACGTAAAGAGATGTCTTTAATTTGAACAGTGATGTATTATCAAAGTTTATTGTTGGAAATATAATGATTTTAATGATAAAGAGATTAACTGGCCTGGGTATGATGGGCAGGTGGAGGAGGAGGAGGAGGCAGGAGCTTTGGGAGGGTAATGGGGTCATTCCGAACAGGGTTTGGAGGTGGAGTGGGATCAGCTTTTCCCTCTGCAGCAAGCTTCCCTCATTATGCCATCCAACAAGGGATACCTTACAATCTTTATGGGTATGCATATATTGTACCCATTTATTGACCATTTGACCATCTCCATCATCAAATAATATAACTAGGTTTACTTTACAGCCTTTATTTATGGCTAACTGAAACTTATTTTTGATATTCCGAACTACCTGGTTTAAACGTTAAATTTTTGTTTAAAAATATAAAAAAAAATAAGATTTAATAGTTAAAATACTAGGAGCACCAAATTTTTTTTTCTTAGATAACTATATATATTGTATATATTGATGATGAAGATGCTTTATATGCTATGCTATATATTGTACCCTCATCCATCTTTGCTAGCTGTATGAATATGTGTGTGTGTATGGAAAGCTGCACGTGCTTTACCAACTCATGCGCTTCCACCACCCAACCTCATCATCCTCATTAAAGTAGCCCTACTACGTATCAAGATTCAAAAGCACGCTCATATCTCTCTCCACCACACACACACAAATGAGTGTGATCAATATTCATTCCTTTTGGCATGGTTGTCATTGCCCCACCCCAAAACACACACAGAGTACATGTAATATATATGCACCGCGCAAGCTCGTGCTTTTACATTTGATCCTCATGCATGCATGCATACACACACACACACACATATTACATGCAGATTATATCATCAATTTCGCATGCCTGCATTGCATTCGCAACCTTAATTAACATGCATATGTATTTTTTTAACATGCATGAATTTGTTGCATATACAAGTAATATACACATCGATTGAATACGTACAATCGATATTGTCTTGTTTGGTAGATGCTGACTGACTTGTAACTTTTTCCGTTTCGATCAGGTACTCTTCATACTCGCCAGACTACACTTACCCTACGGTTTGTACAATCTTCTCCTTTTTTTCTATTATATTATATTATTACCTTAATTAACCTGTAAAAATGCTTCTTTTACCACTTACTTGTACCATCTCTTTAATAAAGATAGACTCACATGCGGACCCTACCTCTATTAGAGAAAAAATACAAATAATCGTATAGATGGTAAACATAGCACTACTCATTAATTTGCATTTTCATTTCTGAGCTCAAATAATTCCTCTAAAACATTAGACCCACTTGGCTTTCTCGTATTCTCTTTCTTTAATAAAACATTAATCTATAGGCCCGCACTTTACTCTTCCAACAGCGTCCATATTACGTAAGGAGTAAAAGGAAAGGGGACCAACCGACACATATGCATTGCATGTCTTGGCAGTTCCATGTATGCGATACCAAGTTGGCAAGTTGTTAAAAACAATTTAACTTCTTCAACTAATTCCCATCAACCAAACTTTTTTTTTTCTTGATTAATATACACCCGTGTTCCAACTTGGTAGTTGGGCTTTCACTATGATCTAAACCAAACAGCACACACAACAGAACAAGAAAGGAAAAAAACAGGAAACACAAGACCATATATGAAAGTAACTGGGAACCCATATGTACAGACTCCACAGCATTAGTTTCACGGCTTGCTGAGTGTTTACTGATATTAAAAATAAAAAATAATTTTTTTTTCCTTTCTAGATACTAATACCAAGTAATTGCACTTGAATTTAATTAAGGTAATTTTCAATTAATTAACTAACACCTAGAAGATAGTGATGATTTTATTTTTGTTCAATGTGGTATATATTTTCAGAACTACTATGGTTTGTACGGAGGGGCAGCAGGCCAGTATCCTATGTACGGGACAAGCCCTGCAACTGGGATGGTGGCCGGAGCAGCAGCCGCGGCGGCTTTTTACCCTTATCTTTCATATGGATCAGAAGGGAATGGAGGAGCCGCAGCAGCTGCATATGGTAGCTCAGGTGTGCCGAGTTATGCAACTGGTGTCCAATACCCCCACAACAACCAGCAGCAGCAGCTTTTTCATTATTCGACCATGAATTCAAGTGGAGTTGGAGGCTACCCGCACTATGGTCCTCCCATTTCTCTTGCGCCCTCACCCGCCTTGCAATCACCAGGTAATTACTTGAATTTGATTTTTGTTAGATTGAGATGAGAGCAATTTCTTAACTTTTAAATTAGTTAATCTTGGTTGAGATGGATGGAGACGCTAATATCCTTGACAGTGTGTTTTGCTGTGCCACAGGCGTAACCGTGGCCCTTCCTGCACCAATCCCTCATCGCTAGTTCATCCCAAAGTGCGTGCATGCATGGCTTCAATTATTCAAACTCGATTCCACCCTCATCAGCTGCATATGCTTCTGAGTTTTCAGCAACCTCTGGCCTAACCATGGTTCACTTCTCCATCTCTTCCTCTCTCTCTCGCCGTCTAACACACAATTAATTAGCCCAAGCAATTGGCATTTGGACTAATTAATTTGCACAAATACAAAGCCTCCCAAAGGGGCTACATGAAATCATTCCATCTCCACAATTGGCTGGGGTACGTGCATCTCATGCATACTCATGCATTTCATTTTCCCCTTGAAGAGTTCTTTTTGAAAGCATCATTTTAAATACCAACTCAGGCTATTGGGTTTAGCCAAGTTGGAAAATAGTATTTTTTTCCCTCAAAAATTCTTAGCCCTGGAGGGGCTGAGGCAACAGAAGAAAAATGTAACTTTTGGCCCAGGAAGGCTAAAGAAATGCATAAAATGGTTTGCAAATATTGTAAATTCAACACAAATAGCAAGCCCTTCACTTTTGAAAAGTTTCAATCCAAAAATGTTTTATCCCTCTATCTTCAGCTAATCAATCACCTCAAACAAACAAAGGCGCGCAGTTTTAGGGGAAAAGAACATGGGCATGGAATGCCCCAATTGTTTTGGCTGTTAACATCTAGTCTTAGGATTTTGAAACTAGCTAAGAACAGTCATGTCTCTATAAAGCTTTACCAAGTTTTTGTCACCTTTCACATAATGTGTCTAACCAACCAACCAACGATCGATCCTTTCCCTTAGGGTAAAGGGAAGAAAATCACAAACTCTTGTTCGTTTCGTGTAAATTCATCAAGTGTGGCTAAACTATGGGAGTTTTAGCCCCATTTCACTAATTTTAGGAGGGATAGTTTTTAGCATTAGCTTTTAGCTTTTGCTAGTACATTAATCTCATCATCCTTTTGAGCACTCCATTAATGGATTTGGAGTTCAAAAGCAGCTGCATGTAATCCTTGGAAGATATTTTGGTTCCCTTGGGTTCTTCTCCACTAACGCACCAACCATGGTTAGGACATAGGTCAACCTCATCTCATCACATCTCTCTCTCTCTCTCTCTCTTTGTGTTCATCTTCTACTTGGAAATGGACCTTGATGCTCTTTCGATTATATGTATAAGTCTATGCTTTGGATTGCAATTAGGGATCCTTTTAAGGACAGTGAAGATTCATTCTCCATCGGTGCTGGTTGAGAATGGATATGCTACTCACTACTATATATGCTTTTGATTTGAGACTTCTATGTTTACTTCTGATGATGATATTATGAGATTTTTAATTACCTAATTCTTCTGAAGTTCGAAATTTTGGCAGTATATACAGAGGGAATATTAGTGACTTCTCAAACTTTAATTAAACATGACCATTAATATGCCTTGAATTGATGGTAGTGCCAGTGCATGAAATTAAACTGAGAGATTTACTGTCTTTTTGAGTAATTGTATTAGTGACGTATTGTTACCAATTCACTCTTAACACGTATATCTTCTATTTACATTTTTTTTTGTCTCAAAATTTTTATTAGATTCTTAGTGAAATGTTTACATCTTCTGCCAAGATATTGAAATAAAAATTGGACCAATACAAACCCATGAATGGACACCGCCATACTTAGAGACATAAGATGCAACAACATGAGCAGCATGGTTGGATTCCCGATGGGCATACGTGAACGTTGCGGTTTGGAAGGTTTCAGCAAGATTCCAGATGTCGTCAATGATACCCTCCAAAGATGCATCAACTCCCGTTTCCTTATTGATTGTCTACACGATTGTCTTTGCATCAGTTTCAATCTCTTGGATGCCTTCCTTTGCACACCCTCAATGCAGTAGCTTCAGCCATTGCATCAGAATGGAAGTACAGGCCTCCCGAGCCTCCTGCAGAGTGCAGCAGGCCGGCAAAGTCCCTTATAACCCATCCCACTCCACCTTTATGTGTTTGGGGATTCCAAGCAGCATCAAAATTCACCTTAAGTGTCCCAAACTCTGGTCTTTTTCATCTCACCTTCCTTCCTGCAAATTCCAGTTCATTGGTTCCATCCACTGCATCTGTGGTTGTTGTGCTCGCCCATTGTGCTTCCTTGTATTCTATCACCCTTTCCTTCCAAATTTCCATTGCTTCTACCAGTGATTTAAGTGTTCCTTTGAAAAACACCTCGTTCCGGCATTTCCATTTTCTCCAAAGGCCAAAAACAAGTTCTTGCAGGATTTCATTTTCGTTTCCAATTGCATGAAGCCTGTTGCACAGATGAGCCGATGTAATGAAATCATTTGCCCTTCAAGGTAATTATTGATGTTATACATGTAGAATTGTAAGTAATGAGCTGATTAGTAAATAAGAAGCCCTTTAATGTTAATTGTGTATGCACTTAGTCCTATAGAATGACAAGTGTGAGGCTCCATTATGTAAGGCTAAAATAGCCATGTGTAGTGATCCTACAAGTTAGCTAGATGTGTGGCTGAGATCAAATGTGATGTGTGTGGATCCAGCTAAGGCAAAAACGATTGTGAAATGCACATGTGTGTGCTCATTTTTCCATTAAGAGAAATATATTCCTCTCTGCAATTATCGCAGAAGAGAAGGAGAAAATTCATTCCTTTTGCATTCTACAATCCTTTTCTTATCACCATCTTTGCATAACTCAAATAAATATTTCACATTAACATGGCCTCAGAGCCAGGTTCTATCAATTGAATCTGGGTGTGAATCTGTGAAGCCACTGAGTTAACTTGAAGCTCGGTGAAGTTCGCCGAAATTCAAAAATTATATGAGACGAGAAATCAACATTCAGGCCAAAAATGTCTAGATTTGGAAGCTTGGAGGTGAGAACTCCAATCTTCTTTGATGAGAACTACCAGTTCTGGAGAATTAAGATGGTAACGGTTTTCAAATCTCTTGGGTTATCGAATTTGGTAGAAAAGGGGATTACAACCCTCGACTCGAAGAAGAAGAAGGAAGCTGAAGGGTTATCAGAAGATGCAGTCGATGAAGAAATGACTACAGTGTTCATGAGGGATGCGAAGGCTCTAGGAATCATACAAAATGTAGTCTCTGACCAGATCTTCCCTCGGATTGCCAATGCTGATTCAGCTAAGATGGCATGGGATTTGTTGTATGGAGAATACCACAGTGGTGATCAGGTTAGATCGGTAAAACTGCAAAATCTTAGACGAGAATTTGAATATGCTAGGATGCGAGATGATGAATCTATCTGGTTATCTTACAAGGTTGAATGATTTAATTAATCAGATGAAAACATTTGGTGAATCTCTTTCTAATGAGAGACTTGTGCAAAAGGTTCTGATTAGTTTAAATAAACCATATGATCCTATCTGTATGGTTATAGAAAATACAAAATGCTGGGAGACTGTAGAATTGCAAGAGGTAATTGCAATCTTAAAGAGCCAAGAACAACGGTTTGATCTGCATACTGTTGATACTACTGGGAAGGCATTTACATCTCTCTCAATGAGTCTAAAGGGTCAAAATAGAAGTAGAGCTCAATCTGGTCCATCTCAGTTCCAGAAGAATTGGAATTCTAAGGGCAAGAAATGGGATTCAAAACCCAAGTTTCAGCAGAAATTTCCTGCTAGTCCTGTACAAAATGCACAGTTAATGGGTTTGACAGTTACAAAACCACAGTGCAGGGTATGCTCTAAGTTTCACTTTGGTGAGTGTAGATATAAGGGGATGCCTAAATGCTATAACTGTGGAAAGGTTTGGACATTGGGCTTGAGAGTGTACTACAGGCAAATCAGTGCAAAAGACTAACAGTGCTAATCAAATAGAGGTGACAGGGAACTTGTTCTATGCAAATAGTACTATTTCTGGATCAGTTGTCAATGGTGAATGGTATATTGACAGTGGTTGTAGCAACCACATGACTGGAAATGAGAAGTTATTGGTTGATAAAAGGACAAATGTGGAAGGCAAAGTACAAATGCCAACTGGTGAGCTTATGAATGTAGCTGGAATGGGGACTCTAGTAAATGATACTCATAAGGGCAGAAAATACATCAAGGAGGTAATGTATCTACCTGGATTGAAGGAGAACTTACTGAGTGTGGGACAGATGGATGAACATGGGTATTATTTGCTGTTTGGAGGTAAACTGTGCAACATTTTTTATAGTTCTTCACTAGAATGTCTTGTAATTAAAGTAGAAATGAAGAGGAATAGATGTTATCCTTTAGCACTATTACCTGATGATCATATAGCTTTGAAAACAAGTTTGTCTCACTTTACTTGGACCTGGCACAAAAGGCTAGGCCATCTGCATCTAAGGGGGTTAAAACAACTCAAGAAGGAAATGGTGCATGGACTTCCATACTTAGAAGAAGTTGATGAAGTGTGTGAAGGTTGTCAGCTTGGAAAACAACATAGAGAGTGGTTCCCAAAGAATCAGGCATGGAGAGCAAGCAATCCACTAGAGTTGATTCATGTGGATTTATGTGGACCTATGCAAAATGAGTCCATAGCTGGTAATAAATATTTCATGCTTATTGTAGATGACTGCATAGGAATGATGTGGTTTTATTTTCTCAGATACAAGTCAGATGCATTGAATTGGTTTAGAAAATTCAAATCCATGGTAGAGCTATAGAGTGGTTTCAAAGTGAAGTGCCTAAGATGTGACAGAGGGGGTGAATTCACATCTTATGAGTTTAACAAGTTGTGTGAAAATGAGGGTATTCAAAGACAACTCTCTATGGCCTATAATCCACAATAGAATGAAGTTGTAGAGAGAAACAACATAATGGTAGTTGAAATGGAAAAAGCTATGCTTCATGATAAAGGGTTACCTTACTATTTGTGGGCAGAATCTGTACACACAGCTGTCTACATAATGAATAGGTGTCCTATAAGAGCTCTCGGAGATATAACTCCTTTTGAAGCATTCAATGGTCGAAAACCAGGGATTGCACATCTCAAAATCTTTGGTTGTTTGTGCTATGTACACATATCAAGTGAGTTGAGACAAAAACTAGATGCAAAGAGTGTCAAGGGCATATTTGTGGGTTATGCCACTTGTGAAAAGGGGTACAGAGTTTATGATCCTCTTACTAAGAAACTTATACTCTCGAGAGATGTTGTGTTTGATGAAAATGCAGCTTGGGAGTGGAAGAAGGTCTCTGAGAATTATGTAATGTGCTTAATCATGATGAGATATCTGAGATGCCTAAAAGTACATCACTTGGAGCAACTCCTGAAGGTCAGGACCATACTCAATCACCAAGCTTGTTATCTTCTCATGAATCAGCAAGTGATATAAGTACCAGTATGAGAAAATCTCAAGCCTTTGATCACACTTCATTGAGGTGGAGGAATTGGATGATGTTCTAGCTCAATGCAATCTTTGCATTATGGAACCTGAAAAGTTTGATGAGGCAGCTAAGGATGAATCATGGATGATAGCTATGAAAGATGAACTGCAAATGATTAAAAAGAATGCAACATGGGAGCTAGTGGACAGACCAACTGATAAACCTATAATTGGGGTTAAATAGGTGTTCAAGACTAAGCTTAACCTTGATGGATTAGTGCAGAAGAATAAAGCAAGGCTGGTAGCCATGAGATATGCTCAGAAACCAGGTGATGACTATAATAAGACTTTTGCACTTGTGGCTAGACTCGATACAATTTGAACACTAGTTGCATTGGCAGCACAGAAGAATTGGAAACTATACCAACTTGATGTCAAGTCTGCTTTTCTGAATGGAGTACTCGAATAGGAGGTTTATGTACAACAACCAGATGGTTTTGTGATCAAGTGGAGTGAAGACAAAGTGTACAAGCTTCATAAAGCTTTGTATGGCTTAAAACAAGCACCAAGGGCCTGGTATAGTGAAATTTGTTTATACCATATTTAGGGCCTCCGTATTTAGATCTCGTACAAATACTCAAGAGACTTAAATGTAATTATGTGATAAAAGAATGGGCAAATATGTAATAAGTAAGGAGCCCTTATTCTATAAAAGGGCCTCCTCACTCTCACAAACCCTAAGTCTCTCCTATTTAGAGCAAAGCTCTCACACTCTCTCCCTCACAAATACTCTCAGAGAAATACAATCAGTGTGGACGTAGCCCAAACCTTGGGGTGAACCACGATACATCTTGTGTTATTTACCTTCTTGCAGATTCACGATCGGATTTACATTGTTCCAAGACCTTCGGTTTTGTGCATCAACATTTGGCGTCGTCTGCGGGAATCGATACGAAAAGTTATGTCGGTTCTCTTTCATTTTTTCACCTCCGTCGTGAATTTGCAAAATCTACAAAATCAACACTGCAAAATCCACAAAACCCAGAACCTCCTTGGGCTTCCCTAGAAAACCCTCACAAACACAAAGCTATCATGTCATCCCCTAAAAGAGCCCCAAAGATTCTCGGTTTTCTTTTTTATTTAAGTCCTCATTCTCTTTCCTTTTCTGAAGATCGAGATCTCTCAGCATGCATCAAGACTAGATTGGGAATACGGGTGGATCCTCCAACAAGCACAACACCATGGACGCTGCTCTTGTCCATCTTGCCGTTGAAGATCGAGATCTCTTAGCTGCTCTTGTCTGTTTGACGCCATCAACATTTGGCACGTGTCAACGTCTCCGCCATGATCGGTATCCTCGCCTCCGTCCACCGCCCCGAACCTTTCTCCAAGCTCGTGCTCACCGGCGTTTCCTCGAGGTTTCTAAATGATCGAGAATACCATGGAGGATTTGAGCAGGAAGATATTGAGAAGATGTTTTCGACAATGGAGGGTAATTACGAGGCATGGATCCACGGTTTCATGCCTCTGGCCGTTGGGGCCGGCATCTCGACAGCGGTCCGAGAATTCAGCTGCATCTTGTTCAACATGCGACCCCACACCTACTCTCTCCTTCTTGGCAAACTGAAGGTTAGGAACTGGGCCACCTGTTCAAGGTGGTGTCGATCTCTCTACTCCAAACAAAACACTCTGTCCCTTTTCTCTCTATCACCTTCTCTGCTATATAAAAATCCCATCTTTTGGGTTTCTTAGTCTCGTGCGTTATATAACCCAGTAAATTATCCGGGAAAATTAGAGCCAGAAAGTGTAAAAAACCGTGTTTGGATCTATTTCGATAGTTTTGGTTTGAGGGTGTTTGTGAGATCAGATTGATTTTTGCTTCAGAGGATAGAGGGTATAACAATGGCTGGAATAGCAATAATCCTAGATTTGTTGAGGAAAAACCCAAGTCCTGGTACAATCCAAGTGTTACACTTTGCTAGGTATTTCTCAGCCAAAGTCGCCGCTTCTGCCGCTTCTGCCGCTGCTGTGTCTGTCGCCGCTGGTGTTCCATATGCTTATAAGGCACGATTTGCATATAACAACAATTGAATGGGAAGTTCAATATCCTACAGCTGCAGAGCGACGCAGAAAACCTTAGCAAGCTTCAAAGATGGGACACTCGAACGTATGGAACTTTCACCACAAGAACTACAGCCCTGGTTCCCGCATTTGCTGAGTGTGTGGAAACCCTCATGGGTGGATCCAGAAGTATGCATTGATGTGCTGCAGGCAGTGCTTCCGCAACAATGCCAAAGAGATTGGCTTGATCAAGAGCTCGGAGGACACCCACGTTTCATATTCTCCTTCAGCGCTCGGAGGAGCAGATGGCCGACAGCAACGACCATGAAATCGTAGTTTCTCTCCTTCCGAAGACTCAATATGATACTTTCGCTTTATCTCCGCCGACTGAGGATGAGAACTCTTCGATCGAGCCAGTCGCCCTCACCGTTCCGGTCACCGACGATCCCTCCCTCCCAATCGTCACTTTCTGGGCCTGGACGCTCGGAGCCCTCGTGTGCGCTCTACTCTCCTTCCTCAACCAATCCTTCTGGTACTACCGCGAGCCCCTCTCACTCACCTCGATCTCCGTTTAGATTACGGTGGTCCTACTCGGCCACCTCATGGCGTCGCTGATCACGGATCAAGTTTTCTTCAAGCAGCGAGAATGGAGTTTTCTCAGAGAAGAAGCTTTGTCTGAGCCCTCATGAGCCAACTCATATTTCAATTGAGTCAACTCAGCAGAGATGCCCCCGGTGAAAGTTTCAGCAGTCTCGTCTTCAAAACAAGGCCCACCGACGTTATCGGGAAGAAGATAAGTTTCCATGATCAATTTTATTATGATTGCCTTGTCTGTCATATGCCAAAAGGAAGAAGATAAAAAGAAAGAAAAACAAAAGCAAAAGGAAAAAGCCATCATTTTCTGATTTTTGAGAAAGCAAAAGGAGAAAGTGCCCGCGGTTTGCATGTGAAATCATTTTCTGATTTCTAAGAAAGTAAAAATCATCTGCAATCTGAATACTCCACTAATTTTATAGGCAAAAGCAGAAGAGGAAAAGAGACACTCCACGTGATTTCCTTGTCTACCATTTGCAAAAGAGAAAAGAAAATTATGGGCGTGACCCATTGAGTAGAGGGTCGGATTTATTTTCCGTATCTTTCGGAGATATTTGTATAAACCCCATCAGAGGGTAAAAAAAAAAAAAAAAAAAAAAGGCAAAAGCCCAAAATAAATGGGCTAGAATGTTGTGTGGAGAGCGAAGGCCCATAAGCCCAAAATAGCACTAACCAAGCGATCAAACGTACGCCCAGTACTACAAAAAATTATTCGACACCCCGCCGCTATTACCACCAACCAGGTGATGAAATGTACAACACGTACTCTAATATCATTTGGCAACTAGCCATTCATGCCACCAACCAGGTGATGAAATGTACAACCCGTACTCTCCTTCATGCCATCAACCTTCGATAGTTTTGGTTTAAGGGTGTTTGTGGGATCAGATTGATTTTTGCTTCAAAGGACAGAGGGTATAACAATGGCGGGAATAGCAATAATCTTAGATCTGTTGAGGAAAAACCCAAGTCCTGGTACAGTCCAAGCGTTACACTCTGCTGGGTATTTCTCAGCCACCAAGCGTTACACTCTGCTGGGTATGTCTCAGCCAAAGCCGATGCTTCTGCTACTACTACGTCTGTCGCCTCTGGTGCTCCATATGCTTATAAGGCACGATTTGGGTCTAACAACAATTGAATGGGAAGTTCGATATCCTGCAGCTGCAGAGCGACGTAGAAAACCTTAGCAAGCTTCAAAGATAGGACACCCAAATGTATGGAACTCTCACCACAAGAACTATGGCCCCGGTTCCCGCACTTGCCGAGTGTATGGAAACCCTCATGGGTGGATCTGGAAGTATGCACTAATGTGCTGCAGGCAGTGATTCTGCAGTAATGCCAAGGAGATTGGAGGACGCCCACGTTTCATATTCTCATTCAGCGTTCGGATGAGCATATGACCAGCAGCAACGACCATGAAATCGCAGTTTCTCTCCTTCCGAAGACTAAATACGATGCCTCCGCTTCATCTCCGCCGACTGCGGACGAGAACTCTCCAACCGAGCAAGTCGCCCTCACCGTTCTGATCATCGACGATCCCTCCCTCCCAATCGTCATTTTTCAGACCTGGATGCTCGGAGCCCTCACATGCATTCTACTCTCCTTCCTCAACTAGTTCTTCTGGTACCGCCACGAGCCCTTTTTGTTCACCTCAATCTCCGTTCAGATAACGATGGTCCCGCTTGGCCACCTCATGGCATCGCTGATCACGGATCAAGTTTTCTTCAAGCCGCGAGAATGGAGTTTTCTCAGAGAAGAAGCTTTTGTCTGAGCCCTCATGAGCCAGCTCATATTTCAATTGAGTCAACTCGGCAGAGATGCCCTCGGTGAAAGTTTTAGCACTCTCGTCTTCGGAACAAGGCCTACCGACGTTACCGGGAAGAAGATAAGTTTCCATTATCAATTTTATTATGATTGCCTTGTCTGCCATATGCCAAAAGGAAGAAGATAAAAAGAAAGAAAAACAAAAGCAAAAGGAAAAAGCCATCATTTTCTGATTTTTTAGAAAGCAAAAGGAGAAAGTGCCCGCGATTTGCATGTGAAATCATTTTCTGATTTCTGAGAAAGTAAGAACCATCTGCAATCTGAATACTCCACTAATTTTATAGGCAAAAGCAGAAGGGGAAAAGAGACACTCCACGTGATTTCCTTGTCTGCCATTTGCAAAAGAGAAAATAAAATTATGGGCGTGACCCATTGAGCAGAGGGTCGGATTTATTTTTGACTGATGTAATTTATTTTCCGTATCTTTTGGAGATATCTGTATAAACCCCATCAGAGGGTAAAAAAAAAAAAAAAAATTGGCAAAAGCCCAAAATAAGTGGGCTGGAATGTTGTGTGGAGAGCGAAGGCCCATAAGCCCAAAATAGCACCAACCAGGCGATCAAACGTATGCCCAGTACTACAAAAAATTATTCGGCACCCCGCCGCTATTACCACCAACCAGGTGATCAAAAGTATGCCTAGTACTCCAAAATTATTCAGCAACCTGCCACTATTACCACCAACTAGGTGATGAAATGTACAACCCGTACTCTAATATTGTTTGGCAACTAGCCATTCATGCCACCAACCAGGTGATGAAATGTACAACCCGTACTCTCCTTCATGCCACCAACCAGGTGATCAAAAGTATGTCCAGTACTCCAAATTATACATGAGCATCACTCATGTCATTCATACATAAACATTCATGAGCATCACTCATGACAATCGTACATAAACATTCATGACCATCATTCATGTCAACATTCATGACCATCATTCATGTCAACATTCATGAACATCACTCATGTCAATCAACATAAACATTCATGAACATCACTCATGTCAATCAGCTTCAAAAACTTCATTAACAGAGCTCTAGCTTTAAAAGCTTTATTTACAAAAGCTCTAGCTTTAAAAGCTTCATTTACAGAGCTCCAGCTTCAAAGCTTCACTTACAAAGCTTCAGTGCAAGGTATACAAATATCACCTCCGAACAACCGCCACTTCAGCCCATACATGGATTCAATTAGAAGTCTCCAGCCAACAGACTCTATTGACCGAAGACTTGGGGGACTACATTATGTACCATAAATTGGGCCTCAACTAGGCCTTATGAAAAATACTTGGGGGACTTAGCCCATTATTTGTGTATTGAGGAGCGAACCCTTATTCTATAAAAGGGACTCCCTCACTTTCATTAGAGAGCATCCATTATTCAAGTATTGAGGAGCGAACCCTTATTTTATAAAAGGGACTCCCTCACCTTCATTAGAGAGCATTGCCGCCTGCTGAGCAACTGCCTCACCGCAAGCATCACTCTTAGCCCATCATTTATGTATTGAGGAGCGAACCCTTATTCTATAAAAGGGACTCCCTCACCATCATTAGAGAACATCGCCGCCTGTTGAGTAACCGCCTCGCCGCGAGCATCGACTCTAGCCCATCATTCATATATTGAGGAGCGAGCCCTTATTCTATAAAAGGGACTCATTCACCTTCAACGCCACAAGTCGAGCCAACCAAGGCAACATAAGCCACGAGCCTCGCAGCCTCGCGGCATGTGCTACTTCTAGTTGAGCATCATTTCAGATTGAGCACTGCCTCATATCGAGCATCAGTTTAAGACAGCATCTAGTTACTTCGGCCCACACATGGACTGAATTTCAAGTCTCCAGCCAAAAGACTCTCTTGACTGAAGACTTGGGGGATTGCTGTTTATACCATATTTAGGGCCTCCGTATTTAGATCTCGTACAAATACTTAGGAGACTTAAATGTAATTATGTGATAAAGGAAGGGGCAAATATGTAATAAGTGAGGAGCCCTTATTCTATAAAAGGGCCTCCTCACCCTCACAAACCCTAAGTCTCTCCTATCTAGAGCAAATCTCTCACACTCTCTCCCTCACAAATACTCTCAGAGAAATACAATCAGTGTGGACGTAGCCCAAACCTTGGGGTGAACCACGATACATCTTGTGTTATTTACTTTTTTGCAGGTTCACGGTCGGATTTACGTTGTTCCAAGACCTCCGGTTTTGTGCATCAACAAAATTGACTCTTATTTTGCTCAATGTGGATTTGAAAAGAGTCAAATTGAGGCCACTCTATATACTAAAACCAGAGGAGAAACATAAATTCTGATTGTGTCTCTATATGTAGATGACATTGTGTACACGGGTAATAGTCAACCAATGTTGGAGGAATTCAAGAGAGACATGATGACAAAGTATGAAATGACAGATTTGGGGCTCTTGCATCATTTTCTGGGAATGAGAGTCATCCAAACACAGACAAGCATTTTTATTCATCAAACAAAGTATGCTATATCTTTGTTGAACAAATTTTGCTTGAGTGAGTGTAAATTTGTTGCTACACCTTTGGTTACAACTGAGAAGCTTAGTAAAGATGATGGTAGTGGTCCAACAAATGAAGAACAATATAGCAAGATCATGGGAAGCTTATTGTATCTCACAGGTACAAGACCCGATATGATGTATGCTGCTAGTTTACTTGCAAGGTTCATGCACTGCCCTACCAACAAACACTATGGAACTGCCAAAAGAGTTCTTAGGTATATCAAGGAACACTTGACTATGGTTTGGAATATGTGAAGGGAAGAAATGCAATTCTAATTGGTTAATGTGATAGTAACTGGGGTGGCTTAATTGATGACAGTAAAAGAACCACAGGGTATGCTTTCTCTTTTGGTAGTGGGATTTTCTCTTGGGCTTCAATCAAACAGAACTGTGTAGCTCTCTACTGTTGAAGTAGAGTATATTAGTGCATCAGAGGTAATTGCACAAGCAATTTGGCTCATATTTGTATTAGGGGACTTTGGTGAATTTCAAATTGAGGCTACTCCACTTCAGTGTGATAATACTGTTGCAATTGCCATCACAAAGAACCTTGTGTTTCATCAGAAAATTAAGCATATTGATCGAAGATATCACTTTATCAATGATGCTTTACATGAAGGAATCATTGATTTTCTTTATTGTCCTACAAATGAGCAACTAGCAGATATCTTCACAAAATCATTGGCTAAGGATCGGTTCTGCTAGCTTAGGGACAAACTTGGAGTGAAATCAGCTCAAAACTTAAAGGGAAGTGTAGAATTGTAAGTAATGAGCTGATTAGTAAATAAGAGGCCCTTTAATGTTAATTGTGTATGCACTTAGTCTTATAGAATGACAAGTGTGAGGCTCCATTATGTAAGGCTAAAATAGCCATGTGTAGTGATCCTAGAAGTTAGGTAGACGTGTGGCTGAGATCAAATGTGATGTGTGTGGATCCAGGTAAGGCAAAAACGATTGTGAAATGCACATGTGTGTGCTCATTTTTTCTATTAAGAGAAATATATTCCTCTCTGCAATTTTCGCAGAAGAGAAGGAGAACATTCATTCCTTTTGCATTCTACAATCCTTTTCTTATCACCATCTTTGCATAACTCAGATTAATATTTCACATTAACAATACATTTGGTCTATAGAATATACTATGCCATCAACACATATTATAATAAGTGGAATAATAACACTATATGAAAATATGACGGTCACACTAAAATGTTTCTCACCTTGTTAGTTAGAGTCCAAACTATATATATTAAAATCTCTCTAAAGTAATACTCTATAATGGAATAACCTCCTTAAAGTCATAAAAAAAATTAATCTCAATTTGGGACCAGTTGCATATTGGAATAAACTTCATATTATAATAAAGTTATAGTTTTTCTTGATCTCATCTTAAGGAAACACACCTCCACATAGTAATTGAAGTTTAAGATATTAAGTAATTGAAGTTTGAAGGAGCTCGATTGACGTTTAAGGTGTTAGAGCAGCTTGTGATACCTTAAACTATGGCTATCCTCTAACCACTTCACATAATCTTTTTGCTTCCAGTTGGGGTTTGATTCTATTTTATTTTATTTTATTTTATTTTTTTGTTGCACAACTCAATACGAATCTTTTCAGTTAACTAATTTTTTATGTTGACTTTGGTTGCCATGGCTAATTTGATAAAGGAAAAGAAAAAAAAGGTATTCACCACCCTTTATATACACAATAGGGCCTTGGGAATCAAGGAACAACGTTTTGGAGTACAAGAAAAGAAAGTGCATGTGTGGAAAAAGAAAAATACTTGGCTTCCAAGGAGTCTTGATCAGAAAATACTACATTTATCAAAGATAAATAAGGCAATAAATAATATTTTTTTTAACTACACCTCTATTAAGTAACGACCTCCCTAAAATTATAAAATTAGTTTGGTCCCAATTGTATAGCTTAAGAGAGGTTTTATTGTAATACGTGAAATAACTTTGGATGGCGAGCTGAATACCAAATTATGGATGACCCATTGTATGACTTAATGGAACCCTACACCCTATAATGTTTCTATATATAAAAAAAAAAAGGTTTAAAGAAAAGTCTTGTAAGATTTCTCAATTTGGGTATAAGAAAAGAATAATTTTTTTGGGTAAATTATATAAAACTACCTCAACTATTGGGTTAGCCACAGTTTCATACCCCATATTTAAAAAATTTCAATGTCATACCTCATCTACGAATTTTTTACAATTTCATACCTTCCATCAGTTTTCTGTCAATTCTTTCGTTAAATAGTAATGTGGCTTGAGACGGGGCCCACTCTCTATTAAAAAAATTAAAAAACTAAAAAAAAAATCATTTAATATATATATATATATATATTGCATGGGGGACCCACCCCTTATCTCCTCACCCTTTCTTCCCCCTCTTGTCTTCCCCAAACCCAAACCCAGATCCCACCCACCCTTTCTTCCTTGCTGCCATTCTCCGCCACATCAGCAATCATATCCACCACTCATAACCCCTCCTCATTCACCTCCCTCAACGTCTTCTTTCCGTCGCACTTGGACAAATTGAGCAGCATATGCACCCACAACATTCTCCTTGCTCCTCAAGCTCGACCCGGTCTAGAGATCCAGCAAATCTGCACCCACCCTCGCACCTGGCCACTTGAGCGATCATTGCCTTGGACCCTTGTACTCGGCCACCTACGCGATCACCGACGTGCTGTCGTCTTGGAGGGAAGGGGAAAAGTCGAAGAGGGTTTTAGATAAGTAAGGTATGGCGTCGGATTCGGCGACGAGGGGGTGGCCAAAGAGTAAATTCAGGATCTTGGTGGCAAGGGGGGAAGGATTTGAGGGTTTGGAGGGGTAGTGGAAGAAGGAAGAAGTGGTATTGAAGTAAGGAATGGGTCGGTTGACCTGATTTGGTGAAGGCGAAGTTCGGTGGAGCGAAGATGGTGAGAGATGAGGACTGCGGGATGAGGGACTCGGGCAGTGATTGACGCAGAGAAGATGGGAGCTGGGTGGGTGGGATCTGGGTTTGGGTTTGGGGAAGAGGGGTGTGTCCCTTATGCAAAAAAAAATATTAAATGATTTTTTTTAGTGCTGTTATTCTCACCTCAATGTCTTATCTTTTCACCCACCTTTTTATGAATTTTTTAATTACAAATTTATCAATTTGTAAAATGACTAATAAGGACCTTAGTTACCCCTTTTGCATTACTTTTTTTTATAAAAAATAAAAAAGAAAAGTTTGGGCGTGATAACTCTCACGCTATGTTTAGACGATTTGTCTCCCTTAAACCCTAACTTATCATTCCCATCTCCTTCCATTCAGATAAAGCAAAAAGAATGAACTTAGAAGATGATGTTTCTATGGAAAAAGTAGATGATTATGTTTTCGTCGAATAGGTAAAAGATAATTTTATGTGGGTCATCTTGATTTGTCGACATCGTATAATTGAAGCATAGCTCTGTGACTTTTTATTTGAATTTGCATTAGGTTAGGGTGCAATTTGTTTCACATTTTCTTAAGAGAAATCCTGCAATTTGTTTCACGTTTTCCTATGAGAATTCCTAGCATTTGTTGGAGGTGTTGTGTTGGGAGTTCTTTTGTTTGCCCTTTTCTTCTTTTGGATCCTTGCGGTTGTTCATCCGTTTGGAACACCAGTGTGGCTGTTCATCCCTTTTCTTCTAATTTTATACACACACACACCCCCCCCCCCCACACACATATATATATATATATATTAAGAGTTATTTTAGGAATAATAATAGGTGAGAAAATAACATTTTAATTTTTTAACTTTTTATAGCGGGTGTAAATATAACGTGGGTTGGAAAATAAGACAACAATGTGGGTTTAGCAGTTCTCTTTGTTTTTTAGTTTTTTAATATTTTATTAATTTTTTAATAGAGAGTGGGCCCTGTCTCAAGCTACGTCACTATTTAACGGAATAATTGACAGAAAACTGACAGAAGGTATAAAATTGTAAAAAATTCATAGATGAGGTATGACACTGAAATTTTTTAAAGATGGGGTATGAAACTGTGACTGACCCAATAGTTGAGGTAGTTTTATGTAATTTACCCCCTTTTTGTTAACAATATATCGATATTATCTACACTAAAGGGGAGAGAGGTGGGCTTAGTCTCACAATGAGCTAGTAATAATGTGGTTGAAATTCGCTTTTAGCGAGAATCGAACATAAAATGTCTCACTTACAAATAAAGAGAAATACCATTAGACCGTAAAATTAAATGGCATAAGGAAAGAATAATTACAACCAAAGGATGTTGACTATTTACTGATGGAAATTTTATTGTGTAGATAATTAGGAAAATATCATTGTAGAAAATACTAAAATAAAATATAAAAAAACAAAGCACCAATTCTGTACTCCTTATTTGAATTTGCCTATTTTCTTGTTGATGATTTCGTTGCTTTTTCCATTGTACATTAATCTATAGTGCTAAGGGCAAGAGGAGAGTTTAACAATCAACAGAGCAATCCACTGTCTATATATATGGATAATTTTAATATGCGTAGAATCTGAATTGTTTAAATTAAATATAGGGATTTATATACGGATTTTATTCATCTATTCATCGTACAGGGGAACTAATTAATTAATGGGTAATTTTTTATAAAATCAATAAAAAGTTACAATATTAACAAATGTTTGAGAACAAATTAATTAATGAGTGATTTTGTATAAAATCAATAAAAGGTTGCAATATTAACAATATTTATGTTAATTATAAATAAGTTAATGATGTATTGTGATATTTAAATGCATTTAAAATAAACAAAAATTACAAAATATGCCACCACAGCTGACACTAACTTCAACTGAACCCTTTTCGCATATATTATATATATTGAAATAGGTCAATACAGATCCAGACACTGTGTTGCAAAAATCGTACACATGGCATGTGACGAGTTATCAAGAGGGGCACGTGTCGACACTTGGCAGTAAGTAATTAAGGAATTATCTTTATAATTCTTTAATTAATTCTTTAATTTAAATCAATCAATTTAATTGATTTAAAATGCCAAAATAAGGATGAAAGGTTATTGATTTTAGTTGATTTAAATCAAACATAATTTGATTAAATCAAAGATTTTTATGAATTCAAATCACAAACCAAGCTTCAAATCAAGTCTTGTTTCTTTCGTCAATTAATCAAGACCAAATCAACCCTCAATCAAGACTTGTAGAGCCTATAAATACGTGGCTCTAAGACAAAAGAAAGATCCTCTCATAGAAATTCATCCTCATACCCACCAAACCCCCCAAACGCTCTCACAACTTAGAAGATTCAGAAAGCTCTTTGCATGCTTCGTCACACCTGTGAAGAACCACCAAGCACCCTTACACATGCTACTTCCTCCATCGCCACAAGCCAAAACCTTAAGGTGTTCATTAATTCGAGATCAAGTCACCACAACCCTCAGATCAACAAAACACACACTTTTCACCTAGGAGATCGAATAAGAGGATTCAAAGCTGTAACATAAATTAAAACCCTAATTTTACATTAATACAATCATTTACTTTGTACACACATTCTTGTTTGATTTGTCACAGAAATTTTGCGCTTACAACTTTCATAGAATTTGCTTCACCGATGCAGATCGCTTACAACTTTCATAGAATTTGCTTCACCGATGCAGATAATGTTATTTTAATGTTTTGTTTTGTTTTTGTTTGTTTGTGTCAAACTGTTTGGGGCCAAAATATTGGTGTGGGCCGAGTAAGGAGTTGGTCTTGGCCCGGCAGTATAATTCTAGGACCATCGATAATTCCAGTTGTTATGGGCCACTTGGTTAAGATCGGCCGAACCCTAGTCTAAGACGGATTGATGAGGTTGGTCGAATCCTAGTATAATAAGGAGTCTCAATAGGATGAGGATGCTGAGATTTGAGAAGTGAACGTAGCTGGATAAAGAGTTTGGTTCAAAATCCTATTGGAGGTAGGATTGGTCGAGTCTTGATGAGATTAGGATAAAGAATCCTAATCCGAGTAAAGTTTTGTTTCGGCCATGACGAGAGTGGTTGCTATAAATAAGAAGAGGATGCATCATTCAAAACCCCTCTAACTGAACACACAAACTGCCATGCGCAAACCCTCGCTTTATGCGAAACCTCTCAAACATCTTGAGATTTTTATTTTCTTTTTCGTCGACACATCTTCAGTTTGGATAAATAACACTGTGAAGGTAATCAGCGAACACCTTCAGTTTGGATAAACAGCACTGTTGTCGTAGAATCAGCCGACCGCGGAGCACCTTCAGTTTGGATAAACAGCACTGTATTGAGGCTAACTGATTATCTATCCAACTCTTGGTCGAGAGGGATTTTCGAATCCTTATTGGCAGAGGTCATTTCATTAGCCTTCTTGGCGAAGTGAGGTGTTACGAATTACTAGGCTCGGCACGTCTAACACCGAGTTATTTTATGATTGGATACTCACAAGTAGGATTTAGAGTTCGACATTCTGACGACCGAACCACATTCACAATCAAGACGTACATCTGTTATGAGTACTTGTGCCCATATAGTCTGGTGTTGATTCGGCGTGCTTATACTCTTACGAATATAATCACTATGATCAAATTCGACGCCGACGAGTTTTGAGCATCACAGAACTAGCAGCCTTGTCTTCAGGCTCTAAAAACCGAAGGTCGAGACGTGTTCCTTCCTTGTCCACAGTTGCAAGATCAAGAAGTTAGCAGATCACCCAATGCAACATCAACACTTTTACTCCCCGGCCGATGAGTTGGCACACCTTGCACACAACCGAAGGACATAGTTAGCTTTTTAATTACTTGGCTTGCGCGCCGCATAAGCTTGATAGTTTTTAGGGTCAACATTTTGGCATGCCCAGTGGGACCAAGTGCTAAAACTATGAAGTTCATGACCGTCGAAACACAATCAGTTAAAAATAAAACAATCATGGGAAAGTCAACGACTGATTTGCCAGTTTAGGGTCTTGGACAAGAAACGTCACATGCGCGAAATCCTCTTGTTGTTGTGACACCTGAGGTTGCAAGTGTGACACACCAAGAAAATGAAGGTTGTCTCGGTACCTAGCCTCGGAACACAGAAGTCCCTAACAGAACCACAAGTGTTTTCATTGAAAGGATAATGGATGATTGTGACGAAGATTATGGTGAAGGCTCTGACCCTCCAACTAGATCGTTTCTTTGAAGATGACTTGATGAGCAATCTCGGCAGGTTGAACAGACAGTTATCCAAAAAATGAACAGTTTGCTCGAGGTAATACGAAGTAATGGTGATACACACACCAAATTACTTGAATTATTAATTAGTAGAGTCATCGAAGGGGGGGCCTGCTAATCAGTCCCACCAGCTTCCACTCAAAAGTAATCCACTACAAGCCGAAACAGGATCTACTCGGCTCAAAACGATTGACTTGGAAAAAAAGAGGAGGATCAAGCAATAGATCAGACAGATTCGATCAGAGAGTGGAAGCAACGACAGTCGATATGATCAAGGTCCAAAGAATGATCGATTAGGCCTTGAAAAACAGGCTGAAGTTCTCGAAATTCATCCATCCATACCCAGCTTATGTAGAAAAGTTCAAATATCCTAAAGGCTTCAAGATCCCAGATTTCAGCCTTTTTGCTGGAGAATCATCCTTGTCCTCGTTAGAACATATGGCCTGGTTCATTGCGCAATGTGGAGATGTCAATAGTGACTTCCATAAACTGTGACTATTCAACTTTTCGTTGACGGGCTCGGCATTCACATGGTACATCAATCTCCCACCTAATTCCATCCAAAGTTGGGAGGAACTGGTCAAGAAATTCCACGAGCAGTTCTATCGACCAGGGATGGAAATGTTAGTTTCTTCATTGGCTAGGATGGCTTAATCGTCTAATGAGTCACCAATGGTTTACCTTACAAGGTTTAAATTGGCCAGGAATTGGTGCCGAGTCTCTCTACTCGAAGTCGAATTTGTTAGACTTGCTTTGAATGGGCTAGATGTGGAATACAAAAAGAAATTCCTAGAGGCAAACTTCCCAGATATGTACGAACTGGCCTAACACATCGAGCAATATGATTATTTGCTCCGAGAGGAAAAGCTCTCGAAGTCCCCATCCCGGGGAACGATTTACAAAAATCCTACAGTGAGCTACGCATCGACCAAAGGCGAGGATCCCCAATATGTCAGTGTGGACGCTGTCGAAATAGTGTTAGATAAACTGTATGATTGCAAGGCATTGGCTCACATTAACTCCAAGGATGTTAAAACCCGCTCGGTTTCTGAAGAGACGGTTAAAAAATCAAAATTTTACACTTTTGATATCACCAAGGCCGATGCGTTTCGTCACGCTATTCAAAGTTGGATCGATAAAAGCAAGCTAAAATTTCCTGAGAAAAATATGACTGTCGATGTTGATCATTTTCCTTCGGCGACAGTTGGCATGGAAGATGCTCATTTACCCAAAAGCAAAAGGAAAAGGAAGGTCGAGTTTGTTCCAATACAACACGTCTCAAAGCAGAACTCTCAGCCGCGACTCAAGATTGATCTATTTTCAAACGAGCCACCTACAAAGTTTTCAGGACCGGCCATAGTCGAATCCATGTCAGACACCAGTGTAGAGGAAGCTGAGGGACCGATGGTTTTGTGTAGCCATTGTAAAGCATGCGTCGTCCTAACCGAGCCAAAGGAGAAACTACCTCAGGCTCCAACACCATGACAACCATCCAAGGTCGTGGCAACACCTCCAAAGGAACTTGGCGAAGGCCAGTGCCAGAAGGTGTTTGATAGGCTCGGCCCTTAAACACGAATGGACGGCCCTCCTTTAGCTAGGCGGTGTCTTGATTTTGACACGCCATTTTATAATGAGGATTATTACTCATGTAACTTCAGCAGCTCGAGTTCATCGACGAATCATAAAACCTTCAAGCCATCTGAGCCACACGACCAACGTTGGTATAGTTACAATTCTCTTACTGCTGTGTATACTGCATTATCCAAATCTCAGAAACGTCGACACCAGCAGATAGACTGCATGGCTCGACGGCAGGCAGCATAAGCCACTTCGGCTACCAAATGGCAGCCGAATGAAGCAGCAAGAAGCGGAAATGATCAACAGACCCCAGCAATCATGGCCGAATTACTTCAAGGGAAAAAGGTAATTGATCGCGACTTTGAAACCACCATTGAAGAATCTGAGAAGCGCATCAAACTCCTCATTTGGCTTGGGGAGATGAAAGCTCGTTTTGAGCATTTCAGACAAAAAGTTGAAAGCAAGCTTCCCCCACTACCCAAGTAAGAGCCGTTAATAAGAGTCTAATAGAATTTACATCCTCCATTCCTCGGAGAATCCTTGGAGTACATGCGAGAGTTTCACAAGACACATTTTGCCAATGACTTGTACGGCCTACCCAAGACGTCACAAGAAGCCCTCAACCTGGCACTCACTTACCCTGATGCTGAACAGATTATTCAGAAAACTACCGACCCAATAATGAAGGCCAGGTTCCAATACATACGTGACACTCAGGTTTTCGGCTTCGAGGTTGACCTGTACACAAACATAGACCGCTGAGCTCCCTTTCTCTTTCTAAGACCTTCAGTACTTACGACATCATTTTGAAGTCTTCTCAGCCATATCTCTTTTCAGCCTTACGGCCGATGAGAAGGATCATGTGGCGCATTTGGATGCCTACCTAGACACAAGGGATACCCGAATCGCCTATGAAGAATGAGCCCATAAAGCACTACAAGGACAGAGCCAAGCCCCAGCAACGACCGAGCTCAAAGGTGATAGCCAGAATGAAACAGGTTCAGTTGACACATCACAAGAGTGGGTACCCGATGAGGTGAGAGATGATCAGGTCGAGAAAGCTCCAAAGCATGATACTATACTCGATAACCTAGTAGACGATGACCAAGACCTGATAGGCCCTTCAGTATGGTCCATGTCCTATCTGCTGAATTTCAACCAACTACACCCCAACCAAATTCCTTAGATAGGGATGTGGTTGCCGAGAAAGCAACACAAGTTGATTTCATCACTACTGAAGAAGATGAGTAAGCGATAAAGCCGACAAACTTAAAGTAGTTTTGGCCATACTATTTCCCAGTACTTCTTCAGTTAATCGTCAACATTTGAAGTTGTTGTATGTTACCGCTCACATCGAAGGTTATCCAATTTCAAAATCTTCATCAATTGTGGGGCTACGGTCAATATCATGCCAATATCCGTCATGAAGGTACTACGACAGTCCAACGACGAACTCATCCCATCAGGAATAACCATGAGTAGCTTCGTCGGCAACAAGTCTTAGACCAAAGGAGTTCTTCCTTTGGAGGTAAGCGTTGCAGGTCATAATCACATGACCGCATTATTTATCGTCGACTCCAAGACCGAATACAATGCATTGCTCGGTTAGGATTGGATCCATCAAACAAACTGCATTCCCTCTTCACTATATCAAGTTTTCATTTTTTGGGACGGTAAATCTGTTGTGGTGCATCCGACCAATAATCAACCTTTTGAAACCAATATGATTCAAGCACAGTATTATGATTATCACGTCGGCTATATTACCCTACAAGGATTGAACAAGGAAGGACGATCAACTCAAATTTCAGTACAGAAAGTAATCGAGGTAGGCGCCAAGACTGTCCATTAGGATTCGGCGAGGCTTGGATTGGCTGATTTGGTCGCATATACTGATGTCTGACGACCACCAGGATAGATGATGGGCCACAGTTTCATCTACCATGGAACGACTACTGGCCCATTGGTATGTTATCTCCAAACAACAAAATTCGGGGCGTCATCTTAGTCAAAGTTTTTGCCTAATGGGCCAACGGCCCAATGTTTTCACTAAACAAAGTTTAGGCTATGCCAGCCAAGCTCGAGGATACTTAACCTCAAGTTAAAGACCCTTTAGAGGAAAGAAATGTTTGAATGACCGAAAACCCACGACCCTTGTTCATTAGTACTTCGTTACCCCAACATGTAAAAACTGAGCTTCGTAATTTGCTTAAAGAATTTAAGGATTGTTTTGCTTGGAGTTACCATGAGATGCCTAGATTGTATCAAACATTGGTTGAACATGAATTACGCATCAAACCTGGGTGCAAACCATTCCACCAACCACCTCGATGATTCTCCACCGAAGTACAACTCGGCATAAAGGATGAACTCGTTCGACTTTTAAAAGCTGGGTTTATTTGGACAGCTCGATACGTCGAGTGGTTGGCGAACATCGTCCCAATATTAAAGAAAAGTGATGCCCTATGTATCTGTTTTTATTTCCACAATTTGAATATGGCAACTCCCATGAAATCTTATCCTTTATGGATGGACATGCTGGTTATAACCAGATTTTCATCACCGAGGCTGATGCCCATAAGGTCGCTTTTCATTATTTGAGGGCACTCAGCACATACGAATAGGTCGTCATGCCATTCGGCCTTAAGAATGCCGGTGCCACATATCAACGAGCCATGAATACTATATTCCATGATTTGATTGGTACCATCGTCGAAGTCTACATTGACGATGTTGTAATCAAATCAAAGCGTCGGCAGACACATCTAGACGATCTCCGATAGGCTTTCATGCGTATGAGCTAACACAACCTTAAAATGAATCCGGCCAAATGTGCTTTCGGTATATCAACCGACAATTTTTTAGGATTCCTTGTACATCTTCGTGGCATTGAGGTGGACAAGAATAAGGCACGAGCAATCATCAACACTTCACCCCCGACTACCAAGAAACAACTTCAGTCGTTGCTTGGCAAGATTAACTTTCTCTGCCGATTCATCACCAATTCGGCGGGAAAAATGAAAGCCTTTTCCACACTCTTGAAACTTAAAGATACTGACACCTTCGAATGGTGTGTTGAATATCAAGAGGCATTCACACAAATTAAGGTCTCCCTGACAACTCCACCCGTCCTTGTCCTACTGTGACATGGCAAACCTCTCAAGTTATACATCTTCGCGACCGAGGAGTCCATCGGATGCCTTCTTGCACAAGACAATGATGTTGGGCACGAATAGGCCAATTTTTATCTTAGCCAAAATCTCAACCCACCAGAGATTAATTATTTCATCATCGAGAAGCTTTTCCTAGCCTTATTTTTTGCCGCATCCAAACTCAGGCATTACATGCTCTCGTCGGTCACTCTGGTCATCGCCCAGACCGATGTCATTTGTTACATGCTCACTTGGCCAATAGTAAAAGGCCGAATTGGAAAATGGACAATGGCGTTGTCTAAATTCAGTTTGCAGTATGTGCCCTAGAAAGCTATCAAAGGCAAAGCGTTGGCCGATTTCTTGGCCCAACATCCCTCACCATATGATTTTGGGGGCCATGACGTGGACATCGGCATGGTGCAAACACGTGACAATTACTGGACAATGTACTTTGATGGCTCTTGTACTTCTGTCTCGGCTAGCGTTGGAATCATTATTCAATCCCCCAATCATAGCCGCTGATATTTTTCTCTCAAGCTCGAGTTCGAGTGCACGAATACAAAGCCCTCATCATCGACCTTGGTGTCCTTCATGACTTGCAGGCAACTCAAGTCCTTATTCTCGGTGAATCCAAACTTGTGATTAACCAACTTAACGAGACTTTCCGTTGCATGAGTTGTACTCTGGCGCCATATCACATGGTTGCCAACTATTTGGCCGAGTCTTTCGACGTCGTTACCTTTAAACATATTTCACGGGTTTGAAACACTGACGCCAATGAATTAGCTTAAATAGCCTCCGGAGCACAACTCTTGAGAGGTAAACTAGGCCGAGAAATACCTATGACACGACGAGCATACCCGGCCTTGGTTAATCAACAAATTCGCCAATGTGATTACGTGATCCGTACATGAGGCATGTCATTACCATCGTTGTTAGAATGGAAGGACCCTATAAAGGTTTACGCAGTTGAGGTGATGCCAAATGACTGGAGAAAGTCAATTATACAGTATCTTGACAATCCCAATGGCAAACACTACCGTAACACAAGGGTTCACGCCACGAATTATGTAATGTACCAAAATGAATTGTATCAAAAGGGCGAGGACGATCTATTATTGTTATGCCTTGGCCCTCAGGAGGCTGCTCAAGCAATCATAAAGGTCCATAAAGGTATTTGCGAGGCTCATCAATCTGGACGAAAGATTCATTGGTTGCTTTGGCGACACGACTATTTTTGGTTGAGCATTCTAAAGGATTGTATCGAGTACGCAAAGGGATGTGTACAGTGTCAAATTCATGGGCCTATACAAAGAGTTCTGGCCGAATCACTCCATTCGGTCACCAAACCATGGCCGTTCAAGGGATGGGCAATGGATGTAATCAGAAAAATCGCACCATCTTCCAAGTCAACAAAGCATGCATGGGTACTTGTTGCAACGAATTACTTCACCAAATGGGTCAAAGAAAAGTCATATGCTGAGTTAACGTTTAAAGAAGTCTGTAATTTTGTAGAAAAAAACATCGTGAGTAGATTCAGCATACCAGAAACAATCATAACAGATAATTGTACGATTTTTACATCCAGCAGGTTTCAGGAGTATGCGACAAATCTAAAAATTCGACTCGAGCAGTCTACACCATATTACCCACAGGTGAACGGACAGGCTGAAGCAAGTAATAAGGTTTTAATCGGTATTCTTGAGAAAATGGTAAAAGAAAGGCCTGGTATGTGGCATTTAAAGTTAAACGAAGCATTATGGGCTTGTTAAACTTCACCCTGATTGGCCACTGGAACGACTCCATGCGCGTTAACCTATGGCCACGATGCTATGTTACCAGTCGGGCTAAGTATAAACTCATTGCGAGTGATTGAACAAAGTAGTTTATTCAGTGCCAAGTACAGTCAGGCTATGAGACAAGAGTTAGAAGATTTGGAAGAAAATCGGCTTGACGCTTATAATTTATTGGTGGCACAGAAAAAGATTGTTGAGCGAGCTTATAATCAGCGAGTTAGACAAAAAACATTCGGAGAGGGCAAGTTGGTTTGGCAAACTATGCTGCCCGTAGGAATTAAAAACCCCAAGTTCGGCAAATGGTCGTCGAATTGGGAAGGACCGTTCATCGTTCACAAAGTTCTCAGCAAGGGGGCATACCACCTCAAGGATCGAACTGGTTTAATTCACAAGTTGCAAATCAATGGGAGATTTTTAAAGAAATACTATCCAGTCACTTAGGAGATGCGAGAATAAAAGATCATTTCATTGATTGTGCAAAGAGATGTACAAGCGAAGTTACAAAAGATTTCAAAAGACCAAAATCCTAAGGGGTCGAAGGAAGGCTTCAAGAGCGGCCTTCAGTTCCAACCACCTTACTTCACCCATGGTGACTTCGGCTTGCCTCGTCTTTCTATTAAGCTGAAGTTGCTGGATCTGCCTTGCGCCAGCCACGAAGTCCGTTAGCCGAGCCTTATTTGCTTCAAAATTCTTTTCGAGGTCCGAAGCGACGACCAATCTTTGCAGTTGAAGTTCTGCAATTTGACGTTGCAGCTCAGCAATTTGATGATCAAAGTTGGCCAACTACATTTTATTTAATTTAATGGCCTCAACCTCTGGCCGACTGGCTTCGTGAGCAGTCTTGGTAGCTTTTAGGTCGTCTTCAGCCCGGAGAGCCCGTTCAAAAGTAATAAAGAACTACCGAGTTCACTCCAGGATATCGGATAAGTGGATGACATTCTCGGTACTCAGCAGACCACCGGCTCTAAGAGCGTTCAGACATTCTTCTACGGAGTCGAGGCCTTTGCATTGAAGGATTTGTGAAGTAGAGAGAGATAGGAGTTCTTGCAACTTGGCGAGGGCATTGAATTCGACCTCAGTTGCCAAAGGCTCGGCTGACGTAGTAGATGATCTGGCTACTCTAGCAGTATTCGAAAGAAGAACATCGAGCTAGCTTCCCATGAAGGCTGCATATGAAAAGGTTTTAGGCGAAAGGAAAATTGTAAAGAATATAACGAAGAGAATTTGCTTTAGATCTGCCGAGAGCAGACTTCAGCCATGTCCTCTGGTTCATTGCTCGAACCTGGAGACCTTAATGGCCGAGCCTAATATTTAAGACTACTTCTCAATTCACGCAGCCGATGAAGGTTGTCTACGTTCGATGGCCACTGAGGTGGCCAGGAAATATAGATAACACCCTTCGACGCATAGAATTTTCAGTGAAATGAATAATTGAGCACCTGACATTTAGTATTATTCTCGGTTCAGACTTGTGATAGTAAAATCAATGAAAGAAAAGGATCTAACCTTACAAAAGCCGAAGTAACTTCTTGAGGAGGAATGCCAAGGTCATGATCTTGTAGATGGATTGGTGTCTCCACCGTCACTTCAGACTCGACAAGAGGCCTTTTTCCAAGGTCGGATGCAGGAGGATCAACCTGGTCCGTCGCCTCAACCACAAGTGGAGGATTGTTGGTAGGAAGTCTAGTTGGCTGAGGGTGACTCGTTAGTAGGAGTTCTTCACTATCGTCTTCCTGAAATAAGAATTGTTTAGGATTCAAAATCTAGTGGAAGGAAAAGTTACCAACAACATAGTCATACCTCTTTTTCCAGAACGACCATTGTTTTTGTTTTCGGATTCAGGAAAGAGTTTTCTCGGCCAAGGTGGCCGTTTCCTTCGAGATAGGAGCAACGGTCGACCCTGGAGCTGCGGGTTCCTCGACCACCAGATCAACGGTCAACTCGATCATGAATTGTTCAATGGGACGAACCTCAGGAGCTTGATTGTTGGGGGGTTTTGTTTGCATATCCGTAGAGGCTCGAACAGCAGAAGCATGAGGAGGCTCAGCGGTGGCTGCTATAATCTGGCTGGAGATGACATGAATCTCCCACTCCCATTTTCTCGCTAATTTCTTGACACATTTTTCAGGAAAAGGAGTATCGCCAGCTGTTTCGACCTCTGGGCGAGACCGTTTGCTTGGCAAGATCAGCGAGGTGGTTGCGGTTTTCCTTAGTGAAGGAGAAGGTTTTTTCTTGGTCACAACCGCGGTTGCCACATCAGTATGAATACCTGAAAAAAGCTAAAATCAAATTAGAAGGGAGTTTGAACAAGTGACCAAAAGAGAACGATAGACGAAAGCAAATACCTTAAGCCTTCTTTTCGGATTTTGGGGCAAGGGTTTTCTTGGGACGGTCGCTGAAAGCTTTTTTGATGGCGTTCTCGACCAATGTGTGAAATAAGTCTTAAGTGTATGTTTCCCACTAGTCGACGAAGGTGGCGGTGCTAAGGATTTCAGGCACATTAGGCCGGAGATGGAATTTTCAGCACCTTTCTTGAAATTCACTAACTGTCTCCCTACATTCTCTCTCCGAAGAAGAACCTGAGAAGCGTCCTTAGCTTAAGAGGGAGTGGGAAGTGAGTAGAGGCACCGAGCAACCTTAGAGGTAGCCGAGTTGCTGAGCAGTGAAATGAGGATGGTATACTTCCCAGTTCACTCGATGAGCATCGTAGCCGAAGGGAAGGTTGCGTGTTAACACAAGCGACCCCCAATTTTGACGAAGATCAGCATCTTCAGCTTCACTCCATGTTGATGATGGAAGCTTGGCGGAAGAGGGATACTCTTGACGACGACATATTAGAAACTTGTTGTCAGAAAGGTCTTCTAGGCCGAAGAAGTATTTGAAGACTTCTTTGGCCAGGTGAGGAGGCACCGATCAAGATGCTAACTGAGGTCCAAGCACCTCAGTGGGTTTGAAGCTGGGGATTTCTGGTCGAAAAGTGGCAAAATAGACCTGCAGCCAAAGTTGGAAAACCCAGAGAGGACCGTTCTGGTGCGGATCGATTTTGTTGATGGTCGTCTCGGCCAAGCAGCACAGAAGGTTAGCAAGGATGACTGAATTGAGGGCCAAGGTGTGACCACTTGCCAGGGCTTCGGTAATCGGCATATTCTCGACCAAGCACTTATTTGATTTGGTACAACAAATAAATTTGTTGTACCAATAAAATAGGAAGCTTTCGTGCTCCCCCTTTGGAATGTTTTCTTCTCCTCGGCCAGCGAAATGGAAGATGAGAGTGTTATAGTTGAAGAAATTTTTGTGTAGTTTTTGAATCTCTTCTCTTGAGGGTTCTTGACCCTCTTTACTCAACACTTTGACAGCCCATTTATCGAATAGAGCTTTGAGGTTAAGGATAGACAGATGTCCAGAGAGGGCGGCATAAACAGAGAGGTCCTAAGGATAACTGAGACGTCAAGGATGGTGAGGCTGATAGGGTCGAGGGGAAGGACCATGGTGTTGGTGACCGAGCACCAAAAACACAAAGTTGCCATAAGAAGTTCTCTGTCTATGATGATTTCCACAGTCGAGAGTTTACTGGCATCATAGATGCCAAGAGTCTTCCATTCTTGGCCGAAGATTTTTTCCATCCGTTCGAGCCAAGCTACCCAAGCTGTGGTGGTTGAGGGCCAGGCTCTTTGGGGCTTGGTCAGGTCCCACTTCAACCAATTGAACCCTTGAGGAGAGTGGTGATGGACGATGGTACGACGTCTTTGAAAAGTGACCCTAAGATTTGGTGGGAGGCAGTCAAATTACCTTTGAAGTGCAAAGTTTTGATAGCGCTTCGATCGATGAAGCTTTGGCATTTATTGCATTCGTCGGAAAAGCTTGGAAATGAAGGAATCTATTGATGAGGAATCGAAGAATTTCTTGGTTGAGAGTTTTCGAGTAACTCGAGAGCCAGGAGCAAGAGGGGTTCGCGAATTAGTAAAGCGTAGAGTTTGAACGAAGAAGAAATGGGTATTTATAGGGGTTTTGGGCTGAAAGCCTAATGGTTTAGAGTTTCGAATAAAGGATAAGACTAGTCGGATAGTTTAACAAGCATTATAGAGATTCGTGAAACCCATATGAAAAGGCCAATAAATTCATAGATTGAGGCTACACGATGACATATGATGGCGGATTCAATGATAAGGAGACGTTTAATTATGTGCAGGACTCAAAAAGACTACAATTTCGCAAATCAAGGTTGTAATGATGGTGTGTGGAAGACTAGGCGTTTCAGTGTCAAGGACAAACAAGTAAAAAATTGCCACGTGGCAGGATGTTAAGAGAATAACAAACGTGTGATCGTGTCTCATAAATGCGCATGGTTGGGGTATTCAAGGCATGTCAGTTTTTATAAGAGGTAAGAGTCATTTTTGCTTCTTAAGGTCGAGGCTGAGCCTAGGAATGAAAGTTAAGGACCTCAGAAGTGAGGGGGCAATGTTTAGGCCCAAAATATTGGTATAGGCCGAGTAAGGAGCTGGTCTCGGCCTGACAGTATAATTATAGATTCATCGTGAATTCCAGTTGTTACAGGCCGAACCCTAGTCTAAGACGGATTGATAAGGTAGGTTGAATCCTAGTATAATAAGAAGTCTCAATAGGATAAGGATGCTGAGATTTGAGAAGTGAATATGGCCAAATAAAGAGTTTGGTTCAAAGTCCTAATGGAGGTAGGATTGGTCGAGTCTTGGTGAGATTAGGATAAAGAATCCTAATCCAAGTAAAGTTTTGTTTCGGCCATGACGAGAGTGGTTGCTATAAATAAAAGCCATGACGAGATTGGTTGCTATAAATAAGAAGAAGGTGCTTCATTCAAAACCCCCTCTAACTGAACACACAAACTGCCCTACACAAACCCTCGCTCTACGTGAAACCTCTCAAACATCATGAGATTTTTATTTTCTTTTTTGCTGACACATCTTCAGTTTGGATAAACAACACTGTAGAGACAACCGGTGAACACTTTCAGTTTGGATAAACAGCACTGTTGCCGTAGAATCAGCCAACCGCGGAGCACCTTCAGTTTGGATAAACAGCACGCCGATGCCGACTGATTATCTATCCAAGTCTTGGTCGAGAAGGATTTTTGAATCCTTATTGGCAGAGGTCATTTCATTAGCCTTCTCGGCGAAGTGAGGTGTTACGAATTACTAGTCTCGGCACGTTGAACGCCGAGTTATTTTATGATTGGATACTCACAAGTAGGATTTAGAGTTCAACATTCTGACGGTCGAACCACATTCACAATCAAGACGTACATCTGTTTTGAGTAATTGTGCCCATATAGTCTGGTGTCAATTTGGTTTGCTTATACTCTTACGAATATAATCACTGTGACCGAATTCGGCGCCGATGATTTTTGAGCTTCGCAGAACTAGCAGCCTTGTCTTCAGGCTCTAGGACCCGAAGGTCGAGACGCGTTCCTTCCTTGGCCGCAGTCGTAAGATCAAGAAGTTAGCAGCGTGCCCAATGCAACATCAACATATTTTACTCCTCGGCTGAGTTCGGCCGACGAGTTGGCATGCCCCGCACACAACCAAATGATGTAGTTAGCTTTTTAATTACTCGGCATGCGCACCATGTAGGCTTGGTAGTTTTTAGTGTCAACACAAATGATAGATTTTGTTAGATTAGATGTTAAATTAGCTACTAACCGAGTTTGAAATCACGCTGTCATGCAAGGGCTCAACACCTTTCCACCTTTGTGGTAAAGGGCCACTTGCTTATTTTAATGGTTTCAATGGGATTATTTAGAACAACTTCTATATTCATTTCAACTGTCTTTCTTTCAGTGTTTGTTTTATTTTCATTTCTTGACTATGTTTATCTTCTTATGGAGTGTTTTTTCGAAGCTTAGAAGCTTAATCAATATACAAGTGAAAGGTAGATGTTCTATATTACAGGTTAATTGTGATTCATTCTTAATAATCCTATGCATGGTAGTTAATAAATAATCTGCTATTTGCATGGTAGTTGATAAATATTTTTATAATTAAGCTGTGTATTTCTTAGCTTAATTATAAATTATGGGTGGTTGAAAATTATATATTCATATATGTGTTTTTCTTTCTTCCTAGCTATCAATCTGTTATATAAGGTTTCAATTTTATTCACCCGATATTCAAAAGGACTATGAATATCTGAATCAACCAGACGGTAGAAGAACATCTCTTGGCAGTGAAGAAAAAAGGAGAGGGAAGTACTGAACAAAAATGTGGAAATATTTTTCATGTTTAACATGACTATGTAAATGGCTTAATATATTCCACAAACACCTTTTTTTTTTTTTGTACCTTATTGAACATAAGGATGTAAATAGATTTTGCTATGGATGTGAATAGATTTTAATAGTTGAATATCAGATTGCGAACGAACGAGACTACAAAATAATAAGAAAATTTTTAATAGACAAGAATGCCGGAACGGCTACAAAACTCCAAGAGGCTAAATTGTGAATGACTTATTCTGAAGAGCTACGAAGCATTATATTTATAGCGAACAAACCTAACCCTAATACTAACAGGCTAGGCCCAAACTAAACTTATAAGAAAACCCAAACAATATAATACCTAAAATACTAATATTCCAACACCCCCCGCCAAACTCATATCGGTATACAACATGTGACACACCCCGACCTAGATCGAGGCATGTTGGCCGTCACATGACGGTGATGTAGTGCGGAAGAATAACGATATAAAGAGAGCATTTGACATGGCATTTCAAAATATCAAACCATTTAATTAAGTTTTTTGGGAAAAATACCAAGTGTGTGTATATATATATATATATTGAAAACCAAAAGTCCACTCGCTGATATGTAGAAGGGTCATAACCCCTGAGTCTCGCTTGAATGTGCTCTTCCTCAGGATAAGTCTCACCTATATGCTAAACAACTATATAAACGTTATTTTAAAGCACATAACCAAAATTAGGTAATAGCTTCTCATATATTGCTCAAATGGGGTGTTTGAATATACCAGCGTGATCTACTCAACCCCACGAACATCCCTATATTTTTAGAAAAAAAATTTGATTCCTCACGCACAGACACATGCCTGGCACACCGAACGGAATCATTAATGCCGTTAGGGAATATTCCATTAAAATATAGAATATGCTGTTAAATATACCTGATGCCTTTAGGAATATTCTGTCAACTTTGACAGAATATTCTCCTTCTTCTCTGGCGACTCGCCGGATTTCGTTGCCGTCACCGGAAACTGGGAAAAACTTCAAATCGTCAAATCTTCCTCATTTATCAACCAAAATTTATGAAATTTGTACCAAATTGAAGCTTAGGATGAGAGGAACAAAATCCTTACCACTTTTAGGTCCTAAAACGCGCCGGGAAAACTTCGATACTCCGGCTACCTCTGCAACTCCACGAACTTGGACTTCCCGACGTCCAAAACCCTTCAAAATTCTTCCCTAAGCTTCGTCAACAAGTTCTAAGGCTCCCTAGGACCTTAAAACTCAATGAAATCTTCGCGATCAAGACTGAGCTACTATGCACCTCTTCGAGGTTTCCTAGTTCCCGAGCTTTCGAAGCTTTAAAGTGCAACGAAAGGTATAGATCGACTACTGAGCTTGCAAGAAGTCCAAAAACACCAACCACAACCTCTATCCGTGCATGAAAGGGTTGGTTAGGAGTTGTCTGTACGGTTGTATGGAAAATGGGAAAAATCTGAGAGAGAAGAGAGAGAGAGGGTCAACGGGAGTGGTATGGGTGTGTGTGTGTGGTCCAGTTTTGGGCTACCAACCAACAAACAAAAGCTTACTTCCAATTAGGTCCAAAAACTTAGGAAAAACATGTCATGGTCCAAATCCTTAGCTCGTTTACACACACACAACCACTAAATGCTCAAGGGCAATAAAGACATTTCACACTATCAAAAATATATTTCAGGACAAGCTATCACAACATGGGTTTGCAAACAAGCAGGCATGCAAACTTGATTTGACTTGACTTAACAAGACTTGACTTGACTTGATTGGCGAACTTATGAACTAGACTTGACTTGACTGGTGAACTTGGCGAACTTTGCGAACTGGCGAATTGATTATGGAAGGTAAACTAATTCTGAACTGACTAGTATTGAGCGTATGAAAAGAATTCATCACTAAACGGACAAAATTTCCATATCTCAATTGTAACTACAAACAAACAAAAACAAAATACTACCACTCAAGTGGTCACAGATCCAAACACTTGAGTGATGTCACAAAATCAATTCCAAACAAGCCAACCAACAATTCATGCGGGCGTAAAACAAACTTAACCATATTTTTTTCTTTGCCCGTGTGGGCCTAAAAACCTCTCAACCTTTTCCTTTTTTTTTGTTTTTTGATTTTTTTTAAATTTTTTTTCTTCCTTCCTGTTCTTTTATTTTCTACTAGTCTCTTCGCACACGCTCACTTGCATGCGAGAGGCCTTTTTGCATCACAGGCGCTACGCGCCCCAAAGATGGGTTGCTTTAGATATTCTTAAGTGATTATTTTGTAGATTGTATGTTTGCGTACATCATAACAACTTTTATTATTTTCTTTTTTTTTTCAATAATTTCCTTATGATTTTGTTTTTCTCTATAGTTGTGTTACAATGATTATTATAACCATGTTTTATAATTAATGCACATAGTCAAACCTTATTTTTCTCTAATCACGGGTGTTATATGCCGCACAGTTTTAAAACATATTAGTGGGGTAATTTCTTTGGTGGGAAAAAGAACCACTATCAGGTTTTCTTTATCATGGACGTCCTAAAAATTTGTCATATTTTTTTTTCTACTTTGCGTAAAGTAATGATTTATATGTTATTCATGCAATCGTCAATCAACATGGAATTTTAGATGCAAGTTCCTAGCTAAAGTCCATGAACAATAGTAAGTAAATATACATAGATGATCCACATAGTAAACTGAAAACGAAAAATTGGCTTCCTTCTGATTATTCATCTCTAAAAAGGAAATTTGGCATGTGGGTAGTTACAGTTGAACCTCCCACTAAACTGACATGAGATCGTGGGATTCCAACGGAGCAAACTGCTAACTGGTTCGTGCTTATTCTTCGTAGTCTTTAAAGGTTGAAGGTTCAACACATATAGTCTTTAAAGGTTCAACACGTATTCTCGCCCCCCCCCAACCCCCCCCCCCCCCCTTTTTTCTTTTTTCTTACTTTTCCGTTTCTTTTTCAAAATTTTATATCATCCTTTTTTCAATTGGTTTCTCACTACATAAACTGACACACTCGAACCAGAGTTGAGGCATGCTGGTTATCACGTGAGGGTGAGTAACCAAGTGCGCAACATAAGTGATACTAATAAAATAAATGTGAATAATTAAAAACCAAAACTAAACTTATTTAACTAGAGATACTATGTAAGTGTGTGAAAGTGATCAATTATAAGATACACGCATATCAGAGCGTAGGCAAAAAGAAAGTGAAGTCAAAATAACTAAGTACTAATTATACAAATAAGGAGAAGATCCCTACTTTCATTTGTGGAAACAACAGAACTATCATGTTGTCCTTATGAGCCACCAAAGATGATTAGCTACCTAGAACCTAGAGAGGCGCAAAACAGAAGGGTGGGTGGGCAAAAACAAAGTGTTTGAAAACATATTTAGTTTTATGAACATAATAACCCCTCTCCATAAAACCCGTATAGTTTCCAAATAATACTACTACTTAGGTACGAAAAACCAATGCACAATGCCAACGAAAACTGAAGTATCGCATGTAATAATATTTCAGCACTAAAAGATGTAAGCCTAGTGTGAAACCAATATAAAGTAGTATTCCAGTTGGAGTCACCTAACGTGACCTGTATGACTGGATTTATAGTTCATCAACATATGTCTGCACACGAGTCGGAGTAACCTAATGTGACCTGTACGACAGGCTAGGTGTAAATAAGTACACTCAAGTGCTACGATCACGTGAAAGCTATGCGATAGATCGTGGGTCACCTACAAGTCGGAACCACATATTGTGGTCTGTATGACAGGCTAGCACCAAAACTTGGATCCAAGGTGAGCGTGCGGTGCATGAGGTGAACAATCACGTGAAAGCTGTGCCCTGGCCTCGGGCGAGAGCACTAACACCAGGGTGTAGCATAATAAGCTCTAAATGCATAAATGCATAGTGTTTGTACCATACTTGACCAATCCCGAAACTACTGAGCACCGGTCAACATTATACCATCTAGGATCCACAAGAGTTTCTCTCCAACCAGGATGTCAATCGTAGCGCGACACATGTCGACATCAAAGGCCAATCATAGTGCGACACATGTCAACATCAGAGGCCAACCACATCACTACACGTTTCAAAGTTAGAACAAAGCTAGAGACTCTCTTCTATAAAAGGAGATCATTCTCTCACAATATTTCCTATTGTCATTTGTACTAAATCATTTACTAGAACTCACTAAAGGAGAGCTTGAACTAAGTAATTGTGTAAACCCTTCACAATTAATGAGAACTCCTCTACTCCATGGATGTAGCCAATCTGGGTGAACCACGTACATCTTGTGTTTACTTCCCTGTTTCTGTCCATTCATATACCTATCATACTAGTAACCGGAGCAATCTAGCGAAGTTCACAAACTTAACACTTTATGTTGTACCAAAGTCCTCACTGATTTTGTGCATCAACATTTGGCGTCGTTTGTGGGAATGCATTTATTCCTACTCTCTTCAGCTTTGTCAAGCTGGTTTCCACCGTTCATACACTCTCTTTTGACCAGGCATCCCTCTCCAACATGGGGAGTGAAGAAAGCCACAGCACACAAAACGACACCCCCATCGCGCCTAGTGTGACGCTACAAAAGAAGGAACGAAAAAAGCTCGCTCTTCAAGCTAAAGTTAAAGAGCTAGAGGCTCAGAACAACAAGATAGCAATAAAGCATGAGATCCTCTAGGAGCAATATGAGAAGTTCTTCAAGACGCTCTACGAAGCTAGGCGTACTCAAACACACGAGCTCATTGCCCTTGTGGACGTCAACCATCATCTGGGTTCCCCCCAACATGAATAGTCACCTTCCTTCGACATGGGTATCCCTGATGAGGAGCGAGTTAATCATCAGAATGTTGATCAACATGAGACTTCTCTCAACCTAGCTGCTTTGACCCGAAGCAAGAGAAGTGGAGGAAGGCACTTCCTTGCAGAAGGGTTGGAAGGATCGAAAGCCGTTTATCGTGACTGTCGAGACTTCCTAAAGCAATGTCAAGAGAATCTCATCCACATAAGTTCGAAGATCAATGACCTAAGGGTTTTTAAAAGACTCAGTCCTCTCCCACGACCCAGGCCAGCTTCCACTCTAGAAGGAACGACAAGTCCCAGAGGAACATGAACGTACAGGAGACTCGAAGGTATTCCGACAGACTCGCCCTAGAAGTCAGCATGGAGAGTCCAAGGAAAAATCACACGTCCTTGCTTAAGCTTTCCTACTTCCAAGAGGCAATGGAGTCTTACGGAAGAAAACTCCAGTGGTACATGACTCCATTTAGGACCTTCTTGTCGTACAACTCCTTGAGGAAGTAAACAAGTTAAAGGCTGAACGTCAAGCCGAGATACCTGATTGGAACCAACCCAGGCCTGGCCCTTTTACAAGAAGGATCATCGACACCCCCTTCAAGAGAAGACAAAGCAGAAGCTCGACTTACAATCCTATACTGGAAGGGAAGACTCGATTGAACACCTTAACCTCTTTAAGTCCACCAACGAAAAGCGATGTCTTCTCTTCCCTTCCATCCTCTCTGACAGAGCCCTAAATTGGTATTGTAGTCTTCTACCTGAGATAGTAGACTCATTTAAGGAACTGAGGAAACTATTTGTCTCTCAACACATCTTCCAGACCGATCACTTGCATTCTGAAGATGACTTGTACATTATTCGCCAGAATCTAGAAGAGTCATTATGAAAGTATGCCGGCCGCTTCAGCCATGAGTATTCTCGCTGCGCTAAGGCAGATGACAAAACCGCCCTCAAGGCCTTCATGGCAGGCCTACGTGACTATTTCTTCAAGTACATGATCAATGTCAACACTTGGAAGACTTACTTTGAGGTGATCGCACAAGCTTACAACCATCCCTCCGCCGAAGCAATGACATATCAAGGGAAACCCCCTACAACTACCCCTTATCAGCAAGTAAGGAGTGGAAGCCAGATCCAACCAAATAAGAAGACCTCAACCTTCTAAACGGCAGTGGTACCTCCATCTGCCTTACTTAATACTTTGCCAAGTCAACAGACATATCAGTCTCAGGGCAAAAGGAAAGATTTTCATCCTCACCAATCTCATTTTAGTAAAAGGAGTAAGGGACACTACATCAATAACTAAGGGTATCGTCACGATAATCCCTGCCCCCAGGTAGTCAACACAGTGGGTCAAGCACGTGTCAGGACATGCCCTACCCCGAGGTATGAGGCATACACACCTTTGAATGCCACATGCGTGGCCATTTAACCCAGCATAGCACACCTGATACCGAAGCCAAAGTCGAGGCAGCCGGATTACAAGCCCACGAAGAACACGAGCACGTTTTGCTGCTACCACAAGCATAACGGCCATGACGGCAAGAAGTGTATCACGCTTCGTGATCATATCGAAGCTTTGGCACGTGGAGGAAAAATTGATCAATTCCTCCTTCACCCTCCAAGGGATAACCGTAACCAATGCCAAGTGAATGTGATATATTCTATAAGTGGCGGCATATGCATATCTAAATCTTCCAACAGAGCCATGAAAAATAGTGAACGAACTTTGAGGCCTGGCCACCAAGTGTTTCATGTGGAAGACATCAAGGGAGGCAAGTATCACAAGCCTAACTGGGATCCAATATGTTTCTACCTGAGGAAGAAAGAGGTATCATCTACCCTCACAATGACCCACTGATCGAGGAAGCTCACATAGCCAACTTTGAAGTATGACGAATCTTGGTAGACACTGAGGGTTCAGTCAATATCATGTTTGTTGAAGCTTTCAGGGCATTTTATGTAGCTGAACACTTGCTCAATCACTCGGTTTCTCCTATGATAAACTTCTCCGATGATATCGTGCAACCTTTAGGGAGCATACACTTACCTTTCACCATTGGTATAGGCCCTTACACAGCTACCATTAACACTAACTTCCTAGTGGTTGACTGCCCAACGACATTCAATGTTATCTTTGGGCGCACCAGCATCAATGATCTCAAAGCCATGGTATCCACACATATGTTGTTAATGAAATTTCCAACCCCCTATGGCAACAATTACATCAGAGGAGATTAACTTAGTGCACCGTCATGTTACAACACCTCAATCAAGCAACAACACCTGCTTGTGCCTAAGGAAACCCTTTCTATACATGATCACGTCATAAAGACCAGCCCGAACGAAGCCAACTTGGATCTTCATGGTGGCAACAGTAAACTCGACGATCCTCGAGATGACTCTTTCACTCCACAAGCACAACCTGCTGAAGAGTTGGAGAAGGTCTCTATCTCAAAAGATTACCCAGATCGCATGTGAAGATTGGCACCACCTTGTCACCACCCCTTCGGTTGGCATTGATCTCTTTTTTGCAAGAGAATACTGAGGTCTTCGCCTAGTCATACGAGGACATGCCAAGCATCCTCCCGATATCATCTATCATCGCTTGAGTATTGATCCCAAGACCAAGCCGGTGAGACAAAAGCAAAGATCTTATGATGTTGAATGATACGAAGCAATGAAGACAGAAGTTGAAAAACTCAAAGGCATAGGCTTGGTCCGCGAAGTAAATTACCCAATATGGGTAACAAATGTGGTCCTTGTTAAGAAAAATCTGACCAAAGAAAGTCTCTTACTTCAAAAGATCTTGTGAAGAATGTGTGTCGACTACATCGACCTAAACAAAGGATGCCCGAAGGATAGCCTTCCCCTTCTTCTCATTGATAGACTTATGGACTCTACAGCAGGGTGTGAACTTTTAAGCTTCATGGTTGCTTACTCGGGGTAAAACCAAATCCTCATGAACCCCCTGAACCAAGAACACACGGCCTTTACTACTGACAGAGGATTATATTGCTATAAATTCATGTCGTTCAGCCTAAAGAATGCAGGGGCGACTTATCAGAGACTAGTCAATTCAATGTTCGCTGAACAGATTGGGAAGAGCATGGAAGTTTATGTTGATGATATGGTAATCAAGAGCAAACATGTTAAACAACACATCACCAACCTGTCTAAAACCTTCACCATCCTGAAAAAGTATCGGACGAGGTTGAACCCCAACAAATCCGCCTTCGGCGTGGGCTTTGGAAAATTCTTGGGTTTCATGATTAGCCAACGAGGCATTAAAGCCAACCCCGAGAAAATCAAGGTAATCATTGACATGAAAGAGCCAATAACTTCAAATGACTTCCAGAGCCATACTGGCAAGGTGGCAGCCTTGACCAGTTTCATCTCTAAGGCCACATACAAGTACGCTTTTTTTTTTCCAAAGCATTTAAGGGAAGTAAGAAGTACATTCCATGGATTGATGAATGTGCCGAAGCGTTCAAGAACCTCAAGGAGTACATGGGTAAAGCCCCTATGCTTTCCAAACTTGAAGTTGGTGACACCCTCATTGTCTATCTGTCTGTTTCAGCTTCAGCAGTTCATTCGAAGGGATAGTGATGTCGAACGACCTATCTACTACGCTAGCATGGCTCTACAAGATGCGGAGACACGATACTCCAACATTGAGAAATTAGCTCTAGCGTTGGTCATGACTGCTCGGAAGCTTCGCCTCTACTTCTAAGCACACTCCATCATTATACTTACCAATCACCCCCTTCAACAGATACTTCAAAGTCCTAACACTTCGGGATGAATGATCAAATGGGCGATAGCACTGGGTGAGTTTGACATCGCCTACCAACCAAAGCCAGCTGAAAAGGGCCAAGCAGTGGCAGATTTCATTGCCAAATTCACTTATCTTGTCGACATTGGTTCTACACCTGAAGCAGTGGCTTCATTACCCCCGGAAGCTTAGAAGATAGAACCAACTTTCCCAATATGGACTCTATATGTTGACGGCTCATCCAAACAACAGGGTTATGGAGCAAGACTAGTCTTGACTACCCCAAACAAAGTGGTAATAGAGTATGCTCTTCGTTTCAAATTTAAGGCAATAAACAACGAGGCTGAGTATGAAGCCATTCTAGCAGGCTTACGTTTGGCCAAACATCTTGGGGTCAAACAAATTGATATCTTCAGTGACTCCCAATTAGTGGTTAACCAAGTCACGAACAACTTTGATGCTAAGGATAACTTCATGGCAGCATATCTTGCACAAACATAACTTTTGCTCAAGCACTTCCACTACCATATCACCTAAATTTCTCGAGCGAAAAACAGTCATGCAGACGCTTTGGCTCGCCTCACCTCAGCAGTGGAAGATAAGATTGGGAGAAAAATTCAGATCGAATTATTGGCAGCACCAAGCACCATGGCCGCAGACAAAATATTCTATCAACTTTGATGGAATATTCGCTTTCTTCTTTGGTCATCCTTGTCGTCCGCCGCCGTCTGCCATCTGGTTCGCCGGTTTCTGGAAAAATATCGCCGAATTTCTGGAAAATTTTTAAATCTTCATAACTTTGTCATTTCTTAACCAAAATCCATGAAATTTATATGAATTTAAAGCCCTTAAGGAGTAGAACAAGTTCGTACCTCTTAAAGTCCAACATCAAACTAAAATCGATATGAAAATCTCTCGAAAGTTCTGGCCAAAACTAAAACTTCTTGAACTCACTTGTTCTGACATCAACTTCACTCTAAACTTACTCTAGGGTCTCCCTGGAGTTGTGTAGATGTTTTCTCGAGCCTTAAAGTCTCGCAACTCAGCCACGATCACAACAACCCAAGAACCACCAAGTCGGCGTTCACAAGTCCACGGGTAAAACTCGTCAAAACCCCAAACAATTGGTACGGCTAGATTCGTGAAGTCGAGATACGTTCGATGGTGGTATTTATAAGTTCGATCTGTGACGATATGGTGATGGTTGTGCTGTGGTCGGTGCCTCGGGTGCAAGAAGAACAGAGAAGAAGGTGCGAGAAGGAAAGAGAGAAAAATATCAGTTCTAATTGGCAGAGAAGAGAGATAATAGTTTTTAATTGGTCCAAAAGAAAGAAAATATCTATTGGCTAGGGAGGATTGAAACTAAAATAATTGGTAGACAAGGATAGTAATAAAAAATAATATAGAACCGCATATACATCCACGTTACTAAGCCAACAAGGGCAATATTGTCACTTTACACACTAGGGGAGAAAATATGTATAATAATTTGGGATGGGTCGTCACATAAACAGTTTCAGCACACATCTACATCTTATCTAGATATTTATTTTTTAATACAGTTTTATGTTTAGTTATGGTTTTTACTAATTTCTCATACAATTTTTTACTATTTTTCCTTCAAAACAACAATGAAGATAAATGGGAAAACATAAACTATTCAAAATATCTGAAAATATGGCATGTAATTTCATTTCTAAATACATGATGATAACATTTACTATTCTTAGATCAAAATTTCCAGATTCATAAGTTTTCAGTCAAAGTTATAGGCCAGCTAGGGATGAACTCCTAATATATGAAGCAAAGCAAAATATGGACAATATATACATATGTAAACATAGTGTCTACGTGTGAAATCAAAGCCATGCTTGCCACCCATTTGCTTGCACTTGATGCTTTAGATTTTCATGGTTAATCTGCAAGCAATGATGATAAAATAAGAAGTTTAACTGATTAAGATGGGAACAATGCACTATAATGCATAATCCCAAATATAAAGGTTGTAAGCAATTTAACCTAAATACCTTTAACTTTGACAATTTTTCCATAGCAATACTTTTACTCCAGTTACTTTTAGAATACTGAAAGGTAAATAATTTGTCAAGTTTGAGGTAACAAATTGTAATCATGTTTACAAAATTAAATAGTAAGAAATGTTACCTTAATGTTGTACTTCAACCTTTGTACTTTGAGACGGGTGTGATACTTGTAAAACTGATAAAAATGCAATTTTATTTCTATTTGAAAATTGAAAGCAATTTGAATTTATAGTATACTTCTATATGAAAATAAGAGAAGAGTTATTGTATTTAGAAATGTTGTTTGGTCACTATTAATCTTTTTCCTGCACCCATAAATTGTTTTTTTTTTTTTAATCTGAGATAATAAATTTGTAGATTTTTTTTTAAATTTTATAATTTGTGATAATTAATTTGTAAAATAGAGAATTCCATTAAAAATAAATAGGTAAGAAATGGTGTTATACCTAATTTGTTGGACTTTATTCCAAATACGTATTATGTCAGGAGTTGTTGAAAGCTTTAATTCTTCTACAACTTTTTTCATGCACCACTTATATATTAAAGGTATATATAATGTTAGATTTCTTGTAAAAAAATTTAATAAAGAATTTATAATACATACTGTGGAGCCAAAAATATTCACTAGGCAACACGTGGACTTTTGGACAAAAATACCCTCGAGACATACCGGGTTTCCTACACGCGAGCAGTGGAGAATCATCCATCAACCAAGTCAGGAGTATCCAAAATGGGTAACAATTCAAAACCTATTTCATTCCATATATGTTTTTACCTCATTTTTTCCTTATTCAATTAGCCATTTATTTCAAACATTCCACAACATCCTCAACCAATTAATATAATCAATATATTAAAGGCTAATTACATCACCAAATTAAGCCCAAAAATCACCCTAAAGGCCGGTTATCCCTTCTCCAAAGGGAGCCGGCCATTTCCTTCTTTTTTCACCATAATTTTCCTTTTTTGTGACATTGATTAGCCAATTATACAAAAAAACCACCAAAACATTCATTTTATGTTTAATAGCCAAATAAATTGGCTAATTAAACCTAAATCAAACCCAAAAAACCCTAGCCACCTCCTATCCCTATAAATATACTCTCATTTCTCACCAAAAAGCCAATTCCAACACTTTGGCAAAAATCCCAAAATTCGCTAAACACTCTTTCTCTCTAAATTCTAACTTTCGCATCGGAGGTTCTTCGGCCTAAGCCCCCCCCCCCAATTCATCATGGGCGCGTGAGGCTCTTGGCCTTAACCTAAGGTGTTAATTGTTTTGTAGGTGCAAAATCGTCCAAGATCGAGGAGGAAGAAATTTGCATCCACAAATTGGTGCTTTCATTGAGAGTTGAAATTCGTACTCGTAGAAGACTCTCGCACAAAAAGGTTTTTTCTTTATTTTTTAGTCCATTTGAATATTTTTCATACGTTCTTATTATTAGAATTTTTTACTTGCAAAGGTTCTTTAATAAAACGTATAAGCAAAATATAATGGCTAGAAATTTAGAAAATTCCACAAATGAAAATTCTAATGTTCAAGAAGTAGGATTGCGGAGATCCGTGAGGCTAAATGCGACAATAAGTGGAGCAGCACCACCACCACGAGTTTCCACCATGGGAACCACCACGGTGGCTACCTCGGTAGCCACCCGTGGCGAGGTCCATGGTGCCTTCACCACGGCTCGAGCCGTGCCATCCAAGACGGCACCAAGGCCACGGCCCAAGTCATGCCATCCAAGTTTGCACGGGCCCGGGCCCAAGCCTCGCATTCACATGCATCACATACTAAGCAGTCTGCTTCCGTTGAGCAGCCCACTTTCGTGACCCAGCTTGCTCCCGACGAGCAGCCCACTCCCGTGGTCCAGCCTGCTTCCGTCGAGCAGCCCACTCCCGTGGCCCAGCCTGCTCCCGCCAAGTAACCTGCTCTCGTGGCCCAGCCTGCTCTCGACGAGCAGCCCACTCCCGTGGTCCAGCCTACTTCCGTCGAGCAGCCCACTCCCGTGGCCCAGCCTGCTCCTGCCAAGCAGCCTACTCCCGACGAGCAACCCACTCCCGTGGCCCAGCCTGCTTCAGTCGAACAGCCCATTCCCGTGGCCCAGCCTGCTCCTGCCAAGCAGCTTGCTCTCGTAGCCCAGCCGGCTCCAGACGAGCAGCCCACTCCCGTGGTCCAGCCTGCTTCCGTCGAGCAGCCCACTCTCACGACCCAACCTGCTCCTGCTAAGCAGCCTGCTCTCGTGACCCAGCCTGCTCCCGACGAGCAGCCCACTCTCAAGGCCCAGATTGCTCCCGTGGCTTTCTAAGCAGCCCAAGTTGGCCCAAGACTATCTCAACCATCTGGACCTACCATCGAGCCGGGAGCATTCTCACCACATTTTTTTGCGGATTTGACATTTCCCAACTCAAATCTCGCTCCCGGAGTCTACCACCCTTCCACTGCCCAAGGAGGCGCATTCCTTCCAAGCTCTTCCAATCCAAATGCCGAACAACACTTATCTCGACAAGTCATAGAGTTGACGAGCGCCCTTGCACAACAGACAACCTTGGTGAATCAACTTTTGCAACGCATCGGGATCCAACGTGCCCCGGACGAGGTATCCCGAAGTAGGACAAGGGCAGACGGACATTTCCAGCAGTGTCCCGGCAAGCAGCCACTCGACTAGCCACGAGCCGAACGTTTGGGCAGTGTACATTCCCGTCTTAGAGCGCGAATGAGCATGCACTCTCGACTAGGCCCACGGAGGAGCATACATTCACGGTTGGGGTCATACTCCGATAGTCAACATGAACAACCTTCTGGGCAAAGTGTCTATTCGCAGCTAAGCCCACAAGGAGCGTCCTCCACCTCACATCAGAGTAGGCAGCACGACGGACGGAGAGAAGCAGTCACTCAATCCAGCTCAAGTTCAACCAGCAGCCTGCGAAGAACTCGCTCGCCTACTAGGAACGAACCACATGCACTGCATCCGCGGCATAGACGAGACAAACATATGGAAGAGCAGCCTAGACTAGCAAGTCATGACTGGGGGCAGCCGAGAGCTCCGCTACCCCAACAAAGACAAATTCAGGAAGAAGTAGAGAGACTCTTGACTAAACGATTGCATGATTTCCAACGCAACGAGGTCACCGACGGGGCACTACGACGGAACATAACCAACATAAGCAGGTCACCTTTCACGGAGGAGATCGAGCAGGCAGAGCCTCCACGCAAGTTCAGCATGCCACATTTCACATCTTTCAAAGGGGATGAAGACCCGGAGAGACACTTAAAACGTTACCAAAGCGCAATGATCGTTTATCGAAACAACAATGATCTCATGTGCAAGATATTTGCCACCACTCTATAAGGCGATGCGCAAGATTGGTTCTACACCCTGCCGCCACAATCCATCCGGAATTTCTACGAACTTTCTTTGGTTTTCACCAAAGAATATTCATCCTATCGCTCGATCAAAAAGAAGTCTGACCATTTGTTCGACGTCAAGAAGAACCCAAAGGAGTCGCTTCGCGACTATGTGAGGAGGTTCAAAGTAGAGAAGGCAAAAATAGTTGGATGCAACAACTCGATAGCTAGAGCAGCCTTCCAAAAAGGACTTCCAGCAGACCACCCACTATTCGGAAAATTGATCATGAAAGAAGATCTAACTCTGGCAGACTCTTTTTCTTTAGTAGAGAAGCATGCACTTTGGGATGAGGCTCACCAATGCATATTCAAGGACTTGAAGAAGTACCCGACATCACCTCCCTAGAAGCAGCGGAGGACTTATTCGCATGTTTGACGGTATCTAAAGTAGCAATAAGCTCTACCATCATGCGAGAAAAACTGGGGGCCCGACTACCTGTATTCTACAGTTACCTGCAGTCATCATCATGACACACTATTCCGCCGAATCCAAATCGGCGACGATAAAGGCGTAGACCCTGGCAGATGCAAAGTTTTCTGACGAACGTAACAACTCGGCCCCACGATGCCCCGAAGGTAGTTGAGCACACTTTAGCCGTACATATTCCCTCAATGGAGATTTCTGGCATTCGCATGTCAACGGCGCATCCAACTACAAAGGCTCGCGAGCAGCTGTGGTTCGTGGCAACCGACTACTTCACCAAATAGGTGGAAGCAGAGCCCATGACGACCACGATTCAGACGGACATAGAGCGCTTCATATGGAGGAACATCATTTACCGATTTGGCATCCTTTAATCCATCGTCACCAACAACGGCCTGCAATTCGTGGGCAAAGATTTGGCGAAGTTCTTCCAAAAATATGGCATCAAGCAGCATATGTCCATGCCGAGATATCCTCAAGGCAATAGGCAGGCCGAAACATCCAAAAAGATGGATCTCATCTAGGAAGGTCCGTACAAGCTCAGCAGAATAGGTGGCAAGAGTAATTATACCCCCGCTACCATGAAACGATAAAAAGATCGAAAAGTAGTGGAGCGCCTACAATCTGAAGAAGTACCATGTGTGACCTCCCACTACATCAAAGCCCGAAGACTCAAGAAGCTCGACGGGCACCACCTCACAAGTTGAGGACTATCCAGTTGTTATGCAGTTCCTATCTTACAGCTAAGTTCTCGTTCGTTTCACTCGTTTTTCAATGAGGAATTCAGAAGTAATCACAACTTGGCTCGGCTGCATGCTTACAACAACTGATCACTCTGGCACTTCAAAAGAAGACTACGCCCTTCTTAGGGACCCATCGCAGAAATTGCGCCCCCCGAGGGACCAACCATGCTCTCCAGTGCGAGAGGGTAAACTAATTGCTCTCCAGTGCGAGAGGGTAAACCAATTCCCTGACACCCATATGGGTCAGCTCTCCAAGACGAGAGGATAAACTTTACACTCCGAATATCCAGACGTGGATGAGCCTGGCTGCCCTAGTATAACTAGATGCATGATGGCTTGCGCCGGGATTCCTAGAAGTAGCCGCAATGGTCTTTTTCAAGGCTTAGCTAACTGAAGGATTTTGGGTCTCTTGGCCTAATCCGTGGGGAACCAGGCCCTAGAGACGGAGAGGGCACATTACGCAGTACATTCGATGGACGGCTGCCCTAGAATCCTAAAGCTGCTACCGAGTGCACTAAGGTAGCCTATAGATTCCGGAAGACTGCCTAAGGCTTGCCCTTCGAGCAGTAAAGCCACGCTAGACTTATACAACCGCACATTCTTGTGAAAGGTTAAACAAGCTAGCGCGCATATACGAAGTTTTATCCACTGCCGACATGCTACGTAGTCAATAAGCTTCACCTCTGCCAAGCGCGGAACAACCTACACCAAGTCCTAAAGTGTTGTGATACTTGCTACGCAACCTACGGAATTGAAGAAAGTCAAGGTTAATAGCCTAGTGGTTACGCGGACTTGTCTGCTTCTGTAAGTAAGGCATCCGGCTACCAACCCTATGGCTAATAACTTTGCAAAGTTCTACACCAACACCTACGGCTGCATAGGCTACGCGAGCTTGTCTACTTATAAAAAAGTAGCATGCCTGCCACTGGTCTATCAAGTCTAAAGGTTAGGGCATGAACAAAAGAAGTGAAGATGAAGAAAAACGAAGGAAAACATGTTTATAAACAACTAGCAAAGGCTGAATTAGTTCAAGCAAAACAAGAGCTACAAGGAAAAACAAAGAAAATCCTAAAGGCTACCTAAAATACTACACTACAGCAGCTTGGACATCCCACGACTACTCAGTCGCCACACCTTCAACAGCGGTAACGCTCTTAGCAGCGGCATCATCCGGCGCTTCACCCCCGGCTGCCCCAGTCTGGGCACTAACTTCTCCAACTACTTCACCAATGGAAGCCTTAAAAGTAAAAGCAAGCAAGTCTTCCGAAGAAATAGAGAAGTTCATCCACTCCCTTCTTAGCATAAGCAGCAAAACGAAGCTCAGAAATTGCAAGCTTAAGATCTTGAATCTGAGGTGAATCAATCTCAGGAGCAAAGGGAGCAGGCTTTGGCGCCACTTTAGCAGCAGAGTCCACCTTACTACTCTTCATAATAGCAAGTCTCTACAAAGGTGAACCAGACTTTGCTCCCAAAGAACGTCCTGGTACAGATTTCAGCACTGGGGGCATGATAAAACCTTTATGCTGAGCAATCTTATCCACAATTGTACTAGCCATTCTCAACATGGAAGATGCCACATGCTCAGATCTAGCAGCCTTATTTTTTCTTCCCATTGGAAGAAGTTATGTCAATCACATACCTCTCGGTAGCAAGCGGACCCTCATGAGCAGCAGAAGAAGTCTTCAGTTTTTTCTTAACTGGCATCTCATGAGCAGGCAGGGAAGATCTCTTCTTTCCATCTTCATTCATAGTAAGCTCCACGACAGCTATCAGACGAGCCAATGCATCCGCATTGATCCTCTTTACCTCCTCTTTCTGGAGCAGCCCACCTTTCTTTCAGCAAAAAAGACTAAGCAGCCAACGACATTCATGGTACTCAGCAGGGGAGCTCAACCCAGCATTCCAGCAGGTAGGAGGCCTGCATGTCCAACATTCCAGCAGCCCATGAGACCCGCAATCTCCTTATTTCTCTCAATCGCCAGCCTGGCCCGAGTCAGGTCCAAGAGCCCAAAGGACATGAGCCATGCGGCTCGCCTAGCACTGCGCCCCAGCGCCACAATCCTCGACCCCAGCTGCACAAGCTGCCCTTGGTTCAAGCCAAGCCAAGCTACCCAAGCAGTGGTCCCTGCCACGACATCTCCTCAACCCATGCTGAGCCAGCTCCTGGCCCCTGCCAGCCGACGTGCCGCACCACCCCAACGACTACCCTGCAATAGCACTATCCAAGAATAAGGCAAGAAAAATTAAATTTTTCTTACATCGGTGCGGCACGAAGAAGACGAATAAAGCAACGAAAGACGGTCCTTTGCACGGGCAAGATGTAGAAGATTGCTAGAGGAGGGGGAACAAATATCCTCTAAGCTATCTCTCTCTTGTAGGGTATAATAAATCGCTCTCCAAAGTTGATTTAATAACCCACTTAAGGTGGACTTAAATAGGCTTTGAGAAAAATTTATTTCCTTTTCCTAGAAGGATCTAATTTCCTATTAAAGAGAGAATCAACATCAAAATAGGAAGCAGTCTTAAGTTTCCTAAAGCAAGAAGATCTCTACACCTGCTGCCCTTTTCTGCGAGCAGCCCAACAGGTGTGGGGGCATTTGTGGAGCAAAAAATATTCACTAGGCAACACGTGGACTTTTGGACAAAAATACCCTCGAGGCATACCGGGTTTCCTACACGCGAGCAGTGGAGAATCATCCATCAACCAAGTCAGGAGTATCCAAAATGGGTAACAATTCAAAACCTATTTCATTCCATATATGTTTTTACCTCATTTTTTCCTTATTCAATTAGCCATTTATTTCAAACATTCCACAACATCCTCAACCAATTAATATAATCAATATATTAAAGGCTAATTACATCACCAAATTAAGCCCAAAAATCACCCTAAAGGCCGGTTATCCCTTCTCCAAAGGGAGCCGGCCATTTCCTTCTTTTTTCACCATAATTTTCCTTTTTTGTGACATTGATTAGCCAATTATACAAAAAACCACCAAAACATTCATTTTATGTTTAATAGCCAAATAAATTAGCTAATTAAACCTAAATCAAACCCAAAAAACCCTAGCCACCTCCTATCCCTATAAATATACTCTCATTTCTCACCAAAAAGCCAATTCCAACACTTTGGCAAAAATCCCAAAATTCTCTAAACACTCTTTCTCTCTAAATTCTAACTTTGGCATCGGAGGTTCTTCGGCCAAAGCCCCCCCCCCATTCATCGTGGGCGCGTGAGGCTCTTGGCCTTAACCTAAGGTGTTAATTGTTTTGTAGGTGCAAAATCGTCCAAGATCGAGGAGGAAGAAATTTGTATCCACACATACTGATCATGCTTCTTCTTTTTCCATTCTTTGAGAATTAATTCGCTTAGATTAGTAGTTTTTAATCTGACAGATATCTTCCAACCAGGTGTAAAAATAGAGACACATCTGTTTGGGATCTTATCAATAAGTAGTTCCTTCTTCATTTTTGTGGGTATTCTTGTAAATACCTTGAGAATGAAAACAAATAATTTTTTAAAATACCATAGCACATGGATAATCAAAATTGAAACTCACAATCTGACTAATTATAATCATGAAGAGAAATTGAATGAAAGGGGAATCAAACCGTAACAATTGTAGCACCACACCTAAATTGTCTAGTCTTGTGCATAAAAAAAAAAAATGGAGAAACATAGATAAAATTTGTTAAACAATTAGAGTTGGACAACTTCTTAAATAGGTAGCAAAGAGTGTCATCTAATAACTATACACAACATAATGGATAATGATCATGACATGTAGATGATCATGATGAGATGGTATGACATGATACATGCATGTATGTGTGTGCATATAAGAATGTAGGCGAGGGAAGGAGGAGAGTGGTAGAATAGCATTTGACTTGGTTTTAGAAGAGAGAAAGAGAGAGATAGAAACATAGACGAAGAAAGAGAAAAAGGTAAAGAATGAAGAAAATTCAATCCAGTTGGATACAAATTTGACGTTCGCAAGGACACTATCTCTCCCCCCTCCCCCTGCTATTTGGTTATCTACAACTCTCTAATCTCACTTTGTAAACTGAAAATCAGTTTGGAGAAAGTGGAATTCGTACCAGTTTAAGATGATTCTAGACGATAAGAGCAATCTGACGGAAATTTGGAAGAAACTTCGAAAGAACATATGGAGGAGATTGGTCTGTGTAGGAGAAGAAAGTGAATTCGTTTACCTTTTTTTTATGCGTTGCCGGGGGGTGCATTGATCCGTTGCTCACTTTAAACGTGCAGTATATGGCAGTTTCGTCTCTACAGTTTGAATCGCTCCAACTCCTATGGAGAGTTCCATCTCTACAATTTGCAACCGTTGCACCTGATGTTGGGAGTTCGTGGCTTCGCACCGAGTATTTTTTCTTTTATTTATTTATTTAATTACTTCTTATTTTCTATATAGCGGAAAGATAGAATGTGATGAAGTAGTTATAGGATGATTAATTTAAGGGATGACAATGAATTTAAAGTGTGTGTGTTTTCATCTAGTGGTTCATAATTGCCATTCTTGTGATGGGTGCATGTAGTGTTTGCAGTAGCTAATTCTGTCTGTTTTTGATAATTTATGAGTTGTATCATATTTACGAATTTGACCCTATTTCTATGGGTGAATCCGGTTGCTTTATGTATGACATGAGAGTGTTCTCGGGTTTATCGAATGCTTCACCAAACTGGGGCTGTCACTTTATATATATATATATATATAGATAAATGCTTTTTATATTAGCACCCCACAAAATGTTAAATGCACCTCACATTAAAATTTAATATTAAATAACTTATTTACCCTACTATGCAATGACAATTTTGACCTTATTATGTTAAAAAAAATATCTATATACACCCCAAATCACTTTTAACGCATTATTTATCTTTTTCAACTATCAAAATCCCTCCGACCCTCCATTATTGAACAAAATCCTAACCAATGAAACTACAAACATGTTGATTGAGAAAAATTATTTTTGATGAATGAAACATGAAATCAATATTTCGGAAGCTTCACATGAGGTAAGACTTCATATTTTTTTTATTGTTTTCGTGATTTTGACGATATTGATAATTATTTAATCTTGTTTTTGATGCGTTATTCAAGCTTCTATGTTCGTATTCATCTTTTAGGGATTACATAAAGAATTTAACACCTAAAATTACCATCAAATATTAAAAACAGACGACACAAGTTTTAATGGTGGAATTGAAAACAACTCACATATGCTTTAAATCCCATCTTTTGTCAAAATTCTAGTCGGCATTTTTTGTCCAAATTAAAAGCTTCATAAGATTTGAGAAATGTGGGGTATATAGAAAATATGGGGTGCATGTAGAAAATATAATGTGTATATTAAGAATGTGGGGTGTGAGGGTATTATGGGGAAATATGTGGGGTGCATTAAGATAATTTTTAATTGAAAAAGCAATGTGAGATGTATTAAGTGTATGGGGTTTATTCAACAATTTGTGGAGTGTTAATATAATAAGCCTAGATAAACAGTAATACCAAGAAACAAGCAGCAATCGGGTCAAACTGGTGGTGCAACAGCGACAAGCAAGAATGGGCACCAACGGGATTTCAAGCAGATACGATGGTCGGCGTTGGTTGGGTTCGTTAGGCAGGTGGTTCCAAGCGGCAGCAAGATGGTGATAGTCTGGTACGATAATCAAGCGGCTACGGGGTAGAGGGTTGGTCAAGCAGTTAGTAGCAATGTTGATTCTAGTGGGCGTGATGGCGGGCTTGATGCAGGTTGATGGGTTCAACAAATCTGGTCAAGCAGGTGTTGTTCTGGGCTTCACGATGGTTCAGGTGGACGGCGAGATGATATGTAGCAGCAGCGGGTTTGTGGCTCGATGACGGAGTGGAGTGGATGCAAACGGCAGCTTCGGTGCAAGTTTGGGTTTTGGCAGATAACAAACAGCGAACGATCGCAACGAGTTTGGGGTTCTGGTTTCAGCGCGGTGTGCCTCCCAAGTCCCAAGCAAACAGATTCAACTTTTTTCTTTGTTTTCAAACAACAAAACCCGAATTAAAACAAAACTGATACTGAACAAAAAACAAACAAATCGATATCAACCCCAAAACAGATTAATTCTCGAAGGATTTAATATGTTCTATTACCAAGTTGAATATCAGATTATGAACAAACGAGACTACAAAATAATAAGAAAATTATTAATAGACTAAACTTATAAGAAATCCCAAACAATATAATACCTAAGATACTCATATTCCAACAAATATATCAACGTTAACACAGTTTTAGGCCCTGCTACATCGCACGGGCTGCTCGTTGATTCTAAAAATAGCTAGCCAAACAGACAAGTGACAATTGAATGTCACGAATCTGCATAGTATGATAATTTGGCTTAGCCCCGAGGAAACATAATAGTTCTATCAACAACAACCAGCGTTGTAACGGAGGTGAAAAGATAGAGCAATTCCATTTAAGGATCAAGGTTAAAAGCCTTTAAAAGGACTCAAGTTGATATACAATGCTTTTAATTTTGATCGGAGGAGAATAAGGAGGAAACTTAAAATTACAGGGTTGGAGCTCTTTCGATAGATCCACCAATGACAGTAAGCAAGTTGTTGCCGAAGGGATCGCTCAGATGCTTTGATAGGTTTTCGACAGGACCTTCTCCGGTGACATACGCTTGGAGGAAGAAACCGAGCATGGAAAACATGGCAAGTCTTCCGTTCTTAATCTCCTTCACCTTTAGCAATGCAGCCTGGTCTGGATCCTTAGCCAGCCCCAGTGGGTCAAAAGGACCACCTGGGTGAAGCTTGTCCTCCAATTCCTGCAACACAGTCATGAGATTGTCGTCATTGGTTCTTCTTGCAAGTTTCAAATTAACAGTAGGTGGTAATATAAGTACGTACTCCGGTGTGAATTGCGATATGGTTAGTTATATTGTACAAATAAAACAGTCGGACAAACTTTCAAAAGTTGTAATACCTTTTGTTAGTATTCGGAGTTGTTAGTTTGGATAATAACAGCAATGCTATAATAAACTCTAGGTACGTACCAAACCGTTAGTGATTCTGTAGTATTCAGCTCCACCAAGAAGAACAACCTCAGCAACAACAGCGAAGATAAGATTAATCGGTATGTTCTTCCCAAAGTAATTCAGTGTGTTCCCATCAAGGAGTAGAGCTCCTGTCTGCATTCATGTCGTCAACATGTGTACAAAAAGCGTCAACAATTTTTCAAACGTCTTAACTCCAATTGGCAATTACTCAACTTGCAATAATATGTATGTATGTATGTATGTAATGTATGTTTGTAAAATTTAAAAGAAAATGAAATGCGAATGAATGACCTTGAACCAAACAGCCTCAGGGCCGCAGTTAGCTCCAAATTTGTTGAAGGCCTCTGGAATGATGAATCCGGCTGCACCAAGCATGGCCCACCGAGCGTGGATCAGCTCATATGCTTGGTATCTGCATTCACATTCATCAATTAATTAAATTGAATTGAGGAGAAATTAAGTAATAATTTCTCAAGAGAGAAACAGATGAGAGAGGATACTTGCTGAAGTTTTCTGGCTTCTTGCCTAGGCCAAAAGGATCATATCCATAACTGCATTAAAGGAATCGACAATCCATGATTCGATTAGATATCTGGTAATTAATTATTAAATAAGTAGGCAGAGAGTGGGGGGAGAGAGAGAGAGAGACTACTATCTTACTCTCCAGGAACTTCTCCGGTCAAGTACTCTGGGATCTCTGATCGGTCCAAGAGCCCCGACGGCAAGAAGATTCTTCTATCAGGACCTGAAATGCGAATACCACAATTATCATCAAAGTTCTAAGACGCTAGGCGTTAGTCGGACAGCGGACTGGAGTTTAGCGCCTGGGCAGATTTAAGTAAACTTATTATATATGATATAAATAAGTGTATGTTTATATTTAAAAAATACATAATTATATTCGGATACATAAATTGAAAAATAGAATGACATATAGATTATAAAGTATTAGAACATATTGAAAACATGAGAAACATAATATAATGAGTGTTAATCCAAGTATTCAACAAGTCTCTTACAATATATTAAAAATCTAAAATACAAAATAAAAGTTATTTATTATTTGTCTAAGTAAGAGTTACGACCTAAGTGGGTGCTTGGGCAAGTCTAGGTAGGCTAGGCGGGCGCCTAAACATGTCTATGTGCCATTTCTTAATTTTAACGCTTATAAATTAATCGAGGCAATGACAAACCACCTAGCGCCAAAGCAGCATAGGCGGCGCTAGGCTGCAATTTTTAGAACAGTAATTAACATAATTATGAGCTATTGAATCAATCTACTTCCAATTAGCTAGGCAAATTACATTACATTACATTTATTTATGTGTTAAAGTCCATATGATATATTACAAAACTCACCGAGTGTGAGATATATGAATGATGAGCAAATACACTGTATACACACTTCAATAGATAATTAGATGTACACTTACCATACCACTTGGCGAGCTCTTCGTCAGCGGGAGCAACAGCCTTGGCCTTGGGAGGTGGTGCGGCCTTCTTCTTGGAGAAGAGTGCGACGGTCTTGAAGGTGGCTGGGGTGTTGGCTGAAGGGGCCGACCTCGCTGCTCCGCTGAAGTTGATCAGGCTGTTTCCGAGCAATTCAGACATGCCGAGGGAGGCGGCCGCTGTCGATGCTGCCAGAGAAGCCATTTGAATATCAGTCTCAACTACACGTACTGGCTACGTCCTTCCCGGCCAGGAGACTCTCGCCCTATCTCAGTACTCCGAAGTAATGGAAAACAATGGCTGAGAAGGGAATACTATAAGCTTGAGCTGGTGGATGTCGACCTGCCACGTTGGATTTTTGTTTGCTGGCTTTGATTGGCTAACCTTGGATCCGCGCAATCCATTCCTATGATTTCATAGGATGGATTTGCTGATTTGGCAGATGATGCTGCAGACGTGGGATGCTCTTGAAATTCCAGGGATAACATCTTCTATCCGAAAATGTTGATAATTAATTGGTCTGTCTTTCTTTTTCTCTCTCTATATCTCAGGTCTCAGCCGTGCATTCTTTTCTCATGTGCAAAATTTTACCACAAATAGCCAAGCCCAAGACAGACGCACAAGTGAAGTGAGTGCTTTCACAGTTTAACTTCTCATTTTCCCTCCTCGTTTTTTCTATCAACACCCCTGTGACATATTCTAATCGTTAAGGGTGACCTTTTCCTTTGTTTTGGTTTTTTTTTTCCTTAAAACCGAAATGCCCAAGACGATGATTTTATTTTTCGAAAACACACAAACGGTTTCCATTTTAAATTTTCAACAGTTAAAACCGCATCTAAGATAAGATGTTGGATTGTTTGTCAAGACGTTACTGTTTATTGTCATGCCCCTTCATCACATACTGCCAATGCAGTGGGAACGCACACTTGAGTAAGATATCATGCACTGAGCCCATTTTAAATGCCAACTTACTTTTTTTAATGGAGGAGTTAGATTGTAGCAAATGGCTTAGACCAAGGGAAGTAATTTACACTCCCTCTTTCACCTCCGGCATTCCCCTCCTCAATTTTAGTTGTTGATTCTCCTCTAAATTATACAATCTAACCGCTTAAAAAAAGGAGAGTAATGCTTTCGCTGAGATTCGATGGCCATGACTAGGGCAAATTGGTAAAAGTTCCCGCCAATGAGTAAAAAGGGCATTTCCCTTCAGCACAAAGGCTAACCAATAAGGTCCTTATAAGAATACAGGACCAAATAATTTGCAGGTCATATACACAATCAACCCCAAAAAGAATGTAATAAAAAGTGTTTGTACCATACTTGACCAATCCCGAAACTACTGAGCACCGGTCAACGTTATACCGTCAAGGACCTAGAAGAGCTTCCTTTCAACCAGGAGGCCAATCACAATGCGACACGTGTCGACATCAGAAGCCAATCACAGCTCGACACGTGTCAACATCAGAAGCCAATCACAACACGACACGTGTCAATGTTAGAACAAAACTAGAAACTCTCCTCTATAAATAGGGATCATTCTCCCACAATAATCTCTAATGTCATTTTGTACTAAACTATTCACTAGAACTCACAAAAGGAGAGCTTGAACCTATGTATTTGTGTAAACCCTTCACAATTAATGAGAACTCCTCTACTCCGTGGACGTAGCCAATCTGGGTGAACCACGTACATCTTGTGTTTGCTTCCCTGTCCCTATTCATTTACGTAGTTATCTTCACTAGTGACCGAAGCAACCAAGCGAAGGTCACAAACCTGACACTTTCTGTTGTACCAAAGTCCTCGCTGATTTTGTGCATCAACATTTGGCGCCGTCTGTGGGAAATCGACACTTACTCCCACTCTCTTCAGCTTTGTCAAGCTGGTTTCCACCGCTCGTACACTTTCTTTTGGCCAAGCATCTCTCTCCGACATGGGGAGCGAAAGAAGCCACAGCACACAGAATGACACCCCCGCTGGACCTAGTATGAAGCAGCGAAAACAGGAAGGAAATAGAGTTACTCTTCAAGCTAAAGTCGATGAGCTAGAGGTTCAGAACAACAAGATAGCGATGAAGAATGAAGTCCTCCAGGAACAATATGAAAAACTTTTCGAGATGCTTCACGAGGCTAGGCAGGCTCAAACACATAAGCTCGTCGCCCCTGTTGAGGTCAACAATCAACTGAATGCCCCCCAACACGGAGGGTCGCCGATATCCGACACGGACATCCCTGATAGGGATCGAGCTACACATCAATGTGATAATCAACATGAGACTTCTCTCAACCCAGCTGCTTCAACCCGAAGCAGGAGAAGTAGAGGAAAACACCTCTTCACAGAGGGAGCAGAAGGATCAAAAGCTGTCTATCGCGATTGTCGAGACTTCCTAAAGCAACGTCGAGAGAATCCCATCCACATAAGCTCGAAGATCAATGACCCAAGGGTTTCTGAAAGACTCGGTCCTCTTCCACGACCCAGGCCAGCCGCCAATCTAGAGAATGGGCAACAAGTCCCAGAAGAATATGAAGATACTGGGGACTCGGAAACATTCCGACATACTCACGCTATCTTGGTCAAACTTTCCTACTTCCAGGAGGCGATGGGGACTTAAAGAAGAAAACTTTGGTGGTGCACGACTCCGCTCAGGACCCCCTTGTCCTGCAGCTCCTTGAGGAAGTAAACAAGCTGAAGGCTGAACGTCAAGCCGAGATACCTGACTGGAACCAACCTAAGCCTGGCCCTCTCACAAGAAGGATCCTCAACACTCCCCTCCAAGCGAAGACAAAGCAGAAGCTTGACTTACAGCTCTATACTGGAAGGGAAGACCCGATTGAACACCTTAACCTCTTTGAGTCCACCATGGTATACCGGGGACACACCGACGAAGAACGGTGCCTTCTCTTCCCTTCCACCCTCTCTGGCGGAGCGTTAAACTGGTATTGCCGTCTTCCACCTGAGACAGTGGACTCATTTGAAGAGTTGAGGAAGCTGTTTGTCTCTCAACACATCTTCCAGACCGATCGCTTGCATTCCGCAGATGACTTGTACATTATTCGCCAGAAGCCGGACGAGTCATTACGAAAGTACGCTGGCCGCTTCAGCCATGAGTATTCTCGCTGCGCTGAGGCAGATGACAAGACCGCCCTCAAGGCTTTCACGGCAGGCTTACGTGACTGTTTCTTCAAGTACATGATCAATGCCAACACTTGGAAGACTTACTCTGAGGTGATGACACAAGCTTACAACCATGCCTCCGCCGAGGCAAGGACATATCAAGGGAAACCCCCTACAGTCACCCCTTATCAGCAAGTAGGGAGTGGAGACCAGATCCAACCAAATGAAAAGACCTCAACCTTCCAAATGGTAGCAGCACACCCCCCTGCCTCATTTAATGCTTCTCCAAGTCAGCAGACATATCAATCTCAGGGCAAAAGGAAAGACTTCCATCCTCACCAGTCTCATTTTAATAAAAAGAATAAGGGGCACTATCGCGATAACTCAGGATATCGTCACAATAATGCCCGCCCCCAGGCAGTCAACGCAGTGGGCCAATCACGTGTCAAGACAGGCCCTACCCCGAGGTATGAGACATACACCTCTTTGAATGCTACATGTGCTGCCATCTACCCCAGTATAGCTCACCTGATACCAAAGCCAAAGCCAAGACAACCAGATTACAAGTCCACGAAGAACACGGGCATGTTTTGCTGCTACCACGAGTATAATGGCCATGATAGTGAGAAGTGCATTATCCTCCGTGACCATATTGAAGCTTTGGCACGTGAAGGAAAAATTGATCAGTTCCTCCTTCACCCTCCAAGGGATAACCGTAACCAACGCCAGGTGAATGTGATATATTCCATAAACGGCGGCACACCCATGTCTGAATCTTCCAATAGGGCCATGAAAAGCAGTGAACGAACTTTGAGACCTGGCCATCAAGTGTTTCACGTGGAAGACATCAGAGGAGGCAAGTATCAAAAGCCTAACTGGGATCCAATATGTTTCTACCCTGAGGAAGAAAGAGGTATCATCTACCCTCACAACGACCCGCTGATTGTGGAGGCTCACATAGCAAATTTCGATGTGAAACGAATCCTGATAGACACAGGTGCCTCAGTCAATATCATGTTTGCTGAAGCCTTCAAAGCACTTAATGTAGCTGAACACTTGCTCGATCGCTCGATTTCTCCTCTGATAAGCTTCTCTGGCGATATCGTCCAACCTTTAGGGAGTATACACTTACCCCTTACCATTGGTACAGGCCCCTACACAGCTACTATTACCACTAACTTCCTAGTGGTCAATTGCCCGACTGCATACAATGTCATCTTTGGGCGCACAGGCATCAATGACCTCAAGGCCATGGTATCCACACATATGTTGTTGATGAAGTTTCCAACCCCTTTCGGCAATGGATACATCAGGGGAGATCAACTTAGTGCTCGATCATGTTACAACACTTCAGTTAAGCAACAACACCTGCATGTCCCCAAGGAGACCCTCTCTATACATAACCAGGTAGTAAAGACCAGTCCAGATGAAGCTAACTCGGATCTTCATGATGGCAACAGTCAACCCGACGACCCTCGAGATGACTCCTTCACCCAGCAAGCACAACCCGCTGAAGAGTTAGAGAATGTCTCTATCTCCAAAGACCATCCAGATCGCATGGTGAAGATTGGCACCACTTTGTCACCACCCCTTCGGTTGTCGCTGATCTCATTTTTACAAGAGAACGCCGAGGTCTTCGCTTGGTCATATAAAGATATGCCGGGCATCTCTCCTGATATCATCTGTCACCATTTGAGTATTGATCCCAAGACCAAACCAGTAAAACAGAAGCGAAGATCTTATGATGTTGAGCGATACGAGGCGATGAAAGCAGAAGTTGAAAAACTCAAGGACATAGGCTTCGTCCGTGAAGTCAATTACCCAACATGGGTAGCAAATGTTGTCCTTGTTAAGAAAAATCCGACCAAGGAAAGTCTCCTGCTTCAAAAGGTCTTGTGGAGAATGTGTGTCGACTACACCGACCTAAACAAAGGATGCCCGAAGGATAGTTTCCCTCTTCCTCTAATTGATAGACTTATAGACTCTACAGCAGGGTGTGAGCTCTTGAGCTTCATGGACGCTTATTCAGGATACAACCAAATCCTCATGAACCCCTCAGACCAAGAACACACGGCCTTTACTACTGACAGGGGACTGTATTGCTATAAAGTCATGCTGATCGGATCATATTTATATATATTTTTACTTCGAATTCACTCGTCTTTTCTTAGTTAGTTCTTTATATTTTGAGTTATTTACGTTATTTTTGTATTTATAGAAATTGTTATGCTAAGAAAATAAAATAGCACAAATGAGTTTTAAATAATAAACAGAAAAGAAAAAAAATAAAAAATAGAAAGTAGATAGCTTCTGTTGTTGTTGTGATTTTTGGGCTGGCTATGTAAAAGTTGCGTACTGTTAACGTTAAACACTCCAAGAATCAATTTTTCTTACATGCTTGACAGGTCTTTGGTCCACGGAGCCATCATTTCTGCTTTTCTGACTATTGCTCAAGCCATGACTGATCAAGGATGTATATAGAGCAGAAGAATATTGTACAATTGGAGAGAGAGAAAGACGGATCCAAGAGAGAAAGGCAGCAAGGCTGCCAGAAAGAGGAATAAAAAATTAAAAGGAAGCTGCCTTTGCAGCTGGAAAGAAAAAAAAAGGAGAAACAAGAAAGAATGTGGAGAGTCCACGCAGGGGAAATAGGTCAGCAGCAGAAAAAGGAAATAAAATAATAGGCAAACAAAGGGGAGTGAGGGCTGCACCTTGAGCACTGGAGAATAAAAGAAAGAGAGGAAATAAAATAATAGAAGTGGGGAGTAGTGGGAAGGCAGCGGTGCAGAATGAGGAAAGAAGGAATAAAAGAGATTAAACGGAAAGAAAACTTGGGGGGAGGGACAGGAAAGAGCCTTGCGGCAGCAGAAACCAAGGAGAGGAGGGAGCTGCCCTTTGGGCAGCTCGAAAAGAAACAGCAGAAACCGGTGAGAGAGGGTTTGACTGACAGGGTTCAGAAGAGGTTTGAAGGGGGATGTGACGCAGAGAAGAGACAGACGCAGAAACAGGCGCTGCCATTTGGCAGCGTGAACTGAGAAGAGGGAGCTGCCTTTGGCAGCCTGGCGTGAGTACCTGCAGGGGTGTGAGGACGCTGCCCTTTTGGGCAGCTTGAAGTTGCATGCAAGCAGGGGAAATTAGAGTGAGACACAGGGGGCAGTAAAGGGAGGAGGTTGAGAAAATAAGAAAGGAAGTCAGTGAAGGCAGAGGGTGGAGTCTGGGCGCGGACAGAATAAGAAAATAAGAACGGGAGAGAGAGAAGCGGGGGAGTCGAGGGAGCTGCCCTTGGGCAGCTGGGAGAAGCTTGTGAGACGGGGCAGGAGAGAAGTCAGAGGAAGGATTGGGGGCGAGAAGGTCAAGGCGCTGACAAGAGGTCAGTGGGGGAAATCAGCGCAGGAAGCTTACGGGGAGACTGCGCCAGTGGGAAGGAAAGCTGCCTTTGGCAGCTAGACGGACAGAAGTCAAGCACTCCTCTCTTTCGGTTTAAATTTTTCCAAACTTCTCTTTTATTTCTGTTTTTAATAATATGTAAATAAACTTATTTTGGCTAGAGGTTAATTCGAAACCATGAATATATTTGTAATATGAATTGATTACTTTCAGTTGTGATTTATAAGTGGTGATTTAATTTGCTTAACTGCTTGATTGATAACTTATTTTTGTATGTCGATTAAGAATGAATGCTTAATTTACATGCATGAATTTGATGCTAGAGTATAAGGGAGTTTCACCTAATAGTTACAAACTTATATTCACAAGTAGTGGAGGTCGCTTATAAACGATCGCGTTAAATAAATTCTTGGCATAAGTTTCATGCAAATCATAGTAACGAGTGTCTCGTCAATGCTTATGTTTTTCATAGAACTTAATGATTCTTGCTTGTATCTCTATTATGCAATTCATGTAGGGAACTTGTAGGGAATGTTTTGGGTTGTCGTATGCAATCATCCAACCCAATAACTTGTGGAAAAACTGAGGGTTAAATTAGTGCATCACGGTTAATCTGGAGTATTGAAATTTACAACTTATTGAAAGAACAACTGAAAATCAATTTAGGTTGCATATGTGTCATGTGTGGAGAAAAACCCTCTAGCTAATCCGTCATTTATCTTTTCATTTTAATTTCATGTTTTTGTCATTTTCGTAATTTATTTAAGTTTAATTTACTTTTCACCAAAATCAAACACCTACCCATTATTATATTATATTATTTAGTTAGTTTTCTTTATTGTTAGTTTTTAATTCAATTTCCGTCCATTTCAAGTCTTAGTGTTTAATTTAATTGTTTTCATTATTTTGAGTCATTTTAAGTGTGTTTCGAGTTATTAGAGTTTTTAGTCTAATTTTGTGTCCTTGAGTCTTGTTTAATATTTTTAACTTTGTTTTTATGTTTTTAAGAGGTTTTAGCAAGCCCTCCTAATCCCCGGCCTAGAACGATACCCTACTTATACTTATACTACAATTGTCACAAGAGGGTTTAATTTGTGTGCTAGTTAATTCTCGCATCAAATTTTGGCGCTGTTGCCGGGGATTAGTAACTTTGCTAATCCTTTTATTTTTGTTTTTGTTTATGTTTATATTGGTGTTTGTGTATTTTACTTTTGATATTTGATTTATTTTTCTTTCTTTGATTTTAGGTTCAAATGGAGCCGAGGGAAATTTAAAGGAAAGATGCGTCCGGCTAAAGACGTTAAATCAAGCGCTTCTTGGGAGGCAACCCAAGCATTCAACGAAGGGAGACTTTGGAATCGCTAACCCAATCAGCTTTGCATTCTTCCACCCTTATCTTTACTGCTTTCATTTTGTTTTGTTTAGTTAGTTGTGTTATTTGGTTGATTTCTGTGAGTTTGTGTTATTTAGTTTAAGTGTGGGGGAAGGTTAACCAAAGTCTCTTTACATTAATTTACCTATAAAAAAAAAAAAAAAAAAAAAAAACATTTAAAAAAAAAAAAAACATAAAAAAAAAAAAATTTAAAAAAAAAAATTTTAAAAAAAAATTAAAAAAAAAAAAAAAAAAAAACATAAAAATACAAATAATTTACAATGATGTAAACTAATAGCACTCATTGGTCCGGTGGTGCTTCAGTAGTTGGCGGGGCTTCAGCAGTCGGCGGGGCCACAGAAGGAGGAGGCGGCAGAGGTTGATCAGTTGGAGCTTCACTACGCGGTGCCGCTCCAGAAGACGAAGGCAGATGTTGTTGGAACAAACCCACAAACCTCCGATGATCAAGTAAAATTTGACCATCGGTGTCCTGCATCTGGTCAATCTTCCTCTTCATGCTGGTGGCATAGCTGTGTGCGAGCTTGTGCAATTCCTTATTCTCATGCTTGAGCCCTTTAATCTCTTGCTTGAGACTCTGTATTTCAGCCACCAAGGATTCAACGTGACGGGTTCGGGCATATAGGCGTTGGGCCATGTTGGATACGGAACCCGCACACTGCACGCTAAGAGCCAGAGACTCCTTAACCGCCAATTCATCAGATCGTCTAGCAAGCAGTCTGTTATCTCTGGGGGTGACAAGGTTTCGGGCCACCACCGCAGCGGTCATGTCATTTTTCATCACTGAATCCCCCACGGTAAGAGGACCGGTAGGGGATATGAAGGTTGGGCGCCATATGTTGTCTGGTGAAGGCGGAGCTGCCTCTTCACCAAGGTTCAAGTCAAAACGACGATCAGAAGGGCCAGACATTTTTCAGAGGTGGTGAAGAAAGAAGAGAGTCGGACTGATTAAGATTTCGGAAGTGCAAGAAGGGAGTGTTTACAGGAGGGAGCTCAAGTGTGTTGTGGAACAAAATTAACGCCTCTATAAAAAGAAGAAATCAGAGAGGCGCTCCTCAGAAATTGAAGAGGCGTCCTCTCGCAAATCGAAGAGTCGGGGCTCATTTCTCAAAAGCCGGATTCTTTTCTGAAAAGAGGAGTCTCCTTTCTCCAAAGCCGAATTCCTTTCTCAAAAGAGGCGTTTAATTTCTTAAAAATTGGGCTTCCTCAGAAACCACGAGCCGAATCCCGGATTTCGCACGATTAATTTGTCCAGACGTGTTGTCATCCGTCACACGCAAACTCAACTCTGCGAAAATCACGGGCAGTCTGTCGAAGCGCCGATTCCAACCATCTATCTCTCTTAGCCTAATCAGCGCTTATCACATGCAACCGGTAGCTTTGCGGAAATTACGGGCAGCTTTGTCAGAAAGCGCGTAATTTGTACTATTCATCCATCCACCGGCTACCGACAATAAGTGAGAGAACAGTTCCGGTTGTGAAGAAAAGTCCTATAAGTTTCTACCTTCGCCTTCCACAGCAAAAGCACACTCTTGCAGCACACCCTCTCAGCACTTCTTCATCTCCGAAAATGCATTCCCAAAGAACCCTCTCGAGTCACTCTGTGTTCCTCATTCCTTGGGATACTCCTGCGAACAACCCATTCAAAGCAAAAGTATTTCATATCATAAAGGTTGAAAGCAAGAGTATCTCATATCATGCTTTCTCCTTCCTTCTCCTTGTTCCTGATTGCTTACCTAGCCTTGCTCTCGAGTACTCATCATCTTGTGCTTCCGCTTCGTCTCTCACGTATAAGGGAAGTGAAGATGATACCTCGAAGCATGTGGAGACAATTTGCTAATTCATCCTAAGCTAGGGACAAGGAGAAAGAAAGCAAGAGGTGGGCACTTGGAAAGATTGAAGAAAGAATCAGACCAAAACACCTCTACCTCGTGCCTGCCCGCCGTGCTGAGGAAACAAGCAGAGAAGAATGCAGACTGCATAATCAATCAACCCAGCACAAGGAGTGCGAGTTAAATCCAAGAACTCGAGAAGCCTCAACAACATTTGGAGGGCACCTTCGCGAAAGAGCAAAGCCTCGCCGTACAATATCATAAGATCATCACTTGCAAGTGAAAAGCTAAGTGTCACCCTGTTCAAGAGGAAAGCTGTGGAAAGTCAACAAGCACGACCAATGATCATTTATTAGTTTCTATTCATTGTCTTTTATCGTGATTTTAATTTTTTTTTTGTTTGCAATTTTTTTTAATTTTCTTGCGTACTTAACTGAATTATTTCTTTTCTTTGCAGGAACGTTTGGTTATTTCCACCATTGAAGTTGATTGCATAATTTTAGCGTGGGGGGTCATCACTTGATTTTACTGCAAACTAGGGAAGTTTTCAGTCCAATTGCTTTATTTTGTTTATTTTATTTATTTTTGCATTATAGTGTTTTCTGACATTGGGGACAATGTCCAGTTTAAGTATGGGGGGGGGGTAAAGGGTAAAAATGACCAAATTGAAATTTTTTGTACCTTCAACTTCGAACTGGTTTCATTTGTTTGTGTGTTGTTGCTTTTTATTTTTTCTTAATTAGTTTTGTTTTCTTAAAAAAAAAAAAAAAAAAAAAAAAATCAAAAAATTTAAAAATCCAAAAATATTGTCTTATTTCCCTTATTGTTTTGAATTAGATTTTTATTAGTTTCCCGACCCAATGATATAATTGGATCAAATTTGAAACATGATTATCAAGAACTTAGTTAACATGTGTTTTGTGAAATTCCTAATTCTCGTATTAGTTTTGTACATATTTGATCATCTTTGAAAAACCAAATGCACATAGCCTTGTTGATGTGAAACTAAGCATAACGTAAAGCTTCATATGTGAATTTAGTGACCATATACATCCTATGTGAGTTTTTGAGCCTATTGAAAGTGTGTGCATTTTTCGTACACTTCTATTCTTTCATGTGTGATGAACTTATGTGAAATACATCTCTAGAACTTGCATAACGATCTTTCGAAATGTTTGTCATTAATTACATGAACTTGGAAATGATAGAGGCATTAGGTTTACCACCATGGCCCAAATAACCATGTTTCCCAACAGAAAAATGATATCATTAGATTGCCTATTTGAGCCGTGTTTGTTGAACCTTTTATTTCTTATCACCAGATATGTCTACCCTTATACCTGAAACATTTTTTTCCTTACCCTTTCCAAGCAAGCTAGTGAGCAATGTGAGATTGTCTTATGAGAAATGTTTGTAAAGTACTTTGAAGGTGTTTGGCAAAAAAATAAGTGTGGGGGTATTTCATGTTTGTATATAAAAAAAAATAAAATAAAAAAAAAATAAAAAAAAAAAAAAGAAAAAAAAAAAGAAAGAAAGATTGTATACGAAGAAAAGAAAAAAAAATGTTTTTAAAGTTTCAGTTTAAGGGTGTGATTGGAGGTTTCAGAAGAATCGTTGGAGAGCTTGAGTTCTTATAAATCTAGACAAAAGAATTGCTTGCAATGTAGCTTGGAACTTGTATTTTCCTATTCTTTCGTTTCAATAATCCTATCCCTAAGCCTCATTACATCCAATAAAAGTCCTCTTGATTTAAGTTTTGCAATTATGATTGTGGAGAAGTGATATTTATGCAAGCTTATGGTAGAACGTTCACATTTGATTCTTTGAGCGAAACACATTAAAACTAAACACATGTGTGATTGAGTGCATATCCTGTGAGAATGTCGCTAGTTTGCATATGATGATTTTAAAAATAAAAACTTGAAATTGCATTAGCATGGCTATCTCACACACTACACTTCAAGGATGATTCAAAGATTACTGCTAATATTTGAATAAGGAAGATGAACTTGGATTAGTTTGTTTGGTGCTAGCTATGGTTCTTGATGATTTGTTTTCTCGAATGAAATTCTATGAAGGTCACATAGGGGGAAACTAATGTTTTTCATGTTAGTTATTTCTCATGTTTTCTTTGTTTTGCTCGAGGACTAGCAAAAGCTAAGTATGGGGGTATTTGATCGGATCATATTTATATATATTTTTACTTCGAATTCACTCGTCTTTTCTTAGTTAGTTCTTTATATTTTGAGTTATTTACGTTATTTTTGTATTTATAGAAATTGTTATGCTAAGAAAATAAAATAGCACAAATGAGTTTTAAATAATAAACAGAAAAGAAAAAAAATAAAAAATAGAAAGTAGATAGCTTCTGTTGTTGTTGTGATTTTTGGGCTGGCTATGTAAAAGTTGCGTACTGTTAACGTTAAACACTCCAAGAATCAATTTTTCTTACATGCTTGACAGGTCTTTGGTCCACGGAGCCATCATTTCTGCTTTTCTGACTATTGCTCAAGCCATGACTGATCAAGGATGTATATAGAGCAGAAGAATATTGTACAATTGGAGAGAGAGAAAGACGGATCCAAGAGAGAAAGGCAGCAAGGCTGCCAGAAAGAGGAATAAAAAATTAAAAGGAAGCTGCCTTTGCAGCTAGAAAGAAAAAAAAAGGAGAAACAAGAAAGAATGTGGAGAGTCCACGCAGGGGAAATAGGTCAGCAGCAGAAAAAGGAAATAAAATAATAGGCAAACAAAGGGGAGTGAGGGCTGCACCTTGAGCACTGGAGAATAAAAGAAAGAGAGGAAATAAAATAATAGAAGTGGGGAGTAGTGGGAAGGCAGCGGTGCAGAATGAGGAAAGAAGGAATAAAAGAGATTAAACGGAAAGAAAACTTGGGGGGAGGGACAGGAAAGAGCCTTGCGGCAGCAAAAACCAAGGAGAGGAGGGAGCAGCCCTTTGGGCAGCTCGAAAAGAAACAGCAGAAACCGGTGAGAGAGGGTTTGACTGACAGGTTTCAGAAGAGGTTTGAAGGGGGATGTGACGCAGAGGAGAGACAGACGCAGAAACAGGCGCTGCCATTTGGCAGCGTGAACTGAGAAGAGGGAGCTGCCTTTGGCAGCCTGGCGTGAGTACCTGCAGGGGTGTGAGGACGCTGCCCTTTTGGGCAGCTTGAAGTTGCATGCAAGCAGGGGAAATTAGAGTGAGACACAGGGGGCAGTAAAGGGAGGAGGTTGAGAAAATAAGAAAGGAAGTCAGTGAAGGCAGAGGGTGGAGTCTGGGCGCGGACAGAATAAGAAAATAAGAACGGGAGAGAGAGAAGCGGGGGAGTCGAGGGAGCTGCCCTTGGGCAGCTGGGAGAAGCTTGTGAGACGGGGCAGGAGAGAAGTCAGAGGAAGGATTGGGGGCGAGAAGGTCAAGGCGCTGACAAGAGGTCAGTGGGGGAAATCAGCGCAGGAAGCTTACGGGGAGACTGCGCCAGTGGGAAGGAAAGCTGCCTTTGGCAGCTAGACGGACAGAAGTCAAGCACTCCTCTCTTTCGGTTTAAATTTTTCCAAACTTCTCTTTTATTTCTGTTTTTAATAATATGTAAATAAACTTATTTTGGCTAGAGGTTAATTCGAAACCATGAATATATTTGTAATATGAATTGATTACTTTCAGTTGTGATTTATAAGTGGTGATTTAATTTGCTTAACTGCTTGATTGATAACTTATTTTTGTATGTCGATTAAGAATGAATGCTTAATTTACATGCATGAATTTGATGCTAGAGTATAAGGGAGTTTCACCTAATAGTTACAAACTTATATTCACAAGTAGTGGAGGTCGCTTATAAACGATCGCGTTAAATAAATTCTTGGCATAAGTTTCATGCAAATCATAGTAACGAGTGTCTCGTCAATGCTTATGTTTTTCATAGAACTTAATGATTCTTGCTTGTATCTCTATTATGCAATTCATGTAGGGAACTTGTAGGGAATGTTTTGGGTTGTCGTATGCAATCATCCAACCCAATAACTTGTGGAAAAACTGAGGGTTAAATTAGTGCATCACGGTTAATCTGGAGTATTGAAATTTACAACTTATTGAAAGAACAACTGAAAATCAATTTAGGTTGCATATGTGTCATGTGTGGAGAAAAACCCTCTAGCTAATCCGTCATTTATCTTTTCATTTTAATTTCATGTTTTTGTCATTTTCGTAATTTATTTAAGTTTAATTTACTTTTCACCAAAATCAAACACCTACCCATTATTATATTATATTATTTAGTTAGTTTTCTTTATTGTTAGTTTTTAATTCAATTTCCGTCCATTTCAAGTCTTAGTGTTTAATTTAATTGTTTTCATTATTTTGAGTCATTTTAAGTGTGTTTCGAGTTATTAGAGTTTTTAGTCTAATTTTGTGTCCTTGAGTCTTGTTTAATATTTTTAACTTTGTTTTTATGTTTTTAAGAGGTTTTAGCAAGCCCTCCTAATCCCCGGCCTAGAACGATACCCTACTTATACTTATACTACAATTGTCACAAGAGGGTTTAATTTGTGTGCTAGTTAATTCTCGCATCACATGCCTTTCGGCCTAAAGAATGCAGGAGCAATTTATCAGAGACTGGTCAATTCAATGTTCGCCGAACAGATTGGGAAGAGCATGGAAGTTTACGTTGATGATATGCTAGTCAAGAGCAAACATGCTGACCAACACATCACCAACCTATCTGAAACTTTCACCATTCTAAAGAGGTATCGAATGAGGTTGAACCCCAATAAATGTGCCTTCGGCGTGGGTTCTGGCAAATTCTTAGGCTTCATGATTAGCCAACGAGGTATTGAAGCTAACCCCGAAAAGATCAAGGCAATCCTCGACATGAAAGAGCCCGTAACTTCAAAAGATATCCAAAGCCTTACTGGCAAGGTGGCAGCCTTAACCAGATTCATCTCTAAGGCCACAGACAAATGTGCTCCTTTCTTCAAAGCACTCAAGGGAAATAAAAAGTACATTACATGGACGGAGGAATGTGCTAAGGCATTCAGGAACCTCAAAGAGTACATGAGTAAAGCCCCTCTGCTCTCCAAACCAGAAGTTGGTGACACTCTCATTATCTATCTATCGGTTTCGGCTTCAGCAGTCAGTTCTGTTCTTATTCGAAAGGACAGTGGGGTTGAAAGACCCGTCTACTACGCTAGCAAGGCTCTACAAGATGCAGAGACACGATACTCCAACATTGAGAAATTAGCTCTAGCATTGGTCATGTCTGCTCGAAAACTTCGCCCTTATTTCCAAGCACACGCCATCATCGTGCTTACCAATCACCCTCTTCGACAGATACTCCAGAGTCCTGACACGTCTGGGCGAATGATCAAATGGGCGATAGCATTGAGTGAGTTTGACATCTCCTACCAACCAAAACCAGCCGAAAAGGGTCAGGCTGTAGCAGATTTCATAGCCGACTTCACATATCCTGTTGACATTGCTTCTACACCTGAAGCAGTAGCTTCATTACCATCGGAAGCTCAGAAGATAGAATCAACAACCCCAACATGGAGTCTATATGTTGATGGCTCATCCAACCAACAGGGCTGCGGAGCAGGATTAGTCCTCACTACCCCCGACAAAGTGGCGATGGAATACGCTCTTCGTTTCAAATTCAAGGCATCGAACAACGAGGCTGAATACGAAGCCCTTCTAGCAGGCTTACGTTTGGCCAAGCACCTCGGGGTTAAACGAATTGATATATTCAGTGACTCCCAATTAGTGGTCAACCAAATCACGAACAACTTTGATGCTAAGGATAGCTCCATGGCAGCATATCTTGCGCAAACGCGACTTTTGCTCAAGCACTTCCACTACCAGATCACCCAAGTTCCTCGAGCGGCAAACAGTCATGCAGACGCTTTAGCTCGCCTCGCCTCGGCAGTGGAAGACAAAATTGGGAGAAAAATTCATGTCGAATTGTTGGCAGCACCAAGCACAATGGTCGCGGAAGTATGCAATTTACAACAAGGGGATAGTTGGATCACCCCAATTTATAAATTCCTTGCTCATGGCACCCTCCCAAATGACAAAGTCCAAGCTAAGCAGATCCGATACAAGTCTGCCCGCTACCTGATCATTAATGACCAACTCTACAAGCGCAGTTTTACCCTGCCATACCTAAGATGCCTTACACCTGCGGAGGCGGAAATTGTCCTTCGGGAAATACATGAAGGAGTCTGCGGAGATCATGCTGGGTCTCGATCCCTAGCACACAAGACTTTTCGCCAAGGATACTATTGGCCAACACTCCACCAAGATGCCATCAGAATATCTCGCTCATGTGATAAGTGTCAACGCTACGCAACTATCCCTCACTCCCCTCCCGAGCCGCTCACTCCTATGATCAGCCCTTGGCCCTTGGCCCAATGGGGACTTGATTTGATCGGCCCAATGCCTGCAGGGAAAGGCAAGGTCCGCTATGCAATTGTTGCAGTTGACTACTTCACAAAGTGGGCTGAAGTAGAACCCTTGGCAACCATTACTGAGGGAAAAATAGAGGACTTTGTATGGAAGAACATCCTCTGCAGATTCGGCATTCCCAATGCGATAGTCACGGACAATGGGCGGCAGTTCGACAACAAGAAGTTCAAGATGTTCTGCTCTAAGTTTAACATCAACTTATGTTTTGCCTCTCCAGCCCATCCCCAGTCTAATGGACAAGTCGAGGCCGTTAACAAAATAATCAAGCGCACTCTGAAAACTAGCTTGGACAAAGCTAAAGGTTGTTGGCCAGAATTCGTACCTCAAGTTCTTTGGTCATACCGCACTTCATATCGGACTTCCACAGGAGAAACTCCATTCTCACTTGCTTTTGGTACAGAAGCAGTTGTCCCGGTTGAGCTTGAGCAAGCAACATACCGAATCCAGAACTACATACAGAGTGAGAACGACAAGCAACTCACCCTCAACCTGGATCTAGTCGAGGAACACAGAAATCAGGCTCACCTGAGAAATGTCGCCTACAAGCAGCGCATCTCCAACTACTACGACTCAAGGGTCAAACCTCGCTCTTTCAAAGTGGGAGATTGGGTACTGAAGAAAAGATTACTCTGTGATAGAGTCCCGAGTGAAGGAACACTCAGTCCTAACTGGGACGGACCGTTCGAGGTCGTCGGCATCAGCCGCCCTGGCTCCTACAAGCTCAGAAGCTCCGACGGCAAGACCCTTGGCCATCCATGGAATGCTGACCACTTGAAGTACTATTACAAATAGACTCACATTGTACAAGTGTTAAGCTACAGCCGTTCGGCATCCTATGTAACAAAGACCATTTGGTATGAATTCAATAAAGAGGTGATTTAGCCAACTCGGCCATAAACTTTTTTCCATTCTGAGCAATGAAACACTCAAGTGTTGAAGCTTCAACGCAAATGTTTCCAATACAAAACAAAATCTAAGTATGTGTCAACAAGACTATACAAAGGATCTACATCATACATTCCAACACATTCATACATAAACATCATACATTCATACATAAACATCATACATTCCAACACATTCATACATAAACATCATACATTCCAATACATTCATACATAAACATCATACATTCCAACACATTCATGCATAAACATCATACATTCCAACACATCCATACATAAGCCAACTGTGCTTCGAAAGGGTTCAACACACTTTGTGTCATTCGACATTTGCCACAATGTGCCTCGACACCTTGCCCTTATTCTCACCAACTAGGTGATGAAGGAACTCACCTTCGTAACACCAACTAGGTGATGAAATGTACAACCCGTACTTTAATATTATTTGGAAACTTGCCACCCTTATCACCAATCAGGTGAAGAAGGAACTCATCTTCATGCCACCAACCAGGTGATGAAATGTACAACGCGTACTTTCCTTCATGCCACCAACCAGGTGATGAAATGTACAACGCGTACTCTCCTTCATGTCACCAACCAGGTGATGAAATGGGATGAAAGGTGATTAAGGAATTCACATTCGTACCACCAACCAAGTGATGAAAGCAACCTACCATTCATTCCATTAACCAGAAGACGAGTGGTACAACTTGTACATGTGAACTCCTAGCATTCACAAATAATCAAAAACCATCAAGCTTTACAACTCAACTAGGGGAGCACTTATGCCTAACAAGAGCTATAGTCACCAACAAAGTCTTATTGCAGGCCAACAATGGCTTCAATGCATGGTATACGAAGATCAAGCTCTTCAGCCCTCTTGCATCTGCTTCAGACATTTCTCCTCTGTAACAATGCAAACACTACAACTCATAGAAATCTTCAAACGCTCTTGATCAAGACTGTTCGAAGCAAATTCAATTTATATGGTTCATCCAAACCTTCGACTACTACAAGATGTGGCTTGCATCACAATCTCTCGCTTAACAGTATGGAAGCAAAATTTGTATACGTTATCTCTCCCACATTTTCAAATTTCTAGTTTTCCCAAAAAAAAAAAAAAAAAAAAAAAAAAAAAAAAAAAAAGGGAAATTGGAAATTGGGAAATTCAACAAAGCTTCATCAATGGAGGACCAATATCAATCTCAAAGGCTTTGCACTATGTTCATCAAGATAGTGCGAAGCATAATCAATTTATGGTGCCAACAAAAGCTTCATCAATGGAGGACCAATATCAATCTCAAAGGCTTCGCACTATGTTCATCAAGATAGTGCGAAGTATAATCAATTTATGGTGCCAACAAAAGCTTCATCAATGGAGGACCAATATCAATCTCAAAGGCTTCGCACTATGTTCATCAAGATAGTGCGAAGCATAATCAATTTATGGTGCCAACAAAAGCTTCATCAATGGAGGACCAATATCAATCTCAAAGGCTTTGCACTATGTTCATCAAGATAGTGCGAAGCATAATCAATTTATGGTGCCAACAAAAGCTTCATCAATGGAGGACAAAATATCAATCTCAAAAGCTTCGCACTATGTTCATCAAGATAGTGCGAAGCACAATCAATTTATGGTGTCAACACCAAAGCTTCACCTATAAAGCTTCACATATCAAGCTTCAACCCCAAAGCTTCACCTATAAAGCTTCAACACCAAAGCTTCACCTATAAAGCTTCACATATCAAGCTTCAACCCCAATGCTTCACCTACAATACAAAATTTCAACACCAAAACATATAAAAGCTTCGCACACTCTTCATCAAGATAGTGCGAAGCTAATTCCAGTGGAGCTGAATTTTGGACATCTTATAGTTCTTGAGCAGATGAACAACTTTCACGAAGGAAATTTTTCTATTTGAGCGACGGAATTTAGAGTGTTGAAGCTCCAAACATGACGGTCAGATTTCTGCAAGCTTCAAAGCTGCTGCAGTGTTTCAAAGATCTGGAAATATTCAACTGTTAGTTTGTTCTGAATTTTTGATATGTTATGGAAGAGATGACGAGGAACAACTTCGATGAAGAAAGTATGTTGATCTGAACAAGAGAAAATGGAGTTTCGAAGCTCACAACAAGTCTGACGGGTTAACAAAAAATTGATGAACAGTTACTCATCATACTTAAATTTCTGAAGATTGTACTACTCCGATGGATCTCAAATTTGGATATGTTGTAGTTCACAAGATAAGGAACAACTTTCATGAAGACGACTTTGCAATCTGAGCTATCGAAACAAGGATTCGTTACTTTGACAAATTAGTAGCAAGCAAGACACCTCATTCGGCGACTCTCCTCGCCTGAAGACTTGGGGGACTCCCACCATATGCTACTGCACCTTGATACTCGGAAGTCTCACAACCACTCAGTGACTTGGATGTTTCAAGTCTCCAACCGAGAAGTTTTCCTCACTCGGGAAATTAAGGGAACACTACCTCAAACTACATGCTTCACTCACAAAGCTTCAACAATACAAGTTTCGACAAAAGAAAAATTCAGAGAACTTTCTGAAGAAGGCTTTGGTGTATTTAACACAATATGTTGAAATGAAGCAAAGCTTATTTATTAATATTTTCGATAAAGCCACAAATATGTACATATACATGAGTCAAAATAAACAAACAAAAGGGAGTATTCACAAAGGTTGCTTAGGGGAAGTCTCAGCAGTCGGTAGAGCCCCAGAAAGAGAAAGCACCGGAGGGTGGTTATCCGGAGCCTCAGTACTTGACAAAACCCCAAAAGGAGGAGGCAGTGGAGGTTCATCATTTGAAGCTTCATTACCAGGTACAGCCTCAGAAGACGAAGGCAATAAATGCCTTTGGAACAAACCCACAAACCGCTGATGATCAAGTAAAACCTTACCATCAGATTCCTTCATCTGGTCAAGCTTCCTCTTCATGTTTGTAGCATAGTCATGGGCGAGCCGGTGCAACTGTTTATTCTCATGCTTGAGCCCTCTAATCTCCTGTTTGAGACTCATCACTTCAGCAGCCAATGATTCAACTTGGCGGGTTCTAGCAAATAGGCGTTGGGCCATATTAGACACAGAACCTGCACACTGAACACTAAGAGCCAGAAAGTCCTTAACAGCCAACTCATCAGACCGTTTGGAAAGTAGTCTGTTATCTTTGGGAGTGAGAAGGTTCCTGGCCACCACTGCAGCGGTCATATCATTCTTCATCACAGAATCCCCAACGGTAAGAGGACCAGTAGGGGATATGAAGGATGGGCGCCATATGTTGTCTGGAGAAGGCGTGGCTGTCTCTTCTCCAAGGTTCAAGTCAAAACGACGGTCGGAGGGGCCAGACATTTTCAAAGGTGTTGAAGAGGGAAGAGGTCAGACAAATCAAGATCTTAGAAGTGCAAGAAGGGAGCTTCTACTGGTAGAGATTCAAGTGTGCTGTGGAACTTAATGCCAACCTCTATAAAAATCTGTACTTGACGGAGCTTCAGAAATCGAAGAGGCGTTTGCTTTCTCAAAAGCTGGGCTGCTCAGAGACCACGAGGGCTGATCTCAAAAATCGAAGAAGCACCTGCTTTTTCAGCCTCGTCAGCACCTGTCACATGCACACTCAGCTTTGCGGAAATTACGGGCAATCTGTCGAAGATTTCTGGTAAAGTAGAAAGCACGTGAATCTTATTGTTCAATCACCACTCTCCACATGCACCATCAACTCCTCGGGTACCACATATAACTTTGTCAAAGATCTCTGACAAAGTTTAGGCACGGGAATTTCGAAGTTCCAGCTACCCTACTATTACCCACAAGGGTAAAGGAACAGCACCACTGCTTGACAACTGGAAAGTCCCTATGTGTGTCGACCTCCGTGTTTTGCGGCAAGACAGGTTGGCAAGAACGTCCAACATTTACTCACATTCGAGAAAAGACTCCCAACATAATTACTTTCTCAAAAACCGAAGTAGCACCGCTTTCCGAATCTCGAGAGTCAGATCCTCGACGGGATTGCTTGTTCAAAAAACAAAGAGGCACAACTCTCAGAACTTCGAGAGCCAGATTTCCTTAGATAAAGCTTGTCTGTAATCTTCACACGTAACATCGGCTTTCCAGATACCACATACCACTTTTTCAAAGTGCTCTGACAAAGTTAAAACGTGTGAAGCTGACAGCTCCCACTACATTGTTGTGACCAAGAAGGGTAAAGGAATAGCATTACTACTTGTTATTGGGAAATCCCTATATACATCGACCTTCCTCCTCCACGGACAGACAAACCTGCAAAAATGCTCAACCATTTCTCGCATTCGAGAAGGCACCCTCAACATAACCTTTCGAAATACTCAGCTTTATTTCCCCCCGATAATACCTCAGCAAATAAGCCACACCAAGAACAAGAGTATCTCATATCATCAGGGTCGAAAGCAAGAGTATCCCATATCATGCTTTCTCCCTATCTTTGTCTTTGTCCTTGTCCACACCTGCAGGACAAGGAGAAAGAGAGCAGTCAGTCGGAACCTGAAATCAAACCTCCAATCTGGAACTGACTGCCTGGAACCTTTGCCTGGTTGCTTACTTAGCATTGCTCTCGAGTACTCATCCTCAACTGCTGTCAAGGTCACGAATTCCACCAGCAAATACCTCATGACAGTTGATCAGATATTGGCTCTTTACACTGAAGCTGCCAAGCGTGGATGAGTCACTATGAAGGAATGTTCTGAAGGACCATTTAAATGCGAAGGTTGCACACCACTTCTGCCATGCAAAAGATTGAAGCAGAAGGTTCAACGGTGAGCTGAAACAGATCACTACAGCACGACACCTTTCCATACCACATTCACTATTCCGTCAACAGCAACAGTATCCCATATCATCAAGCTGAATGAGAGACAAGGAAAAGGAGAACAATCAACCGGAAGCCGAAGACGAACCTCTGATCCTGGGTTGCTTGCTTGGAAGTTTGACTGCTTACCTTGTCTGTCACCTCTTTCGGCAGATCTCCTAGATCGGCGACTTGGGGGACTCCTACTATAGGGTTTGTATCGCACTTGACCAAGCCCGAAACTACAAGTAAGCTTCAAGTGAAATTGATACATTACCTTGTGCATCTTCATCGGTTAAAGATACCACCCCTGGATGGAGGAAAAGTACTTCCAGAGAAGATGCCACATCTACATATGAGACAGATAAGGCAAGTGAAGACGATACTACATATGAGACAGATAAGGCAAGTGAAGACGATACCACACCTCAGTACTTAGAAGTTTCATGATTACTCAGCGGCTTGAATCTTGCAAGTCCCCAACCGAGGAGCTTCCCTCACTCGGGAACTTAGGGGAGCACTGTTTGTACCATACTTGACCAATCCCGAAACTACTGAGCACCGGTCAACGTTATACCGTCAAGGACCTAGAAGAGCTTCCTTTCAACCAGGAGGCCAATCACAATGCGACACGTGTCGACATCAGAAGCCAATCACAGCTCGACACGTGTCAACATCAGAAGCCAATCACAACACGACACGTGTCAATGTTAGAACAAAACTAGAAACTCTCCTCTATAAATAGGGATCATTCTCCCACAATAATCTCTAATGTCATTTTGTACTAAACTACTCACTAGAACTCACAAAAGGAGAGCTTGAACCTATGTATTTGTGTAAACCCTTCACAATTAATGAGAACTCCTCTACTCCGTGGACGTAGCCAATCTGGGTGAACCACGTACATCTTGTGTTTGCTTCCCTGTCCCTATTCATTTACGTAGTTATCTTCACTAGTGACCGAAGCAACCAAGCGAAGGTCACAAACCTGACACTTTCTGTTGTACCAAAGTCCTCGCTGATTTTGTGCATCAACAAAAAGCATAAAGCCTGAATACAGATTTAGTACTGTAGCGACAATTGCTGTCCTGCGTAAGTCCATTCATAAAGATTCAAACTTTCTTTACCCTAAGTTCAAAAGTTGTATATCTTGCACAGATGACAATAGGCAAATCATGAAGGAAGACATTTAGAGAAGTACAAACCACAAAGCTACATGGTGAAATCCTATAGACAAGTAATGCGAGTCACAAGTGCTTTCTTCAATGGCATTGTACAGAATCATAAGCATTGGTATGCCTCGACAATGGAGATATACACTACACGTCTTAGTACTCCCCATTCCAAAACATGCATATTTTTATAACTTGGCTTTGTATATTATAAATCATAATCATTCCAAATATACACTGAGAATGAACTCACAAAAAACACACAAAAGCAACCTCATCTTCTCCACTTGTCCATCTCTCTTGTAGTAGCTCTGACAAGTTTCTTTGTATTATCAACAAGCTCCTCAACAAGTGCACCAATATCATCGCTAATAAGATCAAGGAATAATGAAAATACATTCACACACACATGCATTTCAATTACAAAATTATCACCTGAAAAAATTTAACAGCAGAAAAGTACCATACAAAATATTTTTATTTTAGTTTAAACTATTTTGAATGTTCCGCTTCATTTGGTAACTCGATCCATGGTCTGGTAGATGAGGACCTACTAGTCTCCGTCAACTAAGACATCAGATTCCCGTTGCTTTACATTTTTACTTTTCAAGGTTACATGAAAACTCCGTCTGTGTAAGTTTATCTTACATTGCCGGTCCCAAGCCCGGATAAAGGAGGGGGAGGGCGTCAGGTAGTCGACAGCCGGCACTCCTCGGTTACGTCGAATCCTTATGAAAATGAATTCAGAACGAAATCGAGCTAAAGTTAGGGCGTCACCCGTAAGTGCCGCGCTGTGTGGCTCGAGCACAGTGATAAGTAAGCAAGGGTCATTGTATCTCTATCGGCACCCGAATGCAGTGTTAAATGAGCAAGGGGGCCATAGAAACTTCTTTTCGAATGACTCCACTCAAAGTTGTTTGGGAGCATATGCTCCTATCAAATTTACACAGGACACACAAAAGAAGTACTTTGATCCTATTAGACAGGGGAGGGTGAAGAAGCTAGGACAGAAGGGTAGAGTTGTAGAGAGTAGAATGCGTTTAGGAACGTGTAATATAGGAACCTTAACGGGAAAATCTATGGAAGTAGTGAAAGTTATGGTGAGAAGAATGATAAATATTATATGCCTACAAGAAACTAAGTGGGTTGGTCTTAAGGCAAATGATCTAGAAAACTCAGGGTTTAAACTTTGGTATTCGGGCACAAATAGAACGAGAAACGATGTTGGCATCATCGTGGACAAGACCTTGACACAAGATGTTGTAGATGTCAAGAGGGTAGGAGATAGAATCATGGCAATCAAGATTGTAATAGGACAAGAACTCATCAATGTGATTAGTGTGTACGCACCTCAAGTATGGTTGGATACGAGTTCGAAGGAGAAATTTTGGGAAGACCTTGGAGACTTGGTGCAAGGAATTGCTCAGACGGATAAGTTATTTATAAGATGAGATTTAAATGGACACGTGAGCAGGGAGACATGCAACTATGGAGGTTTTCATGGTGGCCATGGCTTTGGGGAGAGAAACGAGGATGGGGAAGCTATCTTGGATTTTGCAATGGCATATGATCTCTTCTTAGCCAACACATTCTTTAAGAAGAGAGAAGAACATGTGATCACCTACAAGAGTGGGTCGTTAAAAACACAAATAGAATTTCTTCTAATGAGGAAAGGGGATCGTATAACTTGTAAGGATTGCAAAGTTATACCGGGAGAGAGCTTGGCTAATCAACATCGCTAGTTGGTGATGGATGTACATATCAAAAGAGTGAGAAAAAAGAACAAGAATTGGAAGTGCCCAAGGACTAGATGGTGGAATCTAAAAGGAGAAAAACAAGCCATTTTCAAAGAGAAAGTAATCACCTAGTGTGTGTGGGATAGAGAGGGGGAAGCTAGCCAAATGTGGGATTCCATGGCTAGTTGTATCCGAAAAGTAGCAAAAGAGTTATTAAGAGAGCCCAAGGGTTTTGCTCCACACCAAAAGGAATCTTGGTGGTGGAATGAGGAGGTACAAACTGAAGGAAAATTTTGTGAAAACTTGTTCATTTGAGCAACATCATATAACATGCAATTAACAATTAAAGGCGGAATCATGCTTACATGCACTCAAAACAAAACATTACCCATGAAATTCAAAGCCTAGTAGATTGGTGAACCAAGATTCAACTCAAATCAAAGTGAGTTGAGAAATATATACCTTTGTAGATTCCTCTTTGCATAAGCAAAGGCTAATCACCCAAAGAGAGGGCCTTCATTCCTTGCATCTTAGATCTATGGATTTGGATGGAAGAATAGGTTTCTCCAAGTTCCCAAAATTGAGAACCGCTAAGTCTCCACACCAAGGTAAGATTGATGAAGAAATGAGTGACCTTGGAGTAGTGGGATTGCTAGATGCACCTTCCAAGGAGGCCGGCCTCTTTAAAGAGAAAATGAGAGCTTTGTGTCCTCTCCAATTTCCTAAAAGAAACCGTAAATGAATTTTGGCTATAAAGTCATATTTATACCTTAATTCATTGGAGTGGCAAACTTGTAAATAAGTCCAAAACCCACTCCAAAACCAAATGGCCGGCCATGGGATATTATTGGCCTCATTGGGCCTTTGTGAATCATTAATCATTAAGTTGTCATACAACTTAAGTCAATGGACTTGACGTTCGAAGCCCATTGGGCCTTAAGGTCCAAAACTATCTCGAGGTCTTTAACGAACTTATTCGTTTGATTAATTAACTTATTAATTAATCCTTGCCATAAATAATTAAACCATTTAATTATTCTTACTCATCTCCATTGTTTCTTCAATCTCCACCTTACACGGTGTACGATCCATTAGGTTCCTTTTAGCGAGGCAGTGGGCGATTAGAACTCTTTCAAATCGATTGTGAATTGAAACTTACTTTCAATTCTCCCTTTAGTGTTTATACACGTTTAGGGCTTCCACAAACCAAGAGTGACACCTAGCAGCATATCATGATTACCCAAGCTAATCAGAAGAGGTAGAGAACCTATTCAGTTTAGGATTACAAATGCAATACGGTCTTTCTCTAATACAATACTCTTGACCACATTGTTTGGTTTGATAGTTTAGTTTATTCATGTCTACTATCCAATGTGATTCGTGTGCTTATATGATTACCTTGAATGTGATTTGGAACGACTTCCTAAATCTCATTCATACTCTGGCCAGAGATTCTTAATCATATCATAGAGTATTATCCCTCAAACAGTTTGAAGGTTAGAGATCCCTTGTTGCGCATTCACTTGCCTTCATGGCTAAGTGGCTTAACCCCAACTATGTCGTGGACACCCTCCTGATTGAGTGACTTTGACATAATCAAAGATCAAGGACTTAACCACAAGACAACGACGATGCCTCAGGTCAAATGACTACTTTGCATTATCCCAACCATGAGTTCTCATGTGACATGAGTATGAGAACTCCTCGTTGATCGCGTTCAGTGGACTCATTCGCTATTGAGCACCTACATGCTTGTCTTGATGTCACACACACCAATGACTCGAGACTAGTCACTCTCCCTGAGAGAAGACATAGCATGTACTGATCTTAACGGACTGTCAATGCCCAATTGGCAATCCTATGATCAGGAACGTTTAGGATGTGTCTACGAAAGAATGGTCTCATGAATCTAACTTCTTTAGATTGCATTCTCCCAATCATATATTCCTTGGACTTTATCGTTTAAGCATATAACACTTATATGAGACGGCTTAAACAATAATCTTTGCCCTTGATATTAAACTAGATTAGTTTAACATGTGAAATGTCCGTAAAGTATCATCATATGATTGGTTTTAGGGCACATTTCCAACACAAACAAAGGTGAAGGCTAAGAAGGAATGTTGTAAAGCCTTATACAAGGATAGGACCAATGAAAATGGTGAAAGGTATAGAAGAGCGAAGCAAGAGGCGAAGAAAACTGTGAGAGAAGCTAAGTTAGCGGCTTATGACGATATGTATAAGCGACTAGATACCAAAAAAGGAAAGCTGGATATCTATAAACTAGCTAGAGCAAGGGAAAAGAAGACAAGGGACCTAAACCAAGTGAGGTGCATCAAGGATGAGGATGGAAAGGTTATTGCTACAGAGAACGCGGTCAAAGACAGATGGAGAGGTTATTTTCATAATCTTTTCAATGAAGGACATGAAAGGAGTACTTCTTTAGGGGAGTTGAGTAACTTAGAAGAGTGTAGAAACTACTCATTTTATCGTCGAATCATGAAGGAAGAAGTGGTTATAGCTTTGAAGAAGATGAAGCATAGAAAAGCAGTGGGCCCAGATGATATACCGATCGAAGTGTGGAAAGTCTTGGGAGAGACAGGTATAGCATGGCTCACTGACCTTTTCAATAGGATTTTGAAAACGAAGAAGATGCCAAATGAGTGGCGAAAAAGCACTTTGGTGCCTATCTACAAAAATAAGGGCGACGTACAAAATTGCATGAACTATAGGGGTATTAAGCTAATGAGTCATACAATGAAGCTCTGGGAGAGAGTCATTGAGCATAGATTAAGGCAAGAGACACGGGTTTCGGACAACCAATTCTGGTTCATGCTAGGGCGCTCAACCATGGAGGCAATCTATCTCTTACGAAGATTGATGGAAAGATATATAGATGGGAAAAAGGATTTACACATGGTCTTTATAGATTTGGAAAAAGCGTATGATAGGGTCCCAAGAGACATTCTTTGGAGGATTTTAGAGAATAAAGGAGTACGAGTAGCATATATCCAAGCTATGAAGGATATGTATGAAGGAGCAAAGACTGCCGTAAGAACTCATGAAGGACAAACTGAAAGCTTCCCCATAACTGTAGAATTACATCAAGGCTCATCCTTATATCTTTTTTACGTTGGTAATGGATGAGTTAACATGACATATATATAGAGTGCAAGTTCATTGCAAATGGAGGCCAAAATGAGTTAGGGGTGAGGATCGGAGATCAGGAAATACCAAAGAGCGACTGCTTTCACTACCTAGGATCTATCTTGCAAAAGAACGGAGAATTAGATGGAGATCTCAACCATAGAATACAAGCTGGATAGATTAAATGGAAGAGTGCATCCAGTGTGTTGTGTGATCGCCGTATGCCACTGAAGCTCAAGGGAAAATTTTATAGGACGACAATAAGGTCGGCGATGCTGTTTGGCACAGAATGTTGGGCGGTGAAGTATCAACACGTACACAAAATGGGTGAAGCGAAGATGAGGATGCTTCGTTGGATGTGTGGGCACATGAGAAAGGATAAGATTAGGAATAAGGATATCCGAGGTAAAGTAGGAGTAGCCAAAATTGTAGGAAAGCTGAGAGAAAATCGGTTACGGTGGTTTGGACATGTGCAAATAAGGCCTACTGATGCTCTGGTTAGAAGATGCGACTATGGGATAGAGGTTCAAGGCCGAAGGGGTAGAGGAAGACCTAGGAAAAATTTGGAAGAGACTCTAAGAAAAGACTTAGAGTATTTGGATCTAACGGAGGACATGACACAGGACCGAGCACAATGGCGTTCTAAGATTCATATAGCCGACCCCACTCAGTGACTTGGATTTTTTAAGTCTCCAACCGAGAAGTTTTCCTCACTCGGGAAATTAAGGGAACACTACCTCAACCTGCATGCTCCACTCACAAAGCTTCAACATATAAGCTTCAACAAAAGAAAATTTCAAAGAACTTAGGGAAGAAAGCTTTGGTGTATTTAACACAATACGTTGAAATGAAGCAAAGCTTATTTATTGATATCTCCGATAAGTTACAAATATGTACATATACATAAGTCAAAATAAACAAACAAGAAGGAGCCTTCACAAAGGTTGCTTAGGAGAAGTCTCAGCAGTCGGTAGAGCCCCAGAAAGAGAAGGCACCAGAGGGTGATCTTTCGGAGCCTCAGTACTGGACAGAACCCTAGAAGGATAAGGCATCGGAGGTTGATCATTTGGAGCTTCATTACGCGGTACAACCCCAGAAGATGAAGGCAATAAATGCCTTTGGAACAAACCCACAAACCTCTGATGATCAAGTAAAATCTAACCATCAGATTCCTTCATCTGGTCAAGCTTCCTCTTCATGTTGGTAGCATAATCATGTGCGAGCCGGTGCAACTGTTTATTCTCATGCTTGAGCCCTCTAATCTCCTATTTGAGACTTATCACTTCAGCCGCCAATGATTCAACTTGGCGGGTTCGAGCAAATAGGCGTTGGGCCATATTAGACACAGAACCTACACATTGAACACTGAGAGCCAGAGAATCCTTAACAGCCAACTCATCAGACCGTTTGGAAAGTAATATGTTATCTTTGGGAGTGAGAAGGTTCCTGGCCACCATCGCAGCGGTCATATCATTCTTCATCATGGAATCCCCAACGGTAAGAGGACCAGTAGGGGATTAGAAGGATTGGCGCCATATGTTGTTTGGAGAAGGCGTGGCTGCCTCTTCAACAAGGTTCAAGTTAAAACGACGGTCAGAGGGGTCAGACATTTTCAAAGGTGTTGAAGAGAGAAGAGGTCGAACAAATCAAGATCTTAGAAGTGCAAGAAGGGAGCTTCTACTGGTGGAGATTCAAGTGTGTTTTGGAACTTAATGCCAGCCTTTATAAAAATCTGCACTCAACGGAGCTTTAGAAATCGAAGAGGCGCCTGCTCAGAAATCGAAGAGGCGTTTGCTTTCTCAAAAGCTGGGCTGCTCAGAAACCACGAGGGCCGATCTCAGAAATCGAAGAGGCATTTGCTTTCTCAAAAGCTGGGCTGCTCAAAGACCACGAAGGCCGATCTCAGAAATTGAAGAGGCGCTTGCTTTCTCAAAAGCTGGGCTGCTCAGAGACCACGAGGACCGATCTTAGAAATCGAAGAGGCACCTGCTTTTTCAGCCTTGTCAGCACCTGTCACATGCACACTCATCCTTGCAGAAATTACGGGCATTCTGTCGAAGATTTCTGGTGAAGTATAAAGCACGTGAATCTTACTATTCAATCATCCATTTTCCACACGCAACATCAGCTCATGGGTACCACAGATAACTTTGCCAAAGATCTCTGACAAAGTTTAGACATGTGAAGCTTGCAACTCCCACTACATCGCTATGACCAAGAAGGGTAAAAGAATAGCAAAGAAACAGCACTAACAAAGTTTAGACACATAAATTTTGAAGGTCTAGCTACCATATTATTATCCACAAGGGTAAAGGAACAGCACCATTGCTGGATAATTGGAAAGTCCCTGTGTGTCAACCTCTGTGCTCCGTGGCAAGGTAGACTAGCAAACATGCCAAACCTTTACTCACATTCGAGAAAACACTCCCAACAAGATTGTTTGCTCTAAAATCGAAGAGACACCGCCCTCCGAATCTCGAGAGCCAGACTCCCAACATGATTACTTTCTCAAAAATCGAAAAGACACCGCTCTCTGAATCTCGAGAGCCAGACTCCCAGCAGGATTACTTTCTCAAAAATCAAAGAAGCACCGTTCTCCGAATCTCGAGAGCCAGATCCCCGACAGGATTGCTTGTTCGAAAACCGAAGAGGCACCACTTTCTCAACTTTGAGAGCCAAATCTCATTGGATAAAGCTTGTCTGTAATCTTCACACGCAACATCAGCTTTCCAGATACCACAGACCACTTTTTCAAAGTGCTCTGACAGAGTTAAAACACGTGAAGCTGGCAACTCCTATTACAGTGCTATGACTAAGCAGGGTAAATGAATAACATTACTACTTGTTGTTAGGGAGACTCCTATATATGTTGACCTTCATCCTCAATGGACAAGCAAACCTGCAAAAATGCTCAACCCTTTCTCATATTTGAGAGGGCACTCCCAACGAAGCCTCTCGAAATACTCAGTTTTCTTTTCCCCCGATAATACCTCTGCAAACAAGCTACATCAGAGCAAGAATATCTCATATCATCAGGGTTAAAAGCAAGAGTATCCCATATCATGCTTTTTCCCTGTCTTTTCATTTGGCCTTGTTCTTACCTGCAAGACAAGGAGAAAGAGAGCAATCGGTCAGCACTTGGAATCAAGCTTCCAGTTAGGAACTGACTGCCTGGAACCCCTTACCTGATTACCTACCTGGCATTACTCTCGAGTACTCATCTTCAACATCTTATGCTTCCAAAGAAGATACTACATCTGTCTGAGGAACAAATAGGGCAAGTGAGAAAGATACAAGGAAGCATGTGGAGACAAGCGTAACAAAACACGTGCCGATACATCCACTACTCTGTCAACAGCAAAAGTATCCCATATCAGCAGGGTCGAACGTACTCTAGATTTGATGGACTTGTTTTGACCCTCAAATTCTTCAGACGGCCTTATACTTTGGAGGAAACTAGAAAACCCTCCAACCCAGTTCAAGAATAAGCCTGTGAAAAGTTACTTTTTCAAAAGCAAAAGTATCTCATATCATCTCTTCTCCTTTTCTTCTCTTTATCCTTCATGCTGCCTGCAAGATAGGGAGAATGAGAACAATCAGCCGGAACTCAAAACCAAACTTCTGATTTGGGACTGATTGCTTGGAGCTCTGATTGCTTACCTTGTCTGTCACTTCTTTCAGCAGATCCCCTAGCTCGGCGACTTGGGGGACTCCTACTACATGGTTTGTATCGCACTTGACCAAGCCTGAAACTACAAGTAAGCTTCAAGTAAAATTGATACATTACCTTGTGCATCTCCACCAGTTAAAGATACCACCCCTGGATGGAGGAAGAGTACTTCTAGAGAAGATGCCACATCTACCTATGAGACAGATAAGACAAGTGAAGACGATACCACACTTCGGTACTTAGAAGTTTCGTGATTACTCAGCGGCTTGGATCTTGCAAGTCCCCAACCGAGGAGCTTCCCTCACTCGGGAACTTAGGGGAGCACTGTTTGTACCATACTTGACCAATCTTGAAACTACCGAGCACCGGTCAACATTACACCATCAAGGACCCAGAAGTGTTTCCCTCCAATCAGGAGGCCAATCACAGAGCGACACGTGTCGACATCAGAAGCCAATCATAGCGCAACACGTGCCAACATCGGAAGCCAATCACAACACGATACGTGTCAATGTCAGAACAAGACTAGAAACTCTCTTCTATAAAAGGAGATCATTCTCCCACAATATTTCCTAATGTCATTTGTACTAAATCATTCACTTGTACTTAGTAAAGGAGAGCTTGAACCTATGTACTTGTGTAAACCCTTCATAATTAATGAGAACTCCTTTACTCCGTGGACGTAGCCAATCTGGGTGAACCACGTACATCTTATGTTTGCTTTCCTGTCTCTAATGTGACTACGGGACAAAGGTTCAGGGCCGAAGGGGTAGAGGAAGACCTAGGAAAAGTTTGGAAGAGACCCTAAGAAAAGACTTAGAGTACTTGGATCTAAATGAGGACATGACACAAAACCGAGCGCAATGGCGTTCTAGGATTCATATAGCTGACCCCACTTAGTGGGAAAAGGCTTTGTTGTTGTTGTAAGGTTACATGAGTTTGTTGTAAAAGTTGCGATATCATATGCATCAAAGAAACAACAGTGTTCCCAGTTTCAGTTGTTGCATTCCCAAATTAATTAATTTGATAGCTATTCAGCTTTGTTTTTCGTTCTTTCTATTTCGTTTCATATGGTTTATGTTCTACGTTTCCGAAAAGTAAGAAGGAATCCTTAGAAAATGAGTGAAATTGAATTGACATATAGCAAAACACAGTATGCAGAAGTAAAGGAATGATGAATAAAACAAATTTACTGAGTAGGCAGATCTCGAGAAGCAGGAGAAATGTCGACATTTTCACCATGAAAAAGGTTGCCTACATTAGAGTATCTGCAATTGTCATCGTAGGCAATGCCCTTTCCGACACCGTAGCTGAATCCTAAGCCGACCCCGCATCCAGCACCAAGGCCAAAGCCAACTTGCAAGCCAGGAATCCCAGGACCAAATTCTGTGCCTGGACGATTGGAATTTTAAAAACCAATAACCAATACGGCATTAAGCATATACGTGATTTGCATAAATATAATGTAGCAACACCAGCGTAAGCACAAAATCGCCACTGAAGCAGTAGTAGCGGTGTCTGATTTAAGGAATGCTTAGCTTTTACTAATTAAATAAATTAAACTAATAAATGAACGGACCCAAATTGAATAGCTATAACCTGTAGTCTAGAGCTAGCTCGCTACAACATAGTTAGTTAGGTGGTGTAGTTGGCAGGATATACAACACTGAAAACTCAACTTAACGTCACAGAGAAAGACAGGGAGGGAGGGAGGGAGTACCGCTGAGGAGGCTGATGCCAAAACCCAAGCCGCAGCCAGCGCCGAGGCCAAAGGCGGGACCCACCTTCCCTAGTTGCTGGGTTCTAAGGATTGGGAGCTTCCACAACAAACCCTTCCCCTTTCCTCCATCTGCACCCCCTGCTGCCCATTATCCCAAATTCTCACTCCTTCCTCTGATTGATTTCTTCCGAGTCTGACTGATCACCTCCAAGGAAGAAATGGTTTGGGCCTCTGCCCAAGGAAGGCCCACGGCCCACGGCCCATTCTATTTCTGTCTATTATTTAGGTTTCGGCACGGCCCAAAACCAAAACCAAAACAAAAGAAGAAAGATCCTCCGCCACCTTCGGCCGTTGCCGCCACTCGTTCAGCCGACAAGAATTAAGTAAGGACAGACGGCAGTAGCAGAAGAAGGAAGAAGCAGCAGCATGAGTAATAGTAGTTTGTGGGCAACTGCAAACACAAACCCGGCGGCGGCGGTGAGAGTGAAGCGATTGAATTTGAACCAGAAGTACTACTACAAGAGCAGCAGCATTTCGTATTCCTCCTCCTCATCCTCCTCCTCCTTCACGGGGTGCCTCCTGCGAATGAGAATGGGAAAGAGGGCGCGTATGGCTATGGCTTCCAATTGCCTTCATCACGAGCAGGAGAACCATCTCCTCTCCTTGTTGCAGGTACCTAGGTCTCCCTCTCCCGCTGACCTAATTCTCCTTTTTATTTAGTTATTAATTAATTAATTAATTCAAGTTCGAATCTTTGTTTGCAGATTCTTCCGCGTGATTTGCATGACAATTTGCTCAATCAACCCCAACCCAAACGAGCTCAACTCTTAGAGGTCTCATCTCGTCTCAATTAATTACTCTTTCTGGTTTCTATTATTATATCATTGGATTAATTGCACTCTTCACTTGTATCAATCACTTGACTTGTTTAAAATATTCTTCAAATTATAGAAACATAGAATAGAAACATAACAAAGGCAGGGCCCTGCTGCAAATGCAAACGGTTGATTATCTAATGTTGCTTCTGTGTACCATAAATAGGTTATAATGGATTTGGGTCGACTGCCTGAAGCACGCTACCTTGATGATCTTGGCGCCCAATATTTGAGGACAACTGCGGTACTACCCCATACTTTTGAGCTTCTAAATTGTACACACACGCTCCCTCCCCCCAACATCCACACCATTTTAAACAAGAAGCAAAAAAATAATACTGATGCGTTCAAAATATCCGTTATGCAGGTTTCATTGGAAGAGTTGGAGGATGCTCAAAATGCAGTTGGAGATTTTGGGGGGGACAATAGAGCTGGCATTGCGGGTACCTTGCACAGAATATCAGCAATCAGGAGTAGGAAAGGGATGATCGTTGGATTAACTTGCCGAGTTGGCAGGGCTGTTTCTGGTCATATTGACATGGTTTACGATCTGCTTCAATACAGCAAGAGCATCTTGTTTATCGGAAGGTAAAGTTATCTGATTCTTTTTAAAGTGGTTTTCCTGGTGTAAACATAGCTAAAACTGGATGTGACTTGTTTCTAAGGGTCTAAGTAGTTGAAAAACAGTATAACAAATAATGAAACAAGAAGAGTGGATGTATAGCAAATATTGGTGTTAACAATAAACATCACTGTGACTCACTAAAGAATAACTTATTGATTGATACCAAATTTCCAAAAGCCACGTGTAGTTATTAACATATTTCTAAGCTATTTGATATATATATATATATATATATATATATATATATAACTTCTTAGTGAAGATGCCCTTCAATTTGTAAAGGCCCGGGGTTGGTAAGACCACTGTTTTGCGAGAGATTGCTCGAGTCATGTCAGATGAATATCACAAAAGAGTGGTACGTGGAGTTTTTTTTTCCCTTTTATATAGTGCCAACTTCCTACCTCCCCCTCATTCTCTCCCTCTCATGTTATAAGTGTTTGCATCTGTATTTCATTACATGATTCAAAAGAACGCTAACACCACTGGGATAGGTAATTGTTGATACAAGCAATGAAATAGGAGGGGATGGAAATATTCCACATGCAGCAATAGGACGGGCACGGAGAATGCAGGTAACAGAACCATCCATGCAACACAAAGTTATGATTGAGGCAGTTGAAAGCCACATGCCTGAAGTGATCATTGTCGATGAGATTGGCACGGAATCTGAAGCTCTTGCTTGTCGCTCGATTGCCGAGAGAGGGGTCATGCTTATTGCTACTGCTCATGGGCAGAAGCTTGAGAATATAATAAAGAATCCTACTCTAACTGATCTGGTTTGTTCTGGTCTCTGTGAAAAACTACATGTAGAATTATTTTTGCTTGAGGTCCTCTTTACATTTGAGACATAATTTTTGAGTCTGAACTGTCTTCCTGTTATTGCATATTGTTTTGCCCTAGATAATATCAGATAAAGATCAAAATTCTTAAAGACATAATAAAGTAGGTTATTAAGGGAATCTGGTCCACATGGTTAATACACCAATTTTCCATGTTTGGTTATTGGTATGGAAGTTTGTAGTAATTTGTAATTCAGAAGGCTAATATTTTTCTTTTATTTTTTTTTTCCAGGAAGCTCTGATTTGTTCCAGGATGCTAATGTTAAAAAACTTTCACAAAAATAGCATCATATTGAAAATTATGTTTTGTGCATCAAGAACTTTCTTTTTGTTACTTATATTTGACTTGTCCTTTCAAGTTCTTAATCAATGATCTACCAAGAAGAAAGATGATCTCTTTGGGCGTGGGAGAATGATAGTCAAGGGAAAACAATGAGGGAAGCCCATTAGGATTCACTGAATATGTTGGATGGTTTTGAGGGACTTAATTTATGCTCCCTTTCTTGCTAATGTATTAGAAATATCCACAACACTCATTGGACAAAAACGTTTTTTCGACGCGGTAATGGAGCTTCTAATAGAAAAACTCTAGAGCTATCAACATGGCTTCATCATTTTATGTTGATGCCCTGCAGGATTACTTATCCTATATATACAGTGCAGTTCCCCATGGCAGACATGATAAAAACTCTATGATGCGATTGAACTTGCTGGTTGTTTCTCCTATTTGTCTAAAGTAGTAATTATAGCAGTGTTGTCTTTTAAGAGAACGTGGAATAAATAATTTGATGCATGACTCTTTGGTCAAATTGCACTTCCAAATCTTATTTTCTGGTTTCAGGTTGGAGGAGTAGAAACTGTTACTTTAGGAGATGGAGAAGCCAAATCTAGAAAATGTCAGAAAACCGTTCTTGAAAGACAAGCATCCCCAACATTTGAGTTCTTAATTGAGATGAGACAGAGGGACTATTGGGTTACACATCAGGTGTGTAAATCAACTTCTATCGTTGCTTTAAAATTTAATCTCAGGCATTATTGTGCTTGAATATGGATTGCTGAAACTGTACACTCAAAATTTAATTGCAAAAAGTTAATGTAGGGGAACTTTAGAAGTATTTGTTTCAACCTCTCTATCCCTTTGAAAAGTGCCAAGTATCATGCTTTTTATTTCTTTGTGTGAATATATGTTTGGATCAAGAAACTACCACAGTGTCTTCTTGAATGTAAGCCTATCTGCTATAAAATTACTTGTTTCCTTTATAGACATGTGCTACTGTTTGCATTGGATGGAAATCTAAATCTAATTGTTAAAAGGTTAAAGGCTTAGAGCATGCAAGTAAATGACATTTTCTCGGTTTATAATTGTTCAATTTTCACCATATTCTAAACCTTTGGATGGAAATCTAATGGTTCAAACAACTCTTTCTCTCTCTCTCTTTCTCTGTTATAATTGTTCAATTTTCACCATATTCTAAACCTTTGGATGGAAATCTAATTGTTCAAACAACAACTCTCTCTCTCTCTCTCACACACACACACACACACACACACACACACACAGAGACAGTGCTCCTAGCTTTCTACAACAACTTGTTCACTTCATATAATATTTCTCTTTCCTTTCACTCTCATCCGGCAGACAGCAAAGAGTGTAGACCTTTTGCTTCGTGGAAAAATCCCACAGGTCGAGGTAATTTTCTCATGTTGTATATTCTGACATCTAATGGATTTAATTAGAAGTTCTGTTTCGAATATGAAAATTTACTCTTTCCCCAGGGTTTTACTGATTATAACTCTATAACATTGAAAATTTTATAGCAACCAAATTCAGATTAAATCAAGACGCATAATTATTTAAATTACTTATTTCTATCTTTGATGCCTTACCTCAAAGATCATGTCTACCAAAAATCACGCAAATCCTAAACCATATGACCGTTGGATCAAATTTAGTGTTTCTTTGTAGAACTGTATTCGTCTGTTTTCTTCGATGCAAATGAATGTCTTAATGGTTTTGGATTTGTCTAATTTTTTGCAAAGGATGATCTATGAATGATGTACTAAAATATAGAAGGTTGGATTGTTGAAATACATAGTGGGCCCCATAAAATGGAGGGTCAAACGTGTGTCCCCACAAAACAACTTTGTCACCTCCTTTCAGACATTACGAATGGAACGTAATGCCATTTGGATTAAAGAATGCACCCAGTGAATTTCAAAACATTATGAACGCAATATTTAATTATAGTCATTTTTCCGTAGTCTACATAGATGATGTGCTCATCTTCTCAAAATCAATCGATGAACACTGGAAAACATTTAAACATGTTTGTCAAAATAATTAAGTCAAATGGATTAGTTGTTTCAGCAACAAAGTAAAATTGTTCCAAATGAAAATAAAGATTCTTAGGATACAATATCCACCAGTCAACTATCCAGCCCATGGACAGAGGAATAGTTCTCTTCTTTGTATGTTTTCTTTTAACTTAATGTCAACATTTAATGTTTTCCAATATATTTAAAACGGTTTATTTAAAACTAATTGTTGTTGGTTTACCTCAAAATCAGTTGTTGGTGATGTTTGTTCTTCCTAATGAGTTTTAGTTTGACTTGGGTTTTTGTAACAAGGATGAGAGTTTGTTTTAATTGATTTAAGCCTCATATTTACTAAATCATTAATTAGTTCTTGACCTAACATGTCTGTTGAAGTGGATCCCGAAACAGAGTTTCTGACTGGTTCTTTAAACCTAGTGGATTGACTTAATTCGTGAAGTTGGACACTGGACTTGCTAGCTGGAGGGTTAAAATGGATTTTAACTGTACCATCAAAGTATTGTTGTATGTTGTTTGGGTTGACTAAGTTGTTTTGGATGTCTACTGGTTTTCTTTCGTTGGTTAAAGACCAATCTAAGGGTAGACTAATTTCTGACCACTTAATTGTTCTTGGTATTGTGATGTTGGCATTTTCTTGATTACTTTGGATTAATAGAGGTTGATATTTTGGGCTTTTAATTATAGCTTGGAAAATCATTTTGGTGCCTATGCATGTATAATGATCTCTGTATATTAGAGCTAGTGGTTGGACTCCTTCTAAGACTTGATAATCAGAGGTTTTTATGTTTAATGTGAGTTTGAAAGACTTACTGTGAGATCTGGGTAACAATCAAAATGGATTGGCCCATTGTATAAACTTGAGTCAATCATTCCAAGAATGCTATAACTAAAGTTATTGAATCTGGCATCTTGGAGACATAACAAAATAGAGGTGTTGAGACCTCTTCTTGTTAGTGGTTTTACTGCAATTTGTACTAGACTAATATGAATATATTTATGACCGTCTTTTCTATGAGCGTTTATTTGTTCTGAAGTGAATAACTGAGAGGTTTCATGTTCTTTACTAAGAGCATAAGCTTGCTAGATTGTTCTTACATGGTGTTCACTTTTAAATGAAGACATTGACCATTTCTTTCTATGAATTTCTTTACTAGATATTTTGGGGATATTCCAATCACCAAAATCAACACTTTCAGATTCTCACTTTTGTTCTTCATTTACAATGTCTGGTGTCCTATTTAGACTAGACCTAGTGCTAATACTGGCAGATGAATTAGTCCTAAATAGTCTTTTGATTTTTGTGGGGGGTAATAATAAACTAAATCCCCGAACGGGTACTTGAACCCCTCTCCTGACTCATTTTAACTAAATTTCTGAGTTTACAGGTATAAAATAAATTATGTAAATATTGGAAATTTTAGACTTACATGATTCTCTCTCTCCGCTCATGCTGTTCCGCTCGGGCAACAAACTCAAAAATTATCGTTTGGACACAGTATCTTCTTGTTTGTTTGAGAGGGGAAAATCAGACAGATAAGAAACCAATAAAGAGATTAGATATTGAATAACTGATGATACCAGCCACTTGGGCGCTATGAATAGACTTTAAATGACTTATCCAATTGGCTCTGATACCAGGCCACTCACCGAAGCAAGTAATCATGCCAGATATGTATAGTTTGCTCAAAAAAGCGAAAGACCTATCCGACCTTAAAGCATACATCATTCATAACTTCCCAGTTCTGCATTGAGGCTAAACCGAGTTAATTCTTGTTAATAATTTTATTAATTTCTTTCTAGCATTTCTTCAGTTTGCCCCAATAATGATCCATCTTAATATGCCAAATAGCCTTTGATCTGTTGATGACAACTTCATTTTCCTTCGTCAACCCAACAAGGTCATATTCCATATGGTTTTTATATTAAAGTTTGTGATTTAATTGAACATACGGTTGATGCAAGTTATGATCCAAATCATAATTTGCTAGGATGAGGATGCAGCGTTTCCTTGTTCCCTTATTTCTGATTTTCTCTCAAGCTGTCTGGCTAAACCATTAAAGATTATTGTTTTGCAGGTCAGGACAAGGGATAAGGAGTTGAAGGTTGTAATAGAAAGATCAAAGGCATATGACCAGTGTGATGCTTAATATGTGCTTCATTTTCTTGAGATCGACGACTTATCTTTTCGTTTAGCTTCTGCGTATCATTGTTGGCTAGGAACATAACACTTGAGTTTTCATTTTCTTAGTCATAGTCCAAAAATAAAATTTGTTTGCATTGCTTTCATTAAGGCCAAAAGGGATTTCACCAACTGGTAAAAGAAAAAAAAAGAAAAAAAAAACAAGTCAGAAGAGCCGTTTGCAGATGTTATATTTGCTTTTTGGCAAGCACTCAAGACGAGACACGGTGACACATGAAAACGTCACGTTTCGGATCAATATAATTAATAATCGGGTCGTTATCAGGCGATTTGTTAATAATGGGTATACATGTGGGAAGTCCGTGGGTAATCCGTTTCGACCTGTTAAGAAAAAGTTTATTTTGATAATTTTAAAGTTTACTAAAAAATCTTATTATATAAAATAGCCATAGTGTATATGTTGTATATTAAATATGTATTATTGAATTATTCTATATAAGTTAAGAAAAATTAAGTTTTATTTATTTATTTTTATTAAGAGTTTTTTATTATCATTACTAGGATAAATTTTACTTGATCTTTGACTAAAATTAAATTAACTAGTATAGTATTAGTATAGGGAAAAAGACAGACTTACAAGTGAAAAATGTGAAAGAATATATAAATACTCCTGATTGCATCCTTCATCCACAAGTAGACAATGTTGCACTTACATTGTTGTTTAGATTTTAAAAACCCTCAAAACCCTCATGAATAGTGTTTTGTATTTGAGTGCAAAATTAAGAAAATTCATTATAATTATTGTAGAATGCAAAAAATATATATATAAATTTATATACAATCACTCATAATGTCAAGTTTTACAACTTTTGTGAAGAGGTCAACCCCGAATTCAGTTACCATATTCCATAAAACTTAGATTTCTATTTAGCCATCGCTTGTCGTTTACATTTTATTATTCTTACCAAATTTCGTTTTTCAAATTTTATTCTTTGAAAACATGTTCCTCTAGCGGATGTAGAGAAATAAATAGTTCGGATCGTTGATACCACATTCTGATATTTACGATTAATTGAAATATGAATTGATGTGATGTAACATCCCACATCGCCCAAGAGAGTGGATTCTGTAAGCCTTATATGTATATTCTTATCTCTACCTAGTAGGAGGCCTTTTGGGAGTTCACTGGCTTCGAGTTCCATCGGAACTCCGAAGTTAAGCGAGTTCACATGAGAGCAATCCCATGATGGGTGACCCACTGGGAAGTTCTCGTGTGAGTTCCTAGAAACAAAATCGTGAGGGTGTAGTCGGGGCCCAAAGCGGACAATATCGTGCTACGATAGAGTCGAGCCCGAGATGTGGTGGGGGCACAAGCCGGGATGTGTCAATTTGGTATCAGCCTATAAGTTAGGCAGTATTGCATCCATCACATGTATGATGTAAGCATTCTAGGTTCTTGAACCTAATTTTCGAATCTTGCCACCTCGTCTAACACAAAAATTGTATTAGTTTTTCTAAGTCTTAAGTGACTTAGTCGACTTATCGACCTTTTAGAAGATCATTTTGACGAATGTCTCTAAATTATAAGTGAGGATTTTCCTTACTAAGGAAAGATGTAGATTTGAGATAAGTTGATGGTCTTGAAGCAGGGCTACTATATCGGCAATTGTGCATCACGGGAGAATTACCTACCAATTCCTCTACCATCTAGTCATTTTTACCAACCCTTTTGAGAATGGAAGTTCAGAATAGTTTTGATCCCTTGGCAGTATCCGTTAGTATACCTTATATCAGAATTCCTGCAAAGTTGTACTTTCGTCAAAAATTTCCAGAAATGTCTCTAGTGACAATGTGGTGCTAAAGGGTTAGCACCTCGACGAAAAAACATCTGGGGGACAACCATTTGATCCCTGATAGCACTAATCTTGTGAACACACTAGTGATCGTTCCGGATCCTCAAGAGGAAGATCGACCCCCGTTTATGCCAGATCTAAAGTAGATTGTTTGCAAATTTCTTTTTTTGGCTTTAAGACATTCTAATCAATACTAGTTTCCATAATTTCTTTTGTTGATGTACTTGTCATTTTGATGAGCATAGGCACAGGTGTACGAGCTGTTATACCTATGGTTGGTAGAAATCCCAAAAGTTGTAAGCATTTTCCCTAGAATTACTAAAACTAATTCACCAGACCAGTTCCTTATCAATCATCTGAAGCCATCCACCTGAGCGGGCTCTAACCTGTAATCGGTCTACAGTGGCGCTACTTGATGTGAAAATATATAAGCACACAAATTAAAACCCTCTTTTGACAATTGTAGTATATGTATAAGTAGGGATCGTTATGGACCGGGGATTACGAGAGATTGCTAATCTATGCTAAACTGACTTTAAAACACAAAACTAGGCTTAAAAATACTTAACTAGACTCAAAGAATGGAAAACTAGACTCTAATACACTAAAACAACTCAAATGACTCAAACAACACAAAACAAGCTAATTAGACTCAAACTAGACACTAGGAGTAAATTTGGATGAAAATTGGTTTTACTTTGACTCAAAACACTTAAAAACACAAACGAAAACAATTTCTAACTAATATGACTCAACAAAGTAAAGGGGGATTTGGTTTTGACGAATTTAAAGTAAAAACAAATAACTAAAGACTTAGAACAGATTGTAAACGAATTTGGGAAATAAGATGGTTGATGGACTAGCTAGAGGTCCATTCTTCACACATGACACTCTTGTACATGAATTGATTTCCAATTGCTTTTCAATAAATTATGAAGCTCAACACCCCAGATTAACCGTGATGCACTAATTAACCATCAGATTTTCCTTTACTCATTGAATTGGATGAATGCATGCGACAACCCAAATCATTCTCCAAAAGTCCCCTATATGAATGCATAATAGAGATACAATCAAAGATCTTTATGTTCCATGAAAATCATAAGTGTTGACAAGACATTCGTAACTATGAATGCATGATATGTTTGCCAAGAATTCAATTAATACGATTGTGACTAGCAACCTTTACTACTCATGAATATAAATTTGTAACGATTAGGTGAAACTCATTTATATTCTAGCATCAAATTCATGCATGAAAACTAAGTATGCATCCCTAATCAACATACAAGAATCAGTTTTGAAGAAAACAGTTAATTGAATTGCATTCACAATTTATCAAATCACAATTGGAAGAAATCAATTCATATCTCAAGGATGTTCATGGCTTTGAATTTCCCCCTAGCTAAATAGGGGTTTAGCCACTCATGTTCACAGCAAAACGAAAGAAAAAGAAATTAAACATTGTAAATATAGAACGATGTACATCTAGAATGCTCCAACAATCAAGCTCGAACATCCACAAGGCCTCCCTTCTTTCTTCTTGCTGTGGCACAAAGGTGGATGAAGTGTATGAGATGTGTTTTGGGGTCAGGAATGTGTTTTTGGTTGAATGGGGTTGTGGCAAGGATGTATGGTGGTGGAGAATGATGTAGAATGGTGTAGAATGGTGTATAGAGTGCGGCAGAATGTGTTTCTGAATGGTATGGGGGGTGGTAATTCGGCAAACTCTTAAAACATATATATATAGGTATGCAAAACCCTCAGAATTAGGTCTAGGGTTTAAAGGGTGCGGCACAATGTGTAAATCCACCAAGGAAAAGATTTTGGCCCACTTAGTTTCTGAAAAGGATTTGTATAACCCAAATCCACAAGGAAAATGCCTAATAAATCAAAATCCAAAAGGAAAAAGGGATAGAGGGGTGCGGCAGGTATTGGAGGGAAAGGAGAGTGGATTGCAAGGCAAGGCAAGGCCTTCTAGAAGGGAATAGGCGCCACCTTTGTAGGGTTTCTAGAAACAATGTGTTTTGTGGCTGATTTGGGACTTCTAGAAGGGAATGCTTCTAGAAATAGCTTCTAGAATTAGATATGTAGGTCTCATTGCAGCTAGAATTAAGGTATGATGAGATAAGGATAGGATAAGATAAGATAAGGTTAGTTTGGATAAGATAAGGTTGGATAAGGTTGTGGATAATATCTCCTTCTTTTGAGCTGATTCCTTATCTTCTTTGTCTTGAATTTAATTTCTTCATCTCCTTATCATATTCCTAGCCTTTTGAACTCCAAATTCGTCCATCCATCTTGGCCCATATATGTGCTATCCATTTAGTGCCCAAAACTGCTCCAAAATGCACCAAAATGCACTTTCTTGCTAACTTTGTCATTAGGACCTACAAACACACGAAAATAGCTTAAAACACTATAATAAACACAAACTAACTACGAAAATGCTAGAAAACAAGCTAACTAAGTCGTATAAATATGCTCCTATCACTACTAATTAACGATATATTTAGATATCTTGGAACTGTCAACCAATATTCAGGCAGTATGATTTCTGATACTGGACACATGCTAGTATCTGGGAGTGATACCTTTATACCAGAATGTCAGTTCACATTTTCAGGGTAATGAACAATATAAACATATTTAAAATGCGTAATTAGTGGCGCAACTGATAGATTGATTAATAGTGACTACCTAAGCCGAATAAATTAAAATTTTGGAAACTTAGGAGCAAGCCATGTTAGAGGATTGTAAACTCATCGTTATTTTAACCTTACCACCCATCTAGGTAAATAAAACCTTTTCGGTAAGTCACCTTTTCGATCACTTCCACAGGTAGATAGTAGAATCGAAGTACAAGTTAATTTCTCGCTGTCAGAGTGAGTTGAGTATCGAGAAAGCTATGAAGATCTTTTAGTACGTGTCGTAGTGAAAAAAAATAGTATAGTACATTTCGAGGACGTACATCTCTAGCATCATTTCTCCAAATTTCATCTGGGATATCACCAAATGGTGAAGCGAAGTACACCATCAATCCACTTTCTTGTACTATATCAGTCTTCCTTGTGACTTTTCGAACGAGTCCTACTTCATCGATAGAACTTAGTTACTAAAGCTTACTGATTAGGAATTTATCCAACCAAACACCTTATCTAGGGAACCTCAAACCTATCCACGAAGGTGAACGACCGAATCTTAGAATCCTACCTAGATTTTAGTAACTTAATCGGGTGATGATTAAAACTGTTTAAACTCCACTTCCGGTTGATGGTCTAGCCGACCAACCTTTGTAAGCCGAGTTTTCATTCATAGCTTGACGCATTCACGGTGATCTTATCGATGACTTTCTCGTCTACCTCGGCAGTGAGACCAAATTCTCTAAATCCCGACAATCAACTTTATACCAATTTCTCAAATATTAGTTTTGTTAGATTGGTACTTTTCTTGGGAGATGTGATCTCAGTGGATGAGATTCTTTTCTTTTTCCCAAAAAGGTTGTAGCGGAAGGAAGTTGGAATTCTTACAAGGTGTTGTGAAATTCGAGATATTCTTGGTCCTGTCTATTTTATTGATAATTTGTTAGCGATTTTTCGGTTGTAGTATTTTTCTTCACTTAAGACTGAGGAAAGTAAGTTTAGTTTGGGATGTTGACTATGAATAAAGTTCATGACAATTGAACTATTGTCTCACCTCACATATGTTTTACATCTTTCGATAACATTGATCATTTAGAAATCTGCGATGGCGTGTCCTTTAGATGTTTTGACTGTGCAGAGGTAGCATTACGGAGTATCACTTATATTTTCCAACATGTAGAACCGTTCGAAATGAACTACATATTCATGACCTAGAGTCAATTGTCATCATCTTTGTTTGTACCATAATTGACCAATCCCGAAACTATTGAGCACTAGTCAATGTTATACCGTCAAGGACCCAGAAGAGTTTCCCTCCAACCAGGAGGCCAATCATAGCGCGACACGTGTCGACATCAGAAGCCAATCATAGTGCGACACGTGTCAACATCAGAAGCCAATCACAATACGACACGTGTCAATGTCATAATGAAACTAGAAACTCTCTTATATAAATAGAGATCATTCTCTCACAATATTTCCTAATGTCATTTGTACTAAATCATTCACTTGTACTCACTAAAGGAGAGCTTGAACCTATGTATTTGTGTAAACCCTTCATAATTAATGAGAACTCCTCTACTCCGTGGACATAGCAAATCTAGGTGAACCACGTACATCTTGTGTTTGCTTCCCTGTCTCTATCCATTTACATACTTATCCACATTGGTGACCGGAGCAATCTAGCGAAGGTCACAAAACTTAACATTTTCTGTTGTACCAAAGTCCCCACTGATTTTGTGCATCAACATTTGGCACCGTCTGTGGGAAAGACACTTATTCCCACTATTTTCAGCTTTGTCAAGCTGGTTTCCAGCATTCTTACACTCTCTTTTGACCAGGCATCCCTCTCCAACATGGGAAGGGAAGGAAGCCATAGCACACAGAATGACACCCCTCTTGCACCTAGTGTGAAGCAACGAAAGAAGGAAGGAAAGAAGGTTGCTCTTCAAGCTAAAGTCGATGAGCTAGAAGCTCAAAACAACAAGATAGCAATGAATAATGAGGTCCTCCAGGAGCAGTATGAGAAGCTCTTTGAGACGCTCCATGAAACTAGGCATACTCAAACACATGAGCTCGTTGCCCCTGTGGACATCAACCGTCATCTAGCTGCCCTCCAACACGAAGGGTCACCTTCCTTCGACATGGGTATCCCTGATGAAGAGCGGGCTAATCATCAAAACATTAATCAACATGAAACATCTTTAAACCCAGCTACTTCGACCCGAAGTAGGAGAAGTGGAGGAAGTCACCTCCTTGCAGAAGGGTTAGAATGATCGAAAGTCGTTTATTGTGACTGCTGAAACTTCCTAAAGCAACGTCGAGAGAATCCCTTCCATATATGCTCGAAGATCAATGACCCAAGGGTTCCTAAAAGACTTGGTCCCCTCCCACGACCTAGGCCAGCTGCCAATCTAGGGAAGGAACGACAGGTCCCAGAGGAACATGAAGGTACAGGGGACTCTGAGGTATTCCGACAGACTTGCCCTAGAAGTCAGTACAGCGAGTCCAAGGAAAAATCACACGCATTTGCTCAAACTTTCCTACTTCCAAGAGGCGATGGAGACTTACGAAAGAAAATACCAGTGGTACATGACTCCACTTAGGACCTCCTTATCCTACAACTTCTTGAGGAAGTAAACAAGTTGAAGGTCGAACGTCAGGCCAAGATACCTGACTAGAACCAACCCAGGCCTGGCCTTCTCACAAGGAGGATCCTCGACACGCCCCTTCAAGCAAAGACAAAACAAAAGCTTGGTTTACAACTCTATACTGGAAGGGAAGACCCAATTGAACACCTTAACCTCTTTGAGTCCACCATGGCATATCGGATGCACACCGACGAAGAGTGATGTCTTCTCTTCCCCTCCACCCTCTCTGGCGGAGCTCTAAACTGGTATTGCCGTTTTCCCCTTGAGACAGTAGACTCATTTGAGGAACTGAGGAAACTGTCAACACATCTTCCAGACCGATCGCTTGCATTCTGCAAATGACTTGTACACTATTCGCCAAAAGCCGGACGAGTCACTACGAGAGTATGCTGGTCGTTTCAGCCATGAGTATTCTCGCTGCGCTGAGGCAGATGACAAGATCGCCCTCAAGGCCTTCACGAAAGGCCTACGTGATTGTTTCTTCAAGTACAACACTTGGAAGACTTAGTCTAAGGTGATGGCACAGGTTTACAACCATGCCTCCGCTAAGGCAAGGACATATCAAGGGAAACCCTTCATAACCACCCTTTATCAGTAAGTAGGGAGTGGAAGCCAGATCCAACCAAATGAGAAGACCTCGACCTTCCAAACGGCAGCGGTGCCTCCCCTGCCTTACTTAATACTTTTCCAAGTTAACAGACATATCAATCTCAGGACAAAAGGAAAGATTTCCATCCTTACTAGTCTCATTTTAGTAAAAGGAGTAAAGGACACTATCGCAATAACCAAGGGTATCGCCATGATAATCCCTGACCCCAGGCAGTCAACATAATGGGTCAAGCACGTGTCAGGACAGCCCCTACCCCGAGGTATGAGGCATACACACCTTTGAATACCACATGCGTGGCCATTTACCCAAGCATAACACACCTGATACCGAAGTCAAAGCCGAGGCACCCGGATTACAAGCCCACGAAGAACACGGGCACATTTTGCTGCTACCACAAGCATAACGGCCATGACGGTGAGAAATGTATCACCATTCGTGATCATATTAAAGCTTTGGCACGTGAAGGAAAAATTGATCAATTCCTCCTTCACCCTTCAAGGGGTAACCGTAACTAACGCCAGGTGAATGTGATATATTTCATAAGTGGTGGCACACCCATATCTAAATTTTCCAACAGGGCCATGAAAAATAGTGAACGAGCTTTAAGGTTTGGCCACCAAGTGTTTCACGTGGAAGACATCAGGGGAGGTAAGTATCAAAAGCTTAATTGGGATCCAATATGTTTCTACACTGAGGAAGAAATAGGTATCATCTACCCTCACAACGACCCACTGATTGTGGAAGCTCACATAGCCAACTTTGAAGTACGACCAATCCTGGTAGACATGGGGGCTTCAGTCAATATCATGTTTGCTGAAGCTTTCAAGGCACTTAATGTAGCTAAACACTTGCTCGATCGCTCGATTTCCTCTCTGATAAGCTTTTCCGATGATATCGTGCAAACTTTGGGGAGTATAAACTTACCTTTCACCATTGGTACAAGCCTTTACACAACTACCATTACCACTAACTTCCTGGTGGTTGATTGCCCAACGGTATATAATGTCATCTTCGGATGCATAGGCATCAATGATCTCAAGGGCATGGTATCCACACATATGTTGTTGATGAAATTTCCAACCCCCTATGACAATGGTTACATCAGAGGGGATCAACTTAGTGCACAATCATGTTACAACACTTCGGTCAAGCAACAACACCTGCCTGTGCCTAAGGAAACCCTTTCTATACATGATCAAGTCATAAATACCAGCCCAGACGAAGCCAACTTGGATTTTCACGGTGGCAATAGTCAACCCGACGATCCTCGAGATGACTCTTTCACCCTGCAAGCACAACCCGCTGAAGAGTTGGAGAAGGTCTCTATCTCAAAAGATTATCCGGATCGCATGGTGAAGATTGGCACCACCTTGTCACAACCCATTCGGTTGACATTGATCTCGTTTTTGCAAGAGAACACTGAGGTCTTTGCCTGGTCATACGAGGACATGCCACGTATCTCTCCTGATATCATCTGTCATCGCTTAAGTATTGACCCCAAGAGCAAGCTAGTAAGGCAAAAGCGAAGATCTTATGACGTTGAACGGTACGAGGCAGTGAAGGCAGAAGTTGAAAAACTCAAAGGCATAGGCTTCGTCCGCAAAGTCAATTATCCAACGTGGGTAGCAAATGTTGTCCTTGTTAAGAAGAATCCGACGAAGGAAAGTCTCCTGCTTCAAAAGGTCTTGTGGAGAATGTGTGTCGATTACACCGACCTAAACAAAGGATGCCCGAAGGATAGCTTTCCTCTTCCTCTCATAGACAGACTTATAGACTCTACGGCAGGGTTTGAACTCCTGAGCTTCATGGATGCTTACTCAGGATACAACCAAATCCTCATGAACCCTCCGGACAAAAAACACACAACCTTTACTACTAACAGGGGACTATATTGCTATAAAGTCATGCCCTTCGGCCTAAAGAATGCAGGAGCGACTTATCAGAGACTGGTCAATTCAATGTTCGCCGAATAGATTGGGAAGAGCATGGAAGTTTATATTGATGATTTGCTAGTCAAGAGAAAACATGCTGACCAACACATCACCAACCTATCTGAAACTTTCACCATACTGAAGAGGTATCGAATGAGGTTGAACCCCCAAAAATGTACCTTTGGCGTAGGCTTTGGCAAATTCTTAGGCTTCATGATAAGCCAACGAGGCATTGAGGCTAATCCTGAGAAGATCAAAGCAATCCTCGACATGAAGGAACTAGTAACTTCAAAAGACATCCAGAACCTTACTGGCAAGGTGGCAGCCTTAACTAGGTTCATCTCTAAGGCCATAGATAGATGTGCTCCTTTCTTCAAAGCACTTAAGGGAAGTAAGAAGTACATTACATGGATTGATGAATGTGCTGAGGCATTCAAGAACCTCAAAAACTACATTAGTAAAGCCCCTCTGCTCTCCAAACCTGAGGTTGGTGACACTCTCATTATCTATCTGTCGGTATCGGCTTCAACAGTAAGTTCCGTTCTCATTCGAAAGGATGGTAATGTCGAACGGCCTGTCTATTACGCTAGCAAGGCCTTACAAGATGCGGAGACACGATACTCCAACATTGAGAAATTGGCTCTAGCATTGGTCATTTCTGCTCGAAAACTTCGCCCTTACTTCCAAGCACACTCCATCATCGTGCTTACCAGTCATCTTCTTCGACAAATACTCCAAAGTGCTGACACTTCCGGGTGAATGATCAAATGGGCGATAACATTGGGTGAGTTTGACATCTCCTACCAACCAAAGCCAGCTGAGAAGGGCCAAGCAGTGGCAGACTTCATCGCCGACTTCACATATCCTGTTGACATTGTTTCTACGCCTAAAGAAGTGGTTTCATTACCCTCGAAAGCTCAGAAAATAAAAAAAAAACAGCCCTAGCATGGAGTCTATATATTGATGGCTCGTCCAACCAACAGGGTTGTGGAGCAAGACTAGTCCTTCCGATCGCTGACAAAGTGGCGATGGAGTATGCTCTTCGTTTCAAATTCAAGGCGTCGAACAATGAGGCCGAATATGAAGCCTTCATAGTAGGCTTACGTTTGGCTAAACACCTTGGGGTTAAACGAATTGATATCTTTAGTGACTCCCAATTGGTGGTTAACCAGGTCACCAACAATTTTGACGCTAAGGATAGCTCCATGGCAGCCTATCTGGCACAAACACAATTATTGCTCAAGCACTTCCACTACCAGATCACCCAAATTCCTCGAGCGGTAAACAGTCATGCATATGCTTTAGCTCGCCTCGCCTCAGCGGTGGAAGACAAGATTGGGAGAAAAATTCAGGTCGAATTGTTGGCAGCACCAAGCACCATGGTTGCAGAAGTGTGTAACTTACAACAGGGGGATAGTTGGATTACCCCGATTTATAGATTCCTTGCTCATGGCACCCTTCCAAATGACAAAGTCCAAGCTAAGTAGATTCGATACAAGGCTACCCGTTACTTGATCATTAATGACCAACTCTACAAACGGGGTTTTAACCTACCATATCTAAAATGCCTTACGCTCGAAGAGGCGGAAACTATCATTCGGGAAATACAAGAAGGAGTTTGCGGAGATCATGTTGGATCTCGATCCCTAGCACATAAGGCTTTTCGCCATGGATATTACAGGCCAACACTCCACCAAGATGCCATCAGAATATCCCGCTCATGTGATAAGTGTCAACGCTACGCAATTATTCATCACTCCCCTCCTGAGCCGCTCACTCTTATGATCAGCCCTAGGCCCTTCGCCCAATGAGGACTTGATTTGTTCAGCCCAATGCATGCAGGGAAGGGCAAGGTCCGCTATGCAATTGTTGAAGTTGACTACTACACAAAATGGGCCGAAGTAGAACCCTTAGGAACCATTACTGAGGCAAAAATAGAAGACTTCGTATGGAAGAACATCCTTTGCAGATTCAGCATTCCCAATGCGATAGTCACTGACAATGGGCGACAATTTGATAACAAGAAGTTCAGGATGTTCTGCTCTAAGTTCAACATCAACTTATGCTTTGCCTCCCCAGCTTATCCCCAGTCTAATGGACAAGTTGAAGTCATCAACAAAATAATCAAGCGAACTTTGAAAACCAGCTTGGACAAGGCTAAAGGTTGTTGGCCAGAATTTGTACCCCAAATTCTTTGGTCATACCGCATTTCGTATCGGACATCAACAGGAGAAACCCCATTCTCACTTGCCTTTGGTACAAAGGCATTTGTCCCAGTTGAGCTTGAGCAAGCAACGTTCCGATTCCAGAACTACGTGGAAAGCGAAAATGACAAACAACTTACCCTCAACTTAGATCTAGTCGAGGAACACAGAAACCAGGCTCATTTGAGGAATTTCGCCTACAAGCAGCGCATCTCCAACTACTATGACTCCAGGGTCAAACCTTGTTCTTTCAAAGTGAGGGACTGGGTATTGAAGAAAAGATTACTCTGCGACAGAGTCCCGAGTGAAGGAACACTTAGTCCAAACTGGGATGGACCGTTTGAAGTTGTTGGCATCAGTCGCCCTGGCTCCTACAAGCTTAGAAGCTCCGATGGCAAGACCCTTGGCCATCCATGGAACGCTGATCACTTAAAGTACTATTACAAGTAAACTTACATTGTACAAGTGTTAAGCTTCAGCTGTTCGGTATCCTATGTAACGAAGACTATTTGACATGAATTCAATAAAGAGGTGATTTAGACAACTCGGTCCTAATCCTCTTACATTCCTTGCAATGAAACACTCGGGTTCAAAGCTTCAACATGAATGCTTCCAACATGAAACAAAGTCTAAGTATATGTCAACAAGACTATACAAATAAACGAACAGCTTCACAGTATATTCATTCAATCATACATTCCAACACATTCACACATAAGCCAACTGTGCTTTGAAAGGGTTCAACATACTTTGTTTCATTCGACACTTGCTACAATGTGCCTAGACACCTTGCCCTTATTCTCACCAACCACGTGATGAAATGTAAAGAAGGAATTCATCTTCATGCCACCAATCAGGTGATGAAATGTACAACCCGTACTTTAATATCATTTGGCAACTTGCCATTCATGCGTCCAACCAGGTGATGAAATGTACAACCCGTACTTTAATATCATTTGGCAACTTACCACTCATGCCACCAACCAGGTGAAGAAGGAACTCATCTTCATGCCACCAACCAGGTGATGAAATGTACAACCCGTACTCTCCTTCATGCCACCAACCAGGTGATGAAATGTACAACCCGTACTCTAATATCATTTGGCAACTTGCCATTTATGCCACCAACCAGGTGATGAAATGTACAACCCGTACTCTCCTTCATGCCACCAATCAGGTGATGAAATGTACAACCCGTACTCTAATATCATTTGGTAACTTGCCACTCATGCCACCAACCAGGTGAAGAAGGAACTCATCTTCATGCCGCCAACCAGGTGATGAAATGTTCAACCCGTACTCTCCTTCATGCCACCAACTAGGTGATGAAATGTATAACCCGTACTTAGGTAAAGAAGGAACTCATCCTCGTGCCACCAACCAGGTGATGAAATGTGATGAAAGGTGATGAAGGAACTCACTTTCGTACCACCAACAACTGATGAAAGCAACTCACCAACAAAGTCTTATTGCAAGCCAACAATAACTTCAGTGCATGGCATACGAAGATCAAACTATTCAGCCCTCTTGCATCTATTTCAAACATTTCCCCTCCGTAACAATGCAAACACTACAACTCGTAGAAAGCTTCACACACTCTTATTCAAGACAGTGTGAAGCAAAAACAATTTATGGTGCCAACAAGGGCTTCATCAAAGGAGTTCAACCACAATTCTCAAAAGCTTCACACACTCTTGATCAAAACAATGTGAAGCAAAACCAATTTATGGTGCCAACAAGAGCTTCATCAATAGAGGGCAACCACAATTCTCAAAAGCTTCACATACTCTTGATCAAGATAGTGTGAAGCAAAACCAATTTATGGTGCCAACAAGTGCTTTATCAAAGGAGTTTAACCACAATTCTCAAAAGCTTCACACACTCTTGATCAAGACAGTGTGAAACAAAACCAATTTATGGTGCCAACAAGTGCTTTATCAAAGGAGTTTAACCACAATTCTCAAAAGCTTCACACATTCTTGATCAAGACAGTGTGAAGCAAAATCAATTTATGATGCCAGCAAAAGCTTCATCAATGGAGGGCAACTACACTTCTCAGACCTTCGAAGCAAATTCAATTTATATGGTTCATCCAAACCTTCGACTACCACAAGGTGTGGCTTGCATCACAATCTCTTGCTCAACAATGTGGAAGCAAAATTTGTATATGTTGTCTCTCCCACATTTTCAAATATCTAGTTTCCCAAAAAAAAAAAAAGGGAAATTCAACAAAGCTTCATCAATAGAGGGCAACTACAATTCTCAAACCTTCGAAGCAAATTAAATTTATATGGTTCATCCAAACCTTCGACTACTACAAGGTGTGTCTTGCATCACAATCTCTTGCTCAACAGTGTGGAAGCAAAATTTGTATATGTTGTCACTCCCACATTTTCAAATTTCTAGTTTCCCAAAAAAAAAAAAAGGGAAATTCAACAAAGCTTCATCAATGGAGGACAACAACAAATTTTCAAAAGCTTCACACTATCTTGATCAAGATAGTGTGAAGCAAAATCAATTCATGGTGCCCAACAAAGCTTCAACCTCAAAGCTTCACCTACAAAGTTTCAACACCGAAGCTTTATCTACAAAGCTTTAAAAAATATATATATCTCTATATATTTATTTTTTTTTTCGGAATTTTGAAAATTAAAAATTCGAAAATTCGAAAATTAAAAAATTCGGAAATTCAAAAATTCGAAAAAAAAATGTCGAAAAAAAAAAATTGCTTAGGCCTCCTCTTCTTTGGGCCTAACAACTTTCATAATAAATATATATGAAGAAGGAGTTTTGGGCTACCACTTAGAAAGGAAATGCCTTATTCGTCAACTCATTCGACCGGAGACTTGGGGGACTCCTACCATATGCTACTCCACCTTGATATTCGGAAGTCTGACGACCAATCAATGACTTGGATTTTTCAAGTCTCCAAATGAGAAGTTTTCCTCACTCGGGAAATTAAGGGAGCACTAGCTCAACCTATATGCTTCACTCACAAAGCTTCAACGTACAATCTTCAACAAAAGAAAAAATTCAAAGAACTTAGTGAAGAAGGCCTTGGTGTATTTAACACAATACGTTGAAATGAAGCAAAGCTTGTTTATTGATATCTTCGATAAGTTGCAAATATGTACATATACATGAATCAAAATAAACAAACAAGAGGGAGCCTTCACAAAGGTTGCTCAGGAGAAGTCTCAGCAATCTGCAGAACCCTAGAAAGAGGAGGCACCAAAGGGTGATTATTCAGAGCCTCAGTACTAGGCAGAACCCCAGAAGGAGGAGGCACCGAAGGTTGATCATTTGGAGCTTCATTACGCGGTACAACCCTAGAAGATGAAGGCAATAAATGCCTTTGGAATAAACTCACAAACCTCTGATGATCAAGTAAAATCTGACCATCAGATTCCTGTAGCTGGTCGAGCTTCCTCTTCATGTTTGTAGCATAGTCATGTGCGAGCCTGTGCAGCTGTTTATTCTCATGCTTGAGCCCTCTGATATCTTGTTTGAGACTTATCACTCCAGCCACCAATGATTCAACTTGGCGGGTTCGAGCAAATAGGCGTTGGGCCATATTAGACATAGAACATGCACACTGAACACTGAGAGCCAAAGAATCCTTAACAACCAACTCATCATACCGTTTGGAAAGTAGTCTGTTATCCTTGGGAGTGAGAAGGTTCCTGGCCACTACCACAGCGATCATATCATTCTTCATCACAGAGTCCCCAACGGTAAGAGAACCAGTAGGAGATAAGAATGATGGGCGGCATATGTTATCTTGAGAAGGCATGACTGCTTTTTCACCAAAGTTCAAGTCAAAACGATGGTCAGATTGTCCAGACATTCTCAGAAATGATGAAGGAGAAATGAGGTGCAATAAATTTCTGAAATAAGGGGAAAATTTCTACAAGCAATAACTCTTTGAATGTACTTCTTGCACACAATTGGTGCCCTTATAAAAGAAATGGTAACAGGGCCGTTGGTTCAAAAATCGAAGAGGCACCACTCTCCGGATTTTGAAGAGGCACCACTTTCCACACGCAACATCAGCTCATCGGGTACCACAGATAACTTAGCCAAAGATCTCTGACAAAGTTTAGACACATAAATTTTGAAGATCCAGCTACCCTACTATTACCCATAAGGGTAAAGGAACATCACCACTACTTGATAACTAGAAAGTCCCAATGTGTGTTAACCTTCGTGCTCCGTGGTAAGGCAGACTGGCAAAAATGCCCAACCTTCACTCACATTCGAGAAAACACTCCCAACAAGATTGCTTGCTAAAAAATCGAAGAGACACCACTCTCCGAATCTCGAGAGCTAGACTCCCAACAGGATTACTTTCTCAAAAATCGAAGAGACACTGCTCTTCGAATCTTAAGAGTCAGACTCCCAACAGAATTGCTTTCTCAAAAATTGAAGAGGCACCGTTCTTTGAATCTCGAGAGCCAGATCCCCGACAGGATTGCTTGTTCGAAAACAGAAGAGGCACCGCTCTCCGAACTTCAAGAGCCAGATTTCCTTGGATAAAGCTTGTCTGCAATCTTTACATGCAACATCAGCTTTCCAGATACCACAAACCACTTTTTCAAAGCGTTCTGACAAAGTTAAAACATGTGCAGCTTACAGCTCCCACTACATTGCTATGACCAAGAAGGGTAAATGAATAACATTATTACTTGCTCAAAAATTGAAGAAGCACTGTCCTCCGAATCTCGAGAGCCAGACTCCCGACAAGATTACTTTCTCAAAAATCGAAGAGGCACCACTCCCTGAATCTTAACAGCCAGACTCCCAATAGGATTACTTTCTCAAAAATCGAAGAGGCACCGTTCTCTGAATCTCGAGAGCCAGATCCCCGACAGGATTGCTTGTTCGAAAACTGAAGATGCATCGCTCTCTGAACTTCGAAAGCCAGATTTCCTTGGATAAAGCTTGTCTGCAATCTTGACACGCAACATCAGCTTTCTAGATACCACATACAACTTTTTCAAAGTGCTCTGACAAAGTTAAAACACGTGAAGCTTGCAGCTTCTACTACATTGCTACGACCAAGAAAGGTAAAGGAATAACATTACTACTTGTTGTTAGGGAGACTCCTATATATGTCGACCTCTATCCTCCATGGACAGGTAAACTTGCAAAAATGATCAACCTTTCCTCACATCTGAGAGGGCACTCCCAACGAAGCCTCTCGAAATACTCAACTTTCTTCCTCCCCCAATAATACCTATGCAAACTAGCCACACCAGAGCAAGAGTATCTCATATCATCAGGGTCAAAAGAAAAAGTATCCCATATTATGCTTTTTCCCTATCTTTTCCGTTGCCATTTTTCTTACCTGCAAGACAAGGAGAAAGAGAACAATCAGTCAGCACTTGGAATCAAGCTTCCAGTCAGGAATTGACTACCTGGAACCCCTTGCCTGACTACTTACTTGGCATTGCTATCGAGTACTCATCTTCAACATCTTATGCTTCTAGAAAAGATACCACATCTACCTGGGGAACAGATAGGGCAAGTGAGAAGGATACAAGAAAGCATGTGGAGACAAACGCAATAGAACACGTGCCGATTCATCCACTACTTCGTCAACAGAAAAAGTATCCCATATCATCAAGGTCGAACGCACTCTTGATTTGATGGACTTGTTTTGACCCTCAAATTCTTGAGTTGGCCTTATACTCTAGAGGAAACCAGAAAACCCTCCAGCCCAATTCAAGAATAAGCCTATGGAAAGTTACTTCTTCAAAAGCAAAAATGTCTCATATCATCTCTTCTCCATTTGCTTCTCCTTATCTTTATTGCTGTTTACGACACAAGGAGAAGGAGAACAATCAATCGAAAGCCAAAGTCGAACCTCTGATCCAGGTTGCTTACTTGGAAGTCTGATTGCTTACCTTGTCTGTTACCTCTTTCGGAAAATCTCCTAGCTCGGCGATTTGGGGGACTCCTACTATAGGGTTTTGTATTGCACTTGACCAAGCCGGAAACTACAAGTAAGCTTCAAGTGAAATTGATACATTACCTTGTGCATCTTCATCGGTTAAAGATACCACCCCTGGATGGAGGAAAAGTACTTTCAGAGAAGATGCCACATCTATGTATGAGACAGATAAGGCAAGTGAAAATGATACCACACTTCGGTACTTAGAAGTTTCATGATTACTCAATGGCTTGGATCTTGCAACTCCGCAACCGAGGAGCTTCCCTCACTCGGGAACTTAGGGGAGCACTATTTGTACCATACTTGACCAATCCCGAAGCTACTGAGCACCGGTCAACGTTATACCGTCAAGGATCCAGAAGAGTTTCCCTCCAACTAGGAGGCCAATCACAGCGCGACACGTGTCGACATCAGAAGTCAATCATAGCGCGACACGTGTCAACATCATAAGCTAATCACAACACGACACGTGTCAATGTCAGAATGAAACTAGAAACTCTTTTCTATAAATAGAGATCATTCTCTCACAATATTTCCTAATGTCATTTGTACTAAATCATTCACTGGTACTCACTAAAGGAGAGCTTGAACCTATGTACTTGTGTAAACCCTTCACAATTAATGAGAACTCATCTACTCCGTGGATGTAGCCAATCTAGGTGAACCACGTACATCTTGTCTTTGCTTCCCTGTCTCTATCCATTTACATACTTATCTACACTGGTGATCGGAGCAATCTAGCGAAGGTCACAAACTTAACATTTTTTGTTGTACCAAAGTCCCCATTGATTTTGTGCATCAACAATCTTCATTTGAAGGGAACTAAATCTTTGGTAGCAATGATGGAAGAATCTAATCAATGTCTATGATTGCACTATTGTGTATTATCCCGGTTGTGCAACATAAATACTATCTACCATAGCAAAAGACATATCTACCCTTGAACATCTTTAGCTTATCCTATTCCATTCCAGTTGGGATTCAGGAGTATTGATATGACGTTACCTACGAATCCTCAAGAAATCGTTCGGGTGGTTATAATCACTTATTGTATTGAAGAAGAGATGGGAAATATCACCATAATCTCCCAGTATAAGGTTTATGGTACATGAGGAGATTATGATGATGTTTCGATGATTATGGATCGACTAAACAAGCCAACTCACTTCTGTTGGTCCGGATGGACAACATTTTAGATCTCTCAGTGAATTTTTCATACTTGAATTTATCTGATTTCATGGCATTTCGATCAACATCTATTTTGACCATGATGCCATAGCCACTTCTTTGTGTTGGAAAACAGTCTGGTCAACTTCAGGTAACTATTTATTCTACTGCAGTGCGTATTATTTCGTAGACAGGTAGACTGTTCAGAAGAATTGCACAGACATTGAAATTTGGCTATGATCATTAATTCTTCAATCACCCAACAAATACTTTGTTGAGTGAACCCTTACCATTGGTGATTGAATAATCCGAAAGCTACTGTTGTAGCGAGATGTCATGCATTAATTCCAGTTACCTTGTATTCCAGATTGGTGGACTTGTTTGACCCTTAACTTTTAAGTGTTCTTTTAGCCTTCTCGGCATAGTCTTTGAGATGAATTCAATGTGAATCTGCTCACTAAGGTATTGGTAACTACATGGTTCAACGATATGGTGTGCATATCACTATGGTACCTTACAGTGATAAATGTTCACTTCTAAGTTTTGGGAAGTCTTCTTGAAGGCTATGTGTACAAGTTGTTGCCTAATACCACATTTTTATTCTCAGACTAATGGCTAGTTTGAACGAATTATCTTGACCTTGGTGGACATGTTGCGATTATCCGTGCCACAGTTTTAGTATGATTATAACTAGCACCTATCCTTGCTAATATTATGTGTAACCACGATTATAATTTTTGATTTTGAGTTTGGCACTCTTTGAAAACGTTGCATGCAGACGTTATACACAATGTATGATTGACAGAGGAGTACTACAAAAAGGTATTTGAATGATCGAAATTGCGAAGTAGCAAAGTTGCGCACTATTGACAATATCACCTGAGAAGGTAGCACATGAGCGCGATCGAGACGCTAATTTGACGATTTGTATGTATATTTCCCAATGAGGGGCAACATAGTAATATTGCACCCTAAAAAATTATTTGCTTGCTTATCGTGACAACAGTGAGTTGTCGGTATTACGAGCTGCAGATCGTAATATCAATAACTTATTTGTTGGGTTCTTTAAGCAAGTAGATAGGTAGGCCCGTTCAAGTTAGTATACTTACTTAATTAGTTGCTTATTGTTTGGGCTTAACCCAAAGTTACTAGAAGTACATGACGCAACGAGTGCACAAGTGAAAATATTCTATTTTCAATTTTAATTTCAGTATAATTACTTTAACTTTACTTTATTATATATGTGTATTTTGGCGGGATGTTACTATACTTATATACATATTTTTGACGTTATGTTTTTATAAAAGTATTATGTTTGGGGGTATGAAAGAGGAATCACTACACTCCGATCGCGACGGAATGACATTAACTTTTATGCAAATGCTCTAGCTTGATTTCTTCCGTACATATACTTTCTTCCTACATTTTGGAGTATATGTTGTAAAGCAAGTGATTTCAAATTTTGAGGACAAAATTTTTATTAAGGTGGGTCGATTGTGGCAACCCGTCCCTAGTTCTAAGATTTTATAAATTTAAAAAGTGTGAATTTACGAAAATGCCCTAGAGCGAGGGTATTGATTTTCGTTGACCAACGTATAGTGAGGCGTATGAAATATTTTTTTAGTGTATTTTTGAAGTACCTGACGGTACATAAGTGTAGGAGCGATCAGAATCAAATTCAGAGTTATTACGAAGCTTTTACGAATTTTTGAAGGTAAGGGCATTGTGGTAATTTCACAAGTGGAGATTTTTATCCCACCCTTGGACCACTCATAGGCTGCCACGTGGTAGATTTCTCCCCCATTTTCTGGAGGTTTATTTGGTTGACCCGTGACTTTCCCCCTCTCTATTTTCTTCTTCTTCTTCTTCTTCCACTCTCACTCACGTTTACTCCTTCTTCTCCTCCTTTGCCAAGACACACACACACACACACACACACACACTCCTCTACACCTGCAACCACAGAAGGACAACACCCCCACCATCATCCCTTGTAATCCTTGTGAGCCAATCCTTGATCGGAAGTAGGGGTGGGTTCGGTTTGGTTTTTTTTGCCAAAATCGAAAACGAACCGAAATTACTATTCGGGTCGGTTCGGTTTTCAATCGGTTTGTGTTCGGTTCGGTTTGTATTCGGCCCGTTTTTTTTTTTTTTTTTTTTTTTTTCCAATAGCAAAAAAGAGTCCAAAGAAACATAAGCACCCAAAATAATATGAATAATACTATTGAAGATTACTTCTCCAACATGAAACGACCATCAAAATTTCAGCCCATGTCTCTGCAAATGTCATAACATTACAGCAAGGTTAAAGATGTGAGTCCCAAACTTCAACAATGTCATGGCAAGAGGTAAGAAATAAATTCACAAGTGCTCCAAGAAAATTAGTCCCGTCAAAATTTTACATAATGGCAATGGAGTAGGGGTCAAGTACTGCAAAAACAAGATATAAATATATAGAAAAATCAGATATGAGTGTCCCTCCCCAAGCATAAGAATGGAAACTATAAACATTCAAAGTTCAATTGCAATCAAGTCTTCCAAATTCCATGTCCATGCTTTCCAGATTCATATAAAAATATTTTTCAATTACTATCAGCTATACAGAGTGCAATGCTCCAGAACTCCTTAATTCCATATTGACAAACAAAATCAGAAGGCCTAGAATCAACGTTCATCACAAAATTAGAAGGCCTCCAATTACTTAAGCAAAATATATGCATCAAAATCTAAAGAACCAATGAAAAAGAAATTGGAAAACTGGGAAGCAAGTTGATCTCAACACAAAATTTCATCACCAGAGTAGAAAAATAAGCTCAAAATGCAGCAAACATCAAGTCCCAAACTTTAACAGGTTATGAGAACCAGTTCTATGAAAGCACACATTAAGTCCCAAACTTTAATAGGTTATTAGCAGATACTTGGAAATCTAATGGGTTCAGAAAAAAAAAACTATAGTTATAAACTATAAATCATCGAAAAAGGCAAAATATAAGAGTCTAATCATCTAATCTAAGTGAGCTGAGGTGATATTAGAAGCTAACTTCCTTGTCGTGTACCAGAAGAAGAAGCCAACTTCCTCGAAACGACAAAAGGAAGTTGACGGCGAGGTGTGAGAGATTGTCGCGCCGTTGCGGGTCGCCTGGGATTCAAGATCGAGAGAGACAGAGTTTGAGAGAGACAAAGAGTGATTGAAATTGAAGACCGAGAGAGAGAAAGGGAGGAGGATGAGGCTAACCTTTTGTTGTTAAGTTTTGAAATGGCAAGAAAAAGCTGATGGCGAGATGAGAGACTGACGGCGAGGGCGAGGTGTGAGAGATTGAGAGTGAAAAGGATCGCGCCGTCGTGGGTCGCCTGAGAGATTGAGAGAGACAGAGCGATTAAAGTTGAAGACCGAGCGAGAGAGAGAAAGGAGGCTCAGGCTGCGCGAAAGGGTTACTAGGTTAGGGTTACAATGGAGGCAAGGAACGAGAGAGAGAAGAGGGGAATGGAGGCAAGGAACGAGAGAGAGAAGAGGGGAATGAAAAAAAAATAAAAGGTGTGGCTGCTACTACTAGTGGCTAGGGTTAAAGGGTATTTAAAAATTCTCTGAAATCCTAGGGGCATGAGGGTTCGAACCCATGCGCTGCAGCTTGAGAAGCTTAAATGAAACCAACGTGGCAACATGTTATGTTTTGTTATGATTGTATGACTAAACTATTTATAATATTGAAAAAAGTGATTAAATATATCTCGGTTCGGTTCGATTTCCGAACCTCAAAAACCGAAATCGAACTGGCCAGATTCTGTTTGGTTCGGTTTGACAGTCGGAAGTGTGCCAACGAGGACGTCGCGCCCCTAAGGGGGTGGATTGTAACATCCCACATCGCCCAAGGGAGTGGATCCTGTAAGCCTTATATGTATATTCCCATCTCTACCTAGTACGAGGCCTTTTGGGAGCTCAATGGCTTTGGGTTCCATCGGAACTTCGAAGTTAAGCGAGTTTGCATGAGAGCAATCCCATGATAGGTGACCCATTGGGAAGTTCTCGGGTGAGTTCCTAGAAACAAAACCGTGAAGGCGTGGTCAGGGCCCAAAGCAGACAATATCGTGCTACGGTAGAGTCGAGCCAGGGATGTGGTGGGGGCTCGGGTCGGGATGTGACAATAACCCGAAGCCAATGAGCTCCCAAAAGGCCTCATGCTAGGTAGAGATGAGAATATACATATAAGGCTTACAAGATCCACTCCCCTGGGCGATGTGGGATGTTACATGTGACATAGTTTGTAGAGACTTTATAAATTCCGATTAATATTTTCACTAACAGTAAAACTTTGAATATAGTATCAATGATCTTTACAGCTTATCTTTCTACATCCTCTAATAGATTATGATTTCAAAAAATAAAATCTAAAAAAAAACAAAATTTGGTGAGAAAAATAAAGCGTAAATATAAATGACAATTAACGGTTAAATTTTGCTCTATGGTTTATGTGATTATTGTGGCGAATTTCGAAGTTGAGCCCTTTATTAAAGTTATAAAGTTTGCCATTACAAGTGTTAATATATATACACATTTTTTTTTTTGACACTTCTGCGATAATTAATATGAATTTTATTAATTTTGCACTAAAATAAAAATACTATTCATGAGGGGTTGGGGCTTTAAAAATCTAAAAAATGATGTAAGTATAACCATTGTCTACTCATGGAGGAATGATGCAATTGTGAGTGTTTATATATTTTTTCACATTTTTTGTAAATCCTTTGAAAATTTGATATTTTGTAATGTACTAATGTTTTTATTCATTATGCTTTTATTTTGGGTATGTAATACTTGAAACACAAACATGTTTTTATGTTTTGAATGTGACAATGTAGTATATATATACTAATTTAATATTATGTTTTTTATTTAATTATTTATTGATTTAAAATATATTTTTCTTTAACAGGTAACGGGTTGGGTTATTTCGGGTCGGGTCTGACACACCTCGACCTAGAATATGTCCACTAGGATTTCGAATCAGGCTGTGCTGGCCGACACCTAGAGGGTAATGAAGCCATAAAGCGTAGTGATGTGAAAAATGTGAATAAATTTAAAACCTAAATGAGTCTAAATATAGAGTGCGCTAGTGAGCTGAAATGAACCCATCTCACACGTGACGTCAGAGCATAAGTAAAGTATAGTAGAGTGGGTAAAGATCATACCCTCAGAAGTAGCCCCATATACTGAGACTCGCCAAGAATCCTCGTCAATACGATCGCTTAGCAGTTAAAGCCTGGAGGGGCAAAAAACAGAAAATGTGAGTGGGCAAAAACAAAGCTTTTGAAAATACATTACTCTTTCTAAACATAATAACCCCTCACCATAAAACCCGTATAATTTTCCTAGAAAATAGCAATACGTACATATATAGAAATCATGCTCGAGAGTAGTGAAAACCAAGTATATGCCATGTCAAGTATCTCAGTAATAAATATGTAAGCCAGGTGAAACAATTCAATATAAAATGATATGTCAGCCGGAGTCACTTAATGTGACCTATACGGCTGAACATATAGCTCAACACTCTAATCCTGCACATGAGTTAGAACCACCTAAGATGGTCTGTATGACAAAGCTGGGTGCAAATAAGTACGCTCAAGTGCTACGATCATATGAAGGCTGCACGATAAATCGTGGGTCACCTACAAGTCGAAACCACCTATTGTGGTCTGTACGACAGAGCTGTGCACCAAACTTGGATCCAAGGTGAGCGTATGGTGCAGGAGGTGAACATCACGTGAAGGACTGTGCCGTGGCCACGGGTGGGAGCACTAACACTGGGGTGCAGGATAATGAGCTCTAAATGCATCTCATCACAATCATATACACTGCAATCTCTATCATTAATATTTACTCACTTGGAACTTACCTGAGCGTCCGTAGCGTCAAATAATACATAACTACTACTGCATATTCTAAAATATAAAACAGTTGACATGGCATTTAAAATGCAAAATCATTTAAATCAATTTTCTGGGAAAAATGTAAAGCATATATACATATATTGAAAACCAAAAGCCCACTCACCTGAATTTTGCGCTACAACTCCCTAGCACATACATCAAGGTGTCACGAACAATCGGCGCCTAGAACAATTATCGAATGATGTCTCAGAAATCCTATCGACAAAATATGTGATTTACATAAAACACATTGATGTGAGAATTACTTGACACACAAATTAAACCCTCTTTTTGACAATTGTAGTATAGATGTAAGTAGGGTATCGTTCTAGGCCGGGGATTAGGAGGGATTGCTAATCTATTCTAAATTAATTTAAAAATATTAAACAAGACTCAATGACACAAAACTAGGCTAAAAACTCTAATAACTCAAAACACACTAAGAATGACTCAAAATAATAAAAACAATCAAATTGGATACTAGGAACTGAAATGGACGGAAATTGAATTAAAAGACTAACAACAATGAAAACTAACTAAATAAGATAATTTAATAATGGGGGGGGTTTGGTTTTGACGAGAAGTAAATTAAACTTAAATAAATTACAGAATTGACAAAAGCATGAAATTAAGGTGAAAGGATAGGTGATGGACTAGCTAGAGGGTTCTTCTCCACACATGACACATATGCAACCTAAATTGATTTTCAGTTGTTCTTTCAATAAATTGTAAATCTCAACGCCCCAAATTAACCGTGAATTGCACTAATTAACCCTCAGTTTTTCCACAAGTTATTGGGTTGGATGATTGCATACGACAACCCAAAACATTCCCTACAAGTTCCCTACATGAATTGCATAATAGAGATACAAGCAAGAATCATTAAGTTCTATGAAAAATATAAGCATTGACGAGGCACTCGTTACTATGATTTGCATGAAACTTATGCCAAGAATTTACTTAACGTGATTGTGACTAGCAACCTTTACTACTTGTGAATATAAGTTCATAACGATTAGGTGAAATTCACTTATATTCTAGCATCAAATTCATGCATGTAAATTAAGTATGCATTCTTAATCGACATACAAAAATAAGTTATCAATCAAGCAGTTAAGCAAATTAAATCACAACTCAGAAATCACAACTGAAGGTAATCAATTCATATTACAAATATATTCATGGCTTTGAATTAACCTCTAGCCAAAATAAATTTAGTTACACATTCTTTTCAAATTAAACCAGAAATTAAACATGAGTTTGGAAAGATTTAACCGAGAGAGAAGATCTGCCGTGCTTATGTGCTTCTGACTTTTTTCTTTCTGTTCTTCCCGTGCACTGCCAAGGACAGCTTTTTCTTTCCCAGCTGCTGTCCCCCCAGTCTATCCCTGCGTGCTGTCAGTCCCGTGTTCTCCTTCCAATCCCCTTTCCCTATTTTCTTTCCTTGTTTTTCCGCCTCTGACTTCTCCCCTTCTCGGTTCTGCTGCCCAGTCCTCTGACCTCTCCCTGCTTCTCTCTCCCCGCGTCCTCCTCGCGTCTCTCTCTCTATTGCCCACGCTGCCCAAGGGCAGCCCTTCTCCCCTCCCACGCTGGTTCTGCCCTCAGTCCTTTGTCAGTCTCCTCACGCTGCCCAAAGGCAGCCTTCTTTCCAGCTCCAAGACCACCCACCCCCAACACTAGTGCTGATGCAGCTGCTTTATTCTTTTCCGCACTCTCACCTACTCTCCCTCTTCTGTTCCGTGTGTTTCTCTGCTTTTTTCAGCCTCTCACCTGCCTTCCACTATTTCTGCTCTCTTCTTCACGCACAGGCCTCCCACGTTTTCTCTATTTTATTCTTCTATGCTTTCTATCCTGTCCGTCTCCCACTATTTCTTTTTTTTTTATTTTTCTTTCTTTATTTTATTCCTTCTTTTCTTTTTCTTTTCAAAACATAAATCATTTTCTTATTTTTTTTTATTCTTTTCTTTTCTTTACAAAACATAAATCATAATGATGTTTCAAACAGTATCTAACCCAGGTACTGTTTTTGTACGCGCCTCACGCACGGCGATTTGTCCCTCGCAAGGAGGGTTGTGTTAGGGTTTTTGGCTGGCCCTGACCTGCCGCAGATGTTCCATATCCCCACCGATTCCGCCGAATCCCGCGTGGACTAGTGGGATCGTCGAGCTCACTTTCCTGTAAACGAAACTGAGGCATGATGGAAAGGAGGTTTTTGGGTGCGATGAAGCGTGCGGTGCGATTGAGCGGCCGGCCACGGAGGAACCTAACTACCTCTGACTAGGAGATCGGCTAGGGTCATCTCGGAGCTTCTGGCCGGCAGGGGTGAAGGAGAGGGCAGAGGGTAATCGGGAGGGTAGCTAGGGCTTGGACCTCGGGTTACGGTGGAAGTAAAAGGGTGCGACGTGATGGCCTCCTGGCAGGGAGTGGAGGCGATGAGCGCGGAGTGGAGATGAGGGATGGGCAGGGTGGTTTTTTGTTTAGATCTGGAATAGTAGGTTCCATCCGAGAAGTTGGGCGGGCTTTTCCATGGCTGAGCGAGATGAAAAACGAGATCTAGAGGAGCTGGGAGCAAGGTTTGGCTCAAGACTAAGGCTGTCTGAAAAGGAACGGGAAGGGATAAAAATCGACAGGAAGGCAGTCGAAGGAGCTCTGGTAGGGTTCCAGTTTACCCTAATTGCGGAAGTACTAACATCCAAAGAGGTGTGTAGTGAGGTCTTCATTGACTGCCTCTCGTCGTTATGGAGGGGGCAGGAAGGAGTATCAATCCGAGATATTGGAGAGCGCAGATTCTTAGTACGATTTGCAGGACTGGTTATGGTATTGCGATGGAAATGCAGGAAAATGGTGAGCTAGGCCGGAAAGGAACCGGGGGGTGTAGTCGGAGGGACGAACCAGACAAACGTTGGATGGAGATTTGGAGATTGGAAGTTCCAAATAAAATGAAGTATTTCATTTGGCGGTGCTGTACTTCCTCCTTGGCGGTCAGGGGTAACCTCCACCGTCGAAGAATAAGGGTGAATACGGCGTGTGCTCTGTGTGGGGAAGCTAGGGAAACTGAGCATCACCTCTTCTTTGATTGTGAATTCAACAGGGTATTATGGTTTAGCTGCTCACTGCAACTAGACATAAAGCTTGCCACGGGGAGGGATTTTGGGGAATGTTGGCACAACCTTTGTAATCGATTCCGGAAGGAGAAGAACCATGAACTAATACTGCAGGAATGCGTGTTCATTCTGTGGAGAATCTGGAAATGTCGAAACGAACTGCTGTTTAAGGGTGCAGAAGCCAATCCCATGGGAAGTGTGAATGTGGTGCGAAGACAGATTATAGAGTATAGGGCATCCCTTGTCCCTGCCCAAACGTCTACTACCGTGGGTGTGGTGGGGGAGGATATCTCTTACGCTGGGCAACCTGTTCGGTGGAGAAGACCCAAATTCGGGGTGATCAAGGTAAATTGTGACGGCGCCTGGTGTGCAGCAACACTCCGTGGAGGCTTTGGATGGGTGGTCCGCGACTTCGCTGGAATGCTTATTGCGGCTGGCGGGGAGGGGGGTCTTCTGTTCAATACAGCGGCTATGGCTGAGGCTAGTGCTGTGCGTGCAGCCTTATTGGTTTGCAGGGAGAGGGGCTTTGCGGAGGTGGAAATCGAGTCTGATTCCCAGGGGCTGATTAGCATGCTCAACGAAGTGTATGTCATTGATGCAACTCTTGAATGTTTTCTCCATGATATTAGGGTCCTGGCGTCACAAGTGGGCAGGGTGAGCTTCGTGTTTGCTAAGAGGAAAGGAAATGCTGCGGCCCACGCTGTGGCCTCATATGTAACCTTAAAAAGAGGCTCCTTCTGTTGGGATGCCCACGGACCTGAGTTTCTTTTTAATATTCTAGCTGAAGATGTAAACATTCCTATTCGTATTTAGTTAAGTAAAATCTACCTTTGACAAAAAAAAAAAAATGATGTTTCAAACATTATCATGATTTATCATTATTATTTTATTTTAATTTTATTTAAAAGTTGATCTACACAGACAATTTTGACGAATTTATTACATAAAATTTCACTTGTTCTATTTTTATTTTCTTTGCATAACAAATCCTATAAACACAAAAATAACGTAAATAGCTCAAAAATATAAAGAACTAACTAAGAAAAGACAAGTGAATTTGAAGTAAAAATATATATAAATATGATCCGATCAAATACCCTCATACTTTGCTTTTGCTAGTCCTCAAGCAAAACAAAGAAAACATGAAAAAGTACTAACATGAAAAACATTAGTTTCCCCCTATGTGACCCTCATAGAATTTCATTCAAGAAAACAAGTCGTCAAGAACCATAGCTAGCATCAAGGAACTAATCCAAGTTCATTTTCCTTATTCAAATATTAGCAGTAATCTTTGAATCATCCTTGAAGTGTAGTGTGTGAGATAGCCATCCTAATGCAATTTCAAGTTTTTATTTTTAAAATCATCATATGCAAACTAGCGACCTTCTCACGGGATATGCACTCAATCACACATGTGTTTAGTTTTAATGTGTTTCGCTCAAAGAATCAAATGTGAAATTTCTACCATAAGCTTGCATAAAGATCACTTCTCCACAGTCATAATTGCAAAACTTAAATCAAGAGGACTTTTATTGGATGTAATGAGGCTTAGGGATAGGGTTATTGAAACGAAAGAATAGGAAAACACAAATTCCAAGCTACATTGCAAGCAATTCTTTTCTTTAGATTTATAAGAACTCAAGCTCTCCAACAATTCTTCTAATACCTCCAATCACACCCTTAAACTGAAACTTTAAAAACTTTTTATTTTCTTCGTATACAATCTTTTTTTTTTTTTTTTTTTTTTTTTTTTAATACAAACATGAAATACCCCCACACTTATTCTTTTGCCAAACACCTTCAAAGTACTTCACAAACGTTTCTCATAAGACATTCTCGCATTGCTCACTAGCTTGCTTGGAAAGGGTAAGGAAAAATGTTTCAGGCATAAGGGTAGACATATCTGGTGATGAGAAATAAAAGGCTCAACATACACGGCTCAAATTGGCAATCTAATGATATCATTTTTCTTTGGGAAACATGGTTATTTGGGCCATAGTGGTAAACCTAATGCCTCTATCATTTCCAAGTTCATGCAATCAATGACAAACATTTCGAAAGATCGTTACGCAAGTTCTAGAGATGTATCTCACATAAGTTCATCACACATGAAAGAATAGGAGTGTATGAAAAATGCACACTTTCAATCGGCTCAAAAACTCACATAGGATGTATATGGTCACTAAATTCACATATGAAGCTTTAAGTCATACTTTAGTTTCACATTAACAAGGCTATGTGCATTTGGTTTTTCAAATATGGTCAAACATGTACAAAACTAACAAGAGAATTAGGAATTTCACAAAACACATGTTAACTAAGTTCTTGATAATCATGATTCAAATTTGATCCAATTATATCATTGGGTCGGGAAACTAACAAAAATCTAATTCAAAACAATAAGGGAAACAAGACAATATTTTTGGATTTTTAAATTTTCTGATTTTTTAATTTAATTTTATTTTTTTTTAAAAAACAAAACTAATTAAGAAAACAAAAAACAACAACACAGAAACAAATGAAACCAGTTCGTAGTCGAAGGTACAAAAAATTTTAATTTGGTCATTTTTTATACTATTTACCCCCAAACTTAAACTGGACATTGTCCCCAATGTCAGAAAACACTATAATGCAAATAAAAATAAAATAAATAAATAATAAGAAACAAAATAAAACAATTGGACTGAAAACTTCCCTAATTTGCAGTAAAATCAAGCAATGACCCCCAAGCTAAAATTCTGCAATCAACTTCAAGGGTGGAAATAACCAAAAGTTCCTGCAAAGAAAAGAAATAATTCAGTTAAGTCACACAAGAAAATATATAAAAAAAAAATTGCAAACGAAAAATTGAAAATCACGATAAAAGATAATGAATAGAACTAATAAGTGATCATTGGTCGTGCTTGTTGACTTTCCACAGCTTTCCTCTTGAGCTGGGTGACACTTAGCTTTTTACTTGCAAGTGATGATTTGATGATATTGTACGGCGAGGCTTTGCTCTTTGGCGAAGGTGCCCTCCAAATGTTGTTGAAGCTTCTTGAGTTCTTCAACTCGGACTCCTTGTGCTGGGTTGATTGTACGAGCTGCATTCTTCTCTGCTTGTTTCCTCTGCATGGCGGGCATGCACGAGGTAGCTGTTTTGGTCTGATTCTTTCTTCAATCTTTCCAAGTGCCCACCTCTTACTTTCTTTCTCCTTGTCCCTAGCTGAGGATGAATTGGCAATTTGTCTCCACATGCTTCGAGGTATCATTTTCACTTACGAAGAGGAAGTACCAAATGATGAAGATGAGTACTCGAGAGCAAGGCTTGGTAAGCAATCAGGAACAAGGAGAAGGAAGGAGAAAGCATGATATGAGATACTCTTGCTTTCAACCTTTATGATATGAAATACTTTTGCTTTGAATGGGTTGTTCGCAGGAGTATCCCAAGGAATGAGGAACACTGAGTAACTTAGGAGGATTCTTTGGGAATGCATTCTCAGAGATGAAGAAGTGCTGAGAGGGTGTGCCTTTGCTGTGGAAGGCGAAGGTAGAGACTTATAGGACTTTTCTGCACAACCGGAACTATTCTTTCACTCATTGTCGGTAGCCGGTGGATGGATGAATAGTACAAATTATGCGCTTTCTGACAAAGCTGCCCGTAATTTCTGCAAAGCTACTAGTTGCATGTGACGAGTGACGACACGTCTGGACAAATTGATCTTTCGAAATCCGGGATTCGGCTCGTGGTTTCTGAGCAAGCCCATTTTTTTGAGAAATGAAACGCCTCTTTTGAGAAAAGAATCCTACTTTTCAGAAAGGAAACTCCTCTTTTGAGAAAAGAATCAGGCGTTTGAGAAATGAGCCCCGACTCTTCGATTTGCGAGAGGTCGCCTCTTCAATTTCTGAGGAGCGCCTCTTTGATTTCTTCTTTTTATAAAGGCGCTAATTTTGTTCCACAACACACTTGAGCTCCCTCTTGTAAACACTCCCTTCTTGCACTTGTTTAATCTTGATCAGTCCGACTCTCTTCTTTCTTCACCACCTTCAGAAAATGTCTGGCCCTTCCGATCGTCGTTTTGACTTGAACATTGGTGAAGAGGCAGCTCCGCCTTCACCAGACAACATATGGCGCCAATCTTTCATATCCCCTACCGGTCCCCTTACCGTGGGGGATTCGGTGATGAAAAATGACATGACCGCTGCGGTGGTGGCCCGAAACCTTGTCACTCCCAAAGATAACAGACTGCTCGTTAGACGGTCTGATGAATTGGCGGTTAAGGAGTCTCTGGCTCTTAGCGTGCAGTGTGCGGGTTCTGTGTCCAACATGGCCCAACGCCTATATGCTCGAACCCGTCATGTTGAATCGTTGGCGGCTGAAATACAGAGTCTCAAGCAAGAGATTAAAGGGCTTAAGCATGAGAATAAAGAGTTGCACAAGCTCGCACACAGCTATGCCACCAGCATGAAGAGGAAGATTGACCAGATGCAGGACACTGATGGTCAAATTTTACTGGATCATCGGAGGTTTGTGGGTCTGTTCCAACAGCATCTGCCTTCATCTTCTGGAGCAGCACCGCGTAGTGAAGCTCCAATTGATCAACCTCTGTTGCCTCCTCCTTCTGTTGCCCCGCCGACTGCTGAAGCACCGCCGACTACTGAAGCACCACCTGACCAATGAATGCTATTAGTTCACACATCATTGTAAAATATTTTTAAGTTTATGTTTTTTTTTTTTTTTTTTTTAATTATATGTAAATTAATGTAGAAAGACTTTGGTTAACCTTCCCCCACACTTAAACTAAATAACACAAACTTACAGAAATCAACCAAATAACACAACTAACTAAACAAAACAAAATGAAAGCAGTAAAGATAAGGGTGTAAGAATTCAAATCTAATTTGGTTAGCGATTCCAAAGTCTCCCTTCGTTGAATGCTTGGGTTAACTCCCAAGAAGCGCTTGATTTAACGTCTTTAGCCGGACGAATCTTTCCTTTAAACTCCCCTCGGCTCCAAAGCATGGAATTTATCTTTTAATGGGAGGTGATACTTGAAATGATTCGGCAATGGTTTAAATTCAAGAGTGGGTGCCTGAATCATCAAAATCAGAAACATGTTAGTATAAGTTAAAATTAAAATTGGAGAAGATGGCTTACTTTCTTTTTCCGACATAAACTCAATGACAAACACCACATTTGTGAACATTTCTGGGACTTTGAACTTGGCCAGGTTTACTATGATGGTTGTGGCGTGTCCCGTGTCATCAAACTCAACTGCTTTGGGCTTGATTGTCTCATGCACAGCCTCTTGGATGTATTCTTGATATGCTTCAACCACTTAATTCTCTTGAATCCCTTTTCTTGGTGTGCAAGGTTCTTTGAATGTTTCAATACCATCGGGAACTTGTTTTGGTGCACCAAGAATTGGGATATCACTTTGCACCTTTGGAAGAGCTTCCACAATGTCTTTTTCACTCTCTTTAGTATTTGGAATCAAAAACCTGCAAGGACAAAGGACATTCGGTGGAATAATGTTAGAATGAAGTGAATTTAGACTTTCCTCACCTGAGTTGGATGACATAGGGATTTGAGGAGCTTGCAGCAAGAATTCTTCTAAACTGCCCAGGTCGTCCTCCTCCTCTTCTACTTGCAGCAGCAATTCATCCATGTTCGGGCTGTGTTTGGATGGTTCTGGGGCAACTTCATCCTTCATGTCACCTTCCAAAGTGATGGCTTCATCGATTTCACTTTCTGCTTTTGAATTTGCAATGTTTGAGTTGGAAAGTTCACTTTGATCTCGAATCTGTGCCATGAATTCCACAATCTGCCCAACTTGCATCTCCAATTCGTCCACTCTTTTGACTCGGTCTTGCATCTCCTGGTTTTGATTTTCTACTCCCTGATTCAAAGAGGCGAGTAACTTATTAAGTGTATCATCATCCAAGGACGTACCTGAATTGAATTGGGTTGATTGTTGTGGTGGCTGTGACGGTTCATATGGCCACTGATAGAACTCTTCCGATGGCGGCAATTGTTCTTCTTTTCGTAAACCCTGCGCCACAGAAATTAGTCCTTCAAGAATTTCATTATAATTAATGGGCATACTTTGATTTGATTGGAATTGTTGTGGGGGATGCTGTGGTGGCTGCATAGGTCTTGAATATAACTCGTCTTGCTGCCAATATCCACCTTGTTGAAATTGTTGAGGTTCATCCCACATATAATCTGAATTACCTCTCCAATCTGAATTGTAAGCGTTGGAAAATATGTTGCCCCTTGTTTGGTTATAGCCTTGATATCCCCAAACATCTTCATTGGCAGAAAATTGAGGACCTTGATATCCTTGCCCATAGGGCACATCAAGTGTAGGGACACTTGGCATTGTGGTCCGTTCGGCATTATGAGTCAATTGAGCAGTGAGCTGTGCCAATTGAGCTTGAATGGTCGCAAGTGCCATGTCTCGCTCCATTTGTACCTAAAATCAAAGAAAGAAAAATAAATCAAATATCAAAAGTAAAATACACAAACACCAATATAAACATAAACAAAAACAAAAATAAAGGGATTAGCAAAGTTGCTAATCCCCGGCAACGGCGCCAAAATTTGATGTGAGAATTACTTGACACACAAATTAAACCCTCTTTTTGACAATTGTAGTATAGATGTAAGTAGGGTATCGTTCTAGGCCGGGGATTATGAGGGATTGCTAATCTATTCTAAATTAATTTAAAAATATTAAACAAGACTCAATGACACAAAACTAGGCTAAAAACTCTAATAACTCAAAACACACTAAGAATGACTCAAAATAATAAAAACAATCGAATTGGATACTAGGAACTGAAATGGACGGAAATTGAATTAAAAGACTAACAACAATGAAAACTAACTAAATAAGATAATTTAATAATGGGGGGGTTTGGTTTTGACGAGAAGTAAATTAAACTTAAATAAATTACAGAATTGACAAAAGCATGAAATTAGGGTGAAAGGATAGGTGATGGACTAGCTAGAGGGTTCTTCTCCACACATGACACATATGCAACCTAAATTGATTTTCAGTTGTTCTTTCAATAAATTGTAAATCTCAACGCCCCAAATTAACCGTGAATTGCACTAATTAACCCTCAGTTTTTCCACAAGTTATTGGGTTGGATGATTGCATACGACAACCCAAAACATTCCCTACAAGTTCCCTACATGAATTGCATAATAGAGATACAAGCAAGAATCATTAAGTTTTATGAAAAACATAAGCATTGACGACCTCGTTACTATGATTTGCATGAAACTTATGCCAAGAATTTACTTAACGTGATTGTGACTAGCAACCTTTACTACTTGTGAATATAAGTTCATAACGATTAGGTGAAATTCACTTATATTCTAGCATCAAATTCATGCATGTAAATTAAGTATGCATTCTTAATCGACATACAAAAATAAGTTATCAATCAAGCAGTTAAGCAAATTAAATCACAACTCAGAAATCATAACTGAAGGTAATCAATTCATATTACAAATATATTCATGGCTTTGAATTAACCTCTAGCCAAAATAAATTTAGTTACACATTCTTTTCAAATTAAACCAGAAATTAAACATGAGTTTGGAAAGATTTAACCGAGAGAAAAGATCCGCCGTGCTTATGTGCTTCTGACTTTTTTCTTTCTGTTCTTCCCGTGCGCTGCCAAGGGCAGCTTTTTCTTTCCCAGCTGCTGTCCCCCCAGTCTATCCCTGCGTGCTGTCAGTCCCGTGTTCTCCTTCCAATCCCCTCTCCCTATTTTCTTTCCTTGTTTTTCCGCCTCTGACTTCTCCCCTTCTCGGTTCTGCTGCCCAGTCCTCTGACCTCTCCCTGCTTCTCTCTCCCCGCGTCCTCCTCGCGTCTCTCTCTCTATTGCCCACGCTGCCCAAGGGCAGCCCTCCTCCCCTCCCACTATTTCTTTTTTTTTTTTTTTTTCTTTCTTTATTTTATTCCTTCTTTTCTTTTTCTTTTCAAAACATAAATCATTTTCTTATTTTTTATTATTCTTTTCTTTTCTTTACAAAACATAAATCATAATGATGTTTCAAACATTATCATGATTTATCATTATTATTTTATTTTAATTTTATTTAAAAGTTGATCTACACAGACAATTTTGACGAATTTATTACATAAAATTTCACTTGTTCTATTTTTATTTTCTTTGCATAACAAATCCTATAAACACAAAAATAACGTAAATAGCTCAAAAATATAAAGAACTAACTAAGAAAAGACGAGTGAATTTGAAGTAAAAATATATATAAATATGATCCGATCACACATCCCTACGTAATTTGATCCGGAAGATCCGCATCCCGGATTTCCGATCCCTTACTTCCAAAGATCTACATTATGCTTATAGAACAACATCCTAAAGTTTCATTACAAATTCAAGTGGTGGTTAACGTTTTATTTTATAAACTTACAAATGCAATTCAGGAAGATCAGTATGTCGGATTCCCGATCCGTAAGTTCCTACATTCCTCAAATATTACGAACTATAACATATTAAATTTTAGTGATGATCCAATGGTCGGATCATCGATTGCTATAATGTTCCAGTGGTGGACATTAATGAAATTTCGCCGGATTCTGCAGATTTTGCAGATTTTCTGGGCAATATTTGGAACTCCATATTTCACTTGTTTGTCAACCAAATTCGACCCATAATATACCAAAACGAAGCTAGAGAAGTGGAGAATAAGATTATACCTACTTGGAGTCCAAATGGTCACCGGAGATGGCCAGAAAATGGCCTGAAAGACCGCTGTCCGCAGGAAAACAGGGAAATTCGCCAGAATTTCTGGGCAACCTTTCAACATCCATAACTTTGTCAATACTCAACGAAATCAAGTGATTCAAAACGAAAATCATATTTCTCGACGAGGCGAAGAGAATGGTACCTTACACGATGACTATCTCGCCATTATTTGGCCGAAAAACGCCTCGAAAGTGGCGGAGGTAGCCGGAAACTGGGCAAACTTTAAATCGTTATAACTTTCTCATTTCTCCACCAAATCACACGATCCAAACATGAAAATTCATCTACAAAACATGAGGAATCAATTTTATACATCTTTTGAGTTCAAAAGATGACTAGAAATTGTTTGAATCACGCCTAGAAGTCTCGTCCCAAAACCTTGTTCTTTGAACTCGAGGTTAGGATTCGTTTTCAATGAAACAAAACTCAAAACTGGGTTTCTGGTGGTGAAGACATGCAGATAATAGTGGTTTTAATGTTCAACAAGCCGAAATTTTTGGTGATGATGGTGGTTTGTTTCATGGGAGAAAGGGAGAGTCGAGAGAGAGTTAGAGAGTTAGAGAGTTAGAGAGTTGGGCAACGGAAGAAGAAGAAAAAGAAAGAGAGAGAGAGAGAGAGTGTTCCAGAAAGTGGGGGTGGCCCCATGTGGTGCTCATCCAATGGTCAGACAAAATACCACATGTGTTTCAAATGGCAAATTACCCAAAATGCCCTTGATGTTTAAAGATTCGTAGAATTTTCGTTATAACTCCAAATTACATTCCGCTTGTGCCCACGCGTCCGTAGTGACGAGTACTACGGGGATACGCCAAGAAAACAAATCTTACATGACATGACAAGGCGGTCAAACAAAGTCAACACATTTGCCTTGAAGGGTAGTTTTGTAAATTCACTTTTAAATTTATAAAAACTATAATTTTTAGTGATGGGTTGTTATAGGGTCATATTACCCGTTTATTTTAACAGGTGTTACACGACACGACTTGTTAAGATATCGAGTATGATACGAAAACGACATGAACACGGAAAACACAACACGAATACGAGGTCTAATTTTTGGCACCTTCAATTTCTCATGGACAGGGTACTTTAACCACTCGAGAAAGTATAAGTCGAGCCTCCGTGTCCATGCTTGGAGATGTGTAACGATGTACGCATGTATACTGCATACATGTACATACATGTATGATCACTCATATATTTCATGCATTTATACCATCCATTTCTAAAGTCTTTGTGATGTTTTTGTGTTAAAATTATGGCATTTTACCTTACCTTGTATTAATGTGCAGTTAATTTTATTTTAGGATCAATTTCAAGCAAACTGGAGAAAATGAAATAGAAAAAAAACAAATAAAAGCACTAGAGGGAGAGCACGGCTGACAGAGGAATAAACAAAGGAAGATAAAGGGGAGTGGGAGAGACACTGAAGGAAAAAGCAGTGAAAGAATAAACAGAAACATAAAGAAAGGCCAAGTGCGCAGAGAAAGTAAAGGCGCAGAGAGAAAGAAAAGAAAATAAACTGCAAAGAAAGAGAGAGGAGTGCGGGACTGACGGGAAAAGCAAAAAGAATATAGGAGGAATGGAGAGACAGAGAAGAGTGGGGAGAAAGACGTGGTCTGCAGAAAGAATAAAAACAGAAAAGAATAGAGGAATAAAGAAAGGAAGTGAGAGAGATGAGCAGGAAATAAAAGAAGGACTGACAGACAGACGAGAAGGAAATAAAACGGGACAGAGAACAGGAGTGTTGTTGGTAAAGGTTGAACTCTAGCATATTGTCAATCTATTTTTCTTCAATCATTTATTTTATCTTGAATTTCCTTATTTGCTTGTTTTGTTTAAAGTTGAATCATTATTCCCAAGCATGGCATGCAGGCTGCACCATCGGTCTAGGGATGACATTCCCGCACATCATCACGTGTTGCCTCGGTATATATGATGTGTCGGGTTTGGGACATTCCTGCCCACGGTGGCGGCGACGGTGGCGGTCCCCCTCCGCCGCCGCCGCCACCATGGGTGCGTTTTCAAATTTTATTTTATTTTATTTTTAATTTTTTTCAAATGTTTTTAAACGTTTTGAAATGTTTTCAAACAAAACAAAAATGTTTTCGTTTTCAAAATTAAAAGGGGGACAAAATGGTTTTAATCCGGGTGCAAAAAACGTTTTGAAAAATAGCGGGTTGGGAACACCTACACTAGAATTTAAACCATTGTCGGATCACGTCAAGTATCACCTTCCATTCAAGGATCAATTCCATGCTATGGGCCCTATCCAAATTTAGAAGGAAGTTTTGTCCGACTGGAAGACATTAAAGCAAGTGCTTCTTGGGAGGCAACCCATGTATTCAAATAAGGAAGATTTTTTAATTGCTCCACGATTGGTTTTGTATTCCTAAAAACCTTCCCTTTTCTATAGTTTTATTTTGCCATGATTGTCATTTTTATTTGTTGCTTGTTTAGTTGTTTTTGGTGTGGGTTTATTTTTAAAACACTGACAGTTATGCAAGGTATTTTTACATTCATTTTCATAAAAAAAAAAAGGGAACATTAAGCAGAAAAAAACTACAAGAATGAGCCTTCACAAAGGCTGCTTAGGAGAAGTCTAAGTAGTCGGCGGAGCCCCCGAAGGAGGAAGCATCGGAGGTTGATCATTTGGAGCTTCATTACGCGGTACGACCCCAGAAGACGAAGGCAAATGTTGTTGGAACAAACCTACAAACCTCTGATGATCAAGTAAAATCTGACCATCAGATTCCTGCATCTGGTCAATCTTCCTCTTCATGTTTGTAGCATAGTTATGTGCGAGCCTGTGGAACTGTTTATTCTCATGCTTGAGCCCTCTAATCTCCTGTTGGAGACTCATCACTTCAGCTGCCAATGATTCAACTTGACGGGTTCAAGCAAATAGGCGTTGGGCCATATTAGACACGGAACCTGCACACTGCACACTAAGAGCTAGAGAATCCTTAACAGCCAACTCATCAGATCGTTCGGCAAGTAGTCTGTTATCTTTGGGAGTGACAAGGTTCCTAGCCACCACCGCAATTGTCATATCATTCTTCATCACCGAATCCCCAACGGTAAGGGGACCAGTAGGGGATATGAAGGATGGGCGCCATATGTTGTCTGGAGAAGGCGGGACTGCCTCTTCACCAAGGTTCAAGTCAAAACGACGGTCGGAGGGGTCAGACATTTTCAGAGGTGTTAAAGAAAAAAGAGGTTGGACAAGTCAAGATTGTAGAAGTGCAAGAAGGGAGTTTGTACAGGCAGAAATTCAAGTGTGCTTTAAACGTCCTGCGTACCTCTATAAAAATCAGCACTCGACGGGATTTCAGAGATCGAATAGGCGAGCTCAGAAATCGAAGAGGCCAACTCAAAAATTGAAGAGGCGCTAGCTTTCTCAAAAACTGGGCTTGCTCAGAAACCACGACCAATCTTCTTTTCCAGATTTGTCTGCACTTGTCACATGCAACCTTTGCACTCAACGGGATTTCAAATATCGAAGAGGCAAGCTCAGATATCGGAGAGGCATCTGCTTTTCCAGACGTGTCAGCATCTGTCACATGCAGAGTCAGCTTTGCGGAAATCACGAACAGTTTGTCGAAGCGCCGATTCCAGATATTGGAGAGGCATCTATTTTTCCAGACGTGTCAGCATCTATCACATGCATAGTCAGCTTTGCAAAAATCACGGATAGTGTGTCGAAGCACCGATTCCAGATATTGAAGAGGCACTTGCTTTTCCAGACATGTCAGCGCCTGTCACATACACACTCAGCCTTGCGGAAATTACGGACAATATGTCGAAGATCTCTTATGAAGTAGAAAGCACGTGAAGTTTACTATTAAATCATCTAACGGTTGCTAACAAGAGTGAAAGAATAGTACTAGTTATTAATTCCTATAAATGTCACCCTTCACCCTCCATTGCAAGGAAAACATACATAACCTTTCTTCTTCTCCGAGAATGCCTTTCCAACAAACCCTCTCGAGTCACTCAGTGTTCCTTATTCCTTGGGGTACCTCTGCAAACAACTCATCCAAAGCAAAAGTATTTCATATCATGAAGGTTGAAAGCAAGAGTATCTCATATCATGCTTTCTCTCTGTCATTCTCCTTGTCGTTGTTTTGGGATAAGGAGAAAGAGAGCAATTAGCCAGCACTTGGTATCAATCTTCCGATCTGGAACCGATTGCCTAGAACCCCTTACTGATTGCTTACCTAGCCTTGCTTTCGAGTACTCATCTTCATCATCTTATGCTTCCTCTTCGTCTACCACATCTGCCTGGGGAACAGATAAGGGAAGTGAAAATGATACATCGAAGCATGTGGAGACAATTTGCCAATTCATCCTCAGCTAGGGACAAGGAGAAAGAAAGCAAGAGGTGGGCACTTGGAAAGATTGAAGAAAGAAACAGACCAACACCTCTACCTCGTGCCTGCCTGCCGTGCAGAAGAAACAAGCATAGAAGAATGCAGACTGCACGATCAAATCAACCCAGCCGAAGGAGTCTGAATTGAAACCAAGGAACTCTCATATTCCTCACTCAGAATTCCAAACCAGTTCGAGATCAAAGCTATGGAAAGACAACAAGATCATCTATCTCCAAAACCAGATTTGCGTTCTTAAACTCTACTCTGTTTGGTTTTTACTTTGCCATACTTGTCATGTTTATTCGTTGTTTGTTTGTTTGCTTGTTTTTTGTGTCAGTTTATGCTTGAAACATTGAGGACAATGTTTGATGTAAGTGTGGGGGGGCTAACCATTGTTTTGCATGAAATTTGTAGGAGTTTATCACCCATTACTTCTAGTGTCATTCCTTGCTGTTTTAAGTGTTTTTAAGCTGTTGTGGAGTGTTTCAGTGTGTTTTGACATAAAAATCCAAAAATCTCATAAAAATTTGAAAAATTGTTTTGAAAAACCCAAAAAGAGTTGTTTTTGTATGTTTATTTGTGTCTTAGGGTACCTTCCAACGCAATGATGAGGATTTGGTTTTTAATTACATGACTGTTAAATAGAGTTATAAACATGGATGAAAATTTGATTTACTCTTTGGTGTATGCTTGGTTGTGGTCATAATTTATGAATTCACATGCAATCATAAACGAAAAATCAGTTTTGTAACATGCTTGAAAGAAGGAACTCAAATGTACGCTACAACCTTGTGAGACTTGAGCCTAAACGTTTATTTGGAGAGTTAATAATCTGTGCATCATTGTTTTCTAAAGTCGTTGCATGATCTCATTATTCTTTGCTTGGTTGCTACTTAGAAGGCGTTTCATCATTTAGTTCCAAATGCTAGAACTCATGCCTATTTCATTCAAAGCATGCTATTGATTTGCATAACATATTTTCAAGATGAAGTTGTGTAGTGACCACCAAAGCCAAATTGTCGTACCCCTATTTCATTATGTGTTTAAGTTTAACCCCGTTGAGCCTTGTTAAGCCTATGTTCTTTGTTAAACCATACTATCCTTACCTAGCCTAGTTTTAGGACCATCCATACCCTTGTTATTGAAGCATAGTAAAGCATGACTTAAAATGAACTCCTTTTTTATCAATGTATTGAAGAAAGCAAGTGTGGGGGAAGTGATTCTTGTGTGTGTGTGTGTGTGCGCCAAAGTCCTTATTAAGGCACGGGTAGAAAAGAAAAAAAAAAGAGTGAAAAGAAAAAAGTTTGTTAAAAAAGGGTCCAAAACATTGAATTCGGCCCTAAGTGTTGCATGAATCTTCCCTTTGTATTTAAAAGTTGATTCTGCATTCTAAAGTGAATTCCAAGTGTCTATTTCATTGCTTTGCTTGCTATCGCTTTAAGAACGTTTGTTATTCCTATCCTTTCTTTATTAGCCATTACCCCCAAGCCTTGTTACAACCCTTGACTTCAATCTTGAGTGTTGTATGTTTCAATTTGTGGAGTTCGAAATTGGTATAAGCATATGATGTCACTGGTTCTCGCATCTAAGTAGTACCATTCCATTCATAAGATCATATCTAAACATGCTTAATAACTCCAGAAAATTGCTTTCTTTGTTATAACATATGTGAGTCCTAGTCTTTCGTGTTTACATTAATCTTCTCACATATACTAGTGTAGGGTGTGTAGTCAGAAAATGTGTGTGAAAATAGAGAGTATCTTGTAAGGAATTGAGCAAATTCTCTAAGGCATGTTACTACATTCAAAACATTGTTTTAATTGGTTAATTGTGAACTAGTAAGTAGTGATTGTGATTAAGTTTGTGCTCAAGTGTGAAGATAACCAAAATATGTGGGAATGATGTTTTTTAACATGTCATGTGCATTGGAAATCCCTGAGGCAAATGTTGGAAGGTTAGGTTGTGTTTTGTTTGTTTTGTTTCTTTTGTTTTACTCGAGAACTAGCAAAAGCTAAGTGTGGGGGAATTTGATAGGAGCATATTTATGCAACTTAGTGAGCTTGTTTCTTGGCATTTACTTAGTTTAATTCTAGTTATTTTAGTACTTTAAGCTATTTTCGTGTGTTTGTAGGTTCAAATAACAAAGTTGGCAACAAAGTGCTATTTGGAGCACTTTGGAGCATTTTTGGGCCAAGATTGGATAGTGCAAGCATGGAGACATGAGGATGGACGTTTTTGAAGATTAGAAGGGTAGAAATCAGCATGTGTGTGTGCAAGTGTGTTGACCTACAACTACAAACACTCATCCACTACACCCATTACATCCACTCATTACCAAACACTCATCCACTACATCCATTACATCCACTAATTACCAAACATCCATCCACTACACCCATTACATCCACTCATTACCAAACACTCACCCACTACACCCATTACATCCACTCATTACCAAACACTCATCCACTACACCCATTACATCCACTCATTACCAAACATCCATCCACTACACCCATTACATCCACTCATTACCAAACACTCACCCACTACACCCATTACATCCACTCATTACCACAACATACACCATTACCACCTTAATTAGATGGTGGTCTTCTCCCTAGCCTATAAATACATCCACCCTTTACCATAACAAGAGAGGAGAAAAGATCCATCCAAAGACACTACATTCACATCTCACAACTTCATACACTTACACTTTCATTCCTTGGGTGAGAACACAATCCACCCATCCACCCTTCACCATAAATCACCTATATCCATCCACCACCATAATTTACCACTCATCCATCAAACCACACCTTGTGCCGCAACAAAGAGAAGAAGGAGGACCCTTAGAGGTGCTTGCCATTCAAGTTGGATTGTTGGAGCGTTTTTAGGTGTTTTCATTCTTTTGTTTTCAATGTCTAAATTTTTTTATCTTTGCTTTGTGAGTATGATTTGATTACCTTCAGTTGTGATTTCATAAGTTGTGAATTCCATTTGTTGATTGATAACTTATTCGTGTATGTTTATTAAGAGTGCACACTTAGTTTGCATGCATGAATATGATGCTAGAGTATAAGGGAGTTTCACCTAATAGTTACAAACTTATATTCACAAGTAGTGGAGGTCGCTTATAAACGATCGCGTTAAATAAATTCTTGGCAAGAGTTTCATGCTCATCATAGTAACGAATGCCTCGTCAATACTTATAGTTTTCATAATGCTTAATGATCTTTTATTGTATCTTTATTGTGCTGTTCACGTAAAGAACTTTTGAAGAATGCTTAAATTGTTGTATGCGTTTTTCCATCCAATTCAATAACTTAAGGAGAACTTGAAGGTTAATTTAAACGGACTTAATTAACCTAGGGTGTTGAATTTCATGATTGATCGAAAGAACAACTGAAAATTGGTTTATGTGCAAGTATGTCATGTGTGGAGAAGAACCTCCTAGCTAGCCTTCCATCCATTCAATTTACTCAAATTCGTGCAAATTTCATTAGTTCTTTAATTTACTTGTTTTGTTTTCAAATTCGTCAAAACCAAAACCCCCTTTACTTTAAAGTGTTTTATTAGTCAAAATCTATTTTGATTTGTGTTTTTAGGTGTCCCAAAAGTGTGTTAGAGTCCAAATCTACCCAGTTTGTGTTTTAGGCAGATTTGAGCGTTTTTAGCTTGTTTTGAGTCCTTTGAGTTTGTTTTGAGTCCTTTGAGTTTGTTTTAAGTTCTTTGAGTCTAGTTTAGTATTTTTAAGTTTGTTTATATGTTTTTAAGTCAGTTTAGAGGTTTTATCAAGCCCTCCTAATCTCCGGTTTAGAACGATCCCTACTTGCATTTATACTACAATTTGACAACAAGAGGGTTTAATTTGTGTGTTAAGTTAATTTTCGCACCAGCTAGTCATCTCATAGTGTTTCCCCATTTTCATTTTGAACTCCATCATGACATCTGAGCTACCAGTGTAAATTATGTCATCCAAAAATAGAGAGACAATGAGAATACATGCATTAGTGGACTTAATGTATAATGTAGCTTCACTTGGGCTCTTATGGAAACCAAATTTGTTGAAGTAGGCATTAGTCTTAACTTTACTTAATATGTAAACCTTATCTTCTTGATCTTTGATCGTCTCCCAGAGGTTGATCAACATACACCTCTTCATGCAAAATACCATTCAAAAATGCAGACTTGACATCCAATTGGAACAATTTACAGCCCTTTTGAGTTGCCAAGGCAATCAAAGTTCTAATGGTATCCTATCTTGCCAAATGTCTCATTGAAATCCACCTTAGGCTTTTGAGCTTAGCCTTGCCACCAATCTTCCTTTACTCATTACCTTTTGCCATGACTTATCTTTTAATGCTTCTTCAAAACACTCAGGTTCAATTACACATAGATTGTACCTTTTATACACCCCACTCAAGCTTTTAATCTTGAGAGGAGTGTGATCATACTCATGTGGACCTATGATAGCATTTTAAGTGTGATGACGTGCAGAAAAAGTAAAGAGTTGATTATTTGGATCATGTAACAGCTGGAGACAGTGTTCATGTAGCAACCCGTCCCGATTTTTATTTACAGATTTTGGAACTAAGGGGTAGTTTGGCAATTTTGGTGGGGTTGATAGATATTTTAAAAGGAAAACTAATGAAAGGGCTTGAAAACTTTGAGCTTTAATGATAAGGACAAAATAAAGGGTAAAGTGAATAGTACCATGATTGACTTTTTAGTGTAAAAATGTGGTTTTTTTTTTAAGTAAACAATACCGAGAGCTTTTCGTTAAAGTTCCCTAATTTAAATTGTTGCTTTTGGGTATTATTTCATGTGCCCAAGTGGGGGCCACCCTTGGTTTTGTTCCCCCAGTCTAAACACTTCATCTCTCTCTCTCTCTCTCTCTCTCTCTCTCCCCTTCTCTCCCCTTATCTCCCTCACTTTCTCTCTTTCTCTCAACTCCCCTAAGCCCTTTCTTTTAGCTCTCACCTCTCTCGGTGCACCATTGCACCACTATCATTGCCCATCTCACCTACGAACCACACCACCATTATACCAGTCCATCTTGCCTCTCTCCCCAAGACCTAAACTGAAATTAACCCTCGAACGTCTCTCGCACACTCTCTCTGCTCACGGTGAGGTCTGACGGCCTTCGAGCCGATTTCCGGCCAACTCCGGCCACTACTAGGAAAACCAAAGGTATAATCCTAATGTACACTTGGTTGTCTTTAATTTGGTGGGTAGATCGTATGTTAGGGTTGACAATCGAGGTTGACCAGAGCTTGAGAATCGAGGTTAACCAAAGCTTAGGAAGCTCCGGTTTTCGTCTCCGTGAGAATCGATCTAAAAATAGGTCAAACCCGATCCACAAAACCTGACTTGGCCCAACTCGTTAGGCTATGGAACTTGACCCAATTGGCCAGCGTAACCTAATAAATTTGGAACCCAAAACTAGGCTTTTGGGCCACAGAACTCGGCCCAAACCTAGTTATCTTAGGCCCAACCTTGTGGCCCAAAACCCCAGGTCCAACCTAGAACCCAGCCAGCGCGTGGGCATCTATCTTGTCCAGCGCATGGAGCACATGCGCCTCTACCGAAGGTACTATGATGGCGGCGTCAATGACTTTTCCAGCCCACTTTCCAGCGACCTAAATCAGCGCGTGCGGCGGCGCGTGCAGGTACTCGGGGTCCCCCTTTATGTTTTTCGACATCTTAAATCAGTTTATGACGTCCATTTCCCGAAATTCAATCGTTATGGTAGAGTTTTATTAATTTGACCCTTTATGTGCTTAAGTGCATTTATTGTGGCGTTTTCATCTTCGCTAGTTTGCATGGCTCTTCAACGACGAAGTATCCATGAGTGGACCCTTTCCAAAATGCATGTTTTACTATTAGATATGCATACATGAAAAGCATGATTTGATGGCTATGTTTTATGAAACATTTTTTAGTAAATTGGAGTTACACTTTATGATGTATCATGCTTTATCGAATTTATGTTCTTTGTAGTATATATGATTTATGATATGATGTTTGAGCTGTTGAGCTCCGTTGAGATATATACATATACTTTGGAAAGATTATGTTAAGTGATTTTTGTGCTTATCTAATGGTCACTATATGCTTACGGGCAAATGATATCTATATATGGCTTAGGTGTGTGCTGTAGGAGCCTACGGGCGATTGATATTTATATATGGCGTCGGTCGGGTGTTGTAGGAGCTTACGGGCGATTGATATTTATATATGGCTTCAGTCGAGTGCTGTAGGAGCCTACATGCGAATGAAGCCTTTGAGCGAATGAAGTGTTCTATATGCCTTCGGGCGAATGAAGAGTTCTATATGCCTTCAGGCAATACTAATACCACTATTTAGCACACTATATAGAATATATGTGAAGGAAATATTTGTGAAAACTATTTCATTTGAGCAACATCTATGCATGCAATTAACAATTGAAAGGCGGAATCATGCTTGTATGCACTCAAAAACAAAACTTTACCCATGAAATTCAAGGCTTAGTAATTGTGGTGAGCGAAGACTCAACTCAAGAACAAAGTGAGTTGAGAAATATTATACCTTTGTTGATTCCTCTTTGCATAAGCAAAGGCTAATCACCCAAGAGAGAGAGCCTTCATTCCTTACTTCTTAGCTCCATGGATTTCTTGGAGGAGGATGGATGAATGGATTCTCCAAGTTCCCAAGAAAGGGAACCTCTAAGTTTCCACACCAAGGAGGGACTTGAAGAAGAGATGAGTGACCTTGGAGGATAATTCATACTAGTAAATCCCTCCAAGGGGGCTGGCCTCTTAGAGAGAAAAAGAAGAGCTTTTGTTCTCTCTAATTTCCTCAAGAGAGAACCCTAATGAATTTTGGCTATAAAGTCCTTTATATGGTCACCTCACTTAAGTGACAAAAAGAACCAATAACTTTTCATTCATGCTATGGCCGGCTTCTAAAGGATTTGGGTTGTTTGGGCCCTTTTGAGTCTTTAGTAATTAAGTTGTCATACAACTTAAGTTAATGGGCTTAACGGTTCTAAGCCCAATGTGCAGTGAGGTCCAATAATTACTCAAAAGCTAAAATGAACTTATTCGTTTGATTAATTAACATATTAATTTATCCTAGCCATAAATAATTAAACCATTTGATTATCCTTACTCATCTTCGTTGTTTCTACAATCTCTACCTTACTTGATGTATGATCCATTAGGTTCCTTTTAGAGGCAGTGGGTGATTAGAATTCTTCAAATCAATTGTGAATTGAAACATACTTTCAATTCTCCCTTTAGTGATTATAAACCTTTAGGGCTTCCACAAACCATGAGTGACACCTAATAGTATATCATGGCTATCTAAGCTAATAAGAAGAGGTGGAGAACCTATTCAGTTTAGGATTACAATGCAATACGGTATTTCTCTAACACAATACTCTTGACCACATTGTTTGTTTTGATAGTTTATTCATGTCTATATCCTTTGTGATTCTTTTAGTTATATGATTACCTTGAATGTGATTTGGAACGACTTCCTAAATATCGTTCATACTCTGGCTAGAGATTCTTAATCATATTATAGAGTATTCTTCCTCAAACGGTTTGAAGGTTAGAGATCCCTTGTTGTGCATTCACTTGCCTCCATGGCTAAGGGGCTTAACCCTAACAATGTCGTGGACACCCTTTGATGGAGTGACTTGGATGTAGTTAAAGATCAATGACCTAACCACAAGACAACTATGATGCCTCAGGTTAAAGCTCTACTTTGCATTATCCCAACCATGAGTTCTCATGTGACATGAGTATGAGAACTCCTTATTGATTACGTTCAGTGGACTCATTCTCTATTGAACACCTACATGCTTGTCTTGGTGTCAATCACACCAATAACTCAAGACCTAGTCACTCTCTCTAAGAGAAGACATAGCATGTACTGATCTTAACGAACTGTCAATGCCCAATTGGCAATCCTATGATCTGGAACGTTTATCATATGTATACGAAAGAGAATGGTCTCATGAATCTAACTTTTTTAGATCACATTCTCCCAATTACATATTCCTTGGACTTATCGTTTAAGCATATAACATTTATATGAGATGACTTTAAACAATAATTTTTATCCTTTACATTAAACTAGATTAGTTTAACATGTGAAATGTCCGTAAAGTATCACCATATGATTGGCTTTAGGGCACATTTCCAACAATCTTCCACTTGCACTAGAGCCAATCAGCTTGGTCATCAGTGATGATACCTCTTCTAAATTCATTTCAAAAAATGGCTGAGTAGTAAGCCTAGACAATGGATATCTATATGTTATCCATACAAGCAACGTTGAGAATAACGATGTCACCATTTTACATGATTCTCAATCATGTGGTTCAGTCTCTCATTTAAGTTCGAATCTTAATGAGACCTTGATTCCCTTGCTTGAGCTATCGCCCCATTAGTGTCATAGTGTGAGTACACTAGAGACACTTTCTGGTTGGAACCAAATGAAGAGTTCATAAATGAACTTTCCCATCCAAACAACATTGTTGTAAGCTTCTATATGGCGATATATTTTGCATGCATGATGGAACACACTAAAGTCATTACTTTTACCGTTTCCACCCAAAAAGAGATATCCAATTATCTCTTCGTTCATAATGAAGAGATATCCAATGATGGATGTGATATTAGATTCATAATCTAATACATTTACGCTTCCATTGTGTTACTCTAATTATTCCTCATTCTTAAGGAATCTATCCTTTAGTATTTCTTAAATACTTAAGGACTGACTTGACAGTTGCCAGGGTTCTGATCCTGGGCTTGCATTGACATCGTCTTGTACCGATCTTGGTACAACTCATATCAATGTTTTTCATACAATATGAAATAAGTAAATCACCTTTCTGTGTATGCATAAAGGATTGTATTTACGCATTATGCTTCTTTGGGAGTCAAAAGGGTACATTCCCTTTTAGAAGAGCAATTTCCTAATCTGATTGGAATTGTCCTTTCATTTGAAGTTTATTATTTGAGAAACTTCCTACATCTATCCTCTATCAATAGGGATTGAGATAATCCAATTATATCTTGAAATCTATCATTATAGATTTCCATCCCGTGTATATAGACTATGTCTCCCATATACATTCTATCATTATAGAATGTTTAAAGTCATAACTTTAATGAAGAAAAATTCCTTTCATTCCCAAAATTAATATATCATATATATGTTCAAATTTAGGAATATGATTAACTCCCACTAATCTTTTGTAAACCTAGAAAACAAAAGATTCATTTACATCTTTATGAGAAATCAAACGATTTGATCTTTCTCTCATAAGATGCTTATAGCTCCCACTAGCTTGCTAAGATTCATGATAGATGGATCTCTACAACTTACACATCTTGTGATTCCTAGTCTTTAAACATATATTATCAAGACTGTCTTGATAATGGTTTTGGAAACCCATATTATGTCCAAACATTGAATCACCATTTAGTTTTAGCTAGCAATCTTCGAATTAACATAAACCAAGACTATGCCAAAGATGGTTTCTTCCAAGTTAACCAATCTCGTTGATAGTAATCACCTTAAGCTATCAATTAGCTATGAAGGTTTCACTATTTCGGGTCAAATGGTATTATACCATTTCCTTGAGTATATGTTATATATACACTCAATGTAGTCATAAGGATTTTCATTCTTATTTCTTTCAAATTAAGAGGTCTAACTCTTTGACATAGTCATAAAGTTCAAACCATTCAACTGAGACAGTTTATTGATCCTTCTTGACTACCTTGGAGCTAGTGGTGTAGGAACTAGGTTGTTATATTTGTTGATTATCATCTTGTCTCTCAAAGAACCCATTCTTTGAGTTCTATCTCTCGTTCATTTGCTCTATCTTAGGCAAATCCTATTGTAGGATTACAATGAACTACCCAACAAATAACATTTGTTAGTTGGTTTATAGAAGTGATATCCAAAGGTTAATTTAAGGATATCCCACAAGATTGTTCTCAAACAAATATTGCTTATTAGCACACAACCCCAAATCTTAACACGATTAAGATTTGTCTTTCTTTCCAACTACATCCTATGGAGTCATAAAAATTTTGGAAGATCTTCTAATTGACAATCATATTATCTTAGAAGTATATATCCTATATATGGGTAATTGATAACATCCAACTAACTACATCTTATTTGAGTTCGTTCTTCTCCCAATGGAGAAATCCATTATCTTATGATGCTAATTTCCTTGATATCTTTGAAGGAAACTCTTCTAAAGTGTTATTTTTCCTTGGATCAAATCTAAGGAGGTAAATACCTTAGACGTCTTACTCATCATCTTACATTCTTGAATTCTTTGAAACCTTCTACATAGTATTTGGACTTGTGTTTATTCAAAATAAATGATAGTCCAACCAAGAGCGATCTTCGGTGAATGTCATACAACATGAGTAGTATTATGTTGTGGACAAGTGCCACTAACATCTAAGTGAATTAACCTCAACAACTTTGTGATTCTTTCTTCTTTTCAAAAGAATAAAGATTCAAACATTTCACCTCTATACTATTTTAGCAAGAAGGCATTGGATCCATATCTAATGATTCAAAGCATCCATCTATGACCAACTTGTAATTTATGTTTTAGAGGTGTCACAACTCAGTGGGATTAGTCACTACCTTGCAACCTTTTGGGTTTTAAGCATTGGTATATTCTAAACAGTTAACGCTGCCACATCATCTCTACTGTAGAGACAATCAATTAGATTACAATAATCCAATCATTCATTAATAAAGAACAATTTTTTGTCAAACAAAACATTCTTCCATCTCTTAAAATTCCAGTGATAGAATTAAGTTCCTTATTCAAATTGGAATGTAAGGACAATCTTTGTTTTTCCAATTTCTTTGGTAGTTCATATGAGGAAGTAAGTTCTATTTGCTTTCACAGAGATCTATATTTTATTCACGTTCCAAATGTGAAGTACTTTCTCTTCTTTTATTAATCTTCTACTTCTTATTAGCCACACTTTTACAACGATTGTAAAACATAGTTACTAATACATAATTAAGCATTCAAGTAGAAGAACCAACTGCTTTGAACTTATTCAAGATCAATTTACAACACCTTTGAAAGGTGTGTTCTTGACACTTACAAGACATTTCTTGCAAATACCCCTTCCAATATCCGTCCCTTCATAAAGAAAGTTTGTTCCTTTGGAGTTATTTCGCCCTCTTCACTTGACTTCTCCATTGACTACAATAGTTGTCAGAGCATGATATTGTGCTCTTTGGGCCCTGACCATACCCTCACAGTTTTGTTTTTGGGAACTCACACGAGAACTTCCCAGTGGGTCACCCATCCTAGGAATGCTCTTGCCGAACTCGCTTAACTTCAGAGTTCTGATGGAACCCGAAGCTAGTGAGTTCCCAAAAGGCCTCGTGCTATAGGAGGTAGGCATGTACATATAAGGTACATCACCCCTTCTCCGTTGGTCAATGTTGGATGTTACAATCCACCCCCCTTAGGGGCCCGACGTCCTCGTCTACACACTCGCAGCACATGGCATAGTGGCTCTGATACCATTTGTCACATCCCAGACCGGCTCTGCCATAGCAAGATATTGTCTATTTTGGGCCCCGACCACACCCTCATGGTTTTGTTTCTGGGAACTCACACGAGAACTTTCCAGTGGGTCACCCATCGTAGGAATGCTCTCGTCCGAACTCGCTTAACTTTGGAGTTCCGATGGAGCTTGAAGCCAGTGAGTTCCCAAAAGGCCTCGTATTATAGGAGGTGGGCATGTACATATAAGGCACATCACCCCCTCTCTGTTGGTCGATGTTGGATGTTACAATAGTCATGGTCCCTTAAACTCCCACTATCTCTCTTGAAACTTATTTCAATTGTGTTATACACACCAAATGATTTGGAGAGCATGCGGTTATTGTTTACTATATAGTTTACAATAAACTTAGTCAACCATTTGGATAGGGACTCAAAGGTGAAGTCCTTGCCTAGTTTCCGTCTCCTAAAGTAGTTTAACACTTAAACACTCAATGATTCAAAATCATCATAAGTCCATATTGATGGACTATTTTTGTCAATCAACCATTATGTTGTAAACATGATTAGAAACTTTCAAGAATTGTTCAAGGCAACTCTCATTTCTTCATACAACAATTTGTAAGTGAAGAATCATGGTACAGAAAGTGTCCATGCCCTTATGCTTACTTCTCAAGTTCCTTGTTCATGTAACAAAGAAACAAGCATTAATGTTTGCGTTAACTAAGATTTGTTCAAAGCAACTCTTATTTCTTCATACAACGATTTGTAATGGAAGAATTATAACACTAAAAGTGTCCATGTCTTTGTACTAATATTCTCAAGTTCCTTTGTTCATAGAACAAAGGAATAAGCACTAGTTGTTTGTGTTGTCCTCTTTATGATAGACTTATCTAACATGTTCTTCCATTGATACATTATCAATAGGAAGATTGTGAGGATGAGACACTTAGGTACATATATAATCCATTCAAGACAATGTATGGGATTGTGGTACCAAGTTCGGAAACTAAAGCCTTCAGCCCTTTTTTGTCAAGTTTTGGATAGCGTTTGCAAATATATCAATAAATAAATACATAACAAATATAAATTGATTGATTTTAAGCTATTTGATCTGGGTCTTTAAATCAAATAGCACCACCCATTATTTTTGGCAAATTTCATATCCCTCATCGGAATTTGAGAGTTTTGGAGGAAAATCTTAGTAGGGTATGGGAGGCTCACTATTACCAAGCCCACCTCACAATGATATGATGTTGGCTAGCATCAATAATAATGAGAGAGTACGCTTATTCATTTACATCTCATGTAAGTACCCATCTTATTTGGCCTCTAGAGAATGATGTCTCACAATGATATGATGTTGGCTCCATTGCACTTAGTGAAGTCATTCCCACCATGCAAGTTTAGGTTGGGGTTCAAGAACAACCTCACAATGATATGATGTTGATCATTCTCGTTGCCTACCTTCACAACATCATGTATGCATACAGAACTCCTCCTGAGTGTAAGCACATACTTTGTACTCCCCCATGATAAGGTGAAGTCAGTGTATGAGTCGTAAACGATTGGAGCCTACTGCGGTAGAAGACCACAAAAGAGTGCTCAAAGCACTCTCACGCTTGTCAACTTGATAACATTTTGGTTGAGGGATTTTAGGTCTCATCACTTATAAGCATGCATTTTAATCTCATTAAAACAATTTGGTCCTATTACAACTATTGGTCCATGTGATTGATTTAGTAGTATATGATGGTCCCACTATGTTGGTAAAACAATTTTTAAAGCAAGAGTATATGGTACTACTAACATAACCCTTGAATTCATTGATGGACTATATAGTTGCCTTAGGGCCTTAGGATGATTATGAACCTTTGATTCGATCCAACACGAGCCTAGTGTTGGATCTCAGTCTAGAAATGCTGATTGATTTTACTTACACATTTAATCACATTAAGGTGTGTTTTTCTTATTGGTCATTGGACCCTACTATTCCAATTTCATGCATATTAAATCAAACAAGAAAGGAGTACTTGAAAGTAAAGAAGAGCCTATGCTCTTTTACAACATTTGATCAAATCAAATTACTTTAAAGTAAAGGAGAGCTTATGCTCTTTTACAACATTTGATCATATCAAATTACAACCAAAATCTAATCTACATATTCCCACGGTTCAAATAAATTTGAGAGACGGCCTTTCACATAACTCAATTATCGTAGGCTTAGGTTCATAATCAGCATTTCTTTAATTAATTAACGCTTTAACTAATAAACTTGAATGCAACATTGTCATGTGGTTTTTGTATCCATAGAATTGATTTAGATGGAGCTAAATGAAATGAAAATTGAATTCTCATTTAAAGATACAAAACTATTTTGTTCTCAACTAATTTGGGCCAAAATGCAATAACCTCAACTTTTGGGCTATATTGCAAAACACAAACTTTTGAGGTCACATTATAAAAACACAAAAGTCCACTACTTCATGTAATTACAACTAGAACCCAAAATTTCAACAAATGAAAAAAAAAACTTCATTAAAGGAGCAAAACAATTTTTCCTTTAGTGATTTTGGGCCTTCATGTAAAAACGTAAACTTTCTGGTCAAAGTGCAAATACACAAAAGTATCAAAACTTTATGTAATTGCATAAAAGCCCCAAAAGTACCCCCATTATAGGGGTGGCCAGTCATGGTGAGTAGTGATGATGTGCGTGAGTTGATTTGTGTGTTTGAAAGGTGATTGAAAGTTGTAAGTGATTGGTATGGTGTGAATAGTAAACAATGTATGGGTGTTGTTTGAAAAATCATACCATCCATCACTAACAAAAACAAATAAACAACCAAACACCTTTTTGAATCAAAACAACAACCTTTTTGTCTTTGGTATTGTTGGAAATGTGCCCTAAAACCAATCATATGATGATACTTTACGGACATTTCACATGTTAAACTAATCTAGTTTAATATCAAGGGCAAAGATTATTGTTTTAAGCCGTCTCATATAAATGTTATATGCTTAAACGATAAGTCCAAGGAATATGTAATTAGGAGAATGTAATTTAAACAAGTTAGATTAATGAGACTATTGTCTTTCGTATACATATCCTAAACGTTCCTGATCATAGGATTGCCAATTGGGCATTGACAATCCGTTAACATCAGTACATGCTATATCTTCTCTTAGGGAGAGTGACTAGTCTCGAGTCATTGGTGTGATTGACACCAAGACAAGCATGTAGGTGCTCAATAACGAATGAGTTCACTGAACACGATCAACGAGTAGTTCTCATACTCATGTCACATGAGAACTCATGGTTGGGATAATGCAAAGTAGTCCTTTGACCTGAGGCATCATAGTTGTCTTGTGGTTAGGTCCTTGATCTTTGACTATGTCACAGTCACCCCGTCCGAGGGTGTCCACGGCATAGTTGGGGTTAAGCCACTTAGCCATGGAGGCAAGTAAATGCGCAACAAGGGATCTCTAACCTTCAAACCGTTTGAGCGAGAATACTCTATGATATGATTAAGAATCTCTGGCCAGAGTATGAATGAGATTTAGGAAGTCGTTCCAAATCACATTCAAGGTAATCATATAAGTAAATGAATCACATTGGATAGTCGACATGAATAAACTATCAAACCAAACAATGTGGTCAAGAGTATTGTATTAGAGAAATACCGTATTGCATTGTAATCCTAAACTCAATAGGTTCTCCACCTCTTTTGATTAGCTTGGGTAACCATGACATACTGCTAGGTGTCACTCATGGTTTGTGGAAGCCCTAAACGTGTATAATCACTAAAGGGAGAATTGAAAGTAAGTTTCAATTCACAATCGATTTGAAAGAGTTCTAATCGCCCACTGCCTCGCTAAAAGGAACCTGATGGATCGTAATTAATTAAAGAAATGGTGATTATGAACCTAAGCCTACGATAATTGAGCTATGTGAAAGGCCGTCTCAAATTTGTTGGAACCATGGGAATGTGTAGATTAGATTTTGGTTGTAATTTGATATGATCAAATGTTGTAAAAGAGCATAAGCTCTTCTTTACTTTAAAGTAATTTGTTTTGATCAATTGTTGTAAAAGAGCATAAGCTCTTCTTTACTTTAAAGTACTCATTTTCTTGTTTTATTTGATATGCATGAAATGGAGTAGTTGGGTCCAAAGCCCAATAGGAAAAACACACCTTAATATGATTAAACGCGTAACTAAAATCAATCACCATCCCTAGACCGAGATTCAACACAAGGCTCGTGTTGGATCTAATTAAAAGGTTCATAGTCATTCTAAGGCCCTAAGGCAACTATATAGTCCATCAATGAATGCAAACCTTATGTTAGTAGTATCATATACTCTTGCTTTAAAAACCGTTTTACAAGCTTAGTGGGAGTATTATATACTACTAAATCAATCACATGGACCAATAGTTGTAATAGGACCAAAATTGTTTTAATAAGATTAAAATGTATGTTTTTATATGATGAGACCTAAAACCCTCAACCAAACAATTATTAAGTTGATAAGCGTGAGAGTGCTTTGAACACTCTTTCGTGGCCTTCCACCTTTGTAGGCTCTGATCGTTTGTGACTCGTACACCGGCTTCACCCTATCATGGGCGAAGTGCGTGCTTATACTCAGGAGGAGTTCTATATGCATACATGATGTTGTGAAGGTAGGCAACGAGAATGATCAACATCATATCATTGTGAGGTTGTTCTTGAACCCCTACCCGAACTTGCATGGTGGGAATGACTTAACTAAGTGCAATGGAACCAACATCATATCATTGTGAGGCTACATTCTCTAGAGGTCAAATAAGATGGGTACTTGCAAGAGATGCAAATGAGTAAGCGTACTCTCTCATTATTATTAATGCTAGCCAACATCATATCATTGTGAGGTGGGCTTGGCAATAGTGAGTCTCCCATACCCTACTAAAAGTTTCCTCCAAAACTCTCGAATTCCAATGAGGGATATGGAATTTGCCAAAAATAGTGGGTGGTGCTATTTGATTTAAAGACCCGGATCAAATGGCTTAAAATCAATCAATTTATATTCGTTATGTATTTAATTACCGATATATTTGCAAACGCTATCCAAAACTTGACATAGAAAAGCCGAATGCTTTAGTTTCCGAACTTGGTACCACAATCCCAAAGATTGTCTTAAATGGATTGTATATGTACCTAAGTAGTGTAATCCTCACAATCTTCCTGTTGATAATGTATCATTGGAAGAACATGTTAAATAAGTCTATCATAAAGAGGACAACACTTTTAATGTCATAGTTCTTCATTTACAAATCATATGATGATACTTTACGGACATTTCACATGTTAAACTAATCTAGTTTAATATCAAGGGCAAAGATTATTGTTTTAAGCTGTCTCATATAAATGTTATATGCTTAAATGATAAGTCCAAGGAATATGTAATTAGGAGAATGTAATTTAAACAAGTTAGATTAATGAGACCATTGTCTTTCGTATACATATCCTAAACGTTCTTGATCATAGGATTGCCAATTGGGCATTGACAATCCGTTAACATCAGTACATGCTATGTCTTCTCCTAGGGAGAGTGACTAGTCTCGAGTCATTGGTGTGATTGACACCAAGACAAGCATGTAGGTGCTCAATAACGAATGAGTTCACTGAACACGATCAACGAGTAGTTCTCATACTCATGTCACATGAGAACTCATGGTTGGGATAATGCAAAGTAGTCCTTTGACCTGAGGCATCATAGTTGTCTTGTGGTTAGGTCCTTGATCTTTGACTATGTCACAGTCACCCCGTCCGAGGGTGTCCACGGCATAGTTGGGGTTAAGCCACTTAGCCATGGAGGCAAGTAAATGCGCAACAAGGGATCTCTAACCTTCAAACCGTTTGAGCGAGAATACTCTATGATATGATTAAGAATCTCTGGCCAGAGTATGAATGAGATTTAGGAAGTCGTTCCAAATCACATTCAAGGTAATCATATAAGTAAGCGAATCACATTGGATAGTCGACATGAATAAACTATCAAACCAAACAATGTGGTAAAGAGTATTGTATTAAAGAAAGACCGTATTGCATTATAATCCTAAACTGAATAGGTTCTCCACCTCTTCCGATTAGCTTGGGTAACCATGACATACTGCTAGGTGTTACTCATGGTTTGTGGAAGCCCTAAACGTGTATAATCACTAAAGGGAGAATTGAAAGTAAGTTTCAATTCACAATTGATTTGAAAGAGTTCTAATCGCCCACTGCCTCGCTAAAAGGAACCTGATGGATCGTATACCGTGTAAGGCAGAGATTGAAGAAACAACGGAGATGAGTAATGATAATTAAATGGTTTAATTATATATGGCAAGGATTAATTAATATGTTAATTAATCAAACGAATAAAGTTCGTTAAAAGACCACGGGATAGTTTTGGGCCTCAAGGCCCAATGGGCTTCAAACGTCAAGCCCATTGACTTAAGTTGTATGACAACTTAATGACAAATAATTCACAAAGGCCTTAAAAGCCCAATGAAACCCTATAGCCGGCCATTTTTGTTAAAGGAGTGGGTTTTGGACTTAATTACAAGTTTGCCACTCCAATGAATAAAGGTATAAATATGACTTTATAGCCAAAATTCATTTAGGGTTTCTTTTTGGAGAAAAGAAGAGAACACAAGCTCTCCTTTTTTTCTCTCTAAAGAGGCCGGCCACCCTTGGAGGGATTAGCTAGTAATCTTTCTCCTCCAAGGTCACTCATCTCTTCTTCACATCTTACCTTGGTGTGGAGACTTAGAGGTTCTATATTTTGAGAACTTGGAGAAACATATTCTTCCATTCAAATCCATGGATCTAAGAAGCAAGGATGAAGGCCCTCTCCTTGGGTGATTAGCCTTTGCTTATGCAAAGAGGAATCTACAAAGGTATAAATTTCTCAACTCACTTTGATTTGAGTTGAGTCTTGGTTCACCAATCTATTAGGCCTTGAATTTCATGGTTAATGTTTTGTTTTTAAGTGCATACAAGCATGATTCCGCCTTTAATTGTTAATTGCATGCTAATAGATGTTGCTTAAATGAACATATTTTTCACAAAATTTCCTTCAGGTATGAACAACAAGAACAAAGCAAGAACATTGAAGAATATCCATGAAAACCTATAAGAGCTCCATGAATGTTTTCACTCAATAAAACTCAAATTTTCACTACTCAAAAGAGGGTTAACATCCTAGGGTACTTAGGGGTTTCAAAAGTCACTTTAAAACACTTTTAACAAGACAAACATGAACCCAAAAATCCACCATTTGGATTTGGCCGAATTTCCACATAAACATGGCCCTAAATTTTAGCTCCAAAATTCATGCTCATATGAACTACATCTACAACATTTGACATGACAAATTTTCAAACAAAATTTACATTCAAAGAAGCAAGAATAAAGCTTGTAACAATTACAACATTCAAATCAAAGACTATGAACTACAAAACCCAAAAGGATTCACCAACTACTAGACCTAGGCTCTGATACCACTTAAAGGAAATATTTGTGAAAACTATTCATTTGAGCAACATCTATGCTTGCAATTAACAATTAAAAGGCAGAATCATGCTTGTATGCACTCAAAAACAAAACTTTACCCATGAAATTCAAGGCCTTGTAATTGCAGTGAACCAAGACTCAACACAAGAACAAAGTGAGTTGAGAAATATTATACCTTTGTTGACTTCTCTTTGCATAAGCGAAGGCTAATCACCCAAGAGAGAGGGCCTTCACTCCTTACTTCTTAGCTCCATGGATTTCTTGGAGGAGGATGGATGAGTGGATTCTCCAAGTTCCCAAGAAAGGGAACCTCTAAGTTTCCACACCAAGGAGGTACTTGAAGAAGAGATGAGTGACCATGGAAGAGAATTCAAACTAGTAAATCCCTCCAAGGGGGCCAGCCTCCTAGAGAGAAAAAGTAGAGCTTTTGTTCTCTCCAATTTTCTCAAGAGAGAACCCTAATGAATTTTGGCTTACGTGACAAAAATAACCAAAAACCTTTCACTCATGCTATGGCTGGCCTTCTAAAGGCTTTGGGTTGTTTGGGCCCTTTTGAGTCTTTAGTCATTAAGTTGTCATACAACTTAAGTTAATGGGCTTGACAATTCTAAGCCCAATGGGCCTTGAGGTCCAATAATTACTCAAAAGCTAAAATGAACTTATTCGTTTGATTAATTAACATATTAATTAATTCTAGCCATAAATAATTAAATCATTTAATTATCCTTACTCATATCCGTTGTTTCTACAATCTCTACCTTACACGGTGTATGATCCATTAAGTTCCTTTGAGCGAGGCAGTACGTGATTAGAACTCTTCAAATCGATTGTGAATTGAAACATACTTTCAATTCTCCTTTTAGTGATTATACACCTTTAGGGCTTCCACAAACCATGAGTGACACCTAGTAGTATGTCATGGCTACCCATGCTAATAAGAAGAGGTGGAGAACCTATTCAGTTTAGGATTACAATGCAATACGGTCTTTCTCTAATACAATACTCTTGACCACATTGTTTGGTTTGATAGTTTATTCATTTCTACTATCCAATGTGATTCTTTTACTTATATGATTACTTTGAATATGATTTGGAACGACTTCTTAAATCTCATTTATACTATAGCCAGATATTGTTAATCATATCATAGAGTATTCTCCCTCAAACGGTTTAAAGGTTAGAGATCCCTTGTTGCGCATTCACTTGACTCCATGGCTAATGGTTTAACCCCAACTATGTCGTGGACACTCTTTGACGGAGTGACTTTGATATAGTCAAAGATCAAGGACCTAACCATAAGACAACTATGATGCCTCAGGTCAAAGGACTACTTCGCATTATCCTAACCATGAGTTCTCATGTGACATGGGTATGAGAACTCCTCGTTGATCACATTCATTGGACTCATTCTCTATTGAGCACCTACATGCTTGTCTTGGTATCAGTCACACCAATGACTCGAGACCTAGTCACTCTCTCTAAGAGAAGACATAGCACGTACTAATCTTAACGGATTGTCAATGCCTAATTGGCAATCCTATGATCAGGAACGTTTAGGATATGTATACGAAGGAGAATGGTCTCAGGAATCTAACTTCTTTAGATCATATTTCTCCAATTACATATTCCTTGGACTTATCGTTTAAGCATATAACATTTACATGAGACGGCTTTAAACAATAATCTTTGCCCTTTACATTAAACTAGATTAGTTTAACATGTGAAATGTCTGTAAAGTATCTTCATATGATTGGCTTTAGAGCACATTTCCAACAGTATGTTTTATTGAAGGTTTAATGGCATGTTAAGGTTTTCGGACGTATTACTTATTATGCTATATGACTTTTCATAGACTTTGGGGGTTAGTATGTTAAAGAATAACTATTTCAGTATTGCTTATACATAAACTTGGTCCACTCATGTTTTGTTTTACGCCCCCTTTGGACTTAGAATCGAGGTGTACAATCCCAACATCAAGGCACTCTCGCATCGGCATCTTCGAGTCCTCTTGGTGTAGGACCTATCCTTTTTGTCCATTAAATTTTATATTATTACTTTTAGTGTCTCGGATTTGTTGTATGCTTTGAATACATTCCTCATTTGCATATTCATTATATTTAAATTTATATGTTTTATTTATATTTGCATTTCTTCATTGTTCTCATGCATCTTATTGTGCCTTCGTCACCTTCGGGTGTCGGCCAGCACGTGCCTACCCTGGTGTTTGGAGGATATCAGGGTCGGGCGTGTCAGTTTACCATTTCCTTCTTCAATCTCATTTGTACACCATCTGCATGTACTGCTTGTGTGTCATCATCAATAATTACACTCATAGTTCTCTCAGTCTTTGACTTCTAATCCTAGCAAGAACTTTCATTGAAATCACATATCTAGAAATAATCATTTTCTCAGTTTCAAAGTTGTAGAGCCTATAGCCCTTTTCACAAGTTCCAAATCCAAAAAATAAGCATTTGGAGCTAGATTCATCAAGTTTTTGTCTCAACTGATTAGGAACATGAATATAAGACAAGGATCCAAACACTTTCAAATGCTTGATTCCAGGTTTTATTTCACTATAAGCTTCAAATGGAGTTTTCCTATCCAAATCTTTAGTAGGACATCTATTGAGAATGTACTCTACAATATTGATTGTTTTTGCCCAAAATTCTAGGGGGATATTTTTCTTAATCATCATACATTTTGCCATCTCAACAATGGTCTTGTTTTTTCCTTTCAACCACCCCAATCTTGTTGTGGTGAATATGCCACAGTATGTTGTCTTTCTAGTCCTAGATTCTCACAGAACTAAGTAAACTTCAATGAGGTGTATTCTCCTCCTCTGTCACTTCTTAACTTCTTCAGTTTATAACCACTTTGTAGTTTCGTTGTTCTTAGAACTTCTTGAACACACTAAATGTCTCAGATTTGTTTCTCATAAAGTAGACCCAGTATATCTTAGTGCAATCATCTATGAAGGTAAGGAAATACTTGTTCTCAACCTGTAGAAGTTTGCATAGGACCACATATATCTAAGTGTATCAATTCATGTGGAAATGAAGCTCTCTAGGTTGCTACTCTTGGAAATGCATCTCTACTGTGTTTGCCAAGTGCATAGCCTTTAAAGATGGCTTTTGTCACCTTCAACTCTGGCATTCCAACCAATATTTCTTGTTCCTAAAGTTGCTTCAAGGCATTTGCATTCAAATGACCCAGTCTTTTATGCTAAATCATTGCAGATTGACACACATCGGTTCTCATTGCAAGTTACATTCCTGGTTGTAGCTTCAAAGGAAAACTTTTGTTTCCTTTCATGGGAACCTTAACAATCAACTTAAAAAAGGTACAATCATCATTAAAGTCCACCTTATTGCCTCCAAAGATGAGAAAATATCCATGCTCCATCATTTGTCTCACACTTGGCAAATTTTCAGTCAAACCAGACTCAAGCATCAATTTTTTTTTATATGCCTAGCTTCATTTCAACCACAAGATTACCTTTTCCAACAACATCCACAAGCTATCCTGTAAAAATTTCAAGCTTAGCAGTTACACTTCTGTCAATATGCACCAAGATATCTTTTCTACCAGTCATATGCTTGTTGCATCCAAAATCAACATACCATACATCTTCACATTTCTTCACTGTAGCAACATTACATGCATAAAAATATTGTAGGAGTCTCATCAACATAGTTAGCATAGTTCACATGTTGAATAGCCTTCTTGCCATGACAATCTTTGGCAATATAACCAAATTTATCACAATTGTGGCCCTTAGGATTTCCTTTGAACCAACACTCTCCAAAGTGCCGCTTATCACAATATTTGCAAGGATTCTTAGCTGTCTTAGAAGCAACTACTGATTTCCTTGCTGGTACACATGTTTATTTTCCCATTTCTTTCCTTATATCTTCCAATTCTTTTAGGATTTCAAATTTTTATTAGCGTTGAACTTGTTTTGCTTGGGTGTTACACTAAAACTAGCAAATGTTTTCTTAGTTTGATTCTCATAATGCCTTTCAATTCTTTGTTCATAACCTTTCAAAATGGCAACACCATCTTGAGCATCAACAATTTCTAAACCCTTCGTATTTTTTATTATAGAGGCAATATTATCACAGGACCTATGTAAAGTAATAAAAAATTTCTGCACAATTCTTTGATTACTCAGATCCTCACCCTAACTTTTCATCTGATTAATCAAATCAAATAATCTAACAAGTTATGCGAATAATGATTCATGCTCAACCATTCTTGTATATTTAAAATCACGGCATAAGCCTTGTAATTTTACAAACCTTACTGGTTTGTCTCCCATTAATTCTTGTTTCAATACATTCCAGGTTGATAAGATCTGATCGGAAATGGCTCCCTGAATAATCCCAAGATCTTCCTATTGCAAAAAGTTATTCCTCCTTTTATCAGAAGTTTACTCTCTAATGCAAAAAGTTCTTCCTCCTTTGCTGGAACATTGAAGCCCTTCTCAACTATATTCCATAGCTCGTGAGATTGAAATATGGTTTTCATCCTAATTTGTCAAAAATAAAAAATTTCTCATTAAAAATTGGTGCTCATAGCTCAGCACCACTCGATCCAACCATATTTATCGAGCTACCCAAAGTTTTCAGGGACTCAGATTTGATGCGACAAGCTCAATTCAGGTCAAGTTCCTTCACGACAAAGAATCACAGATTCAAGCTCAGTTTAGATGATTAAACCTAGCTCTGAGGCCATGTTAGAATCCATTTCTGTTTGTATAATTTTCAGTAGGAGTTGATGATCTTAGCTCTTACAGAATTGCAGTAAGAAAATGGAAGAAGAAGAACAAGGAATGTTTGAGAGAATAATTTTTGTTTCATTGGATTCTACTCAGCACACAAAGTGTGTGAGATTTTTGTTTTTGTTAGGAGGAGAGGGAAACACTCTTTCTCTTACATCGTTACAAACAACTCTAGCTATTCAAAATTAACTTATTGTGTAAGATTCTTGTCAAAATGATTACACATGTGATGAGCTATGACTCATTGTAATCTAATCTAATCTATATAAAGACATGGACTATGGTCCAATGGCTCATATTAAATCCTTCTATAGTTGGTAAAATCCAACCCAATTGAACAAACACATTTACATTTCAACAATTTTGTATACATATTCTACTGCTAAATATAGTGTCTTAGCTAGCATGGAGATGCAGTAGATGAATCACAATATATATATATATATGTGTGTGTGTGTGTGTGTGTGTGTGTGTGTGTGTGTATGTAGTATCTATCATTGGTCTATAACTAGGTGTGGAGCTACAGTGGCGCACAGAGGAGCGGTCGCCCCTTCCTTCGCCAAAAATCAAGCCCATAAGTAATGGTTCCACCCCTTTGGTTCCATTGGAAAACCTGCAATTCCATGGAGCCTGTAAGGGAGATGTTGCTGCTATGCAACGATGACCCTTGTTTCTTTTTTCAAAATACCCATGCTAAAACGACATCATTTTGGACTCGGGTTAAAAAAATCAAATTAAATGATACAGTGCGATTCATTTCCAAGGCAATCTCTCTCTCTCTCTCTCTCCCCCTCTCCCTCCCCCCTCTCTAACATACAGAGAGTAAATGTAGGCTTATTGTCTGTTGTTTTGATGCTACACGGAGGTGTAGTCCGTGTACAAGGCGATGAGTTCTGGCACATGTCTAAAGTTTTGAGATTGTGCACCAATTAGGGGTGGGTTCAAAAAACCGAAAAAAATCGAACCAACATTGAACCGAAACCAAAAAACGAAAAATAAAAAAAACTTGAACCAAAAAAGGAAAAATTGAACTGAACCGAATCCCTTTACACTTTATGAATGTCTGCCTATGATGTTTCTTTTGTGAAACTTTGTTGCCAAGTTTGAAACTAAGGATAGGGCTTTTCAAGGAGCATATTTGTTTCAATTAGGGAGGATATTCCATTGGTTATACAGAAAAGTTTTGGAAAGCTTTGGAACTTGGAAGAGCTTCTCTATTTGTTTGCTTTTTGAATGGATATAGTGATCATTTTTTTCTTTTTGCAATTGAGGTTATTGATAGAATAGGGTTGGTTTATATAATCTTGTATATGTACAACTACCTTCCCATTTTTCCCCCTTCCCCATTTTCTTATTATTAGTCTACCAATGCAAGTCATTTTTCTAAATTCCATATTAAAAAAAAAATATCAAGTTTATAAAATAAAAAAGACTGAAACTGTACCCAAGCTGAACCAAACAATACCGAACTGAAAAAAAAAACCTAACCGAAAGAAAATCGAACCGAACCAAACCGAAACTTTGGTTCGGTTTCGATTGTGGTAGAAAATGAAACCGAATGAAACTGAACCCACCCCTAGCGCCAATGGTAGGTGCCTCCTAAATTCCCAATCCAACTTCATCAAATTTGAATTGGGTTTCATGTTAGCTGAAAAAATTTGAATTCGGTTGGTCTTGGAACCAATTTTTCATGATTGTGAAATTGAAGCATCGATGAGAGATCAAATGTTTTTTTAGGAATTTAGGATTTGTTGCACTTAGCATCCCTAATGAGGGGCTCTATATGAAGCTAGAAAAATGGTGGATATAGCCCAATTTAGAGCTCCGAGGAATCTTTGGGTCTCTAAAAAAGAATCTTTCCCAATAAGGGGCTATATATCTTTCAGGCTCGATACGTGGTATATATTTTATTTATGTAGTAATTTGATTACGCGGTAAATTTATTTTTATCTTAACTTTTTTTAACTTAATTTTTTGACGTGTTATGTTAAATTTTAATTTATGAACTTTTCAACCTAAAAAAAAAAAATCAAATTCTGACAAAGTAGATTTCATCACTTATGCACTGTTGTAGGCTCTCTTATTTTAATCTTATCCGTTGGTTTGTTTCTATGAAATCAAACAAGATAAGATTTTATTTCATAACAACTATTGGATTTGATTATCTTATCTCAAATCTCATCCGTTGGTTTATTTCTCTGATTGACACATTCTCCAAAATTAAACAAGATTTTCACTTCATAACAACCATTGGATTGGATTATCTTATAACAATTTAGTTATGTTATTTGTTTATATTTTCAGTTTAGGTCTCTAAACTACCAATATTAAATTTCATCACTTTTTTATGAATTTTTCAATATAGAAAATTAAACACATAGCACATCATTTTTTTTCTTAATCAATCACACAAAAAATAGTCGTTTGTATATATGTTCTTAATCAAACAAACGGTTGAAAATAACCCCTTAAAATCCTAAAAGGTTGAAAAATAAACACGATTCTTGAAATTAAAAATGGGGCTCACCCATTTCTAAACTAAAATAAAAAAAAAATAACCCAAGATTAGGCCCTCAATTTGGTGTGTGTCCTCTTACTTTTTGGGGCTAGATGTAACTTAACTTTTTGCTATCTAAGGATTGAAGTTGGTAGCCCATGTGGTGGATATAGCCTAATTTTCCGGCTCATTGAGGATGAAATTTTTCATTAGAACTACAAATGTGGTAACCTCAAGGAGGATAAAGCTCCCATTGCAGATTCTCTTACGGGTGTGTTTCACTGATTTTCGACATAATGCATGCAAGGGTAGAGCTTTCCAATGGGAAAGGAAGTTTGATACTACAGAGCGTCGATCGCTGTAGGCTTGATTTTGTGGCATTAGAAGGTCCAAAGTTAGTTCTTCCACAGAACACATAGTGGCATGCCTTTGCAGCTTTTGGTTAGTTTTCTATTATTGGGAAAGAGTTTGAGTGGTTAAATTATTTGAGGTTGGAGAAGAGTTTGATCTAGTATTGTAGTTTGTTTGTAACTTAGAATGTTTGCCCACCAACTGTTTGTGTTTATGCATGTGAGAAGGTGTGGTGGGACTGAAAGGAATATTGTTTTGAAGAATTCCCAAGCCTAACAAACAAGTTTTTTATTGCAAGGGTTGTACTTAAGAAATCGTGTTTTATAAAACGATCACAAATTTTGAATTAAAATTTTAGAATAGAATACTAAATGAGCCCTAGATTTCTTGCTTACGATTTGTGTAGTTTTAGCAACATAAATACTTTGATTGCCAATCACAAGATGTTTTACTGTATAATGATTGGAGATAGAATTGGTTAGCTAGGTACTTATGTGTTGTTTAGAGGAATGTGAGTGCTTTGTTGGTCACACGATGCTGATACTTTCATGGTGACGAAGCAAGTTGGGTATCTTTATTTGATTTTTGAAAATTAAGCTAAAGAGCTCGTAATGAAACAAGTTGGTGCCTTTTACTCTTATAAATTTCGCCTCTTCCCCTAACAAGCCATTGTCTATAAGAGACATATTAAAAGAAAATACCAGCACACGTTTGTTTCAATTCCAAAATATATACTTTTACATACTCAATCCAATATTATCTATTGATCAGTTAATTTGCACAAATGAATTTTAGCAATTAAACTAATTTTAATTTTGATTCATAACAAATGTTTTTTGGTACAACAATACCTTAATTTAAAAAAAAAATTGGGAGATTTGAATCAAGTCACTGAACAACCCAATGTAATACATAAATATCAAACTCACCGTCCATGCAAGTCAAATATAAGAATCAAGATCTTTAAGTTATAAGTAGGAAAGGTAGAAGTAATACTATTTTCTATTATATTTGGACAAAAAAAATTGACATAAAGATTTAGAAAATTCAGTCAAATAATTTCAAGTTTTAGAATACGTTAAAAGGGAATTTTATTTGTTTAAAATAGGGTTCAAGTCCTCGTCCTTTTGTAGACATCGAAATTTCGGTAAATAAATGTTGACCGATAAGTCAAAGTTTCAACGCTCATGTATTACATAAATTTTACACGTAGCGTGTGTCTAAACAAAAAATCAAAATAAGTTGGAAAAGTCATCAAACAGGACACGTGTCAACACCTAGCAGAAACGACTTATTTCATTTGGAATATTATATTCAAAATTAGGCCTTGGAAATTTCTATAAATAGAAGGCTAATTCATTCATTTAAAGGGGGAGAACCAAAATCATTAGGCAAAATTCTTGAAGCTCTGAAACTCCGAAGCTCTCAAGCATCCAGGTTCCCAAAGAATCAAGAAAGTGTTCTTTGTTCTTCGTTCATCGTTCATCCTAAGATCAAGCCCCAACGGCCCTTTGGATTAACAATCATCCAACAATTCAAGATCAAGCCCCGACGGCCCTTGAAGAAAGTGTTATTCGTTCATCGTTCATCATCCGTTCATCCTAAGATCAAGCCCCAACGGCCCTTTGGATAAACAACATCAACAAATCCACACAACTGTTCTTCCAAGATCAAGCCCCGACGGCCCTTGAAGAAAGTGTTCATCCATTCATCACTGTTATTCAAGATCAAGCCCAAAAGCCCTTGAAGATCCGCTCATCACCGTTATTCAAGATCAAGCCTGAACAGCCCTTGAAGAAACACTCATTCTCAAGATCAAGCCCCAACAGCTCCTTGAAGATCCGCTCAAATCTACCTTCAAAGATCAAGCCCACGGCCCTTGAAGAAACTTCCAACTGTTCATCCAAAATCAAGCCTCGACGGCCCTTGGATCAACGAAACATCCACAAATCAACACCTTATGGAGATCGAATCAGAGGATCAAAATAGAGAGAGATTGTAACCCAAAACCATCAAAAATACAAATATTTGTTTGTGCACGTTGTTCTTGTCTCTTTCGTTTCAGGAATTTTCCGTGTTTACAAATTGGCACGCCCAGTGGGACAATCTCTGCCTCTCATCTCTTTCTCCGTTCAAGAAATTCAAGCGCACTTCCAAAATTAATGGCATCAAGGAAGGCTCAAACTGTTCCTGCAACCGGCGCAAAGAACAAGAGCATCCTCTCGCAACTGGTGTCACTTTGGGCATCACGACTCGAAGCATGGCAAGAGCTACTTCTGCCATCTCTTTCACCTCTGCATCAACTCTGCCAAGGGAACAAGAGCACCCAAGGCACGAGCCTTTGATCACCTTAGCCTCACTAAGGGCACCAAGGGGGGAAAGCCCAAGGAAATACTCCGAATCCATGCTCTCCGATGCCGATTCAAGCGCCAGTGCAGCCATGCAAGTCATGACCATTGGAGCAACTTCAATCGATGAGCAGCTGGCTCAGATGAATGAAGCAATCGCAAGGCTAACCCGAACTATGGAAGAAAAAGACTTGCAAATTGCAGCACTCGTCAGCCGACTAGAGCCACAGGACGGCGAGAACCCTAACCCAGAAGATGAGCCTACGGTGGAGAGAATCGATGTGAAGCCGGAGCCAGACCAAGTAACGACACTCATGGGATCTCTTTCTATCCAGCAGCTGCAAGAGATGATCACCAACACCATCAAGGCTCAGTACGAAGGGAGCTCAAATACCTCCGGGATGTACTCGAAGCCGTATTCAAAGAAGATCGACGCCTTAAGGATGCCGAAGGTTTATCAACCGCCAAAGTTCATGCAATTTGATGGAAAGGGAAACTCGAAACAACATGTTGCCTACTTTGTTGAAACTTGCAACAACGCAGGGACCGAAAAGGACTACCTTGCCAAGCAGTTTGTGCGCTCGCTGAAAGGAAACGCCTTTAAGTGGTACACGGACCTAGAGCCTGAGTCCATCAACAGCTGGGAGCAATTAGAGCAGGAATTCCTCAACCGCTTCTATAGCACCCACCGCACTGTGAGCATGCTAGAGCTAACGAGCACAAAGCAGTGGAAAGACGAGCCAGTCATTGACTACATCAACAGATGGCGCACTCTAAGCCTCGACTGTAAAGACAGGCTCTCGGAAACCTCTTCAATCGAGATGTGCATCCAAGGCATGCAATGGGGTTTGCAATACATCCTTCAAGGCATTAAACTACGGACCTTCGAGGAATTGGCCACTCGCGCCCATGACATGGAGTTGAGCATCGCCCATCATGGGAAGAAAGAACCGATCGCCGACTACAAGAACGACAAAGTTCTTGGGACAAAGGTAGAAAGGGCTGCATGGAAACCCACCAAGGAAGCGATGACGGTCAACACAGCTCCCGTCAAAATCTCCATACGAGGTAAGGCGATTCAAACCTAAGCTTTTCGTGATCAAGAGATGCGTAGACGCACTTTGAAGGAGCTTGAGGAGAAGATTTATCCATTCCCCGACTCTGATGTGGTTGCCATGCTGGATGACCTGTTGGACAAGAAGGTGATCAGTTTGCCTAAGTGCAGACGGCCGGAAGAGATGAATCGTACCGACAACCCAAGATACTGTAAATTCCATCGCTTCATCAGCCATCCAACAGAAAAGTGCTTCGTACTGAAAGATCTCATCCTGAAGCTAGCACAACAAGGGAAAATCGAGCTTGACCTCGAAGACACGGTTGTGGCACATACTACTACTATTGTGTTTGGATCACTTGATCGTGTGCCTCTCTGAAGCATGCATGACCATTCCGGTCAATGTTCAAAGATACCTCCTACACAACCATCACCGAGGGCAAGCAACCAAGATGCAGCTACTGGTGATAAGAAAGGGTGGACATCGGCGACCCACAAAGAAACGAGGAAGCCAAGGCCACAAGCCACAAGGCCAAAAGAGGAGCCTAAACCCGCCCCTCGAACTTCAGTCTTCGAAAGGCTGAATTATTCAAAACCTAGAATTTCGGCACTTGATCGCATCAGTGGTCGAGACCAAACTTCCGTCTTCAAAAGGCTTAAGACGCCAACACCGCAAAGATCTGTCTTTGAAAGGTTATCAAAACCCAAGAAACAAAGCGGCACAGCTAGATCTCCTCCGCAACTGTTGGCTTTGGACAGACTTGAAGAAACTAAGAAGCCTTCTAGAAACAGGAAGATAACGCCAAAGGGAGAAAAGCTCGACAGTCTAGCAGGAAAAGACGATGTTCAAAGCTTGATTTCTTCAAGGATGAAGCGCCAAGCAACTTTGGAAGTCGACACAAAAGGACCACTGAAGGTAAGGAGGCGTACCATCATCTACACTGGCCAATCTTCACGACAACAAACCCAAGAGGACCGCACTGAAAAGGAGGCCCAAGAAGACAAAGAAGATGAAATCCTGGAAGAAGACGTCACTTTCGGCTCTGTCAACTCAAAATCTTCACCTCAATCGCTGGGGGCATGCTCCAAAACCATGCTAGTCAAGCCGAGTGAAGTTGAAGGATGGACTTATGTCACTCCGAAGAAACTGCACAAGAAGCATATGTCTTCTCCACAAGTGCACCAATGGGAAAGGGGGCAAAACAGCTCCTATTCACCTCCAGAACAATGTGAAAGTGTTGGAGATAATGAAACTTTGACACGAAGATCATCCATCCCCATCACGATGCATGACACCTTCCCAGAAGACTTCTTCAACTACTCAGTCAAGGCTCCTTGCTATGAAGATTGCGAGGAACGACTCTCTCAGATCGCTTGACGAACCAAAGCTCCTTGTCTGTAAGAGCCTAAACTGCAAGACACAAGGCTCATCGCCTACACGAGCCTAAACTGCATGGCACATTGCTTCTGGTCTGCACGAGCATAAAAGGAAACACCAATGCTCCTTGCCTGCACGAGTTGAAACTGCAAATGGCACCAAAAGAAAATACCAAGAAAAAAAAATGTATTTTGAACTACGTTTTGACTTGATCTCTTTCTTTGGAAGGGTACATAGGCAGCTTGAATATTCAATTTCAAGTTCAGTCACATCAAAATAAAAAAAAATGTTTTATTAAATAGAGTCAATTTTATTACAAAAAATAAATAAATAAATAAATAATAAAAAAATACAATTTCTTCAAAAGAAAAAAGGAAATAAGGAAAAGGAAACATATATATATATATATGTATGTCTCGGTCCAGCACCAACAATGGTCCAGACAGATCCCATGGCCCATCCTCATTCAGCTCCTAAACCCGAGACATATGGGCCCATCAACTTCCTCGCCCACTTGGCTCATTCTTTCCCCCATGTCTTCAGCCTGATCTACATAGTCACCGACTCCTCTGATTCCAACCCAGCGAACCCAACTCCGGGCACGCTCCGCCATGCCGTTATCCAAAACAAACCCCTCTGGATCATCTTCTCGGCCGACATGACCATTAAGCTCAAATACGAGCTCATTGTCAACAGCTTCAAGACCATCGACGGTCGCGACGTCAACGTCCACGTGCACCACTGCAAGCCCGCCGGCAACACCAACATCGCCTCCAGCCCCACCCACATTGGCTGGCGCGGTAAATCAGACGGCGACAACATCTCCCTCTTCGGCGCTCGTAAAATCTGGATCGACCACTGCTCCCTCTTGTTCTGCGCCGACGGACTGATCGACGCCATCATGGGGTCCACCGGAATCACGATTTCCAACAACTACTTCACCCACCACGACGAGGTGATGCCAGTGGGCACTCTAACATTCCAGAGGAGGCAACACTGATCAGTGTTGAGCAGTTCTTGGAACCTCTCAAACCCTGCTACAGATCACTCTGCTCTTGTGGTAACCGAGCAATTGCTGATGGATCACTTCTTGATTTCTTAAGGCAAGTGTCCACCTTTGGACTTTCACTTGTGGAGCTCGATATTAGGCAAGAATCTGACAGGCATACTGATGTGATAGACGCCATCACCAAGCATTTGGAAATTGGTTCCTATCGTGAGTGGTCTGAAGAACGCCGTCAGGAGTGGCTTTTATCTGAATTATGTGGCAAGCGCCCACTGTTTGGTCCTGATCTTCCAAAAGCGGAAGAAATCTCTGATGTTTTGGACACATTACATGTGATATCAAGAACTTCCATCTGATAACTTTGGAGCATACATCATCTCAATGGCGACTGCTCCATCTGATGTGCTCGCAGTTGAGCTCCTGCAACGTGAATGCCACGTGAAGAAACCACTAAGAGTCGTTCCATTGTTTGAGAAGCTTGCAGATCTGGAGGCTGCTCCTGCTGCTTTGTCACGGCTTTTCTCGATTAATTGGTATAGAGAGCGGATCAACGGAACGCAAGAAGTCATGATTGGGTACTCAGATTCTGGTAAAGATGCAGGGCGTTTCTCTGCAGCCTGGCAGTTATACAAGGCACAGGAGGAGCTTATCAACGTTGCTAAGAAATTTGGTGTGAAGCTAACTATGTTCCATGGTCGTGGTGGCACTGTTTGAAGGGGAGGTGGGCCTACCCATCTTGCTATATTGTCTCAACCACCAGATACAATTCATGGTTCACTCCGTGTCACTGTCCAAGGTGAAGTCATTGAGTAGTCATTTGGAGAGGAGCTCTTGTGTTTTAGAACACTCCAGCGTTTCACAGCTGCTACACTAGAGCATCGAATTTCTGACGAGTTTGCTTCTCAAACATTACTTGTAAATCTGTTGTCTTTTGTTTCTCGGACAATAAACTCATATTGGGGAACTCAGCAATGGATTGATCTTGCACGCTTTACTGGACTGCAATCTCGGAAGAGTGAGTCATCCTCTCACCAAATGCAAGAAATGCCCGATTCTACTAACCAAATGCCAGCACTAGATGATAAGATAGCTTCTGTAGCTGAAGCACCTGGAAAGGTTGAGACCCTGGAGGTTGGGTGAGCTACGACACCACGTCCGACAGCTCACATGAGCTCAAGTTTGGTGACACGGTCTTTGACTCCACCATGAACAGCAACGGCTTGGCGAGTCCCTTCATGGAGGTGGATTTCGAGGGTCTTGTGGCAACGCTTGGTGGTCTGGTGGGAAGCGCCCAGGTTGCAAATATGATCCCTTCCTTTGCGACGGCAGGCAGTACAGCGGCTGTGCAATGGCGGCAGTGCAAGGTAGCAAGAATGCAGTGGCAGAGCAATGGTTGTGTAGTGGCAGTGGCAAACGGCGGAGAACTTCAATAACCGCCGTCAAACGACTAGCCGGTCATGAAGCCTCGACTGCAGCATCTCCGTCGTCTTCATCCTTTCCTACAAATTCCTCATCTCGTCACCCAAATTTATACAGAAAAAAATATATAATAATAATAAAAAAATAAAAAAAAATAAAAAAAAGAAAGGTGGTGGTGCATCTGGCACCATGTGAAAAAAAAAGGGAATGGTGGATCAAGCACCATGTGAAAGCAGATGAAAAAAATAATAAAATAATAAAATAAAATAAAAAAATAAAATAAAAAAAGAGAAGGTGGATTCTTGGTGGCTAGCACCATGCAAAAAACAAAGGGAAAATGGGTTTTGGGATGGTGGATCACTCCACGCGAAAAAATATATATATATATATATATATATATATGTATGTATATATATATATGTATGTATATATATATATATATGTGTATATATATATGTGTGTGTATATATATATATATGTATGTATATATATATATGTGTGTGTATATATATATATATGTATGTATATATATATATATATGTGTATATATCTATATGTGTATATATCTATATATATATATATATATATATGTGTATATATCTATATGTGTATATATCTATATATATATATAGATATATATATATATAGGGATAGGATCAAGGGACAAAGATTTAGACAAATATTTTTACACTTCTTTTTCATCTTTAGATTTTATATCATCCAATGGTCCTAATTAAAAGTGATGTGGAGGATTTAAATCAATAAATAACATGAATGATGACATATAAATAATCATAAATAAATAAAATCTGCAAAACATAGGAGGGAGGGATGAAGACCTCCATTGATTTCGTGATTGCCCAGAACAACCGAATTTGGTCTTTCTTCATGACAATTTGACCAAAAGGAATAAAGGGTGATAATTACAACTTAAGAACTATCTAAAATTGAAGATATCAAAGTTTTACCATAACCCAATTCTCACCCAAAGATACTAAGAACAAAGACTTAATTTAGGGTTTAAGTTTGTTTATTTAACAAAAGATTCAAGAGATCGAGTGATAGCTTGATATGCTTTGTGTGCTTCAGAATATTGTATGAATCGGACTAAAGTAGCATTTAGTGAAGGCATTGGAAGCTTGTTTATCATGACATTGGGATTAGGTTTTGATGAACAAGTTATATCCTCAGTAATTTTTAGACAGTGCTCTTGCAATTCAAAAGTTAAAACCATAAGGACTTCTATAATTAAATTCTACTCTTATGTTTTTCTTAAGAAAAATCTATTGGTTTCACTGCGCATATATATATATATATATATATATATTAATCAATTATAATCTATGACATATGGGGTTTCAGAAATATGGAAATTGAAAGAAGAAGAGGAAGAAGAAGGATTGTTGAGTTTTTCTTTTTACATGATTCTTTTTTTTTTTTTGGTAAAAATAAAATTACTTAAATTAGTTTATTTATCTATTTCCATGTCACTGCCATGTCAACGAGAACAATTTAAGTTTTAATTAGGGACCGCTAGATTAAACTAGATTTAAAGGTTGGGAAGAAGTGTAACAATATTTGTCTAAATTTTTGTCCCTTGATCCTATCCCATATATATATATAGATATATACACATATATATATATATATACAACAAAAAAAAAAGAAAAAAAAAAGCATTAAGAGAAATAAAAGTCCATTTTATTTTTTGGAAATTTTACATAAATTTGCATTATACATACTTAAAAAAAATCAAATCAAATCAAATTTACAAGAGGGGATCTTCAAGGACGATCAGGTGCCGCCTCACCACTCGGTAGAGCTCCAGAAATGAGAGGCGCCGGAGGTTGATTGTTTGAAGCCACACCACTAGGCAGAACCCCAGGAGGAGGAGGCACCGAAGGTTGATCATTGGAGGCTTCATTACGCGGTACAGCCCCAGAAGATGAAGGCAAATGCTGCTGGAACAAACCCACAAACCTCTGATGATCAAGTAAAATCTGACCATCAGATTCCTGCATCTGGTCAATCTTCCTCTTCATGTTTGTCGCATAGCTATGTGCGAGCTTATGCAATTGTTTATTCTCCTGCTTGAGCCCTCTAATCTCCTGTTTGAGACTCGTCACTTCAGCCGCCAATGATTCAACTTGAGGGGTTCGAGCAAATAGGCGTTGGGCCATATTAGACACAGAACCTGCACACTGCACACTGAGAGCCAGAGAATCCTTAACAGCCAACTCATCAGACCGTTTGGAAAGTAGTTTGTTATCTCTGGGAGTGACAAGGTTTCGGGCCACCACCGCAGCGGTCATATCATTCTTCACCACCGAATCCCCAACGGTAAAAGGACCAGTAGGGGATATGAAGGATGGGCGCCATATGTTGTCTGGAGAAGGCGGGACTGCCTCTTCACCAAGATTGAAGTCAAAACGACAGTCGGAGGGTCCAGACATTTTGAAAGTGTTGAAGGAAGAAGAGATCGGACAAATCAAGATTTTAGAAGTGCAAGAAGGGAGTTTTAACAAGCGAAAATTCAAGTGTGCTTTGAAACGAACTGCATGCCTCTATAAAAAAATCAGCACTCGACGGGATTTCAGAGATCGAAGAGGCGAGCTCAGAATTCGAATAGGCCATTCAAAAATCGAAGAGGCAAGCTCAGAAATCGGAGAAGCATCTTGCTTTTCCAGATGCGTCGGCACCCGTCACACGTAAACTCAGCTTTGCAGAAATCACGGGCAATTTGTCGAAGCGCCGATCCCAGATATCGAAGAGGCGCCAGTCTTTTTCAGCCTCGTCAACACCTGTCATATGCACACTCAACTTTGCGCAAATCACGGGCAATTTGTCGAAGATTTTCGGTGAAGGAGAAAGCACGTGAAGTTTACTGTTCAATCACGCGTTAGTTGCCGACACGAGTGAAAGAATAGTACCTCTACAGGTATTAAGGGACCTCCTATAACTGTCCACCTTCACCTTCCATAGCAAGGCAGACATACAGAGCCTTTCTTCATCTCCAAAAAATGCTTTCCCAACGAAGCCTCTCGAGTCATTCAATGTTCCTTATTCCTTGGGGTACCTCTGCAAGCCAATGACTCCAAAGCAAAAGTATCTCATATCACCAGGGTAGAAAGCAAGAGTATCTCATATCATGCGTTCTCCCTGTCCTTTCCTTTGTCCTTGTTCTTACCTACAAAGAAAAGGATAAAGAAAACAATATGCCGGAACCTCCACTCAAACTCGGGTACGGAACCGACTGCTTGGAACCCTTCCCTAATTGCCTACCTAGCACTGCTCTCGAGTACTTGTCTTCCACTGCTGCTATACTTTCAAAGAAGCTGCCACATCTGCCTGGAGAACAGATAAGGCAAGTGAAAATGATACCTTGCAGCATGTGGAGACAAGGTGCAGAAGGAACAAGCAGAGAAGAATGCAGTCTGCACAGTTAACTCAGCAGAAGGAGTCCGAACTGAGGAACTCGAGAAGCTGCCACATCTGCCTGAAGAAACAAGCAGAGAAGAATGCAGCATGCACAGTCAACTCAGCAGAAAGAGTCTGAGATGAAGAACTCGAGAAGATGCCACATCTGCCTGGAGAACAAATAAGGAAATGCGACATGCACAATCAACTCAGCCGAAGGAGTCTGAGATGAGGAACTCGAGAAGCTGCCACATCTGCCTGAGAAACAGATAATGGAAATGAAAATGATACCTTGAAGCATGTGGAGACAAGTGCAACCAAGCACGTGCTGATTCATCCGCTACTTCTTCAAAATCAAAAGTATCTCATATCATCAGGGTCACAATCACTCTGGACGGTGAATTCGTTTTGACCCTCAAATTCTTGGGTCGGCTTACTAGGCGTTGTGGGCTGCACGTGCCGATTCACCACCCTTGAATCAAATCCTTAAAGATCAAGTCACCAACTGGAAGAAGAGTTCATCAATCTTGAAGATCATACCGTTGACCAAACTGCTCAGGTGTGAATTAGAAAGATTGAACAGAGCAACAAGTTGTCACCTTCACCTCGTGCCTGCTTGTCATGTGTTCGAGTCAACCTTCAAGAATCAAGCCTCAACGGCCTTTGAAGAAGTTTCCAGCCAAATTCAAGATCAAGCCTCGACAGCCCTTGAGGAAATCACAAGTCCGATTCAAGATTAAGTGTCTACCACCCTTGAATCAAAACCTAGTTCAAGAATAAGCTGTGGAAAATCAACAATTGGAGGAATCCAGAAAATCCTCCAACCCAGTTCAAGATCAAAGCTGTGGAAAGTCAACAAGCGCAACAAAATACGTGCCGATTCACCCACTACCAAAGCCAAAGATCATCTACCACATGAAGCTCCTTGTGGTCCAATTTCAACCTTCAAGATCAAGCCTCGACGGCCCTTAAAGAAATTTCAAACAAAAGTTCAAGAACAAGCCTCAACGGCCCTTGAAGAAATCTCAAGCCCAATTCAAGATCAAGCCTCAACGGCCCTTGAAGAAGTCTCCAACCCAATTCAAGATCAAGCCTCGACGGCCCTTGGATCGACATCTACAGTAAGGGACTTCAAAACGCATCTCCTACACGTGACAAGCACATGTATACGACACGCCTTGAAGTGGGGGCATTTGTAGACATCAAAATTTCGGTAAATAAATGTTGACCGATAAGTCAAAGTTTCAACGCTCATGTATTACATAAATTTTACACGTAGCGTGTGTCTAAACAAAAAATCAAAATAAGTTGGAAAAGTCATCAAACAGGACACGTGTCAACACCTGGCAGAAACGACTTATTTCATCTGGAATATTATATTCAAAATTAGGCCTTGGAAATTTCTATAAATAGAAGGCTAATTCATTCATTTAAAGGGGGAGAACCAAAATCATTAGGCAAAATTCTTGAAGCTCTGAAACTCCGAAGCTCTCAAGCATCCAGGTTCCCAAAGAATCAAGAAAGTGTTCTTTGTTCTTCGTTCATCGTTCATCCTAAGATCAAGCCCCAATGGCCCTTTGGATTAACAATCATCCACCAATTCAAAATCAAGCCCCGACGGCCCTTGAAGAAAGTGTTATTCGTTCATCGTTCATCATCCGTTCATCCTAAGATCAAGCCCCAACGGCCCTTTGGATAAACAACATCAACAAATCCACACAACTGTTCTTCCAAGATCAAGCCCCGACGGCCCTTGAAGAAAGTGTTCATCCGTTCATCACTGTTATTCAAGATCAAGCCCAAAAGCCCTTGAAGATCCGCTCATCACCGTTATTCAAGATCAAGCCTCAACAGCCATTGAAGAAACACTCATTCTCAAGATCAAGCCCCAACAGCTCCTTGAAGATCCGCTCAAATCCACCTTCAAAGATCAAGCCCACGGCCCTTGAAGAAACTTCCAACTGTTCATCCAAAATCAAGCCTCGACGGCCCTTGGATCAACGAAACATCCACAAATCAACACCTTACGGAGATCGAATCAGAGGATCAAAATAGAGAGAGATTGTAACCCAAAACCATCAAAAATACAAATATTTGTTTGTGCACGTTGTTCTTGTCTCTTTCGTTTCAGGAATTTTCCGTGTTTACACCTATTCAACAGGATTCCTAACTTGTACGGTAACCATCTTACATGGTTCACATAAGTTGCAATTGGTGCCTGAAAATTGAGATAAGGTCTGCGTGGATGAAGATTGCTGTAAAGAAAACAACAACATTGTTAAGACGTGGATACCAAGAAAAGTAAAAATAAGACACAAAAAAAAAAAGAAAACTGACGGTTCTTGCTGTACATCGTAAAATAATCCGTAGATATAAAATCAGAGCAAAATAAAAAATAAAAATTCGGATGGATATAAATGCGCAGAAGATAACAATCCATGCCGCTTGAAGAAGTTTGGAGAGGAGGAGAGTCGTGTGGGTGATGGCGTCATTAAGTGTTAATAGTGCTTTATTAAGCATCGAAAATAAACGCTACTTGTGTTATTGTCCAAGGAGGGAGTGGAGGAGGAGCAGCAGCAGCAGCTCCAGACGATATTCAGTTACGCCAATAATAAGGTGCTCAGCAGATACTGATAGTGTGGCTATTCAGAAATTGGGTATCAAAGTCGACAGGAATCCTCCCGAGTCAAGGCTCACCCAACTCGGCGTCAGAAATTGGCCCAAGTATATCCTATTTTCTCTGTCTCTACACACACACACACACACACTCCCTCTCTCCCTCTCTCTCTCTGTGGTGTCGCATCCGAAGAAAGTAAACCTTAAACTTCCTTCCATGCTCTACACACACACACTCCCTCTCTCCCTCTCTCTCTCTCACTCTCTCTCTCTGTGGTGTCGCATCCGAAGAAAGTAAACCTTAAACTTCCTTCCATGCTATATATGTTTATTCATTTCTGATTATAAGAGAGGCAATTTATTTGGGCATTTGCAATTGGTGTAGTTGTGTTCACAATTTCAAGACGTACGGCTAAAGGATGAAAAGTAACTGGGCAACTCTAATGGCTTGTTTAATTTGCTGTAATTAAAATGAGATGAATTGAATTAATGAGAAATTGAAATGATGAGGAATTAGAATGATGAAGAATTTGAGTTCATATAAGTTGTTTATTAGTTCACTTGATTTGAAATGAAAATGAATATAATTACTAAAATGTTCTTGTTTTTTTTTTCTTGTTTTATTTCATCCTATATTTATATTTAATAACATTTTAATTAGTTTTTAATTTGTTTATTTCATGCCCTTATACCAAAAAAATAAATTTGTATACAAATTTATTGAATTACCAATATTAAATATTATTACACTTTAATAATGGCCTTTTTTCAAACACATTTGAGTAGAACACTCCTCTCTTCTCTGCAAGTCTGCGTACATTTTCTTCTCTGGCCCTCACCTCCATCTTCCCCACACATACTACCCCATAGACACGATCTCTTCTATGGTAGAAGAGGTGGAAAGTATTTCATGGATTTTTGGGTTTTTTAAGTGATTGTTTCCTCGGATTTGTGGGTTTGGGTCTGAATTTGAATTGTTTATTTTCTGGGTTGGGTGATTAATTTTTGAATCCGGTTTGTGAGAGATGTGGCTGGGGTTCTTGAGTTGGTGGGTTGGGAAGTGAAGCATGGCTCCACATGAAGGTAGAAAGTGAGGCAGAGACGCATGAAGGCAGGGTGCGCAAGGAGCGTTGGGCTTGTTGGGTTGAGTGGCAGACTAGAAATTTCTGAAATAACAGAAGGGCACAATAGGTAGAAAAATTGCAATCTTGAGTCCCCTCACTGTTTCATCCATTTAAGGAGTCCAATTCCTCCAATTTGGGATCACTTAGTACTACAGTATAGTGGTATTCCTCTTTACTTATAAGTAAGAGGTCTTAGATTCAATTATTGCCAAAAACGAATTTGAACCACTTTATTGGAGAGTTGGATTCCTCCAATTTGGGGAGTTGGACTCCTTATTTTGTGTGGGGCCCATCCCTATTTTGATTCTTCTAAAGTTAGTAAATACTTCACTACTCCGCAATTAAAATTCAATTTCTTATTTTAATTTTGATTACGGGTGTATAAAAAGTTATGATTTGGATTTGGGGTATTTGAAAACTGTTCATTTTTTGTTTTAATTCAAAGATCATCATTATCAAAAATCATTCAAATTAGAAATCATTTATTCATTTACGTTTTTGTTATCATTGCACATAACTCAAAAGCCACCGGCGCTAGTGCTGGAAAATGTATTTGGCCAGCCACCGTCAATGGTTGTTTAGTGTAATCATTGGACCCTGATGATAAATAGTGGACTACATCTAATAAAAACTACTCTTAATTGTTTCTTATGATTTTATTTGTTTAGCATTTGTGTTTTCTTGCTAAGAGGTTTATATATACTTGAATGCGAAATATACATGTTTTAGCACTTCTGCCCGACACTTTCAATTATATATGGTGGCGTTTTAACAGGTGGGGTTGCCCTCCAAGCAAGTTTCCATGGACATACAGTGACAAAGAGACTTGCTATCTGCTACAAGGCAAAGTGAAGGTTACCCCTGATGGATCCAATGAGTCGGTTGAGATTGGTGCTGGTGATTTGGTGGAATTTCCAAAGGGAATGAGCTGCACTTGGGATGTATCAGTGGCTGTAGACAAGCACTATAACTTCAGCTAGATAGATTTATAGCCATTGGCCCCCACTTTAATTGTGATAATTAAATCTATGGAACATATAAACAGGGGTAACCTTTGCTAGTCAATAAAGTTTACTATGAACTATAAATAGATGTTTACTATGAACTATGTAAACCTTTGCTATTGGGTGCGTTTGGTACGTGGGACGGGACGGGACGGAACGGAACGAGGCGTTCCGTCCCGCGTTTGGTGCGCTAAAAATGGGTGGAACGGGTTGTTCCACAGGACAGATTTTGGGTGTTTTTGCGTTCCACCTCTCCCCCCTGGAACGGGTTTGTTCCACGTCTGTGGAACACAATGTTTTACCATTTTAAGACAAATATACCCCATGTCTTTTTCAAAAATTACACCTTCGTTCCGTCCCGTCCCGTCCCGTTCCGTCCCGTCCCGTCCCGTTCCGTTCCGTCCCGTCCGCGTACCAAACGCTCCTGATGACGTAGTCTGTGTGCATGTTATATTTGCATGGGCGATGCCTCTCGTAGACACGTTAAAAACCCTAGTCGAGAACACTGCCTGCCATGGCTAGCCCATTCTCCCTTCGCTCTATCCTATGCCTGACAGATCACAATCAATCGTGATCAACATGTTGTAGATGAAGAGAAATCTCTCCCGACGACGCGGGGACTTCTTCATGTTGAATTATAAGCTGTGATTTGATTAGCGTTAATAGTAGTTATGTTTGAGCAAAGATTTCTCTGGAGAAGGCTCTTTGGACTTCAGCACAGCTCCCCAAGGGATTGGCACTTTGGATGTATATGTTTGGTAGTCGGGCTCTTGCTTGTTGATGTACTACAAGAATAGGACAAAGTTAGTTCTGAAAGGTGCATTTTGAAGGAAATTTTGTGAAAAACATGTTTATTTGAGCAACATCTATGACATGCAATTAACAATTAAAGGCAGAATCATGCTTGTATACACTCAAAACAAAACATTACCCATGAAATTCAAAGCCTAGTAGAAAGGTGAACCAAGACTCAACTCAATAACAAAGTGAGTTGAGAGATTTTATACCTTTGTTGATTCCTCTTTGTATAAGCAAAGGCTAATCACCCAAGGAGAGGGCCTTCATTCCTTGCTTCTTAGATCCATGGATTTCTTGGATGAGGATGGTTGAAAGGATTCTCCAAGTTCCCAAAGTTGAGAACCTCTAATTTTCCACACCAAGGATGGACTTGAAGAAGAGATAAGTGACCTTGGAGGAGGAAAGATTGCTAGCTAATCTCCTCCAAGGGGCCGGCCTCCTAGAGAGAAAGGGAGAGACATGTTCTCTCCAATTTTCTCCAAAAGAAAACCCTAAGGATGAAATGCCTATAAAGTTGTCTTTATACCACCTCACAATGGAGTGGCAAACTTGCAATTAAGCCAAGTTCACTACCCCTTTCTATATGGCCGGCCATTAAGGGTTCATTAGGCTTTCATGCCCTTTGTGTTTTCAAGTTGTCATACAACTTGAGTTAATGGGCTTGACATTCAAATCCCATTGGGCCTTGTGGCCCAAAACTAACCCGAGGTCTTTAACGAACTTTATTCGTTTGATTAATTAACATATTAATTAATCTTTGCCATAAATAATTAAACCATTTAATTATCCTTACTCATCTCCATTGTTTCTTCAATCTCTACCTTACACGGTGTACGATCTATTAGGTTCCTTTTAGCGAGGCAGTGGGCGATTAGAACTCTTTCAAATCGATTGTGAATTGAAAATTACTTTCAATTCTCCCTTTAGTGATTATACACGTTTAGGGCTTCCACAAACCATGAGTGACACCTAGCAGTATGTCATGGTTACCCAAGCTAATCAGAAGAGGTGGAGAACCTATTCAGTTTAGGATTACAATGCAATACGGTCTTTCTCTAATACAATACTCTTGACCACATTGTTTGGTTTGATAGTTTAATCATGTCTACTATCCAATGTGATTCATTTACTTATATGATTACCTTGAATGTGATTTGTAACGACTTCCTAAATCTCATTCATACTCTAGCCAGAGATTCTTAATCATATCATAGAGTATTCTCCCTCAAACGGTTTGAAGGTTAGAGATCCTTTGTTGCGCATTCACTTGCCTCCATGGCTAAGTGGCTTAACCCCAACTATGTCATGGACACCCTCGGATGGAGTGACTTTGACATAGTCAAAGATCAAAGACCTAATCACAAGACAACTATGATGCCTCAGGTCAAAGGACTACTTTGCATTATCCCAACCATGAGTTCTCATGTGACATGAGTATGAGAACTCTTCGTTGATCGTGTTCAGTGGACTCATTCGCTATTGAGCACCTACATGCTTGTCTTGGTGTCAATTACACCAATGACTCGAGACCAGTCACTTTCCCTAAGAGAAGACACAACACATACTAATCTTAACGGACTGTCAATGCCCAATTGGCAATCTTATGATCAGGAACGTATAGGATATGTATACGAAAGAGAATGGTCTCATGAATCTAACTTGTTTAAATTACATTCTCCTAATTACATATTCCTTGGACTTATCATTTAAGCATATAACATTTATATGAGACGGCTTAAAACAATAATCTTTGCCCTTGATATTAAACTAGATTAGTTTAACTTGTGAAATGTCCGTAAAGTATCATCATATGATTGGTTTTAGGGCACATTTCCAACAATCTCCCACTTGCACTAGAGCCAATCAGCTTGGTCATCAATGATGATCCCTCTTCTGTAGTCATTTCAAAAATGGCTGAGTAGTAGGCCTAGACAATGGATATCTATATGTTATCCATAGAAGGAACCTTGAGAATAACGACGTCACCATTATACATGATTCTTAATCATGTGGTTTAGTCTCTCATTTGAGTTCGGATCTTGATGAGACCTTGATTCTCTGGCTTGAGCTATCGCGCCATTAGTGTCGTAGTGTTGGTACACTAGAGACACTTTCTGGTTGGAACCGAATAGAGAGTTCATAAATGAACTTTCTCATCGAAACAACATTGTTGTAAGCTTCTTTATGGCAATATATTTTGCATGCAAAATGGAACACGCTAAAGTCATTACTTTTAATGTTTCCATCCAAATATCTCTTTACTCATAATAAAGAGATATCTAATTATCTCTTCATTCATAATGAAGAAACTTCCAATGTTTGCTTGTGATTCATTATCTAATACATTTACGCTTCCATTACGTTACTCTAATTCTTCCTCATTCTTGAGGAATCCATCCTTTATTATTTCTCAAATACTTAAGGATTCACTTGACACTTGCCATGGTTCTGATCCTGGGCTTGCATTGATATCGTTTTGTATCGATCTTGGTACAACTCATATCAACGTTTTTCATACAATATGAAATACATAAATCACCCTTTTGTGTATACATAAAGGATTCTATTTACACATTATTTATTTGGGGGTCAAAGGGTACGTTCCCTTTGAGAAGAGCTACCTCCTAGTCTCACTAGAGTTGTTCTTCTGATTGAAGTTTATCATCATATGAGAAACTTCCTAGCATCTTTTGTCTATTATTAGGGATTGATATAATCCAATTATATCTTGAAATCTATCATTGTAGATTTCCATCCCATGTATATAGACTATGTCTCCTATATCCATTCTATCTTTATAGAATGTTTAAAGTCATAACTTTAACGAAGAAGTATTCTTTTCATTTCCAAAATTAATATATCATATATATGTTAAATTTTTAGGAACATGATTAACTCCCACGAATCTTTTGTAAACTTGGTAAACAAAAGATTCATTTACATCTTTATGAGAAATCAATTGATTTGATCTTTCTCTCATAAGACGCTTATAGCTCCCACTAGCTTGCTAAGATCCATGATGGATGGATCTCTACAACTTACATGTCTTGTGATTCATAGTTTTAGACATATATTATCAAGACTATCTTAATAATGGTTTCAGAAACCCATATTATGTCCAAACATTGAATCACCATTTAGTTGTAGCTAGCAATCTTCGAATTAATTGAAACCAAGACTATGTCAAAGATGGTTTCTTCAAAGTCAACCAATCTTTTTTATTGTAGTCACCTTAAGCTACCAATTAGCTATAAAGGTTTCATTATTTCGGGTCAAATGGTATTTTACCATTTCCTTGAGTATATGTCGTATATACACTCAATGTAGTCATAAGAATTTTTATTCTTATTTCTTTCAAATTAAGAGATGTAACTCCATGACATAATCATAAACTTCAAACTATTCAACTGAGACAGTTTATAAATCATTCTCGACTACCTTGGAGCTTGTGGTATAGGAACTAGGTTGTTATATTTGTTGATCACTATCTTTTCTCTCAAAGAACCCATTCTTTGAGTTCTATCCCTCGTTCATTTGCTCTATCTTAGGCAAATCCTAGTGTAGGATTACAATGAACTACCCAACAAACAACATTTGTTAGTTGGTTTATAGAAGTGATATCCAAATGTAAATTTAAGGATACCCACAAGATAATTCTTTAAACAAATATTGCTTATTAGCACACAACCCCAAATCTTAACATGATTAAGATTTGTCTTTCTTTCCAACTACATCCTATGGAGTCATGAAAATTTTGGAAGATATGGGTAATTGATAACATCCAACGAACTAAATCTTATTTGAGTTCGTTCTTATCTTAATGGAGAAATCCATTATCTTATGATGCTTCTTTCCTTGATATCTTTCAAGGAAACTGTTCTAAAGTGTTACCTTTCTTTGGATCAAATCTAAGGAGGTAAATACTTTAGACGTCTTACTCATCAACTTACATTCTTGAATTCTTTGAAACCTTTTGCAAAGTATTCGGACTTGTGTTTATTCAAAATAAACGATAGTCCAACCGCGAGCGATCTTCGGTGAATGTCATACAACATGAGTAGTATTTTGTTGTGGACAAGTGCCACTAACATCTAAGTGATTTAACCTCAACAACTTTGTGATTCTTTCTTCCTTTCCAAAAGAATAAAGATTCAAACGTTTTGCCTCTATACAATTTTAACAAGAAGGCATTGGATCCGGATCAAACGATCCAAAGCATCGATCTATAACCAACTCGTAATTTATGTTTTAGAGGTATCACAACTCAGTTGGGATTAGTCACTACCTTGCAACCTTTTGGGTTTTAAGCATCGTTATATTCTAAACAGTAACACTACCATATGATCTCTACTATAGAGATAATCAATTAGATTACAATAATCTAATCATTCATTAATAAAGAACAATGTTTTGTCAAACAAAACATTCATCCATTTCTCATATGGAATTAAGTTCCTTTATTCAAATTGGAATGTAAAGACAATCTTTGTTTTTCCATTTTCTTTGATAGTTCATATGAGGAAGTAAGTATTACTTGCTTTCGCATAGATCTATATTTGGTTCACATTTCGAATGCGAAGTACTTTCTCTTCTCTCATTAATCTTCTACTTCTTATTAGCCACATTTTTACAACGATTGTAAAACATAATTACTAATACGGAATCAAGCATTCAAGTAGAAGAACCAACTGTTTTGAACTTTTCAAGAACAATTTACAACACCTTCGAAAGGTGTGTTCTTGACACTTGCAAGACATTTCTTGCAAATACCCCTTCCAATGTCCATCATTTCATAAAGAAAGTTTGTTCCCTTGGAGTTATTTCGTCTTCTTCATTTGACTTCTCCTTTGACTACAATAATCATGGTCCCTAAACTCCCACTATCTCTCTTGAAACTTATTTCAATTGTGTTATATACATCAAAGAATTTGGAGAGCGTGTGGTTATTTGTTCACTATATAGTTTACAATAAACTTAGTGAACCATTTGGATAGGGACACAAAAGTGAAGTCCTTGCCTAGTTTCCGTCTCTAGAAGTGGAGTAACACTTCAACACTTAATGATTCAAAATCATCATAAGTCCATGTTGATGGACTATTTTTGTCAACCAACCACTATGTTCTAAACATAATTACAAACTTTCAAGAGTTGTTCAAGGCAACTCTCATTTCTTCATACAACAATTTGTAAGTGAAGAATTATGGCACATAAAGTGTCCATGCCCTTATGCTTACTTCTCAAGTTCTTTGTTCATGTAACAAAGAAACGAGCACTAATGTTTGTGTTAACTAAGGGTTGTTCAAAGCAACTCTTACTTCTTCATACAACAATTTGTAATTGAAGAATTATGACATTAAAAGTGTTGTCCTCTTTATGATAGTCTTATCTAACATGTTCTTCCAATGATACATTATCAATAGGAAGATTACTAGGATGAGACTACTTAGGTACATATACAAGCCATTAAAGACAATCTATGGGATTGTGGTACCAAGTCCGGAAACTAAAGCATTTGGCTTTTCTTTGTCAAGTTTTGGATAGCGTTTGCAAATATATTGGTAAATAAATACATAACGAATATAAATTGATTGATTTTAAGCCATTTGATTCGGGTCTTTAAATCAAATAGCATCACCCACTATTTTTGGCAAATTCCATATCCCTCATCGGAATTCGAGAGTTTTGGAGGAAACTCTTAGTAGGGTATGGGAGACTCATCATTACCAAGCCCACCTCACAATGATATGATGTTGGCTAGCATCAATAATAATGAGAGAGTACGCTTACTCATTTGCATCTCTTGCAAGTACCCATCTTATTTGGCCTCTAGAGAATGAAGCCTCACAATGATATGATGTTGGCTCCATTGCACTTAGTTAAGTCATTCCCACCATGCAAGTTCGAGTAGGGGTTCAAGAACAACCTCACAATGATATGATGTTGATCATTCTTGTTGCCTACCTTCACAACATCATGTATGCATATAAAACTCCTCCTGAGTGTAAGCACGCACTTTGTACTCCCCCATGATAGGGTGAAGTCGGTGAATGAGTCACAAACAATCAGAGCCTACCACGGTGGAAGGCCACGAAAGAGTGTTCAAAGCACTCTCACGTTTATCAACTTAATAATGGTTTGGTTGAGGGTTTTATGTCTCATCACATATAAGCATGCATTTTAATCTAATTAAAACAATTTGGTCCTATTACAACTATTGGTCCATGTGATTGATTTAGTAGTATAAAATACTCCCACTAAGTTTGTAAAACGGTTTTTGAAGCAAGAGTATATGGTACTACTAACATAAGGTTTGCATTCATTGATGGACTATATAGTTGCCTTAGGGCCTTAGGATGACTATGAACCTTTGATTAGAACCAACACGAGCCTAGTGTTGAATCTTGGTCTAGGGATGGCGTTGGACCCAACTACTCCAATTTCAAGCATATCAAATAAAACAAGAAAGAAGTACTTCAAAGTAAAGAAGAGCTTATGCTCTTTTACAACATTTGATCATATCAAATTACAACCAAAATCTAATCTACACATTCCCATGGTTCAAACAAATTTGAGACGGCCTTTCACATAGCTCAATTATCGTAGGCTTAGGTTCATAATCACCCTTTCTTTAATTAATTAACGCTTTAACTAATTAAACTTGAATGCAACATTTTCATTTGGTTTTTGTTTCCATAGAATTGATTTAAATGGAGCTAAATGAAATGAAAATCCAACTCTCATTTAAAGATACAAAACTATTTTGTTCTTAACTAATTTTGGCCAAATGCAATAACCTCAACTTTTGGGCTATGTTGCAAAACACAAACTTTTGAGGTCACTTTGTAAGAACACAAAAGTCCACTACTTCATGTAATTACAACTAGAACCCAAAAATTTCGTCAAATACAAAAACTTCATTAAAGGAGCAAAACAATTTGTCCTTTAGTGATTTTGGGCCTTTACGTAAAAATGTAAACTTTCCGGTCAAAGTACAAATACACAAAAGTATCAAAACTTTATGTAATTGCATAAAAGCCCCAAAAGTACCCTACATGTAGGGTGGCCGGTCATGGTGAGAGTTTTGTCATAAAACTTTTGAAATTTTTCAATAAAGTGAAAGGTGATGGGTTGGTTTGAAAAAGTGATTTCCATAATACATGAATCCTTGAAACAAGGAAAAGGTGTAAGTGATTGGTATAGTGTGAATGATAGAAAAGGATTGAAAATTGAAATCATCCATCACTAACAAAAACTTTATGTGATCAACCAAAACTTTGAATCAAAATACCCAACTTTTTTGTTCTTGCCAAAAACATAACAAGAACAATGAAGAACATCCATGAAAACCCATAAGAGCTCCATGAACATTTTTCACCCAAAGACACCCAAAAAACTCTCAAACTTAAGGGAAAAAACATATTACCATACTAGGGTACTTAGGGGTTCCTAATGTCACTTTAAAACACTTTTAACAAGACAAACATGAACCCAAAAATCCACCCTTTGGATTTGGCCGAATTTCCCCAAAAACATGGCACCACATTTTAGCACCAAATTTTAGTTCCAAAATTCATGCTCATATGAACTACATCTACAACATTTGAGATGGCAAATTTTCTAACAAAATTTACATTCAAAGAAGCAAGAATAAAGCTTGTAACAATTACAACATTCAAATCAAAGACTATGAACTACAAAACCCAAAAGGATTCACCAACTACTAGACCTAGGCTCTTGATACCACTTGAAGGAAATTTTGTGAAAAACATGTTATTTTGAGCAACATCTATGGCATGCAATTAACAATTAAAGGCGGAATCATGCTTGTATACACTCAAAACAAAACATTACCCATGAAATTCAAAGCCTAGTAGAAAGGTGAACCAAGACTCAACTCAAGAACAAAGTGAGTTGAGCGATTTTATACCTTTGTTGATTCCTCTTTGCATAAGCAAAGGCTAATCACCCAAGGATAAGGCCTTCATTCCTTGCTTCTTAGATCCATGGATTTCTTGGATGAGGATGGTTGAAAGGATTCTCCAAGTTCCCAAAGTTGAGAACCTCTAATTTTCCACACCAAGGATGGACTTGAAGAAGAGATAAGTGACCTTGGAGGAGGAAAGATTGCTAGTTAATCTCCTCCAAGGGGCCAGCCTCCTAGAGAGAAAGGGAGAAACAGACATATCAATCTCAGGGCAAAAGGAAAGATTTACATCCTCACCAGTCTCATTTTAGTAAAAGGAGTAAGGGACACTACAGCGATAACCAAGGGTATCGCCATGATAATCCCCGACCCCAGGCAGTCAACACAGTGGGTCAAGCACGTGTCAGGATAGCCCCTACCCCGAGGTATGAGGCATACATACCTTTGAACGCCACATGCGTGGCCATTTACCTCAGCCTAGCACACTTGATACCAAAGCCAAACCCGAGGCACCCGAATTACAAGCCCACGAAGAACACGGGCATGTTTTGCTGCTACCATGAACATAACGGCCATGACGGCGAGAAGTGTATCACCCTTCGTGATCATATTGAAGCTTTGGCACGTGAAGGAAAAATTGATCAATTCCTCCTTCACCCTCCAAGGGGTAACCGTAACCAACACTAGGTAAATGTGATATATTCCATAAGTGGTGGCACACCTATATCTAAATCTTCCAACAGGGCCATGAAAAATAGTGAACGAGCTTTAAGGTCTGGCCACCAAATGTTTCACGTGGAAGACATCAGGAGAGGTAAGTATCAAAAGCCTAACTGGGATCCAATATGTTTCTACCCTGAGGAAGAAAGAGGTATTATCTACCCTCACAACGACCCACTGATCTTGGAAGCTCACATAGCCAACTTTGAAGTACGACAAATCCTGGTAGACACGGGGGCTTCGGTCAATATCATGTTTGCTGAAGCTTTCAGGGCACTTAATATAGCTGAACACTAGCTCGACCGCTCGATTTCCCTTCTGATAAGCTTCTCCAGTGATATCGTGCAACCTTTGGGGAGCATACACTTACCTTTCACCATTGGTACATGCCCTTACACAGCTACCATTACCACTAACTTCCTGGTTGTTGATTGCCTAACGGCATACAATGTCATCTTCGGACACACATGTATCAATGATCTCAAGGCCATGGTATCCACACATATGTTGTTGATGAAATTCCAACCCCCTATGGCAATGGTTACATCAGAGGAGATCAACTTAGTGCATGATCATGTTACAACACTTCGGTTAAGCGAAATCACCTACCTGTGCCCAAGGAAACCCTTTCTATACATGACCAAGTCATAAACACCAGCCTAGACGAAGCCAACTTGGATCTTCATGGTGGCAACAGTCAACCTGACGATCCTCGAGATCACTCTTTCACCCAGCAAGCATAACCCGCTGAAGAGTTGGAGAAGGTCTCTATCTCAAAAGATTATCTGGATCGCATGGTGAAGATTGGTACCACCTTGTCACCACCCATTCGGTTGGCATTGGTCTTTTTTTTGCAAGAGAACACTGAGGTCTTCGCCTGGTCATACAAGGACATGCCAGGCATATCTCCCGATATAATCTGTCATCACTTAAGTATTGACCCCAAGACCAAGCCAGTGAGACAGAAGTGAAGATCTTATGACGATGAATGGTACGAGGCAATGAAGGCAGAAGTTGAAAAACTCAAAGGCATAGGCTTCGTCCGCGAAGTCAATTATCCAACGTGGGTAGCAAATGTTGTCTTTGTTAAGAAGAATCCGACCAAGGAAAGTCTCCTACTCCAAAAGGTCTTGTGGAGAATGTGTGTCCATTACATCGACCTAAACAAAGGATGCCCGAATGATAGCTTTCTTCTTCCTCTCATAGACAAACTTATAGACTCTACGACAGGGTGCGAACTCCTGAGCTTCGTGGATGCTTACTCAGGATACAACCAAATCCTCATGAACCATTTGGACTAAGAACACACAGCCTTCACTACTAACAGGGGACTATATTACTATAAAGTCATGCCCTTCGGCCTAAAGAATGCAAGAGCGACTTATCAGAGACTGGTCAATTCAATGTTCGCCGAACAAATTGGGAAGAGCATGGAAGTTTACGTTTATGATATGCTAGTCAAGAGCAAACATGCTGACCAACATATCACCAACCTATCTAAAACTTTCACCATTCTGAAGAGGTATCGAATGAGGTTGAACCTCAACAAATGTGCCTTAGGCGTAGGCTCTGGCAAATTCTTAGGCTTCATGATAAGCTAAAGAGGCATTGAGGCTAATCCCGAGAAGATCAAAGCAATTCTCGACATGAAGGAACCGGTAACTTCAAAAGACATCAAGAGCCTTACTGGCAAGGTGGCAGCCTTAACTAGGTTCATCTCTAAGGCCACAGATAGATGTGCTCCTTTCTTCAAATCACTTAAGGGAAGTAAGAAGTACATTACATGGACCGATGAATGTGCTGAGGCATTCAAGAACCTCAATGACTACATGAGTAAAGCCCCTTTGCTCTCCAAACCTGAGGTTGGTGACACTCTCATTATCTATCTGTTGGTATCGGCTTCAGCAGTAAGTTCCGTTCTCATTCGAAAGGATGGTAATGTCGAACGGCCTGTCTACTACGCTAGCAAGGCCTTACAAAATGCGGAGACACGATACTCCAACATTTAGAAATTGGCTCTAGCATTGGTCATGTCTACTCGAAAACTTCGCCCTTACTTCCAAGCACACTCCATCATCGTGCTTACCAATCATCTTTTTCGACAGATACTCTAAAGTCCTGACGCTTCAGGGTGAATGATCAAATGGGTGATAGCATTGGGTGAGTTTGACATCTCTTACCAACCAAAGCTAGCTAAGAAGGGCCAAGCAGTGGCAGACTTCATCGCCGACTTCACATATCCTATTGACATTGTTTCTACGCCTAAAGAAGTGGTTTCATTACGCTCGGAAGCTTAGAAAATAGAACCAACAGCCCCAACATGGAGTCTATATGTTGATGGCTCGTCTAACCAATAGGGTTGTAGAGCATGACTAGTCCTTACGACCCCTGACAAAGTGGCAATGAAGTATGCTCTTCGTTTCAAATTCAAGGCGTCGAACAATGAGGCCGAATATGAAGCCCTTCTAGCAGGCTTACGTTTGGCCAAACACCTTGGGGTTAAATGAATTGATATCTTCAGTGACTCCCAATTGGTGGTTAATCAGGTCACCAACAACTTTGACGCTAAGGATAGCTCCATGGCAGCATATCTAGCACAAACACAATTGTTGCTCAAGTACTTCCAATACCAGATCACCCAAATTCCTCGAGTGGCAAACAGTCATGCAGATGCTTTGGCTCGCCTCGCCTCAACAGTGGAAGACAAGATTGGGAGAAAAATTCAGGTTGAATTGTTGGCAGCACCAAGCACCATGGTTGCGGAAGTGTGCAACTTACAACAAGGAGATAGTTGGATTACCTCGATTTATAGATTCCTTGCTCATGGCACCCTTCCAAATGACAAAGTCCAAGCTAAGCAAATTCGATACAAGGCTACCCGCTACTTAATCATTAATGACCAACTCTACAAGCGGGGTTTTAACCTACCATACCTAAGATGCCTTACGCCCACAGAGGCGAAAACTGTCCTTCGGGAAATACATGAAGGAGTCTGCGGAGATCATGTTGGATCTCAATCCCTAGCACACAAGGCTTTTCACCAAGGATATTACTGGCCAACACTCCACCAAGATGCCATCAGAATATCCCGCTCATGTGATAAGTGTCAATACTACGCAACTATTCCTCACTCTCCTCCCGAGTCGCTCACTCCTATGATCAGCCCTTGGCCCTTGGCCCAATATGGACTTGATTTGATCGGCCCAATGCCTACAGGGAAGGGCAAGGTTCGCTATGCAATCATTGCAGTTGACTACTTCACAAAGTGGGCCGAAGTAGAACCATTGGCAACCATTACTAAGGCAAAAATAGAAGACTTCGTATAGAAGAACATCCTTTGCAGATTCGGCATTCCCAATGCGATAGTCACTAACAACGGGTCAGTTCGACAACAATAAGTTTAGGATGTTCTGCTCTAAGTTCAACATCAACTTATGTTTTGCATAGCGAACTCGTACTCTCCTTCATGCCACCAACCAGTACTCTAATATCATTTGGTAACTTGCCATTCATGCCACTAACTAGGTGATGAAATGTACAACCCGTACTCTAATATCATTTGGTAACTTGCCATTCATGCCACCAACTAGGTGATGAAATGTACAACCCGTACTCTAATATCATTTGGTAACTTGTCATTCATGCCACCAACCAGGTGATGAAATGTACAACTCGTACTCTAATATCATTTGGCAACTTGCCACTCATGCCACCAACTAGGTGAAGAAGGAACTCACCTTCGTACCACCAACCAAGTAATGAAAGCAACTCACCATTCATTCCACCTACTAGAAGACGAGTGGTACAACTTGTACATGTGAACTCCTAGCATTCACAAATAATAAAAAAACCTCAAGCTTGACAACTCAACTAGATGAGCATTTATGCCCAACAAGAGTTATAGTCACCAACAAAGTCTTATTGCAAGCTAACAACAACTTCAGTGCATGGCATAAGAAGATCAAGCTATTCAGCCCTCTTGCATCTGCTTCAAACATTTCCCCTCTATAACAATGCACACACTACAACTCGCAGAAAGCTTCACACACTCTTGATCAAGAGAGCGTGAAGCAAAACCAATTTATGGTGCCAATAAAAGCTTCATCAATGGAGGGCAACCACAATTCTCAAAAGCTTCACACACTCTTGATCAAGACAGTGTGAAGCAAAACCAATTTATGGTGCCAATAAGAGCTTCATCAATGGAGGGCAACCACAATTCTCAAAAGTTTCACACAATCTTGATCAAGACAGTGTGAAGCAAAACCAATTTATGGTGCCAACAAGAGCTTCATCAAAGGAGTTCAACCACAATTCTCAAAAGCTGCACACACTCTTGATCAAGACAGGGTGAAGCAAAACCAATTTATGGTGCCAACAAGAGCTTCATCAATGGAGGGCAACCACAATTCTCAAAAGCTTCACACACTCTTGATTAAGATAGTGTGAAGCAAAACCAATTTATGGTGCCAACAAGAGCTTCCTCAATGGAGGGCAACCACAATTCTAAAAAGCTTCACACATTTTTGATCAAGACAGTGTGAAGCAAAACCAATTTATGGTGCCAACAAGAGCTTCATCAAAGGAGTTCAACCACAATTCTCAAAAGCTTCACACACTCTTGATCAAGATGGTGTGAAGCAAAACCAATTTATGGTGCCAACAAGAGCTTCATCAATGGAAGGCAACCACAATTCTCAAAAGCTTCACACACTCTTGATCAAAGTGTGAAGCAAAACCAATTTATGGTGCCAACAAGAGCTTCATCAAAGGAGTTCAACCACAATTCTCAAAAGCTTCACAAACACTTGATCAAGACAGTGTGAAGCAAAACCAATTTATGGTGCCAACAAGAGCTTCATCAATGGAGGGCAACCACAATTCTCAAAAGCTTCACACACTCTTAATCAAGACAGTGTGAAGCAAAACCAATTTATGGTGCCAACAAAAGCTTCATCAAATGAGTTCAACCACAATTCTCAAAAGCTTCACACACTCTTGATCAAGACAGTGTGAAGCAAAACCAATTTATGGTGTCAACAAAAGCTTCATCAATGGAGGGTAACTACAATTCTCAAACTTTCGAAGCAAATTCAAGACTGTTTGAAGCAAATTCAATTTATATGGTTCATCCAAACCTTCGACTACTACAAGGTGTGGCTTGCATCACAATCTCTTACTCAACAATGTGGAAGCAAAATTTGTATATGTTGTCTCTCGCACATTTTCAAATTTCTAGTTTCCCAAAAAAAAAGAACAAAAAAATCAACAAAGCTTCATCAATAGAGGACAACTACAAATTCTCAAAAGCTTCACACTATCTTGATCAAGATAGTGTGAAGCAAAATCAATTCATGGTACCCAAAAAGCTTCAACTCCAAAGCTTTACCTACAATGCTTCACCAACAAAAGCTTCATCAATGGAGGACAACTACAAATTCTCAAAAGCTTCACACTATCTTGATGAAGATAGTGTGAAGCAAAATCAATTCATTGCACCCAAAAAAAAGCTTCAACTCCAAAGCTTCACCTACAAAGCTTTCACTCCAAAGATTCACCTACAAAAACTTCCACACTAAAGCTTCACCTACAAAAGCTTCACACTATCTTGATCAAGATAGTGTGAAGCAAAATCAATCCATGGTGCCCAACAAATCTTGACCCACAAAAGCTTCACCCTTGACCCACAAAAGCTTCACCTACAAAAGCTTGACCCACAAAAGCTTCACCTACAAAAGCTTGACCCATAAAAGCTTGACCTACAAAAGCTTGACCTACAAAACTTCACCCACAAAAGCTTCACCAACAAAACTTCCACTCAAAAACTTCACCTACAAAAGCTTCACACTATCTTGATCAAGATAGTGTGAAGCAAAATCAATTCATGGTGCCCAACAAAGCTTGACCTACAAAAGCTTCACTCACAAAAGCTTCACCCACAAAAGCTTCACCCACAAAAGCTTGACCTACAAAAGCTTGACCTACAAAAGCTTCACCCACAAAAGCTTCACCCACAAAAGCTTCACTCACAAAAGCTTCACCCACAAAAGCTTCACCCACAAAAGCTTCACCCATAAAAGCTTCACCCACAAAAGCTTGACCTACAAAAGCTTCACCCACAAAAGCTTGACCCATAAAAGCTTCACCCACAAAAGATTCACCTACAAAACTTCAACATAAAAGCTTCACCTACAAAAGCTTCACACTATCTTGATCAAGATAGTGTGAAGCAAAATCAATTCATGGTGCCCAACAAAGCTTCAACCTCAAAGCTTCACCTACAAAGCTTCAACACTAAAGCTTCACCTACAAAGCTTTAAAATATATATAACTTTTTTTTCGGAAATTCGAAAAAAAAAAAATCAAAACAAAAATTTCGAAAAAAAATAAAATTTGCCTAGGCTTCCTCTTCTTTGGGCCTAACAACTTTCATAACAAATATATATGAAGAAAGAGTTTTGGGCTACCACTTAGAAAGGAAATGCCTCATTCTTCAACTCCCTCGACCAGAGACTTGGGGGACTCCTACCATACGCTATTGCACCTTGATACTCGGAAGTCTCACAACCACTCAGTGACTTGGATTTTTCAAGTCTCCAACGAGAAGTTTTCCTCACTCGGGAAATTAAGGGAGCAGTACCTCAACCGACATGCTTCACTCACAAAGCTTCAACATACAAGCTTCAACAAAAAGAAAAATTCAAAGAACTTAGTGAAGAAGGCCTTGGTGTACTTAACACAATACGTTGAAATGAAACAAAGCTTGTTTATTGATATCTCCGATAAGTTACAAATATGTACATATACATGAATCAAAACAAACAAACAAGAGGGAGCCTTCACAAAGGTTGCTCAGGAGAAGTCTCAGCAGTCGGTAAAGCCCCGGAAAGAGGTGGCACCAGTGGGTGATTATTCAGAGCCTCAGTACTAGTCAGAACTCCAGAAGGAAGAGGTATCGAAGGTTGATCATTTGGAGCTTCATTACGCGGTACAGCCCCAGAAGACGAAGGCAATAAATGCCTTTGGAACAAACCCACAAACCTCTGCTGATCAAGTAAAATCTGACCATCAGATTCCTGCAGCTGGTCGAGCTTCCTCTTCATGTTTGTAGCATAGTCATGTGCGAGCCTGTGAAATTGTTTATTCTCACGCTTGAGCCCTCTGATCTCCTGTTTGAGACTTATCACTTCAGCTACCAATTATTCAACTTGGCGGGTTCGAGCAAATAGGTGTTGAGCCATATTAGACACAGAACCTGCACACTGAACACTGAGAGCCAGATAATCCTTAACAGCCAACTCATCAGACCGTTTGGAAAGTAGTCTGTTATCTTTGAGAGTGAGAAGGTTCCTGGCCACCACCTTAGCGGTCATATCATTCTTCATCACAAAGTCCCCAATGGTAAGAGGACCAGTAGGAGATAAGAATGATGGGTGTCATATGTTGTCTTGAGAAAGCCTTGCTGCCTCTTCACCAAAGTTCAAGTCAAAACGACGGTCGGATGGGCCAGACATTCTCAGAAATGATGAAGGAGAAATAAGGTGCAATAAATTTCTGAAGTAAGGGGAAAATTCCTACAAGCATTAACTCTCTGAATGTACTTCTTGCACACAATTGGTGCCCTTATAAAAGAAAGGGCAACATGATCGTTGGTTCAAAAATCGAAAAGGCACCATTTTCCGGATTTCGAAGAGGCATCACTTTCCACACACAACATCAGCTCCTTAGGTACCACAGATAACTTTGCCAAAGATCTCTGACAAAGTTTAGACACATAAATTTTGAAGATCCAGCTACCCTACTATTACCCATAAGGGTAAAGGAACAGCACCACTGCTTAATAACTAGAAAGTCCCAATGTGTGTTGATGTGAAAATTACTTGACACACAAATTAAACCCTCTTTTGACAATTGTAGTATAAGTATAAGTAGGGTATCGTTCTAAGCCGGGGATTAGGAGGGATTGCTAAATCACTTGAAACTTAAAAACAAAGTTAAAAATGTAAATAAAAGAACTTAAAAACAAGAAAGAAAAAAAGGGGGATTTGAGTTTGATTAAGTGAAAGTAAAACCAATAAACTAAAACTTTAAAACGAACTTGATGGGCTTTAGCTAAAGGGTTCTTCTCCACACATGTCTTGCTTGCATACAAAACGATTTCCAATTGTATTTCAATAACTTATTAATTCTCAATGCCCCAAGTTAATTAGGTACGCTTAAATTAACCCTCAGATTTTCCTACTTTTATTGAGTTGGATGATTGCATACGACAACCCAAAGCATTCCTCACAAGTTCCCTACATGAATTGCATAATAGAGATACAAGCAAGAATCATTAAGTTCTATGAAAATCATAAGCATTGACGAGGCACTCGTTACTATGAATTGCATGAAACTTATGCCAAGAATTTACTTAACGCGATTGTGACTAGCAACCTTCACTACTTGTGAATATAAGTTCATGACGATTAGGTGAAACTCCCTTATATTCTAGCATCGAATTCATGCATGCAAACTAAGTGTCGACCCTCAATCAACATACACAAATCAGTTTTTATACGAACGGATAAGTAAATTGAATTCATAACTTATGAAACGCAATTAAAAGTAATCAAATCATAATGCAAGCAAGGACATGTGTTTCGAATCCCCCCCTTGGCCAAGGGGGGTTTAGTTCCTCATTATTACAAAACAAAGATAAACAAATTTAAACATTGAAAAACAAAGGAAAGAAAGCACCTAAACGTTCCAACGATCCATGTTGGATAGCAAGCGCGTCCAAGGACTTTTCTCCTTCTCTTTGCCGCAACAACAAGGTTGGAATGATGTTGAAGGGTTGGTTATTTGGAGGAATGGATGGGGAAAGTTTAGATATGTAGGGAGAGGCAAGGAAAGGCTTATAGAATGGTTTATTCTTGGATGATTTGAATGAGGTTGCTGCATGGTATTTATAGGGAGAGGATGGACTTGTTTCATGCAAAAATCTGGTGGAATGAGGTAGGTAAGCATGGCAATGAATGGAGAAGTTTGGTGAAAAATGTTGGTGAAAAATGTTGGTGGGTTAGGTATCCACTCAAATGTCATGGTTAGCTAAGCATGACATCATCCACTCACATGTCATGGTGAGTTAAGCATTGCATCATCCACTCAAATGTCATGGTGAGTTAGGCATTGCATCATCACTCAAATTTCTGGTTGCTTTTGAAGTAATACCCACGGCATTGATGTGTTTTGAGTGAAGTTTTGGCCAATCCTTCTAGAAACCTATCCCTTCTTGTACTTTGTATTTGTTTCACCACATTTTTAGCATGTTCCTAACCTCATTTGACTTCAAATTCGTCCATCCATCTTGCTCATATCATATGTAATCCATTCCAAGCTCAAAACTGCTCCAAAATGCACCAAAATGCACTTTCTTGCTACCTTAGCCCTTTGGACCTACAAACACACAAAAATAGCGTAAAGTACTAAAATAACTAAGACCATTTAACGTAAATGCAAGAAAACTAGTTAACTAAGTCGCATAAATATGCGTCTATCAAATTCCCCCACACTTAGTTTTTGCTAGTCCTCGAGCAAAACAAAGAAATAAAACAAAACAAAACCAACATAACCTAAACCTTCCAACGTTTGCTTTAGGGATTTCCAATGCACATGACATGTTAAGGATTATCATTCTCACAGATTTGAGTTAATTTAACACTTAAGCACATACTTAATCATAGTCACTACATACTAGTTCACAATTAACCAATTAAAACAATGTTTTGAATGTAGTAACATGCCTTAGAGAATTCCCTCAATCCTTACAAGATATGCACTCTATTTTCACTCAGATTTTCTAACTACACACCCTATACTAGTTATATGTGAGAGAATTGATGTGGATATAAAAACGAATGCTCACATATAAGTATCACAAAGAATGCAATTTCCGGAGTTAATAAGCATGTTTAGATATGATCTCATGAATGGAATGCTACTACTTAGATGCAAGAACCAATGACACCATATGCTCATACCAATTTCAAACTCCACAAATTGAAGCACATAACACTCAAGATAGAAGTTAAGGGTTGTAACGGGGCTTGGGGTATTGGTTTAACAAAGAAAGGATAGGGAAAACAAAAGTTCTTCAAGCGTTAGTAAGCAAAGTAGTAAAATTGAGACTTAGAATTCACTTAGATTGCAGAAATTAACTTTAAAACACAAGGGGAAGATTTAAACAACTTTTTAGGGCCGAATTTATTGTTTTGGACCCTTACTTCAACACTTTGAATTCTTTTCACAACTTTTTTTTTTTTTTTTCAATTTTTTTTTTCTTTTCTTTTCTTTTCTTTCTACCCGTGCCTATGGCACACAATTCACAAACTAAAAATTTCCCCCACACTTGGTTTCTGCCACAAAGGAATTCAATTTGAATTATGCTTACTATACTTTAAGAACGAGGGTATGGATAGTCCTAATCTAGGCTAGGTGAGAATGATGTGGGTTAACAAAGAAAAGGCTAAACAAGGCTCAATGGGGTTAACACCTAAACATATAATAGAGTAAGGTTTTACGGCTTTTTGGCTATGGTGGTGGTCACTACACAACTTTATCTTGAATATGTGTTATGCAAATCAATAACATGCTTTGAATGAATTGGGCATGAGTTCTAGCATTTGGAACTAAATGATGACACGCCTTCTAAGTAGCAACCAAGCAAAGAATAATGAGATCATGCAACGACTTAAGAAAGCAACAAGTTCACAGATTATTAACTCTCCAAATAAACGTTTAGGCTCAAGTCTCACAAGGTTGTAGCGTTAGTTTGAGTTACTTCCTTCAAGCATGTTACAAAAACTAATTTTTCCTTTATGTGAATTCATAAGTTATAACCACAACCAAGCATAAACCAAAGAGTAAATCAAACTTTTATCCATGTTTATAACTTTCTTTAACCGTCATGCAATTACAAATCGAATCCTCATTATTGTGTTGGAAGGTACCCTACGACACAAACAACCACACAAAAACAACCCTCTTTGGGTTTTTAAAACAAATTTTTCAAATTTTTATGTGATTTTCGGATTTTTACTTCAAAACACACTAAAACACATCAAAACAACTTAAAAACACTTAAAAACAGCAAGGAACAAGTCTTTAAGTTAAGGGTGATAAAATCCCACGAATTTGCACCAAAAACACTTAGTTACCCCCCCACACTTAAACTTGACATTGTCCCCAATGTCAGAAAACACGATAATGCAAATAAAATAAAATAAAATAAAATAAATAATAAGAAACAAAATAAAGCAATCGGACTGAAAACTTCCCTAATTTGCAGTAAAATCAAGCGATGACCCCCAAGCTAGAATTCTGCAATCAACTTCAAGGGTGGAAATAACCAAAAGTTCCTGCAAAGAAAAGAAATAATTCAGTTAAGTAACGCAAGAAAATAAAAAAAATATTGCAAACGAAAATTTGAAAATTACGATAAAAGATAATGAATAAAACTAATAAGTAATCATTGGTCGTGCTTGTTGACTTTCCACAGCTTTGATCTCGAACTGGTTTGGAATTCTGAGCGAGAATTGCACAGTCTGCATTCTTCTCTGCTTGTTTCTTCAGCACGGCGGGCAGGCACGAGGTAGAGGTGTTTTGGTCTGATTCTTTCTTCAATCTTTCCAAGTGCCCACCTCTTGCTTTCTTTCTCCTTGTCCCTAGCTGGGGATGAATTGGCAATTTGTCTCCACATGCTTCGAGGTATCATCTTCACTTCCCTTATACGTGAGAGACGAAGAGGAAGCACAACATGATGAGTACTCGAGAGCAAGGCTAGGTAAGCAATCAGGAACAAGGAGAAGGAAGGAGAAAGCATGATATGAGATACTCTTGCTTTCAACCTTTATGATATGAAATACTTTTTCTTTGAATGGGTTGTTCGCAGGAGTATCCCAAGGAATGAGGAACACAGAGTGACTCGAGAGGATTCTTTGGGAATGCATTTTCGGAGATGAAGAAGTGTTGAGAGGGTTTGCTGAGAGAGTGTGCTTTTGCTGTGGAAGGCGAAGGTAGAAACTTATAGGACTTGTCTTCACAACCGGAACTGTTCTCTCACTCATTGTCGGCAGCCGGTGGATGGATGAATAGTACAAATTACGCGCTTTCTGACAAAGCTGCCCGTAATTTCCGCAAAGCTGCCAGTTGCATGTGACAAGTGCTGACTAGGCTGAGAGAGACAGATGGTTGGAATCGGCGCTTCGACAGACTGCCCGTGATTTTCGCAGAGCTGAGTTTGCGTGTGACGGGTGACAACACGTCTGAACGAATTGATCTTGCGAAATCCGGGGTTCGGCTCGTGGTTTCTGAGCAAGCCCAACTTTTAAGAAATTAAACGCCTCTTTTGAGAAAAGAATCCGGCTTTTGAGAACGGAGCCCCGACTCTTCGATTTGCGAGAGGACGCCTCTTCAATTTCTGAGGATCGCCTCTTTGATTTCTTCCTTTTTATAGAGGCGTTAATCTTGTTCCATAACACACTTATCCCTCCAGTAAACACTCCTTTCTTGCACTTCCGAAATCTTAATCTGTCCGATCTCTTTTCTTTCTTCACCACATTTGAAAAATGTCTGGCCCTTCCGATCGTCGTTTTGACTTGAACCGTGGTGAAGAGGCAGCCCCGCCTTCACCCGACAACATATGGCGCCCATCTTTCATATCCCCAACTGGTCCTCTTACTGTTGGGGATTCGGTGATGAAAAATGACATGACCGCTGCGGTGGTGGCCCGGAACCTTGTCACCCCCAGAGATAACAGACTGCTCGCAAGACGGTCTGATGAATTGGCGGTCAAGGAGTCTCTGGCTCTCAGTGTGCAGTGTGCGGGTTCCGTATCTAACATGGCCCAACGCCTATATGCCCGAACCCGTCACGTTGAATCCTTGGTGGCTGAAATACAGAGTCTCAAGCAAGAGATTAAAGGGCTCAAGCATGAGAATAAGGAATTGCACAAGCTCGTACACAGCTATGCCACCAGCATGAAGAGGAAGATTGACCAGATGCAGGACACCGATGGTCAAATTTTACTTGATCATCGGAGGTTTGTGGGTTTGTTCCAACAACATCTGCCTTCGTCTTCTGGAGCGGCACCGCGTAGTGAAGCTCCAACTGATCAACCTCTGCCGCCTCCTCCTTCTGTGGCCCCGCCGACTGCTGAAGCCCCGCCAACTACTGAAGCACCATCGGACCAATGAATACTATTAGTTTACATCATTGTAAAATATTTTTAAATTTATGTTTTTTTTTTTAATTATATGTAAATTAATGTAGAAAGACTTTGGTTAACCTTCCCCCACACTTAAATTAAATAACACAAACTCACAGAAATCAACCAAATAACACAACTAACTAAACAAAACAAAATGAAAGCAGTAAAGATAAGGGTGTAAGAATGCAAATCTGATTGGGTTAGCGATTCCAAAGTCTCCCTTCGTTGAATGCTTGGGTTGCCTCCCAAGAAGCGCTTGATTTAACGTCTTTAGCCGGACGAATCTTTCCTTTAAACTCCCCTCGGCTTCAAAGCATGGAATTTATCTTTTAATGGGAGGTGATACTTGAAATGATTCGGCAATGGTTTAAATTCAAGAGTGGGTGCCTGAATCATCAAAATTAGAAACATGTTAGTATAAATTAAAATTAAAATTGGAGAAGATGGCTTACTTTCTTTTTCTGACACAAACTCAATGACAAACACCACATTTGTGAACATTTCCGGGACTTTGAACTTGGCCAGGTTTACTATGATGGTTGTGGCTTGTCCCGTGTCATCAAACTCAACTGCTTTGGGCTTGATTGTCTCATGCACAGCCTGTTGGATGTATTCTTGATATGCTTCAACCACTTCATTCTCTTGAATCCCTTTTCTTGGTGTGCAAGGTTCTTTGAATGTTTCAATACCATCGGGAACTTGTTTTGGTGCACCAAGAATTGGGATATCACTTTGCACCTTTAGAAGAGCTTCCACAATGTCTTTTTCACTCTCTTTGATATTTGGACTCTTCTGATGGCGGCAATCTGCCCAACTTGCATCTCCAATTCGTCCACTCTTTTGACTCGGTCTTGCATCTCCTGGTTTTGATTTTCTACTCCCTGATTCAAAGAGGTGAGTAACTTATTAAGTGTATCATTATCCAAGGATGTACCTGAATTGAATTGGGTTGATTGTTGTGGTGGCTGTGACGGTTCATATGGCCACTGATAGAACTCTTCTGATGGCGGCAATTGTTCTTCTTTTCGTAAACCCTGCGCCACAGAAATTAGTCCTTCAAGAATTTCATTATAATTCGTGGGCATACTTTGATTTGATTGGAATTGTTGTGGGGGATGCTGTGGTGGCTGCATAGGTCTTGAATAGAACTCGTCTTGCTGCCAATATCCACCTTGTTGAAATTGTTGAGGTTCATCCCACATATAATCTGAATTACTTCTCCAATCTGAATTGTAAGCGTTGGAAAACATGTTGCCCCTTGATTGGTTATAGCCTTGATATCCCCAAACATCTTCATTGGCAGAAAATTGAGGACTTTGATATCCTTGCCCATAGGGCACATCAAGTGTAGGGACACTTGGCATTGTGGTCCGTTCGGCATTATGAGTCAATTGAGCAGTGAGCTGTGCCAATTGAGCTTGAATGGTCGCAAGTGCCATGTCTCGCTCCATTTGTACATAAAATCAAAGAAAGAAAAATAAATCAAATATCAAAAGTAAAATACACAAACACCAATATAAACATAAACAAAAACAAAAATAAAGGGATTAGCAAAGTTGCTAATCCCCGGCAACGGCGCCAAAATTTGATGTGAAAATTACTTGACACACAAATTAAACCCTCTTTTGACAATTGTAGTATAAGTATAAGTAGGGTATCGTTCTAAGCCGGGGATTAGGAGGGATTGCTAAATCACTTGAAACTTAAAAACAAAGTTAAAAATGTAAATAAAAGAACTTAAAAACAAGAAAGAAAAAAAGGGGGATTTGAGTTTGATTAAGTGAAAGTAAAACCAATAAACTAAAACTTTAAAACGAACTTGATGGGCTTTAGCTAAAGGGTTCTTCTCCACACATGTCTTGCTTGCATACAAAACGATTTCCAATTGTATTTCAATAACTTATTAATTCTCAATGCCCCAAGTTAATTAGGTACGCTTAAATTAACCCTCAGATTTTCCTACTTTTATTGAGTTGGATGATTGCATACGACAACCCAAAGCATTCCTCACAAGTTCCCTACATGAATTGCATAATAGAGATACAAGCAAGAATCATTAAGTTCTATGAAAATCATAAGCATTGACGAGGCACTCGTTACTATGAATTGCATGAAACTTATGCCAAGAATTTACTTAACGCGATTGTGACTAGCAACCTTCACTACTTGTGAATATAAGTTCATGACGATTAGGTGAAACTCCCTTATATTCTAGCATCGAATTCATGCATGCAAACTAAGTGTCGACCCTCAATCAACATACACAAATCAGTTTTTATACGAACGGATAAGTAAATTGAATTCATAACTTATGAAACGCAATTAAAAGTAATCAAATCATAATGCAAGCAAGGACATGTGTTTCGAATCCCCCCCTTGGCCAAGGGGGGTTTAGTTCCTCATTATTACAAAACAAAGATAAACAAATTTAAACATTGAAAAACAAAGGAAAGAAAGCACCTAAACGTTCCAACGATCCATGTTGGATAGCAAGCGCGTCCAAGGACTTTTCTCCTTCTCTTTGCCGCAACAACAAGGTTGGAATGATGTTGAAGGGTTGGTTATTTGGAGGAATGGATGGGGAAAGTTTAGATATGTAGGGAGAGGCAAGGAAAGGCTTATAGAATGGTTTATTCTTGGATGATTTGAATGAGGTTGCTGCATGGTATTTATAGGGAGAGGATGGACTTGTTTCATGCAAAAATCTGGTGGACTGAGGTAGGTAAGCATGGCAATGAATGGAGAAGTTTGGTGAAAAATGTTGGTGAAAAATGTTGGTGGGTTAGGTATCCACTCAAATGTCATGGTTAGCTAAGCATGACATCATCCACTCACATGTCATGGTGAGTTAAGCATTGCATCATCCACTCAAATGTCATGGTGAGTTAGGCATTGCATCATCACTCAAATTTCTGGTTGCTTTTGAAGTAATACCCACGGCATTGATGTGTTTTGAGTGAAGTTTTGGCCAATCCTTCTAGAAACCTATCCCTTCTTGTACTTTGTATTTGTTTCACCACATTTTTAGCATGTTCCTAACCTCATTTGACTTCAAATTCGTCCATCCATCTTGCTCATATCATATGTAATCCATTCCAAGCTCAAAACTGCTCCAAAATGCACCAAAATGCACTTTCTTGCTACCTTAGCCCTTTGGACCTACAAACACACAAAAATAGCGTAAAGTACTAAAATAACTAAGACCATTTAACGTAAATGCAAGAAAACTAGTTAACTAAGTCGCATAAATATGCGTCTATCATGTGTCAACATCCGTGCTCCGTGGCAAGGGAGACTACCAAAAATGCCTAACCTTTACTCATATTCGAGAAAACACTCCCAATAAGATTGCTTGCTCACAAATCGAAGAGGCACCACTCTCTGAATCTCGAGAGCCAGACTCCCAACAGGATTACTTTCTCAAAAATCGAAGAGACACTGCTATCCGAATCTCAAGAGTCAGACTCTCAACAGGATTGCTTTCTCAAAAATCGAAGAGGCACCGTTATCTGAATCTCGAGAGCCAGATCCCCGACAGGATTGCTTGTTCGAAAACCGAAGAGGCATCGCTCTCCGAACTTCGAGAGCCAGATTTCCTTGGATAAAGCTTGTCTGCAATCTTCACACGCAACATCAGCTTTCCAAATACCACAGAGCACTTTTTCAAAGCGCTCTGACAAAGTTAAAACATGTGAAGCTTGCAGCTCCCACTACATTGCTATGACCAAAAAGGGTAAAGTGATAAGAGCATATTTATGCGCCTTAGTTGGCTAGTTCTTGTGCATTTAAGTTGTTTTTCCTTAGTCAAAGTAGTCTTTTAAGCTAGTTTTATGTATTTTCAGGTTTTAAGGGCAAAGTATGCAAAGTGGTGCATTTTGGAGCCTTTTGGAGCACAATTGAGCTTGGATTGGACATCACATACTTGGAGCCAAAAGAATGGACGAAATTGAAGATTTGAAGATGATGATTCCTACTTGAACAAGGTTTCCTAGTTGAAGTAGGAAAGTGCCTAATTAAAGATGGAATCCTAGTTGACAAAGGATTCCTAGTTGACAAAGGTTTCCTAGTTGAAGTGGGATTCCTAGAAGATTGAAGATTCCTACTCAAACAAGGTTTCCTACTTGAAGTAGGAAAAGTTAAACCTAATTGGCCTTGAGTTTCAGCAACAAAGAAGTTTTCCAAGTCAAAGAAGGAAAAGGAGTCCAAAACACTTGAGGACACATTAACCTTATTCTTGAGGGATGCCGCACCTATTTCAGCAAGGGAACCCTTTTCCTTGCATAACAAGACCTTCTAGATGCCTTATCCATTCACACCTATCTAGGCCGCACCTATCCCTTTCTAGAAACCTATTTCCTTGCCTTGCAAGGCTTTCTAGAAGCCTTATCTTTCCTATCCTTATCAGTCGCACCCTTTTAGCCTATTCCCTTGTGAATTCTGATTTCTAAGCCTTTTTCCTTGTGGATTTGGGTTATCCAAGTCCATATCTGATTACCCTAGGGTTTTAGGTGCCTATATATACTCATATCTCAGCCCTAGTCGAACCACCACCTCTCATACACATCATTCACGCCAGAAACAAAGAACCTCTCTTTGCCGCAGCCTTCCACCACCATACTCCATAATTCCTGCCAAAAACCACCCCTTGTCGCACCACCCACCCATCCTAACCACCACCATACATCCCCCATCCATTCCACACCATTCATAACCCCAAAAACCTGTCCAAAATCTCTGTGCCGCAGCAAGGAGGAAGGAGGAATCGTGGATGCACCTGCTGCCCAAGTTGGAGTGTCTAGGTGTTCTCTTTCCTTGGATTTCAATGTTTAAATTTATTTATCTTTGCTTTGTGCGTATGAGGAACTAAACCCCCCCTTGGCTAGGGGGGATTCGAAACCATGTTTATGCTTGCTATATTATTTGATTACTTCTAATTGCGTTTCATAAGTTGTGAATTCAATTTACTTATCTATATGAATTAAAACTGATTTGTGTGTGTTGGTTAAAAGTGCACGCTTAATTTTCATGCATAAGTTTGATGCTAGGATATAAAGGAATTTCACCTAATCATTATGAACTTATATTCGAAAGTAGTAAAGGTTGTTGATCACAATCGTGTTAAGTAAATTCTCGGCATAAGTTTCATGCAATTCATAGTAACAAGTGCCTCGCCAATGCTTATGATTTTCATAGAACTTAATGATCTTTGCTTGTATCTTTGTTATGCAATTCATGCAGGGAACTTGTGAGGAATGCTTTGGGTTGTCGTATGCAATTCATCCAATTCGATAACTTTAGGAAACTCTGAGGGTTAATTAGTGCAATTCACGGTTAATCTGGGGTGTTGGGAATTCATGATTTCTTGAGAAGCAATTGGAAATCGTTTTGTATGCAAGTGTGACATGTGTGGAGAAGAACCCCTTAGCTAGCTTTCCATCCATTCACTTTAACCAAATTCATTTTTTAAATCTGTTTAGTTTACAAAGTTTCTGTTGGTTTTCAATTTTCGTCAAAACCAAATCCCCATTTATTTTGAACTGTTAGATTAGTTAGAAATCAATTTAGTTTGTGTTTTTAAGTGTCTTGAGTCAAGTTATAATCTATTTTCGTCCAAATTGTGTTTTGTGTTCAAAATTGCCCAGATTGTGTTTTTAAGGCAGTTTTGAGTGTTTTTGTGCTGTTTTGAGTCTTTTGGTTTGTTTTAGTGTTTTAGAGTTTAGTTTTGCATTCTTTGAGTCTAGTTTAGTGTTTTAAACTTTGTTTTTATGTTTTGAGTCAGTTTTCAAGTGATTTAGCAATCCCTCCTAATTCCCGGCCTAGAACGATCCCTACTTACATACTTTGCTACAATTGACAAAAAGAGGGTTTAATTTGTGTGCTTATATATTTCGCATCATAAAGGAATAGCATTATTACTCGCTTAAAAATCGAAGAGGCACCGCCCTCCAAATCTCGAGAGCCAGACTCCTAACAGGATTACTTTCTTAAAAATCGAATAGGCACTGCTCTCCAAATCTCAAGAGCCAGACTCCCAACAGGATTGCTTTCTCAAAAATCGAAGAGGCACCGTTCTCCGAATCTCGAGAGCCGAATCCCCGACAAGATTGCTTGTTTGAAAGCTGAAGAAGCATTGCTCTCTGAACTTCGAGAGCTAGATTTCCTTAGATAAAGCTTGTCTGCAATCTTCACACGCAACATCAGCTTTCCAGATACCACATACCACTTTTTCAAAGTGCTCTGACAAAGTTAAAACGCATGAAGCTTGCAGCTCCCACTACATTGCTACGACCAAGAAGGGTAAAGGAATAGCATTACTACTTGTTGTTAGGGAGACTCCTATATATGTCGACATCCATCCTCCACGGATAGGCAGACCTGCAAAAATGCTCAACCCTTCCCCATATCTGAGAGGGCACTCCCAACGAAGCCTCTCAAAATACTCAGCTTTCTTCCCCCCCCCCAATAATACCTATGCAAACCAGCCACACTAGAGCAAGAGTATCTCATATCATCAGGGTCAAAAGCAAGAGTATCCCATATTATACTTTTTCCCTGTCTTTTCATTTGCCCTTGTTCTTACCTGCAAGACAAGGAGAAAGAGAGCAATCAGTCAGCACTTGGAATCAAGCTTCCAATCAGGAACTGACTGCCTGGAACCCCTTGCCTGATTACTTACCTAGCATTGCTCTCGAGTACTCATCTTCAACATCTTATGCTTCCAGAAAAGATACCATATATGCCTGAGGAACAGATAGGGCAAGTGAGAAGGATACAAGGAAGCATGTGGAGACAAGCGCAACAGAACACATGCCGATTCATCTATTACTTCGTCAACAACAAAAGTATCCCATATCATCAAGGTCAAACGCACTCTTGATTTGATGGACTTGTTTTGACCCTCAAATTCTTGAGTAGGCCTTATACTCTAGAGGAAACCAAAAAACCTTCCAGCCCAGTTCAAGAATAATCCTGTGGAAAGTTACTTCTTCAAAAGCAAAAGTATCTCATATCATCTCTTCTCCATTTGCTTCTCCTTATCCTTGTTGCTGTTTACGACACAAGGAGAAGGAGAACAATCAACCGGAAGCCGAAGTCGATCCTCCGATCTAGTTTGCTTGCTTGGAAGTCTGATTGCTTACCTTGTCTATTACCTCTTTCGGCAAATCTCCTAGCTTGACAACTTGGGGAACTCCTACTATAGGGTTTTGTATCGCACTTGACCAAGCCCGAAACTACAAGTAAGCTTCAAGTGAAATTGATACATTACCTTGTGCATCTTCATCGGTTAAAGATACCATCCCTGGATGGAGGAAAATACTTCCAGAGAAGATGTCACAGCTACGTATGAGACAGATAAGGCAAGTGAAAATGATACCACACTTCGGTACTTTGAAGTTTCGTGATTACTCAATGGCTTGGATCTTGCAAGTCTCCAATCGAGGAGCTTCCCTTACTTGGGAACTTAGGGGAGCACTGTTTGTACCATACTTGACCAATCCCGAAACTATTGAGCACCGGTCAACGTTATACCGTTAAGGACCCAGAAAAGTTTCCCTCCAACCAGGAGGCCAATCACAGCGCGACACGTGTCGATATCAGAAGCCAATCATAGCGCGACACATGTCAACATCAGAAGCCAATCACAACATGACACATGTCAATGTCAGAATGAAACTAGAAACTCTCTTTTATAAATAGAGATCATTCTCTCACAATATTTCCGAATGTTATTTGTATTAAATCATTCACTTGTACTCACTAAAGGAGAGCTTGAACCTATGTACTTGTGTAAACCCTTCACAATTAATGAGAACTCCTCTACTTCGTGGACGTAGCCAATCTGGATGAACCACGTACATCTTGTGTTTGCTTCCATATCTCTATCCATTTACATACTTATTCATACTAGTGACCAGAGCAATCTAGCGAAGGTCACAAACTTAACACTTTTTGTTGTACCAAAGTCCTCACTAATTTTGTGCATCAACATAATTGATGTTTTTTTGTTTGTTTAGCGTTTTTATATAAGGAAAACTAATGAAAAATGTTTGAAAATTTTGAGTTTTAACGATAAGGACAAAATAAAGAGTAAAGTGAATAGTACCATGATTGATTTTTTAGTGTAAAAATATGATTTTTCGTTAAAATAAATCGTACATAACATTTTTTGCTAAAGTTTTCTTTTATATAAGGTAATTATTTAGCGTTTTGCTTGGACTTTGAGCAGGAGAAAGAAAACCCAAGATGAAGCGTATTATTTTATGTTAAATGTAGAGTAGAAACTAGAAACTCTAGATGGAGCGTAAAAAAGGGAGAAGAGGTATACGCAAGCAAAAGATGGTTGATGACTGATGGCTGATGATAAAAATTGTTGCCCGAAGGAAGCGGAGAAGAGGGGGATTCAGCCGATTAGGTGAGCACGTACATTACATACGTCAGTCAAGTAGATGTATGCCAACGCAGTCAGTCCAACTGTCAAAGGTAGCAAATTAGTCTCCCTCCTCTCCTCCTTAACACATCCAAAAACAGAAATTAGGCCCTTGCTGTGCGCGTGTGGATTTTCAGGTTTTTCAGTTTTTTGTATTTCCTCCTTCCTACAAACACTCCCCTCTCTCTCTAAGTTTGGATATAATTATATATATAGTTTGGATGGTTATATAGCTTAATATGATTATTATATAGCATTGGAGATCCCAATTCCACTTCCGATCCCAATTTCACTTCCAATCCCAAACCATATCTCTTTCATGTCTCGAACTCAAATACAAACTCTCACTCGCTCTCTCTTCGATTGATTGGATTCAGTTGAATTGAATTTTACAATTATTATTTTTATTATTTATTATAATTTCAGTGAAATGTCTGTAATGTTGAGATTGAAGAAGGTTCAGCAAATAGCTCCACAGCTCCAGCAGCGCTTCTCTCAGACTCAGGTCTCCCCAATCTCTACGCACTTGAACCACCTCCACCTCACAACCCATCGCCGACGAGACTCCTTCATCGGACTGCAGGAGCGCTACAAATGGGACCACGGCGGCTCCGCCGATGTTCGTATCCGCAAAATCAGAGCCGAGGCCAATTGCCCCCGATGTTCTTTCAACCGCATGGACCTCCTCTTCTCCGATCGCCGCTTACCCAACTTATCTCCTTCTCCTCCACCAGATGATTCCACCACCAAGGCCAAGGCCGCCTCCACCTCTGCAACATCTGCCTCTGGAAACTCTGACTCTGAGATTCGTCAGTATCAGGCCCTCAATCTCTGCCCCAATTGCAAAACAGCCTACTACTTCCGACCCCACCAGATTGCTCCCCTCCAGGGCACCTTCGTAGAGATTGGGAGGCTCACCAACACCACCTCCTCCACCTCCTCCTCTTCCAATCGCAGCGCCACCAAAACCAACAACTCTGACAACAACAAGAAGTCCCATTCTTCCCGAAATGGCAACAATAACGAAGGAGCAGATTCCGAGCCCAATACTAATAACAACGGGCTGAGGGTGTCTTTCTGGGATAGTTTGAGGTCATATGCCAATGGGGCTGACCCACCTGAGAACTGGCCTCCGCCTCCGCCCCCAGGCAATGGACTGGCCGTGCATACTCCCCCGGGCCCTCCTTTCGCCCCTGGAGTTAATGTCGTTCGGGCTTCTGCGCCCCCTGGGACTGGGGATGCTGGAGACAAGAATGCTTGGGGCGGTTCCAATTTGGGAAACAATTTGCCCACCCCTAAGGATATCTGCAAGGGCCTTGACAAGTTCGTTATAGGCCAACAAAGAGCCAAAAAGGTAGCTTTATTCCCTTTTCTTTTCTTTGTTAGCATTTGGGTGGAATGTGGATGGATAATTTTTGTATAAACGTTCTGTTGCAGGTGCTCTCTGTGGCCGTTTATAACCACTACAAGAGGATATATCACGCCTCCTTGAAGAAAGGGTTCGTTTTCATTTTTATTTTTCTTGATCAAATTCATGCTGCAATTACTCATCACACATAACTTGCCATTTCATTTTGTCTTTCAACCAACAATGCAACACATGTTCACTAGTCATGATCCAATCCCAATATATATTTGAGAACTCACTATCCGTATGTACTTCTAAACTCCTTAGCCAAAAGAGCTTGGTCATATAACAGTTTTGTAAGCAGTTGGAGAATTCATACTATTGTTTCTGTGGATGTATTTAATACAACTGAACCAATGGATTTGTATGCTAGGTCAGGAGCAGAATCAGGAATTCCAAACAAAGTAGACGATGACGATAAAGTGGAGCTAGAAAAGAGCAATGTGCTCTTGATGGGCCCAACTGGCTCCGGTATGATTTCTTCTGAAGTACCTGGAAAAAAACCGGTGCTCCACTTTTAATCTTCTTATCTTTGGACTAATCATCTAAATCCAAACCTGGCTATCTGGAAGTTTAAATTAGAAGAACCTTTAAGAAGTTAACCTGCCCTTCTAACTGTGTTATTGTATGCAAAACAGGGAAGACCTTGCTTGCAAAAACACTAGCTCGCTTTGTGAATGTTCCATTTGTCATTACAGATGCAACAACTTTAACACAGGCAAGTTGATTTGTGAAAAATATTATGAATTGAAAATAGAACACAAAATCTAGCCTATGGACCAAGGTTGGTATCTTTATTTGATTTAATGATCTTAGCATGCTTGGTTTTTAATGATCTTAGCATGCTTGATTTAATGATCTTAGCATGCTGTGTCCAGCTTTACATAATAACTTACCACGAGGCATTCTTTTTAGGCTCGATGTGCATGCACATATGTGCACACACATTATTATTTTTATCTATTACTGCATAACCGAAAGAGGCAAATACTGCTATTTTGCAGGCTGGTTATGTTGGAGAAGATGTTGAATCAATATTGTATAAACTACTAATGGTATGAGATGTTTGCATATTTCGGACTTACAGTTCAAAAGCCATCCAACTTGTTGTTTCTTATCCTTGCAGTAATATGTTTCATCTTTATTTCCAATTTTCTGGAGGAATGTGTGCATGCATTTGTATGTGTTTTATTCTTGCCCTTTGTATTCTGAACATCTAATACTCTTTGAAATTGTATGACTTCCCTTCTTTCGTTGTGATGTGAGTGTATGAACTATGAATACAGCCTTTTTCCTCCTCTTCCCCCTCACCTTTGCTTGTTATTTTATATGATTGTTAATGCGTTATGGTTGCACTTCTATGTAACTAATGAGAGGGGAGGTTCCAGAGGATACTGATGGTCATTTCCATGCAGTGGATAGGTCACATCAAACTTGTAAGGACAAAGTTACTTCTTTTGAACTCTATGAGTGGTCAAAATTAATAATTTTCTTGCTCGTATTCTTCATTCACATGCTCATGGACTGTTCTTATTTGATTTGGCTGGTCTAGTTAGAGTGGTTTTTGATATAGCAATGCAAATTTCTGCTGACTCAACAACATCTAACTGTCTATGGAAAAAAAAATAAAAATCTAACTATCTAAATCATCTACAAAACTTTCCATGTTCTGCTACTTTTTGTTGTTCTTAATTGTAAGCATTCATTAGTCTTCCAACCTTGTGCTTGCCTTTTATATTCATATCAGTTAACTCACATAGTTGATCCTGTAAATAGGCAGCTGAGTTTAATGTACAAGCAGCTCAACAAGGGATAGTTTACATTGACGAAGTTGACAAGATAACCAAAAAGGTGCTGCATTTGCCCTTTCTTATTTTATTTTATTGATCATGGTCATAGGTATCATCAAAGTCTTAGTTTCTTCAGATTTGGTTTTCAGGCTGAGAGTTTAAACATTAGCAGAGATGTTTCAGGAGAGGGTGTTCAGCAGGCTTTATTGAAAATGCTCGAAGGAACTGTGAGTCAGTTGCTTAACACTGAAGTGTTGCTCAGAAAATTATTTATTTACCAACTAATTTATCTTGTTTGGATGCACGGAAACAAATTGAATTGTTGCTGTTGCGTTCTCTAGTTAGTACTCTTTTAGTGTCTTTTAAGTCCATGACAGATGTAAGTATGTTTTTATGTATTTTTAATTTAGAACAAAGCAACTCTTATCAATTCGCTTTATTCTTTTTTTCTCAAATCAATCACTAACCATAAGGATCGATTATAAAGAGTGCCCATTTATGTACACCAATTCGTTAGTTTTGAAAACTTGACATAGAATTCCAATTTTGACTTTGATTAGATCCTTAGTGAAAGCGCTAAGTAAGCAAGCTACCATATGTAATAAAACCGAGGAAAAATAACATCAAATAGAAACGAGAAAGTAAATGCACACACATAAGAGAGAGAAAAAAAAAAAATCCCCAAATGTAATATTTTGTGGTCTTCCCAATTACCTCAGTTTACATTAACTTCTCTAGCACTGCAAGAGAAACTTTGGAGTTGGTACTTGAAAAGACTTCTAAAGTCCCAAAATAAAAATTGAACATTCTTGTTTTTTGTTTTGAGTTTTTGCTTTAGTTTTTCTTGGGTGATTGTTCGTAGAAGCACAGACTAATTTTGTGCTACATACTGCATTAAACGCAGGTATATTTGTAATTTATTTTCATGGCCTTACAAAATCAGAGTTATAAAGTTATCAGCATGGTTTCTCTGACAACTGAAGTGTAATATATTTCTTCTTGTTTAGATAGTGAATGTTCCTGAGAAGGGTGCAAGGAAGCATCCCCGGGGTGATAACATACAGGTATAGCACTTTTAAGTTTCTGACATATTTTCTCACTCACAAATATGTTAAATCATGCTGGTTATCCCACTGTTGTTAGAACCTAAGAATTCCTAATTCTATTTGGTATTGAATATATCCTTATACAACTCCTAATTGACCTATGTGCACCTTGAAATGTGTGTTCTTATTATTTTTTTTTCATTTAGAAATTTAAGCTGTAGGAGAAAAACTTTTTATTAAATGTTCCAAATTAGTAGTTGAGAAAAAAAGCTTGTAAGAGAAGTGGGCAGGAAAGTTCAACTAAACAAAAAAACTTCAAGAGCGCAGGGTTCCACTTGCATGATTCATTTCTAAGTTCTAACAAGTGGCACTTTGAGGTTGCAACTTATTACTTTATATTTTAATTTTAAGTTCTAACAAACCTGAACTATAACTTAAATCATAAGCCTAAAAAAGGTCTGAAAAAACAATAGCAGCCAAAAGTACCCTTGTGTGGACAGAAGTGCTGCTTGAGCAGCCTGGTATCTGGCCAAGCAGGATGCCGTCAATGATCAGCAATTGCGCCAGTTTCTTGCAACACGTTGATTTGAAGACAACAAAAGTATAGTTTTTTTTTTTTTTTTGGGGGGGGGGGGGGGTGGTGGGGGTGGGCATGTTACCAGTATTTTTTTTCCCACATGCCACCAGCCAAACCAGTTTTGTACTTTAGTAGGTATGCTGCCTTCCAAATCATGTTATAGTTATACTGATAAAAGAAACTAGAACACTTTAATTTTCCAACATAGAAATAAAAAAGGGTTTACAGGAAGAAACATGTTTTGTCAAATCCAAGTGGACTCAATGAGCTTACATCATTACCACATTTGTGAAAAAAAGATCAGCATAGATTAGCAAACAAATTTTGGAAAAAGGAGTTACCATACCATTGTCTTCCCTGACACAAGTTCTAGAATTATTTCCTAGTTTCAACCACTAATTTAATTTATACAAAACCAGATTGTGGTTTTTTTCCACGAGAAATTGAAAAAGCCTTCCTCCACAGCCTACCTATTGGAATACACACCATGTTTACTCTTAATGATAGAACACCATAATTAATTAATCCTGCACTTGAGGGAAATGCCACAGCCATTTACCTGACCACATTTAATCCTTTCTAGTAAATTTTGCAATTGCTAATCCTCCTCTTTCTCTTGATCTCTGCACAATATTTAAATTTATTAGGTGGTACATCCTCTCTAATCTCATAACCTCAGTACTTGACGAGCTAAAAGTAAGCATGAAATATAATTGGGTACTTAAGACTGATTTAACAAGTAAATCTCTCTCGTGGAAAGACGATTGCCTTCAAAATATATTTGTATGCGAATTAGCCATAATTGGAGGCCCAAGTAGTACGTATGTCATCCCTTATCTCATGACCCAGTCCCCTAGCTAGGGACTTCCTCGTCCTCTCCTGCACATTGATGCACTTATAGGCATAGTTGTTATCAAACCTGGGATTTACCCAAAACTTAATTTCTGTTGAGAGTTATGCCATTCTTAGCAGTTTTTTTTCCTAGTTTATTAATCAGCATTGGAGTGCTGTTGTTATGTAGCTTATTGTGCCAGGCTTTAGCTTTCTTGTTGAGCTGCGTTTAGTCTTTGGTTTTTCCTATTGAGGACTTCTTGTCCTCGGCTCTGTATCTTTTCCTATTAATGAGCTTGCCTTATTAGCAAACTTAGTGAGATGACACAAGCTATGCATGTGAAACAATTTTTTCTCGAGAAATTGAGAACAGGAAGAGGGAGTAGTGTGGGAGAGAAAAGTATTGGAGGATTTTACAACCTTTTTTTTCAATAATAATTGCTAATTACTATTTTCCTTTGGCCGTATGAACTTCTTTTTATTCAAGTAGTGTAAATAGGAGCATACTTGTTTTTTCATAGACGTTACAGAATTAGACATGTAACCTCAAAATTATAAATTCTATTTGGTTCCGAACCTTTTAAAATTAATTAAACTTGATACGATTAATTTAATATATGAACGATAATTGGTGTCTTTCTAAGTGTTACTCCATTGGGTATTTGGTTCTAAATTTTAACCACCATCCCAAAGAGGAAAAGAAAACATAAGTCTTTACATGCATCTAATTATTAGTTATTTCTTACCAATATATTATTCATACATATTGTTGCTCTTATGGTTTATTCTTAAAATGCTTGTAAATGATCTACAGATAGATACGAAAGATATCCTTTTTATTTGTGGCGGAGCATTTATTGATCTTGAAAAAACCATTTCAGAGAGGTAACCAAATGTATCATTCTCCTAATCATCTCTTGTTTCTCCCCCTCCTCTACCAACTTTTTTTCTCAAAAGAATCTGCTATGAAAGTATCTATCATTCTGACCAGACGACAGGATTCTTCTATTGGTTTCGGTGCTCCTGTCCGTGCAAACATGAGAGCTGGTGGTGTGACCAATTCAGTGGTGACATCATCTTTACTTGAATCGGTATGAATCAGGGACCTTTCAAATCAGTTTGATGCATTAAAAATTAACACCCCTGCACCCCAAAACAAGAATGAAAAAAAGTGAAAAATGGATAAGTTAATCGGAAAGAATTCCTGAAAATGGGGTCTAAATGCTACTCTTTTGTTTTTCCAGGTTGAAAGTTCTGATCTCATTTCTTATGGACTCATACCAGAGTTTATTGGACGTTTTCCAATATTAGTTAGTTTATCAGCTTTAACTGAGGACCAACTTGTTCAGGTATACATAAATGCATTTGTTCTTGGAGTCAGCACCCTTCTGGTTCTTGACCTGGTATTATTTCTGTTTGTAGTTCGTTTTAATTAGTAGTCTCGTAGACACACAAATAGTTTAGTCAGAAAGCAAACCAGATGTATACGAGCCTGCTACACTTTTTAAGCTGATATACGTAGCCTGGCTTTCTTACATGTATAGAAGTATGGATTACCATTTTCCTCATATAACTTTTCATTTACAGGTCCTGATGGAACCAAAAAATGCTCTTGGCAAGCAGTACAAGAAATTATTTGGCATGAATAATGTAAGCATTTTGCATTTGATGCTGTGTTTAGGAACGCAAAACCTAGTCCCACCCTCCCAAAACCTCTCTTCCAATGTGTTTAATTGAACTAGAGTCAAGCTTCTGTTTGATGAGACCTTGTACCCCACTTCAGGTGAAGCTACATTTCATGGATAATGCACTAAGACTAATTGCAAACAAAGCGATGGCTAAGAATACTGGCGCCAGGGGTTTAAGAGCACTTTTGGAAAGCATTCTAACTGAAGCCATGTACGAGGTGTGCAAGAATCCATGGTTTTCTTAAAAAATAATTCTAGCATGGGAATGTTATTAAATACAAAAATATTTACTAAAAAATTGTTTTGCCGTGCTTGTCTCAGATTCCTGATGTTAAGACAGGAAAGGATAGAATAGATGCTGTAGTGGTTGATGAGGAGTCGGTTGGTACGGTAAATGCGCCTGGATGTGGAGGGAAGATTGTTCGAGGGGATGATGCATTGGAAAGATACTTGCATGAAATCAGCTTGAAGGACTCAATGGCATGATCCAACTAATGATTGCATATGCATCTTTCTTTATGGTTCTATGAAGCGATCTCATACTAACAATTTAAATATCAATCAACGTGTGCAGGAAAATGTAGAGGCGGCCGAAGGGGAGGCGGAGGGTGAATCAGAACAGTCATCCAGGGCTATGAGCATGTAACACTTACCACCATAGGCATTGTTATAAAAATCTGTAAAATTTCTGTATTATTATTCGTAACAATAGCATTCATAAGCTGGTGTAATTGCCCCTTCATAGAAATTAGATCAAAGCTTCGGTTGGAATCAAACTAAATAGAAGAATTTGATTAGTGGATTTTAGTTTATACAGGCTATCACATTCTTTACCACATGTAATTTTGTAGTGTGTTGACAAAAATAAAAAATAGTCATCTTATATTGGGCAAGGTGTAGGTACCGTATAATATCATTTGTATTATAACCGTAGACGATGGAATCCACATTTTTAAGCAGCATGCTCTAATATTTGTGGCAACTAGGGCAGCTGTCAACTTCTCCTTCCACACGTGGGGCCAAAACACGTGGACAACATATTTGTGTGATAATCAACTCAAGGATAGCAAGCTGTAATATCATATTAGATTGTGAGCACCCAATTTAAAACTAGGTAATTTAGCCAAAAATCAATAAATATTTTATTGTTAAGCTATATATCAAATATAGGTTTGTTTTGGACTTAATCAATGATATATTTGTATTAATTAGGCATAGGTTAATGATGAATGCCATATAAGTTTTAAGTTATTATATATAGTTATAATTTGACTTTTTATCTCTCTCTCTCTCTCTCTCTCTCTCTCTCTCTCTCTCTATATGAATGTAGTTGATGCACATAGGCATTGGGTCATATTAGACTTATCACTTCAGCCGCCAATGATTCAACTTGGCGGGTTTGAGCAAATAGGCGTTGGGCCTGATATGATATTAACTAGCACTCAAATTAACCCTCTTTTTATCAATTGTAGTATGTAATGTAAGTAGGGATCGTTCTAGGCCGGGGATTAGGAGGGATTGCAAAATCACTTGGAATTGACTCAAAAACGTAAAAACAAGTTTAAAACACTAAACTAGACTCAAAGAATGCAAAACTAAACTTTAAAACACTTAAACAAACCAAAGGACTCAAAACAGCAAGTAAACACTCAAAACTGCCTTAAAAACACTTTCTGGGCAGTTTTGGACACTAAGAAAGAATTTGGACGAAAATTGGTTTTGACTTGACTCAAGACACTTAAAAACACAAACTAAGTTGATTTCTAACTATTTTGACACTTGAAAATAAAGGGGGAGTTGGTTTTGACGAATTTGAAAACAAAACAAAAACTTTGTAACTAAAACAGATTTTAAAACGAATTTGGTTGAATTGAATGGATGGAAGGCTAGCTAAGGGATTCATCTCCACACATGTTATACTTGCATTCAAAACGATTTCCAATTGCTTTTCAAAAGATTACGAATTCTCAATGCCCCAAGTTAATTAGGTCCGCTTAAATTAACCTTCAGATTTTCCTAACGTTATTGAATTGGATGATTGCATACGACAACCCAAAGCATTCCCCACAAGTCCCCTACATGATTGCATAATAGAGATACAAGCAAGAATCATTAAGTTCTATGAAAACCATAAGCATTGACGAAGCACTTGTTACTATGATTGCATGAAACTTATGCCAAGAATTTACTTAACGCGATTGAGATCATCAACCTTTACTACTTGTGAATATAATTCCATAACGATTAGGTGAAATTTCCTTATATCCTAGCATTCAATTTATGCATGATAATTAAGCGTGCACTCTCAACCAACACACACAAATCAATGTAATTCACATAGATAAGTAAATTGAATTCACAACTTATGAAACGCAATTAGAAGTAATCAAATCATAACGCAAGCATAAACATGTATTTCGAATCCCCCCCTAGCCAAGGGGGGGTTTAGTTCCTCATACGCACAAAACAAAGAGAATTAAATTTAAACATTGAAATCAAAGGAAAAGAAACACCTAGAAATTCCAGCGACGCGAACTTGAATTGCATGAACTTTCGAGCTTCCTTCTCCTCCTCCTTGGTGCGGCAAAGGTCTAGGGACAGGTTCTTTGGGGTTATGGATGGTGGAGAATGGTTATGGATGGATGTAGTAGTGTTTAGGGGAAGGGGATGGTGCGGCAAAGGTGTGGAGAAGTGTTTGGACGAATTTATGAATTTATGGAATGAATGAATGTGTATGAGAGGTGGTGATCTGATTTAGGGGTTAATATGAGTATATATAGGCACTTAAAACCCTATGGGAATCAGATATGGACTTGAATAACCCAAATCCACAAGGAAAAAGGTTTAAACAATCAGATTTTGCAAAGGAAAAGGGATAAGGGTGCGGCAGCAATGGGATAAGGTGATAAGGTTTCTAGAATGCCTTGCAAGGCAAGGAATTAGGGTATCTAGAAGCTAGGGTGCGGCACCAATGTAGGGATTAAGGATAGGGCTTCTAGAAAGCCCCAAAACAGATAGAAATTGCATGAAACCCACGACAAGGATGGAAACTTTCTAGAAACTTCTCATTTGTGTCCTACAACACTTAGGAGTCCTTCTAGCATTAGGAAAACATGTCTCAATCCTCTCTTGACTTGGAATTCTTCTCCTACTTCATCTTGGAAACCCTTCCTTCTTGAACTTGGAAATCTTCTTTGTAGCTGCAACTTGATGCCATTTGGATTTAACTTTCCTACTTCGAGTAGGAAACCTTGTTTGAGTAGGAATCTTCATTCTTCTAGGAATCCATCTCCAACTAGGAATCCCTCGTTGATTAGGAATCCTTTGTTGACTAGGATTTCATCTTCTAATTAGGCGCTTTCCTACTTCGACTAGGAAACCTTGTTCAAGTAGGAAACCTCATCTTCAAATCTTCAATTTCGTCCATCCTCTTAGCTCCAAGCATATGATGTCCATTCCAAGCTCAAATGTGCTCCAAAAGGCTCCAAAATGCATCCTTTTGCATACTTTCCCCTTAGAACCTGAAAATACATCAAACTAGCTCAAAAGACTACTTTAACTAAGGAAAAACAATGTAAATGCACAAGAACAAGCTAACTAAGGCGCATAAATATGCTCCTATCAGGGCCATATTAGACGCAAAACCTACACACTGAGCATTGAGAGCCAGAGAATCCTTAACAGCCAACTCATCAGACCGTTTGGAAAGTAGTCTGTTATCTTTGGGAGTGAGAAAGTTCTTGACCACCACCGCAGCGGTCATATCATTCTTCATCACAGGGTCCCCAACGGTAAGAGGACCAGTAGGAGATAAGAAGGATGGGCACCATATGTTGTCTTGAGAAGGCATGGCTACCTCTTCACCAAAGTTCAAGTCAAAACGACGGTCGGATGGGTCAAACATTCTAAAAAATGATGAAGTAGAAATGAGGTGCAATAAATCTCTAAAGTAAGGGGAAAATTCCTACAAGCAATAACTCTCTGAATGTACTTCTTGCACAAAATTGGTGCCCTTATAAAAGAAAGGGCAACAGGGTCATTGGTTCAAAAATAGAAGAGGCACCACTTTCCACACACAACATCAGCTCCTCGGGTACCACAGATAACTTTCCCAAAGATCTCTGACAAAGTTTAGACACATAAATTTTGAAGGTCCAGCTACCTTATTATTACCCACATGGGTAAAGGAATAGCACCACTGCTTGATAACTAGAAAGTCCCTATGTGTGTCAACATCTGTGCTCCGTGGCAAGGCAGACTGGCAAAAATGCCCAACCTTTACTCACATTTGAGAAAACACTCCCAACAAGATTGCTTACTAAAAAATCAAAGAGGCACCGCTCTCTGAATCTCGAGAGCCAAACTCCCAACAGGATTACTTGCTCAAAAATCAAAGAGACACATCTCTCCGAATCTCGAGAGCCAAACTCCCAACATAATTGCTTTCTCAAAAATGGAAGAGGCACCAGACTCCTAACATGATTGCTTTCTCAAAAATGGAAAAGGCACCACTCTCCGAATCTCGAAAGCCAGACTCCCAACATGATTGTTTTCTCAAAAGTCGAAGAGGCACCGCTCTCCGAATCTCGAAAGCCAGATTCCCAACATGATTACTTGCTCAAAAATCGAAAAGGCACCACTCTCCGAATCTCAAGAGCCAGACTCCCAACAAGATTGCTTTCTCAAAAATCGAAGTGGCACCATTCTCTGAATCTCAAGAGTCAGATCCCCAACAGGATTGCTTGTTCGAAAATCGAAGAGGCACCGCTCGCCGAACTTTGAGAGCTAGATTTCCTTGGATAAAACTTGTCTGCAATCTTTACACGCAACATCAACTTTCCAAATACAACAGACCATTTTTTCAAAATGCTCTGACAAAGTTAAAACACGTGAATTTTGCAGCTCCCACTACATTGCTATGATTGAGAAGGGTAAAGAAACAACATTACCACTTGCTGTTGGGACAATCCTATATATGTCGACCTTCATCCTCCACAGCCAGACAGACCTGCAAATAAAAAAAAATGCTTGACTTTTCTTCATATCCAAAAGGGCACTCTTAGCAGAGTCTCTCGAAATACTTAGCTTTTTTCCCCCCCGATAATACCTCTGCAAACAAGCCACACTAGAGTAAGAGTATCTCATATCATCAGGGTTAAAAGCAAGAGTATCCTATATCATGCTTTTTCCCTGTCTTTTCCTTTGACCTTGTTCTTACTTGTAAGACAAGGAGAAGAAGAGCAATCAGTCAGCACTTGGAATCAAGCTTCTAGTCAGGAACTGATTGCCTGGAACCCCTTGCCTAATTACTTACCTGGCATTGCTTTCGAGTACTCATCTTCAACATCTTATGCTTCCAGAGAAGATACCACATCTGCCTAAGGAATAAATAGGGCAAGTGAGAGGGATACAAGGAAGCATGTGGAGACAAGCGTAACAGAACACGTGCCGATACATCCACTACTTTGTCAACAGCAAAAGTATCCCATATCATCAGGGTCGAACATACTCTAGATTTGATAGACTTGTTTTGACCCTCAAATTCTTGAGTTGGCCTTATACTCTGGAGGAAACCAGAAAACCCTCAAGCCTAGTTCAAGAATAAGCCTGTGGAAAGTTACTTATTCGAAAGCAAAAGTATCTCATATTATCTCTTCTCCATTTGCTTCTCCTTATCATTGTTGATGTTCACGACACAAGGAGAAGGAGAACAATCAACCGGAAGTCGAAGTCGAACCTCCAATCTAGGTTGCTTGCTCGGAAGTCTGATTGCTTACCTTGTCTGTTACCTCATTCAGCAAATCTCCTAGCTCGGCGACTTGGGGGACTCCTACTATAGGGTTTGTATCGCACTTGACCAAGTCCGAAACTACAAGTAAGCTTCAAGTGAAATTGATACATTATACATTACCTTGTGCATCTTCATCGGTTAAAGATACCACCCCTGGATGGAGGAAAAGTACTTCCAGAGAAGATGCCACATCTACATATGAGACAGATAAGGCAAGTGAAAATGATACCACACTTCGGTACTTAGAAGTTTCGTGATTACCTAATGGCTTGGATCTTGCAAGTCCCCAACCGAGGAGCTTCCCTCACTCGGGAACTTAGGGGAGCACTGTTTGTACCATACCTGACAATCCCGAAACTACTGAGCACCGGTCAACATTATACTGTCAAGGACCCAGAAGAGTTTCCCTCCAACCAGGAGGCCAATCACAACGCGACACGTGTTGACATCATAAGCCAATCATAGCGTGACACGTGTCAACATCAGAAGCCAATCACAACATGACACGTGTCAATCTCATAATGAAACTAGAAACTCTCTTCTATAAATAGAGATCATTCTCTTACAATATTTTCTAATGTCATTTGTACTAAATCATTCACTTGTACTCACTAAAGGAGAGCTTGAACCTATGTACTTGTGTAAACCCTTCACAATTAATGAGAACTCCTCTACTCCGTGGACGTAGCCAATCTGAGTGAACCACGTACATCTTGTGTTTGCTTCTCTGTCTCTATCCATTTACATACTTATCCACACTAGTGACCTAAGCAATCTAGCGAAGGTCACAAACTTAACATTTTTTGTTGTACCAAAGTCCCCACTGATTTTGTGCATCAACAAATGTCATATGAGCTTTAAACTGCTATAAATAAAGATTGATGAGTCAATCTGCCTACACATTTTGCTTTCACTGCTATATTGGGAGTTACTCCACGTATTGCTTGATGTAAAACACATAGTGGATTTGTTTGTCTTTTGTTGAATCTTTTTATTGGCTTGATAGATAATTCGATACGCCAATGATTTTTTATGAGTTCTTGAAAGTAAAGGAGTAATAAAAGAGGTTTGTTATTGCTTCTTAACTAGTTAGTTTTAGTTATTACTTAATTATTTGTTTTATTCTTTTTTTTTAGACACCATCATTTAGCTATTGCAATTCTTTTCCTGGTAGTGGGTCACATGTATAGGACCAACTAGGGCATTGGTCATGGTATGAAAGATATTTTAGAGGCTCATAAAGGCCCATTTACTAGCTATAAAATTAGGTAGGTCGCTAGTACAGTTCCTTATCTATAATTTTTCTATTTACTTAAATAGACATGTCTATTTCACCGAGCCTCTTTCCGAGACAGTGCCCAGATCGTTACTCATTTCGTGCAGGTTGGAACTTATTCGACAAGGAATTTCGCTACCTTAGGACCGTTATAGTTACGGCTGCCGTTCACCGGGGCTTCAATCGCCGGCTCCCCTGGCTAAAACGCCCAAGAGTTTTCTTGTTGATGATAATGACGATATTAATGATAGCGATGATATTAATGATCGTGACCACCGTGACTTTGATACGGAGCTGGCGCTTCTAACTATGATGATTAGACAACCACTTTCTATCTTTATTCCCATGGATCCTTTACTCATACTTACTCAATTAGAAGTATTGATCTAATTAAAAAAAAATTATGTTTCATAGTCTCATAATCTATGATATCCTCTTTCTTATATATAGACTAATTATTTTATTTATATTATTTTTGTATTATATTTATTATGAATTTCCCTATTTCTAAATAGAATATACTAAATAGAGTAAAAAAAAATATTGATTTATAAATGAATTTTTTTTTTCAATTGGAAATTTCCAATAAGAATCATACTTAGGTAATTTAGCCAAAGGTCAATAAAAACTTTACTAGTAAGCCATATATCAATCACATACTTTTGTCTTGGACATAATCAATGATATATATTTTTTAATTAGGCATAGGTCAATGATGAATGCGCTTTAAGATATTATAAATAGTTAGAATTTGACTATTCTATCATTCACTCTCTCTTTCTCTCTCTATAAATGTTATATGGGCTTCAGCTATTATAAATATGGATTTAGATCATCGCCGGATCAATTTGTGGAGATCCTCCAGGCTGATGGATCTCATCCATTGATACAAATCCAACGGCCAAAATCTCTTGTCCTTCCTCTTTTCCCCTCAACTCTTCTCTTTCTCCCTCACTTCGAAGCTCCCCTCACCTTACCCTCTCCAAAATCAGCGCCCCCCCCAACACCACATCCCTTAGTTGCAAGTCCCTTGACCTTAAATCTCAGTCGATGTTAATGAAACAACTAAGAGAGGGGTCGTGCAAACCAATGTCTTTGGGTTGCAAAGATCTTTTTCATAACTATGGAAGAATTAGAGTGAGAGAAATCTCAAAGATGAAGAAGAAGAAAGAGATGACAAATAAAAAACTAAAACAGTAAGGGATAGTAAAAAATAAATCAGATTTAGAGCACAGATGACTTGCAATTGAATTTGGGGTTTGTTAATAACGGTGGGGGATGGGGGTGCGAGGGAGAAATAGGAGTTGAGGGGGAAGAGAGGCGGGGGAAGAGGATTCGGTCGTTGGATTTCTATTTCTATATAACTGATCTTGAGAGGATATGAATCCAATAAATACTTAGAATATGTATATTCTATCACTCTCTTTCGCCCTACGTTTACATGAAGGAGTCTACTCAAGTAAAAAAAAAAAAGGAACCAGGAAAAGGACACTGCATTGCTGCGTTTCAATCCAAATGTAAAAAAAAACAGAACTAGAAAACGGACATTGCATTACAATGTCTAAATCTAAATGGAAAAAAAAGGACTCAATGGCATGATCCAACTAATGATTGCATATGCATCTTCCTTTATGGTTATATGAAGCCATCTCATACTAACAATTTAAATATCAATCAACGTGTGCAGGAAAATGTAGAGGCGGCTGAAGGGGAGGCAGAGGGTGAATCAGAACAGTCATCCAGGGCTATGAGCATGTAACACTTATACCACCATAGGCGTAACACTTATACCACCATAGGCATTGTTATAAAAATCTGTAAAATTTCTGTATTATTATTCGTAAAAATAGAATTCATAATCTGGTGTAATTGCCCCTTCATAGAAATTAGATCACAGCTACGGTTGGAATCAAACTAAAAAGAAGAATTTGATTTGTGGATTTTAGTTTATACAGGTTATAACATTCTTTAGAACTTGTAATTTTGTAGTATGTTGACAAAAATAAAAAATAGTCATCTTATATTGGGCAAGGTGTAGATACCGTAGAATATAATTTGTATTATAACCATAGACGATGGAACCCACATTTTTTAAGCAGCATGCTCTAATATTTGTGGCAACTAGGGCAGCTATCAACTTCTCCTTCCACACGTGGGGTCAAAACACGTGGACAATACATTAGTGTTGTTGATGCACAAAATTAGTGAGAACTTTGGTACAATAGAAACTGTTAAGTTTGTGACATTCGCTAGATTGCTCCGGTCACTAGTGTGGATAAGTATGTAAATGGATAGGGACAGGGAAGCAAACACAAGATGTACGCGGTTCACCCAGATTGGCTACGTCCACGGAGTAGAGGAGTTCTCATTAATTGTGAAGGGTTTACACAAGTACATAGGTTCAAGCTCTCCTTTAGTGAGTACTAGTGAATGATTTAGTACAAATGACATTAGGAAATATTGTGAGAGAATGATATCTATTTATAGAAGAGAGTTTCTAGTTTCATTCTGACATTGACACGTGTCGTGTTGTGATTGGCTTCTGATGTTGATACGTGTCGCGCTATGATTGGATAGGGACAGGGAAGCAAACACAAGATGTACGTGGTTTACCCAGATTGGCTACGTCCACGAAGTAGAGGAGTTCTCATTAATTGTGAAGGGTTTACACAAGTACATCGGTTCAAGCTCTCCTTTAGTGAGTATTAGTGAATAATTTAGTACAAATGACATTAGGAAATATTGTGAGAGAATAGTCTCTATTTATAGAAGAAAGTTTCTAGTTTCATTCTGACATTGACACGTGTCGTGTTGTGATTGGCTTCTGATGTTGACATGTGTCGCGCTATGATTGGCTTCTGATGTCAACCCATGTCGCGCAGTGATTGGCCTCCTGGTTGGAGGGAAACTCTTCTGGGTCCTTGACGGTATAACGTTGACCGGTGCTCAGTCATTTCGGGATTGGTCAAGTATGGTACAAAAAGTGCTCCCCTAAGTTCCCGATTGAGGGAAGCTCCTCGGTTGGGGACTTGCAAGATCCAAGCCATTGAGTAATCACAAAACTTCTAAGTACCGAAGTGTGGTATCATTTTCACTTGCCTTATCTATCTCATACGTAGTTGTGGCATCTTCTCTGGAAGTATTTTTCCTCCATCCAGGGGTGGTATCTTTAACCGATGAAGATGCACGAGGTAATGTATCAATTTCACTTGAAGCTTACTTGTAGTTTCGGGCTTGGTCAAGTGCGATACAAAACCCTATAGTAGGAGTCCCCCAAGTCGCCGAGCTAGGAGATTTGCCGAAAGAGGTAACAGACAAGGTAAGCAATCAGACTTCCAAGCAAGCAATCTGGATCGGAGGTTCGACTTCGGCTTCTAGTTGATTGTTCTCATTCTCTTTGTGTCGTAAACAACAACAAGGATAAGGAGAAGCAAATGGAAAGGAGATGATATGAGATACTTTTGCTTTTGAAGAAGTAACTTTCTACAGGCTTATTCTTGAACTGGGCAGGAGGGTTTTCTGGTTTCCTCTAGAGTATAAGGCCAACTCAAGAATTTGAGGGTCAAAACAAGTCCATCAAATCAAGAGTGCGTTCGACCTTGATGATATGGGATACTTTTGTTGTTGACGAAGTAATAGATGAATTGGCACGTGTTCCGTTGCGCTTGTCTCCACATGCTTCCTTATATCCTTCTCACTTGCCCTATCTGTTCCTCAGGCAGATGTGGTATCTTTTATGGAAGCATAAGATGTTGAAGATGAGTACCCGAGAGTAATGTCAGGTAAGTAATCAGGCAAGAGGTTCCAGGCAGTCAGTTCCTGACTAGAAGCTTGATTCCAAGTGCTGACTGATTGGTTTATTTCTCCTTGTCTTGCAGGTAAGAACAAGGGCAATGGAAAAGACAGGGAAAAGCATGATATGGGATACTCTTGCTTTTGACCCTAATGATATGAGATACTCTTGCTCTGGTGTGGTTGGTTTGCATAGGTATTATTTGGGGGGGGGGGGGAAGAAAGCTGAGTATTTCGAGAGGCTTCGTTGGGAGTGCCCTCTCAGATATGAGGAAGGTTTGAGCATTTTTGCAAGTCTGCCTGTCCGTGGAGGATGGAGGTCGACATATATAGGAGTCTCCCTAACAACAGGTAGTAATGATATTCCTTTACCCTTCTTGGTCGTAGCAATGTAGTGGGAGCTGTAAGCTTCACGTGTTTTAACTTTGTTAGAGCACTTTGAAAAAGTGGTATGTGGTATCTGGAGAGCTAATGTTGCGTGTGAAGATTGCAGGCAAGCTTTATCCAAGGAAATCTAGCTCTTTAAGTTCGGAGAGCGATGCATCTTCGATTTTCGAACAGGCAATCCTGTCGAGGATCTGGCTCTCGAAATTCGGAGGGCGGTGCCTCTTCGATTTTTGAGCACGTAATAATGCTATTCCTTTACCCTTCTTGGTCATAGCAATGTAGTGGGAGCTGCAAGCTTCACATGTTTTAACTTTATCAGAGCGCTTTGAAAAAGTGGTCTGTGGTATCTGGAAAGCTGATGTTGCGTGTGAAGATTGCAGACAAGCTTTATCCAAGGAAATCTGGCTTTCGAGCGGTGCCTCTTCTGTTTTTGAGAAAGCAATCCTGTTGGGAGTCTGACTCTTGAGATTCGGAGAGTGGTGCCTCTTCGATTTTTGAGAAAGTAATCTTATTGGGAGTCTGGCTCTCGAGATTCGGAGGGCGGTGCCTCTTCGATTTTTGAGCAAGTAATAATGCTATTCCTTTACCCTTCTTGGTAATAACAATGTAGTGAGAGCTGCAAGCTTCACATGTTTTAACTTTGTCAGAGTGCTTTGAAAAAGTGGTCTGTGGTATTTGGAAAGCTGATGTTGTGTGTGAAGATTGCAGACAAGCTTTATCCAAGAAAATCTGGCTTCTGAAGTTCGGAGAGCGGTGCCTCTTTGGTTTTCGAACAAGAAATCTTGTCGGGAATCTAGCTCTCGAGATTTAGAGAACAGTGCCTCTTCGATTTTTGAGAAAGCAATCCTGTTGGGAGTCTGGATCTTGAGATTCGAAGAGCGGTGCCTCTTTGATTTTTAAGAAAGTAATCTTGTTGGGAGTCTGGCTCCCGAGATTCGAAGAGTGGTTTCTCTTTAATTTTTGAGGAAGTAATCTTGTTGGGAGTGTTTTCTCAAATGTGAGTAAAGGTTGGGCATTTTTGCCAGTCTACCTTACCACGGAGCACGGAGGTTGACACACATTGGGACTTTCTAGTTATCAAGCAGTGGTGTTGTTCCTTTACCCTTGTGGGTAATAGTAGGGTAGCTGGACCTTCAAAATTTATATGTCTAAACTTTGTCAGAAATCTTTGGAAAAGTTCTCTGTGGTACCCGAGGAGTTGATGTTGCGTGTGGAAAATGGTGCCTCTTCGAAATCCAGAGAGTGGTGCCTCTTCGGAATTCGGAGAGTGGTGCCTCTTCGATTTTTGAACCAACGACCTTGTTGTCCTATCTTTTACACCAATTGTGTGCAAGGAGTTCATTTAGAGAGTTATTGCTTGTAGGAATTTTTCCCTTACTTCAGAGATTTATTGCACCTCATTTCTCCTTCATCATTTCTGAGAATGTCTGGCCCATCCGACTGTCGTTTTGACTTGAACTTTGGTGAAGAGGCAACCATGCCTTCTCAAGACAACATATGGCACGCATCCTTCTTATCCTCTACTGGTCCTCTTACCATTGGGGACTCTATGATGAAGAATGATATGACCACTGCAATGGTGGCCAGGAACCTTCTCACTCCCAAAGATAATAGACTACTTTCCAAACGGTCTGATGAGTTGGCTGTTAAGGATTTTCTAGCTCTCAGTGTTCAGTGTGCAGGTTTAGTGTCTAATATGGCCCAACGCCTATTTGCTCGAACCCGCCAAGTTGAATCATTGGTAGCTGAAGTGATAAGTCTCAAACAGGAGATCAGATGGCTCAAGCATGAGAACAAACAGTTGCACATGCTCGAACATGACTATGCTACAAACATGAAGAGGAAGCTCGACCAGCTGCAGGAATCTGATGGTCAGATTTTACTTGATCATCAGAAGTTTATAGGTTTGTTCCAAAGGCATTTATTGCCTTCGTCTTCTAAGGCTATACCGCGTAATGAAGCTCCAAATGATCAACCTTCGGTGCCTCCTCCTTCTGGGGTTCTGCCTAGTACTGAGGCTTCGAATAATCACCCTCTGGTGCCTCATCTTTTTGGGGCTCTGCCGACTACTGAGACTTGTCCTGAGCAACCTTTGTGAAGGCCCCCTCTTGTTTGTTTATTCTGATTTATGTATATGTACATATTTGTAACTTATCGGAGATATCAATAACCAAGCTTTTCTTCATTTCAACGTATTGTGTTAAATACACCAAGGCTTTCTTCAATAAGTTCCTTGAATTTTTCCTTTTGTTGAAGCTTGTATGTTGAAGCTTTGTGAGTGAAGCATGTAGGTTGAGGTAGTGCTCCCTTAATTTCCCGAGTGAGGAAAACTTCTCATTTGGAGACTTGAAAAATCCAAGTCATTGAGTGGTCGTGAGACTTCCGAGTATCAAGGTGCAGTAGCATATGGTAGGAGTCTCCCAAGTCTCTGGTCGATGGAGTTGACGAATGAGGCATTTCCTTTCTAAGTGGTAGCCTAAAACTCCTTCTTCATATATATTTGTTATGAAAGTTGTTAGGCCTAAAGAAGATGAGGCCTAGGCAATTATTTATTTATTTATTTTTCGAAATTTTTTTTCTAATTTTTTGAATTTTTGAATTTTCGAATTTTTGAAATTTCGAATTTCCGGAAAAAAAAAATTAAATATATATATATTTTAAAGCTTTTTAGGTGAAGTTTTGAGGTTCAAGCTTTGTTGGGCACCATGAATTGATTTTGCTTCACACCATCTTGATCAAGATAGTGTGAAGCTTTTGTGTTGAAGTTTTGTAGGTGAAGCTTTTGTGGGTCAAGCTTTTGTAGGTGAAGCTTTTGTGGGTCAAACTTTTGTGGGTCAAGCTTTTGTAGGTAAAGCTTTTGTGGGTCAAGCTTTTGTAGGTGAATCTTTTTGTGGATCAAGCTTTTATGGGTGAAGCTTTTGTGGGTCAAGCTTTTGTGGGTCAAGCTTTTGTAGGTGAAGCTTTTATGGGTCAATCTTTTGTGGGTGAAGCTTTGTGGGTTAAGCTTTTGTGGGTCAAGCTTTTGTGGGTCAAGCTTTTGTGGGTCAAGCTTTGGAGTTGAAGCTTTTGTGTTGAAGTTTTTGTGGGTGAAGCTTTTATAGGTGAAGCTTTGAGGTTGAAGCTTTGTTAGGCACCATGAATTGATTTTGCTTCACACTATCTTGATCAAGATAGTGTGAAGCTTTTATAGGTGAAGCTTTTGTGTAAAAGCTTTGTAGCTGAAGCTTTTGTGGGTCAAGCTTTTGTAGATGAAGCTTTTTTGGGTCAAGCTTTTGTAGGTCAAGCTTTTGTGGGTCAAGCTTTTGTAGGTGAAGCTTTGGGGTTGAAACTTTTGTGTTTAAGCTTTTGTGGGTGAAGCTTTTGTGTTGAAGCTTTTATAGGTGAAGCTTTGGAGTTGAAGCTTCGTAGGTGAAGCTTTGGAGTTGAAGCTTTTGTTGGGTACCATGAATTGATTTGCTTCACACTATCTTGATCAAGATAGTGTGAAGCTTTTGAGAATTTGTAGTTGTCCTCCATTGATATAGCTTTTGTTGGTGAAGCTTTGGAGTTGAAGCTTTGTTGGTGAAGCTTTTATGGGTGAAGCTTTTGTATGTGAAGCTTTGGAGTTGAAGGTTTGTAGGTGAAGCTATGGAGTTGAAGCTTTTGTTGGGTACCATGAATTGATTTTGCTGCACACTATCTTGATCAAGATAGTGTGAAGCTTTTGAGAATTTGTAGTTGTCCTCCATTTATGAAGCTTTTGTTGGTGAAGCTTTTGTGTTGAAGCTTTGTAGGTGAAGCTTTGGAGTTGAAGCTTTTGTTGGGTACCATGAATTGATTTTGCTTCACAATATCTTGATCAAGATAGTGTGAAACTTTTGAGAATTTGTAGTTGTCCTCCATTGATGAAGCTTTTGTTGGCACCATAAATTGGTTTTGGTTCACACTGTCTTGATCAAGAGTGTGTGAAGCTTTTGAGAATTATGGTTGAACACCTTTGATGAAGCTCTTGTTGGCACCATAAATTGGTTTTGCTTCATACTGTCTTGATCAAGAGTGTGTGAAGCTTTTGAGAAATGTGGTTGCCCTCCATTGATGAAGCTCTTGTTGGCACCATAAATTTGTTTTCTTCACACTGTCCTGATCAAGAGTGTGTGAAGCTTTTAAGAATTGTGGTTGAACGCCTTTGATGAAGTTCTTGTTGGCACCATAAATTGGTTTTGCTTAACACTGTCTTGATCAAGAGTGTGTGAAGCTTTTGAGAATTGTGGTTGCTCTCTATTGATGAAGCTCTTGTTGGGACCATAAATTGGTTTTGCTTCACACTGTCTTGATCAAGTGTGTGTGAAGCTTTTGAGAATTGTAGTGTTTGCATTGTTACAGAGGGGAAATGGTTGAAGCAAATCCAAGAGGGCTGAATAGCTTGATCTTCTTATGCCATGCACTGAAGTTGTTGTTGGCTTGCAATAAGACTTTGTTGGTGACTATAACTCTTGTTGGGCATAAGTGCTCCCCTAGTTGAGTTGTTAAGCTTGAGGGTTTTTTATTATTTGTGAATGCTAGGAGTTCACATGTACAAGTTGTACCACTCGTCTTCTGGTAGGTGGAATGAATGGTGAGTTGCTTTCATCACTTGGTTGGTGGTACGAAGGTGAGTTCCTTCATCACCTTTCATCACATTTCATCACCTGGTTGGTGGCACGAGGATAAGTTCATTCTTCCCCTGGTTGGTGGCATGAATGACAAGTTGCCAAATGATATTAGTGTATAGGTTGTACATTTCATCACCTGGTTGGTGGCATGAAGATGAGTTCCTTTTTCACCTGGTTGGTGGCATGAGTGGCAAGTTGCCAAATGATATTAGAGTACGAGTTGTATATTTCATCACCTGGTTGGTGACATGAAGAAGAGTACGGGTTGTACATTTCATCAGCTGGTTGGTGGCATGAATGGCAAGTTGCCAAATGATATTAGAGTATGGGTTGTACATTTCAACACCTGGTTAGTGGCATGAAGGAGAGTACGGGTTATACATTTCATCACTTGGTTGGTGGCATGAAGATGAGTTCCTTCTTCACCTGGTTGGTGGCATGAGTGGCAAGTTACCAAATGATATTATAGTACAGGTTGTACATTTCATCACCTGGTTGGTGGGGTGAAGGAGAGTACGGGTTGTACATTTCATCACCTGGTTGGTGGCATGAAGATGAGTTCCTTCTTCACTTGGTTGGTGGCATGAGTGGCAAGTTGCCAAATGATATTAGAGTACGGGTTGTATATTTCATCACCTGGTTGGTGGCATGAAGGAGAGTACGGGTTGTACATTTCATCACCTGGTTGGTGAGAATAAGGGCAATGTGTGTAGGCATATTGTAGCAAGTGTCGAATGACACAAAATATGTTGAATCCTTTCGTATCACAGTTGTCTTATGTATGAATGTGTTGGAATGTATGATTGAACGAATATACTGTGAAGTTGTTCGTTTATTTGTATAGTCTTGCTGACAAATACTTAGACTTTGTTTCATGTTGGAAGCATTCATGTTGAAGTTTTAAACCCGAGCGTTTCATTGCTAGGAATGTAAGAGGATTAGGATCGAGTTGTCTAAATCACCTCTTTATTGAATTCATGCCAAATAGTCTTCGTTACATAGGATGTCGAACGGCTGAATCTTAACACTTGTACAATGTGATTTTACTTGTAATAGTACTTCAAGTGATCAGCGTTTCATGGATGGCCAAGGGTCTTGCCATCGGAGCTTCTAAGCTTGTAGGAGCCGGGTGACTAATGCCAACAACTTCAAACGGTCCATCCTAGTTTGGACTAAGTGTTCCTTCACTCGGGACTCTGTCGTAGAGTAATCTTTTCTTCAATACCCAGTCTCCCACTTTGAAAGAACGAGGTTTGACCCTTGAGTCATAGTAGTTGAAGATGCGCTGCTTGTAGGCGACATTCCTCAAGTGAGCCTGGTTTTTGTGTTCCTCGACTAGATCTAAGTTGAGGGTAAGTTGTTTGTCATTTTTGCTTTGCACATAGTTCTGGACTCGAAACGTTGCTTGCTCAAGCTCAACTGGGACAACTGCCTCTGTACCAAAGGCAAGTGAGAATGGGGTTTCTCCTGTTGATGTCCGATACGAAGTGCGGTATGACCAAAGAACTTGGGGTACAAATATTGGCCAACAACCTTTAGCCTTGTCCAAGCTGGTTTTCAAGGTTTGTTTGATTATTTTGTTGATGGCTTCAACTTGTCCATTAGATTGGGGAAGAGCTGGGGAGGCAAAACATAAGTTGATGTTTAACTTAGAGCAGAACATCCTGAACTTATTGTTGTCGAACTGTCGCTCGTTGTCAGTGACTATCGCATTGGGAATCCCGAATCTGCAAAGGATGTTCTTCCATACGAAGTCTTCTATTTTTACCTCAGTAATGGTTGCCAAGGGTTCTACTTCGACCCACTTTGTGAAGTAGTCAACTGCAACGATTGCATAGCGAACCTTGCCCTTCCCTGCAGGCATTAGGCTGATCAAATCAAGTCCCCATTGGGCCAAGGGCCAAGGGCTGATCATAGGAGTGAGCGGCTCGGGAGGGGAGTGAGGAATAGTTGCATAGCATTGACACTTATCACATGAGCGGGATATTCTGATGGCATCTTGGTGGAGTGTTGGCCAGTAATATCCTTGGCGAAAAGCCTTGTGTGCTAGGGATCGAGATCCAGCATGATCTCCGCATACTCCTTCATGTATTTCCCGAATGATAGTTTCCGCCTCTACGGGCGTAAGGTATCTTAAGTATGGTAGGTTAAAACTCCGCTTGTAGAGTTGGTCATTAATGATCAAGTAACGGGTAGACTTGTATCGAATCTGCTTAGCTTGGACTTTGTCATTTGGAAGGGTGCCATGAGCAAGGAATCTATAGATCGGGGTAATCCAACTATCTCCTTGTTGTAAGTTGCATACTTCCGCAGCCATGGTGCTTGGTGCTGCCAACAATTCGACCTGAATTTTTCTCCCAATCTTGTCTTCTATCGCTGAGGCAAGGCGAGCCAAAGCATCTGCATGACTGTTTGCCGCTCGAGGAATTTGGGTGATCTGGTAGTGGAAGTTCTTGAGCAACAATTGTTTTTGTGCCAGATATGTTGCCATGGAGCCATCCTTAGCATTAAAGTTGTTGATAACCTGGTTAACCACCAATTGGGAGTCACTAAAGATATCAATTCGTTTAACCCCAAGGTGTTTGGCCAAACGTAAGCCTGCTAGGAGGGCTTCATATTCGGCCTTATTGTTCGACGCCTTGAATTTGAAACGAAGAGCATACTCCATCGCCACTTTGTCAAGGGTCATAAGGACTAGTCCTGCTTCATAACCCTATTGGTTGGACGAGCCATCAACATATAGACTCCATGTTAGGGTTGTTGGTTCTATTTTCTGAGCTTCCGAGGGTAATGAAACCACTTTTTTAGGCGTAGAAACAATTTCAACAGGATATGTGAAGCCGGCGATGAAGTTTGCCACTGCTTGGCCCTTCTCAGCTGGCTTTGGTTGGTAAGAGATGTCAAACTCACCCAATGCTATTGCCCATTTGATCATTCGCTTGGAAGTGTCATGACTTTGTAGTATCTGTCGAAGACGATGATTGGTAAACATGATGATGGAGTGTGCTTGGAAGTAAGGGCGAAGTTTTTGAGCAGACATGACCAATGCTAGAGCCAATTTCTTAATGTTAGAGTATCGTGTCTCCGCATCTTGTAAGGCCTTGCTAGCGTAGTAGACTGGCCATTCGACATTACCATCCTTTCGAATGAGAACGGAACTTACTTCTGAAGTCGATACTGACAGATAGATAATGAGAGTGTCACCAACCTCAGGTTTGGAGAGCAATGGGGCTTTACTCTGTAGTCTTTGAGGTTCTTGATTGTCTCAGCACATTCATCATTCCATGTAATGTACTTCTTACTTCCCTTAACTGCTTTGAAGAAATGAGCACATCTGTCTGTGGCCTTGGAGATGAACCTAGTTAAGGCTGCCACCTTGCCAGTAAGGCTCTGGATGTCTTTTGAAGTTACAGGTTCCTTCATGTCGATGATTGCTTTGATCTTCTTGGGATTAGCCTCAATGCCTCGTTGGCTTATCATGAAGCCTAAGAATTTGCCAGATCCTACGTCGAAGGCACATTTGTTGGGGTTCAACCTTATTCAATACCTCTTCAAAATGGTGAATGTTTCAGATAAGTTGGTGATGTGTTGGTCAGCATGTTTGCTCTTGACTAGCATATCATTAACGTAAACTTCCAAGCTCTTCCCAATCTGTTCGGCGAACATTGAATTAACCAGTCTCTGATAAGTCGCTCCTGCATTCTTTAGGCCGAAGGGCATGACTTTATAGCAATATAGTCCCCTGTCAGTAGTGAAGGCTGTGTGTTCTTGGTCCGGAGGGTTCATGAGGATTTGGTTGTATCCTGAGTAAGCATCCATGAAGCTCAGGAGTTCACACCTTGCCGTAGAGTCTATAAGTCTGTCTATGAGAGGAAGAGGAAAGCTATCCTTCGGGCATCCTTTGTTTAGGTCGGTGTAATCGACAGACATTCTCCACAAGACCTTTTGAAGCAGGAGACTTTCCTTGGTCGGATTCTTCTTCACAAGGACAACATTTACTACCCACGCTAGATAATTGACTTTGCGGACGAAGCTTATGCCTTTGAGATTTTCAACTTCTGCCTTCATTGCCTCGTATTGTTCAGCATCATAAGATCTTTGCTTCTGTCTCACTGGCTTGGTCTTGGGGTCAATACTTAAGCGATGACAGATTATATCGAGAGAGATGCCTGGCATGTCCTCGTATTACCAGGCGAAGACCTCAGTGTTCTCTTGCAAAAATAAGATCAATGCCAACCGAATGGGTGGTAACAAGGTGGTACCAATCTTCACCATGCAATCCGGATAATCTTTTGAGATAAAGACCTTCTCAAACTTTTCAGCAGGTTGTGATTGTTGGGTGAAAGAGTCATTTCAAGGATCGTCGGGTTTGTTGCCACCGTGAAGATCCAAGTTGGCTTCGTCTGAGCTGGTCTTTATGACTTGGTCATGTATAGAAAGGGTTTCCTTGGGCACATGTAGGTGTTATTGCTTAATCGAAGTGTTATAACATGATCGTGCACTGAGTTGATCTCCTCTTATGTAACCATTGCCATAGGGGGTTGGAAATTTCATCAACAACATATGTGTGGCTATCATGGCTTTGAGATCATTGATGCTTGTGCGTCCGAAGATGACATTGTATGCCATTGGGCAATCAACCACCAAGAAGTTAGTGGTAATGGTAGCTGTGTAAGGGCCTGTACCAACGGTGAAAGCTAAGTGTATGCTCCCCAAAAGTTGCACGATATCACTGGAGAAGCTTATCAGAGGGGAAATCGAGCGGTCGAGCAAGTGTTCAGCTACATTAAGTGCCCTGAAAGCTTCGGCAAACATGATATTGACCGAAGCCCCCGTGTCTACCAGGATTCTTTGTACTTCAAAGTTGGCTATGTGAGCTTCCACGATCAGTGGGTCGTTGTGAGGGTAGATGATACTTCTTTCTTCCTCAGGGTAGAAACATATTGGATCCCAGTTAGGCTTTTGATACTTACCTCCCCTGATGTCTTCCACGTGAAACACTTGGTGGCCAGACCTTAAAGCTCGTTCACTATTTTTCATGATCCTGTTGGAAGATTTAGATATGGGTGTGCCACCACTTATGGAATATATCACATTTACTTGGTGTTGGTTACGGTTACCCCTTGGAGGGTGAAGGAGGAATTGATCAATTTTTCCTTGACATGCCAAAGCTTCAATATGATCATGAAGGGTGATACACTTCTCGCCGTCATGGCCGTTATGCTCGTGGTAGTAGCAAAATGTGCCCGTGTTCTTCGTGGGCTTGTAATCTGGGTGCCTCCGCTTTGGCTTTGGTATCAAGTGTGCTATGCTAGGGTAAATGGCCACGCAAGTGGCGTTCAAAGGTGTGTATGCCTCATACCTCGGGGTAGGGGCTGTCCGAACACGTGCTTGACGCACTGTGTTGACTTTCTGGTGTTGGGGATTATCATGGTGATACCCTTGGTTATCGCGGTAGTGTCCCCTACTCCTTTTACTAAAATAAGACTGGTGAGGATGAAATTTTTTCCTTTTGCCCTGATATTGATATGTCTGTTGACTTGGCAAAGTATTAAGTAAGGCAGGGGAAGGCACCGTTGCGGTTTTGAAGGTCGAGGTCTTCTCATTTGGTTGGATCTGGCTTCCACTCCCTACTTGTTGATAAGGGGTGGTTGTGGGGGGCTTCCCTTGATATGTCCTTGCCTCGGTGGAGGCATGGTTGTAAGCTTGTGCCATCACCTCAGAGTAAGTCTTCCAAGTATTGGCATTGATCATGTACTTGACGAAACAATCACGTAGGCCTCCCATGAAGGCCTTGAGTGCGGTCTTGTCATCTGCCTCAGCGTAGGGAGAATACTCATGGTTGAAACGACCAGCATACTCTCGTAATAACTCATCCGGCTTCTGGCGAATAGTGTACAAATCATCTGCAGAATGCAAGCGATCGATCTGGAAGATGTGTTGAGAGACAAACAGTTTCCTCAGTTCGTCAAATGAGTCTACTGTCTCAGGTGGAAGACGGCAATACCAGTTTAGAGCTCCGCCAGAGAGGGTGTAGTGGAAAAGAAGACATCGCTCTTCGTCGATGTGCATCTGATATGCCATGGTGGACTCAAAGAGGTTAAGGTGTTCAATTGGGTCCTCCCTTCCAGTATAAAGTTGTAAACCAAGCTTTTGTTTTGTCTTCGCTTGAAAGGGGGTGTCAAGGATCCTCCTTGTGAGATGGTCGGGCCTGGGTTGGTTCCAGTCAGGTATCTCGGCCTGATGTTCGGCCTTCAACTTGTTTACTTCCTCAAGGAGCTGTAGGACAATGGGGTCTTGAGTGGAGTCATGTACCACTGGGATTTTCTTTCGTAAGTCTCCATTGCCTCTTTGAAGTTGGAAAGTTTGAGCAAGGGCGTGTGATTTTTCCTTGGACTCGCCGTACTGACTTCTAGGGCGAGTCTGTCGGAATACCTCAGAGTCCCCTGTACCTTCATGTTCCTCTAGGGCATGTCGTTCCGTCCCTAGATTGGTGCTGGCCTGGGTCGTGGGAGGGGACCGAGTCTTTCAGAAACCCTTGGGTCATTGATCTTCGAGCATATGTGGAGGGGATTTTCGCAACATTTCTTTAGAAAGTCTCGGCAGTCATGATAAACGACTTTTGATCCTTCCAACCTTTCTACAAGGAGGTGTCTTCCTCCACTTCTCTTGCTTCGGGTAGAAGCAGCTGGGTTGAGAGAAGTCTCATGTTGACCAATGTTTTAATGATTAGCTCGCTCCTCATCAGGGATACCCGTGTTAAAGGAAGGTGACCCTCCGTGTTGGAGGGCACCCAGATGATGATTGATATCCATAGAGGCAACAAGCTCGCGTGTTTGAGTACGCATAGTTTCGTGAAACGTCTAAAAAAGCTTCTCATACTACTCCTGGAGGACCACATTCTTCATTGCTATCTTGTTGTTTTGAGCTTCTAGCTCATTAACTTTAGCTTGAAGAGCAACCCTCTTTCCTTCCTTCTTTCGTTGCTTCGCACTAAGTGCAAGAGGGGTGTCATTCTGTGTGTTGTGGCTTCCTTCGCTCCCCATGTTGGAGAGGGATGCCTGGTCAAAAAAGAGTGTACGAATGGTGGAAACCAGCTTGACAAAGCTGAAGAGAGTGGGAAAAAGTGTCGTTCCCACAGATGGCGCCAATTGTTGATGCACAAAATCAGTGAGGACTTTGGTACAACAGAAAGTGTTAAGTTTGTGACCTTTGCTAGATTGCTCTGGTCACTAGTGTGTATAAGTATGTAAATGCATAGGGACAGGGAAGCAAGCACAAGATGTACGTGGTTCACCCAGATTGGCTACGTCCACGGAGTAGAGGAGTTTTCATTAATTGTGAAGGGTTTACACAAGTACATAGGTTCAAGCTCTCCTTTAGTGAGTACTAGTGAATGATTTAGTACAAATGACATTAGGAAATATTGTGAGAGAATGATCTCTATTTATAGAAGAGAGTTTCTAGTTTCATTTTGACATTGACACGTGTCGTGTTGTGATTGGCTTCTGATGTTGACATGTGTCGCGCTATGATTGGATTCTGATGTCAACATGTGTCACACTGTGATTGGTCTCCTGGTTGGAGGGAAACTCTTCTGGGTCCTTGACGGTATAACGTTGACCGGTGCTCAGTAATTTCGGGATTGGTCAAGTATGGTACAAATAAGTGTGATAATCAACACAAGGATAGCAAGCTGTAATTTCATATTAGATTGTCAGCATCCAATTTAAAACTAGGTAATTTAGCCAAAAATCGATAAATATTTTACTATTAAGCTATATGTGGCAACATGTTCCTAATTTTAAGTTTTATAAATTTTATATGAGTGATTTTATGAAAATGTCCCCTTGAGGCAAAGATTTTGTCCTTCGTTTACCATCGGTTAGAGAAACGTGGAACTTTTTTTGTAGCATATCCTCGTAGTACTCATCACTACAAACGCATAGGCGAAAGCTGTCTGTGAGTCCAGATTATAATGGTATAGTTATAGACATTTGAAGTTGTGTTACTAAACTATAGATTTTAAACTTTATGTTGCTGTCTGCGAGTCCGCATAGGCGAAAGCTGTCTGCGAGTCCAGATTATAATGCTGTCTGCGAGTCCGCATATCCTCAAATTTATGTTAGTTAAGTGACCAATTAGATAAATGATTGAGGGACCAATCAGAATGGGGAAGGAAAGGGATCAGCCAATCATGAAAGAAGAAGAAAAGAAAAAAAAAAGGAGGGCGAGGGGAAGCTCCCAGCTTTCGCGTGCGCTCGTGCATCAACCTGATTCCAAATCCGGCAAACTTCCGCCATTTTTCTCATTGATCACCACCATCCATCACCTACAACCTCTTCCACATCCTCCCTTCTACCATCTCCACCCATATTTAAAGGGTTTTAGGTCCTATTTCGTGTAGAACTCCACCGTAGCACCGGGGGTGCTCGACTGCGAATCCTCCAATCCGGTGAGTTCCACCACCTAAAACTACCCTTAATCAACTTTCCTTGGACCCAGGAACAAGAGCCAACTAGTGGTAGAGACGTTGGAACACCAAGGAAGGAGAATCGGAGTTCACCCATTTTAGGGTTCCGGTGGGTTTAAGTGAAATTGGAGCCTTTTCCGGCCAAATTGGACTTGGCCACAGGTATAAAACTTGCTCTACTCTTGGAGATCATCATTTCTATAGAATTTGAGAATTTTTGGAGATGGTTGAATTTTCAGGCGAATGGGGGCAGCCGACTGCCGTGTGTGGCGGCACGTGAGCCAAGTCACCCCCTGACCTTCCTAAGCTAAGTTTGACACCTCAATTCCATAGGTGAAGTCCGATTGATGAAATCTCATTGTTTGAACATAGTTTTGTTAAAGAGCGCTACTTGAGCATTATGTGAATTGACGATCCAACCATTGGATCATCACCAAACTTTAATACATTATAGTATGTAATATTTGATGATATTAGAAATTTATGGATTGGGATTCTGACGTACAAATCTTCCCAAATTGGATTTGTAATTTTGTAAAATAAAACGTTGACTGCCACTTGAATAAGCAATTGGCGGAGATCGAACCGTTGGATCGTAATGAAACTTTAGTATAATGTTCTAGAAGCATAATTTGGATCTTCAGAAGTCATAGATCAGAAATCTGAGGAGCAGATCTTCCGGATTGAGTTAAGTTGGGTTGTGAACCATACCGTTGATTTTTGACCAACGATTGACTTTTGGTCAGTGGGTCTCAAATCATTCTAAAGCGTCTTTGGGATGTGTTTTATGTAAGTTATGTATTTTATTGATAAGAGTTCTGAGACGTGATTGAATATTTGTTTTAGGTGATGATTGTTCGTGACGTCTCGATATTCATGTTAGGGAGTCATAGCGCGGATCTCAGGTGAGTGAGTCTTTTCCTTTTTATCGTATATATGTAACTGATAGTTCCACAAATGCTTTTAAATTTGGCATATCCATATGCATATTACCTATATATAATTGTTGTGAATGCTTTGAAGTGCTAAGGTGAACGCAGAATGTGCAGGTAAGTTCAGGTGAGTTTATGGTGTTATCTGAAATGATTGAGTTATGGCATGACTATATTTGTGTTTTATGCAACTCCGACACTATCGTACACATTGCAATAATAGGCAACTCCGACATTATCATACAGGTTGTAAATAATAGGCAACTCTGACACTGTTGTACAGGTTGCCTATGAGTTGTACAGGTTGCTTTAGACAACTCCGACTCATGTGTTATCATAGATTGATTTATGAGTTGTACAAGTTGCGTTAGGCAACCCCGACTCGTGTGTTATCATAGATTGATGAGCACCTGATTTTTATGTTGCTGTCAATATATAATGATTTGGAATATTCCTATATTTACTGTTGATTTACATTTGATTTCATACTTATATGTAGTATGATTTCCTGGAAACTATACAGGTATTACAACGAGAGATTATAACGTTTAGAAGGTCTTTATTAAAGCGTTATTTTCAGGCCCACTCATTCTTGTTTTCTTTATCTCTCCAGGTTCTAGTAGCAGAGTTTTCGTATCGATGAGGATTCGTGGCAAATCTTGGTATTGGAGATTACCTTCGATGGTATGATTTTCAATCCACTCTGTTTGTACCATACTTGACCAATCCCGAAACTACTGAATACCGGTCAACGTTATACCATCAAGGACCCAGAAGAGTTTCCCTCCAACCAGGAGGCCAATCACAGTGCGACACATGTCGACATCAGAAGCCAATCATAGCACGACACATGTCAACATCAGAAGACAATCACAACACGACACGTGTCAATGTCAGAATGAAACTAGAAACTCTCTTCTATAAATAGAGATTATTCTCTCACAATATTTCCTAATGTCATTTGTACTATATCATTCACTAGTACTCACTAAAAGAGAGCTTGAACCTATGTACTTGTGTAAACCCTTCACAATTAATGAGAACTCCTCTACTCCGTGGACGTAGCCAATCTGGGTGAACCACGTACATCTTGTGTTTGTTTCCCTGTCTCTATCCATTTACATACTTATCCACACTAGTGACCGGAGCAATCTAGTGAAGGTCACAAACTTAATACTTTTTGATGTACCAAAGTCTTCACTGATTTTGTGCATCAACATTTGGCGCCGTTTATGGGAACGACATTTATTCCCAGTCTCTTCAGCTTAACAAAGTTGGTTTCCACCATTCATACACTCTCTTTTGACCAGGCATCCCTTTGCAACATGGGGAGTGAAGGAAGCCACAGCACACAGAATGACACCCATCTTGCACCTAGTGCGAAGCAACGAAAGAATGAACAAAAGAAGTTTGCTCTTCAGGCTAAAGTCGATGAGCTGGAGGCTCAGAACAACAAGATAGCGATGAAGAATGAGATCCTCCAAGAGCAGCATGAGAAGGTCTTCGAGATGCTCCATGAGGCTAGATATACTAAAACACACGAGCTCATCACCCCTGTGGAAGTCAACCAATAACTGGGTGCCCCCCTAACACGGAGGGTCATTTGCCCTCCATATAGGTATTCCTGTTAAGGAGCGAGCTACTCATCGAAATGGCGACCAACATGGGACTTTTCTCAACCAAGCTACTTCGACCCGAAGTAGGAGGAATGGGGGAAGTTACATTCTTATAGAAGGAATGGAAGGATTGAAAGCAACGTCGAGACAATCCCATCCATGTAAGCTCGAAGATCAATGACCCAAAGGTCTCTGAAAGACTCGGTCCACTCCCATGTCCAGGCTGGCTACCAATTTGGGGAAGGGGCAACAAGTCCAAGAGAAACACGAAGGTATAGGGGACTTAGAGATGTTCCGACAGACATACCTTGAAAGTCAGTACGGCGAGTCCAGAGAAAAATCACATGCTCTTGATCAAAGCTTCCTACTTCCAAGAGGAGATGGAGATTTACGAAAGAAAGCTCCAATGGTACATGACTCTGCTCAGGACCTTTTTGTCCTACAACTCCTTGAGGAAGTAAACAAGTTGAAGGCCGAACGACAAGCTGAGATACCTGATTTGAACCAACCTAGGCTTGGCCCTCTTACAAGGAGGATCCTCGACACCCCCTCCAAGCAAAGACAAAGCAGAAGCTTGGCTTGCAACTCTATACTGGAAAGGAGGACCCGATTGAACACCTTAACCTCTTTAAGTCCATCATGGCATACCAGATACACACCGACGAAGAGCAATGTCTTCTCTTCCAGTCCACCTTCTTTGGCGGAGCTCTAAACTGGTATTTTCGTCTTCCACCTGATATGGTAGACTCATTTGAGGAATTGAGGAAACTGTTTGTTTCTCAACACATTTTCCAGACCGATCGCTTGCACTCTGCGGATGACTTGTACACTATTCGCCAGGAGCCAAATGTGTCATTACATATGTATGTTGGCCACTTCAGCCATGAGTATTCCCGTTGTGCCGAGGCAGACGACAAGACTGCCCTCAAAGCCTTCACGGGAGGCCTACGTGATTGTTTCTTCAAGAACATGATCAATGCCAACACTTGGAAGGCTTACTCTGAGGTGATGGCACAGGCTTACAACCATGCATCCACTGAGGCAAGGATATATCAAGGACCCCCCCCACAGCCTCCCCTTATCAGCGAGTAGAAAGTGGAAGCTAGATCGAACCAAATGAGAAGATCTCAACCTTCCAAACGGCAGCGGTGCCTCCTCCTGCCTTACTTAATACTTCGCCAAGCCACCATCCATATCAATCTCAGGGCAAAAGGAAAAATTTCCATCCTCACAAGTCCTATTTTAGCAAAAGGACTAAGGGACACTATCGCGATATCCAAGGGTATCGCCACGATAATGCCCGCCCCGAGGCAGTCAACACAGTGGGCCACGCACGTGTTAGGACAGACCTTACCCCGAGATATGAGACATACACATATTTGAACGCCACATGCGTGGCCAGTTACCCTAGCATAGCACACCTGATACCGAAGCCAATGCTGAGGCAGTCGGGTTACAAGCCCACGAATAACACGGGCACGTTTTGCTGCTACCACGAGCATAACGGCCATGACGGCGAGAAGTGTATCACTCTTCATGATCATATTGAAGCTATGGCACGTGAAGGAAAAATTGATCAATTCCTCCTTCACCCTCCAAGGGGTAACCGTAACCAACGCCAGGTGAATGTGATATATTCCATTAGTGGTGGCACACCCATATCTAAATCTTCCAATAGGGCCATGAAAAATAGTGAACGAGCTTTAAGGTCTGGCCACTAAGTGTTTCACGTGGAAGACACCAGGGGAGGCAAGTATAAAAAGCTTAATTGGGATCCAATATGTTTCTACCCCGAGGAAGAAAGAGGTATCATCTACCCTCACAATGACCCACTGATTGTGGAAGCTCACATAGCCAACTTTGAAGTACGACGAATTCTGGTAGACACGGGGCCTTCAGTCAATATCATGTTTCATGAAGCTTTTACAACACTTAATGTAGCTGAACACTTGCTCGATCGCTCAATTTCTCCTCTAATAAGCTTCTCCGGTGATATCGTGCAACTTTTGGGGAGCATACACTTACCTTTCACCATTGGTACATGCCTTTACACAGCTACCATTACCACTAACTTCCTGGTGGTTGATTGCCCAACGGTATACAATGTCATCTTGGGACGCACAAGCATCAATGATCTCAAGGCCGTGGTATCTACGCATATTCCAGACCGATCACTTGCACTCTGCGAATGACTTGTACACTATTCGCCAGAAGCCAGACGAGTCGTTATGTATGTATGCTAGCCACTTCAGCTATGAGTATTCCCGTTGTGTAGAGGCAGACGGTAAGACTGCCCTTAAAGCCTTCATGGCAGGCCTACGTGATTGTTTCTTCAAGTACATGATCAATGCCAACACTTGGAAGACTTACTCTGAGGTGATGGCACAGGCTTACAACCATGCCTCCGCTGAGGCAATGACATATCAAGGGAAACCCCCCACAACCACCCCTTATCAGCAAGTAGAGAGTGGAAGCCAGATCCAACCAAATGAGAAGACCTCGACCTTCCAAATGGCAGCGGTGCCTCATCCTACCTTACTTAATACTTCGCCAAGTTAACAGACATATCAATCTCATGGCAAAAGGAAAGATTTCCATCCTCACCAGTCCCATTTTAGTAAAACGAGTAAGGGACACTATCGCGATAACCAAGGGTATCACCATGATAATGCCCACCCCTACATAGTCCACATAGTGGGCCAAGCACGCGTCAAGACAGGCCCTACCCTGAGGTATGAGACATACACGCCTTTGAACGCCACATGCGTGGCCATTTACCCCAACATAGCACACCTGATACCGAAGCCAATGCCGAGGCAGTCGGGTTTCAAGCCCACGAAGAACACGGGCACATTTTGCTGCTACCACGAACATAACAGCCATGACGGCGAGAAGTGTATCACCATTCGTGATCATATTTATGCTTTGGTGCGTGAAGGAAAAATTGATCGATTCCTCCTTCACCCTTCAAAGGATAACTGTAACCAACGCCAAGTGAATGTGATATATTCCATAAGCGGCGGCACACCCATATTTGAATCTTCCAATAGGACCATGAAAAATAGCGAACGAGCTTTAAGGCTTGGCCACCAAGTGTTTCACGCGAAAGACATCAGGGGAGCCAAGTATTAAAAACTCAACTGGAATCCAATATATTTCTACCCTGAGGAAGGAAGAGGTATCATCTACCCTCACAATGACTCACTGATCGTGGAGGCTCACATAGCCAACTTTGAAGTAAGCCTCGCCTCAGCGGTGGAAGACAAAATTGGGAGAAAAATTCAGGTCGAATTGTTGACAGCACCAAGCACCATGGTTGCGGAAGTGTGAAACTTACAACAGGGGGATAGTTGGATTACCTCGATTTATAGATTCCTTACTCATGGCACATTTCCAAATGACAAAGTCCAAGTTAAGCAGATTCGATACAAGGCTACCTGTTACTTGATCATTAATGACCAACTCTACAAGCGGGGTTTTAAACTACCATACCTAAGATGCCTTAAGCTCGCAGAGGCGGAAACTGTCCTTCGGGAAATACATGAAGGAGTCTGCGAAGATCATGCTGAGTCTCGATCCCTAGCACATAAGGCTTTTCGCCAAGGATATTACTGGCCAACACTCCACCAAGATGCCATCAGAATATCTCGCTCATGTGATAAGTGTCAACGTTACATAACTATTCCTCACTCCCCTCTCTAGCCGCTCACTCCTATGATCAGCCCTTGGCCCTTGGCCCAATAGGGACTTGATTTGATCAGCACAATGCCTGCAGGGAAGGGTAAGGTCCAATATGCAATCGTTGCAGTTAACTACTTCACAAAGTAGGCTGAAGTAGAAACCTTGGCAACCATTACTGAGGCAAAAATAGAAGACTTCGTATGGAAGAACATCCTTTGTAGATTCGGCATTCCCAATGCGATAGTCATTGACAATGGACGGCAGTTCGACAACAATAAGTTTAGGATGTTCTGCTCTAAGTTCAACATCAACTTATGTTTTGCCTCCCCAGGTCATCCCTAGTCTAATGGACAAGTTGAAGCCATCAACAAAATAATCAAGCGAACTTTGAAAACCAGCTTGGACAAGGCTAAAGGTTGTTGGCCAGAACTTGTACCCCTAGTTCTTTGGTCATACTGCACTTCGTATCAGACATTAACAGGAGAAACCCCGTTCTCACTTGCCTTTGGAATAAAGGCAGTTGTCCAAGTTGAGCTTAAGCAAGCAACATTCCGAGTCCAAAACTACGTGCAAAGCGAAAATGACAAACAACTTACCCTCAACTTAGATCTAGTCAAGGAACACAGAAACCAGGCTCACTTGAGGCATGTCGCCTACAAGCAGTACATCTCCAACTACTATGACTCAAGAGTCAAACCTTGTTCTTTCAAAGTGGGGGACAGGGTATTGAAGAAAAGATTACTCTGCGACAGAGTCCCGAGTGAAGGAACATTTAGTTCAAACTGGGATGGACCGTTTGAAGTTGTTGGCATCAGTCGCCCTGGCTCCTACAAGCTTAGATGCTCTGATGGCAAGACCCTTGGCCATCCATGGAACGCTGATCACTTGAAGTACTATTACAAGTAAACTCACATTGTACAAGTGTTGAGCTTCAGTCGTTCGGCATCTTATGTAACGAAGATTATTTGGCATGAATTCAATAGAAAGGTGATTTAGACAACTCGGTCTTAATCTTCTTACATTCCTAGCAGTGAAACACTCAGGTTCAAAGCTTCAACATGAATGCTTCCAACATGAAATAAAGTCTATATCAACAAGACTATACAAATAAACGAACAGCTTCACAGTATATTCGTTCAATCATACATTCCAACACATTCATACATAAGCCAACTGTGCTTCGAAATGGTTCAACATACTTTGTGTCATTCGACACTTGCTACAATGTGCCTCGACACCTTGCCCTTATTCTCACCAACCAGGTGATGAAATGTACAACCCGTACTCTAATATCATTTGGCAACTTGCCATTCATGTCACCAACTAGATGAAGAAGGAACTCATCCTCGTGCCATAAACCAGGTGATGAAATGTGATGAAAGGTGATGAAGGAACTCACCTTCGTACCACCAACCAAGTGATGAAAGAACTCACCATTCATTGCACCTACCAGAAGACGAGTGGTACAACTTGTACATGTGAACTCCTAGCATTCACAAATAATAAAAAACCCTCAAGCTTGACAACTCAACTAGCAAGCCAACAATAACTTCAGTGCATGGTATATGAAGATCAAGCTTTTTAGCCCTCTTGCATTTGCTTCAAACATTTCCCCTCTGGAACAATGCAAACACTACAACTCGTAGAAAGCTTCACACACTCTTGATCAAGACAGTGTAACGCAAAACAAATTTATGGTGCCAACAAGAGCTTCATCAAAGGAGTTCAACCACAATTCTCAAAAGCTTCACACACTCTTGATCAAGACAGTGTGAAGCAAAACCAATTTATGGTGCCAACAAGAGCTTCATCAATGGAGGGCAACCATAATTCTCAAAAGCTTCACACACTCTTGATCAAGACAGTGTGAAGCAAAACCAATTTATGGTGCCAACAAGAGCTTCATCAATGAAGGGCAACTACAACTCGTAGAAAGCTTCACACACTCTTGATCAAGACTATTCGAAGCAAATTCAATTTATGTGGTTCGTCCAAACCTTTGACTAGTACAAGGTGTGGCTTGCATCACAATCTTTTGCTCAATAGTGTGGAAGCAAAATTTGTATATGTTCTCTCCCATATTTTCAAATTTCTAATTTCCCAAAAAAAAAAGAAATTGGGAAATTCAACAAATTTCTAGTTTTCCCAAAAAAAAAAAAAAAATGGGAAATTCAACAAAGCTTAATCAATGGAGGACAAGTACAAATTCTCAAAAGCTTCACACTATCTTGATCAAGATAGTGTGAAGCAAAATCAATTCATGGTACCCACAAAAGCTTCACCACAAAAGCTTCACCAACAAAAGCTTCATCAATGGAGGAGTGTGAAGCAAAATCAATTCATGGTACCCAACAAAAGCTTCAACTCCAAAGCTTCACCTACAAAACTTCAACTCCAAAGCTTCACCTACAAAAGCTTACCGACAAAGCTTCACCCACAAAAGCTTCACCCACAATAGCTTAACCAACAAAAGTTTCACCCACAAAAGTTTCACCCACCACAAAAGCTTCACCTACAAAAACTTCACCAACAAAAGCTTCACCCATAAAAGTTGCACCAACAAAAGCTTCACACACCACAAGAGCTTCACCCATAAAAGCTTCACCCCCCACAAAAGCTTCACCCCCCACAAAAGCTTCACCCACCACAAAAACTTCACCTACAAAAGCTTCACCCACCACAAAAGCTTTACCTACAAAAACTTCACCAACAAAAGCTTCACCCAAAAAGCTTCACCAACAAAAGCTTCACTCACCACAAAAGCTTCACCCACCACAAGAGCTTCACCCATAAAAGCTTCACCAACAAAAGCTTCACCAACAAAAGCTTCACCCACCACAACCTACCAAAACTTTACACTATCTTGATCAAGATAGTGTGAAGCAAAATCAATTCATGGTACCCAACAAAGCTTCAACCTCAAAGCTTCACCTACAAAGCTTCAACACCAAAGCTTCACCTACAAAGCTCCTTTGGGCCTAACAACTTTCATAACACATATATATGAAGGAGGAGTTTTGGCCTACCACTTAGAAAGGAAATGTCTCATTCATCAACTCCCTCGACCGGAGACTTGGGGGACTCCTACCATATGCTACTGCACCTTGATACTCGGAAGTCTCACGACCACAAAGTGACTTGGATTTTTCAAGTCTCCAACCGAGAAGTTTTCCTCACTCGGGAAATTAAGGGAGCACTACCTCAACCTACATGCTTCACTCACAAAGCTTCAACGTACAAGCTTCACCAAAAGAAAAAATTCAAATAACTTAGTGAAGAAGGCTTTGGTGTATTTAACATTATACGTTGAAATGAAGCAAAGCTTATCTATTGATATCTCCGATAAGTTACAAATATGTACATATACACGAATCAAAATAAACAAACAAGAAGGAGGCTTCACAAAGGTTGCTCAAGAGAAGTCTCAGCAGTCGGCAGAGCCCCAGAAAGAGAAGGCACCGAAGGGTGATCATTCGGAGCCTCAGTATTAGGCAGAACCCCAGAAGGAGGAGTCTAAATGAGGTTGAACATTTAGAGCTTCATTACGCGGTACAACCCTAGAAAATGAAGGCAATAAATGCCTTTGGAACAAACCTACAAACCTCTGATGATCAAGTAAAATCTGACCATCAGATTCCTGCAGCTGGTTGAGCTTCCTCTTCATGCTGACCATTAGATTCCTGAGGTTGATCATTTAGAGCTTTATTACGCGGTACAGCCCCAGAAGACGAAGGCAATAAATGCCTTTGGAACAAACCTACAAACCTCTGATGATCAAGTAAAATATGACCATCAGATTCCTGCAGTTGGTCGAGTTTCCTCTTCATGTTTGTAGCATAGTCATGTGCGAGCCTATGCAACTGTTTATTCTCATACTTGAGCCCTCTGATCTCCTGTTTGAGACTTATCACTTCAGCCGCCAATGATTCAACTTGGCGGGTTCGAGCAAATAGGCGTTGGGCCATATTAGACACAGAACCTGCACACTGAACACTGAGAGCCAAAGAATCCTTAATAGCCAACTCATCAGACCATTTGGAAAGTAGTTTGTTATCTTTGGGAGTGAGAAGGTTCCTGGCCACTACGCAGTTGTCATATCATTCTTCATCACAGAGTCCCTAAGGGTAAGAGGACCAGTAGGGGATAAGAAGAATGGGCGCCATATGTTGTCTTGAGAGGGCATGGCTGCCTCTTCACCAAAGTTCAAGTCAAAACGACGGTCGGATGGGCTAGACATTCTCAGAAATGATGAAGAAGAAATGAGGTACAATAAATCTCTGAGGTACAAAAATAAGGGGAAAATTCCTAAAAGCAATAACTCTCTGAAAGTACTTCTTGCACATAATTGGTGCCCCTATAAAAGAAAGAGCAACAGGGTCGTTGGTTCAAAAATCGTAGAGGCACCACTCTCCAAATTTTGAGAAGCAAATTTTCCTGAATAAAATATGTTGACAATCCCCACACACAACATCAGCTCCTCAGGTACCATAGATAATTTTGTGAAAGATCTCTGACAAAGTTTAGACAAATAAATTTTGAAGGTCCAGCAACCCTACTATTACCCACAAGGGTAAAGGAACAACACAACTGCTTGATAACTGGAAAGTCCTTATGTGTGTCAACCTCTATGCTCCGTGGCAAGGCAGACTGGCAAAAATGCCCAACCTTTACTCACATTCGAGAAAGCCCTCCCAACAAGATTGCTTACTCAAAAATTGAAGAGGCACAACTCTCCTAATCTCAAGAGCCAGACTCCCAATAGGATTACTTGCTCAAAAATCGAAGAGGCACATCTCTCCAAATCTCGAAAGTCAGACTCCCAACAGGATTACTTGCTCAAAAATTGAAGAGGCACCACTTTCTAAATCTCAGAAGCCAGACTCCCAACAGGATTGCTTTCTTAAAAATCGAGGAGGTATCCAAATCTTGAGAGCCAGATCCCCGACAGGATTACATGTTCGAAAACCGAAGAGGCACCATTCTCTAAACTTCGAGAGCTAGATTTCCTTGGATAAAGCTTGTTTGCAATCTTCACACGCAAGATCAGCTTTCCAGATACCACAAACCACTTTTTCAAAGTGCTCTGACAAAGTTAAAACACGTGAATCTTGCAGCTCCCACTACATTGCTATTACCGATAAGGGTAAAGGAACAGTGTTACCACTCGCTGTTGGGACAATTCCTATATATGTCGACCTTCATCCTCCACAGCCAGGCAGACCTGCAAATAATAAAAAATGCTCAACTATTCTTCATATCCGAGAGGGCACTCTCAACAGAGTCTCTCGAAATACTCATATTCTTTCCCCCCCAACCCGATAATACCTCTGCCAACAAGCCACACTAGATCAAGAGTATCTCATATCATCAAGGTTAAAAGCAAGAGTATCCCATATCATGCTTTTTCCGTATCTTTTCCTTTGGCATTGTTCTTACCTAGATGACAAGGAGAAAGAGAGCAACCAGTCAACACTTAGAATCAAGCTTCTAGTCAGGAACTGACTGCCTGGAACCCCTTGCCTGATTACTTACCTGGCATTGCTCTCGAGTACTCATCTTCAACATCTTATGCTTCCAGATAAGATACCACATCTGCTTGAGGAACATATAAGGCAAGTGAGAAGAATACAAGGAAGCATGTGGAGACAAGCGTAACGGAATACGTGCCGATACATCCATTACTTTGTCAACAGCAAAAGTATCCTATATCATCAGAGTCGAACGTACTCTAGATTTGATGGACTTGTTTTGACACTCAAATTCTTGAGTCGGCCTTATACTCAGGAGGAAACCAGAAAACCCTCCAGCCCAGTTCAAGAATAAGCTTGTGGAAAGTTACTTCTTCAAAAGCAAAAGTATCTCATATCATCTCGTCTCCATTTTCTTCTCCTTATCCTTGTTGATGTTTATGACACAAGGAGAAGGAGAACAATCAACCGGAAGCCGAAGTCGAACCTCCGATCTAGGTTGCTTGCTTGGAAGTCTGATTACTTACCTTGTCTGTTACCTCATTAAGCAAATTTCCTAGCTCGGTGACTTGGGGGACTTCTACTATAGGGTTTGTATCACACTTGACCAACCCGAAACTACAAGTAAGCTTCAAGTCAAATTGATACATTACCTTGTGCATCTTCATCGGTTAAAGATAACACCCGTGCATGGAGGAAAAGTACTTCCAGAGAAGATGCCACATCTACATATGAGACAGATAAGGCAAGTGAAAATGATACCACACTTCGGTACTTAGAAGTTTCATGATTACTCAATGGCATGGATCTTGCAAGTCCCCAACCAAGGAGCTTCCCTCACTCGGGAACTTAGGGGAGCACTGTTATACCGTCAAGGACCCAGAAGAGTTTCCCTTCAACTAGGAGGCTAATCACAGCGCGACACGTGTCGACATCAAAAGCCAATCATAGCACGACACGTGTCAACATTAGAAGCCAATCACAACACGACACGTGTTAATGTCAGAATGAAACTAGAAACTCTCTTCTATAAATAGACATCATTCTCTCACAATATTTCCTAATGTCATTTGTACTAAATCATTCACTAGTACTCACTAAAGGAGAGCTTGAACCTATGTACTTGTGTAAGCCCTTCACAATTAATGAGAACTCCTCTACTCCGTGGACGTAGCCAATCTGGGTGAACCACGTACATCTTGTGTTTGCTTCCCTGTTGATAAGCTCATATTTATATATACTTTACATCAAATTCACTTGTCTTTTCTTAGTTAGTTCCTTGTATATTTGAGCTATTTACTTTGTTTTTGTGTTTTCTAGGATTTGTCAAGCAACGAAAAAAAAATAGCACAAGCTAGATTTTAAGTAACAAATTCGTCAAAACTGCCTGTGCAGGTCGGCTGACTTTGGAAGAAAGTTGTGAACAAATAAAAATGAATTAGAGAATGAACTTTATATGCTTGGAAAGCTACGGATGTCTATTTTCTGGAGCATTTTGTGGATTGTTAATATCATTTTTCTAGAAGAAGTTATGGCCATTTTAACACTGAAAGGTTCACAAGAGACTGGGCAGTTTGTAACTGCAATGAAAGCAATAAACCCAATAAATCTAGCAGCCAAAACTAATGCAACCAGGAACAAGCCAGCTGATGCCTATTCAAATATCAGAGGAAATGAAAATAAAGATGAGGATTAAGTGAGAGTAATTGGCATAAAGGCTACCCAAAGAGTTATAATTGTTTTACCATTTCCTCTCACTTATTGCCATCACTAAATGGTTGTTAGTGGGTGAGTTAAGGAGAAGAAAATGGGGCAGCAAGTTAAAAAGGGGAAAGGGTGCAGGTTGCAGGGTTGGAAAAAGAAGAGAAGGGGAAAAAATAGAAAAGAAAAAGGACAAGGCAGCTTTGCGGAAAGGAAGGAAAGGAATGAGGAAATCTTGGCATTCTCTTCTCTTGGTTTTGTCTTCTCAAACTCATGTCTTTCTTTTGGTTTTATTTGATAATAATGTGTAACTAAATTCTTAGTAGTTAGGGGCTGTTTTGAAGCCCCGAATATGATTGCAAGTTTGTTATGACATTTTGTTTGAATTACTTTTATGCATGGATGAAAATTGATTCACTACTTGTCTCATTGATGAATTCTTTATGTGTTTTTTACGGATGCATACTTAGTAAGCATATCTAGGTTTCTAAATCTATGAATGTGTGTGTGTCTGCCCTTGTCGAATGAGGACCTACATATGTTGTAGAGTAGTACTTGTTAATTGCGATTAACATGTGAACCAATTTCTAGGATAAGTAAGACTACGCCAGTACTTACAATGCCTTATGATGACTCAAACTCTTTTCATTCTTAATGATTTGTACTTGTTAAATCTATGACACACCATTCTAGATTGCATGCTAGGGACTAAGTTAAGTTGAAAATGCCATTCTCTTAACATACTACATAAGAAAGAGTAATAGGTTGAGTTCTAACATTGAGCCAACTTGAGCATCTTCATCCGGAAATAAAAGGAATTTAAATGAAACATAACATGTTTGCATGATTATTTGGTGGTGGATAGCAATTCCCCTAACTCGTTTTTCGTAATTTGTGAACTACTTAAAATTTGTTTCTGTCCTGTTTTTGTTCAATTTAATTTAAATAGAAAATCAACTCCAAAAATCCCAAATATTTGTTGAAGTGTAGCTCTGTGTGTCTAGTGTCTTCATATAAAATTTCGTAGAATTTAGGTAACTGTAAGTTGGTCTAATAATTATTTTTCGGTGGCTGGTCAGTAGGGACAGCAACCAGTTTTTGTGACATTTTAAGTAGTTAGATAAAACAATCTTTTGCAGGAAAGACCCTTATTTTCATATGTTATAATTGAAAAATCTTAATGTTGATGAGGAAAATCAATAGGACACTTGTGTGCTACTTTGTGGTGTGCTTTTAATCTTATCAAATTTTTGACGCCGTGTCATCGGGGATTGTTATTTCTAAATACTTATTTTTCTATTGTTTTCTTTTGTTGCCTAATTAGTGTTTTTGTTTTGGTTTTTATTTCAGGTACTCTTCGTAGTATATGCATACTCGAAGGTCCAAGAGCATTGATCTTGCTTCCTACGATCCTGAACTTGAGCGAACACTTTGAAAGCTTCAGAGAAAAATCAAGCAAAAGCGTGCATCGGTGTCTTTACCACCATCTTCTCCACCCCATTTGAGTTCTGAAGAGGAGGAAGAACCACAAGAAGGCATGGCTGATAACCATACTTTGAGGGAATTGGCAACGCCAAATACAAATCAACAACCATTGTGCATCACATATCCAAATGCAGAAGGAGGATTTGAGCTCAAGTCCGGCCTGATTCACTACTTGCCTAAGTTCCATGGCTTCTCAACAAAGGATGCCAACAAGCATCTCATGGAGTTTCACGTGTTATGCTCAGGAATGAGACTAGCAAATGTTGATGATGAGCAAGTCAAGTTGAGGGCATTCCCATTTACAATAGAAGCTAAGGCAAATGAGTTGCTTTACAATTTGCCTCCGGGATCAATGAACGCATGGAACCAGGTGAAGCAAGCATTCTTGGAGCAATATTTTTCTGCCACAAAAGCTGCAAGCATAAGGAAGGACATATGTGCAATCCGACAACAAAATGGAGAACCCTTTGGAGATTACTATGAGCGATTCACACATTTGGTTGCATCTTGTCCTAATCATCAAATTTCAGAGCATCTTTTAATACAGTATTTTTATGAAGGATTGTGTGGTACTGATCGTGTAATGCTTGATGCAGCAAGTGGAGGAGCATTCATGGACAAGACACCAACAAATGCTAAGGCATTATTAAAGAACATTGCTAGCAATACACGACAATTTGGAGGGAGAGATGAGCTACCTCTTAAGAAAGTTAATGAGGTAAGTGCTAATTCTAGTATTGAATTAGAATAAGCTAACTTGACTAATCTTGTGCAACAGGTTATGGTGGCTCCAAAATAGGTGTGTGGTGTATGTTCAATGATGGGACATGCCACGGACATGTGCGCTTCATTGATGGATCAAGGTGGTCTTGAGCAAGCTAATGCGTTAGGAGGGTTTCACGGGCAACAAAGGCAAAACTATGATCCATACTCCAACAATTATAACGCGGGGTGGCGCGATCATCCACATTTAAAGTGGAACAATCAAGACAACAGACAACAATTTGTTCCCAACGACTATAACCGTCCACCTGGCTTCTTTCAAGCAAGACCATAGGCACCATTTCAGCTTCAACAACACCAAGCTCTAAGTAAATCTATTGAGGATTTAATTACTTATTTAGCTAACTCTACTCAATATCATCAACAGAAAACACACAAAGCAATTAAAAACCTTGAGCGCCAAATGAGTCAGTTAGCAAGTTTGATGGGGCAACAACACCAACTAGGAAGGTTGCCTAGCTAGACCGTGGTGAATCCAAATGCGGAGCAGATAAATGTTGTGACTTTAAGGAGTGAAAAAGAAGTTTTTGAGCAGTCAAGGATGCAAAATAGGACTAGAAAAGATACAAATGAGCAAGGGGAGCTATAAACCAAGAATCTTGAGCAAGATAAGGCTTCAACAGAAACTGAAAAGTCTTTTAAAGCTACAAAATTGAACACAAAAGATTCTGATAAGGTAAGTAAAGAAGTTCAAAATTCATGTGTCCATATTCCTTTTCCTCGTAGGTTTATGAAGTCTAAGAAAGAGCAAACTGATAAGGAAATCTTGGATACTTTCCGAAAAGTCCAAGTGAACTTACCTCTTTTAGATGCCATAAAACAAGTGCCCAAGTATGCAAAGTTCCTTAAAGAGCTTTGTACGAACAAGATTAGATTCAATGATCAAGAAACTGTGGCATTAAGCGACGAAGTGTCAGCTGTTTTGCGAAGAAAGCTGCCACCGAAGTTGAAAGATGCCGGTAGCTTTACCATTCCATGTGTAATCGGAGGGAAAGAGTTTGGGAGCAGATTGTGTGATTTGGGTGCATCCATCAATTTGATGCCATATTCAATGTATGAATCATTGAACCTTGGAGACTTGAAGGAAACAAAGGTAGTAATCCAGTTGGCAGATCATTCAAATAGATATCCCAAAGGCCTATTAGAGGATGTACTTGTGCAAGTGAATGAGCTTATTTTTCCCACTGACTTTTTTGTTCTTGAGATGGAACATGACCCTATGCTTACTGCACTTCCTCTTATATTGGGAAGACCATTCCTTAGAATGGCACGTACGAAGATTGATGTCTACGATGGTACCTTAACCATGGAAATTGATGGAGAAAGTGTCAAGTTCAGAATCTTCAATGCTATGAGGTACCCTAGTGATTTTGAATCTTATTTGTCTATTGATGTGTTTGACAATTTTGTGCAGGATTGTTTTAATGAAGGTGTGGGGCAAGATAATTTAGAGAAGGTGTTAGTGCATAGCATTACACATGGACATCTTAATTATTCTGAGCACATTGAAGAAGAATTAACCCAGACAGTGGCAGTCCTTGAGTCACTTTCACCAATTTATGGTAAGTCTTCTTCCTATTTTATTTCTCTTCCTACTTCTAACGAAAAAACTCTTCCTTCTGTGATTCATGCACCCAAATTGGAGCTTAAACCGATTCCTGAACGTTTAAAGTATGCATTTTTAGGAGAGGATGAAACATTACATGTCATCATATCATCACAACTCACAGCAGAAGAGAGGGAGAAACTATTCCGGGTACTGAAGGATCACAAAACTGCCATAGCTTGGAGTATTGCAGATATCAAGGGTATAAATCCAGCTACATGTATGCATAGGATTCTGTTGGAGGAAGGTGCAAAACCAACAAGGGAAGCTCAATGTCGTTTGAACCCACTCATGATGGTGGTTGTCAAGAAAGAGGTTATCAAACTCCTTGATGTTCGCATCATATATCCTATCTCGGACAACAAGTGGGTAAGCCCCATTCAAGTAGTTCTGAAGCGATCCGGAATCATAGTTTTTAAGAATGAAGCTAATGAGCTAGTGCCTACACGTGTGCAAAATAGTTGGAAAGTCTATACAGACTATCGGAAGATAAACAGCACTACACGCAAGGATCACTTTCCAGTCCCATTCATTGATCAAATGTTAGAAAGGTTAGCTGGTCATTCTCATTATTGCTTTCTTGATGGCTATTCTGGATATAATCAGATTGCAGTTGCTCCAGAGGATCAAGAAAAGACGACTTTCACATGCCCATTTGGCACATTTGCATACCGGAGGATACCGTTTGGACTTTGCAACGCTCCCGCCACATTTCAAAGGTGTATGGTAAGTATCTTTTATGATATGATTAAGAAAATAATTGAAGTGTTCATGGATGATTTTTCAGTTTATGGTGATTCTTTTGATACATGTCTGCATAATTTGTCTCTAGTTTTAAAACGTTGCCAAGAAACTAATCTAGTCTTAAATTGGGAAAAATCTCATTTCATGGTTTCACATGGATTAGTTCTAGGGCGTTTCATATCTGAAAATGGAATTGAAGTTGATAAATCTAAAGTAGAACTTGTTAGTTCTTTACCCCTCCTTACTACTGTCAGGGAGGTTCGTTCTTTTCTTAGACATGCAGGTTTTTACCGTAGGTTTATGAAGGACTTCTCAATGATTTCTAGACCTTTGTGTTGTTTGTTCAAAAAGATGTAACATTTGATATGAATGAAGAGTGTGTGGTAGCATTCAACAAGCTTAAGGAGTTGTTATGCACGGCTCCTGTGATCATACCACCAGATTGGAGTTTACTTTTTGAGTTGATGTGCGATGCTTCAGACTATGTCATCGGTGCAGTTCTAGGGCAGCGTGTCAACAAAGTGGCACATGTCATCCATTATGCATCTCGAACACTTAATGATGCACACTTGAATTATTCAATAACAGAGAATGAGCTTTTAGCTGTTGTATTTGCTTTAGAAAAATTTAGATCTTATCTGATTGGGACTAAAGTTATTGTGTATTCTGACCATGCAGCTTTGAAGTATCTACACACAATAAAGGATGCAAAACCGCGACTCATTCGATGGATACTTCTACTTCAAGAGTTTGACTTGGAGATCAAGGATAAGAAATGGAGTGAGAATATTGTAGCAGATCATCTTAGCAGATTTTTGCATTCAAACACAAAGGAAGATTTCATCCCTTTACGTGAGAGTTTTTTCAGATGAGCAATTGTTTTCATTAAAGGCTACTAACCCTTGGTATGCAGATATTATGAATTACAAGGTCACCAAAAAGATTCTGGATTATTTTACATGTGCTCAGAAAGGTAAGCTTGTCAAAATCGCCAAATACTACGAGTGGGATGATCCTTATTTGTGGAAATATTGCACTGATCAATTAATTAGAAGGTGTGTCCCCGAATCTGAGTTTAAATCTATTCTAAATTTTTGTCATTCTTATGCATGTGGTGGCCATTTTGGAGCAAAGAGGACAGCTCTTAAGGTGTTAGAAAGTGGTTTTTATTGGCCTAGTTTATTTAAGGATGCGTACGAGTTTTGTGCAACATGTGATCGTTGCCAACAAACAGGTAACTTGGGCCCAAGAAATCAAATGCCACAAACCCCTATTTTGATTGTTGAGATCTTTGATGTGTGGGGCATTGATTTCATGGGACCTTTTCCATCCTCTAATGGTTTTGTTTACATTTTATTGGTTGTGGACTATGTTTCTAAATGGGTGGAAGCAAAAGCCACCAAAACTAATGATTCAAAAGTTGCTTTAGATTTTATTAAGAGTAACATCTTTGCAAGATTTGGAATACCTAGAGCAATCATCAATGATGGAGGGAGTCACTTTTGCAATAGAACATTTGAAGCGTTGCTTAAGAAGTACAATGTGACACATAAAGTGTCTACACCTTATCATCCACAAACTAGTGGTCAAGCAGAAGTATCAAACCGTGAGGTGAAGCAAATTTTGGAGAAAACTGTGAGCCCTAGTAGGAAGGATTGGAGCATGCGCTTGAACGATGCATTGTGGGCGTATTGGACTGCCTATAAGACTCCTATTGGAATGTCCCCATTTCGATTAGTTTATGGGAAACCATGACGTCTTCCAGTAGAGTTAGAACACAAAGCTTATTGGGTGATCAAAGCCTACAACATGGACATGAGTATTGCCGGACAGCATAGAAAGCTCCAATTGAATGAGTTAGACGAAATCCGGAATGATGCATACGAGTCTAGTCGAATATACAAGGAGAAATCAAAGACATTTCATGACAAGATGATATCAAGGAAGAGCTTTTCCATTGGACAAAAAGTTCATCTATTTAATTCTCGCCTTCGGTTATTTCCAGGTAAGCTTCGTTCTTGATGGGTTGATCCATTTGTTATAACTAATATTTTTCCTCATGGTGCAGTGGAGATTCAAAGTGCAAAGACCGGAAGCATGTTCAAAGTGAATGGACATAGACTAAAGCCATATTACGAGTTTTTTGTGGAGCATGATGTGGAGGTTGTACCCCTCCAAGAACCATCTCCCCTTGGATGATTACTCTTGGTACCGTCCGACTGCGAACGTAAAAGCAAGCGCTTATTGGGAGGCAACCCAATATTTCTATTCATTGTCTTTTTATGTCATTTTCAATTTTCCATTTGTTTTTGTTTTCTGAATTTTCTTGCATGCTAAACTGACTTATTTCTTTTCTTTGTAGGAAAATTTGATCGTGCCCACCGTTAGAGTTGATTGCAGAATTGGAGTTTGTGGGTCATCGCTTGATTTTACTGCAAATTGGGGAAGTTTTCAATCCAAATGCTTTATTTTGTTTTTTTTTTACTATTTTATTTTATTTTTAATTATTGTGTATATTTTGACATTGGGGACAATGTCCAGTATAAGTTTGGGGGTAAGGATTAAAAAAAATGACCAAATTGAAAATTTGAACTGGTTTGATTTGTTTTCGTGTTGTTTCTTTTTGTTTTCTTAGTTAGTTTTATTTACTCTAAACAAAAACACAAAAACATTCAGAAAATTTGAAAATTCAAAAATAGTCTTATTTTCTTTATTGTTTTGAATTAGATTTTTGTTAGTTTCCTGACCCAATGACATAATTGAATTGAATTTGAACCACGGTGATCAAGAACTTAGTAAGCATGTGTTGTGCGAAATTCCTTATTCTCTTGTTAGCCTTGTACATGTTTAATCATCTATGAAAAACCAAATCCACATAGCCTTGTTGATGTGAAACTAAAGTATGACTTAAAGCTTCGCATGTGAATATAGTGACCATATACAACCTATGTGAGTTTTGAGCCTATTGAAAGTGTGTGCATTTTTCATACACTCATATTCTTTCATGTGTGATGAACTTATGTGACTTACATCTCTAGAACTTGTGTAACGATCTTTCGAAATGTTTGTCATTTGATTGCATGAACTTGAAAAGGATAGAGGCATTAGGTTTATCACCATGGCCCAAATAAGCATGTTTCCTAAAGAGAAATGATATCATTAGATTGCCAATTTGAGCCGTATATATTGAGTCTTTTATTTCTTATCACCAGATATGTCTACCCTTATACCTTAAACATTTTTCCTTACCCTTTCCAAGCTGGCTAGTGAGCAATGTGAGATTGTCTTATGAGAAATGTTTGTGAAGTACTTTGAAGGAGTTTGGAAAAAGAATAAGTGTGGGGGTAAAAATAAAAAAGAAAAAGAACAAAAAGAAGAAAAAAAAAAGAAAAAAAAAGTATACAAAGCAAATAAAAAGTTTTTTTTTTAAGTTTCAGTTTAGGGGTGTGGTTGGAGGTACTAGTAGAGTGGTTGGAGAGCTTGAGTTCTTGTAAATCTCAACAAGAGAATTGCTTGCAATGTAGCTTGGAACTTGTGTTTACCTATCCTTTCATTTCTATAACCCTCTTCCTAAGCCTCATTACAACCAAAAAAAGTCATCCTAATTTAAGTTTTGCAATTATGATTGTGGAGATGAGATCTTTATGCAAGCTTATGGTAGATCTTTCACATTTGATTCTTTGAGCGAAACACGTTAAACTAAACATATGTGTGATTGAGTGTATGTCCCATGAGAAGGTCACTTGTTAGCATGTGGTTTAAAAAAAAAAAAAAAAAAAAAAAAAAAAAAAAAAAAACTTGAAATTGCATTAGCATGGCTATTACACACACTACACTTCATGGATGATTAAAAGGTTACTGCTAACATTTGAATAAGGAAGATGAGATTGGATTAGCTTATTTGGTGCTAGCTAAGGTTCTTTATGATTCGTTTTCTTGAATGAAATTCTATGAGGGTCACACAGGGGGAAGCTATTGTTTTTCATGTTGCTACTTTTTCATATATTCTTCGTTTTGCTCGAGGACTAGCAAAAGCTAAGTGTGGGGATTTTTGATAAGCTCATATTTATATATACTTTACATCAAATTCACTTGTCTTTTCTTAGTTAGTTCCTTATATTTTCGAGCTATTTACTTTGTTTTTGTGTTTTCTAGGATTTGTCAAGCAAAGAAAAGAAAAATAGCACAAGTTGGATTTTAAGTAACAAATTCGTCAAAACTGCCTGTGCAGGTCAGCTGAATTTGGAAGCAAGTTGTGAATAGCTCAAAATGAAATAGAGAATGAACCTTACATGCTTGGAAAGCTACGGATGTTTATTTTCTGGAGCATTTTGCGGATTGTTAATATCATTTTTGTAGAAGAAGTTATGGCCATTTTAACACTGAAAGGTTCACAAGAGACTAGGCAATTCGTAACTGCAATGAAAGCAATAAACCCAATAAATCTAGCAGCCAAAACTGATGTAGCCAAGAACAAGCCAGCTGATACCTATTCAAATATCAGAGGAAATGAAAATAAAGATGAGGATTAAGTGGGAGTAATTGGCATAAAGGCTACCCAGAGAGTTACAATTGTTTTACCATTTCCTCTCACTTATTGCCAACGTTACATGCTTAGAAAGCTACGGATGTCTATTTTCTGGAGCATTTCGCGGATTGTTAATATCATTTTTGTAGAATAAGTTATGGCCGTTTTAACACTGACAGGTTCACAAGAGACTGGGCAGTTTGTAACTGCAATGAAAGCAATAAACCCAATAAATCTAGCAGCCAAAACTGATGCAGCCAAGAACAAGCCAGCTGATACCTATTCAAATATCAAAGGAAATGAAAATAAAGATGAGGATTAAGTGGGAGTAATTGGCATAAAGGTTACCCAAAGAGTTACAATTGTTTTACCATTTCCTCTCACTTATTGCCATCACTAAATGGCTGTTAGTGGGTGAGTTAAGGAGAAGAAAATGGGGCAGCAAGTTAAAAAGGGGAAAGGATGCAGGTTGCAGGGTTGGAAAAAGAAGAAAGGGAAAAAAATAGAAAAGAAAGAGGACAAGGCAGCTTTGCGGAAAGGAAGGAAAGGAAGGAGGAAATCTTGGCATTCTCTTCTCTCGGTTTTGTCTTCTCAAACTCATGTATTTCTTTTGGTTTTATTTGATAATAATGTGTAACTAAATTCTTAGTAGTTAGGGGCTGTTTTGAAGCCCCGAATATGATTGCAAGTTTGTTATGACATTTTGTTTGAATTACTTTATGAATGGATGAAAATTGATTCACTACTTGTCTCATTCATGAATTCTTTATGTGTTTTCTACGGATGCATACTCAGTAAGCATATCTAGGATTCTAAAGCTATGAATATGTGTATGCCTGCCCTTGTCGAATGAGGACCTACATATGTTCTAGAGTAGTACTTGTTAATTGCGATTAACATGTGAACCAATTTCTAGGATAAGTAAGACAACGCCAGTACTTACGATGCTTTGTGATGACTCAAACTCTTTTCATTCTTAATGATTTCTATTTGTTAAATCTATGAACACGCCATTCTAGATTGCATGCTAGGGACTAAGTTAAGTTGAAAATGCCATTCTCTTAACATACTACATAAGAAAGAGTGATAGGTTGAGTTCTAACATTCAGCCAACTTGAGCATCATCATCCGGAAATAAAAAGAATTTGAATGAAACATAACATGTTTGCATGATTATTTGGTGGTGCATAGCAATTCCCCTAACTCGTTTTTCTTAATTTGTAAACTACTTAAAATTTGTTTATGTCCTGTTTTTGTTCAATTCAATTTAAATAGTAAATCAACTCCAAAGACCCCAAAAATTTGTAGAAATGTAGCTCTGTCTGTCTAGTGTCTTCATATAAAATTTCCTAGAATTTAGGTAAGTGTAAGTTGGTCTAATAATTATTTTTCGGTGGCTGGTCAGTACGGACAGCAACCAGTTTTTGTGACATTTTAAGTAGTTAGATAAAACAATCTTCTGCAGGAAAGACCCTTATTTTTATATGCTACAATTGACAAATCTTAGTGTTAATGAGGAAAATCAATAGGACATTTGTGTGCTACTTTTTGGTGTGCTTTTAATCTTATCACTTGTCTCTATCTATTTACATACTTATCCACATTAGTGACCGGAGCAATCTAGCGAATGTCACAAACTTAACACTTTCTGTTGTACCAAAGTCCTCACTGATTTTGTGCATGAACAATGTTCATATTACTGATGTGAAAATTAACTTAACACACAAATTTAACCCTCTTTTGACAACTGTAGTATAAGTATAAGTAGGGATCGTTCTAGACCGGGGATTAGGAGGGCTTGCTAATAACCTCTAAACTGACTCAAAAATATAAAACTAAACTTAAAAATACTTAACAAGACTCACAAGACTCAAAGCAAACTTAAAATAATCAAAAGAGCTTAAAACAACTAAATAAACTTAAACTAGACACTAGGAATGACTTTGGATGAAAATTGACTTTTACTTGAATCAAAACATTTAAAAACACAAATTAAAATAGATTCTAACTAATTAGACACACTCAAGTAAAGGGGGATTGAGTTTTGGACAAAGTTGAAACAAACAAACAAGTATGAAAAACTAGACAGATTGTAAAACAAATTTGAGAAATAAGATGATGGATGGGATAGCTAGAGGCTTTTTCTCCACGCATGACCTGTATGCAAATAACTTGATTTCCAGTTACTACTTCATTAAGTTATGAACGACAATGCTCCAAATTAATCGTGACATCACTAGTTAACTCTCAGATTTTCCTTATTTTATTGGATTGGATGACATCATTCTACAACCCAAAACATTCTTCAAAAGTTCCCTACATGACATCATAATAGAGATACAATCAAAGATCATTATGTTTAATGAAAATCATAAGCATTGACAAAGCACTTGCAACTATGACATCATGTCGCTTATGCTAGGAATTGAATTTAACGCGATTGTTTATAAGCGACCTTCACTACATGTGAATATAAGTTTGTAACGATTATGTGAAACTTCCTTATATTCTAGCAACGGATTTATGCATGCCAATTAAGTGTCGACCCTTAATTAACAAATACAAATAAGTTATCAATCAAATAGTTAAGCCAATTGCATTCACGATTCAAGAGTTCATAACTGGAATTTATCAAATTATATTGCACACATAATCATGGCTTTGAAATCACCCCTAGCCACGAGGGGTTTAGCCACTCATATTTACAACAAAACGAAAGGAAATGAATTTAAACATTAGAAACAAAAGAAAGAAAACACCTAAACGCTCCAACGATCCAAGTTGGACAGCAAGCACGTCCAAGCACTTTCCTTCCCTTCCTTTGCTACGGCACAAGGTGTTGGTGAGTGTTTGAAGGTTTGTTTGTATGGAGGAATGGATGTGAAGATGAATGGATGCGTTTGGATGAAGGTTGTGTTGAAATGGGAGTGAATGATCTAACTAAGTATGAACTAAATTTATGTTACTCACAGTTCCTTTTATAGAGGAAGTGCATGGCAATGGAGGGGAACATGGAGTGGTATAGCAATTGAGTGCAATGATTCAATGTAATGATGCATGAAATCTTGGTGCAATGATTCAATGTAATGATCCATGAATTTGAAATGATGGATGGAACAAGGAATGGTGTAGCAATTGAGTGCAATGAGTGGTGTTTGTAATGATTCAAAGGTGAATGTGAAGTGATGATGCAAAGCATGGGGGTAAAATGGAGTGGTGTTGCAGCTAGAGAACATGAATGATTGTGCACATGGTAGAGAAAGGAAAGGGAGGTGGAATGATGCAACAAATGAGTCAATGGAGGGAACATGGATGATGATGCATGGCATAGGAATCCAAAGGGAGTGCAATGGTAGTGCACGGCAATGATGGAAAGGTGAATGGTGGAGTGACACCCATTTGTGGCTGAGCTCTTTGTCCTTTTTACATTAATTCTTCTTTCTCTTTAACATATTCCTAGCCTCTTTAGTTTTCAATTTCGTCCATCCACCTTGCTCCATGCATGTGCTATTCATTCCAAGCCCAAAACTGCTCCAAAATGCACCAAAATGCATCTTATTGCTTCATAAGGCCTATGGACCTACAAACACACGAAAATTGCTTAAAATACATAATTAACTAAGAAATAACAATATAAATGCATGAGAAGAAGCTAACTCAGTCGTATAAATATGCTCCTATCAATTACCCGTATTAATTTAAAAATCTGTACTTCGGACTCTTTTCATTCAATTCAAGGTCTAAAAGTTTCGTATTCTTTTTATTTTTGGTAGAGATGATCTTTATAGGATGGCCAATGAGAAGTTCAGTTGGATTTTAGAAACATAACTCGTAGACCCATAAAGTGAGATTATGTTCTCAATAGCTGTGTTAATTCGAAAATCTATATTTCGGGCACTTTTCTTTTAATTAAGAGTCTAAAAGTTTCGTATTCTTTTTATTATTGGAAAAGATCTTTAAGGGACGACCAAGGAGATGTACTGTTGGATTTTCAAAACATAACTCGTAGACCCATAAAGTGGGATTATGTTCTCATTACCCGTGTTAATTCGAAAATCTATATTTCGCGCAATTTTCTTTTAATTCAAGATTCTAAAAGTTTCATATTCTTTTTATTTTTGGCAGAGATGATCTTTAAGGGATGACCTATGTAATGTATAGTTGGATTTTCAAACATAACTCGTAGACCCATAAAGTGGGATGATTTTCTCATTACCCGTATTTATTCGAAAATCTGTTTTTTGGGCTGTATTCTTTCAATTCAAGAGCCTAAATGTTTGTGCCATATATGCTGCCATAGAGCTTTCCTTAGCATCAAAGTTGTTGGTGAGCTGGTTAACCACCAATTGGGAGTCACTGAAGCTATCAATTCGTTTAACCCCAAGGTGTTTGGCCAAAGGTAAGCCTGCTAGGAGGGCTTCATATTCGGCCTCATTGTTCAACGCCTTGAATTTGAAACTAATAGCATACTCCATCGCCACTTTGTCAGGGGTCGTAAGGATTAGTCCTGCTGCATAACCCTGTTGGTTGGACGAGCCATCAACATATAGGCATAGAAACAATGTCAACAAGATATGTGAAGTCGACGATGAAGTTTGCCACTGCTTGGCCCTTCTCAGCTAGCTTTGGTTGGTAAGAGATGTCAAACTCACCCAATGTTATTGCCCATTTGATCATTCACCCACAAGTGTCAGGACTTTGGAGTATCGGTCGAAGAGGATGATTGGTAAGCACGATGATGGAGTGTGCTTGGAAGTAAGGGCAAAGTTTTTTAGCAGACATGACAAATGCTAGAGCCAATTTCTCAATGTTGGACTATCATGTCTCTGTATCTTGTAAGGCCTTGCTAGGGTAGTAGACAGGCCGTTCGACATTACCATCTTTTCGAATGAGAACGGAACTTACTGCTGAAGCCGATACCGACAGATAGATAATGAGTGTGTCACTAACCTCAGGTTTGGAGAGCAAGGGGGCTTTACTCATGTAGTCTTTGAGGTTCTCGAATGCTTCAGCACATTCATCAGTCCATGTAATGTACTTCTTACTTCCCTTAAGTGCTTTGAAGAAAGGAGCACATCTGTCTGTGGCCTTAGAGATGAACCTAGTTAAGGCTGCCACCTTGCCAGTAAGGCTCTGGATGTCTTTTAAAGTTACTGGTTTCTTCATGTAAAGGATTACTTTGATCTTCTCGGGATTAACCTCAATGCCCCGTTAGCTTATCATGAAGCCTAAGAATTTGCAAGAGCTTACGCCAAAGGCACATTTGTTGGGCTTCAACCTCATTCGATACCTCTTCAGAATGGTGAAAGTTTCAGATAGGTTGGTGATCTGTTGGTCAGCATGTTTGCTTTTGACTAGCATATCATCAATGTAAACTTCCATGCTCTTCCCAATCTGTTTAGCGAACATTGAATTGACCAGTCTCTGATAAGTCACTCCTGCATTCTTTAGGCCAAAGCGCATGACTTTATAGCAATATAGTCCTCTGTTAGTAGTGAAGGTTGTGTGTTCTTGGTCCAAAGGGTTCATGAGGATTTGGTTGTATACTGAGTAAGCATCCATGAAGCTCAGGAGTTCACACCCTGCCGTAGAGTCTATAAGTCTGTCTATGAGAGGAAGAGGAAAGCAATCCTTCAGGCATCCTTTGTTTAAGTTGGTGTAATCGACACACATTCTCCACAAAACCTTTTGGAGCAGGAGACTTTCCTTGGTCGGATTCTTCTTAACAAGGACAACATTTGCTACCCACGTTGGATAATTGACTTCGCGGATGAAGCCTATGCCTTTGAGTTTTTCAACTTCTGCCTTCATTGCCTCGTACCATTCAACATCATAAGATCTTCGCTTCTGTCTCACTGGCTTAGTTTTCGGGTCAATACTTAAGCGATGATAGATTATATCAGGAGAGATGCATGGCATGTCCTCGTATGACCAGGCGAAGACCTCAGTGTTCTCTTGCAAAAAAAAAATCAATGACAACCGAATGGTGATAATCTCATATATATATATATATATATATATATATATATTTTACATCAAATTCACTTCTCTTTTCTTAGTTAGTTCCTTATATTTTTGAGCTATTTACTTTGTTTTTGTGTTTTGTGGGATTTGTCAAGAAAATAAAAGAAAAATAGCACAAGTGGGATGTTAAGTAACAAATTCGTCAAAACTGCCTGTGCAGATTAGCTGACTTTGGAAGCAAGTTGCTAACAGCTCAAAATGAATTGGAGAATGAGCCTTATATGCTTGGAAATCTACGGATGTCTATTTTCTGGAGCATTTCGCGGATTGTTAATATCATGTTTCTAGAAAAAGTTATGGCCGTTTTAACACTTAAAGGTTCACAAGAGACTGGGCAGTTTGTAACTGCATTGAAGGCAATAAATCCAATAAAACTAGCAGCCAAAACTGATGCAGCCAAGAACAAGTCAGCTGAAGCCTCTTCAAATATCTGTTGAAATGGAATTAAAGATGAGGATTAAGTGGGAGTAATTGGCATAAAGGTTTCCCAAAGTGTTACAATTGTTTTACCACATTTCCTCTCACTTATTGTCATCACTAAATGGCTGTTAGTGGGGTGAGTTATGGAGCAGAAATGGGGCAGCAAGAATGGGTTTAAAAACAACATTGGGGAAGGAAGGAAGAGGAGGCCTCGGTCGATTTCTTTTGGTTCTATCTTCTCAAACTCATGTCTATCTTTTGTTTTAACTTAAGGATTGTGTGTAACTAAATTTTTAGTAGTTAGGGGCTGTTTTGAAGCCCCGAATATGATTGCAATTTTGTTATGACATTTCGTTGAATTACTTTTATGAATGGATGAAACTTGGTTCACTACTTGTCTCATTCATGAATTCTTTATTTGTTTTCTATGGATGCATACGTAGTAAGCATATCTAGGATTCTAATTCTATGAATATGTGTGTGCCTGCCCTTATCGAATGAGGACCTACATATGTTCTAAAGTAGCACTTGTTAATTGCGATTAACATGTGAACCAATTTCTAGGATAAGTAAGACAACGCCAGTACTTACGATGCCTTGTGATGACTCAAACTCTTTTCGTTCTTAATGATTTCTACTTGTTAAATCTATGAACACGCCATTCTAGATTGCATGCTAGGGACTAAGTTAAGTTGAAAACGCCATTCTCTTAACATACTACGTAAGAAAGAGTAATAGGTTGAGTTCTAACATTGAGCCAACTTGAGCATCTTCATCCGGAAATAAAAGAAATTTGAATGAAACATAACATGTTTGCATGATTATTTGGTGGTGGATAGCAATACCCCTAACTCGTTTTTCTTAATTTGTGAACTACTTAAAATTTGTTTCTATCCTGTTTTTGTTCGATTTAATTTAAATAGCAAATCAACTCCAAAAATCCCAAAACTTTGTGTGAGTGTAGCTTTGTGTGTCTAGTATCTGCATATAAAATTTCGTAGACTTTAGATATGTATAAGTCGGTCTAATAATTATTTTTCGGTGGCTGGTCAGTAGGAACAGCAACCCAGTTTTTGTGACATTTTAGGTAGTTAGATAAAACAATCTTCTGCGGGAAAGACCCTTATTTTCATATGCTACAATTGACAAATCTTAGTGTTAATAAGGAAAATCAATAGGACATTTGTGTGCTACTTTGTGGTGTGCTTTTAATCCTATCAAATTTTTGGCGCCGTTGCCGGGGATTGTTATTTCTAATTACTTATTTCTCTATTGTTTTCTTTTCTTGTCTAATTAGTGTTTTTGTTTTTGTTTTTGTGTCAGGTACTCTTCGTAGTATATGCATACTCGAAGGTCCAAGAACCAGCCCTATGTCAAAATCTTTTGTGGAGCATAATGTGGAGGAAAATTTGGTTATGTCCACCCTTGAAGTTAATTGTAAAATTGGAGTTTGGGGGTCATTGCTTGATTTTACTACAAATTGGGGAATGTTTCAGTCCAAATGCTTTATTTTGTTTCTTACTATTTTATTTTATTTTTATTTTATTTTTATTTTGTTTTTTTTGACATTGGGGACAATGTCCAGTTAAGGTTTGGGGGTAAGGATTGAAAACATGACCAAATTGAAAGTGTGCATTTTTCATACACTCATATTCTTTGAAAAACCAAATGGGTGGTGACAAGGTGGTACCAATCTTCACCATGCGATCCGGATAATCTTTTGAGATAGAGACATTCTCCAACTCTTCAGCGGGTTGTGCTTGCTGGGTGAAAGAGTCATCTCGAGGATCGTCAGGTTGACTGTTGCCACCGTGAAGATCCAAGTTGGCTTCATGTAGGCTAGTCTTTATGACTTGGTCATGTATACAAAGGGTTTCCTTGAGCACATGCAGGTGCTGTTGCTTGGCCAAAGTGTTGTAACATGATCGTGCACTAAGTTGATCTCCTCTGATGTAACCATTGCCATAGGGGGTTGGAAATTTCATCGACAACATATGTGTGGATACCATGGCCTTGAGATCATTGATGCCTGTGCGTCCGTAGATGACATTGTATTTCGTTGGGCAATCAACCACCAAGAAGTTAGTGGTAATGGTAGCTGTGTAAGGGCCTGTACCAATGGTGAAAGGTAAGTGTATGGTCCCCAAAGGTTGCACGATATAACCGGAGAAGTTTATCAGAGGGGAAATCGAGCGATCGAGCAAGTGTTCAACTACATTAAGTGCCCTGAAAGCTTCAGCAAATAGGATATTGACCGAAGCCCCCGTGTGTACCAGGATTCGTCGTACTTCAAAGTTGGCTATGTGAGCTTCCACAATCAGTGGGTCGTTGTGAGGGTAGATGATACCTCTTTCTTCCTTAGGGTAGAAACATATTGGATCCCAGTTAGGCTTTTGATACTTACCTCCCCTAATGTCTTCCACGTGAAACACTTGGTGGCCAGACCTTAAAGCTCGTTCACTATTTTTCATGGCCCGGTTGGAAGATTTAGATATGGGTGTGCCACCACTTATGGAATATATCACATTTACTTGGCGTTGGTTGCGGTTACCCCTTGGAGGGTGAAAGAGGAATTGATCAATTTTTCCTTCACGTCCCAAAGCTTCAATATGATCACGAAGGGTGATACACTTATCGCCGTCATGGCCGTTATGCTTATGGTACCAGTAAAACGTGCCTGTGTTCTTCGTGGGCTTGTAATCTGGGTGCCTCCGCTTTGGCTTTGGTATCAAGTGTGCTATGCTGGGGTAAATGGCCACGCATGTGGCGTTCAAAGGTGTGTAGGCCTCATACCTCGGGGTAGGGGCTGTCCTGACACGTGCTTGACCCACTATGTTGACTGCCTGGGGTCGGGGATTATCATGGCGATACCCTTGGTTATCACGGTAATGTCCCTTACCCTTTTTACTAAAATGAGACTGGTGAGTATGGAAATCTTTCCTTTTGCCCTGAGATTGATATGTCTGTTGACTTGGCAAAGTATTAAGCAAGGCAGGGGGAGGCACCACTGCTGTTTAGAAGGTCGAGGTCTTCTCATTTGGTTGGATCCGGCTTCCACTCCCTACTTGCTGATAAAGGGTGGTTGTGGGGGGTTTCCATTGATATGTCCTTACCTCGGCGGAGGCATGGTTGTAAGCCTATGCCATCACCTTAGAGTAAGTCTTCCAAGTATTGGCATTGATCATGGACTTGAAGAAACAACCACGTAGGCCTGCCGTGAAGGCCTTGAGGGCAGTCTTATCATCTGCCTCAGCGCAGCGAGAATACTCATAGCTGAAACGACCAGCATACTCTCGTAGTGACTCGTCCGGTTTCTGGTGAATAGTGTACAAGTCATTTGCAGACTGCAAGTGATCAGTCTAGCAGATGTGTTGAAAGACAAACAGTTTCCTTAGTTCCTCAAATAAGTCTACTGTCTCAGGTGGAAGACAGCAATACCAGTTTAGAGCTCCGCCAGAGATGGTGGAAGGGAAGAGAAGACATCGCACTTCATCGGTGTACATCCGATATGCCATGGTGGACTCAAAGAGGTTAAGGTGTTCAATTGGGTCCTCCCTTCTAGTATAGAGTTGTAAACCAAGCTTTTGTTTTGTCTTCACTTGAATGAGGGTGTCAAGGATCCTCCTTGTGAGAGGGCTAGGACTCGGTTGGTTCCAGTTAGGTATCTCGGCCTAACGTTCAGCCTTCAACTTGTTTACTTCCTCAAGGAGCTGTAAGACAAGGGGGTCTTGAGTGGAGTCATGTACCACTAGGATTTTCTTTCGTAAGTCTCCATCGCCTTTTTGAAGTAGGAAAGTAAAAGCAAGGGCATGTGATTTTTCCTTAAACTCGCCGTACTGACTTCTAGGGCGAGTCTGTTGGAATACCTCAGAGTCCCATGTACCTTCATGTTCCTCTAGGACATGTCGTTCCTTCCCTAGATTGGCAGCTGGCGTGGGTCGTGGGAGGGGACCGAGTCTTTCAGAAACCCTTGGGTCACTGATCTTCGAGCATATATGGAGGGGATTCTCTCAACATTGCTTTAAGAAGTCTCGGTAGTCACAATAAACGGCTTTTGATCCTTCCAACCCTTCTGCAATGAGGTGTCTTCCTCCACTTCTCTTGCTTCGGATCGAAGCGGCTGGGTTGAGAGAAGTCTCATGTTGATCAATGTTTTGATGATTAGCTCGCTCCTCATATGGGATACCCATGTCGAAGGAAGGTGACCCTCCGTGTTGGGGGGCACACAGATGATGGTTGATGTCCACATGGGCAACAAGCTCGTGTGTTTGAGTACACATAGTTTCGTGGAGCGTCTCAAAGAGCTTCTCACACTGCTCCTGGAGGACCTCATTCTTCATTGCTATTTTGTTGTTTTGAGCTTCTAGCCCATCGACTATAGCTTGAAGAGCAACCATTTTTCCTTCCTTCTTTCGTTGCTTTGCACTAGGTGGGAGAAAGGTGTCATTCTGTGTGCTGTGGCTTCCTTCGCTCCCCATGTTAGAGAGGGATGCCTGGTCAAAAGAGAGTGTACGAATGGTGGAAACCAGCTTGACAAAGCTGAAGAAAGTGGGAAAAAGTGTTAAGTTTGTGACCTTTGCTAGATTGCACCGGTCACTAGTCTAGATAAGTAAGTAAATGGATAGGGACAGGGAAGCAAACACAAGATGTACGTGGTTCACCGAGATTGGCTACGTCCATGGAGTAAAGGAGTTCTCATTAATTGTGAAGGGTTTACACAAGTACATAGGTTCAAGCTCTCCTTTAGTGAGTACTAGTAAATGATTTAGTACAAATGACATTAGGAAATATTGTGAGAGAATGATCTCTATTTATAGAAGAGAGTCTCTAGTTTCATTCTGACATTGACACGTGTCGTGTTGTGATTGGCTTCTAATGTTAACACGTGTCGCGTTATGATTGACTTCTGATGTCGACACGTGTCGGGCCGTGATTGGCCTCCTGGTTGGAGGGAAACTCTTCTGGGTCCTTGACGGTATAACGTTGACCAGTGCTCAGTAGTTTTGGGATTGGTCAAGTATGGTACAAACAACTTCTTAAATCTCATTCATACTCTAGCCAGAGATTCTTAATCATATCATAGAGTATTCTCCCTCAAATGGTTTGAAGGTTAGAGATCCCTTGTTGCGCATTCACTTACCTCCATGGCTAAGTGGCTTAACCCCAACTATGTCCTGGACACCCTCGGATGGAGAGACTTTGACATAGTCAAAGATCAATGACCTAACCATAGACAACTATGATGCCTCAGGTCAAAGGATTACTTTGCATTATCCCAACCATGAGTTCTCATGTGACATGAGTATGAGAAATCTTTGTTGATCGCGTTCAGTGAACTCATTCTCTATTAAGCACCTACGTACTTGTCTTGGTGTCAGTCACACCAATGACTCGAGACCAATCACTCTCCCTAAGAGAAGACATAGCACGTACTGATCTTAACGGACTGTCAATGCCCAATTGGCAATTTTGTGATCAGGAACGTGTAGGATATGTATACGAAAGAGAATGGTCCCACGAATCTAACTTCTCTAGATCGCATTCTCCCAATTACATATTCCTTGGACTTATCATTTAAACGTATAACATTCATATGAGATGGCTTCAAACAATAATCTTTGCCCTTTAAATTAAACTATATTAGTTTAACATGTGAAATGTCCGTAAAGTATCATCATATGATTGGTTTTATGGCACATTTCCAACACAAGTAACGAGTAGCCTTATATCGAATCTGCTTAGCTTGGACTTTGTCATTTGGAATGGTGCCATGAGCAAGGAATCTATAAATCGGGGTAATCCAACTATCCTCCTGTTGTAAGTTGCACAATTCCGCAGCCATGGTGCTTGGTGCTGCCAACAATTCGACTTGAATTTTTCTCCCAATCTTGTCTTCCACCGCTAAGGCAAGGCGAGCCAAAGCATCTGCATGACCGTTTGCCGCTCAAGGAATTTAGGCGATCTAGTAGTGGAAGTGTTGGAGCAACAATTGTGTTTCTGCTAGATATGCTGCCATGGAGTTATCCTTAGAGTCAAAGTTGTTAGTGACGTAAGCCTGCTAGGAGGGCTTCATATTCAGCCTCATTGTTGGACGCCTTGAATTTGAAATGAAGAGCATACTCCATCGCCACTTTGTCAAAGTCGTAAGGACTAGTCTTGCTTCACAACCCTGTTGGTTGGAAGAGCCATCAACATATAGACTCCATGCTAGGGCTGTTGGTTCTATTTTCTGAGCTTCCGAGGTAATGAAACCAATTCTTTAGGCGTAGAAACAATGTCAACAGGATATGTGAAGTTAGTGATGAAGTCTACCACTACTTGGCCCTTCTCAGCTGGCTTTGGTTGGTAGGAGATGTCAAACTCACCCAATGATATCACCCATTTGATCATTCACCCAGAAGTGTCAGGACTTTGGAGTATCTGTCGAAAAGGATGATTGGTAAGCGTGATGATGGAGTGTGCTTGGAAGTAAGGGTGAAGTTTTTGAGCAAACATGACCAACGCTAGAGCCAATTTCTCAATGTTGGAGTATCGTGTCTCTGCATCTTGTAAGGCCTTGCTAGCGTAGTAGACAGGCCATTCGACATTAACATCCTTTCGAATAAGAACGAAACTTACTGTTGAAGCCGATACCGACAAATAGATAACGAGAGTGTCACCAACCTCAGGTTTAGAGAGCAGAGGGGCTTTACTCATGTAGTCTTTCAGGTTCTTGAATGCCTCAGCACATTCATCAGTCCATGTAATGTACTTCTTACTTCCCTTAAGTGCTTTGAAGAAAGGAGCACATTTTTTTGTGGCCTTAGAGATGAACCTAGTTAAGGCTGCCACCTTGCCAGTAAGGCTCTAGATGTCTTTTGAAGTTACTAATTCCTTCATGTTGAGGATTACTTTGAACTTCTCGGGATTAGCCTCAATGCCTCGTTGGTTTATCATGAAGCCTAAGAATTTGCCAGAGCCTACGCCGAAGGCACATTTGTTGGGATTCAACCTCATTCGATACCTCTTCAGAATTGTGAATGTTTCAGATAGGTTGGTGATGTGTTGGTCAGCATGTTTGCTCTTGACTAGCATATCATCAACGTAAACTTCCATGCTCTTCCCAATATGTTCGGCGAACATTGAATTGACCAGTCTTTGATAAGTGACTCCTGCATTCTTTAGGCCGAATGGCATGACTTTATAGCAATATAGTCCGCTGTCAGTAGTGAGGCTGTGTGTTCTTGGTCCGGAGGGTTTATGAGGATTTGGTTGTATCCTGAGTAAGCATCCATGAAGCTCATAGGTTCACACCCTGCCGTAGAGTCTATAACTCTGTCTATGAGAGGAAGAGGAAAGTTATCCTTCGGGCATCCTTCGGATAATTGACTTCGTGGACGAAGCCTATACCTTTGAGTTTTTCAACTTCAGCCTTCATTGTCTCGTACCGTTCAACGTCATAAGATCTTCGCTTTTGTCTCACTAGCTTGGTCTTGGGGTCAATACTTAAGTGATAATAGATGATATCGAGAAAGATGCTTGGCATGTCCTCGTATGACCAGGTGAAGACCTCAGTGTTCTCTTGAAAAAAAGAGATCAATGCCAATCGAATAGGTGGTGACAAGTTGGTGCCAATCTTCACCATGAGATCCGAATAATCTTTTGAGTTAGAGACCTTCTCTAACTCTTCAGTGGGTTGTGCTTGCTGTGTGAAAGAGTCATCTCGAGGATCGTCGGGTTGACTGTTGCCACCTTGAAAATCCAAGTTGGCTTCGTCTAGGCTGGTCTTTATGACTTAGTCATGTATAGAAAGGGTTTCCTTGGGCACATGCAGGTGTTATTGCTTGACCGAAGTTTTGTAACATGATCGTCCACTAAGTTGATCTCCTCTGATGTAACCATTGCCATAGGGGTTGGAAATTTCATCAACAACATATGTAAGGATACCATGGCCTTGAGATCATTGATGCTTGTGCGTTCAAAGATGACATTGTATGTCGTTGGGCAATCAATCACTAGGAAGTTAGTGCTAATGGTAGCTGTGTAAGGGCCTGTACCAATGGTGAAAGGTAAGTGTGTGCTCCTAAAGGTTGCACGATATCACCGGAGAAGCTTATCAGAGGGGAAATCGAGTGATCAAGCAAGTGTTCAACTACATTAAGTGCCCTGAAAGCTTCAGCAAACATGATATTGACCGAAGCCCCCGTGTTTACCAGGATGCATCGTACTTCAAAGTTGGCTATATGAGCTTCCACGATCAGTGGGTCGTTGTGAGGGTAGATGATACCTCTTTCTTCCTCAGGATAGAAACATATTGGATCTCAGTTAGGATTTTGATACTTACCTCCCCATGTCTTCCACTTGAAACACTTGGTGGCTAGACCTTAAAGCCCATTCACTATTTTTCATAGCCCTGTTGGAAGATTTAGATATGGGTGTGCCACCACTTATGGAATATATCACATTCACCTGCCGTTGGTTACAGTTACCCCTTGGTGGGTGAAGGAGGAATTGATCAATTTTTTCTTCACATGCCAAAGCTTCAATATGATCACGAAGGGTGATACACTTCTAGCCGTCATGGCCATTATGCTTGTGGTAACAGCAAAACGTGCCCGTGTTCTTCATGGGCTTGTAATCCGGGTGCCTCGGCTTTGGCTTCGGTATCATGTGTGCTATGTTACCACGCATGTGGCGTTCAAAGGTGTGTATGCCTCATACCTCGCGGTAGAGGCTGTCTTGACATGTGCTTGACCCACTGTGTTGACTACCCGGGGTTGGGGATTATGATGGCGATACCATTGGTTATCACGATAGTGTCCCTTACTCCTTTTACTAAAATGAGACTGGTGAGGATGGAAATCTTTCCTTTTGCCCTGAGATTGATATGTATGTTGACTTGGCAAAGTATTAAGTAAGGCAAAGGGAGGCATTGCGGCCGTTTGGAAGATCGAGGTCTTCTCATTTGGTTAGATCTAGCTTCCACTCCCTACCTGCTGATAAGGGGTGGCTGTGGGGTGTTTCCCATGATATGTCCTTACCTCGGCGGAGGCATGGTTGTAAGCCTGTGCCATCACCTCAGAGTAAGTCTTCCAAGTGTTAGCATTGATCATGTACTTGAAGAAACAATCACGTAGGCTTGCCGTGAAGGCCTTGAAGGCGGTCTTGTCATATGCCTCAGCGCAGCGAGAATACTCATGGCTGAAACGACCAACATATTCTCGTAGTGACTTGTCCGGCTTCTTGCGAATAGTGAAAAACTCATATGCAGAATGCAAGCGATCGGTCTAGAAGATGTGTTGAGAGACAAACAGTTTCCTCAGCTCCTCAAATGAGTCTTCTGTCTTAGGTGGAAGATGGCAATACCAGTTTAGAGCTCCGCCAGAGAGGGTGAAGGGGAAGAGAAGACATCGCTCTTCGTCAGTGTGCATTTGATATGCCATGATAGACTCAAAGAGGTTAAGATGTTCAACTGGGTCCTCCCTTCCAGTATAGAGTTGTAAACGAAGCTTTGTTTTGTCTTCACTTGAAGAGGGTGTCGAAGATCCTCCTTGCAAGAGGGCCAGGCCTGGGTTGGTTCCTGTCAAGTATATCGACCTGACGTTCGGCCATCAACTTGTTTACTTCCTCAATGAGCTATAGGACAAGGGGGTCCTGAGTGGAGTCATGTACCACTAGGATTTTCTTTCGTAAGTCTCCATCGCCTCTTGGAAGGAGGAAATTTTGAGCAAGGGCATGTGATTTTTCCTTGAATTCGCTGTATTGACTTCTAGGGCGAGTATGTTGGAATACCTCAGAGTCTCATGTACCTTCATGTTCCTCTGAGACCTGTCGTTCCTTCCCTAGATTGGCAGCTGGCCTGGGTCGTGGGAGGGGACCGAGTCTTTTAGAAACGCTTGGGTCATTGATCTTCGAGCATATGTGGAGGGGATTCTCTCGACGTTGATTTATGAAGTCTTGGCAGTCACGATAAATGGCTTTCGGTCCTTCTAACCCTTCTGTAAGGAGGTGTCTTCCTTCACTTCTCCTACTTCGGGTCGAAACAGCTGGTTGAGAGAAGTCTCATGTTGATCATTGTTTTGATGATTAGCTCGCTCCTCATCTGGGATACCCATGTCAAAGGAAGGTGACCCTCCGTGTTGGGGGGGCACCCAGATGATCGTTGATGCCCATAGAGGCAACAAGCTTGCGTGTTTAAGTACGCATAGTTTCGTGGAGCGTCTCAAAGAGCTTCTCATATTGCTACTAGAGGACTCCTTCTTCATTCCTATCTTGTTATTCTAAGCTTCTAGCCCATCGACTTTAGCTTGAAGAGCAACCCTCTTTCCTTTCTTCTTTCGTTGCTTCGCACTAGGTACAAGAAGGGTGTCATTCTGTGTGTTGTGGCTTCCTTCGCTCCCCATGTTGGAGAAGGATGCTTGGTCAAAAGAGAGTGTATGAATGGTGGAAACCAGCTTGACAAAGCTGAAGACAGTGGGAATAAGTGTCATTCCCACATACGGCGCCAAATTTTAATGCACAAAATCAGTGGGGACTTTGGTACAACAGAAAGTGTTAAGTTTGTGACCTTCACTAGATTGCTCAGGTCACTAGTGTGGATAAATATGCAAATGGATAGAGACAAGGAAGCAAACACAAGATGTACGTGGTTCACCCAGATTGGCTACTTCCACGGAGTAGAGGAGTTCTCATTAATTGTGAAGGGTTTACACAAGTACATAGGTTCAAGCACTCCTTTAGTGAGTACTAGTGAATGATTTAGTACAAATGACATTAGAAAATATTATGAGAGAATGATCTCTATTTATAGAAGGGAGTTTCTAGTTTCATTCTGACATTGACACATGTCGTGTTGTGATGAGATTCTGATGTTGACACGTGTCGCGCTATGATTGGCTTCTGATGTCGACACGTGTCGCGCTGTGATTGGCCTCCTGGTTGGAGGGAAACTCTTATGAGTCCTTGAAGGTATAACGTTGACCGATGCTTAGTAGTTTCGGGATTGGTCAAGTATGGTGTAAACAACTTTTGTTCCAAGTAAATAAGATCATAACTTATCTAAAGCAAACACAAAGGCAAGAAGTTCTTTTTCAATGGTGTAGTAGTTCAATTGAGCATCATTCAAGGTCCGGGATGCATAATAGATGAAGTGTTGAGTAGTTTAATGTAGAAGCTGTTGAGGATTTCCCTTTCAAGCTAATCTTAATTATTGATGGACTCAGGCTTGAGGTTGGTGTACCAATCAAAGGCGTTACCTTTTAGCGAGTGCACGAACTGCTTGCCGACGTAGTCTCCCTCTATCCTGGCATTGTGCAAGTTTCTATAAAATGGGCAATATGTTTTTGGGATTACCCTTTCCATCGATTTGGATGCTTTTTGGTGGCTGATAACCCTTTGGCATCCTCAAGGCGTTAATCTTCTTGGGGTAGGGCTTTGAGTACAGCACAGAGTCATGTAAGCTCCCTTCATACTGCACCTTGATGGTGCTAGTGATCATCTCTTGCAGCTGCTGGATAAAGAGAGATCACATGAGTGACGTTGCTTTGTCTAGCTTCACCTCGGCTTTTTCTATCGGAGGCTCCTCATCTTCGTCAGATTACTTCTTTTGTAGATCAATCTTTCAATCGCGGTTAGCTTTTTCGTCATGCTGCACCTCAAGACAGTTGACGAGTGTAGCAATCTACAAGCCTTTTTCCTCCACGATCCTTGTTAGCCTTGCAATTGCTTCATTCATTTGAGCCAGCTGCTTCTAGATGGAAGTCACACCAGTAGTCATGCCTTCCATGGCTATAGGATACGAGCTGCTGCTTGAGTCGGCATCGGAAGTCAAGGACTCAGAACCTCCTTGGGCTTTCTTCCCTTGGCGCCCTTAGCAAGGCCAAGATGATCACAAGCTCGTGCCTCGGGTGCTCTTGCTCATTCGGCAGGTTTGGTGTAGGGGTGGAAGGCACGGCAGAGAAAGTTCGTGCCTTGCTTCAGGTTGTAACGCCCAAAGTGCCACCATTTGCGACAAGGATGTTCTTGCGAGAACAGCTTGATGTTTTCTTGATGCCATTTGTGCTTCTTATAGATTTGAAGACAAAGATGAGAGGTAGAGATGTCCCACTAGGCATGCCAAATTTGTAAATAAGAAAATTCTGTAACGAATGAAACGAGAACACGTGTACAAAGTAGATTTTTATTAATTTGAATTTGCAGGTTACAATCTCTGTTTACAATTTTCCTTTGATTCAGTCTTCAAATTTGATGTACCTGTGTAGGTTGTTGATCCAAGGGTCGCGATGACTTGATATCGGATGAACAGTTGGACGATTGCTTCAAGTTTTAAGCTTGAAACAATGTGTGGATGGTCTTCACCTCAAAGTTGAGGCAAAGGTAGTGTTGATGTAGGATTTCTTTGAATCAAGGGTCTTGGCGACTTAATCTTAAATCAAACGTCGTTACAAGTTTTGAGCTTGCAACAAAGTCTTGAACGAATCGACACAAGTGCTTGTTGATTCTTTAAGGGAATGTTTCGGCTTTGGTTGTGCGTTATTCGAAGAGAACTTTGGTAGCATATTGGTCTTCAAAGATTTGTGTAGAGGTTCTTCTCAATGTGTAACTTTCAACCCCTTTGTGTGTCTTGGGTCCTTGTATTTATAGACTTCCAAAGCCATGCCTTTGGATGGATTTGGCCTTGATTTGTGTCTTGATTCGTCCATGGGAAAACCTTTAGGCATGTTTTGTGTCTTAATTTCAGCCACCTTCCTTATATTGGCCGAAATTTATAGGTCTTGTTGCCTATTTGTGAGCAATCTTGAATTCTTGCTTATTTTGTGAAGGTGCTTTGGCTTTCTTTCCAGATTTGAGAGATTTTGGGCCCCTTGCTTATTATAAGGGATATTTTTTCCCTTGTGCCAAATTTTGGGAATGTTTTATACTTGCTTTGTGTGTATTGTGCCACATGTCATCAATGACTTGTGACATTTATGATGAGTCATATACCACGTGGAGCCTTGTGTTGCGTCATTTGCATGCAATGACATATCTACAGTAGGAGACTTCTCCATTTGGTATAAATGTCTTTACTCTTCCTTTACTGCAATTTATCTATGCTCTGACATCACTTGTGTGAAATGGGTTCAATCTCGCTCACATGCGCACTCTAAATTAGTCACTTTTAGGGTTTTAATTTATTCACATTTTCCACATCACTACACTTTATGGTTTCGTCACCTTCCAGGTGTTGGCCAGCACATCACGATTTGGGTGACCAAGTGGACATTCCGGGTCGGGTGTGTCAGTTTGGTATCAGAGCATAGGTTAGGCAGAATCGCATTCATCACACATATGATGTAAGCATTCTCGGTTCTAGAAGAACGTTTTGGTGACCACCTTTACACTTTTAAGTGAAGAACTTACTTGCCAAGGAAACACCCGAATTGAAGACGCTTTGTTGATCCTGAAGCAGGGTAGCCATATCGATACTTGTGTACCACCTAAAATTTACCAATCAATCCTAACTACAACGTAGCCATCGTTACCAATCTTCATTTTTTGTGCCACCTCTCAACATTTTCTTGAGGTTTTGCTTCAACTCGAAGTTTCCGAAAATGTCTATAGTGACTATGTTAATGCTGATGTGGTTGCAGTGAATGGAAGAACATCTAGGGGGTAATAACATTTGGTCCCCGACAATGTCAATCTTTCAAACATATCAGTAAACCTTACTCTTATGACTATGCCTTAGGTAGTAGCCAGCTTATGTGACACTAATTGTCACTAGAACGAGACTGTTTTGTATCCGGGAGTTGTGAACCAGTACCCATGCAATATGATGTCCTTATATTGAAAATACATTGTAATATATGGTTTTCATACGTCATTGCTAGGATACTGGTTTACAGTTTCATGGAGCCAGACATTATTAGAAAACCTTAGAAATGTTAGGTTGTGGCACTACCAACATAAACACGTATCAAGACAAGTAGAACCAATGGAACCACAATCATAGAAACATAGGAGCAAGCCATGAAGGAGAATAGCAAACATGTAGTCATGTCAACGGCATTAAGCACAGGTTAGTCATATTATCCTTGTTTGTTCGAATACTTCAATCACATGGTACCTTAGTCGGGCACGTCTCGAGAATTCCAATGTCACAAGGCATGTCAGTTATGCTAGTGCGAGTGCAGTGGTTGCACCGTTTCCATTACCAATCTGGAAATGCGAAATAATCTTATTATGTTGGATATCGTGGAATTCCAAGTAATCCAAGCGATGGATCAACTACATTATTATTAATCCTTTGGTGGAGCATCGACTGAAAGCAATCATTTTTTTATGACCTATCATCCCTATGGTCAACTCCACTGGCAAACATCAGAAACTGAAACACAAATTAGTCTCCACTGTAAAGGCGAAACATTTTTTAAGAAAAGTTGTTAAGACTTATTAGCATATGTTGTAGAGGAAGATGACAATCTGGTATAACTGGAATTGCGAACCCAGTGAAACTAAATTCCTGACGCCATTCCGAAATATCTACCTGTGATGCCACTCGTGTGAGATGTTTGAGGCACCATTGATTTACGTCCACTAGTGTGAGATGTGTGAGGCACCATTTCTACCACGGGATGTCCATTGTTAAATGTGATATAACCACGAATTTTACCTGTGGTAAACTGGAATCTAACACCACATGCACTATGACTATTGTGGATTACAAAATGACCACGACCAATGCCTTCCAAAACTTTAAAAAAATTAAAAAATTTTATTTATTTTTATTTAATAAATTCAATATTTATATACAAGATTGCACATTTACTGCAGTATAATAATTACATTAAAAGATCACATTTAAAATCAATGAGCTATCCTACGAAATATGAAACTATCTATCAAGTATGAAATACGTCTCCATTTACAAACAAATTATCACTTCTAAGACTTCACTTTTCCTTGAATCATATGACAAAGATTCGTAATTGGATAAATGCCGTTGCCGCTACCCCTTACTCCTGGTTGAATAATTCACCTAAACACATATGGAAAAATAAGTTGATCAAACGATTACTTATAAGAAAACAGATGCTTAGCAATTTCGTATATAACACTCTAAATTTTGGCTATGCTAATAGACTCATTAAGCTCATGAACAAAAATGATTTGATTCCATGAAAACCTTGACATCTAAATGACATCTTAGAAGAAAAAAGATTGCAATGCAAGATTGATTATGAGAATGATTGAGAAAAAGCATATTCTCTATATCTACCACAATTTTTCTAAGATTTATGAAGGCAACACCACTTCCTTGCAGTACCTGCCAACATTAGGCCAAACACAACTGTAAGTGCCATCTCCAGGACTTCACCCAACATCTCTGATACATTATCAATGTCATTCTAACACATATTATTTAAGAATTTCATCATGCAGTCATAGTATGACATCATTAAATTTGCCACATCAAAGATCTTAATCATAAGGATAATGAAATTAAGCATTGTTTGGGCTCCACTCTTAATTTGCCACATCAAATATCTTAATCATAAGGATAATGAAATTAATCAAAGATCTTAATCATAAGGATAATGAAATAAATCATAAAGATCTTAATCATCCAGCACTGTTTAGGCTCCACTCTTAATGTAAAATTGCCTTACAGCTAAATGAATTGGAGATGCCTAAAAGGAATAAGGAAAAACATACTTTTAGGCCATGCGCACAGATCATCGCTTTATAAACATAATGCATTATATGGAAGCTTGATAAAGTTTACTAAAATGTGCTAAACATCAAACTACAATAGCAATGGACCAGAAATCCACATGATACACTCACAAAAGGAAAACACTACTATCAAATTACAAGCACAAGCCCAAAAAATTATAACAAAGCAAATACAAAGGTAGATAGTTAATCAATGTTAACAATAGTGCAATTGTAAGGATGGGAACTCTCTAACAATTGAATTGTAGAAAAAGAATATATGATTGAATGTTGAATTTCATTGATACGTGTAAATAATATATAAACAACTACATTCCTTGTATAACAAGACTCTTTCTACAAGTTAGGAATACATTTACAGTTATAATTCTAATTGATTTCCTACATTGTCTAACACTCTCACTCAAGTTGGAGAGTGGATGTCAAGAACTCCCAACTTGTGTAACAAGCTTGAAAACTTATCCTTGTAGAGAGGCTTCGTAACCAAATATGGCAACTACAGTGTTGTACCAACATGCTTAGTCACTATTGTACCATCAACAATCTTACCACATATAAAGCGACAATCCATCTCAATATGCCGAATGCGCTAATGGAAGACGGGATTGGTGACTATAGCCGTTTGATTATCACAAAATAAAAGAGATGGACCAGTTGAAGAAACACCCAAATCCTCCACAATAGAAACCACAGCCAAACCACCTCACAACTAGGGGTGGGAAATTTTGCCATAAACCGATTTACCGACCGAACCATACCGGTTGGCTTATAATGGTATGGTATAATTTTGGCATTTTTTCATAATTGGTGGGCATTTTACCGAACCGACAATTAATGGTATGGCTTTGGTAATTAATTTTGTATGCCGACGATATATATATATATATATATATATATATATATATTATTTAGATATTTTAGGTATGCTATAAATCAGAGTCTGATTGTCCATACTCTGTGCCGAAAGCCAATTGGAATTGGGGTGCAATGAAATTGATGGCATGGAATGCGAGGCTCACTAATATACTTAATAACCACATGGGTCCCAAACTCCCATACGCGAAGCGACTTGTCATCGCTAGAAGTAACAAACCTACGGTTATTGTCCAAAAATGTAATCGTATTCACAGCATCCAAATGCTGATCATTTGTTTGCAAACCTATAGTTATTATCCACACTTTCCTTATTTGCAAACCACCTGTTTAGCAATCGCAAGAAGACGGTTGGCTAACGGTAACTGATTTTCTGTAATTCTGTATATGTGGTTGGCAGGTGGCACAAGGAATTTGTCACGGTTTGACAACCAGACCTAGCCCTACTCATGACAAGCCTTAGCCATAGCTCTATATTTTTCTTCAGCAGAAGAAAAGGAACTAGATTTATGCCACTTCGCTCGCTATGAAATCAAAGAATCTCCTAAGAACACACAGTAACCAGTAGTCGAGCGTCGAGTGATGGGGTAACCCGCCTAATCAAAATAAGAGAATGCTATAACTTTATTTGGTTATCAAAACGGAATAAGGAGCCTTGGCCTGGGGTATACTTCAAATAACAGACTACTCGAAGAGCGGCTAATGCATGAAACCACTTAGAACATGTACAAGATAAGTAATATCCAACCTGTCAGACAATATTGTATCCTCCATAGGGAATGCAATAGGACGCGCTCCCAGAAAACCATAATCTTTCATAATCTCCAGTGCATATTTACGTTGAGAAAAATAAATACTACTTTTGGATCTAGAGACCACAATACCCAAAAAGTAGTTTAAATCACCAAGATATTTAATTCGAAAGTGAGTACATATATAAGATTTGAGAGAATCAATTGCAACAATAACATGGCCTGTGACCACAATATCATCCATGTAAATAAGCAAGGGTGTGAAAGAAGTACCTGAATTTTTCATAAACAATGAATAGTCAGCTTTAGAATGTTTGAAACTAGCAGAAAGAATGGCATTGGAAAACTTGGCAAACCATTGACGAGAAGCTGCTTAAGACCATAAAGAGATTTGTGGAGGCGACACAAAGTTCTCCCCCTGTCGTCGAAGACCAAGAGGAGTCATATAAATTTCCTCAGTTAAATCACCATGTAAGAATGCATTATTGACATTGAGCTAATGGAGAGACAAACGCTGACTAGCAACAAGAGCAAGTAAACAACGCACAATGATCATTATGACGACCCGTCCCTAAATTTCTCGAAAAATTATACCCGACTATGTAATTTGACAATTCTACCCTTTTGGGGAAAAATATAATATGACGTGGATGCAATTATTTGACTTTGAACTATTTTCTCGCCATGCTAATTTTATTATAGTCATTGTTACGAGTACACATTATACACTACAGTGTAGAAACACTATTGTGGATAGATTGTCCTAGTGGGAATCTTCGTACAAATTCTATCCATTTTCTTCTTTAAAATGGTTGGACCCATGCATGTGACTTCACACACCAACCAATACTTTTCTTCCCTCATTTCTGGCTGTCCAATTAGAAACCCCAAATTTCAACCAATCACCATCAATCATCTCAGTCCTCTCTCCTCTCTATCTCTCCCCGTAACCTTCACTCTCACTCTTCTTTGCAACTCGAACACCATCATCATCCATACGCAGATTGAACCTAAAACTTGCATATTTGGACTCCTCTCACCACCACAAGCTCAAGCATACCCATAGTTCCTCGAATGGACGAGTTTTTACTCATCAACTCGAAAGCTCCGACTCGGTGAGTTTGAGTTCAACGTGTTTTCGACCGAGTTTCAACGTTTGGAAGGTTAGGGAAGCTCTCTTGCACCTCCTTAAGCTTCCTAGGACAAGCTTCAAGAAGCTTTGACGTGAAACAACCCAGTTTGAAGGAGCCTCAAAACTGACCGTGCCTTTCGAACCATTTTCAAGCCACCTCCGTCCACTTTTTGGAATTTTGGAAGGTAAAATATCATTCTCTTCTTCATAAGCTTAATTTGCATATAAATTTAATGAAAAATGGTTGGGAAATAAATAAGATATGAAGGTTTGAATATTTTTCCAATTTCCGACAACTTGGACGACGACGACTGACGAGGGTCTCCAGAAAAGAAGGAATATTCCGTCAAAGTTGAAGGAATATTCTTTATAGGAGCATATTTATGTGACTTAGTTAACTTTTTTTTTTTGCATTTTCATAGTTAGTTTGTGCTTATTATAGTGTTTGAAGCTATTTTCGTGTGTTTGTAGGTCTAATTAGCAAAGTTGGCAGGAAAGTGATGTTAATGCACAAAACCGGAGGTCTTGGAACAACGTAAATCCGACCGTGAATCTACAAGAAAGTAAATAATACAACATGTATCTTGGTTCACCCCAAGGTTTGTGCTACGCCCACACTGATATTGTATTTCTCTGAGAGTATTGATGCACAAAATCAGCGAGGACTTTGGTACAACAGAAAGTGTTAACTTTGTGACCTTCGCTAGATTGCTCCGGTCACTAGTGTGGATAAGTAAGTAAATGGATAGGGACAGGGAAACAAACACAAGATGTACGTGGTTCAGCCAGATTGGCTACGTCCAAGAAGTAGAGGAGTTCTCATTAATTGTGAAGGGTTACACAAGTACAAAGGTTTAAGCTCTCCTTTAGTGAGTACTAGTGAATGATGTAGTACAAATGACATTTGAAAATATTGTAAGAGGATGATCTTTATTTATATAAGAGAGTTTCTAATTTCATTCTGTCATTGACACGTGTCGTGTTGTGATTGGCTTCTGATGTTGACACATGTCGCCCTATTATTGGCTTCTGATGTCGATACGTGTCGCGCTGTAATTGGCCTCCTGGTTGGAGGGAAACTCTTCTGGGTCCTTGAAGGTATAACGTTGATTGATGCTCAGTAGTTTTGGGATTGGTCAAGTATGGTACAAACAGTGCTCACCTAAGTTCCTGAATGAGGGAAGTTCCTCGGTTGGGGACTTGCAAGATCCAAGCCATTGAGTAATCACGAAACTTCGAAGTACCGAAGTGTGGTATCATTTTCACTTGCCTTATCTGTCTCATACGTAGCTGTGACATCTTCTCTGTAAGTATTTTTCCTCCATCCAGGGGTGATATATTTAACCGATGAAGATGCACAAGGTAATGTATCAATTTCACTTGAAGCTTACTTGTAATTTCGGGCTTGGTCAAGTGCGATACAAAACCCTATAGTAGGAGTCCTCCAAGTCGCCGAGCTAGGAGATTTGTCGAAAGAGGTAACAGACAAGGTAAGCAATCAGACTTCCAAGCAAGCAATCTAGATCGGAGGTTCGGCTTCGGCTTCCGGTTGATTGTTCTCCTTCTTCTTGTGTCGTAAACAGCAACAAGGATAAGGAGAAGCAAATGAAGAAGAAATGATATGAGATACTTTTATTTTTGAAGAAGTGACTTTCCACAGGCTTATTCTTGAACTCGGCTGGAAGGTTTTCTGGTTTCCTCCATAGTATAAGGCCGACTAAAGAATTTAAAGGCAAGGTTCTAAAAAACGCTAGGCGCTAGTCGGGCGGCGGGCTAGCGCCTAGCGCCTAGGCGGCTAGGCGGCGCCTAGGCGGGCGCCTAGGCGGCCTAGGCAGGCGCCTAGGCGGCCTAGGCGGATTTAGGTAAATTTCTTGTATATCTTGTAAATAAGTGCATATTGACACCTCAAAAAAAAAACTATACTTGTATGGATAATAAAATAATGATAAAATGCAAATTAGGTACACTATTTCCATAAGTATTGGATGAACTTATAGTAAATTCATCATTTGCAATTAGATACACCATTTCCATAAGTATACCACCATGAAACCAAAAAAGAAAAAAGCACGCAATTAATAAAAAATAAAAAATAAAAAAAACCTCTTAGGACCGCCTAGGACCGCCTAGGGCCGCCTAGGGCCGCCTAACCCGCCTAGCCGCCCAGCCCGCCTAGACCGCCTAGGCCCAACCCGATTTTTCCTCCCGATTTGCCCAAAAACGCCTCGGTTGCTAAGCGCCCAGCGCCTAGGCGGCCGCCTAGGCCGTTTTTAGAACAATGTTTAAAGGTCAAAACAAGTCCATCAAATCAAGAGTGCGTTCGACCTTGATGATATGAGATACTCCTGTTGTTGACAAAGTAATAGATGAATCAACATGTGCTTTGTTGCGCTTGTCTCCACATGCTTCCTTGTATCCTTTTCACTAGCCCTAAATGTTCCTCAGGCAGATATGGTATCTTTTGTGGAAGCATAAGATGTTGAAGACGAGTACTCGAGAGCAATGTCAGGTATGTAATCAGGCAAGGGGTTCCAGGCAGTCAGTTCCTGACTGGAAACTTGACTCCAAGTGTTGACTGATTGCTCTCTTTATTCTTGTCTTGCAGGTAAGAACAAGAGCAAAGGAAAAGATAGGGAAAAAGCATGATATGGGATACTCTTGCTTTTGACCCTGATGATATGAGATACTCTTGCTCTGGTGTGGCTGGTTTGCATAGGTATTATTGGGGGGGGGAAGAAAGCTGAGTATTTCAAGAGGCTTCGTTAAGAGTGCCCTCTCAGATATGAGGAAGGGTTGAGCATTTTTGCAGGTCTGCCTATCCGTGGAGGATGGAGGTCGACATATATAGAAGTCTCCCTAACAACAGGTAGTAATGTTATTCCTTTACCCTTCTTGATCGTAGCAATGTAATGGGAGCTGCAAGCTTCACGTGTTTTAACTTTGTTAGAGCACTTTGAAAAAGTTGTATGTGGTATCTGGAAAGCTGACGTTGCGTGTGAAGATTGCAGACAAGTTTTATCAAGGAAATCTGGCTCTCGAAGTTCGGAGAGCGATGCCTCTTCGGTTTTCAAACAAACAATCATGTCAGGGATCTGACTCTAAAGATTCGGAGAGCGGTGATTTTTGAGAAAGCAACCATTTTGGGAGTCTGGCTCTTAAGATTCGGAGAGTGGTGCCTCTTCGATTTTTGAGAAAGTAATCCTGTTGGGAGTCTGGCTCTCGAGATTCGGAGGGCGGTGCCTCTTCGATTTTTTAGGAAGTAATAATGTTATTCATTTACCCTTCTTGGTCATACCAATGTAATGAGAGCTGTAAGCTTCACATGATTTAACTTTGTCAGAGCACTTTGAAAAAAGTGGTCTATGGTATATGGAAAGCTGATGTTGCGTGTGAAGATTGCAGACAAGCTTTATCCAAGGAAATCTGGCTCTCGAAGTTCGAAGAGCGGTGCCTCTTCGGTTTTCGAACAAGCAATCATGTCGGGGATCTGCCTTTCGAGATTCAGAGAACAGTGCCTATTCGATTTTTGAGAAAGCAATCATGTTGGGAGTCTGGCTCTTGAGATTCGGAGAGCGGTGCATCTTCAATTTTTGAGAAAGCAATCTTGTTAGGAGTGTTTTGTCGAATGTGAGTAAAGGTTGGGTATTTTTGCCTTGCCACGGTGCACGGAGGTTGACACACATTGGGACATTCTAGTTATCAAGCAGTGGTGATGTTCCTTTACCCTTGTGGGTAATAGTAAAGTAGCTAGACCTTCAAAATTTATGTGTATAAACTTTGTCAGAGATCTTTGGCAAAGTTATCTGGGGTATCCGATGAGCTGATGTTGCGTGTGGAAAGTGTGCCTCTTCGGAATCCGGAGAGTGGTGCCTCTTCGATTTTTGAACCAACGGCCCTGTTGCCCTATCTTTTATAAGGGCACCAATTATGTGTAAGGAATTCATTCAAAGAGTTATTGTTTGTAAGAATTTTCCCCTTACTTCAGAGATTTATTGCACCTCATTTCTTTTTCATCATTTCTGAGAATGTCTGTCCCATCCGACCGTCGTTTTGACTTGAACTTTGGTGAAGAGGGAGCCATGCCTTTTCAAGACAACATATGGCGCCCATTCTTCTTATCCCCTACTGGTCCTCTTACCGTTGGAGACTATGTGATGAAGAATGATATGACCACTGGGGTGGTGGCCAGGAACCTTCTCACTCCCAAAGATAACAAACTACTTTCCAAACGGTCTGATGAGTTGGTTGTTAAGGATTCTCTGACTTTCAGTGTTCAGTGTGTAGGTTCTGTGTCTAATATTGCCCAACGCCTATTTGCTCGAACCCGCCAAGTTGAATCATTGGGGGCTGAAGTGATAAGTCTCAAACAGAATATCAAAAGACTCAAGCATGAGAATGAACAGTTGTACAAGCTCGCGCATGACTATGCTACAAACATGAAGAAGAAGCTCGACCAGCTGCAGGAATCTGATGGTCAAATTTTACTTGATCATCAGAGGTTTGTGGGTTTCTTACAAAGGCATTTATTGCCGTCGTATTCTGGGGCTGTACAGCGTAATGAAGTTCCAAATGATCAACTTTTGATGCCTCCTCCTTATGGAGTTCTGCCATTGACACGTGTCGTGTTGTGATTGGCTTCTGATGTTGACATGCGTCTCGCTATGATTGGCTTCTAATGTCAACACGTGTCGCGCTGTAATTGGCCTCCTAGTTGGAGGGAAATTCTTCTGGATCCTTGATGGTATAACGTTGACCGGTGCTCAATAGTTTTGGGATTGGTCAAGTATGGTACAAACAGCGAATGAGGGGGAGCTCTGAATGAGAGTCAGAGTTGTGAGGATAAGGAGTCCTTTTATAGAATAAGGATTCCTCTCTTATTACATATTTGCCCTTTCCTTTATTACATAATTACACTTAAGTTCCCCGATTATTTATACGATGTCTAAATACGGAGGCCTTAAGTATGGCCTAAACAAGTGCATTTTGGAGTAATTTTGGGCTGGAATAGATTGCATGCATGTGGAGCACAAGGAATGGATATTTTTGAAGATAAAATGAGGCGAGGAAGTTGCTAAAAAGATGAAGAAATTAATTCAAGACTTGGAAGATGAGTAATCAGATGCAAGGGGACCTAAATCCCTTCTAGAAGGCCTATTCTTTATCCTATACATATGCCAGACCAATCTGTCTAGAATCCCTAGAAAGGTGGCGCCCCAAACCTTTCTAGAAGTCCCAAAATCTGCCACAAAACATTTTATTTCTAGAAGCCTAAATGAGTGGCGTCTGTTCCGTTTCTAGAAACCCTAGTTAATTTCCCCCTTGGATTGAGCCAAGCCTTGTTTGGAAAACCCTAAGCCTTTTCCTCCAAAAATTCGACCAAACCCTAGCCTATAAATATATGTTTTCAGCCAAATTTTGCAGCCCACCCCCATATCATTCTACAGCACATTCAGCCGTATATTTACACCATTCTACACCCTTTGCCGCAACCTTGGGAGAAGAAGAAGTCTTGCTGTGGCATCCATCGGAGAAAAAGGACCTTATGCTGCAAGCCACTTGCAACCATTGGAGTTATAAGAGTTCTTTCTTCCTCTCGTTTTAGTTTCAATATTTATTTTAGTTTGCTTTTTAATTGTTATGAACATGTATAACTAGGTCAAAAGAACAAATAAATCAAAATTGCAATGGAGACGTGGATGTAAAAGAATATGACGAATTATAAAGCAAAACAACACAAAAAACAAAAAAGACAAAAAAAAAAAAAAAAAAACTAATTCAGAATACTCATATTCCTTGAGGAACTGACATAGATCAATTTAGTCAGAAAAATACAGAAAAGCGTCTGAAATTGGCCGACGCAGCATCTGGAACAGACCTATGAAATAACATGATTTGGTTTGTTTGATGAGGGCACTTTTGGCCTGGCCGCACTAATTTTGTTCAATCCAATCAGAAATTGCGAATAAAAATGACCAACATAAACAGTATTTTGAGTTAAAAAAAAGTTGTAGAAATTTCAAATTCCATTCCAAGTGAACACCCAAAGTGAGAACGAAGAAGCACACTATTGTGGTATATATACTCCTGGACTTGCACTCGGCATGCATATGTTCTCATACTTATACGTAGTATGGTATTTTGGAAACTATACTTGTTTTACTGGAAAGGGTTAGTACGTTTACAAAGTAAATGGTTTCCCTAAATTTCCCAGAAAATTAACCCCGACTATGTAATTTGACAATTTTACCCTTCTTGGGAAAAATATATTCTAACGTGGATGCAATTATTTGACGTTGAACTATTTTATTGCCATGCAAATTTTATTATGCTCATCGTTATGAGTACACGTTAAACACTACACTGTAGAAACACTATTGTGGTTGGCATGCCCAAGATTTTTTCAAAGTCCAATTGTTCATCCAGCTTCACACAAGGACAACCGAAAACAATTAATACAAGAGCAATAACAAATAAAGAAAGGATGGTTTGCACGTGCATAAACTAGAAATGGAAGGCGGAGAGAGAATGGAGAAGAAGAGGGGCAAAAGAAGAATAATCTAGAAATGAAAGGCAGATAGGAGTTGGAGAGGTGAGTTTTGATTTGGGCAACCAAAATCCTAGGGATAAAAACATTTAACTCAACAATGGACAGTAAAATATTGCAGGAAAGAAGAACAAATAAATCAAAATTGCAATTGAGACATGGATGTAAAATAATATGACGAATTATAAAGCACAACAACACAAAAAAAAATCCCAATTCAGAATACTCATATTCCCAGAGGAACAGACATAGATCATTTTAGTCAAAAAAATACAGGAAAACATCTGAAATTGTCCGAAGCAACATCTGGAAAAGACCTATGAAATAACATGATTTGGTTCGTTTCATAAGGGCACTTTTGGCCTGGCCGCACTA